>OX328098.1:42264986-43674607 GCA_946811185.2 Hippopus hippopus | reverse complement strand
CATGATTTTTTTTGCTCTCGTGCCCACAACTGACTTTCACGGTATCGGTAATTAGATACGGTTTTGGAACATCTTCGTCTTCAACCTTATGAATTCTCCTTTTCCCTGCATGGTTTTAAAGTTGTTTGAAGGAGGCATTTCGAGTCGTCTTTGTGATTTTACAGACTTCTGATCGTTTTGAGTCTTGTCAAAATTTACCAATTAAGCTACAATTGTTAATGATTTTGAAATTTTATTTACTGCAATCTTGTGAAGTCAAAAACTACCGAGTTCATCCGAATGATGAATTTTCTATTTATAGATATCGAGAAACGGATAGAACTATCACGATAATTTTATCTTGAATGTCAGCTTCGTGCATGATTGAGAATTTTTGCGTTAAGATGTTAAGTTTATCGTGATATTTTTTTCAGGAAACTTTTCATTATCTCGATAAAATTTCCAGGAAACTTTAATTTATCGCGATAGTTTTCTAAAATTATCATGATAGCTATCTCGTATCTCGTGGCAGAAATATGCCACCATAGGCTACTACACCATTGTTTACTATATTTTGTTTACCGTATTCGAATAAAATGTCAATAATTTGCAATAATATGTCGTTGAAAGGTGTAGGTATATAATAAAAGGAATGTTATGCTGTAGTAACTTTCCTGGCGCTAGTATTTGCTTTTCGCCACGCAAAAAATTCTGACATCTGGCTCGACCTTCGGTCTCGCGCGATATCAAATTTTCTTACTCTGCTCGAATCAAATACATGGACCAGGAAAGTCACTACAGCATAATATTCCGAATTTATTAAACTCGTCCACAAAAAAATATGTTATTAAGCTCGACAGAGGCCTGCTATCTTACATTGTTCTTGACCAGTTTTAACCCGTATCCACTCACTGTGAAATACGGTTCCAAATATGGTATGATGAGGTAATAATGACGTAACTCACACTCGGAATATGTATGTATTGATTTGCAATTTGATTGGTCAAAATTTTATTCATCCGCCATTCATGAAAACGAAGTTACCGGCTACTACACCATTATTTGATATTTTGTTTACCGTATTCGAATAAGATGTCAATAATTTGCAATAATATGTTGTTGAAAGGTGTAGGTATATAATAAAAGGAATATTATGCTGTAGTAACTTTCCTGGCGCTAGTATTTGCTTTTCGCCACGCAAAAAAATTCTGACATCTGGCTCGACCTTCGGTCTCGCGCGATATCAAATTTTCTTACTCTGCTCGAATCAAATACAAGGACCAGGAAAGTCACTACAGCATATTATTCCGAATTTATTAAACTCGTCCACAAAAGAAAATATGTTATTAAGCTCGCCAGAGGCCTGCTACCCTACATTGTTCTTGACCAGTTTTAATTAAACCTTATCTTACAAGTACAATAACATTATAAAATATCCATACCTACAGCATCCGCCATTTCGTCAAATCCACTTTTTTCCGCCTCTCTCCAACATCCAACAAACGCATCAACACCTGACATGACTGGTTATCTTTTTTTTTTTTCAATAAAAAAGAACTTTCGGCTGAATTATCTGTCTTATTTTTCGATTATTTCCAGGTACTACAGCACAAGAACTGTGTCTTTTGTTCTTACGACTAAGCAATAGAGTCTTCTTTCTTAGAATTATGCTATCTTCCTTGTGCACCTAATGTTGTCTAGAAGTATTAGAAAAGTCTATGTTTACTGTATATTAATTCGTTTTCTAGTTATCCTTTGCTTTGTGTTAACTCTTTAGCAGACGAAAAAAATTTACACTTGTTCAAATTTAAAGCATTTGCAGACAACAAATTAACTGTGGTCCAAAATTGAAGGGATTTGTTCTTAACATATATACCGGGAAAGGAGAAAATGCCGCTTACAAGCTTTTCTCCTTTTCCCGGTTTGTTTTTCTACAGGTTTCTTCTTCGGGACATTTAAAAAAAAAAAAAAAACTGCTCGTTCGGTAAAAGTTTAAATTTATATTCAAATCTATAATTTTGCAGACTCACACTTGCTTTATTTGCAAGAAAATAACATTTGATTCTAGATCTAGTAATTTTTCACGTGTTTGAAATAATATATCGTTTCGAGTATAAAGTTTATGCTTTAAACAAAAATTCTCGTCGTAGAATAGAGTCATTACCTTCAGTCGAAATTTTGCAATTTCGCATACATAAGTTATTCCACGGAAAGTAAATTAGATATATCGATTTGCAGAATAAACAGGCAAATATTTTCGTCCGAAGTTTCCGGCGTTTATAGATCTAGATTATTCTCTGAAAAAGATCGAATCGACAATAGCAGACGAGATTCCACAGGCAGACGTTTATATATCGAGATGTCTGCAGGTATCGGTCAGAGAGTGCGCGCGCTCTCATCGCGCAAGCTGCGGTAATCATTTCCGATATGCATTGTAAATACAATTCATGATTTTTTGTCTGGCTCATGAGTGATTCCGCTTACCGAGTGGTGTTATTCGGTCTCCTCCCACCCACGGAATGCCTGTTAATTAGATACTTTAAGAACTTTTAGAGGTTGTTGTAAAACCAAGTCTACAACGGTAGTTTTTTTGGCAAACCAATAACTGGTACAAGTCAAAATGGCACACTGAGAAATGTTTGAAGGAGACAAAAATAAATATGAGTCGTGCTCTGCAAAATGAACTGACCCAGGCTGACCTGGGTCGAAACTAATGACTTGATAACTCTTCTGCATGTCAAAGGACCATTCTATCGCAAGATTCAGTCGTTTGTACGACAAAGTGGATTTTATGGGTCCACTGTTATATGACTCCTTGTCTGGTATAAGGCATTATGAAGGCGTATTGAACTCCCTTTTCCCAGAGCACTGATCTATGATGTCTGAGAGACAGACAGACAGACAGACAGACAGGACATACAGAAAGACAGACAGACAGACAGGACATATATACAGACAGGATAAACAGGACAGACAGACAGACAGGACATACAGACAGACAGAAAGACAGGTAAAGAGGTAAAGAACGCAATTATTGTCATTCCAAGAAAACACCATCAAACCACAAATACTACAGTGTTATGTAATCTGTGAACATACAGATATAACTTGCAGATGGGAAATTAATATGTTTCACATTCCGGGCAAAATTCTGAGATATGATTCTCTGTAGATATGACCCACACACAAAATAGCGACGAAAAAACGCAAGATTTTTTTTTTTTAGTATATTACCCTTGAAGTGATGAATACCTAATGCTGTAGACCAAAATTTCGATCGGTAATTAAAACCGTCCTTGCTCGATAAGTACAAAGGGCCATAACCCCTGTAATGGTCCGCCAATCAGAATGCTGGATTCATAAGTTCATAGCTAGGTAGGTTTCCTTAACTCTTTACCAGACGACAAAAATTGAGACTCGTCCAAACTGAAAGTATTTGCAGACCACAATTCAACTGTGGCTCAACTGATTCAACTTGCCTTTGAAAACATTGTGGGAAAAGGAGAAAATGCTGGTTACCAGCATTTTCTCCTTTTTCCAACAATGTTTTCAAAAGGCCTTTCTTTCAGGTCGTCGGATTGTGTGCTTGCAGACTGAGGACACATAGTTTGGTCTACGAACAGACGACGGGCTAGGAAGGTCTTTTTACCAAACGACAAAAATTGAGGCTTATCCAAATTGAAAGGATTTGCAGACGACAATTGAAATGTGACTCAAACGATGCATTTTGTATTTGATACGGCAGAAACATTGTGGGACATGGAGAAAATGCTGAATTCCAGCTTTTTCTCCCTTTTCCCACGTTTTCGACAATTGACAGTCATAGAAAGCTCATGGCCTAATTCTTCCATCGTCACACTAAGAAACTCGACCACGAAACTACCTTCCACTGAAACGCAGAAAGATTTTTTTCTCTAAAGCTAGACAAAGTAAGTGGATGGTATAGATTTAAGATCAGACTGCACGTTATGTGCAGTCTGATCTTGATCTATGCCGTCCGCCGCAAAAGCCCCTGCTTTCGCATATTGCACTGAAAGCGTGAACAACAGGATCGTAAATGCTCATTGCATTTGATTAAGAAAATATCATTCAGGGTAAAACGATCTAAAATAATACGCAAAACTTGATCGATATGAAAATATTGTGACAGACGGAAAAACGTCTATCGGGTGAGTGATTTAGATCTTTGGAAGGTCATCTATTCCTTTGCATGTTTCTGACAGCAATCAGGTTCACTTGCGCTCGATCTTAATATTTGAACTCGTTGCATGTAACCTTATACACTACATGGTAATCAAGGCTAAAAAGACACACCTCGCTTCGGACGGTCATAATTTATATCATGAACGTAATTCGCTCCATAATTGAATGTTATTCACCTGAAATCGAAAAATCGAAAGTTACACCGGAAGGGTATTCATAAACTTCTAATTAACGACGTATATCACACATTTTTCTCACGGACAAATTTTCTTTAAACTTTGCACATACAAAGCTCATCATGTCTCAAGGAGACTACAGTAAAAATATATACGGGTCACCGTGCTCGTTTCTGAGATATTTGCCTTTGAAAAAGGTATAATTATAAAGTTTCGAAATTCAGCTTATATTGGATGTAAGACGCTTTTCTTTAATAGTCAGTTAAACAGGAAAATTACCGGAAGAATAAACAAATATACATCATTTTAACGAAAACTCATTTAGTTTTGCAAAAGAAATGATAAAAGCCTGGTTTTGAGAATTGTAAATGTACAAATACGCATGTTATATAAAGACCTTTGAGTTAAAAAGGGAGATAATTTGACCGAATTAAGGGTTAATCTTTAATAATTACATACTTTCTAACGGACAGATTTTTCTTAAAATTTCCACACTTATAGCATTTATGATTTTAAGAAAAAATGGCACCTAGCCGTGCTTATTTCGTCAGAAAACAAGGATGAAGGTTACGGTGGAAGTTATTTTTGTCAAGGAAAAAAATAGGATAAAAGCTCAGCAGACAGAGTGGGAAAAGGAAGAATTGCTCATTAGGAGCGATTTCTCCTTTTCCAACAATAATTTTCAAAGTGAAAACAGCTATACTTCCACAGCTTTTGAGTTCCTGCTTTTGTTTGCTTGTTTGGTGTGTAACGCCGTGTCTACAGCATTTTAAATTATTTGACGGTGACAGTTCACACATCCATTTTTTTCTCTTTATTAATACTTCCCGAAGAAAGTGCTACTTGTTTCAGTGCACCAGTAGTATTACCATATGTGCGAAAAATACATTTTTGATTCACTATCCATGACAAAAACACATGCGCAGTAGGATGCGCGCGAACATTTGTGATATACGTCGTTAATGCTGCACACGACACTTTTTTCAGTACATTCACTTTTTTACAAATTTACATCTCTGGCTGACTTCCGGTAACCTCGAATGGCCTTTTCAAAATGTTACGAGCCATCTGATTGGTTGAACATTCAATGGTCTATTACATCGGTGTCTTAAAAAATATATATAAAAAAGTAAACAAACAAATTTTTTTAGCAATTATGTGGCAAAGATCGCCCACAGAGGGAAATCATGAGTGGGAAAAGTGACAAAAATGTCTATTACACCTAAATTGTACAATGGTAGGTAAATTTGTGCATTGTAAATTTCGCGGTAAAATTGACGCTTGATACACCTTTCCAATTTGCCCAATCAGATCGCCTGTTTCAAAAAAGGGTCTGTTGAAGTTAGTTGAAGGTTGATCAGGAAGTGGGCTGGGGTTAAATCTTACGGAAAAAAGACATCCGTATAAAACATTCCAATTTCTTCGATACCTGTAAGTTAATTTAATTGTACTTACTATTTCTACTGAAAAAAAAAAATTATCTTCTCTTTACCCACCTTAAACTTTTTTGCACACGACTGTGTTTTATTTGAAAACGATACAGTGATACAGAATAGGTCATTTTGCCTTGATCACCATGTTGTTTATAAGGTTACATGCAATGATTTTAAATTAAGATCGAGCACCAGTGGTCAGTTTTTTTGCTTGCTGTGTAAAAAAAAAAATTATAACTGTGGGAAAACGAAACATTTCTGCTCTCGCAACGCCGTTCTCGCGTATTATGTATCAGTGCAATACAATAACTTAATTGAAATATTTAGGCCACCGGCCAATATAAAGAGTATAAAATTTCAATTGATTGTATGATTGTATGGTGTTTAACGCCGTTTTCAACATTATTTCAGTTATATCGTGGCGGCCAGTGCACCTATCCATGCTTTCCTGGAGTCTCTTTTACCAGTACTCCACACAATTTTCTTTCCAAGCCACTGGCTGCTTTCCCACATAACCATCGTCGAAACAATGGTCAGTGATGGGAGAGGAATGAATCCTGTCGCAATGACTGTCATCAATCCTCGGAAGGAGATTGGCCGAGCCAGGGATCGAACCCACGACCCCCTGTTCACAAGTCCTGAACGCTACCGACTGAGCTACCGGGGCTCGGCATATATAAAATTTCAAAAGTATTTTAAAGTGTTTTAAGGATTACGACCCCTAACTCATTGGTAAATATTGTGTAACATCGATGTTTTCGTAAAGGCTATTCGGCCAATCTCGGCAGCTTCCGTCTTTTAATATGAGAGTTAGGGGCCGCAGACCTTAAGCTCCATGGTGTATCGATTAACGTTGGCAAGGAAAGGCTTGTACATAGACATCTTAAATGAGCGTGCAAACAAGCCCGCAGAGGTCCGCAAAATAAACACAGCCACATTTTTACAATGTGCAAATAACTATGAATCTTAATCATACGAGACTAATACCAAAAAGTAGGTCAAATGCCAGCCGATACAGATACGTCGAAAACTAGGATAACGGTTGTCCATTTTTTATTTTATTATGACATTTATCGAAAGTTATTACTGGAGTACAGACCTATTATTAACCCTAATCCTTCTAAATAAGTTGAATGAAACTTTCAAGCCTATAGAAAAAATCCGGAATGATGCCATTCAAACTTTTTTTTCCTGGAGAAAAATATCTCATTATCGGAAAGTGAAGATCCAAGATCAGACTGCACGTTCTGTGCAGTCTGATCTTGATCTTCACTGTCCGCAAAACGTCAGTGAGTCGCACTCACCAGCCTAAGAGTTAAAACAATTCTAGGCTCTTTTGCTACTTAAACCAGACAGACTTCCCGGGGCTGGAATTACGATCCGCATTCCAAACATAGTTCAGCCCTTCACCAGACGACAAAAAATTAGACTTTGCCAAATCGAAAGCATTTGCAGACGACAAAATGGACCTAGCCCAAATGATGTAGTTTGTTTCTGGAAGGGTAGAAAAAAATTGTGGGAAAAGGGGAAAATGCTGGTTACCAGCATTTTCGACTTTTCCCACAATGTTTTCAAAGGCCTTCTCCCTCAGGGTCGTTAGAAAACCGGATTGTTTGGTAAAAGGTAAAGTCTGTTTTTATACATTAACAATGCATTACAGATATTAAACAATTACTTTCGGGAGTCATTTTGCTGAATCATGAAAAATCGACTTAACTGAAAATGGGTTTGATGTAATGATTAAGAGAGAGAGAGAGAGAAAGAGAGAGAGAGAGAGAGACAGAGAGAGAGAGAGAGAGAGAGAGAGAGAGAGAGAGAGAGAGAGAGACAGAGAGAGAGACAGAGAGAGAGACAGAGAGACAGGAAAGAGCATGGGAGATGATCAGAAGCACGTATGGAATACCTTCTACAGAGCAGAATCAAAATATACAAAAGAGAGAGCATTGTCAATAGAGGCTCAGTGTTATTTGAAATTTGCCCATAGAAGGGTAGAAACGATTGTGGAAAAAGGAGAAAATGCTGGTTACCAGCATTTTCTCCTTTTCCCACTATGTTTTCAAAAGGCCCTGTTCTCTGGGTCGTTAAAACTCTGGATTGTGCGAAACTGAATTGACGGTTACTACTACACAGCATTGTACTTGTAAACCTAACAGAAACATTATCAAGAAATCTTAGTTTGATAAATCGATGTATTTTACTGTAAAATTGCTTTTATTACATAACTGCACGAGGAAACGCAACATGCAGTCCTCTGTGGGACTCTAATTTAATATAAATAAAATAGAATGTAATAAAGAATCTACGATAACGTATGTATCGAACGTGCTTGGGGCCGTTAGTCAGAAAAATATCAATTGAACCTTGGAGCGTAATAATCATAAATGGAAATTTACGATGGGAGAGAGAGAGAGAGAGAGAGAGAGAGAGTCGGAGATGATCAGAAGCAGGGATGGACATACATTCTACGGACCAAAATCAAAATATACGTATAATAGGGAGTTGCATTGTCAATATTCAGTGTTAAACTAAAGAGAGAGAGAGAGAGAGAGAAAGAGAGAGAGAGGGAGAGAGATGGCTTTCGAAAACATTGCTGGAAAAGGAGAAAACGATGGCAACCAGCACTTTCTCTTTTTCCCCATAAAGGACAAATTTCGTCATTTTCAGGCACCTTTAATTTGTCGTCTGTTAACGTTTTCAATTTAGAACAGTGTAAAATTTTGTCGTTTGGTTATGTGTTACACAGAGTATCTCTACGTTGCTCCTTTTGTTAAGTATGTCTTGATCTGTACTTTTCGTATAGGCATCTTAAGGGTTATTAAAAAAAAAAAAAAAAAGAAGAAGAAAACTTTAACATTTATATGAAATCACCAGACAACCAGAACATCACGAGTTTATCAAAAGCATCAAGAATACAGTTGTATGACCGTCCAAAGACCTTTGGGGAAACCAAAAAAATGATTTTAGGGAAATGACTATTTGTATTTTGGGCGAAGCTCTGGCAAAAGGGGGATTAATGATGCACCTCAATGAAGCATTACACCGAGCAAGTCATCATGCGGTTTTGAATTCATAAAATCAGTTTTGTCTCACGATCTATTGAATCCTGATGTTGAATTGTCTTTGGACACGCTGAAAATCTACTAAATGCAAAAAGTTTCGATACAGGCCAGCCTGCGCCGACAGCGCAGGCTGACCTGGTCGATACTTTTTGCAGATGCATCAAACCACTTTTTCACAGAGCATGGCTCATAAGTGGATATTCAGTGGCTGTTCCAGGAATTGGGCTCTGTTGATTTTCATGCTTTGGGGAAGCCAAAATCATTTTAGGGAAAATGCCTACTTGTATTTGTGCGGCGCTCCGAGAAAAAGGGGATTATTGAGTAATGCATCTCCGTAATGCATTATAATTGGCCTGCAACACGCGAAAAGGGACATTCGGACATTTGCCTAAAGTGTCGTTTCGGATCAGTCTGCGCAGTCCGCGCAGGCTGATCCGAGACGGCACTTTACGACTACATAAGATTTTGTTCTACAGTAGACTAGCACAAAACAGAAAATTATCTAAAAACGGAAAGTGCCGTTTCGGATCAGCCTGCGTGGACTGCGCAGGCTGATCCGAGACGACACTTTACGCAAATGTCCGAATGCCCCTTTTCGCGTGTTGCAGGCCATTAATTTATTATTATTATAAAGGAAGTCATCATTAAAATTATGGATCCATAAAAGTTATTTTGTCTAACATCCAAATGAATCGTGAGGTAAACTTGCTCTTTGACATAAAGAAAAATGACCAAGAGCAAAAATGTTTCGTTATTGGTCAGCCTGCGCAGTGAGGCACCTTTTTTTTTTTTTAAAGATGCATTAAACCCCCTTTTTACAAAGGTGACTCATTTTTTCTCAAAAGATAGATGTTATAAGCAAAGTACCATCGATCTCCCTTAAATTTTTTCAGCGCCAAACATAAAATCTCGACCACTTTTGACGGTTGAAAACACGGTCTGCTGAAACTCAGAGTCAAGTTTTTTTTCCCTGTACACTTAGGCTTGACTCTACACAAGCGGACGGTATAAATCCAAGATCAGACTGCACGTTAACCCTTTACTAAACGGCAAAATTTTAGACCGGTCCAAATTGAAAGTATCTGCAGGCGACAAACAAATTTGGAAATTTTTCTTTGAAATGGTAGGAAACATTGTGGGAAAAGGAGAAAATGCTGGTTTCCAGTATTTTCTCCTTTTCCAACAATGTTTTCAAAAGTCTTTTTCCTTGGGGCCGTTAAAACTCTGGATTGTGCGGTACAGGGATAAAATTAGTTTAGAGTGTTGTCTGTCTGTCACCTTGCAAAGGAAACACGATTTTACCATTTTTTGACTACAGTATATAGATACGTACATTTTCCGTCAAAGAAATGATATGGACGAATATAAGGTGGGAATTCAATCAGTTTTCTTCTGATTAGTTTTATGTCGAGTCAAATTTTCGGTTGAATGTTGATTCAGTGCAAATAGGTTAAAATATATATTATATCGAAAAAAATAGTTCTTATGAAACGATATGATGATTCTCTTAATTAGTGTCTGCCGGCATTTTGCCGGTGGTTTTTAAGCAGCATAAAACTAGATTTGGTCGATTGATTGAATGGTATTTTACGCCACTTTTAACATTATTTCAGTCATATCACGGCGACAGCTCACGTACTCAAGTATTTTCTGGGTTTCACCAGTGCTAGGCTAGGGCTCTGAAATATCTTACCCAAGGGCACAGTGGTTCCAGTGAGGCTTGAAAAACCCAGTGCTCCCAGTGAGGCTACAGCCCGGGGCCTCCTGCTTACGAGTCGTAAACTATACTACTGTGCCACGCAGGATCCAAAAAACTAGATTTGGATAAAGCTGATATTTTGTAAGGAAAAATGAAAACATAGGGTCGTTACTGTTTACTCTTATTTGGGGGATGGGGTAGAACTGCAAAAAAATAGTAATAATTTGCCTCCAATGGTATTCGAGTCAACGACCTCAAAACCATAAATCGTGGATTTTTTCAGACACCTGTCATCCATTCGTGTTCAAGATGAGTCGGGCACCGGCAAAATGGGCTATAAAGCAACTCCATGATTCATTATACCAGGCAAGTCATCATATAACCTTTGATCCACAGAATTCATTTTGTCGAACAACCGACTGAATCTGGGGTAGTATGGACTTTTGACATGCAGAAAATTGAATTTACTGATAGCAAAACGTATCAACAGAGGTCAGCCTTCGCTGATTGCGCCGGCTGACCTGGGTCCATACTTTTTACAGTTGAATTAAACCCTCTTTTCATGGAGAATAGCTGAAATGTATTTTATTTATCCCTTGTTACGCTGTAATTGCTACCCCGTATCAAACGGGATAGGGAATATAATCGGAGACAAAAGGGGCAATTCCTCGCATTTTCTACGCTTATCTCTATCTGTATTTTAGTCAACCTCTGTGAAAAGGGGATTCAATGCATCTGAAAAAAGTATCGACACGGGTCAACCTGTGCAGGCCGCGCATGATTCAGTTGGTTGTTAGAAGAAAAAAAAAAAGATATTATTAAACCATAGTGTGATAAATTGCTTAGCTCTTTCAGCGCTAAATAAATAGACTCGACCTCTTTCGACGGCTCTGAATAGAATCCATTGAAACTTACAAAGATTTTGATTGTTAAGGCTTGACTACACAAGCGGACGGCATAGATCAAAGATCAGACTGCACGTTCTGTGCAGTCTGATCTTGATCTAAGCCGTCCGCAAAAGTCAATGTTTTCGCCTATGGCGCCGAAAGGAGATGCATTGAACCTCTTTATATTAGAATGCGGCTCATTTTAGTTTTAAAGCCATCTCTGCGTGTCAATAAAATCTACCAGTCTTTGTCTATGAAATCTAGTTCGATGCCGCTTTAAGACTAGCTAAATCGGAATAAGAATAGAAGGGAACATCCGTAACTCTTTACCCAACAATTATGAGTTTTAACGATCCTCAAACAGAAAGCATTTAAAAACGTTGTGGGAAAAGGAGAAAATACTGGTAACCAGTCTTTTTCGGGCTTTGGTTACCCCCTTATTAGAGAAAAATTACATTGTTTCAGCCAGATTTATTTTTTCGTCGACAAATGCTATCAATTTGGACTAATCTAAGATTTTTGTTGTTTAGTAAAGAGGTAATTAAATAATTTTAATGAGGGAGGCAAGATATGGGAGAGATATTAATGACAGGAAATTAAGAGTAATATTATCTCAATAATTGGTGTGTAAGTGATATTGCAGACGAGGTTATTTGAGTTCTTTTGCAATGGCCTCTTTAACCTTTTACCAAACAACAGACGTACAGTCAACTAAAAGAGAGCTTCGTTAATTCTAATGAGTCACACTCTGTGAAAAGGGGGCTTAATGCATTTGCAAACAGTATCGACCGTGTCAGCCTGCGCAGTCAGCGCAGGCTGACATGGATCGAAACTTTTTGCTATTTGTGAATTTCCTGTATGGCTAGGGACCATTGGACATCCAGAGCCAGGCGTTTGTTGGAATAATTATGTGATGACTGACTTGGTATAATGCAGCATGATGCATTAAGCTCCCTTTTGCTAGAGCGTGGCTCATTTCTTTCGTTGCTCAGTATAGGTTCAAACTTTGTACGACCTCATCTTGAGTTTCGAAACAAGGATCCCTGGTAAAGGAGGGTATCACTTATGACATTCACTCTACTGTCTCAAACATCCGTGGATCTTCGATTTTCGGGATTAAAACAAATTGCCTCGAAGCAGGATGTTGCCCGTCTTTGTCGAGAAAAAACCATCGCTAGCCAAGGCGACATGGCCTAGACATGATGAAAACAATAATGTACCATAATGCAGAATATTGCTCTAAAACCAAGCCTAGTTTCACATTTGTCCTGGGCGTCTTTGCCACGAAAATACATATCATGCTTGGGTGATATGTCCTTTTATTGTATAACTTAAAGCTTAAAGGCCCAGTGGTGGCATAAAGTAGACAATGCGGATGTTAAAATGTATAAAAGTGTATTTAAATTTATATCATACCAATTGAAAATCTCGTAGAAGTGATGCATGGTGAATATGACAAACTGTTATTGTACGGCCAGTCCAAGTGTTAGTCGCTGGCAGAAAAATGCGTTTTAAAACTAGGTGAAAAGTTGTCATATCGCTCTGTCTTTTGTTTATTTTTAACCTGATTTTAAAAAATAATTTTTCTGCCTGCGATTTACACTTGGGCCAACCGAACAATATTAGATTGGCATCTTCACAATAATTTCCATACTTATGAATGGTGTGATTTAAATGCATTTTAACACCTGTATTGTTTATTTTTGGCAGCTACTGTACCTTTATCAAAATTGTGAAGACCGCGGGGCTAAATACGCTGAACGAAAAGTTCAGTGCCTTCATCCGACCCCGCTCGAAGGCCTTGTAAATAGCCGCCATGGACATGTTCCCACGAACCTGCACGGATCTAGGAAAAATAACCACGATACGGGTTCCGTTGACAAATCACCTCGACGTTACCAATACCCTATACACGGTAGATGGAGTGGAGCTATAGGCAGATAAATGGTGCTTAACTCTGTACCACACGACAAAACTGTAGAATTGGCCAAATTGTTTTACGAGTAGCATTTACGGACTTCGAATAACAAATCGCTAAAATGATGTGATTTGGCATTTTCTCCTTTAACCAAAATGTTTTGAAAAGCTTTCATCCACAGGGTCGCTAAAACTCTGGATTGTGTGGTAAAGGGTCAAATATTGGTTTTTTCATACAAGCAGAAAAGAGAAGGGATCATAGCAGGGCATCTTTTACCTCGAAGATGCCTGCAACATTTTTGTTTCTGTGATAGTAATTGGGCAATAAATTACAGGAGCATTGATGAAATGCACATGTTTCTGTAAAAAGGCAATAAAATACAGGCTGAGGCAACTGCAAGCGATAACAGAATTTACGTACTCTGTCCCGTTTACTAACATTTTCTGATGGCCCTGCTGGAAGAAGAGGCTTTTAAAAACGTTGCGACGAATGGAGATATTGTTCAAAACGAGCAATAATTCCATTCGTCACAAAGATTTTGCTACTAATCCTTCTATCAACTGGTATTGGTATAACATTCACTGTATTCAACCATTTTTCGAACAGATATCTTTATATATGAACAGTGCTGAAACCTACATATGCTGTAATAGGTTAACCCATTCTTGCACCAAAGGCAAACTTGGACGCTTTTGCGGATAGTGTCGATGAAGATCAGACAAATCATAACTTGCATCATAAATTTCTATCTACACTGTGGTATCTCTGAGCAATATTCTGACCTTAAAAATATGTAAGACGTTATTAAAGTCTTTTTCAGTGACTGTATTTATTAATTTCATACTCACAGCGTAGTCAAAGGATGAATACATAGGGGATGGAAGGGGGAAGGGAACGAATGCTACTTAACGACCGATTAATTTTCTTTTTCATCTTCATGTGATTTCACTGAAACACCTTATTGAACAAGTGTACTGTAACTTTATTATTCTTATTAGATAATACCCCCAACATAAAATACTTGCACTTAATTGCATAACACCTTACTTTTAGTAGAGTGGAGCGGAAGTACGAACGTGTGTTCTTTCTTATCCTTAGTTTATTGACCCAATCTTTAGTTGATTTTTAGATAATTTGGATCAAGACCAGACGACTGCACAAAACGTGATATCTGATCTTTGATCTATACTGTCGGACTCACAGTCCTGCTTTGTTACAGACAACCGGGTAAAATAAGTAAATGTCGCAATATAGCGATTGAAAAATGTCCATGTCATTTATTTTGCGCTTAGGAGAAAAAAGTGCCATCTCTAACTTCATTTTCCCTGCTTGAAAATTATCAACTTCAGTTGAGCAGAGCTCTTTTAAAAGAGTGTTTAATGCATTTTTGTAACGCATTTTACGCATAAAATGGGTACATTTTGTCTAAAACTCGGCTAGACCATGAGGGGAAGTATCCTTGGACATGAAGACTTTACGGACAACAAAAAGTTTTGACTCAGGTCAGCCTGCAGGTCAGCGCGGATTGCGCAGGCTGACCTGGATCGATATTGCTCGCAGATGCATTAAAACCCCTTTTTACAAAACATAGCTCATTTATTTGATGATGTAAGGGCCAAGAATTGCACGTATGTTTAAATAACCTTTTCACTGCAAAAGTATTTGAATGAAAATTCCCTGCCAACGGTAACACCCAAGATATTGCGCGTGAAAGGTCTTTAAGTTTGAAAAAATCTCAACGTGTTAGACCTGAAGGTCAAAGGTCAGGGTCTGTATTCACAAACCATTCATGCGAACATCCTTAGTTTGATCATAGATTTAGAAGTAACACAACTTGTGATTGGCTAAACCAATCTGCATATTTTAATATTTTTCGGAGTTCGATCTTTATTTACACTGTCCTCAAAAGCGCACCGTTGAACGTTTTTAGCGGCCGAATGGGTTAAAGATATAGTGTACTTATTTTCCTGTGGTCGAGTGAGCTAATTTACCGAGACTGTTTGATTATTTCAGTTGATTCAACACTGTTTAGAGGCAAAGAAAGTATTATTACTATTTTTGGTCATTTCTAAACCTTATCACTGCACAAGAAGATTTGTTATGGAGACAATGTAGACCATGGTATAAAGGTACGAACCCCTACATTGTATCGAAATCATCAACTGAGATTGGCTGGGTCAATGTTTAAATCATACTCAACAGGAGTAGATGAATAAGTGCACTGAGGCGCAGTGTACAACTGAAATACTAAAAGGAATGGCACTTAACACAAATAGAAAGTCTGGCTGCTTGAAATTAGTCTTATTCAGAACAAGCATGGTTTAAGCAGTATGGGTTTAAACGAAGAGTGGTTAAAGCGATGCACCGTATACGCGATGTTCGGTATAAACGATTCGCGTTACACTACACAAGCCTGGTTAGTCTGAAATATGATTGTAATGTATACAGCTCAATGCCAAATATTCAAAACAACAACAGCGTTGGCTGTTTATCAAATTTATTTCAACAAGCAACGTAAAACCCAACGCATTTGAGATATCACAGGCGTTTTAAAGTCTACCTGCATCCTCTTTTGACAGATTGATTTTAAATCTGTGCAGTTTGCACTCGGTTAGCCCTAAATGCAGCTTTATCGTCTGAGCTGAATCGAATATTTTCAAAACTCTCGTTTCCTGAGGGAATTTTTTATAGCTACATGTATATCGGGAAATGTAGATCAAGATCAGACTGCAGAGAACGTGCAGTCTGATTTTAGATCAACACTGTCCGATGCCTTGTGAGTTATTGAGGTCAAAGGCATTGAAGTTGTATTTGGGTTATTACTTTCGATCGCCGTCTTACGAATTTTTCGTTCAAGGCGTAGCTCATTACCCCTTGAAAATAATGATCGCTACGATCTGATATTCTACGAGATCATTAGACCAAACTACACAATTCCGGGTTTAAACGACCCATGGGAAAGAGGCTTGTACATGTATAAACATCGTGAAAAAAAGGAGAAAATGCCGTATGTGTGTAGCTCGTGACACTCTAGCGTTAAGTAAGACTGGGAAAATGCTTTATATATCATTCCTAGGTGAATATGTCTCCTAAAGACTGAGGAACATTTTGAAATTCTTTTAGAGATACTGTGGATAAAGCACACAAAATGATGTTTTGTCCAATAGAACAGACGGAATTTTATGCACTTAAAAATTATGCTTCAAAGGCGCAACTTCCTTGCCGCACAATACGCTAGTGTCACAATACGCTGCTGCATCATAAGAATTGGGAATTGGTATACATGCTTTTTGTTTAAGAGAATATTGCTGGTCTCATCGTTTAAATTTAATATCAGTCTGTATCAGAAGCGTAACGAATTCAAAATTCTGGTTACGCCCTTGATAATTAATGGCACCTCAATCTTATTTAGTGCCTGTTTAATCAGTTCTATTGGACTGGCAAATTTCACTGGCAACAGATGCCAAAATACACAGTTAACCCCTTACCAGACGACAACATTTTAGCTTTGTCTTAGTTGAAAGCATTTGCAGACGACAATTTCAGTGTGGCTGAAACGGTGCAATTTTTCTTTGATAGGCTAGGAAACATTGTGGGAAAAGGGTTTTAAAAGTTGGCATTGTGCGGTAAAGGGTTTACGAAAAACATAAGAATATATGTAATCAATGGATCGATGATTATTTTTGCTGTTATGAAAATGTTTTTTCAACGTTTCTCAAAAAGTATTTTCTCACTTATGACATTCGTATTCGTAAAAAGAATCGTGTTGTCTGTATGACACAATCTGTAAACTGGCTTGGATCATGCAGTTCCATAAAGAGCTTCTACCATAGAATTGTACATTTTAACATGAGGAACAATTTTAGAGATTCTGTTTCTGTTGTCTCGAGTCACTGATTTAATACTTGTATGAAACCATGTATGTATGGTATAGGAATTCTCACTAATTGTCCGCCTCTCCTCACCTAGCCTCCGCCAGTTGTCACAAATCTTTTGTTTTACGGGTTCTAGTGTTTTATACGAATCCTTCGAACATTTTCTCCTTAACTTTCTTGTTATCGTTAAATCGTATATCGGCTCAAAATATGAAGAATCCAAGATTTCAGGTATGCTTTTATTTTTACCATGTTCCGTTAAATGTTTCAGGAGCAAATAAGGCATTTCCGGTCTTGGACAAATTTTATTAGATAGACATCTCTCCGAGCGGTCGGCAGTTCGAGACACAAGCTGCCGAAAGAACGGATGGTTTGGACGGCACAGGAGAATAGCATTGTTGACTCTGCGGTAGTCTACGGCGTAGTTATAGGCTACAAAGTATTCTGGAATAGCGCCGCTTAGGGCACACTCGTGGGTGTCCACAAACCGATCCAGAGGTCGAATGTTTACAATGTCAAGGTCAAAGTATGCTCCTCCATAGTGATAGATGATCACGGTCCTCAGGATATCAGGTTTCGTGTAGAGATCTGTGACAGATGGACAGAAACAAAAGCGATCTTAAGATGATATCAGACCAATTCGATATTCACCAACTATTCTTAATTACATTTCTAGCCATATTCTCAATGTAGCACGTAAAGCAAATTCCGATTGGTCAAATCATTAATGAGCCATGCTCTGGCAAAAGGGGGCTTATTGCATCCCCGTTATCCATGGTACCGAGCAAGCCATCACATACTTATGGACCTCTAATAGCCACTTCTTTTAATAACCCACTTAATCCCGAGGTAGACTGGTCCTTGTACATGTAGAAAATTTACCAATAGCGAAAAGTTTCGGCCCAGGTCAGCCTGCGCGGACTGCGCAGGCTGACCTGGGTCGATACTTTTCACAGATGTATTAAGCCCCCTTTTTACAGAGCATGGCTCAGAATGTTGTTAAGAATGGTTGATGAATACGGGCCGGTGACCATAACTAACATTGAACCTACTAAATAACTAATATAAAACTTTTAACTAGATTGTAAAAACCCAGCTATTGCTACTTCAAAGTCAATTTTCGGGGAAAAATATCTCCTTATCGGACAGTGTTGATCCAAGATCAGACTGCACGTTCTGTGCAGTCTGATCTTGATCTACACTGTCCGCATAAGGTCTTTCAGTCATGCTTTGCAGAAACAGAAATAGTACCAGCCTTCCTGACTGTAGACCATACTCCTTTATATGGTCACAGCCACAAAATAGCTGCCCCAAGAAATAACAAACTTGCAAACACGTTCCACAGAAATCATTCAGTCACCACCAAAAACACATTTTAGACCTGTCCTTCAACCTTCTCCGATATAACAGTGCAACACAAGTGCTTGCTGTCAAATTTTCTAACGTTACTAACTTAGACCTCTACTACCTAGAAGCGGTTCGCAAATATGCGAAACTGCATGGATCATGTTCTGTAAAAAGGGGGTTAAATGCATCTGCAAAAAGTATCGGTACAGGTCAGCCTGCTCAGTCCGCGATTTAGTCAGTTGTTAGACAAAATGGATTTTATGGATCCATAATTATGTGATGACTTGCTTGGTATAATGATTTACAGAGATGCCTCCTCTGCTAAATCATAACTGATATATTTTCCCATCGCCTAAATCATAATATCACGGACATCGCCCCGTATCTCTGGGATTTCTGCGTGGTTTTCGAAGTATAGACATTCCCTTCACAGGAATGACCAGACCTCTACATTGAATCAAAATCCAGAAATAGCTATTATCCAGTTGACACGTCCGCGTATTTTATCATTATCTTACTCCCACGTGTACCATCAAAAGTCGCGGTTCAGTGCATGGCTTGAAGCTAACCTTCAAGTCATTTCTTTGTTCCTAAGGTTTTTCAAGAATGAACGGTGTATACATACGACATTCCGCTATGTATTTGATTAGTATAAAATGTTTGTGAAGTCTGAGATGAGCCTCGAAAGAAGAAGAAGAAACATTCTGCCTCAGCTAATCTGGTGACTTGTCTTGTAATTAAGAGTTATGCCTTTTCTGCTTTTCCCATGATGTTTTCAAAAGCCTTCTTTTTCAAGGTCATAGACATGCATGATTGTTTGGTAAAGGCAAAGGTATTTGTGTCTAAGATTGTAGACGGTGCGGGTAGTAAAGAGACAACCGCCTGTGGGTAAAGAATGTAAAATGTTATACAGAATTGCCTCACCCGATTTGTCGTAGATGTTTAGAAGTTCTGGGAACTTCAGTCTGATAAACTCGCGCCCTAGATCCAACGTCCAGAAATAATAATCCCATTCTGGGTAGGCGTTACGCTTGATAAAACTTCGAACGTTCTCCACAAACTCTGTTGGAACAATGTCGTCATTCCAAATCTGATGGATAATTTTAGGTATTGTTCGATCGATTGAACGGGCAGCTCTGTATTCTGTGACGGTTTCATCTTGAACTTCTGAGAAATATAAAGTTTGTGTTTGCGACGTTTTTCTACACGATGATTTGACCCTTCAGAAAACAATTCTGTGTTTTAACGACCCTAAGGAAGGAGGTCCTTGAAAACACTGTGGGAAAAGAAGAAAATGCCGGTAACCAGCATTTTCAGCAATTTTCCAAAATGTTTTCTGATTTTTTAAAGACAATTCTAACTATTTGAGTCATACTGAATTAGTTATCTGTAAATGCTTTGAATTTGGACAAGTCTCAAATTTTGTAATGTTACCTTTTGAAATGGGTTAAACTATCTTCAACGGTAGTTTTTGTCTTGTTACAGGGACAGTTCACATATATACGTCTTCCCAAGATTTCAACAGGCTGGGGCTCGGGATACACTCATAAGACGGAAAGAACATCTGAGAAAGATAAGGTTTGTTTGTTATGCATAAGGTTTGTTTCGTTGTATTTCAAAATCCAGCTCATTTATCTATGGTTATCATAGTTTCACTGGCCAACTTGTTTATGATTTCCCTGGTTACACTGGCTCACTAATCATATAACCGTGGTTTCACTTGCCAACTGCCTTACGATTTTCCAGGTTTCACTTGCCCACTGAGTTATGATTTCCCTTGTTTCACTGGCCCACTTAGGCTATTTATGATTTCCCTGGTTTCACTGGCTCACTTATTCACATCGTCCTGGTTTCATCTTTTCACTTATTAATGATTTTCTAGGCTTCACTGGCCCACTGATTTATGAATTTCGTGTTCCACAGGCTCACTTATTCATAATATCTCTGGTTTCACTGGCTTACATTTGATGATTTGCGTGATTAAATTGGCTCACTGATTCATAATTTACCTGGTTTCACTGACTCACTGACTCATTATACCCCTGGTTTGACCGTTTCTAGAATGAATTTTGCAGTGACTTGTCCAGGGGCAAGTATCTTCTTAGTTTTCCATGTTTCACATGGAACTTTTTCAAAGCTTTCCGCCGCGAATTTGTTTTGGAAGGTAGTTGACTTCAAATATCCAGAGCGGCCTTCGGATCAGCTCAATCAAGGCAAAATCATAAATTTAAGTTATAGAAATGATATCCAAGAAATAAAGAAATAACATGCTCCGTTAGTGCTAGGGGGGGCTCAAGATATATTCCTAACTAAATTATTTATTTTCATTGCATGTTTTTTTTTGCGCAAGATTGCATATTATATTTGAGCTATGCTCTGTGAAAAGGGGGCTTTATGCATCTGCAAAAAGTATCGACCCAGGTCAGCCTGCGCAGTCTGCACCGGCTGACCTGGGTCGAAACCTTTTGCTATTGATCAATTTTCTGGGTGCCAAAGGACCACAGTACCTCACGATTCAGTCGATTGTTAGACAAAAATGGATCTTGTGGATCCATGCTTAAGTAATGACTTGCTTGCTACAATGCATCACGGGAGATACATTACGCCCCTTTTTGCCAGAGCATGACTTTTTTCATTTTCGCCAAATGTTTCAATAATAAATTTGGCTTGCAACACGCGAAAAGGGGCATTCGGACATTTGCGTAAAGTGTCGTCTCGGATCAGCCTGCGCAGTCCGCGCAGGCTAATCCGAGACTGCACTCTACGACTACATTAGATTTTGTCCTTCAGTAGACTTGCGCAAAACAGAAAATTACATAAAAACGGAAAGTGTCCTTTCGGATTAGCCTGCGCGGAGTGCGCAGGCTGATCCGGGATGACACTTTACGCAAATGTCCGAATGTTCCTTTTCGCGTGTTGCAGGCCAATAACAATTGTCACAAAGTCTCAGTGTGTCTGCCCGTCAGTTGATCTGTCCGTTTGCCATAATTGTACTTTCTGCAACTACTCTGTCTCTCAGTAACTCTCTACCAGACAACAAATCATTAGATTCGACTGAACTGATTGTATCGACTTTAACCCTTAACCTGCTAAATAAGTAAAAGGAAACTTTCAAACAGATAGTAAAATCCCAACTTTTTCTATTTCAAAGTTTTTTTTTTGGGGGGGGGGGAAAGGGGGAAATGGGGGAAATATCTCCTCATCGGACAGTGTTGATCCAAGATCAGACTGAACGTTCTGTGTAGTCTGATCTTGATCTACACTGTCCGCAAAAGATCCTTGAGTCGTGTAGCAGCTAATGGGTTAAAAGGGAAGAAAACATGATGGAGAAAAGAAGAAAATGCAAGTTAGTTTTTTTCTCCTTCTCCCACGATGTCTTCGAAGTATTCTCCATCATGGTAGTTAAAACAAGGGAACGTTTTGTAAAGGCCTAGGATAGAAGCCAGTCGTTAATGGTAACGTAGTCACCCCTTCTTTCTAATCATTGATTATCACACACATGGAATCAATAAACGCTATCCTGATTGACGGAATGTTCGATTGATTGAATTTGCATTTATCTGTCGTTGCCACGGTTGCCCTTATGGGCGACGCCCCTCCCCTGGAGGCTGTTAGTATAGCTATGGGGGATAGTGCAGATACAGGACGAAACCCATTCAAAGTTACACCTGGTTCTTTAACGTGCTCGGTGTATAGCACCGCCACACGGGACCTTGGTTTAACGTCTCATCTGAAACACTATTAGTAATTTTAGATGGCCAGCCGTGGGAATCGGACACACACCCTCAAGTGACCTGGAACACCATGCTCACGAGTCCTACGCTCCACCAATTGAGGTATGCAGGCTAGCCAAGGAGTGTTCGAGAAAACTGGCTTACGTTTATATGACGTCTTTCATTTATTGGTCAATCGTATGGTTAGATTGTCAGTGGAGATTGGTTAACTTACCCAGCTGGAGAGGCCTATTTCTGTCTGCACTCATTTGAATAAATGCAAAGACCATAACTAGAGATATCACGGGCACCCAGATAGACGTCTTCCTGTAAATTAAAATCAAAGCGTTGAGAACGCTGATGTGGCATTTGTCAAAGAAGCCATTGTGTGGAATTAATAATTTGAAAAAATTGAAAAAAAAAAAGAGAAATATTATTCAAATATTAACTTGAAAATCAACCTCCTAAGGAAATTAATGCCTCTTTTTGGTTAAAGGGAGAGTATTGGTGCCAAAGTTTGCATTGTATTTGTGTATTGGTGGTCTCCCTTTGATCATTCAGGAGGAGTCAAGAGTAACGTCCCTTGACGGTAGGATGCATGATGGGTAGAGAGAAAAACCATGTAAATGTATTGAATTAAATTAAGTTTATAACTGAAAACTATGATTTTGAGATATCTTTGGTCTTCAGGATCTAATTCCCAACATTACAATAATGTTTTCAACCTGTAACATTAAAGTTAGGTTTCGGCCACCGCTCTCGTTCAGGAATGGAATAACATTCCTGATGCAATGATTTTACGTTATGTAAGGTCTATGCGACGTCGAATAATTGCCTGTATCGACAGCAGAGGTAGCCATACAAGATATTGATTGAAAAATTACAAGAACTTTAAGAAAAACCTAACTTTAATGTTACCTTAGTCTTTGAGTACTTTTGCAACTTTGGTTTTAGTACCACCTTCATTTAAACTGCAAAAACCTAACTTAAACTTTCTGTTAGTCAAAATCTGATTAGCCTGGCATTTTCTACAGACTCGGAACTAAAGTATGATACCAAATTTGTTGGTCTTCAGTAAAATATGCGACGAGAAATAAAAGAAAATTAAGTGCACACTTATTTACGGAACTGAGTATATTAATGCACAATCAAATGGAGTAGCGTGCAATCATGGGACGAACAAGCCCAGGGATGAATTGGTTTTGGAACTAACAAGCCCGGAACCAAAGTGTATATCATTGCGCCAATAGAAGGCTATGAGGGGGTGAAGCTATTTTCAATCAAAAAGAAGTATTTCCACGATCGATGGTCTGATACAGTTTATTTCAATACGCCATTTCCAATTATATATCTGAGTGCTATCGAAAAACTCATTTGTCTGAGAAAAATTAAGTTTAATTGGGTTTATTTCCTTCGGTTTTGCACAAAATACGATACATGGTCTTCAAAATTCAATATTGAACATTCATTATTGAACTCATAGTGGCATTGTCTTCGACAAATGCCACAAAAACAGAACAGAGTATCATATCGTCCTATTTCGACTCTTTTCGACAAATACCTTCAGCAAGCTCCGTTCACAGTTCCTTGTGACCAAGTTTTTTCTGCGCTTTCCGTACACGAATTCCGTGTAATCGACTTCTTCGCCCTATTCAGCGCTGACGATTATGCCCGGAATACGGCAAGAGAAGTGGGAGGACGCACACTCTGCCTAATAATACCCCTCCTCCTCTATATCGTGGATAAAATTACTATTGAATATCAAAGATTGTGTAGTTATTGACATTATTTAGTAATACTGGTCAAATTAAGATTCAGTCAAATCTACAAAAAAATCTTTCCATTACTTAAATAAATTCACACGATAACTGAAAGAAATGAAAAAAAAATTTCCTTAAATGCCTATTTTGTCCTCGCCCCGACCAGCCTCGAACGCTAAGCAGAACTATATTGATTTCTACAGGCATTAAAGATCAAGATCAACTGCCTGATCCCGACTGTGTGGTTCAAGATCATACTGCACAAAACATACAGTCTGATACTCTGACACAATCTCTCTCTCTCTCTCTCTCTCTCTCTCTCTCTCTCTCTCTCTCTCTCTCCCTCCCCCCCCCTTCGAAGTATCGACAGCAGAATTACAAAATTCATATAAGATATTATTACCTTTGAATGACTTGGTTCAGTCGATTCATTGTATCTCTTATGCAAAGCCTCTCCAAAGTTCTTTATTAATTGACGGTTTTGCTTCTTTTCTCTAAGCAAAATATTTATAAGAAAAAAAAGCGGACTTAACCAGGCACTTTCAAGTCAATCCGTTTGAGATGTACTTAACTCAAAGATACTTTAGAGTGTTTCTTTTTTGTTTACACCCTTGAACTCTCTTAGATCACTAAGTAAATTAAGCAAACATTTTCAGGTTTCTAATCTTACCCCAAATGTTGCAATTTTTACCCTTTACCACTCAATCCCGAGTTTTTTACGATCCTGAGGAAACAAACTTTTGTAAACAATGTGGGAAAAGAGAAATTGCTGGTAACTAGCATTTTTTAATTTTCCCACAATGTATTTTACCCTGTCAAAGTCCTTCAGTTAATTTGTATCACATTTGAATTTTTCATCTGCAGATTATGTCAATGTGGAAGAGACCAAGATTTGCCGTATTGGAAAGGAATGAGCTGCTCTGTCAGAAATCACCAATAAAATCAGATTGTATTCATACAGGATAAGACTCAACGTTTTGTGCAGTCTGATCTTTATCTGTAAAATGCTCGCAAAATGAAGTTATTTATAGCGCTAAATTCGTTGGCCCTTGGACTCTCTGATCATAATTATGAATATCTTAAACGGAAATTTTCCCTCACTGAAAAAAAAAAACGTTTCTAAATATTAGTTTCAAAGCTCTTTTCGGCCAAATATTTCACAAGAATTTCGGACAGAGTAGATTCAAGATCAGCCTGTACGTTCTGTAAAGTCTGATCTTGATCTACACCATTCGCAAAAATACACAAACTATTTATCATAGAGCGCACTAGGGGGACATGAAGTCTAATATCTGGGTCAAACCGGGTCACAGAAAAGCAAACAAACTGACGCATGTCGTTAAAAACAGCTGTGGACCGACTAGACTAGACACTCGTCACAACTCGGCCGATTCCGTACCTACATCTAACCTCGTCTGTATAACGGTCGTTTCCCGTTGTCTGCGCATGTCATATTCTTCGAAGATTCGACCTGTCTGCTATGACGCATCACCCATCCCCGAATACTTGGGAAAAGTAGGGCTTATACCGTTCTTGTCGAAGCTATTATCCAAGCCAGTAGGGGCTGTTTTAATAAATGGCCGGTGCATAGGTTACATGCTTGCTGATCATAGCTGAATGAATCGCACCAGGTAGCGTTTTATTGAGTAAACGTTTATGTCATTTTGAAATTCAAAGTCACGGTTATCGTTTTGAAAAGTGGTCCGGTTCTGTACCCAGAATGCCCTTATTAGATAAATGTGTATTTGTAGAATGCCATCTAGCGGGAGATAATGGATCGTTTCCATTTGAATTGCCAATAACGTGATCTTTTACATGGCGGCGCCACTGTAAGTCGTTTGGCAACGACATAAACAATCTCGATGAAGTTATTCACATCTATCTATCTGTCGGTGAAAACTTCAATTGGAATTGATAAACCACGTTAAAAAATGAATGTATGAACTGTTTGTCAACTGAAATATAGTTAGAAAGATTTCGATTGAAAATTGAGACTCAAGTTTTCTTTCGTAAGAGGAGCCTTACAATTTTCAGAACGGTAAACCGGCTTATTTCCGGCGATGAAATGTACCGTTTTGGTGCATATCAATCCACCAGATACAGCCTAGGGATTTGATGGCTCCCATCACCCGAGGTATGCCGAATGTAGCCTAGAGACAAGATGAACCCCGGCTTACGCTGTGAGGGGTAGAAGAGGGGGCGTAAGAGCCCAGCAGTCTAGTCGGTTTCTTTATAGGGCTTGAAACCAGGGATTGCTGGTTCGAATCGCCAGTTCGGTAAATTTCTTTGAGGATTAGCCGTATTCGACTGGTCAACTTTCGTGAAGCACGAAAATGAATACTAAGCTCCGCATACCTGTAAGGTGCCCGTTTCGTGCTGCACAAACATTACGACGATTTGAGAGCGTAAGGTTTGTGCTTCACGAAAGTTTACGAAATCGTGAAATTTACCAGTCGAATACATAAAGTGCAACACGAAAAATCGTAATTACCATTCGAATACGGCTATTGATAAAAGTATTGTGACATCATTCATTCCTCTCACAGCCGATCATTGTTTCAACGGTGATAATGTATGAGAGCAGTTTCGAGTGGCTTGGTAAGAATATTGTGCCACATACTGGTAGAAGAAACTCCAGGTGCCGCTGACCAGGTGGACAGGTGCGCTGGCCGACACGATATAACTGAAATAAAGTTTAATACGGCGTTTATTCACGATGCGCACATAACAAAACATGCAAAATTAAAAAAAAATCTCACTCTTTGGTTAACGCAAACCTCTAAGCAGAATTTTTCGTCAGTCTTGAAGCAAACAAATCATGGGAACAGTGTGGCAAAAGGGGGAATCGCTTGTGATGAGCAATTCCTCCTTTTGAGATACTTTTTCACTTGTGTATAATCCTTTATATCATTTTGGGTTTCCATCTTTTAGTTGTTAGGGTTCTTCCTGGCTCAGGCTGAGGTCTAGGATTAAACAGGGGTTTTCGTGCGAGTGTCCTTTGGCAAGATATTTTAGATCCCAAACCCAACACTGGAGAAACCCAGGAAAAACACGAATAAGTTAGCTGTCGCCGTGATAAGACCGAAATAATGTTAAAAGCGGCGTAAATCAATCGAATGGTTTACAGTTGCTCTGGTACATGTACTTACTTAAGGACATATCGCTACAACAAATAAGGTCAAAGCGTTACAAATACGGTCATATCGTTACAAGATTTTACACGTCAAATGTCTACAATATGGTTATATCGTCCTGTAATCTAATAAGCTGCAAGGTCTTATGTTAACCCGTAGGCTGCTAAGTGTAACTCGCTGACCTTTTGCGGACAGTGTAGATCAAGATCAGACTGCACAAAAACGTGCAGTCTGATCTTTGATCTACACTGTCCGATAGGGAGATATTTCTCCCCCCAAAAATGACTTTGAAATAGTAACCATTGGGTTTTTACTATCGACTTGATGGTATCATTTAACTTATTCAACAGGATAAGTGTTAATTGACAGCTCGGCTCTTCAAACATTTTAACCCTTATCCCGCTAAATAAATTGAACGAAACTTTCAAGCCGAGGGTAAAAACCCGATTTGTGATATTTCAAATTTATATTTTGTAGAAAAAAAATCTCCCTGTCGGACAGTGTAGATCCAAGATCAGACTGCACGTTCTGTGCAGTCTGATCTTGATCTACACTGTCCGCAAAAGGTCAGTGAATCGCGCTTAGCAGGATAAGAGTCAACCTACGAAGTAAAACGAAGCGAATCTCACCAAAGAGTGAGCCAGACTCAACTGTTTGGAATTTTTTGATGATATTTATAGTGATCGAAGTTAGGTAGAATAGATATATAGCCAGTCTGCAATTTCTTTGATGTCTGTATGTTTTGCATTGGAAACGTTTGTGCGTAATAATATAAACAAGCATTTAATGTCTCGCTTAACTTTCATACGATCTACGAAATTAGAATTATAAGTTTCACGTTTGATCTCCTAAATGGCTTTCTTTCTGTTTTAACTCTTTATTACCAAATGACAAAATTTGAGATTTATCTCAGTTGAAAGCATTTACAGACGCCATATGGCTTGCAACACGCTAAAAGGGGCATTCGGACATTTGGGTAAAATGTCGTCTCGGATCAGCCTGCGCAGTCCACGCAGGCTAATCCGACACGGCACTTTACGACTACATTAGATTTTGTGCTACAGTAGAATTACGCTAAACAGAAAATTACATAAAAACGGAAAGTGTCGTTTTGGATTAGCCTGCGCGGAGTGCGCAGTCTAATCCGAGACGACACTTTACGCAAATGTCTGAATGCCCCTTTTCGCATGTTGCAGGCCAATTATAAAAAAAAAAAAAAAAAATCTCAAATGTTGTGATTTGTCTTTGAACAGATTGAAACCATCGTGGGAAAGGGGGAAGATGCTCGTTACCAAAATGTATTCAAAAGCTTTCTTTCAGTTTTTAATAAATACGAGGGATCTATTAGAAACAGGTTGATTTGTCTTTAATATTTTCATTTTTTTAAAACAAGTTTTACAAAAGAAGAAAGCGTGTGTCTATGTTGACATAAACTGATGTCAAATTTGCTGTTTTACTCTTCAATCCATCCATGTATTTGTTCACATAACCCACGTTTAACTCCCTACCAGACGACAGAATCTTAGACGTGTCCGAATTGAAAAGATTGGCAGACGGCAGATTACATGTAGATCAAATGATGCGATTTATCCTTAAACGATTAGAAACAAATGCTGGCAAAAGAACAATTGCTGGTTACCAGCATTTGTTACGTTTTTCCCCACAATGTTTTCTGACGCATTTTTGGCTAGGGGCCAACGGCGCCTAGCCTTAGTAACCACGTTTCAGACTTTTGCATGAAAGCTGCAACCACGTTTCAGACTTTTGCATGAAAGCTGCAACCACTCTCAACATCATGTATAAATGCGCGCTATTCACTGTCTCAGATTTGCTGGAACTGCAACTTCCGTTTCTAATTGGCTTGAAACGACACACCCCTCAAAACCGCCTCACACCTTACGAATTATTCATCCGTGATGTAAAATAGAAATTGAAAGAGGGGGTCGGTGTCTACATTTACAAAGAAAATGCCATAGAAATATATTCAAAGCAAACTTTTTTAACGGTTTTTGTTGGCGTGATGAATTTTAAATGAGAACGCTTAAAACAAAAAGAAATTATCCCGTTAATTTCACCAAATACTCATGCAGAGCATGGCACAACCAACACCCGTGTTCACCTTTGGACGTCGCAGTGTGCACACGTTTGGATCCACTGGAACGAGGCGAAATTGACATTTGATTGATGTCTTTTATGGTGTGTATTCACGTATGGTGTGTAAACAGACAAAACCTTTTATTAACGGAACGCGATAACCGTGGCCCTTGTTTACAATAATTCAGAGCTAGATTCTATCTGCGTATACAGGAAGAACAGGTAAATTATCCGATAATTTCAATTAAAATGTACATTGAAAAGGTTTAAGAGTTTTAAAAGTCATCGAATCTACTAAGCGAGCAGTGGTGTAATGGAAAGATTCCTGCCTCTCAAATCAGGCTATCCTGGTTCGAGCCGTTTAATTTACCTCTCCTTTATTTTTAAGAAAGAAATTTATATATATATATATTTCTGTTTTTTCCTTTCTTTTCTTTTTCTTGTTTGATTGTCTTTTTTGTGTTTTTCCCCCCTTTTTCATTTCTTCTTCCCTTTTTTAGACGTGTCGTATATCTTTTTGTCATTGATATTCTTTTGTTATAATTACATCTTATTCTAATTCATTTTATTTTTTTCTTGTTTTAAAACACATTTCTATATGATTGATACAACAGTACAATGATAAGAACGCAACTCTCATTCCGTTCACTGGCAGTATCTGTATGTCTTAATTTTCACCGGCCATATCGGTACCCCGAGGCTTTTAACATTCAGTATCCGTTGCTTCCTCGTCGCTGACCGCAATTATTCACTGCTCAAAGGCTTCTTGAACTGAAATGTCTACTTTTAAAAAAACATATTTATCCTACTAAGACCGCAAGCCTGCTGTAACTTTTTGACTCAGGTTGCTTTAGTTATCAATCATTTTTTTTTTTCCAATATTGCTCCAAATTAAATCCTGGTCTAGTTGAGCTTCCGAGAAGGTTAAGTTCCCAACTATAGGGAAAAGTGAGTAGACGTTTCTATACCGTCAAAGCCCTGAAACAGGAAGAAAAATAGTAGCCAGAAGTTTGTGGCTATAGTCATCTTAGAAGTCTAAAACACTAAGCTATTTCTGAAGTCATTTCCTTTGCAAGAAATGTTTTGGTTCATTTTTCCCAAATTTCACTAGGATCATCGTGCAATCTCGTGTGATGTCAATTAAATATGAATCAGACTATTAATTACAACTACATATGTTTGCTATGATATAAAAAAAAAAAAAATAATGTAACCATTGATGTATCTTAAAAAACAAATGCTTGATTAAAAAAAAAAAAAGTTTTTCTGTGCCTCGAAATTGATCCGCATGGATGGTAGCAGAGTCGCTATGACCACTGTACCACGGCGCCATGTACACGTTTGAGTGGAAAATTACCAATAAGTAGCTGCTTCGTCCCTGGTATACGCTATTTGAATGTTTTGAACTGATCCAGTGTTTGTAAACAAAGGCCACAATTATCGCGTTTTGTTAGTACCTTGTCAGCCGTAATACATGAACAAATTTGGCAGTTGACGAGTCGGTGTTTTCCTGGTGCATGGAAATACCGGAATGGACCGGAACGGACTGGATTGGACCGGATGGACTTCAAGATACGATGTAAACTCTTGTAGCAACACTTTACTTATTTGACAATGGAATGGGGGAAAACCTGAACATTCTCATGTAAGGGAAAATAAGAACTTGCAAGAGATAAGGCTATAATATCTCTGTCGTTACTGAAGATATTTATTTCAAACTGGGACTGGTGTTAGCTATCAAAAGGGAAACCCATACAAACGGGACAGGTATCCATCAAAGTATTTTTCAAACAGTTATAAATGCCCATTCTTGGCTTTGAATGTTCAAATATTTTGATATTTTACAAAATCTTTGTCATTACTGTCATTACTGAAGACATTTACTTCAAGCTTGAAGTAGTTGCTAACCATCATATTTACTTCAAACTTGGGCTAGTTGTTAACTATCATACGGGAACCCATAAATAAGGGGCAGGTAAACATCTAAATACTTGTGACACAGTAATGTCCGGCTTTTCGACTTACAATTTTCACTTAAAGCAACTGCAGCCGAGCATAGGCATCCATATATTTTTTCTTTTACTTTTTAACTGGGCATTTCATGATTGAATGCAAATTGCTTTACGCATATATGCACTTTCCACTTGCCCCTAGCCATCAGTGCTTTTAGCGCTTTGATTTACTTAGAGCAGTCAAACCTCGTTTGAAAAAAGATTATAAAACCTTTTGATCTTGTCTGCCCTGACCTTCGACAGAAAAATCATACATATCAAAAGGAGATGCAGCCGACAAAATAATGGTTGCAGAAATTAATGGAATTACCTTCCAAAGGATACGAAACATAGTGGGAAAAGAAGAAAATGCTAGTTCCCAGTATTTTCTCCTTTTCTCACTATGTTTTCCAGTGTATACTCCTCCCGGGTCGCAAAAATTACGGGATCGTCCGATAAAAGGGTAAGACAAGCGTCTGGTCTCGCCGTCTTGACCTTCATGACCTCAAGTATCACCCTCCATTATTTGATCATGTGTTTTACACCATAGGGGTCCGTAGTTTGATTCCTGGCACCCATAGACTATATACTATAAACAAGGGATTTAACTGTATGCAGTCCGTTACTCGCCCCCGGTTACAAAAAACAACGTATCTTTTCTACCCCATCAGTTATTCTCCTATTTTTTTCTACAGCTAAGAGCTAAAACATTCTTCTACCAGAAAAACACAACTGTTTGTCAGTGGCTAATGCAGTCTGGCTGATACATTCGCTCGAACGTGTAAACTCGCTCAAAAATCTGCGCCATTGACACGGGTTCGTACATCCGTTTTCAAGATATAAAATGCACTTTAGATCCAATGAAACGCAGCATTAGCGGTACCCACCCTTTAAACATGTTTAAAAACACTACTGACCTATAGTCTTTATCTTCAATAACGACGAAACACCTCAGAATTCGTTGAATTTGTGATCCACGTTCTTATTTCGAACAGCTGCAGCCATCTTCTGTCATGTGACATTGTTTGGAACGAGAAATTTCATCGGTTGATATGTACTAACAGTCGTGAATTCAACCAATGAAATTACGTACAGCTGCTCACACCTTTTTGTCACGTGACAGTACGGTGACACTGTTTGGAACGAGAAATTTCATTGGTTTATATGCGCGAACGTCAGTGTCGAATGTACGAACCCGTGTCAATGGCGAAGATTTTTGAGCGAGTTTACAAGTTCGAGCAAATGTATCAGCCAGACTGCATTAGCCACTGACAAACAGTTGTGTTTTTCTGGCAGAAAAATGTTTTAGCTCTCAGCTGTAGAAAAAATTAGGAGAATAACTGATGGGGTAGAAAAGATACGTTGTTTTTTTGTAACCGGGGGCGAGTAACGGGCTGCATACAGTTAAATCCCTTGTTTTAGTCTATGGGTGACAGGAGTCAAACTACGGACCCCTATGTTTTACACGACCTGTGTGTCACAGTACCTTCTTGCAGACGACATACAGACGACCGCTTTTTCATGTTGCCACAGATCGGCTGTTGGAAACATTGTGGCGAAAGGAGAAGTAGCTCGAAATGAGCAATTTCTCCGTTAGCCACTATTTTTAAGGAAGTTTCGATGAATGAAAACCTTAACGCCGTTCACTTGTTCATATTTTACTGAATAATGTTCTTTAATTAACTCTTTACCACGCAGTCCCGAGTTTTAACGACACCGAAGAAAAAATAAAACTTTTGAAAATATTGTTGAAAAAGGAGGGAATGCTGGTAACCAGTATTTTCTCCTTTTCCCACAATGTTTTTACCCTTCCCAAAACAATTTTCAATTTTTGAAACATATTTATTTTGTTGTCTGCAAATAGTTTGAATCTTGACAAGTCTAAAATTTTGTCGTCTGGTCGAGAGTTTAAGTCGTTTGGTGTAAAGTTTTGTTTAAAAAGGTAATAAGTGGGGTCTTGTAATGGCGAAAACTGCTGTGAATCTTCGCTTCTTGGGTTTCAAACCGTGCCAGGCGAGGTACTTACATAATCGTTGTTTGTTTCCTTAATTTGATAATCACTTCGGCCCAAAATGGGTTCGTATCTGATGCGCATGAGCATCAGTGTATATCCGCTGTATACAGTCATCTCACGTGGGAATTATTGTTTTTTTTTTCAAGTCAAAGTTACACCAAAACGAAGTATCTTTAACAAATTGTTTCTTTGTTTGGTTTTCTAAAGGTGTTTAGCGTCCCTTGCAATATCATTTCAGCCACTTCAAGGCGGCCATTGCACAAATCCATATTTCTTTGAGGTTCCTTTGTCCAGTACTTTGCAAGCCGCTACTGGCTATTTATATGGCTGAAACAATGTTTAGCTATTTGAGAATAATGAATCAGTTTTCAAAAAGAACTTGACAGAGTTGGGAATCGGTCCTGTGACTTTTGGATTACCAGATCTGTGTTTTTACCGATTGAGCCACCGAGCCCGACTAATGTTATACTTTATTTAAAAACTAACGTTATAATATCTATTGCAGTACTCACTGTAGAATATCTACAGATTCATGCGGGTGTTATGCGATACACGTTTCTTATCTCATTCTAACGAAATAGTGATTCGATAATAATTGGCCTGCAACACGCGAAAAGGGGCATTCAGACATTTGCTAAAAGTGTCGTCTCGGATCAGCCTGCGCAGTCCGCGCAGGCTAATCCGAAACAACACTTTCCGTCTTTATGTAATTTTCTATTTTGCAAAAGTCGAAGAACAAAATCGAATGTAGACGTAAAGTGCCGTCTTGGATTAGCCTGCGCGGACTGCGCAGGCTGATCCGAGACGACACTTTACGCAAATGTCCGAATACCCCTTTTCGCGTGATGCAAGCCAATTATAATGAAATGAGCCATGCTCTGTTAAAAGGATGCTTAATGCATCTTCAAAAAGTATCGACTCAGGTCAGCCTGCGCAGTCCGCGCAGGCTGACCTGGGTCGAAGCTTTTTGCTATTTGTAAATGTTCTGCATGTCAAAGGGCCAGTGTACCTCATGATTCAGTCGGTTGTTAAACAAAATAGATTTTATGAATACGTAATAATGTGATGAATTGCATAGTACATGTATCATGCGTCACGGAGGTGAATGAAGCCCCCTTTCACCAGAGCATGGCTCAGGAATCTATTTGTTATTACGAAACTATATTTCTATAAAATGAAACGATACTATGTTCACGTTTAGTCGATTTATGGAGGACGAAAACTAACGCGTGTTTCGAACATGCCTATTTCGTTTCCTCATTTTCGAAGTAGCATTTCGTTAAAATGTATCATTATTTTCAGCAATAGCAGCAATAAACATTTAGTTTTTCTTTATTACGAAATAAAAAAAGTTTGACAAATGAAAACTTGGTGAATATCACAAGGACTTTAGAAAAAAAGAAGAAAAAAATAATTTAATCCTTTTGACTATCAGTCTTTCAAGGGACATTTATATATACGATCAGTACAAATATTTTATCAAGACTTTTTTTTCCAAACAAGGTTATTTTCTTACAGTTGTAAATAATCCCTAAGCCCGACTTTCAATCCATTTGCTGTCAGTGACGATCAAGATCAAATTGCACAATGTTCGTATTCACGACCTTTAAACTTACGGGCTTTTAAAACTGCTGGCTTGATTCACACAATGGTGAATTGCTTGCTAGTTGACTGACTGACTGCTGACTGAATGACCGGCTGACTGTCTGACCGGCTGACTGAATGACTAACTGGTTGGATTACTGATTAGGAGACTGATTAACTGACTGACCGTCTTGTAAGCTGCAAGACTGTCTAACTGGCAGGCTACTTATTAGGCTAATGCCTGACTGACCGGCTCTTTGGCTAATTTATTGACTGGCTGTCTTATTGGCTTGTTGACTAACCGACTGATTTACTCTCCAATCACCTTGCTTGCTGGTTTTCTGGCAGGCTTGTTGGCTAGTTTTCTGACTTACTAAATGGTTTTCTGACTTATTTCAGTATGGTCGTCCATCGACTTCTTATCTGACTGGCCTAACGGCTTTCAGGCCCATCCGCTGGTTTACTGGCTGTCTGACTGACTGCATGATTGACTGGCTGGTTTGCTGACTGGCTGACCTGCCTTCTGACTTGGCAACCACCTGTTTGTTCAGCTACATGGCTTGCTGGCTGACTGACTAAACAACAAGCTTACTGGCTTTAACTAGGAAACATATCTATTTACTGGTGTGGTGGCTGACTGTCTCATTTTAGTTACTTCCAGCTAGTTAAATCTCTGACCGACTTGCTTTCTTGTCACTGATTTGTTGGTTTGCTAGCTGGCTGGCTGGCAGACTGGTTGACTCAGTGACTGACTGATTGACTGAGTGACTTGACCGAACGACCGCCCGATCGTCTGCCTGATTGACTGACAGACTGAACGAACGAACGAATGTGAAACTGTGTCTAAGTATGTCAAATGTTCTTTGCAACCATTTCACTCTATTCTCAGCTAGGGACGAATGTCAAAAGTTTTGGTCCAGAATTCTTTAACGATTTTGAATATTGTTCTTAATCTTAATTTCAAAACTGACCATCGGGTTGGCCGACACAGATGTTGCTAGTCTTGAAATTCGGAGTGCATGTTTAGAATTTTCTTTAGACTGCATGACCTGTGAGGAGAGGGAGGGGGAGGGGGTACACTAGTTAATTCAGAATGGTCGGAATTCGAACTGTACTGGTAATACTAATGTTTTTCTCCAGGTTAGAATAGTTCGAGGCACAAATCATTGGATTAAAACTGACAGTAAGTATGCATAAGCAGCAATAATGTCAATCAACGTATAGACATATGGTAGCACAGAGATGCCGTCTTTATGAATATGAGCCATGCCTTGTAAAGAGGTGGTTTTTGCATCTGCAAAAGAATCGACCCATGTCACGAAACTTTGTGCTATTGTTAATTTTTTCTGTATGTCAAAGGACCATTCTACCTAATGATTCAACCGGCTTTCATACAAAAATAGTCAATATCATACGAATATTTGCCTTGTATATTGTATTCCGAAGATTTATTAAAACCCTACTTCTCAGAACTCCGGTCCTCTTTGATGGCGCATCATCACTCAAATCTGTGAACTTGTGCTGAAATATTGTAAAAAGGGAGTCATCGTTACTGAGTAATTCAAAGTTGTTATACAATGTGATTTTTAACAATCTAGATTGTTCATTTCCGTTTCTGCCGTATTATTCCCATCGTATTCATTACTTCCCTTTCCGTTGTGTCTTTAACTCATCACTACCTCAACAAATTTGCCGTACACACCATTACCGATTAAAGTTATTTCAGATACCGTCTCTAAAACATTCCGACAAAAGGTGAATATCGTTCACATGTATTCAACATTTTGCGTTGATGGTCATCATTTTACAGAGATGTATTGAAAGTCGTCATCTGTTGCATTGTTTCAGAAAGCAAAATGTTCATTGACTCTATTATTCTGTTGTCGCCCATATTTGTAATTCAAGAAAATAAATGAGCTATGCTCTGGCAAAAGGGGGCTTAATGCATTTTCGTGATGCATGATAACAAGGAAGATATTACACAGTCATTGATCTATAAAATCCATTTTGTCAAACTACTGACTGGGTCTGGAGGTGGAATGGTCCTATGACATGCAGAAAATTTACCAAAATCAAAAAAGTTTCGACAGAGATGAGTCGATACTTTTTTTGCAGATGCATTTAGCCCCCTTTACACAGAGCATAGCTCAAATCAATTCAATGTTTTACGAGCTTGCAATGCTATATATCTACCCTGTTCACCGGAAGTGGGACAAGTTACAGTCAGTAAAATATAATTGAGCGATAAAAAGTAAACTTAAAACGATACCACTGTAAATTATTGTTGTGCAACTAGGTTATAATAGTAATGCTTTCTATGATTCAATGACCCCTACCAAGCGGTTATTTCTTTCAAAATCTAGAATAACACTAATAAGGAAATTTAGAATGGATAGTAATACGGACCCTGTGCATGGAATGAAAGAGCACAATTCGAGCACTAACGAAGCCACGGAAATCTATAGATAAAATGACCTATCAACCTTATGATAGAAATGCTGTACAGGCAGTGTAAACCTAAATCAAACAAACAAATAAACAAACAACGAAATAGACAAACATAATGGTGACTAAGGATACCGTACCAGTATGTACCGTGTGGCCCGGAAATTTTCAAAGAAGAGTAAATCATTCCTGTTTTGCAATAACTGTCACTTATTATCAGATATTACAGAGTGAAATTGCAGGGAAGACCAGCAGGGAACATAATAAATAACATTGGTCCCATCCTATCGTCTGCCGCTTTGTTTTCATATACCTTGATTTGTTTGTTTAGTATTTCCCAGGATTACCAACGGTATTTAGGAGATATATCATGGCTGTGAGCGCACCTATATGTGCGTTTCCGCAGTTTGTTTACCAATACGTCCCAAAACACCGTTCAAAGGCCCTTGGTCCTCTTGCATATAAAGAATTAATAAAAATGTACAATAGTGAGACAGAAATAACTTTCAAGAGTCCGAATGTCGCAATGATCATCGTAAGTCCATATTAACGAGATGGTTAGAAAATATTCAACTACGATCACACTAACAGGAAAATAAAGTTTAATACTCAGTTAGTCGCCCATGTCCGCAGGACGTATATAGCAATACTTCTAGCAACGGGACTTCCAGGTTTTTTTCGACCCATAACCAATTCGTATATTAGTGACTAACTCGGTAATAAAAATAATTCCAATTTATGTTTCAACGTGAAATGATATTATTAGCAACCGATATATTTCCTTTCATCATATTTGATAAAGTACAATATTAACCGGTTTAGATTGAACGTATATGATACATAAATGAATACAATTTAAGTCCTAAGATTCTTTCACAAGGTAAGCAAAACCAGACCCTATGTATGAAATCCGCCTATGCACGTTTTCCCTTATTCCTGTTTGTCCTTGGTTAGTTCAGCGTAACATTCATTTCTCAACGACCGCAGTCACAATAAGAAATATTGCAAGAGTTTCTAGTTGAAGGACAAAAAGTCAAAATTAAAGTCATTTACTCCTGTAAAGTCTGGGGATTCCTAACAAGTGATATCATTGAAAGCTTTAAAAACGTTTGATAAATGTGAAAGTATCTTCAAGTCCTTCCGCGTCGGACCTGCTAACTTTTTGCGTAAAAGTACAAATTTTGAAATATTGTCTATCAATATTTTACAGAACAATAAAGTAATTGTTTATTATAAACGCAAACAGATGTGATAATCAGGTCATACTGAAAGAGCAATGCACACTCGCTTTGATAAGTTAATTTAATCATAAAAAGTACTAGATTTTGATCATTCCACGCTGTCAAGCTCAAACTATCATACAGACGTTTCGTAACAGACTAGTTGTTAATTATGTAATAAGTTGGTATAGTGATACGACTGAAATTGCATCACGACTGTAAGTTATGGTCGACGCTTTTCGTACTATTCTATTTTGCACAATATATCTAGTCTTTCCCTACAGACAGAAATAAATAACATCTTCGTTTAGCGTCACAAGGATTGATAGTGAAATACTTCATTCTGTTAAACAAGAAATGGACGTTTGTTGACCTCAATTGCTAGACAGGAGAATCAGTGCAGATAAGTAAATAACGGTGCTTGGTCAATACGCTGAGTCACACAGTCAATATCCATGAAGACATTATCACAATCCACTGTTTAAACACGTTGTGTCTCTGATAGCTTTCGAAAACACCGAAGAAAAAGAAGCAACCGCCTGTGACACGCGGTTGCCCCTTTTCAAACTATATTCCAACTATGTTCTGAAAACCTTTGAAATGTAAAAGTCTCACTTCCTTTAACTCTTTGCTAAATTATCGCGCATTTTAATGACCCTAAAGAAATGAGCATTTGAAACATTTTTGGTACCAAGCATTTTCTCCTTTTCCAAAAATGTTTTCTAGTCATTTAAAGATAAATCCCATCATTTGAGCCACAATGAATTTGTCATCTGCCAATGCTTTCGTAAAGGACAAATCTAAAATTTGGCGCCCCTAACAGCTTTAGAATATGTAGAGTGGAAAGAAGTTGCTGTCTGTAATATGTGCCTTTTCAGACTATCTTTTCAAAATAGTTCAACAAAATTATAGTTCCTTTCCATTAAATGCTTGATTTTTGTTCTGTATTATTTGTAAAATATTGTGCTTCGCAAAAACCGAAAAAGCGTGCACAGTCATGGATTATCATTTTCGAATTCCTGGAACCTTTTGAAAGATAGAACAATTAAGTTTGGGTCCCTTTGCTTTGAAAATGTAATTTGGTACGTTCATTTTTTTTTTTTTTTTGTTCAGATGGCTAAATTAAAACTCCAGCCAAACTGAAAATTTATAATTTAAAATGAAGCAGCAGCAGAAGAGTTAGTGTTTTTGGCAGTCTATGGACTAATTTACAAACCCTTCTAAACTGTTATGATTTTAATTCTAAAAAAGTATTTTGAATTTCAGGGCAACACAATTTCAGATTGGCTAAACTAAACGGTTTCAAACAGTAGCCCAACACAAATTGTATTACCATCTTAATTTAGTATTCGTAGACCGAGAATGATTTTAGTATTAGACCAAGAATGATATTTCTAAGATCCCTGAGGTCACTAGTCTCGTCTGTATTGGGAAAAAGCCGGGTTAATAACATAGTCGTACTTACAAGATACCGACTGCTATCTAAATAGGAACTTTGACTTATTGGTATTATATATCGGAAGTGACATCATATACGTTCTCGTGTGCGGATTACTCTGATGTTTTCCTTGACCCCAATTAACCCTTCTAAATCGATTGAAGAGTACTCCACTTGATACCAAAGTCTTATAATTCAGTGCCCCCCTTTCCTCCAAACTAATTCGCTGAAACTGGCTGAGATTTTTTTTCGTTGCTACACATGAATAAAAGTAAAATAAGTGAATACATATTTTACAAAATGTGACAAACGGAGAAAATGTTCGGCAAAGGCATTTTTCTACACCCAGGTTTTAGAATGTTTTTGAAATCACCCATTGGATTTTATCTTAATACCAATTCCTGTCAAGTTCTCAACATAATTTATGCAAGTGCCGAGTAAATGAAATTAATATATTCTGTAATTAAATAAGGCCTAAATGTCAACATGGTTTAATCAGAGTATGATCATGCAATTTTAGACAGTTCAGATACAAGACCAGGTTCCACATTCTGTAAGGTCTGAACTTGATCTAAGTATTTCTAAAAGCAAGTTGAAAAGGAATTCTAAGCAGTTATGATCCTTTACACAAAATGAAGATAATTGGCAAGGCGTAAATAATGTACTGAAAGACCTCTCGTAATATTTATTTCATAAAATCATCAAGTACCAGGAACTTAAATGAATCGAAAACGAGAATGTCATTACCAGTCGATGGTTCCTTATCACGGGACGTTTTGACTGATTAAGTTGCCAGAATCTTTGAACTTAGCCAAGTCAATCTTTGATCAATCCTTAGCTTGCAAGAGGAAAAGTTAGATGCCTCTGCCGACAGTGAAGACTCAAGATCAGACTGCACAGAATGTGCAGTCTGATCATGGGTCTTCACTGTTGGATGGTTTGTTAGATATTTGTTTGAAATAAATTTGAAAGTGTCGTATATATTTTTCTCTTCTCACTAGAATCAAAAGTTTTGTTGATAGGGCGGTCTAGGGGGTATATCCGCACTGACGTGCGCAACTAGCAATATTTTTCTTCTACGTTTTTCCCTCGTATAAAATAATATATCCTTGAGTCCAGATTCATTATCGTGGTAAAAGGATACATGACCTGGCTAATCGTCATCACATTTGTTACACACCCTATCTGTACTTAGAGATAATTATTACAGCTATCAAAGACATTTGAGCTGTGCTCTGGGAAAAGGGGGTTTTATGCATCTTCGTAATGCATTATACAAAGCAAGCTGTAGCATCATATTGATCCATTTTATCTGAAAATCGGCTGAACCGTCCACTGACTTGCAGAAAATTAATGATGACAAAAAGTTTCTTCCCAGGTCAGCCTGAGCGGCCTACGTCGACTGGGTCGGCACTTTTTTCAGATGCACTGACCCACTTTTTCATTAAGCATGAATCACTAAATTTGTTTGACACATAATTATTCGGCGATTTGTAATATACCATTGTCGCTCACCCACACCTCCTTGATTATGCCACACTTCATTTGTGTACCGTGAGATTTTTGAGAAAAAAATCTCGCTATCATAATTAATTCTACAGTTGATGATGCATAAAGACATTTTGGGAGAGTTTTTCTTGCCCATCCTCAGCAGGAAAAAAAGTACATGTTTTTGATCTTGATATTCTGGAGGTATCCGAGCAAGTTAGCCATCGCAATCGATAATTAATACTTGAAGATTTACATCGTGCATTTGGTAGGAGGTCGCATGCTATCCTGCAGACCCGGACTAACTGTCTAATGCTGTCTGTAACCGGTGGGGGGGGGGGGGGTTACAGATATATTCTAGACAAAAACGAACACTTTTTTTAAACGACGTATATTACAAATTTTTCTAACGGACAGATTTTTTTAAAACTTTGCACATACAAAGCTCATCATGTCTCTAGAAGATTACGGTAAAAACAGATGTAGGTCACAGTGCTCGTTTCTGAGAAATTTGCCTTTAAAAAAGGTATATACAGTTCCAAAATTCAGCTTATATTGGATTTAAAGCGCCTTTCTTTAATAGTCAGTTAAACAGGAAAGTTACAGGAAAATATACAAATATACATCATTTTAATGAAAATTCACATATTTTTGCTCAAAAAATATATGAAAGCCTGGTTTTGAGCATGGTAAATGTACAAATATGCATGTTATATATGGATCATTGAGTTAAAAAGGGAGATAATTTGACCGAATTAAGGGTTAATCTTAAATAAATACATACTTTCTAACGGACAGATTTTTCTTAAAATTTCCACACTTACAGTATTTATAATTCTAAACAATAAGAAAAAAAATAAAAATGGCACATATCCATGCTTATTTCGTCAGAAAACAAGGTCACTGTGGAAGATATTTTTTCAAGGAAAAAAATAGGATAAAAGCTCAGAAGACATAGTGGGAAAAGGAGAAATTTCTCAATACGAGCGGTTTCTCCTTTTCCAACAATAATTTTCAAAGTGGAAACAGCTATACTCCCACAGCTTTAAATTTCCTGCCTGTTTCCTTGTTTGGTGCGTAACGCCGTGTCAGCAGCATTTTAATTATTTCACGGTGACAGTTCAAAGATCCATTTTTTTCTCTTCACCTATACTACCCGAAGAAAGTGCTACTTGTTTCAGTGCACCAATAATGTTACCATTATGTGCAAAAAATACATAGGTGCACTTTTGATTCAATATCCACGACAAAAATACATGGGCAGTAGGATGCGCGCGAACATTTGTCATATACATCGTTAAATTGTTACTGTTTCTAAATCTACCTTTCAATACGGTGTAGCGTTTCTTTTTCTTTTGAGTATATAATCTAGAAATTTCTTAGCACTGGAGGAGAAAAGTGGTATTGTAGGGAACCCGTTTGCTCGAATTTAGACCTGATATTGATCTATATCGAACATAACGTAGACATATTTCACTAACAAAGACAGCCCAAGAAGACAACCGACTATCTTCGGGTTATGATGTACGCTCGTATGTCCAGTGCTCCAGATTGTAGACCATATAATTATGTAGTACTTACTGTACTATCCTACCGAAGTTTCTAAGTTGTCCGATAGTTTTTCCTGATATTCTAGCTAGAAAACCAGGTCAAAGAAACAGCAATAAACGTTTCATCTATTCAAAAGTGTAAACACTTAACTCTTATATCAGTTGACAAAATTTTAAACTTGTTCAAAATGAAAACATTTGTTGACGACAAATCGTATGTGGCTCAAAATTTAGCATTTGTCTTTCCTATGGTAGAAAACATTTTTGGAAAGAGAGAAAGAGCATTTTCTCCCTTTCCGAACATGTTGTGTATCCTACGAAACACAAAGTGCCTCATCTGAGCCACATTTGATTTTCTCATATTTTATTCAAAGACCTTCTTCTTCTTCAGGGTTGTTAAAACACGTAATTGATTGGTATACTGTAAAAATAATGTCTGGACAGTAGAAATTGGACAACAACAACAGATATTTAGCTATGTATCAGACGCTGTAAAAGGCTCCGTCTGATCTCTGGATCTGGATATACATAAGGTACTCGTTATAACTTTTGAAGTATGAACTTGATGACATTGGCAGTACATCAAAAGCACTCGATAGCTTAGTGAACAGACATCTTGTCGACTTTCAACAAACCAGTTTACGTAAAATGATATCTGCCCGACAGAGGGACGACAGTACAATAGATAAATACTACTAAAAGGCTTTTCGTGGCAGTGTCTCTAAAAGCATCAAACATTACAAATCCGTGATTAACTCTTTACCGATCGACAAAATTTTGGACTAGATCAAATTGAAAGCATTTGCAGATGACATATGATGCTCGAACGATGATTTCTGTCTCTTGTAGGGTAGAAAACATAGTGGGAAAAGGAGAAAATGCTAGTACGAGCATTTTCTCCTTTTCCCACAATGTTTTCAAAAGACCTCTCTCTATCTCGTTGTTGTTAAAACTCGGGATTGTGTGGTAAATGGTTACTATACACTTTATGTGCATTCTGACATGAATTTATGTTGTCTGAAAAAAATCTTATAATATTCATATTTGTATTTGACAGTTCAGGGTTACATCGAACTTAATGTACCAAAGCTTCGGTATCGTTTAATCCTTAACCAAACGATCCGGGGTTTTAACGACTCTAAGGAAGAAGACTTTGGAAACCTTTGTGGGAAAAGGAGAAAACCCAACAATGATTTTCACGTTACAAACGCTTGTAAGAAAGGAGCTTTTGGTAAAGGAGTAGATTGTTGGTCTCTTTCATCAGAGGGTCCGAATTCGAATTTCCGTGATGAGTGGGGTTATTCTTTGGAACTACCCACGTCATGGTGCATTATTAGTTAAGGTTTTTAGAAAACAATCATCGAGAGTAATTGGTATAAGTTGTAATTGAGAGTAATTGATATTAGTTGTAATTGATAAAAGTTGTAATCGAGAGTAATTTGTATAAGTTGTAATCAAAAGTAATTGATATAATTTGTAATCGAGAGTAATCTGTATAAGTTTTAATCGAGAGTAATTGATACAAGTTGTAATCGAGAGTCATTGATACAAGTTGTAATCGAGAGTGACTGATTTAAGTTGTAATAGAGAGTGATTGATATAAGTTATAAGAGCTTGTTTCACAATTGTTGTAAAATTATGTAGATAAATTTACTTTATTTCCATTATATATAAATAAAGAATAACATGTACTTGTGCGTAGCTTTACGTTCTTGTAGTCGACAAATTTAAAGACTTGAAAGGAAATTTAAGCACATTTTCGTATCTTTCAAAAGTTGCCATAAAGAAGAAAATCGCCCTGTATGCTTTGCCTGTTTAGGGACGTTACTCTTACATAAAACCATAATCATTATACTAGTTCCCTCCCCTAATAAAAACCGGACAGGTTCCAATTAACAAATAGATAAATACAAGCCCCTAAAAATTAGGAAGATTATGATCTTACAGGCCTGACTGAAAAAAGCGGACGTTCGGTGCAGTCTGATCGTAATCTGTGCTTTCCTCAATAGCTCTTTTTTCGCGTACCGAGATGAACGAGTTAAAGGCTGCGTTACATACGATTTTGAAGACTTTTTACAGTTCGAAGAAGGCCATCCTTTCGTGGAAACAAAGAGGACCGCGAAACAAGGTGAAATCTTCATGACCCATGCTCTGGCGAAAGGGGCGTTAATGCTTCTCTTTGATGCATTATACCAAGCAATCTATTTTGAATAACAAGTGACTGAATCCTGAGGTAGAATGATCCTTTGACAAGCACAAAATTTACAAATGGTAAAAAGTTTCAATTCATGTCAACCTGCGCGGACTCCGCAATCTGACATGGGTCAATACTTAATGCATATGCGGTAAACCCTCTTTTCACAGAGCATGGCTGATATACACCAATACTAGCATATCAGAAGTCTGCACATTTACCTGGAAAAACGTACCTTTTGACCGCTGACTTTAAACTCAGAGGAAGGAATCAGCTATTGGAATGTCTAACATTCCGAGCAATTTAAATCCAAGGTAAGATGGACTGCACTTTCTGCAGTTTGACCGTGATTCATGCTGTCCTTAAAATGGTTTACATTATTAGTTGTACGGTCAGGTGACAGGGGACTTGGAAACTTGTTCACGGCTGTGGTGAATCATGTCGCCCCGAGCCGAAGGCGAGGTGGCGACATGATTTGGCACAGCCGTGAACAAGTTTCCAGGTCCCCGGCCACCTGACCGTAAAACGAATTTATTATACTGCAAAAATTTACCATTCAAAAGTGTATTAAGCGAAATTTCCCTGTTTTATGGTCTCAAAAATTGACTACGCTGACGAAATAGAATTTCCCTTCTGAGTGCCCCAATTCAATGAAAAATGACGTCACTGAGAAATGACGTCACTGAAACCTTGGTAAAACGTGCAGTTTGGTGCATAATCTTGATAATGTCACTGCGTTAGACATTCGTCATATTTTTATATAATTAAGGAATGAAGAGAATCTTTTTTATTCGCGGTTTCATACAAAAGTATGATTAGGTTTTTTTTTTTCATACCTCCATGAAAACAAAAAAAAAAAAAAAAAAAATCTCTTCATTCCTTATAATTCAATATCACAGACAACAAATCTGCACTTAAATAATACTAACTGCTTTTTTTTTTGTAAATCCAACATTGCATATTTATTTAATGCCCATTTCATTCATATTTCATAGCGCGGCAAAACTGCTGGTTTATGACGTAAAGATGACGTAATTCATGACGTCATTATAGTATTGAACATTTGCAGATTTAGTAGATTTATTCATATGAAAATAGGCAAAGCCTAAATACGGGCGGAAAGGCAAAGCAAAATTACCTTTTTAGATTCTACACTTTTACAGCAATTTTTAAAATTCAAATACTGTATCACAAAAATATATATGTTACAATGACTTGAAACTAGTAACACTAAAATGTTACAAATCATGATCATACTGCCAAAAAATTTCCATGTTGCAAACTGAAAACAACTTCCATTTTGCAAAATGAAATCAATTTGCATGGGATTTATATTTACATTATTCAAAAACAATTATTTTGTATAGATCACTATGATATCTTATGGTACTTCAAACCCCTGCTGCTTTACAATTCATTTACTAATGAAAAAAAAAAACAAACTCCGCATTAACCTTTTACCAAATAACTAAATGTGAGACTGGTCAAAACCGAAAGCATTAACAGTTAAGTGGCTCCAATAACTTGATATTGATGCAGTAGAAAACGTTGTTGGAAAAGGAAAAGCACTGTTTAACCCTTTCCCAAACAACAAAATTTTGGACTAAACCAAATTGAGGTCTGGAGAACAGAAATTAAATACACCACTCATAGTAATTTTTCTGTTTTTGATACATGAGTAGCTGTGATCATGTAAAACTGTATTTAGGTTATGACAAATCCTTTTGGTTTTAGATTCACATGATGGCAATATTGTAAATTTGTCTTTTTGACAATCCATGTCTATGTGCCTTCTAAAGTAATTTACTTTTGAACCAGGACACAATGTTTTCAGATACCTTCAGGGTTGTGCCAACATGGGACTTTGAGTCAAACAGGTAAGGGCAAGGTTGAAAAAGTAATAAGACATGTTTAAGATAAAAATATATTAGCCAACTTTCTTTTTTTTTTCATAGATTGCAATTTTTTGTTCTTAACCCTATCCTCCACATAAGCGCCTCTCGACGCCTTTCACTATTACTCCATGCAAGCGCCCCTCGACGCCTTTTACCGTTACCCCATGCAAGCGCTTGTGGACGCCCGTCGATAATATAGCCGTATCTCCATGCAAGCGCTTCAGGACGCCTCTATTTTTAAACGACAAAAACCAATATTTAAACTCTTACCAGTTATCCGTAATTTTTGTAAACACAAACATTGGAGACTCCGGAAGCTATTCCCATCGAAAAATAATGTGGTTACTTCTTGACTTTTTTCTAAATTTAACGACCAATCGAATGTGGTATATCGGTATTTCCAATAACCCACGCTAAGGTCACGCGGATACGACACATCCATTTTTGGTAAAATAACATCCAAATATTGCATTATGGGTAAATGACGTCTGTGAATTAAAACAGTATCCAATCATATTGCACAGTTTCAGCGCGAATTTAAAACGTCAGTGGGTGATTCCGAGTTCAAAGTTCAGATAAACAAGGAGACGCAAAAAACATGGCAGCCTTGTATGAAACTGATAGCGATTCGGAGTTCGAGGGTTTCGATGCGTCAGATATAATTCCTCGTCGCATTCAACATGAAGATTCTGATTCCGACATAGAAGTTAGTTCTATCAGCAGCATTGATTCACCCGTAACAAGTGACGACGAAGAAGTAAATCAGGATCAACAGTGGACCCCAAACTTTACCGATTTTCGGGTAAGCTTTCTTTCGCACAGAAATAACATCCTTTTTGATATCTGCCTGTATTAGAAAAAAAAAAATCGAAGAAAAGTTTTGCCAAAATTTTCTGCCCAAACAAATGAAATTGAACAAAGTGACCGTAGAATAAATTCGAGAATCCTGGAGGAGAGTAAGAAAATTGTGATTGCGTGAAAACATTGTGGAATAAGGAAAAATTTTGTCCATCACAAACCCATATCAGCCCAGCTTTTTCCTGTCAGAAAATATTAGGCTGTAGACCTTATCAGTGCACATTGCTGTTTTACACATATCAAAATTGAAGGATCAGAGCGAAGGATCAGATGTTTTATCAGTGTCAACATTGAGAGAAAAGGAGCCATTGTCTCTGCACTGCCCTTAACTCTTTACCACATAACCCTGAATTATAATCAACCTACATCAGAAAGCTTAAGTTTTGAAAGCATTTTGGCAAATGAAAAAAAATGCTGGTAACCCACATTTTTTCCCTTTTCCACAATATTTTTTTGCCCTTTCAAGAACAAATACTATTTGAAGAATGTTTCATTATGTAAATTCCCCCAATACACATAGCCCATTACCACACAATCCCTACTTTTGACGCCCCTCAGAATGAAGCCTTTAGAAAACATTGTGGGAAAAGGAGAAAATGCTGGTAACCAGCATTTTCTCCTTTTCCCACAATGTTTTCTACCCTTCACAAAACAAATTTCAAATTTTCAGTCACTTTTATTTTATCGTCTGCAAATGCTATCAATATGGACCAGTTTAAAATTTTTTTGTTTGGTAATGGGATAGTTCACAAATCTTTGTGTGTGGTAAAGGGTTATTGTTTTAGACTATAAATATTAAACCTGCTATTATACACTAATTATCATTCTATTTTTCTTTAGACTGAAGATTTCACTGGAACCACTGGTCCAAATCTGCCTGGAAATTTTGACCGCCAGACTGCTTCCCCTTTGGATTTCTTTTGGTTGCTGTTCCACCCTACAATGTTTGTGGAGATGGCATGCCACACAAATAACTATGCACGATGGAAGGCACTAAACGGTTCTCCTGATGACAAATGGGTCCCGACTGACGAGTATGAAATGAGAGCGTTCATAGGAATTAATATAATGATGGGAATCAACAATCTACCGGAAGCCGACATGTACTGGTCAGGAAATTCCTTCTTGGGTAATGCTGGGATCCAAAATGTAATGAGCTGCAACAGATATCAGAAGCTTTCCCAGTATTTTCATGTATCTGACCGTGCCTCTGAAGTCCCTCGTGACCATCCACAACATGACAGGCTACACAAAGTGAGACCAGTGATGAATCATATTACCAGGACATTCAAGTGTACATACCATCTTTCAAGGGAAGTCACTGTTGATGAGGCCATGGTGAAGTTTGCCGGGAAACTTTCATTCAGACAGTATATGCCTGCTAAACCTATAAAGAGGGGTATCAAAATATGGATGCTGTGTGACTCGAACAGTGCTTACCTATCCAAGTTTGATGTATATCTCGGTAAAAACAGCATGAACGATGGAAATGGCCTTGGGTACAATGTTGTCGACCAACTGACAAATGAGATACGACATTCACATAGACATGTTTACTTTGATAATTTTTTCACAAGTATCCCACTTGTTGAAAAATTATTGGAGCAGGGCCTGTATGCATGTGGGACTGTAAGACCCAACAGACAAGGATTTCCTCTGGAACTTAGGAAGCCAAGAGATGTGAAGAATCGAGGGGATTTCGCTGTGCTACAGAAAGGTTCATCGCCACTGACAGCCTCTGTCTGGAGGGATAAGAAGCTTGTGTACCACCTTTCCACAATGAGCCGCCCAAATGACATACCACAAGCGACAAGACGTGTAGGAGCCAATGTGGTTAACCTGCGACAGCCCCACTCTGTCTCTGCATACAATAGGTTCATGGGAGGAGTGGACTTACATGATCAATTCCGCATGAAATACGATGTAGGGAGAAATTCTAAAAAATGGTGGAAATACCTCTTTTGGTTTTTTGTGAACTGCAGCCTAGTGAATGCCTACATCCTTTTTAAGAGCAGCTCTACCCGAACAAATAAAAAGAAAAGATTTAAGCAGCTGGACTTTAGAGTGGAATTAGCAATGGACTTGATCGGGGGCTATTCAAGACGAAAGCGATCTGGGGCTTGCTTGGATTTTCCAGGACTTGTCGAAGCCCAGAATATTCAAGGGCATATCAACGGGAGATTAGAAGGGCCAAAGAGAAGGTGCCAATTTCATCTAAAGCAGCTTGGGATAAGGAGAGAAACTGTTTATGGTTGTACTGTATGTAAAGTACATTTATGTAAGGAAGGGTGCCACCATAGATATCATAATAAGTGAACATGTAAATATTGTGATGTAAATAATAAGTGTATATATGAATCAAATGTGTTGCAAAAAAAAAAGGAAACAGTGGAATTTAATTTTTGTACATTAACCCTTTCCCACACAAGCCCTGGTTTTTACGTGTCTGCAGTAAAAGTCTTTTGAAAACACTGTGGGAAAAGGAGAAATTGCTCGTAACAAGCAATTTCTCCTTCTCCCAGTGTTTTTCACTCTTTTTGAGAACATTCAGTCATTTTCTCCAAATCTAAAATTGCTGTCTGCAAACTCTTGCGGTTTGGAAGAGTCCAAAATTTGTCGTTTGGGAAAGGGTTAATTTTGTTTTGTGGTGAAGGAATAAGTGTTTATTTTACTCTTGAAATTTCACATGGAATAAACCTGCTGATCATTCATTCTGTCATGGATTGGATTTAGAGATCGTCTATTGATATGGTAAGAAATTATAAATGTTCAACTAATAGACATCTCTTTCAGAAATCGATGATAAATGTTCATCAGAGAACATTAGAAAATTGGTGTGAAAAGGAGATATTTATAAGATACTTGCAATATCTCTTTCTCTCACTGTAATTTTCTACGCTATCTTTGTGAATTATGCTTCATTCACCCTTTCCTCTACACAATCGTCAACATGATAAAATATTATAGAAAACAGATGAACATTTTTTTGGACAGTGTTGAGCAAGATTAGACTGCACAAAATGTGCAGTTTAATCTTTGATCCATACTGTCCAATTTTATCTATTTCCCTCAAAATAAGTTTGAGATTGCAATATTTATGTTTTCATTATTGGCAGAAAAGTTGTGCAGAGTTTCTGAAAATATTTTGGAGAAGGGCAAATGTCTTGAAATGATTCTTTTTTTCTTTTCCATAATATCTTTCAACCCATGCCATTATTATCCTTTTCAGATCTTTCAACCCATGCCATCATTATCCTTTTCAGATCAGTAAAATACTAAGTTTCTTCATTTTGAATGAATCCAAATTGCCACAGAAAAGAAAGTCAAAATTTTAATCTGGAAGAAATTTTAGTACATTTTTTAGTCTTTACAAATAAATTTTAAAAATATTGCAACCAAGAAACTGTGGTTTTTAATTGATTTTGATAATGTCTTTATAAATACTAAGAAAAATATACAAATTCTTCAGCAAAATTTAGTTTCACATTTTCAATTAGCTGTTTCCTGTGTTATATTTCAAAATTGCTTGAAAACAAATATACCATAAAAAAGATTGTTTTTTCCTCTAAAAAAATTTTATTTACACTATTATGATCAGATTATTAGAAAATGCTCAAATTTTGATTCCAAGTAACCTACTGTGATTTTCCACCATTTTATCAATTCCTTATATGGAGATAGGTACATAAAAAGGCTGGCTTATCATATTGGGGACTGATAAGCATTACCTGTATTGGGTATTGACAGGAATGGTCAATTATTGGATTTTCCTGTGGAGGATAGGGTTAAATAATACACAGAATTATGCAGACCAATTCGTTTCCAGTTATTACAGTTTAACACATTAATGTACACACTGTACAGGTGAAATACAGAGCTACCACTCACAATGGACTAAGATGCATCACAAACTAGATTTTTTAGCACATGTGAGAAATAATCTGCAATGATTCTATTTGCATAAACGTTGGAAAAGGAGCAGTTACTTTTGACAAATACATTATATGTACCTCCTTTTGCAGCATTTTTACCATGTTCTACGGCTGAAGTCTATTAACCCTTTAGCAAAATCCCTAAGGAAGATGGCTCTTGAAATTATTGTGGGAAAAGAAGAAAATGCTGGTAACCAGCATTTTCTCCTTTTCTTACAATGTTCTCTGCCCTTCCCAAAACAAATTCCAGTTGTTGAGTTTAATTCATTTTGATGTTTGCAATTGGTTTCAATTTGAACTAGACTGTAATTTTTCATATGGTAAAGAGTTAAGCTATAATTGTGAAATGAAGCATCTTGCAAGAGTAATTTGCAACACAGCTAACAAAAGTATTTGTGAGAAAAGGGACTACAGTGTGTTCTTTTTAATGTATATTCAAGAAAATGCGCCTTTTATCATACAGTTTTGATTAGGGTTCTAAAAGGTCCAAATCAAGCTGTCAATATCAGCACTAATGGTATGGTTAGTGGCTGATTAGTCCATATCACTTTCACTGCTCAAACTCTCTGGTAGTTGACTGTTTCTTTATCTAGCTACCAATACTTCTCTAGCTCTTTTCTGGCCTCATGAATGCTACAAACTTGTAATTTTATGCAAGCACCTGAAAGAAATAAAAATATTGAAATATTAGAGAAGCAGCATGTAATTGTGTAAAGCTTGTGGTTGTCTGTGAGCTTTTCCCTATGTTTACCTGCTTACAGAAAAAAAATTAAAGTTTTTCTGGTATACATATATCTCATTAGATATTTCACATAAGTGAGCAATATTCTATTTCCAGAGATAAAGATTTCTTCACCTTTATTTTTCTTTTTACTCTGGTCAAAGAAAATTCAAGTAAGACTGGATTTTCTAAATAAAAATGTTTGAGGAACATTTTTTCAAGGCATAGTTTGTAATAAATGTGTCGTTGGCGGCAAAAGAAACACTGTCTCAAGTGAAAAGATTTGCACATATCCAAGTTGAAAGCATCTTTAGATGACAAATTTAAAAATGATACCAATGAGCTGTCTGTCCTTGATAGTGTAAAAAATGTTGTGGTAATGGAGAAATTAATTGTAACAAGCGATTCTCCTTTACCTACAATGTCTTCAAAGACTTTCTTGCCCAGGGTCATTAAAACCAGGGATTGTTTGATGAAGGATTGATGCTTCTCTGTGATCCTTTTTACCAAACAAGTCATATAATTATGTATCCATAAAACCAGTCTAACAACTGAATAAATCAGATGGCAGAATGGTCCGTTGATATGCTGAAAATAGACTAATAGCAAAACGTTTCAACCCAGGTCAGCCTGCACGGACTGCAGAGACTGTGTAGGCTGACCTCGGTCGATACTTTTTGCAGATGCATTAAGCCCCCTTTTCAGACAGCATGGTTAAAATACTATGGTAAAGTATAAGAAATACATGTACTGCCAAAACCTAGCAGCTCAGTGCATACTAGTATTTAAATTTTCTACTACAAGTGGGAATTACTTGTGGAACACTGATAGTGCTAAACAAATGAAATGGATATTCTAAGTCTGAACTAAAGCTGCATATACAGTGATTTCAAAGCTGTTTTTCCATAATATTTGGCAAAGAAGCAAATTGTGGATTCAAGATAAAACCGCTCATTTTTAACTATCTGCATTAGCAATTCAATCTGAGTGTTGCCCTTCAAAGGTTGAATAAGGCGACAGTCATTTTTCAGTCGTGAAATCTATCTTCATGAGATAGGAAATGACGTCACTGTAACTATTTAAATGTGATCCCACATAATCGACATATAAAACTGATCATGTGACATCCCCACAGGCCTTTGCAAATCATTTCTATGGTAAATTCTTCACTATAATTTATGACAAAATTTGAGATTTGTCAAAATTGAATTAATTTGCTGACAATAAATTTCTTTCTATCCTTTCAATGACAAAACTAATTGTTTGAGGCACATTTGTCACCTGCAAATGCTTTCAAATTGAACCAATCTGATTCTAGGAAAGGAGTAAACACGCATCTACACTCATTTTTCAGCCATTTTTTTTAAAACCCATTTCATATTTATTTTATGAAACTATACTTGTATTTTCATACTAAATGTTGTCCCAAATGGTTTGAAGGTTGCACAGATTACGTCAGATAGAAAATGCATGTCATTTTCTTGCGGTCTTCAAAGAAACGACTGCTGTCATCTCTGGTTTTAAATCAAAGACAAATCCCTCATCCCTTACAACAATATAATTATATTGGTGTTTTATCTATGTTTAAATGACTTACTTCTGAACCATTCTTACCTCTGTCAACTTTCAACAGCATTTTTGTCTCTTTGGCTGCAAGAATGTATCTTTATGGAAATACAATTCCATAAATTCTGTCATACTTCTCTTTCATACTAATCAATAGTTAAAATTACAAACTAATACCATGCTAAATTCCAATGTGTTAGCTGTTGCCATTATATGTCTGAAATAATGTTGAAAATGGCATAAAACACTGTTAAAAAAAGTCATACTAGATCTATATTCAATCATGAGATATTGAACTTCGGGATGATATTGAAAATCTAAAAAGATCGTTTTATCAACCTGGGCTAGTTATAAAATTATTTGGAGTTCAACAAAATTCAAGCTTTTTTTTTTCCTACCTCTGCTTCCCTATTGAAAACATTGTGACAAAGGAGAAAATAATATCTGTACTTGTCACTATGTTTTTACTTGTCGCCATTCAGATTGGTGTAGATGTCAACTCTTAACCCTTCACCACACAATCCTGACTTTAAATAACCCTATGAGAGAAGGAAAACATTGTGGGTAAAGGAGAAAATGCTAGTGACCTGTGCAGTGTTTCATGGTGCACGAAAACCAATTTCAATATCGTCATCAACTCTAGGCTTTCTTCAGTACCTATGCAAACAGTGCAATAACTGCAATAATCGTGTTACACTTTTTCTGCTTACAGAAATTACACAAATCTAGCGTGTTATTGCAACAACATAAGAAAATACATACCGTGTAAGAAAATGGTGATCGTTAGTCTATAAGTTGCGTAGAGTCGCTTCCCTTCTGCACCCCCCCCCTTTACATATTTATTTGCAAGTTTGAAGGTGCGTATCGTTCTTGAAAGGGGTGATTGGAAAAATTAACATTTAGAAAGTTAAAAGATAAAACACCGACATTCTTATCTTACCTAGAAAGGCCAAGGGCTACTGTAGTGCAATGCCGGTATGGGGTTTGTCCGCCTTCGCAAATTTCGCTCTGTTGAAGTTCGTAATTTCAGCCCTCGGAAGAACTTTAAGGAATAAAAGTTCTTTCCAGTGAAATGATGACGCCATCTGTTCAACAGTAAAACGATTTCAATAATCCTAAATACGTTTGGGGAGCTCTGAAAGCGCCTAAAAAATTAGTCTATGGAAAGCTCTGGGAAATCCATTATCCACCGGTATGTTTGTAAACACTCTCGTCACTCGGCCATTTCCGTAACCTGAACCGGTTAGGTTTGATTTGCTCTCCGGAATCTCTCGAGTACCTATTCTGTTAATTGACTTTACAGAAAACTTCATTAAAATCGGCAAAAGAAATTTCTCTATCCGTTGTTAATGAAAAATGACTGATGTGACGCAAATTTACATTGATTTGGGGACAGATATTCGAATATGCAAGAGATCCTAGACACCTCCAATATGGGTAAACCAAATCGCCGATATTTCCCGAGTGATGTTTACGCCCCCCCCCCCCCCCTTTTCGACACGAATTTGCACGTGGACTCTACCATCGTAACCGCACCTAGAAAGCCGAAGTATTCCCTGTACGTTTTTGCAATTTCTCGGAATTCTTTTTTTTCCCTAGCATAGTGCGATTTTGTAGACTGGTACACATACGTGTTACCTATAGATGGGCTCCGTATTAGTTCCGCCCGTATTAGTTCAATACGCTAGAATTTAGTTGAAAATAAAGATTGTTAGAACCAAGCAAGGTGACGAAGTTTTAAGCTCTCTCTTTAAATTTACTGTCGGATATTTTTTCAATATTCAGAGAAAATAAATTTAGCTAGCAATTTGAAATTCGGACTGGATATAAAATCAGAAAGAAGAATGTTATGAAATCTCGTAGATCTATACATGTTTATTTACATTAGTTTAATTGCAAAAGTAGTTCCGGCACTACTTAATTTTTTCTTTCATGGAACTATGAAATTTTTTTTTTTCAGCCAATCAGAACTCGCCAATATTTGTGAAAACAACTAATATTGAATTATTTAAACATGGATTTAAAAAACTTCAAGGTAAGTAACTATGAATTTTAATGATTTGTTGGCAAAAGTAAACGACCATTAGTTGCCTCAAACGACCATTAGGTTATCTTTGTAACGTTATGCACAATGTATGAGTTTCGACACTGTACCATTTGCTTACGTGACGAAGGGATGGCTCGTTTTAACCCCCCGTGCATTTCTTTTAGAATGACATCAAAGGATAATACATGTAAAGTTCTTTATCCCCCCCCCCCTTTTTTTAAAGGAATAAAGAGAACTGTTTTTGTTTTCATGGAGGTATGAAAAAAAAAAGAAAACCTAATGACACTGTATGAAACCGCGAAGCAAGTTCTCTTCATTCCTTATTATTCAATATCACAGACAACAAATATGCACTTAAATTTACTCTAACTGCTTTTTTTTTGTAAAGCTAACATTGCGTATTTATTTAATGTCCATTTCATTGATGTTTCATAGCGCGGTAAATCTACTCGTTCATGACGTAATAATGACGTAAATTCATGACGTCATTATAGAATTGAACATTGGCAGATTTAGTAGATTTATTATAAGAAGTTCAATACGCTAGAAGTAAGTTGAAAATAAGTTTGTTAGGACCCAGCAAAGTGACAATGAGTTTAAGCTCTCTCTTCGAATTTACTGTTGGATATTTTTTTCCAATATTAAGAGAAAATAAATTTAGCTAGCAATTTGAAAAATTCGGACTGAATATAAAATCAGACAGAAAAACATTATGGAATCTCGTATACATGTTTGTTTACATTAGTTTGACTGCAAAAGTTTGTTAGAACTCGCCAATGTTCATGAAAATAACTAATATTGAATTGTTAAAAAGTAATCCATTCTTTCCGTTTTAATGACAACCACCAAGGGAAACTAGTAATAATGTGGTGCAGGCAACTCAGTATGTTTGTCTTGCGGGCGGCTCGTATCGATCGATCGACGCCGCCATTTCTGATGTTGTGTTGAAAGTGTAGTCATGTGTACGGGGCTCCCGAAAGGGAAACTGCTTTTACGTGGGTTTTGCCAGTGTACATGATATATATGTTCGGGGCATATTATCCAATCAGATCACGAGAAATTTCTTTGCAGTATAATAAAATCATTTGTTTGTTAGACAAATTTATAACAGTCCAAGATCTGGTTCACATTTCTGGTCATGTTTAAGGACAGTTTGTACGTGCGACTGAACCTATTGTACAATATTTCTGATGCACAGGATTAGACTGCACCATCTTTAATGCTTTCGTTAAAAGATAGACACAGACAAAAAGATAATTATAATTCATGTCACGCTAAGTCGTACATTAGAATTGGGACTGCACAATATTTTTACAAAACATTTGACCGCAGTAAGAAGCATAGACGTGCCTAAAAGCAGGTAGGTATTTTTTTTTAATGTTCCACATTAAACGGTCTGTAAAGCAATGTTTGATTCTTTCATACCAAAACGCCACATTTTTAAAGCTTTTAGCACTTATCCTGCTATATAAGCGGAAAGAAACGTTCAAGTCGATAGTAATACCCATACTTTTTCTATTTCAAATTTATTTATTGTGGAAAACTATCTTCTTATCGGACAGTGTAGATCAAAGATCAGACTGCACGTTCTGTGCAGTCTGATCTTGATCGACACTGTCCGCGAAAGGTCCTCGAGTCTTGCCTAGAAACCTGAGGATTAATCCGATTAAACCACAAACATTGTTACATAGTAGCTTAAGTCAGTATGTAGTTATACAAATTATTATGTATTGATTTTCATAGGACAACTTTAAAAGTCTAGTGTCGCTTTAAGGTTTATACTGTATAAAGTCCGTGCGATTCCGAAGGCCTCTATAGCTTTTATTAATAAAAGTTTCGGGAGGGAGACTGTAGGAAAGACATTTCCATTTTTGTCAAATCTTTGAATTCTTTAAATTCGCGTCTGTTTTTCCACGTATTAAGTTCGTGAAATGATTCAAAGAATAATTGACGGCACATAGAATTCTAGATCTATTTCGTTCTTTATCCACCGTCAAACGCTACTGTACAAATAATGTGAACATGCAACATGTTCGATGATGTGACCTTTGTTTTAATCATATGTTCAAACTGTTTTTATCATACGTTAAAGTACATATATATGTAAAATGTATCTTGGCATATATATACTGACGTCCATAAGAAACGCCTTATCTCCCTCTGTCGCGTCATATTTCATGAATTTAATATCGAATGCATGGTTTTGTAATTTAGAAATGGACTTTGTCAATATTTCTACACATATTACATGACACAAGCGTTTAGCTAAACATTACACAAATTTAACAGCCATTTCAACAAACTCACCCCCTAAAATTCATCAATACCGTGTATGGCATCCTTGACTTGCTATCAGTGCCTGCAGTCGCCGTCCCATGGACCCACACAGATTACGCAGGAGATAGCGTGGAATGCGAGTCCACTCTTCACGAAGAGCATTTGTCAGTTCTTGGACGTTTTGCGGCTGTGGGTTACGTCGACGTAAACGACGTCTGAGGATGTCCCACATGTGTTCGATCAGGTTACAATCGGGAGAGTTTGCAGACCATGGCAGCACGGCAATATTATTGGCCATGAGAGAGTTTCTGGTAAATCAGGCCGTGTGGGGGCGCGCATTGTCATGTTGAAATGTAAGGCCACGGCGTTGCTGAAACATGGGAACGACCACATGACGAAAAACTTGGTTTACATACCGTGTGGAATTTAAATTACCATTAATAACCACTAGGTCAGTTCTAAATGTGTGGTTTATTGCTGCCCAAACCATTACACCACCACCACCAAAACGGTTGTGCTCTAGAACACAACTTTAGGTGTACCGTTCATTACGTCGACGGTAAACGCAGACTCGTCCGTCGGCACAGGAGAGGTTAAAACGGGATTCGTCACTGAAGACCACATCACGCCAACGTCTTCCAATGTTGTTTAGAACCCACTGCCGACGTTCCCGACGGTCGCGGTCAGTTAGCACAACACCGCGGTACGGCCGCCTGCACAATATTCCACGCTCCCGATGACGTCGCCTTACTGTATTCCGACTTACATGTCTTCCGCGATTCCCTATAACCATCGACGTTGTGGATTGCGCTGTGACAAAACGGTTTCGCAAGTGACGTTGACGGATGAAATTGTCTTGTCGTACAGACGTAACACTCCGAGCACCAGATCGGGGTCTATCAGACAAGCTCCCTGTTTCGTTTACCCGTCGAACAAGACGCACTATTGTTGATCTTGCAACGTTAAAGCGTCTTGCAAAGTGACTTTGAGAAAGACCGCTTTCAAGCATGCCCAAAATGCGTGCTCTTTCTTCATTATTTAGTCTTGACATTTTCGAAATTGATGTTTTCAAAATATTGCTTGGACTACTTAATTTTAAATCAATTACTGTTTACACATGCGTAATTTTGACCAACATAACCACCTGTGGAAAACGCATGGGGCGTATGGCAAAACGGTGCCATGAGCCATGGTTGAAGCAAACATAATAGTCTGGCACGAAATTTCATGCTTCAGTAGATTAGAGAAGTGAAAATTCTATGGTAGGCAAAAAGTGACATATATATTCTAGGTATGTACAAAGCTATCGCACTTTTTAGATGAGGCGTTTTTTACGGACGTCAGTATAGTTAAATAGCATAGAAACGTGTCAATATAAGTGCATGCACACAAGGAAGACAAAAAGTATTTAAATAAAGCATAAAAGTACCTGACAATGATTTTCACCGTTTCTTATGCTTTCAGAAAGAAATGAATTACATAACCACCACACACAAGGAGACTCACTTTAATCCACTAGATTACATCGACATAAACTATCGAAATTTCGACCAAACTATTGAATCAAATACACAGCAACAAATGCGTGTGTTCTTCATGAAATGCCTTCATAAGTTTTACAGCCAAGGTACTGTATCTGTCTCTCTCTCCTGCATGGATCTTATTGCTGAAGTTCTCTGTCTGCCTGCCCCTACCTCTGTCTCTTTCTGTCTCTGCCTCTCGCCTAGAAATCCCATAGACTGTGCAGTTTCTATTTGACTTTTCGCTTCAAAATATGAACTCATTCTCAAACAGATACCGGTGTTTTGATTGTCACTTATTCTTCAACTATAACGACTGGAACATACTGGTATTTACATTGATTATAATCTTTATATCTCATCTGAAAACTTCTTTAAATCTACAGGAATCGTCTCTGGTGAAACACTTTTGGACATTGGTTGCGGACCTGTATGCTATTCGCCTGCCTTTGCATGCCCTTTGGTACAAGAAATTACTCTTAGTGACAACTGCCCAGAAAATTTGTCTCTCCTACAAAAATGGAAAGCGGGTGAAACTAAACACCACGAGGCAGTGATGAAATATATCGCAGATATTTCTGGGTCAAGGTGATTTTTTTTTTTAGATTAAACACATTAAAATGTATAACTAAGAATCATGTCATTATGCTTTGTTTTCATACTTTCTACGACTCACGCTATAACCCATTTAGTGCTTGACTTCTTTCATGGAAAAGAGCTTATCTAGCTCAGTATTGGCGCATTAAAAGTAACTGAAACATTCTCTAATGTAATGTTAGTCAGTTCAGGATCTAATTGCTAGGCCATGTCGTCGTCTTCGGCCGATTATTACCTTGTCCATCTATTGCAGCTGTTTGTTGCCAGCATACGAATTTGAAGAAGGAAAATATTATCATCTTTCAGGCATGACTGGAAGACAACTGACCGTATGGTAGCAGAAAAAGTAAAGAACATTATTGAGGGAGACATAAGACAAAACATTCCTCTTGCTGGGACCAAAGCGGAAGACAAGAAGTTCGATATCATAACAGCCATTTTGTCTATCGTTACCGCAAGTGAAAATGAAGCCGTATACAAAGAAAACGTACTAAATATTAGGTACTTTCACTCTGGACATGATAGGAAATTTAGGAGTAGATATATAAATGGGAATATTGGCTATAAATCAGCCAAAATCGAAAAAATCTTCTTAAATTCTCAATACAATCATGCCGACTAAACAAAACACTCTTTTTTTGTTACCATGTCTATTCATTCAACCACACAAATAAATTTTGATACCCCTTGATGAGGAGTATCAAAATATGGATAGCAACAGACACACAATTTCTCCATATACCAACAAACCAATTTCTCGCACTCTCCTTCGCACTTCCCCATCCCACTCTCCTCTCATCCCACTTCCCCATCCAATCAATACGTTCGACAAAATTTTTTTGGATTTCCAAAATTTTAAAAATCCAAAAAGTCCCCCCAAAATAATTTATCACACAAATGTCTCCAGACACCTCTTTTACAGGGCCATGCGTCCGGCTTACACAGGGACTTAATATACCAGGTCATAGGCTTAACAATCCGTCAGGCTCGTCTGGCTAATCATGTGTCTGAGGAAAAATTTTTTTTTTGAAATTTCTATACTTTTAAAGAGGAATAACTGGTTATACAAGAAGTATAGCCGAGAAGTAAAAATGGAAATAATCGATGAAATAAACAAAACACTTTCAAGAATGAATCTCCTTATGGATGAGAAAATACAATTAAACAAAGAAAGAGCTGAAAGAGCTAAAAAGGAGTACAGATAGTAGAACAAGAAATAGAATCACCCATTGAAGAGTCAGATTCTCCACATCTCTTTCGACCAATTAATCCAGAATATAGAACAGTTCGATAAAAAATTTTGAGACCAATTCCAACATACAAACCAATCCTTAATACACCCCCAAAACCAAAACCAAGACCAGCACCAACTCATAGAGTAAGGAAACAAACAACACACCAACCATTATACCTACCACAAATGTATAACCCAGTATTATACCAACCAATGCCACAACAATTATACCAGCCAATGCCACAACCATGGCAACAAATGTATAACCCCCCATTATACCAACAAACACCATATCCAATCTATCAAGGACGCGTCTACTAAATCAAAAATTTTTTAACTTCTTTACACAAGTTAGAAATTGAAAAATTCTGCTTTTTATACGAGAAGGGAATATGCAAGAGTAATGGATACACTTATAGTTTAAGATAGAATAAAATTATTCAACAATTCAGACATAGACATAGTTTTATGGAGGAAACAATTTTACACCAATTATGATGAGGTTTTATCTCCAATATACTGTTGTAGAAAAATAATCAAATTTTATTTTGGACAGGACTACTTTGAACACTTTTTAGAAGACTTCAGAGCAAGATTTTATTATGAAGTGAGTAAAGCAATTGTTTCTTCAAAATATCAAGATGGAGAAGAAAAACAAATTTTAGTTCAAATTGGAATGAACATGATTTTTGAAGAAGGCTGGCCACATGATGTTGATGATGACAACCCTATATTACTTTATGGAGTAAGTAACTATTCTTCCAATACAAAAAATCTTATCCTACTACAATTGCCTTGTAACACTAAACAAATTACTAAGAAGTGAAGGAAACATAGACTCTATGTACACACCCCCATTTAACAATGTAACTATATATTCAAGAACACGAGGATTATGTCCTGTATTAATTATAGGCCATAGAGCTGAAATGAATCCTTGTGGATGTAACTGCCATATTCAAGAAGATGAATATCAACAATGCTACAATTGTAGGTGTGATGAAGTATACAATGATACATTTCGAATCGAAAAACATCCTTCAAACACTGCTAGAATAACTATCCAAAAATTAATTGACTTTGGTCGTAACCAACTACAATATCTCAGAAATACAGAAATTATACTACCAAATCCCCCTAAACTAAATAGTATTGAAACATTTAGAGAAGAAACCTGTGTGATATGTAATGACAAACCCCCCAACATCCTATACACAAATTGTGGACACATATGCATCTGTGAGGATTGTGACAAGATAAACACTGGAGCAAAATGTGCTGTTTGTAGAACTCCAATAACATGCAGTAAGAGAAAGATTAAGTTTTAATATGTATACAAACTACATATGAAAACTCTATAATCCGAATTTTTTGATTGCCTCTTTATCAAACGTAAAATATATCTTTTATACATAAAGTTATATTTTTTACAAGTCTATCTCTATCAAAATAGATATGTAAGCGTGTGTTACATCACGGTTAGTTGATCTTGAAATAAAGTTTACGATGTCGCATTGTTTTACCTCCAGCGCCCTTGGAAAAATCGTACAGCTACAAATTTCATCTGCCTTTTTAATAATAGAGTAATCAACCTGTTCTAATCCCTTTACCGCTATATTAATTTTTACCTCTTCAGGTTCGTCAGGATCCTTTTTAACAATCGTTAAACTTCCTCTTATAATTCTACCTGACGCACTCATGCAGTAACCCCCTAAACCATGCTTTTTGCCTGAATTACTATTACCAATTGAGAACTCATAATTACCATCTCCAATTGGTCCTTGTTCTTCAGCCCACACGGTTATAATAGGTTTAGGGCCTATGAGAGAAGGAAGGGATACTTTTTTATCCACATAGGATTTTGTTGCTAAATCTCTCTCTTCTACCGGGGTTGCAGCGTTTTTTAGAGAAAATCCTTGGAGATCTATGTCAGCCACCGCCGTGAAACTTCCATTCGGATTTTTTACGATAGCTCCACCATTATCAACATAATTTTTATTGGCAGCGGCATCACGGGATGTAGGATTAGGTAATCCAGTAATCGGGTTATCATTCATATCTATTCCACCAGCCATTGAAAAAGATCCATCTTGTTTTTTTGTTAAAGCTTTTTCACCCGCGGTAGCTACCTCAACAACGGTATCTACGTAAAACTTATTTACAGCTTGATCATTTTCTAAAGGGCTTCCAACATTGTTAATTCTTCGTCCTCCCATAGAGACATCATCAACTGCCATATACCTACCAGCTCCATAAACGAAGGCTTTATTTGCACTATCTACATATCTTTTAGTTGCTGCATCTTGTGCATCTGCGGGATCCAAAAGATTTGTTAACGAATACTCCCGCATATCTATATTTGCAATAGCGGAAAAGGTGCCATCTCGGTTCTCTACTATCGCTTTACCGCTTCTATCCACATATTTTTTAGTAGCAGCTTCGTTCGGTTCTGTAGGCTCCTTAACATTTCTTATTTCATTGAAACCCATATTTATAAATCCAAGGGCTTGGTATCCACCATTTTCTTTTAATAACCCCCCAGAATTTTCATCAACATAATGTTTCGTAGCAACATCTTGAGAATTTACTGGATTACTAACCCTTGTTAATGTATTACCATTCATGTCTATAGAACCTGTAACAACAGTTGTTCCATCCTTACGTAAAAAATTATTATTTATGTAAGCGAGTGACACACCATCACCGCTTGTTTTATCATCTTTCATTCGTCCGAATTTATCAACAGGCATTTTTTATTATTAAAAAAGTTTATTTATTACTGTCTGAAACTTTTTACCCGAGCTTAACTCTTTTAGAATGTACAGACATAAATGCCCACAAAATACTTGTCCAGCTTGTTGTATTTGATCAGTATTGTACTGTATTGGACTTTTTAGGTACTCTTGAATTTCAATAGGTGGTTGTATGCCATAACTATCAAAATAAATTTTATTTCTACCGTTTTTGTACCAAGCAACCCAATGTGTACCAGGACCACCACTTTTATCAAAGTTTACTATACCACATTCTTTTTTATTTGGTTTTCTCGGTAATGTATCTAGTAAAAATACTCCTCTAAAAGAAGGAATCTCTAATCTTTTTGCCGCATCTTCCAATTCGAAATTGTTCAACGGTTTATTTGGTAAAATTACGTTTTCAATTGAAATATCTAACATTTTTTTATGACGAAATATTTTTAATGTCTTTATTATCAACCCATGAATTAAATTCATCGGGATAACCTTTCCACTTTACTAGGGATTTCTTTTTTCCTTTTTTAATAACCTTTTCTATCCTATACAACTCTTGACTGGTTTTCTGCAGCTCGGGTTCATAAAAGGTACCTTGTATTTTTTCTCCATTAAGATCTTTAATTTTATATGTTGCAGGTGATGTATGTTTTACTTCAGAAACTGTAAAAACCTCTTCAGTCCATCTGGTGGTATAACCTTTCTCAAAAGTCTTTTTCTTTTTAGTTATCCTTACTTTGTCTCCAACAGAAAACTTAGGTTTTATATCTTTTATTTCAAGATGATCAGGGTAAAGATTTCTCCAAACTTTGGTTTCATTTTCTTTTTTACTCGCATTTACTGGTGTCATTTTAATGGATGAATGCCTCGTGTTATTATATTCTTTAACGAGATCTGGTAACACATTGATGTAAACGTTTGTAGAGTTAGCAGAAAAATACTCCCACATTTTTTCTTTCATTGTTCTAATCCATCTTTCAACCACACTAGATTTTTCCTCATTCTCAGTGGAATATAATTCAATCACATCTTTAACATCTTTGTTATAAAACTCCTTACCCTTATCCACCCACATTTTTTCAGGTTTCCTCTCCTTAAAAATACTTTTTAATGCTATAACAACAGATTTTCCTGTTTTATCTTTTAATGGTATCAACCATCCGTATTTAGAAAAGATGTCAATGACAGCGAGAAGATATTTTACACCGCGATTAAACTTAGAAAATGCTTGCATGTCTACTAAATCCGCAGCCCATATCCTATCTATACCGTTTACTCTTAATCTCCTTTTCTTAAATTTTCTTTTTTTACGGGTTTATGTAATTCTTCCGCTAAATTTATCATGTCGAAATTTTTTTTTTAACCCCCATTTTAAATTTCATCTTTGTTCCAATGAGTTTACTAACGATGGACTTATCCATTTTTTCTCTAATAGTAGGATTGTAAATACCTTCTAACTCTGTTAACATATTTTTATCACACACTGCGTTTCTTGTGGCAGTGTCATTGTGCTTAAGATAGCAAACATCATGATGGTAAGCAGCTTTATCAACGCGGTTTACTGGTTTGCTCCATTTCTTTGGTGTTAAATCTGGATTGAGTCTTTTCTTTAATTTAGTGCCGGGTCCCGTGAAATTGTTACCAGGGAGATGCATTTCAAAAGGTAAATTATTTATAGCTTTATTTAGCAATGATCCTCCCTTTGTCGTCTTAACAAACTGTGTTTTAGTTATTCCACAAACCACACATTTTCCTCGTTTCATATTTCTTCCATTTTTAGCAACAGCATATTCTATGTTGCTTGTATCAGTATGTTTTTTACATTTAACACAATAAATTTTATATATAAAAATTAAAAATCTTATATAAAATGGATATTGTAAATTTATCATGGAATTAAGTAGTATCAAAGAGATTTAATCACTCTCTTTTACCAAAAAGTATTAGAGGGATAATCGTAGGTAAATCAGGATGTGGTAAAACTACTTTATTACTAAACCTTTTACTTAGACCAGGATGGCTTGACTACAACAATTTGAGTGTTTTTGGAAAAAGCCTTTTTCAACCGGAATACCAAATACTAAAAAAGGCTTTTGAAGAAAAACTACCAAAAGAATATATTTTAAGGTTGTTTAACATGCGTGATGAAATACAAGAATTAAATGTATCCCCTACAGCTTTAGTTGAGGAATGGGTTAAGTCGTTTAAAAACAAATCAGATATAAATTGTAACTTTTTTGAAAATGCTAGTGATGTACCTGATCCGAGAGAGTTAAACTCAGAAAATAAAAATTTAATGATTTTTGATGATTTACTTTTAGAAAAGCAAAACAAATGTGAGTGTTACTACATTCATGGAAGGCATAGTAATGTTGACTGCTTTTACCTCTCACAGAATTATTTTAGGTTGCCAAGGCAAACTATTAGAGAAAACGCTAATTTTATTTGCCTTTTCCCACAAGACCTAAAAAACATTAATCATATTTATAACGATCATGTAGGTGAAGATATGCCTAAGGATGAGTTTAGAAAATTTTGTCAAAAGGCATGGGAAAAACCGCACGGTTTTGCTATCATTGATCTAACCAGTAAAAAACATGATGGAAAGTATAGAAACGGTTTTGACAACTTTTACATACCTAAGTCAGTATAAAAAAATGAAAATAACCTTTTAAAAAAATATTAATTATAAAAAAATGGAAGTATCACTTTTACCAGAATTTACAAATGAAGCTAAATGGGAACTTGTAGCATTGGGGGTAAAGTTGAAGGAGTGTACAATAGAAAAATTACAACAACTAACAAGAATAAATGGGATAAAAGACTATGTAAAACATAAAAAGTCTGATCTAATATGTTTGTTGATAAAAAATTTAGAACAAGAAATAATAGAATTAGAGGAGCTTGATGAAGAAACGCAAAAGGAAATAAAAGAGGGAAAGTGGGATACAGTAAATTGGGAACATGAAAAAGAAATATTGTTAAGCAATGTTTTTGATAAAATTAACGAATTGAGTAACCTCAAAGATGAGGATACAGAGAAGTTAAAAAATTACGATTAAATGTAAAAAAATGGTTAAAAAAACAAGGTTCTTATTTATGTTTAAAAGAAATATATCCTAAGTCAGTATAAAAAAATGAAAATAACCTTTTTAAAAAAATATTAATTATAAAAAATGGCTCTTTATGAAATATTTAAAAAACAAAGTAAAGCTATGGATGTAATTGATTATACATTAAAACATATGAAATAGTAAAACCCAAGAGGTGCTATAGATTCTTATGAATTTGTATATGTTTTCAGGGAGTTAGTGCGTTTCAGAGAAAAAGTATTAATCTATAAGATTGGATTTGCTGAGAATGATGATGTTGAGGATGAGTATATTAGGAAATTAAAACTAGTGTTTGGTAAGATAGCAGCGATTTCTACAAAAACAGAAAAAGACAGAGAGGTTTTTCTTTTTATGTTAGAAGAAAGTATTCATACTTTTTTATAAATATTTGTCCTAGAATATAATATTTACACAGATAAATATTATATTTCATACTTTAAAAAATGGAAGATCTTTTAGAACAAATTGTAAAAAATACAACCCACAAAACATCATTTCAAATTATAGTAAGCGACAACAAAACACGTTTTAGAACAAGGTTTAATCCACAAATTCAGCTGGAAAAGGATAAAAAATAATACGAGATAGCTTTAGTAAACCTTGAAACTTACTACTCTTTTCCAAACATTGATGCAACAAACAACATATTTGTTTATTCTCCAGACAATGGTACCTCATGGATTAAAATAAAAATACCTGAAGGAAGTTATGACCTTGTTGACATTAATGATACCATTCACCAGGAAATGAGAAAAACTGGCCATTACGATGAAGTTAATGAAGAGTATTATATTAACATTTCTGCAAACACCAATACCCTAAAGTCTGTTCTTACTTTAGAAGATGGTTATCAAGTAGATTTTAATCAACCTAATTCTATTGCTAAAGTATTAGGATTTACTCACGCTAAATATACACAAGGATTTCACGAGTCAGAGGATGTAGTAAACATTCTTAGTATAAACAGTTTGCTTGTTAACATAGATATTATTTCAGGAAGTTATGTTAATGGTTCAACAAAAAACACCATTTACTCTTTTTTCCCAGATGTTGCACCTGGATATAAGATAATTGAGTCACCACCTAATTTAGTACTTACCATTAACATTACATGAAATACATAGCCTAGAGGTAAATATTACAGACCAAGATGGTAATTTACTAAATCTTAGAGGTGAAAATTTAACAATTAGATTCCATATTAGAGAAGCGAGATAAAATAAAAAAAGAATTGTATATAAAAATGACAAGTTACACTACTGTTAAAGTAAATATATCTGAAGGACAAAAGCAAAAGCTTCAACATGCTGTTAAAGGTGGTTTCCCAGTAAGTATTCGTTTAGGTCATGAAGATTTACAAGGTAATGATGTTTTAGCAATTACCAATTCACAAGCAAAAAAAAAATAGCTAAAGCCTATGAGAGTGGTAAGGGTATAACTATTAAAATGTCTGCGAAACAACTTAAACATATGAAAATAGAGGGAGGTTTTCTTGGAATGTTGGCTGGGTTAGCTGTCAGTGCTTTACCGATGTTAGCAAAAACCGTTTTACCAGCGTTAGGTGTTGGTGCTCTTTCTGGATTAGCTCAAACAGGGGTACAAAAAGCATTGGGGTCAGGTCTTTATCTTAAAAAAGGAGGATGTGTTTGTCAGGTGGAAACTGATGGATCTGGATTATACTTAAAACCATACAAAGGTAAAGGATTAGGGCCTGTTGGTGATGGATTGTATTTAAAACAAGGAGGAAAAATGTATGATGGAAAAGGACTTTTACTTGGACCTAACAGTCCATTTGCTAATATACCTATTTTAGGAGCTATACTGCAATGTTATAAATAATATTTAAATATTATTTATAACAAAATAAAATGGATATACACAAATTTGGTATAAAACCTAATATTACTAATTAACATAAAACTATATTTTGGAAACCCAACTTACACGTTGATTATCCTCCCTTAAAGCAGGATCCTTTAAAATGGAAAATATACTCACAAGTACCTATTAAGATTCCTCCTCGTGATGGTATGAGACTTTCGCTAGGATTCGGTTATATAACTACACGAGGAGTTGTAGTGATATCTGTTAGTAATAAATGGAAAGATAGTTTAACCATTTTAATGGTACACATCTTGATAACAAGGCTAATGATATCTTAGTCTACATTTATAATTTCTCACAAAAACCAATTGAAATACCTGAGGGTGAGTTATTTTGCTATCTAAAATACTTGCAATCCTGAGATAAAAAATTATAATTTTAATAAAAAAATGACAGATATAGATCAAAAACATCCTAATAAAGTATATCCTTTGTTAGCTAAAGAAAGTAATACACCTTCAGCCCCTTCTATTGAAATGATGTCACAAGATGACAAAGGTCATTCCTACCGTTTACAAAAGATATCCGAAGTACAAAAGTTTCTTGAAAATGAAGTTCAAAAAAGAGAAGCCCTAGCAAAGAAATATTTTAGAGCCGCAAGAGTTGTTGATAATATTGATACAGCATTGATCGGGTTAACAATGGCTTCTGGTGTTGGGGGAGCCATATTATTAGGTACAGTTGTAGCAGTACCAGTAGCATTGGGTTTAGAAATTACAAGTGCAGGAATCGGATTACTCTCAATGGTAGGTAAATATGTAGTAAGAAATTCAAAAACAAAGGGAGAAAAACATCAAAAGATTAGAATGATAGCTGATGCTAAGCTTGATACAATTGCTTCACATATATCGAAAGCTTTAGTTGATAATCATATATCAGATGAAGAGTTTAAACTTATCATGGAAGAACAAGAGAAGTATAAGAAGATGAAGGATGAGATAAGAACAAAAACTAAGAAAAAGATATCTACCGAAAATGAAGAAAGTTTAATTGAGAGAGGGAAGCGTGAGCAAAGGGAGTCCTTTCGGAGGTTGGTTGAAAAACATCATGGTGGAGCGCTTGAATATTAAAAGACCAAAAATAAAGTTTTCATGCAGCTTTAGTAATGAAACATGCTAAAAACTATGATAAAAACTGAGATAAAAAATTATTTTAGTAATAAAAAAATGTCTTTTTTAAAAATTACTGATCCTGCAAAAAGGGACTTAATTGTAAAGGAGTATCTTGAAACAAAAAAGAATATTCGGGATAATCTACTAGCAGAGAGAACAGGTGAAAAGCAACTTCAAACTGATCTTTCAAAGTTTTTTAAACCTATTACGGAAACACAAAAAGCTACAACAAAGGAGATTACAGAAGGACTTAAACCTATTAAAGAAGGTATAGAAAACTTACCGCAAGCTATTAATTTACCAGCATTTCCAACAATACAAGCTTATTCCTCTGAAGGACAAAAAACATCTATGGGGGAAAAGGAATGGTGGAGAAGTGAAGATATGCATCTTATTGGGCCAATTGCAAGGGAGTATTTAACAAAATTTGTTGGTAGAACTAATGTTGATAGAACATTTGGATTATATGATAAAAATGGTAAATTTTATATTGGTAACAAAAAAGTCATGCTTGATGATGATGATATTTTGGTTGGTACTAATACTTATAAAGGAACACCAGGTTTATGGGAGTTAATTGTTAGTAGAAACCCAGATGAAAACATCTATACAGATGAGGATCGCGATGGATACATAGATTTAATGATACAAACCAACGCTCTTTATCGCGAAAACAACCCGACAAGTATACGCCCTAAAGGTGATACTACTTCGGAAAAGTGGAAAAGAATACTCAGACCCGTTTGGGATGAAATAAGAAGAAAAAAGTATGAAGGAAAGGGTATCGTTGTTATCCCGTGTGACCCTAACGCATTAATAAAAAGACTAGACCTACTGTTGGCAAGTAAAAAAGCAGGCAACACAGGTGTAAGAAACGAGTTAGTGAGCATTTGTGACGAATTAAAAAGACAAGGTGTTCTAGATTCACACGCTTATAAAAATTTAATGTCTATAGTATAAAAATGATTATCAATAAAAAACACGGATTTAAAAAAAAAATATTCATACGGTGGTACTGGAATCTTTGACAGCATTGCTAACTTTTTAGCGAGGCTTTTTACAAGTAGCGCAGCTAAACAAATTGCATCTTCTGCCCTTGATGTGGGAAAGAGTGTAGCTAAGGAAGGAGCAAAGAAAGCTTTAGAGGTGGGAAAGAGTGCAGCTGTAGAAGCAGGGAAGAAATTAGTTACAAAAGCCTTAACACCAAAATCAAAGAAAATTTTACAAAAATATAGCACAACCCCAAAACCCGCTGATACCCCTACAACGCAAGACATTAATACATTAATAGAAGGAAGTGCCATTGCTATTCAAGACTTAGTTAAAAAATTAAACAGTGGGGCAGGTATTAAAGCAGTATGAAGAAAAAATAAAAATAAGTTAAGGAAAAAAATATTACTTAAAAAAGAAAATGCTAGGATTTAAATTTAATCGTGTAGTTTATAAAAAATACAATACTAGTTCTATTACTATAGTAGGTGCATCTTTAAAACTAGAAGATTGTGAAATCCTCGAAATTAATAACACAAAATATGGTTATAAAAAAGCTGTTGTGAAGTTATCTCCTGAAAAAGTAATTGAAATGAAAGAGATTGAGGAAAAGGTGAATTAGCGTTTACAAGAGTGGAATATACCCCAAATAACACTTGTATACGGTAATAGAGTTTATCCTAAAACTAAAACTAAAATAGATACCGCAAAAAGCATTAAACTTAAAGGTGTGTTTGTTAATGATGAAAATAAGTCTTTCGCCCAGCTTTGGTTAGAGATTTAGAGTAAAGTACACAATTATAATTTTTATTTAAAAATTATAATTGCAATAATAAAATGGACATTTTAAAAATCACTAACCCAATTTTAAAAGACGATAGTATTGATGAGTATGAACACCATGAGTATGAACCGATCACAGGTGCTAATCTCAACAACTCAGGAGGAGATATTAGGATTAGCATTGAAACTCAAGATATTTTTACACATCCTAGTGAGAGCTATTTACTTATTGAAGGTCGTTTAACAAAGGCTAATGGAACAGCTTACGCAAATGCTGACAACGTTTCTCTAACAAATAATGCTATGATGTATCTTTTTAAAAATATCAAGTATCAACTTTCAGGTATGGAGATTGAATCCTTAACACATCCTGGTCAGGCTACTACAATGCTTGGGTTGTTAAAATATCCGGATGATTTTTCCAAATCAAAGGGGTTAAACCAATTGTGGTATAAGGATATATCAGCTCTAGCAGTTCCTCAAAACGTAGGTTGGAATGTAAGAAAATTCTACATCATTAATAATTCCGATCCAAAGGGAACATTTAGCTTTAGAGTTCCATTAAAACATATATTTGGTTTTTGTGAAGATTATGATAAGATATTGTATGGAATGAAGCAAACTCTCACCTTGACAAGGAATGATGATGAGGATGCGAGTTTTAGAGCTAATGGTGTTGATGCTGGTAAAATTACATTGGATAAAATATCTTGGTTTATGCCTCACGTGCTACCTGCGGATAATGAGAAGATGGCACTTTATAAAATTATCGAGAAAAAAGAAAAAATACCAGTTGGATATAGGATGCTACAATGCGACTCCATTTCAGTTCCTCAGTCAACAACATTTACCTGGAGACTTTCAGTTAAATCATCTCCCGAGGTGCCACGTTTTATCATTGTAGGCTTTCAGACTGATAAAATTGGTAATCAAGAGCAAAGTCCATCTATATTCGACAATGTAGATGTTAAAAATATTTATGTTATGTTAAACTCCACTAGGTATCCTGCAGTTGACTACAATCTTTCATTTGCTAGACAACAATTTAGTAGAGCTTATGGTGATGCTGCTCTATTTAGATCTAAGTTTTATAATATGGATGAGTTGGTATCAAATCCTAATTTCACTCCTTCAGAGTATAAAACGCTTTATCTTTTATTTTTGTTCGATGTTTCCAAGCAGAGTGAGAGATTAAAATATTCTGTTACTGATATCCAAATTAAGGCAAATTTCGGTGCAAATGTACCTGCAGACACTGAGGCATATGCTGTTATTATTAGTGATAGGTTAATTAACTTCCAGTCTGATGGGAATAAAATGAGTGTAGTGTATTAAGATATTTTTTTCTTATATAAAAATGATAAAGATTACAGATTTAAAAAAAAAAATTCTTAAAGAAAATAATATAAAATTTCACTCTTACTGGGATAAAAAACGGTTAGTTGATTTGGTGAAAGAACATGGTTTGTTCCCAGAGGAGCCACCTGTAGCACCTAAAAAAGAAAGAAGTAAGGGCCCAAGATTTGATAGATTAAAAACTATTATGCATAATCCTAAGAAAGTTAGTTTAGAGGATGATGAAACTGGTGAAATAAAAACCTTTCCATCGGTTTATAAGGCGGGTAAATTTATAGATCATTGTCCTCAAACGATTGTGAACTGGAATGGAAGGGTTTGGAAAGATAAATATAAGATTAACATTCAGTAATTTTATTATGACATTGTCATAATAAAATTTTATGAAATTAGATTAAGTTTTTTATTTTATCTATAAAAATGAGTTTGTTTAATAGATTTACAAACATAGCTAGACGAGCTGCATCTAATGTTTACTCAGGAGCAAGACGACTAGCCACAGCTGCCATACCGGAATCCATACAAAGAAGAATAACTGATTTTGGTAATTGGTTAACCGGTAATGTGGAACCAACGCAAATACCACAAGCGTTGGATGAAATTGTTAATCATGTTAGAGAAAATTACCCTCCAATACAACCGTTTGAGATTAGACTTACACAATCCGCATTTAGAGAGTATGCCGCTAAACATGTTGTAGAGGGTAGAGAAAATTATAGCCCACAAAGATTTTTCGCAGAAACGTGGATACCTCTTATAAATACTCTTCAAAATAATTTACAAACAAAGGTAAAACTTGTATTTAGGTGTAAATTATGGAAAATGACAGATATTGACGAAGGTCCTGTTGAACGTGCTTTCCATAGTAAGCAGCATTTAAATTTAAACAGGAGAGAAATAGAGGATTTGTTGAATGAAATGATAGATGAAGCTTTAGAAAATTTAGCTAAATTTCAAAGAGAAGGTAGTGGTTGGACTTTTGGAAGTGTAGTGCGGTTAGAATTACACACAGCTTCTTATATTCCTTTAAGAGCTAATGGCCACTTACCTTTACCAAAATGGATTGTTAACAAAAAAGCAGTTATCAATATGAAAAACAAAGATGACAAATGCTTTTTATGGTGTATTTTAAGAGCGTTAAACCCTAAAGAGCATAATGCAGAGATAGTTGACAAGGCTTTACAAGCAAAGGAAAGTAGTGTAAACATGGGGGGGAATAGAGTATCCTGTTTCGTTTAAAGATATAGATAAGTTTGAAAAACAAAATTCAAAAATTAGTGTAAACGTGTATGGGTATTAGGAAATAAAGAAATATATTTATCCTCTTAGGCTTACAAAAGATGAAAAAAGTAATCATATTGACCTTCTTTTTATTAAAGATGAAGAAAATATGCACTATGCTCTCAAAAAGAAATTTAATAGTTTAGTTAGAAAACAAGTAACAAATACTCATAATGGAAATATAAAATGTTGTAAACGATGTATGAATCATTTTGGTAGTAAAGAACTTTTAGAGAAACATATGCGATACTGTGATGAACATGAACCTATTATTTTAGAAATGCCAAAACCAGGTACCATGTTAGCTTTTGGAAACCATGCTAGAAAACTTCGGGTCCCCTTTGTTGTATATGCTGATTTTGAAAGTGTTTTAGAACCAATATACACATGCCAACCAAACCCGGAAAAAAGTTATACTATACAACGTCAAAAGCATATACCTTGCAGTTTTTCCTATATTTTAAAATGTTTTGATGATACTGTGTGTGCTCCTATAGAAAGAAGTTATACTGGAGAAAATGCTGAGGAAGTTTTTATAAACTGGTTAAAAGATGATATACAAGAAATTCATCAACGGTACCACCAAAACCCAAAGCCTATTGAAATAACAATAGAGGAAAAAATAAAACATACACAACAAACACATTGTTGGATTTGTGATGGAAAATTTAATCATGCTAATTATAGAGTAAGAGATCATTGTCATTTTACAGGTAAATATAGAGGCGCCGCGCATAATGAATGCAATCTAAAAGCTAAAAATCCTAACTTCACACCTGTGTACCTTCATAATCTTAGTGGATATGATGCTCATCTTTTTATTAAATGTCTTAGTAAATCTGCTGGAAAGATTGATTGTATTCCAAATAATGAAGAGAAGTATATTAGTTTTAGTAAAAACATTTGGGTTGGAGAAAATATAAACCATAAAATTAGATTTCTTGATAGCTTTAAGTTTATGAATTCTAGTTTGGATAAACTTTCAAGCAACTTGGAGGAAAGTCAGTTAAAAATTTTAGCAAAATATTTCACTAAAGAACAACTACCGTTAGTTAGGTGAAAAGGAGTTTTTCCTTATGAGTACCTAGATTCTTTTGATAAACTTAAAGAAGAGAAATTACCACCCAAAGAAGCATTTTACTCTAGTTTAAACAAAGAAGGAATTACAGATGAAGATTATACTCATGCGCAAAAGGTTTGGAAAGCTTTTAATATGAAAATGTTTAAGGATTACTTAGAACTTTACAACAAAATAGATGTATTGCTTTTAGCAGATGTTTTCGAAAACTTTAGAGATGTTTGCTGTGAAAACTATGACTTAGATCCTAGTTGGTATTATACTGCTCCTGGTTTAGCTTGGGATGCAGCATTGAAAATAACAAAAGTAAACCTTGAACTTTTATCTGATCCTGATATGCTTTTGATGGTAGAATTAGGTATTAAAGGGGGTGTTAGTATGTGTAGCAAAAGATATGGAAAAGCAAATAATGAGGATATGGGTGAATTATATGATCCTAGTAAGCCATCAAAATATTTATTATATATAGATGCAAACAGCCTTTACCCTTGGGCAATGAGTCATTCTCTTCCTACTCATGGTTTTAAATGGATGAATAAGAAAGAATTAGAAAATTGGCAAAAAATCCCATGTATATTAGAAGTAGATTTAGAATATCCTAAAGAATTACATGATTTACACAATGACTTTCCTTTAGCACCCGAACGTTTAAAGATAGAAAAAGTAGAAAAACTTATTCCAAACTTAAATAATAAAAAGAATTATGTTATTCATCATGAAGCCTTAAAAACATGTGTTGATTTAGGCTTAAAGATTACTAAAATACATCGAGGAATTAAGTTTGAGGAAAGTGCATGGCTTAAGTCATACATTAATACAAACATTGAACTAAGAAAAGCAGCTAAAAATAATTTCGAAAAAGAGTTTTTTAAGTTGAGGAATAATTCAGTCTTTGGTAAGACTATGGAAAACTTGAGAAATAGAGTAACGATACACCTGGTTTCTAATGAAGAGCGTTATAGGAAATTAGTAGCAAAACCAAACTATAGCCACACAACAATATTCGATGAAAACCTAACAGGGGTACACATGAGAAAGACTGATATAAAATACATTAAACCTATTTACTCAGGATTAAGTATTTTAGACATTAGTAAAACACATATGCAAAAAACTTATTATAATTACTTTAAAGCTAAGTATGGTGAAAAGGTTAAAATGTGTTATACTGATGCAGATAGTTTTATTCTTGAAATAGAAACTAAAAATTTATATAAGGATATAGAACAAGATGTACCTGAAATGTTTGATACAAGCAATTATCCTAAAGATCATTTCTTAAAAAATGATTGTAATGCAAGAGTAGTTGGAAAGTTTAAAGATGAGTTAGGTGGTGAGATTATGACTGAGTTTGTTGGTCTAGGAGCGAAAATGTATGCTTATAAAACCTCAGATGGTGAGGAAGATAAAAGATGTAAAGGTGTTAAAAAAGCGGTTATCAAGAAAGAGATAAATTTTGGTATTTACAAAGAGTGTTTGCTTACAGAAAAGGACCAGTATAGAAAGATGACTGTTTTAAGAAGTAGGGGACATGATATGTATACTGAAGAGTTAAACAAAAAAGCGTTAGGATCAAGTGATGATAAAAGATTTGTCTTGGAGAACAAGATTGACACGCTAGCTTGGGGGCATTATAAAATATAACTTTAAAAAATAAAGTTATAGAAATGTTAAGTTGTAATATATAACTTATCATGATAAGTTATATATCCATTTCAACATTGTTTGCTAATCTATTTGCTATTTTATTTATTATATTCATAAGTGAAGCACCCTGTCCTCCCCTTATTTTTCTTTTATATCTAAGAAATGATGAAAGAACATCCGCATCTAATAGTAAAAATTCCTCTACCATTTTAAATACTATTTCATTTCTCGTCTTTCCCTTCTTTTCTATTCTTAATCCAAGATGTTTTTTCGCTTCAGCGAGTATTTGTTTTTTAGAAGAATTAATATAAGTATATAAATGTTTCCAATATCCTGCTCTAACTGTTAAATGTTGCCTTATCCTTTCATCTATACTACCTAAAATGGAGTTTATATAATTACCCAAAAGCACAGCAAATCTCGCTAAAGATAGTCTCTGAAATTCTTTTCGAAAATCGAAAATTAAATCTTCAAATTTCTTTTTAGCCACATCAACATGCACTAAATTTTCTCTCACATTTTCTAATGTTCTTAGTAAGTTTTCATCACTTAAATTAATTTCTTCAAGAAACTCTTTTAACTGTTCCATCTTGCACTTTGACAAAATTTTTCGCGATTTTTTAGAAAATTTCAATTTGTGGAAAAATCACAAAATCAAAAAAAAATTTTTTTTGCTCAGACACATGATTAGCCAGACGAGCCTGACGGATTGTTAAGCCTATGACCTGGTATATTAAGTCCCTGTGTAAGCCGGACGCATGGCCCTGTAAAAGAGGTGTCTGGAGACATTTGTGTGATGAATTATTTTGGGGGGATTTTTTGGATTTTTAAAATTTTGGAAATCCAAAAAAATTTTGTCGAACGTATTGATTGGATGGGGAAGTGGGATGAGAGGGGAGTGGGATGGGGAAGTGCGAAGGAGAGTGCGAGAAATTGGTTTGTTGGTATATGGAGAAATTGTGTGTCTGTTGCTATCCATATTTTGATACTCCTCATCAAGGGGTATCAAAATTTATTTGTGTGGTTGAATGAATAGACATGGTAACAAAAAAAGAGTGTTTTGTTTAGTCGGCATGATTGGATTGAGAATTTAAGAAGATTTTTGCGATTTTGGCTGATTTATAGCCAACATTCCCATTTATATATCTACTTTTAGGCAATTACATCTACATAACGTTGCAGTGAAACTGAGATCACTTTAACTATTTTTTTCGAGAAATGCCTACAAGCTTTTTCGCAATGAAAATTGTGCGAACTACACAGAAATGTGTAGAGAAATATTACACGCAATTGGCAAAACGGCAATTGGAACCTTAACATACCAGACGACAGAATTTTATACTGGTACAAATTGAAAATATTCGACGTCAAATGAAATGTTGCATAAAAGGTCGGATTTGTCTTTTAAAAGGGTACAAATATCTTATTTTCAAACAATGTTTTCAGGATTTTTTTACTTTAGGGTCGTTAAAACACGGGGTGAAAGGGTAAAGGTTCAAGGCTGAGTAGGCAATCTCTTTGATCTATTTTCCATTTTAATTCTGTCAGTATATTTGTATTCGCGATTTCTAAATTAACATTGAAATGTGTGAGTGGCATTTTACTTGTTTTATTTTGTATTCACAGTCACCATTTGAAGAAAGGAGGTTTCATTATTGTTGCCGATGTTTTGGGGAAGCCATATTATAAAGTTGGGCAGTACATATTTAGGATAGCTTTATTGCGGTCTGACAATGTCAAAGAGCTCCTCGTGCAAACTGGATTTGAAGTTCTGGAATGGATTGAAGCGCCATTTAAAGAGGACGACCTAGCATTTGGATGTTTTTGCATGCTTGCAAGAAAAACTATATAAATTCATACTACTCGTATTCGCATTTTGATGTGCTTACTTCTGAATTGTATCTGAATTTTGTATGATTATTTCCATTTGTCAACGGATACATAACAAATCGGTCACTTTTTAGGTCGGTACAGCTTATTCAGAGAAATAGTACATTACGCGAAATTATTTTTTGTTCATTTGTGTTTTCCAATTTCTCGAGTACTAACAACCTGCTTTCTTATCACATTACCAATGAAGACGACATTTTTCGTGTAGCAGCGGCTTTTTTTTTTTTAAATCAAGGCGGCGAGAGAAATATAATTTCCTGCGTTTGAGGAACGAATTAGAAGGAAATTATTTTCCCTTTTTCGATGACGCTTCGATAAGTACCTGTAAGGTATGAAGCACGGGATTTATGATAAGCATGTTGTACATGTAGTTGGTACAAGGTTCAATCAGCTTTGTGAGGGCAACGCGTACAGACGTTTTTTCTTTTGTGAAAGTAAGCGTGCGCACCCATGGTTTAGCACTATAGCTCTGAAGCACTGTCGCTAATTCCTTGTAAGAATGCCATCGATACAGTAGTACCATTCCCAAAAGAAGTCATTTCATTTCCACGGGTGTTGTTATTGACATACACAATTCATTTGTTTTCAGTAGCTCAAAATCAAATTCTTTGAATAAGGCCCAACATTCCATGGCACTAGACGTTGACAAATGGGCACAGGTTTCCAGAGTTTTTTCTACATGTAGTTTTTATCTCTGGTTTTTCCTGGGCGAGTCGGCCATAGAATAATTAATAAATGCAATGAACGATGGTCATATGCTCAAAAATAGCGGTGAAAGAGACAGAAATCACCATTTCATTACTAATGCATATGGTATTACATAGTCATGTATTGTACATACTGAATGGAACAGTAAATTGAAAAATGTCAATGTCATATGTATTCATATATTTGTGTCGCTGCTCATACCAGAATTTCTGTTTGCTCAACAAAGGTTTTTGTTGGTTGTTGTTGTTGTAGACGAAGCATCTAGGAGAAGAGGTGTAGTTCAAGTTCGGTCAAGCTAAACAAGAGTTGGTGTATTACTACATATATTTGTTTATAGTTAGTTGGTGATAAATGCAATGTATTTGAAGTCATGTATATACGCTTGCTCTCTCAAGTGCTTACGTACTGTAACGTGCAACGACCTGGTCACCCATCCAGGTACTAACCTAGAGCACGTTGCTTAACTATCACGGAGAGAAATACACCAAACCGCATCGCTGTAAAAGCTAGCTCAACAGCTAGGCAGGTTTCAAGTGCTTATATATCTAACCTCTCTCCGTGACAGTACCACGTTACCATTTGAAATAAATATAAACTATATTTATGTTGACTTAGTGTTGTACGATGAGAAAGTCTAAGGGTTAAGGGAACACAATTATCAGGGTTTCAGGTTATATCCCATTATATATGATATTTCTGTGTAACGCAGAGCCTGACCGGTATCTATTGAGTTCACTAAAGAAGCGAAAAAAATATTTCCATTGTTTACTTGAACAAGAGTTACTACTTTTATCAGAAACTGCTGTCTCATGAAAGGAGTTCTTTCCCTTTCCCGATCCATGGGAAGGTCGACATATACACAGTTACATTGTATACTACAGAGCTCTATACACACTGATATTGCGGACGGCCAGCCCGAATTCTGTCCTGGGCGACCGTATGCACAGTCTGCTCTGGCTTTACACTCTCCGCTGCTCTTTCAGTTGGCTCGTTCATAATTCAGTGTCAAATCATGTAGCATATTTTTTGTTATCGTCAACAATTTGAATGCCTTAGGATATGGGCAAAAGGAAACTCCACTTTTGTAGAATTACGCAATAACAGTCCGGTAGAAAAGGGGTTATTGTTGGTATTCTACGTCGTCTCCAACACTGTATCAGTCTCAGGATGGAATCGGGTGAACCCGTTGATGATCTGTCTGTATAAGGTTTTAAGAAATGCTTTAACTAGGACACTTCTACCACAGCTAGCAAGGCCAACAATTGCTAGGACCGAAGAAATCAGTGGTCATTTGGACCCAGTGAGCAAAATTATTCTGGCTACCAAACTGACATTTTGGTCTTAAAAACAGCCCTGAATTTGTGGATGTATGTATTAAGATTCTTCATAAAGATTGAAAATGTGCCGTTTTACTATTTTCTTTACGGTAAAAGATAATATGTAAAACATTATTTGAACAGATTTCTTTTTTATACTGAATGATTTTTCTTGATTGGTGATGTGCAAAAATTACAAGTAGTTATATCACGGCGACAGCTCACTAATATAATGTGTTTCTTAGTGTTCATCCGTGCTTGGCTAGGGCTGTGTAGTGCGTTCCCTAAGGACACACTTAGCTGACCAGTGCCACAGCGAGAATCGAACCGAAGGGTGCTTTGTAACATAACGATAAAAAGGAAAAAAATATGGTAACCATAGTCTTCTCAAAAGCCCGCATTTTTATTACTTAGGATGCTGAAAATCAAAATGAATTTTATGGATTAGTTCAGAAATACTGCAATTTTCTATGAAGATATTTCCTATTTGAATTTTTACTGTCAAATCAAATCAACTTATTTTTTGAAAGTGAGCTGGAATGGTTTTCACTTTGAAAGGTATTGTAGACCGTTGAATTTCATTGCCCAAGGAGACTGTAACGTTTTTACCTTTAAGGCTAGGTACCATACAGTCATTGCCTTCTGTGCAATGGATGACCGAAAAGGGACTAAAGCACACACAGCCATGATTAAAAAGAAGTTATGTTACACCGACAGATTTTCGACTCAAATACATGCATCGCGCACGGATTATACCAGACACAACGGAAACAAGAAATATCTTTTAAAAAAGACAGACGGCGTAAGAGGCACTGGGATATGAATATTTAAATTCGTTTGTAGTATAATATGAAGAGAAATGATGAAAACAGTTCTGAAAGTAGCCTGTTTTAAATTGTTTTGCATATGGTAGAAAGCAGAATTTTCAATAAGATTTAAGAATGAGGGAGCTCTCGTAATGAGCGTCATTGAGCAATATATTAATTCTCATGTTTAACGTAAAATGAGAGTCGACATTCTGCCATGTTTTGGAATATATCGTTTGTTCTGTTTTTTATTAATGAATCATGTTTAAATAAACGTCTGTTTAGACCATACGATGAAATCTTTAAAAAGAAAACAAAGTAGATTTGAATGTTTTTGTACAAAAATGAAGCATCTTTCAAACATCAACTATTTGTCGTTATCAGAAGGCGGGGTTTTATCACCCCTCTCAATGCTTGACCACACCCACCTACTTTTATTAAGAGTAATTTAGTAGAAACCTAGTTTCTTCGCTAACAACGCAATAAAATCGATTGTTCTCCCAGGTAGGCATAGTTATTCACGTTTCGAATTAAATCACCTAATTCAAGACATAACATCTTTTTTCATTGTGACAAGAAACGAAATCAGTTGTTTCACAACCCGTTTTCGTGTAAGACAATAGAGCGGTAGCCTGCCGTCGCAATTCGTATTCGGTTTTACGCGAGGAAAGACGGGTACCAAATCTCTCACACTAACAAAAATAAAAAAACTCGCCAATACTCATTGCTATTAGTTTATCCATATGATTTAGATTATAGATGTTTAGCTAGAGTTTAACATCTGTATGGCCAAAAAGTACATCTGTACACAGGTAAATGTGATCATTACATGGTTTTTATAATCATGAACACTTTTATCCAATGTCGGTAAATTTCTACTGTGACCTTTATTTTTTTGCGTAGTTTACTTATATTTGGCCAATCACAAAATTTGTAACCATTCATTTCCTTCTAGTACTGAAAGTAGGTCAAAAGTAAGATCATACAGCTACGCCGAAAAATATCCGTATTTACACAGTGTCATCTTCGGTCCCAAATATGGTATACACACGTAAACAGGGTGCGCACTGCTTTCAGTTTTGTCTCTGACTGGATGGTCAGAATGATGAATTATAATATTTATCTACATTCTTGAAAAGAAGCTATCAGATTAACCATTCGGTTTAGAATAACGTTGTCAATAATCGAATTAGGCCTATTTTGTTGTTTAGATATGAAGGTATAATAAATATGAACAAGAGCGGCAAATTGTCGCAAGATACGCCCGTCCCACCGCCAGTTGTCGAGGGGGGGATAATAATCGTAAAGGGCAGGTAGAGGAAAATAGTAGTGCAGCAGAAATCATGTTAGTGATTGAAATAGGCATGAATGTCTCCTCTAATGTTAAGGAAACATGCATATAAAGTTTCAGGTGATTCCAACATGGAAAGATAAAGTTATAATGTAGAGAAGGATGAAAAGCTGTAAAAAAAAAAAAACTGAATAGGGAATAATTCCAAAAGGGCATTAGGTAAGGTTATGGCTCCAGTGCATTGCACTTTTCGTAACTGCAACAAACATGTTTACCAAGTCTCAAGTCAATTTGACTTGAGGTGACAAAGTTCCGTTCCGGACAAGCAAGAAATACTGTAAAAATTACGATCAAAGTGGAATTACTCAAAATCCGCGCTAAGTAGAGTTATTGTTCTTGAGCACTATACTCCGTAATATTGCAACAAACATGCATACCAAGTTTGAAGTCATTCTGACTTGAGATCACAAAGTTATATTCTGGACAAGCACTAAATGCTGTAAAAATGACGATCAAAGGGAAATAACTCAAAGAAATGACGAGATAGAGTTACAATTCTTGCGCACTGCACTTCCAAATATTGCAACAAATAAGCATACCATATTTCAAGTCATTCCTGCTAAAGATGACAAAGTTATGCTCCGGACAAGCAAGAAATGCTATAAAAATGAAGATCTAAGGGGGAATAACTCAAAATTTGTGCTAGGAAGAGTTATGGTTCTTATGCACGGCACTCCGTAACTTTTCAACAATCATGCATACCAAATTTGAAGATGTTCAGACTAAAAATGACAAAGTTATATTCCGGACAAGCAGAAAATGCTGTAAAAATGACAATCAAAGGGAAATAAATCAAAGAGAGTACGAGGTAGAGTTATGGTTCTTTCGCACTGCACTCCGTATTATTGCAACAAACACAAATGCCAAGTTTCAAGTCAATCGGACTGGAGATGACAAAGTTAAGCTTCCGACAAAGAACTGGACTGTAAAAATGAAGATCAAAGTGTAATTACTCAAAATCTGCGCTAAGTAGAGTTATTGTTCTTGCGCAGTGTACTCCGTAATATTGCAACAAACACAAATGCCAAGTTTGAAGTCATTCTGACTTGAGGTGACAAAGATATTCCGGACAAACACTAAATGCTGTAAAAATGATAATCAAAGGGAAATAACTCAAAGACAGCACAAAGTAGAGTTACAATTCTTGCGCACTGCACTTCCAAATATTGCAACAAATAAGCATACCATATTTCAAGTCATTCCTGCTAAAGATGACAAAGTTATGCTCCGGACAAGCAAGAAATGCTATAAAAAATGAAGATCAAAGGGGAAATAACTCAAAATTTGTGCTAGGAAGAGTTATGGTTCTTGTGCACTGCACTCCGTAATTTTTCAACAATCATGCATACCAAATTTGAAGATGTTCAGACTAGAGATGACAAAGTTATATTCCGAACAAGCAGAAAATGCTGTAAAAATGACGATTAAAGGGAAATAACTCAAAGACAGCACGAGGTAGAGTTATGGTTCTTTCTCACTGCACTCCATATTATTGCAACAAACACAAATGCCAAGTTTCAAGTCAATCGGTCTGCAGATGACAAAGTTATGCTCCGGACAAGCAGAAAATGCTGTAAAAATGACAATCTAAGGGAAATAACTCAAAGACAGCACGAGGTAGAGTTATGGTTCTTTCGCACTGCACTCCGTATTATTGCAACAAACACAGATGCCAAGTTTCAAGTCAATCGGACTGGAGATGACAAAGTTATGCTCCGGACAAGCAGAAAATGCTGTAAAAATGACAATCTAAGGGAAATAACTCAGACAGCACGAGGTAGAGTTATGGCTCTTTCGCACTGCACTCCGTATTATTGCAACAAACACAAATGCCAAGTCTCAAGTCAATCGGACCGGAGATGACAAAGTTATGCTCCGGACAAAGAAGAGGACGCCGGACGCCCGTACGCCATGGGTGATCCCATAATATGTCCCGTCTTCGACGGGCATATAAAAAGTTGAAGTCTAAACACGAGCGACACAAATAATTTGTGGAATTTGTGTGTTTCAAACGACAAGCTAGATTTTGAAATGACAGCGTTTTGAGTTTGAATCCTGGCTTTACCAAAACAAATTTTGATGGTTTCAAACAGTTTCCCGACAGTTTTGTTCACTTTGGTTCAGAGTCAAATGACTAATGGTTATTTGTTCACATACTGTTAAAGAAGATTTTACAGGCACATTTCTTCATTGCATGTAGATCTAGACTTCACGACGTATATGACAAATTTTTCTAACGGACAGATTTTTTTTTAAAACTTTGCACATACAAAGCTCATCATGTCTCTAGGAGATTACAGTAAAAAAAGATGGGGGTCACCGTGCTCGTTTCTGAGAAATTTGCCTTTGAAAAAGGTATATACAGTTCCAAAATTCAGCTTATATTGGATTTAAAGCGCCTTTCTTTAATATTCAGTTAAACAGGAAAATTACGGGAAAAATTTACAAATATACATCATTTTAATGACAATTCATATATTTTTGCACAAAAAATATATAAAAGCCTGGTTTTGAACATGGTAAATGTACAAATAGCATTTTATATATAGACTATTGAGTTAAAAAGGGAGATAATTTGATCGAATTAAGGGTTAATCTTAAAAAAAATGCATACTTTCTAACAGACAGATTTTTCTTTAACTTTCCACACTTATAGTATTTATAATTCTAAACAATAAGAAAAAATAAAAAAGGCACTATCCGTGCTTATTTCGTCAGAAAACAAGGTTGAAGGTCACTGTAGAAGTTATTTTTTTTCAAGGAAAAAAATAGGATAAAAGCCCAGCAGACATGGTGGGAAAAGGAGAAATTGCTCAATAGTAGCGATTTCTCCTTTTCCAACAATAATTTTCAAAGTGGAAACAACTATACTTCCACAGCTTTAAATTTCCTGCCTTTGTTTCCTTGTTTGGTGCGTAACGCCGTGTCAGCAGCATTTTAATTATTTCACGGTGACAGTTCAAAGATTTTTTTTCTCTTCACAAATACTACCCGAAGAAAGTGCTGCTTGTTTCAGTGCACCATTAGTATTACCATAATGTGCAAAAAATACATAGGTGCACTTTTGATTCACGACAAAAATACACGGGCAGTAGGATGCGCGCGAACATTTGTCACATATGTCGTTAAAAAAAAGCCAGCAGGAAGAAATTCAAGGTCACACTTTCATACTGCATGTAAAAATGAGAAGAAAGAAAAAAAAAACATTCTCTTTTATATATCATCATTCAATGGAACACTACTTACTTTCTGCAATACTCCCATTTGCTTTAATCGCCAGAGAATCATAAATGACCGAAACATTTTGAAGGGTTTAAGTGGTGATTAAATTCAACTGGATTGTATCCATCGCTACCCCGGCGCTGCTGCAGCAATATCTGATCATCATCGGAAATGATTCAAATGTTGATCTCTTCATTTTTGGGAGATCTGTGATGTTTTGTTACAGTGTGTTCTGGCCATTCTTTCGAAGATGGTTTCGCGGGAAATCAGCCAGTAGGCTGGGAAGATTATTGTTCAGAGTACTGGTGAAAGAAACTCCAGGAACGCATGGTAGACGCACTGGCCGCGGCGATATACATTGTTACTAAAATAATGATGAAAACGATATCCTACAAACGAACGAAAGAAAGAAAGAACGAACGAACGAACGAACAAACAAACAAATGAAAAACAATCAAACAACAAATAAACACAAATTTCTCCACACTTGTGTTTCATTATAATCCAGCGTAATCAGAATTCATATAGCACTTTTCGGCAAACAAGAAAAAAATGAGTGCCTGGACTGCCTACGCGTCTTTTAATTGAGACATTCTTTTGTTCGACAACAAAATATCATGTGATAAAATCTTAGAAAGTTACACAAACACAGGTTATAGACCCTGGATCTGGTTGCTTATATATATATATATAAAAAAATGCATTCCTCCGAATAACTACATATACATATGACAACGTGATTCTCGTATCAAGAAAAATTTGACTCTTGTGTTCTTCAGTTCAGAGAAAAAGTGTAGCTAAATCAGGTGTATTCGAGGGAAATAAATGGATTATATTACGAAGATTACACATTTTATAATGATAAGGGTGAGTGATTGTGTTTAAAATTCGTTACATTGTAGCATAGAAATAGATGCCGTTAAGCACCGTGACGATCATGAGATGTAAAATGAAGTCGTTTGATCTATTAGTGTGTTAAAAAGGTTAACTAAGCTATTGGAACTTCGGTATCTAGTTTTGGTCTTTTAGTGTAACTTGAGGAATTAGTGTTCTTGAATTTGAATTTACTCCACTGTGAGATAGGGTGAAGTAGATGTAGCTACGGTCGATACTCGAATGTCCCTAGGCCGTCATATGTGACGAAGTAACGACCAAATATATACATGTAAAAGGAAAAAATAATCGGACTGAAACCCAGGTTAGGTATCTTTATACGCATGTATGATACAGAGAGAAAATCAAAACCAGTTCACATGCCTTTTGTCCATAGTAGAAATAAGAAGAATCACAACATGTATATCAAATAAGTTTACAATAACTGGTCAGCTGAAGTATCGATAAAGCTTCTGTGTCTTTGAATGCCTACATCATAATACAAAGAAATGGTTTCGAATTTCCATTGATGATAAGTCGCTAAAATGCAATGTAAATGAGTAAGTGAATACATAGAATGAAGCTAGGCAAACAGAAAACAGAATTTTTTATGTGTGTAGAAACAAGAAAATCTGAGCTATAAAAGGATTGCCATGCGAAAGATAATAATTTGCATGACCCTTACAACAAAAAATATAATTACGATAGAAAATTAACAGTACACGGTACCTCACAACAGGGCCTTCAATCTAAAGTTAACATAAAAGGGGAAACAGAATGAATAAAAGAATAAATTAGAAAAACAAAGTCAGAGCATTATTCCATATTTTCAGACTTTCAAGAGCAGTGTATATATTAAAGCCAAAAACATCTCATTTCCAACATTCATAATTACTCTTATTTCACAATCGTTGCACGTTGCTTCCTATTATTCTATTGCTTGATGATGCCAAACAGTTAACCTGACATAATTCTAAATAGTAACGTAATAATGGAAAAACAACAACCACAGTTTCCACAATTAAACCACAAATAAGGCTGGCATGCACAAGAATGATGAAGAAGATGATGATTGTACTGAGCCAATACGAGCTCTAGTACACTATGTCTCTATGATCCTTTGTAACTCGTTAATGATCAACGAATGTGCCCTAACAGCCAACATGTGCATCTGCCATATTAAAATATCAAAATCAAAAGAGAAATTTAACGTGTTTTGGTATACTAGTATACAAGGCTAGTAAATCACCGGATACCAAACTGGTGTTAGTACAAAGTGTGGCTTTATCATAAGACTAATAGAGCATAATAATAATTATTTGAATTCAAAGCAATTCTAGTATTCTATCATGCATTTAGGTAAAAAGAAGTGTATATGGCTGTAGGTCATATCTTTAGTAATTTTTCATGGCAAGATCAAATTTAAGGACTTTGACTTCATTGACTAATAGAACTAATGTGATAAAAGGAGAAGGCACTGTAGCTAGCGTGTGCAATACCTTTTTTAGTAAAAAAAAGCCAAGATATATTTTGTTTATCACGGTCTATTTTGTGGTTACAAGAGTATACATCATAACTTCAGTACTTTGATTTACACTAAATTTTTTCAGTGTTGTAACAAATAAACGAAACTTACGAGAATATGCATATCAGTTAATCTAAGATCAATTTCTGCATTTCACAATAATGAAATGAACCAGATAATAACTGACTTCTCAGCAAGTGATGTAAAACATACAAAAGTATATTTTCATGAACGTTTGTATTTAGTCCTTTTGTTTTAACTATGAATATGGTAAACAGATAAATAGTTATGTAAATTTACTGTGGATTACATCAAGGGTGCATTCAAGGCATCTGTGATCAAGAAGATAATTATTATTTTTTTTTTCTGAAAAATACCCCTGTAGTTTCTCAGATTTATGCTCTTTTAGAAGCTTAAATCGTAAAAATTTTGACCTCCATAACTTGCAAAAGCTCTTCTCGTCAGGTGGAAGACTTTTCAGATATGTTCAGGAGACACTGGAGTCTTAGAAAATAATAGTGCCCTCGCCGCCCCGCCCTAGGATGGGGGTGGGAAGAAGAGCAAACACCCCACTGGCCATAGACTATTGTATTTGTTTCTCGCTGCTAAGAAAAGATTAACATCTCGCAAAACCGAAGGTCGAACGAGTTATAGTTATCATATACTACTGAAAGTTTGCTAAGCACCAAGATATCCTAGCACCATAGCAGCGTCTACATTCTTTATTTTTGTGATGTTAATATTGGAAACCATTCAGTGGTGTATCAAGAAGGTCTTCGGTACACATATTGCCTTGTATGACAGGCAAATTTCTCGTGCAACTCTTGCAAATGCAGATACCCTCAATTTTCATGGTATTTTGAGACACTGCATACATGTACCAAACTTGTGTTCACTTTTTTTTCTTCACTTTCATCTGAAAGGGTGAACGTTTTTGACATTAATAAGACAAATGCGAATGTCAGAGGACAATTATCAGATGCAGACATGTGGTGGGCATTTGGAATGTTGGAACAAGGGGCTCTTCATTGTGAGATTGGTGAGGCACTTGGTGTGCACCATGGTGTTATCATCAGAGCCTAGACGAGGTACCAGCAGCAACATGGTGGTGGCAGGAGAAGGGCTACATCTGCAGCTGATGACCGCTTTGCGACTGCAACTCAACTGCTGACCTTCAAAATGCTTCAGGGGTCAGAGTTTCGACTCAAACCGTACGCACACGGTTGCAGGAAAGTGGCCCCCGATTGAGAAGACCACGTTTTCGTATCCCTCTATCTTCAAACCACTGTCAGCATCGGTTTGCTTGGGTGATAAACCATGTTGGTTGGAGGAGAATGGACTGGCGACCTGTCCTCTTTACAGATAAATCCCGATACTGCTTTGACTACACGGATATGTTGTTCGAGTGTAGAGAAGGCCAGGGGAGAGGTTTCATGCAACAAACATTGCCGAGCATGATCGGTATAGGGGCGGCTCTATCATGGTATCGGGTAGGATAAGCTGGGATGGACGAACTGACCTGGTTGTGCTCGATCGAGGTACATAGACTGCCTAGTTGTATTGAGATGAAATTTTCGACACACAGGTAAGGTAATATGCTGGTGCTGTTGACGATGGATTCGCTTTAATGGACAATAATGCTCGTCCTCACACGGCCCATGTCGTCCAAGAGTATTTTCAAAAGGAGGGTATCCAGCGTTTGGATTGGCCATCCCATTTCCCTGACTTAAATCCAATGGAGCACATGTGTAATGAGATACAGATCCGCATTTCAGCTTATCAGGTCCAGCCACGGTATTCAGCAACTTGGTGCATTCCTTGTCAAGGAATGGAATTCCATTCCACAAATGGTTATTCAAAACCTAATTGGGGGCATGCAAAGACGATGCCAAGCTGTCATTGATAGCAACGGGTAACATACTCGTTATTAGACCCCTACCAAATTAATCGCAAGCTTTTTTCGCAAATTCCGTTTTTTTCTCGTTTTGGAAAAATAACCCTTTTAGTGACTATCCAGTCAAAAATGAAAATAAAATCAAAAGAATGCGTAGCAAGTGTAAAATCTTTATATACAATGATAAATAAAACACAAGGTACATGTTCAACACGAAAAAATACTAAGAAGTTAACTACAACCTAAGATATGTATAACAATATTCTTGGTACTTAGCAAAATTTGAGTAGTATATTTTCCCACGCAGCTCTAGGAAAGTAATGGCACTAGGAAATGTTGTATTACATATTATTCCTTATTTATGTTACGTGTATGTTAGCTTTTCGTGTTTGTCCTCACTAAAGATGTTACAGGGAGCATTTTTCCTTACAACTTGAAACTTTAATCAGATTTTACTCTGCACAGCGGCCGATAATGGGAATAAATACTGGTAATATAATTTGTTAGAATAATGAAACGAAGAAAAATGGTACTATCAGTCACAGGACTCACTCTAAGGCACCATTCCGATGCACAAAATTTATATGAAAGGTGGTTTAATGCATTTTCAAAAAGGATCGACCCACGTCAGCCTGCGCATTCCGCGCAGGCTGACATTGGTCGAAACCATTTGCTCTTTGTCAATTTTCTGCATGTTAGAGGACCAGTTTTTATTTCCTATGAATCAGTTGGTTGTTAGACCAAATGAATTTTATGGATCCATAGTTATTTGATGTCCTACCATGTACAATGCATTACGGAGATGCATTACAGAAGTAGTATAAGAAGATGTAGTGTTGTAACAGTCGTGGTTTTGTCAAAACTGTTTGTCATTTATTGTATAATTGTGCCACATTGGTTATTTTGACTTTATGTTAGCAAATAAGCTAAACTTCTTAGAAACTCTCTGGCATGAAAAACGATCTAGTAACGTGCTATAGGCCTCCCATATTTCAATTTGTTTACGTAACCTTGACAATATAAAAATCTCGACGAAATCGACAAAACTAACCGTCTCGCTAATGAGACGAAATGTAATTCAATTACAGACCAAGGAAATGTTTGAGTTGCAATTTCAGTATTGATGTAAAAGTTAATTTGATATCGCGTCCCTGTTGCGAAAGCTTTGCATCAGCTTAATCCTCTACCAACAATCCGTGTTATAACGAACTTGGCCGAAAAGGCTTTTGAAAACACCGTGGGAAAAGGAGAAAATGCTGGTGAACCAGCATTTTCTCCTTTTCCCATTATGTTTTCTGCCCTTTCAAAGATAAAATCAATCACTTTTGCAAAATTTGTCATCTGATATTGCCTTCAATATGGATTAGACTAATTTTTGTCGCTTTGTAAAGAGGTGATTCTTTCAAAAAGAAAATCCGTGTTTTAACGGACCTGAAGAAGTGGGCTTTTAAGGACACTGTTGGAAAAGGAGAAAATACTGATGACCAACATTTGCCATTTTCCCGACACTGATTTCTCTTGCCCTATCAAAGACAAATTCCATCATTTGTGCTACAATTGGTTTGGCATTCTGCAAAATTATTTCAATATGGATTAGACTGAAAAAAAAAAAATATCGCCTTGTAAAGGGTTAACCTTTTACTAAACAATTCGGTGTTTTAATGACCCTGAAGAAAAGAGCTTTCGACCGATTGTTTTACAGTATTGCCTGCAACACGCGAAAAGGGGCATTCGGACATTTGTGTAAAGTGTCGTTCTGGATTAGCCTGCGCAGTCCGCGCAGACTGATCCGAAACGACACTTTTCGTTTTTATGTAATTTTATGTTTTGCGCAAGTCTACTGTACGACAAAATGTAATGTAGTCGTAAAGTGCCGTCTCGGATTAGCCTGCGCGGACTGCGCAGGCTGATCCGAGACGACACTTTACGCAAATGTCCGAATACCCCTTCGTGTTGCAGGCCATATGATATACATGATGATCCATGCTCTTGCACAAGGGAATTTAATGCATCTCCATGATGGATTAGCAAGCTGTCATTACATAGTTATGGACCCCATAAAATCCATTTTGTTGGACAACCGTCTGAATCATGAGGTATACAAGTCCATTGACACTCAGAAAGTTTAAAGTTCGCGGTCAGCCTGCGGTCAGCCTGCTAGAATTGCGCAGGCTGACATGGGCCCATACTTTTTGCAGATGCGTTAAGCCTCTTTTTCACTGAGTATGGCTCTTCTTTAGACCAGCAATCATAAGATCAGAGCTCTAGTCTATTCCATCGAGACTGACCCTGATTCAAATGTAAAAGACACAGTCGTCAAATGCTGCTCAGAGAAAATATTTTTTTTCTGTAAGAAATCGTATTTCTATTAAATATGACAATGTTGATACTAACAATAAAAATTTTTTTACCACTTCATTTTCAACAATATCTGGTTACAAAGTCACAGACTAAACAAGATGTCATCGATAAGTCGTAAAAGATTTTTCCGACATGTAAATTACGTCATTGACCTATGCAAATCAGGGTTTGTATTCACCAAATCTGAAAATAAAACAACTACTGATTGGCTAAACCAAATGGTTTAGCCAATCAGTAGTTGTTTTATTTTCGAAGTTGGAAAATTCTAGAGAATAAGACTGAGACTGTTCTTAAGAATGGTTGGTGAGTACAGATCCAGGCTCATCTTAATTTATTTGCCATGTGACCATTTTCATCTTCCTCTTTTTAGCGGTTGTTGTATGTCTCGTCTAGCTACGAGTTCGTCCAATCGATAAGAGAGGGAAAAAGAATGGAAAATAACCAAAAAGTGAGCTCTAGAAAGTACTAAAATGCCAAATGACCAAATTAATATTATTTAAAATAAAAAATCAACAAAACAGAAATTGTTCATAGTATTTCCATTTGTGACAAGTAAACAACTATGAGCGGTTGGTAAAGTCGCGGATTGAACCAAAATCGGATTTAATAACCGGATTGGACTGGGCCGAAGCGGACCGGCCCTAATAACCGAATTGGATCGGATCGAACCAGAACGGACGTAATGACCAGATTGTCCAATTTTGCTTCAATTTTGTGTGAACAAACCAAGTTTTGTTTTATTAAAGCCACTTATTCAACATCCGCTCGAGTTGGCCAGTACTTTTAGCACTTTAATTTTTCTTTTAAAGCTATGTATAAAACGAATTCGACTAGGTCAACGATCTTTCTAAGAACTGAATGAATACTGTATACCAGGAGTTGCCTTCTGACATTGCAACACCCCTTGCCAATATCAGACACTAAATTACGCCATCCCTACAACACAATAGCACATTTTCAAATTGATCTGACTCGGAGATCCGTTGGACAGAATGAAAAATTGTCTTGTCTACCCTGTTATTCTTACTGAATGTCGGGATACTGAAACGAGGATCTGTTACTTAACATTGTTTTGGCTGCTTCATGGGAAACATCCGATTAAAATCGAATTATGAAGGCCAATAAAACTAGAGGTAGATCATCCACATTATGTTACCACATCTGTCCATCATTTTGTTATTACATGTATCGCGATCATACAAATGGTCATTAAGATTTCAGTGCAGATGCTGATGCAATGGTTATCTTAAATGGTACTTGTGCATTAGTAACGTCTCTATAGAGATTGTAAAGTAATTCTATACAACACAAGTCTTCTAGCATCCTCGATCTGTCTTCTCTCTGTGTGAAGTATGCCGACGGCACGTAAACGTTCCGTTTTGGATAGACGTGGCATCTCTTGTGGGCATTGAAAATTCAACAATTTTTCTGCCTGTCACTAAAGTACGAGGGCTGTCCGATATGTAATGTGTATTGTACCACAGCGCGATAACGCTTTGCACGATTTCGTGGATGATGATACGCTTGAATAGCTCTATTCAATACCTTTCCAACGGTATAAAAACGAGCCTTCAGCTCCACATAGTTTTAAACTTATAGTCATTTCAATAGAGCTAGTCGTTGACCACTGTTGTAAAAATGGTTGGGAAACGGATTAAGAATATTGAAGAAATTAGAGCTTATATAAAAGTTCGCACAAAACTCGGTCATTCGGTAATGCAGATTTTTACTGAATTGGGGGAAGTTTATGGGTCTGATAAGGTATCTTATGAGACAGTTCGTAGTTGGAGAAAGAAATTCCTGACTGGCACAGAGTCCGTCAAAGATGCAGCAAAATCTGGCCGACCTGTGACTTTAACAGGCAAGGCAAATGTCTCAAAAGTCAGGGAAATAATTGAAAGTGATGGCAGATACACGATTCGTGATATTGTCAACGCTGTTGGCATATCGCTATCGCGGGTGCATTTCATTTTGAAGCGTATATTGAAAGTACGAAAGATTTCTGCCAGATGGATACCTCATATATTGACAGATGACCAAAAACGGGTACGAGTACAAACCGCTAAACAATTGCTCAAAATGTTTCCCAAATTCAATCAAAGACGATTTGCAAACATTGTTACTGGTGACAAAACATGGGTTCACTATTTCGAACCAGTAAGAAAAATTGGAAACAAAATATGGCTAACTAAACACGGTAGAAGGCCTGTAGTTGCCAAAAGAAGCACAATCACAAAGAAGGTTCTTTATTGCATATTCTTCTCATGTGATGGTATAGCCGTCCAAATTCCGGTGCCGAAGGGCAAAAGTGTTACAGGTCGGTATTACCGAGATGTTATACTAAAAAAGGTCAAGAAATATTATCTTAAACGACGCCCTGTGTCAGGGTTTAGGCATGTTCGTCTACTTCATGATAATGCTCCATCACATACATCTGAGCTTGTGAAGCAATTTTTGAAGTCGGAGAAGGTTACCGTTTTGCCACACCCACCATACTCTCCAGATCTAGCCCCATGCGACTTTTTCTTTTTTTCCAAAACTTAAAAAGTTCTTATCTGGTCGTCGTTACAAGTCCCGACAAGCCCTTGGCTCAGCCATCAGTCAGTGCCTCAGAGGTCTACCTAAATCAGCGTACCGTGAAGCATTTCAGAAATGGATTCAGAGATTGAAATTATGTATTTCAAACCGCGGAGAATACTTCGAAGGGATGTGATGTTCATTTCACTATTTGAGTCGAATGCTTTTGAGATATCGTACAATACACATTACATATCGAACAACCCTCGTACAATACGACTGCGAGTGATCAAAACAATGAACAATTCTGAGAGAGTTAAAGACAGGAATTGAAATTTACATTTCTTGGACTTGCGTCTGCGAGACTTGGCAGGTGGTTTCACCAAGGAGGTAACACGTGTTTTGGCATGTCTATATTTAGGATAAATGTTTATTTCATGTTCTGGATGCACCTTATGGACATATTAATTATTTTTGATAGGGTATACATCAAAAATGCATAGGAACTTCTTTCCCTATATATAACGAGGCTATTTAACACGCTTAGTTAAAATACTGAGTTCAGTTGGATAAATACACTATAGAATCAGTCTATATTTTGGACGAGACATGACGATAGTCACGCAGCAAGAAGTAAATACAAACCATACGAAAATTACTGCAGCATGATATTCAATTTATTATATTCCTACACATTTCAATAATAAAATATAGCAAATCATTGAAAATTTTTTCCTATAACGGTAAGAAATTAAAGCATATAAGGGTTTAGTAGGAAATGACTTCTTTAATGTATGCTTTATAAATACGAGTATCATAAAATAATATTTAAAACGATGAAATCGGAACCAAGCTGAGAGTAGTTGGCAGGTGGATGATGTCATCATGCCATATTTAGGACAGCTCTTGGTATTGTAAGAGACGGATTTTTGCCGCTGTGTCCGATTCAATACGCATGCATTCCGGCACTTGAAACTATTTAGGTATATATTAAAGAAACTTAAAAATCTATTGGTGCAAGTGATGCATCGGTCTGAAAATGAGCAACTAATGTATTCACCATGATAATTCTCTTGTCTCTTCGTCAATATTAAGATCAAGATTGCGTTACATTAGCGAAAGCCTGTAAATTAGACGAACATCTCCTAAAAGTTATAAACCGAAAGTAGTTGGAACACTTGAAAATTGATTTTTTCACGCCTAAAGAAGATTTAAAGTATGGCAAGAAGTTGCATTTACTCGAAGTACATAAATAATGTTTTGGCAGTTGATTTACACAAGACAGTTTTGCACAAATAACAAGGTAAGCCTGGTAACTCTTTCAGCGCCAAATATAACAACTAAAACTCGTTCAATGGCTGAAAATGCAACCCATTAAAACACAGAAAGGTTTAATAATCTTGAAACCTTGTTTAAACAAGCGTAAGGCATAGATCCAAGATCAGACTGTTCTGTGCAGTCTGATCTTGATCTACGTCGTCCAAATAAATCGTTTCATTCGCCTATGGCTTTGAAAGGGTTAACGCTTCCGCTCCCAAATAAAAGGAACTCGACTTTCTTGACCGCTTGAATACAATTTCGATTCAAATGTAGAGACCTTCTTGTTTTACACCGACTAGTATTTTAAAATGAAAAAGTGAGCTGTGTAAGTCCACGATCAGAATGCACGTTCTGCGCACTCTGGTCTTAATCTATACCCTTCAACAAAAGGTATTTTACTCGCATACGGCAGCGAAAGAGATAACTCCTCGTGTATCTGGATAATGTGCTAGAATATTCAACTTCTAAATTATGTCTTTTATAATTGGCCTGCAACACGCGAAAAGGGGCATTCGGACATTTGCGTAAAGGCTTATCCGAAACGACACTTTCCGTTTTTAAGTAATTTTCTGTTTTGCGCAAGTCTACTGAAGAACAAAATCTAATGTAGTCGTAAAGTGCCGTCACGGATTAGCCTGCGCCGACTGCGCAGGCTGATCCGAGACGACACTTTACGCAAATGTCCGAATGCCCCTTTTCGCATGATGCAAGCCAATTATATGAGCCATGCTCTGGCAAAGTGGGTTTAATTAATTCCCGTGATGCATTATATCAAGCAAGTCATCACATAATTATGGACCCACACAATCTAGTAATCTTTTCTCTAACAACTTGCTGAATCATGGCATAGAATGGTCCTTGGACATCCAGAAAAATACCAAAAACATACGGTTTCGACCAAGGTCGGACTACGCGTACTGTGCTGGTTGACCTGAGTTGAAATTTTTTTGCAAATGGATAAACCCCCGTTTTCACAGAACATGGCTCATACGTATCAGCCGTGCTCTGGCAAAAGGGAGCTTAATGCATCTCCCTTATACACGATACTAGCCCAAGTCATCACATAATTATGGATCCATAGGAGCCACTTTTTTCAATAACCGACTTAATCATGAGGTAGATTGGTCCTTTGACAAACAGAAAATTGACCAATAGCGAAAAGTTTCGGCCCAGGTCAGCCTGCGCGGACTGCGCAGGCTGATCTGAGTCGATACTTTTCGCGGATGCATTAAGCCCCCTTTTCACAGGGCATGGCTCATATGTATTCGTAGAGTGACAAGACCATCCATATTTTTTGTCTGTAACCACAGGCACGTTTTGTGTTGTCTGATCTTGATCTACACTGTCTGCTAAACCAATTGTAGTTCTGAAGGCGTTTTAGAAGTAAAAATAAAAACTGGGCAATTGTACCGGCAAAGTTACGAAAAAATGCTTTTGACTGATTTAATGAGCAAACAGAGAAATTATCTTTTTCCGTATTCTTACCCGCTGGTTATGAAGATTTTCTTCTTTTTTTTCCCACAGTATTTTAAAATGCCTTCTTCCCCTGTGGTCGTTAAAACACAGAATTATGTGGCAAAAGGGTTAAATCGGATTCGTGATGTGTTCGTTACGGAATTAATCATCCCGCGGTTCGAGGCATTCCCCGTTATTGATTACAACGCGACTGGCGGAACGACCTCTTTAAGTACTCGGAAAAGCCTTTTGTGGAACACATAATACACGTACGTGCTGTGCGGTTTGGCGGGAATTGTGATTAAGTTTATTAACAAACCATTTATTCATTGGAACAGTATATAAAGTTATTAAAGTTAACGCTTGGGAAAGCCGAATCCATGAACTGGACGCACTAACGTAAAATTTTAGAGTTTTCCATTTTAAAAGCTTTTTCAGACGACAACTTAAATGTGTCTCAATTGATAGGATTAAAATTCTTCACCAAGCTATAAAAAATTTAGACTTGTTCTTTCTGAAAACATTTGGAGACAACATATGATAAGTGGCTCAAGTGATGTGATTTGTCTTTGATAGGGTGGAAAACATTCTGGGAAAAGGAGAAAATGCTGGTTATCAGCATTTTCTCCTTTTCCCGTAATGTTTCCATTTTGAAAACAAAATGTCGACGACAAATTATATGTGGCTAAATTTATAGGATTTACATACTGAAACTGTACAAAACGTTGTAAAAAAGGAGCAAATCCTGATTACCACCACTTTTCCTTTTCAATTATTTAATAGGACTTGCCAGTTGAAACTGTAGAAAACGTTGGAAAAAGAGAAAATGCTGGTCACCGATATTTTTCCCCTTTTCACACAACGTTTTCAAGTCTTATTTCTTAGACGTCTTGAAACTCGGGATTGACTGGTAAAAGGTTAAGGCAGTTAAAGAAAAAAGACGAAACAGTAACGGTTGCAGAGCTGTTCAGTTTGCAAAAAATACACAAAATCAATTCTATCGGTAATGAGCAAAGATTGGAACTGCATATTTTATGCGGTCTGAACGTGATCTAAAATGTTCCGTTAAAAGCAACTAAACCCCTTGTCCTGAAATTCCGAGTATTAACGACCCTGACAAGTTTTCTAAAACATTTTTGAAAACGGAGAAAATGCTGGTAACTAGCATTTTCTCCTTTTGTCAAAATGTTTTCTACCCTATCCAAGACAATTTTCACCGTTTGAGCCATATTTAATTTGTCCTCTGCAAATGATTTGAATTTGGACAAGTCCAAATTTTGTTGTCTTGAAATGCTTTGGATTTGGACAAGACGAAAATGTTATCGTTTGGTCAAAGAGTTAATTGGTACCAGGCAAAGATATTGCCATTTCATTGACATTTAAATGGATTATCGTGTTTCACTTTCTAGCAATAATGTTACATCCGCCTCTGTAAGCGTATCGAAGTGCTTTGGATTTGGACAAATAACGCTTAAACACATTAAAGCAGGCAGCAGACGACATTTTGGCACCAGACAATTTTGAAAATATTGTGATAAACGGTGAAAAATGCTCGTAACAAGCTATTTCTCCATTTCTCACTATACTTTCACTTATGCTCTCATATTTCACCATAGTTCGTGTTGATTATGCACATTTTACACACCAAGAAATATGACCCATACTCTGGTAAAGGGGGGTTTAATACATTTCCGTGATGGATCATACCAATCAAGTCATCATATTATTTTGGATCCATAAATTTCATTTCGTCTAACGACAGACTGAATCATGAGGTAGTATGGTCCTTGAACATGCATAAAAATCACAAATAGCAAAAAGTTTGAGCAGACTGCGCAGGCCGACATGGCTGGATACTTTTTGCAGATGCGTTGAACCGCATTTTCACAGAGCATGGTTCACTTAAGGAATGAAGAGAATTTTTTTTGTTTTCATGGAGGTATGAAAATAAAACCTAATCACACTTTTGTATGAAACCGCGAACGGTTTCATACACTGTGATTAGGTTTTTATTTTTCATACCTCCATGAAAACAAAAAAAATTCTCTTCATTCCTTATAATTCAATATCACAGACAACAAATCTGCACTTAAATAGTACTAACTGCTTTTTTTTGTAAATCCAACATTGCGTATTTATTTAATGCCCATTTCATTCATATTTCATAGGGCGGCAAAACTGCTCGTTTATGACGTAAAGATGACGTAATTCATGACGTCATTATAGTATTCAACATTTGCAGATTTAGTAGATTTATTATTAGAAGTTCAATACGCTAGAATTAAGTTGAAAATAAAGATTGTTAGAACCAAGCAAGGTGACGAAGTTTTAAGCTCTCTCTTTAAATTTACTGTTGGATATTTTTTCAATATTCAGAGAAAATAAATTCAGCTAGCAATTTGAACTTTGGATTCGATATAAAATCAGAACGAAAAACATTATGAAATCTCGTATACATGTTTGTTTACATTAGTTTGACTGCAATAGTAGTTCCGGCACTGCTGATTTTTTTTTCATGGAGCTATGAAAAATTTTTTTCAGCCAATCAGAACTCGCCAATATTCATGAAAACAACTAATATTGAATTATATAATAATAATTCAATAATAATTTTTTTCATGAACGTTGGCGAGTTCTGATTGGCTGAACAAAATTTTTCATAGTCTAGCTCCATGAAAAAAAAAAAATCAGCAGTGCCGGAACTACTTTTGCACTCAAACTAATGTAAACAAACATGTATACGAGATTTCATAATGTTTTTCGTTCTGATTTTATATCGAATCCGAAGTTCAAATTGCTAGCTGAATTTATTTTCTCTGAATATTGAAAAAATATACAACAGTAAATTCAAAGAGAGAGCTGAAACTCATTGTTACTCAGCTTGGTTTAAACAATCTTATTTTCAACTTAATTCTAGCGTATTGAACTTCTAATAATAAATATACTAACTCTGCAAATGTTCAATACTATAATGACGTCATGAATTACGTCATTTTTACGTCATGAACGAGCAGTTTTACCGCGCTATTAAATATCAATGAAAAGGACAGTAAATAAATACGCAATGTTGGATTTACAAAAAAAAGAGCAGTTAGTATTATTTAAGTGCAGATTTGTTGTCTGTGATATTGAATTATAAGGAATGAAGAGATTTTTTTTTTTTTGTTTTGTTTTCATGGAGGTATGAAAAAAAAACCTAATCACACTGTATGAAACCGCGAAGCGGTGCGGTTACATACAGTGTGATAAGGTTTTTTTTTCATACCTCCATGAAAACAAAAAAAAAAAATTCTCTTCATTCCTTAAATATGTATGGTATGTTTTTTTTTTGCTAAGTCGTCTGCAACTACCTTTGTTTCAGGTGTAAAAGGAATGACCCTCTGCCAAAAAATCCATCATTGGATTATACTGACCCAGAGGGAAAAATGCTTTTTAAACATTTTGAGAAATTTACAAAACATGATATCCTCTTCTTGAGAAAAATTTAATCTTAACTATTAAAATCCATAAGGGTCTGTAGTTTGATTCCTGGCACCCATAGACTATATACTATAAACAAGGGATTTAACTGTATGCAGTCCGTTACTCGCCCCCGGTTACAAAAAACAACGTATCTTTTCTACCCCATCAGTTATTCTCCTATTTTTTTCTACAGCTGAGAGCTAAAACATTTTTCTACCAGAAAAACACAATGTTTGTCAGTGGCAAATGCAGTCTGGCTGATACATTCGCTCGAACGTGTAAACTCGCTCAAAAATCTGCGCCATTGACACGGGTTCGTACATCCGTTTTCAAGATATAAAATGCACTTTAGATCCAATGAAACGCAGCATTAGCGGCACCCACCCTTTAAACATGTTTAAAAATACTACTGACCTATAGTCTATATCTTCAATAACGACGAAACGCCTCAGAATTCGTTGAATTTGTGATCCACGTTCTTATTTCGAACAGCTGCAGCCATCTTCTGTCATGTGACATTGTTTGGAACGAGAAATTTCATCGGTTGATATGTACTAACAGTCGTGAATTCAACCAATGAAATTACGTACAGCTGCTCACACCTTTTTGTCACGTGACAGTACGGTGACACTGTTTGGAACGAGAAATTTCATTGGTTTATATGCGCGAACGTCAGTGTCGAATGTACGAACCCGTGTCAATGGCGAAGATTTTTGAGCGAGTTTACAAGTTCGAGCGAATGTATCGGCCAGACTGCATTAGCCACTGACAAACAGTTGTGTTTTTCTGGTAGAAAAATGTTTTAGCTCTCAGCTGTAGAAAAAATTAGGAGAATAACTGATGGGGTAGAAAAGATACGTTGTTTTTTTGTAACCGGGGGCGAGTAACGGGCTGCATACAGTTAAATCCCTTGTTTTAGTCTATGGGTGACAGGAGTCAAACTACGGACCCCTATGTTAAAATCCACACGAGCTTTCGACGATACAACCGCCTTCCTCAAGTGTAATCCTGTGATACAATTGTATCACAGGATTACACTTGAGGAAGGCGGTTGTATCGTCGAAAGCTCGTGTGGATTTTGGGGGAAAAAAGAGAAAATACTTGTTTGAAAGTTTCAGTTTAATCTAATTTACATTTACATCCATTTTGATACCAGTTTTTCCAACTTTTACTTATCACTGTCTATGATAGCTTCTTGGAAACTTTACCCAGTACTTGTACGGGGATGTGGGTAGCTCCAAAGGTTGGCCTCGCTCACCACGGGATTTGAACTCGGAACCCTTTGATGTAAGAAGCTGATGGTCTATCACTACACCACTGTTGTCCACAGAAAATGTTGTGGTTTCCCCTTTTCAAACAATGCTTCCTATCTTTTCCTAAAAAATTCTTATAATTGAAGAGACATTTGAATTGCCATCTACAAATGCTTTGAATTTGGACAAGTCCAAAATATTGTCGTCTGGTAACGAGTTAAGCGTTTAACTAGGTTGTTTTGGAAGGCTATGCCAATATAAAGACGGTTTTATTACTGTCATTATGCGTGGAACTGTTACAATGCTCATAATTCTAGAAGCACTTGAAATGTCATCTGCAAATGCTTTGAGTTTGAACCAGTCTAAAATTTTGTTTTTGCATAAAAAAAGTGGGCGTGTAACCCTTTTCCAGAAGATAAATTTCAAGCCTGACCAAATTGAAAGCATTTGCAAACGACAAATTATATAGGATTCCAGTGATGAAGTTTGCTTTTGAAAAGATAGAAAACACTGAGGGAAAAGGATAAAATGCTGGAAACCAGAATTTTCTCCTTTTCCCCGGTGTTTTAATAGCTTCCTATCTTAAGGTCATTTAAACTCGGTACTGTGTGGTAGAGGGTTAACAAAGTTATATGGGAAGGCTAAGCCAATATAAAGACGGCCTTATTACTGTCATTACACTAGAACTGTTATAGTAACATTTAGAAAGACGATTTCAGAAGTTACATTACGGATCATTTCACATTCTATTCCGTTGGGATTTCTAGTTTAAATGTAAAACCCGACATCAAAGCAATTATCAAACAACAAAACTTTAGACGAGTCCAAATTCAAAGCATTTGCAGACGACAAACTGGATATGACTGAAATAAAAGGATTTCTCTGTGAAAGGGCAGAAAACATTGTCAGGAGAGAAAAGGAGGAAATGCTCGTTACCAGTATTTCCCCTTTTTCCAACAATGTTTTCAAATGCCTTTTTCCTGAGATTTATTAAAACTCGGAGATGAATAAAGAGTTATCCATTTGGATGTTTAAGAAGACTTGAGCTGTTTTAGGTAGAGTGTAGATCAAGATTAGACTGTGCAGTATATGTACGCTATTTTTAGTTTTCTAATGTCCAATAATACATGTATTGTGAAATGCTCTGACCAGAAATAACCTACATAGAGATTGTGATAGTTTGTCCTGCCTGAAAGTATCAGTTTCGCTCATTTCTTGATTGGGTTAATCATTAGCGACAACTTTTGGTGGAGTAATTTGAGGTTTGAGCTTTATTACAGGAACAAAAAAAGTAGTTCCGGTTTATAATTCTGGATTGGATGTTGTTACTGAGTGATCTGTTTTTTTTTTATCGTTAATTCGAAATTAATTAACTGTAATACTGAATAAGTACATAAATATTTGGCTCGTAACCTTGTACAAAGCAATTCCGTGTATTGTGAACGTGGGGAGGAAAGCTTAAGAAAACATTATGTAGCCAGCATTTTCTCCTTTTCCCTCAATGTTTTCTACTCTTTTAAAGACGAGTTCGACTGTTCTAGAAACATATAATGTGTCGTCTGCAAATAATTTTAAATTGGACAAGTCTTAAATTGTGTCGTTTGGTAAAAGTTTAGTTACTGTATGCTGCAACCTAACGGAACAAACGTTTATTAAGGAGACAAGTTGTTATACTCGAAGGGGAGAAAGTGTTCATGCGTGAAAACTTAACATGGTTTGCATGAAGAAACAGTGCACAGCCTATTGGCTGCTTTTATTGCTGGCTGTTGAGGAAGGACTTCCAGTTGTTACTAGTGAGATAGGGAATCCTTGCGCGGATTGCTACATGTTCAACATACGACAACGAAACTCGCCCACGGTGAAAAGATCAACAAGCGATGTAAGTACATCGAATAATTATATGTTTATTTTGAAACTTTAAATCCACTTTTAATATTTCAATCTTATAATGGACACCTCGGTTCCACCAGGAGTTGTATTCACAAACCATTGCATATTTAGTCTAATTCTTGATGTAAAAAGTAAAGCAATGCCTGATTGGCTAAAGCAAATCATAACTTGGGGTACTCTCAAATATAGAACACTCCCACTCAAACAGCGCCATCAGCTAGGGTCGAAGCCAATTCACCTGGATTAAGAAATACTTGTATGTCTATCTTAGTCCAGAATTTTATAGATATTTCTTCGGGAAACATCACAACCAAGTGCATGCAAGGGGTATCATGAGCAAACATTTGAGAGAGAGGAAAATATAGTATTGGTTGTTTTATGGAATACACAGTGGAAAGGGAAGCAACTGATATCAATGCTTGCCCACCACGTTTTCAACAGATATGTCTTTTGTAAAGGTGTAAATACTGTGTTTGTATGGCACTGTGGCAATAGTTCATAGACGTAGACAATCTTTATTGACGTAAGCTGATACAGCTTCTAGTCATAAATACATAATATATACATAATACATTTACACGTAGCATTTACCAAAGGTTGAAGACATTCTCTCCGGAAGAAAGCATACATATTAAGATCGTGTTTATGGCTATAAACGTTGTCCTAATATTAATGAAAATTAAAGCTTTTCATTGATAACTCTTTATCAGATGACGCAAATTTAGACTGATCCAAAATGGAAATACTTGTATACGACAAATAAAAGTTACTTACAAAAAACAGATTCTGTCTTTCAAAGAGTAAAAGCATTGTTTGAAAATGAGAAAACGCTGGTTACCAGTATTTTCTTCATTTCTACAATGACATCCGGAGCTTTCCTCCTTATGGTTTTTGAAAATCGAGTTGTTTATATAATGGCCTGCCTCACCTGACAATGAAACTTGTAGTTCTGTTGGTATATATGTAAATGAGCGGTGTTCTGGCTAATGGGGTTGAATGCATCTTCGTGATACATTATACCAAGTAGGTCATCATGTAATCATGAACCCATTAGATCTGTTTGACTAACAATCGACTGAGTCAAGAGGAAAATTGGTACTTTGACACGCAGAAAGTGATTCGTAGCAAGAGGATGGCTCACATTTAATTGTTCGTCATACTAGTATGTTTTCGGACGGTTACTACGCCACTTCCTTCCACTGATACATAATTTAGGGAAAAAATGCATAAACCTTGTCGCTGTAATTGTTGATGTTAAGGAAAAATAGGTACAAAGCAGGATGATTTTAAAGGTCAGCATTCATCAAGATGCTGATGCATAGAAATCTCGGCCTTTCTGCACTATACGGTTAAAAAACGGAAAAAAAATTTTTTTTCGGAGAAAGAAACAAAAAATGCGGACAAAAACCCCCCACTAAAACACATGAAATAACGACAACCGGTCTCTTCATTTATCAAACGTTTTCCAGACATTTACGTGTTTCAAAAACAATTAATAAGGAGGGTTTTGAAAGCATTGTGACCACCAGTATTTTCTCCTAACCCGAAAGGTTTTTCCTGTACTTTCAAAGACAAATCGACTGTAAGTTGAATCTGTTGCTTGCAAATGCTCTCAACATGGACGAGTGTATTTTTTTCGTCATCTGGAAAGGATTTAACCCTTTCCACACATCGTGACAATCCCGATTCTTAGCGACCCTGACGGATAAGAAGGTGAATAACATTGTCGGAAAAGGAGAAAATGTTGATAATCAGCATTTTATCCTTTTCCCACTATGTCTTTTTTACCACAAAGAGAAATTTAATCATTGGAGACGCATTCATTTTGTCATCTGCAAATGCTTTTAATTTGGACAAGTCTAAAATCTTACCATTTGGAAAAGAGCTAAAAAAGCAGAGGTATAACAAGGCAATCCTGTGTTCCATCACAGTTTTTTTTTTGTGCAATTACAACGTGCGTCCAAACAATCAATCAAACTTGTGTAAAAGTGCGTCATGAAAGTGCAAAGCTTCATGTGGAGAATTTAAATGTTTCAGTGTACCTTACTGTCTTCGATACCTTGTCTTTCTACGTGATAAAACGATTTTTCTTTTTGGAGAAGATTTTGTAGTAATAGCCAGCATCAGTTGTTAGACAAAACGGATTTCATTGGATCCATGATGATGCACTGACTTTCTTGGTATGAAATATATTACGGGGATTCATTTACATCTCTTATAGAATTCATAAAGCACCATGCCCTCGTCCTTTGTTTTGGTTGCAATTTTCTTAAAGAGAGTAAAATCATTAAGATTAAGTGAAAGAAAGAAAAAGAGACGAAATCGGTTAAAGCAAAGTGATAAGGCAAATTTTGGTTAACGTCAAAATAGCAAAGGAGACCAAGAGATGCGCACGCATACTTAGACAGAAATAAAGCGTCGTTCTCAAAGATGAACGAGTATTATGGAACCGAGCAATGGAAACACCCCGAGTAAAACATACGTTCTGCTTGCATTTTTTTCTGTATTTTAAGACATCCCTGCAGTAAACAAATCACCTCATACCTCAATGTCATATTTCGGGTCTTGCTTGAAAATATGCATGACGGGGGTTTTCTACAATTAACCAGTTATTCAAAGCTTTATTGAAGTAAACGACATTGTGGTATCTATTCTGAAATCATAGTTTAAGAGCTTACTTTAATTTCTATGACCACCATTTTTAATCAAAGAGGGTATGAGGCTTTAAGAATCACTGCGACACTCTTGATTGAATTGTGTTTTACGTCAGTTCAAACAGTTTTCCATCAAATTACACACGCCGTCCGCCTCTTCCTGTTCTGGTTACAGCAGTTAGACTATGGCTATGCAGTGCCCTGTGCAAGAATACTCCATCCGACAATCGACGCTTGCGGGAAATTGAACCGGAATAACCATTTTACGAATCCAACAACCTTTACCATCGAGCTACCGGGAATATCTCTCGAGCTTGCGATAGTTGGTTGGAAGCACCCATAAAAACAAACATAAGAATAAAAAATGCATTAGTGTATCGAAACACGTTATCGGAGTGAAAGAAATTCTGCCGAGAGACCGTAACGAAATCGTTGGAAATAACAAGTCTTGATTATCATATAAATAGTTGATTACAAATATTGTCATGGTTGCCCTTGAGATGACATTCACGCAAAATCACGATAAGGATTCCCAAAGGTGGTACGAAACAAAGTTAAACATTCAGATTATTGAGGGTGACTTTGAACGTCATTATGGACTGTGTAGATAAAGGTCAGACTGCAAAGAACGTGCACTCTCGTCTTTTCTATTCAGTGTTCAGTGAAATTGTCTGGTTTAATTTTAATTGACCTGACGTACCACAGTCGTTAAGTTGTTGCATTTACATTTGGCTTGCAACAAATGAAAAAGGGCATTCGGGCATCTGCGTAAATGATGTCGTCTCGAATCAGCCTGCGCAGTCCGCGCAGGCTAATCCGAGACGGCACTTTACGATTACATTAGATTTGGTTCTTCAGTAGACTTGCGTAAAACAGAAAATTACATAAAAACGGAGAGTGTCGTTTCGGATCAGCCTGCGCGCACTGCGCAGGCTGATCCCGGCGAGACGACAGTTTACGCAAATGTCCGAATGCCCCTTTTCGCGTGTTGCAGGCCATTTAGAAAACTGTTTCCTTTCCTATCGCGGAGAAAAAAGAGTCAAATTTGTATAGAATGGATTTAACTCTTAACCAAAGACAAATTTTTAGTTTTGATCAACTTGAAAGTATTTGCAGACAAAAAAATTAAATGCAGCTGATAAATTTATTTCTGTCTGTATTATATTCGAAGACATCGTTGAAAACAGAGAGAATGCTGGGTACCAGTTATAATGAAGCTTTCAAATGCCTTCTTCTAAAAGATCTTTAAAACAAGGGACTGTTTTGTAAAGGGTTTAAAAGCTTTAAAATGCAGAATTCATTTTCAAAGCTTATACCTAAGAACTTTATACGAACATCAACTAGTGGAAAGGATAAAGACACAGAATGAAAAGAAATAAGACACTCTGGTTATCATTGCTTCTAAGTATCAAAAACGTTCGATTAATATGTTTAAGAAGCGGAATAAAGTTCTGAAATGCTGAAAGGTGTCTCAAAAAATAAGACTTAGATTGATTATCCAGTATCACCCTACTGTAAAAAGAAAAGAGAAACCTCTCATAGTCACGTATAGTGCATGTATATTGTATATGATATTGTATAATTCACGTATATCTTTTTTTATTGTAAAGTTTAGAGCTCAATAAGGTACGTTGGTTGATTGATTGATTGATTGATTGATTGGGGACTAGAAATCTTGTCAATCGAATGGAAAATCACGGTATTTCAGCTGAAAGTGTTGGTTTAGATCGTGTTCTGTATGTTGTGATATATGTTTGGAAAGAAGCCTAGAAGTAGAAATGACTGGGTTTTTCGTATATGGTCTAGAAGATCAATTGTAATCATTGAAACTGCTCTTGCAAAGGGGGTTTAATGCATCTGCGTGATGCAGTATACCATGCAAGATTTTTTATAATTATAGATCCGTAAAATCCATTTTGTCTAACAACCAACCGAATCATGGGGTATACTGGTCCTTTGACGAGCAGATTATTGACCAATAGTAAAAAGTTTCGACCCAGGTCAGCCTGCGCGAATTTCGCAGGCTGACAAAGGTCGACATTTTTTTGCAGATGCATTAAACCTCCTTTTTCACAGAGCATGGTTCAATTATTTATCTTTCAAGCACTCATTTTCATGCATTTTTACACTTGTTCATGGATCTGCGTTTTAAAGGCCCAGTAGAGGCCAAAATATCAAAAGAGGTGCCATAATACATTTAAATTTAAATCATACCATTTAAAAGTATGGAAAATATTGTGAAGGTGACTGTCTGTTATTGTGTGGTCGGGCCATGTGTTAGTCGCTGGCAGAAAAAAGAATTTTAAAATCAGGCAAAAAAGTAAGCAAAAGACACATCTACCTGGCAGGTTTTAACCTAGTTCTGACTTTAATTTCTCTGTCAGCAACTAACACTTGGACCGACCGTACAATGACAGATTGTTATCTTCACAATAATTTCCCTATCTTCAAATGGTATGATATAAATTTAAATACCTTTAAACACCCGATTTGTTTACAGTTGGGCTTTATTGTTACTTTAAGGCACTTTTGAATATTTGGATGTTGTTAGGTCCGATGACTTCCGTTGAAGCCAATTGAGACAAGCAAGGAGTTTGCATTCCCACAATGCAAAATACCAAAATAGCAAATGAATTGTCACGAGATAAACAAATCATAAATATTGCACATGAAATGAGTTTGCATGAAAACGCGCATCGATCAAATTTTAATGGAAACTCTGCAATCAGAACAATGGAATTTCCGTGTTTGTAGAATAGTCTTTGCTTTACATTAAGGTAGTAGACCCCTAATGGAAAACAGCTATTTCCACTATAATATTATCCTACAAAATTTGCTATGATTAAAAATGAGTATTATTGTACCACTTTCACCGAGCCACTTTTTCCTTTTTTTCCTTCTTAGAATTATCATTTATAAATCTAAAACCGCTATATTCTCATTATAAAGAGAGATAATAATTACTTCCCTTTTCAGAAAACTAACAAAAGTATCAACAAATAATTTCAAGATAGACATCAAAGGAATTTCTGGTCGGTTAAAAATGTGCAAAAGTATTATATCTGTATAAATCCTTATTTATCAACCATCAAGAAATTTTATTCCATGTTGCTCTAGAAGCGTTAGGGGTCTAAGACCTTAAAAGTATATGTAAAGGTACAAGATAAGTTCTTTAAAAGTACAAACCTTATCAAGACTGCTTTATAAAACCTTGATAAAAAAAATTAGGATATGCTTATTAACAACAAGCTTTACTTTCCTGCAATGTTTTCTGCCTTCTGTAAGACAGACTTCATCATGTGATCAACATACACTTTGTCATATGCAAATATGTTAAATGGCTATAGTTAATCCTGATCCTGTTAAGTAAGTTAAACCTTAAGCTGCTTAGCGCGACTCACTGACCTTTTGCGGACAGTTCAGATCAAGATCAGACTGCACAGAACGTGCAGTCTGATTTTGGATCTACCCTGTCCGATAAGGAGATGCTTTTCTCCAAAAAGTAAGTTTGAAATAACATTATTCGGGTTTTTACAACGGGCTTGAAAGTTTTATTTAATTTTTATAGGAGGAGAAGGGTTAAATAAAACTTTCAAGACTGTAGTGAAAAGCTGAATAATGTTATTTCAAACGTTTTGTGCAGTCTGATCTTGATCTACACTCTCCGCAAAAGGTCAGTGGGTCATGCTGAGCAGCCTAAGGGTTAATTTGGATCTCAAGGATAAATTCGCACCTAGTCTATCTAAACTGTTTTCGTTATTTCTTCGGTGTTTAATAATTGATGTTTTGCGTCATGAAAGAAGAAAGATTTCTCTGCCAGAAGGTAATTAACTTCTTTTATCCCTCGCATGTGGGAATCAGATTAGCAAGAAAACCTGTTTGTGTAACATTGAAGGCAAAGAAACAAAGTAAACCTTGGAAAGGTGCAAGGGGAGCTCAGAAATATTTCATTCATCCCGTTGGTTTGAAAAACTTTCCGAAGAATTCATTACATTTGAAAGAACTCACCTATTTTCTTGCTTAATTAAATTTTTAGCTGCTGAAAGAGACCATTGGAATCACGTGTTTATTTTAAAGATACATCTTTACTCGTTTTCAGCCAGTTTTCAGACAGTTTTTAACCCATTCCATCCTTATTTTATGAAACTATGACCATGTTTGTGTCTTTACGCCAAATGTTGGTCCTGACGGCTGCAAGGTTGCACAAATTACGGAGGATAGAAAATGCATACCTTGCTTTGGAGACCTTCCAAGCTATCGCTGTTGTCGTTTCTGGTTTTAAATGAGGACAAATCCCTTGAGTTTCTTTATCCCACGGGTACACCCTGGAGAGACCTTACGTTCTTGCTCCAGATCAACGCTAATGCTCCTGTCAATTGAACGTACCCGCTCCAGGTAAAAACATGGCCGCGCCCATAACATTTTGCAAGGTATGGAGAAAAACATAATTTTTTGACATGTTAATAAATAGATATGCAGTTGAAGGCTGTCTGGGATGTCAGTGCACATTAATCTGTAGTTCTTTTGGTGGTTAATCGTTTGTTGAAGACGTTTAATCCGGCAAACTTCCGTCGGTGACTACGATTTCTGGAAAATCAATACTTGGGGTCTCCAAAAACCTTTGTAAAACATATATACTCGGTATTCTGAAGTGTGTACCGTGTCAGATGACCTATATAATGATTATTCCTCACTACTATAAACCGAAAAAAATTACATTGCAATTATAAAGCGATATTTTGCCATTTTTGCATTACAACGTAACATGCTCCTGAATTCAATACGACGATCCAGCTCCTGACTTGAAAGACGGTAAGGGTAAGTCTTCGTGTTACAGTAAACAATTTTGTCATTTTGGTCAAGTTTCTATATTAATTATCGTGGTCACAGTCATAGGTTCGTCATCGTTGATAATAGCAATAATTGTCATTATGAACGACCAACTATATATTCCAAATCAACTGAACATCTATAGACATCGGTTTATGTATTAGTTTGAGGCTACAAAGTAAATTCTACAGGAATATAATACACCCCAAAAGAACAAGTGCAGTGTTCAACACTGTGGCATAGCCACATCTCTAAGATTACACTGTCATCCTTATTTGGTGTCGTGGTTAGTGACCATATTTTACACAGCCTACTGTAAAACCTGTATGTTTTAACCCTTTCCAAATATTTCCTAATTTAAATAAACTGATGTAGAATACTGCGCAAAACATTGGGCATTTTTTCTTTTTCTCACATTGTATTCTATCCAATGAGATAAGTATATTTCAGTTTAGTTACATTTTAAACTGTTTTCTGCAACTTGATTTTTCTTAAAGGCGTAACAAAATGTCTTTGGTCGCCATTTTGGCTTATTAAGCCAAAGATTTGTCTTCTTCCTCTTCCCCATCGTTTTCACATTTTATCTAAAAATAAAACATACATAATTTGTAAGTGAGCGTTTAAAATGTACGAGTATTAACCCTTTAGGTGTCAAAAAAAAAAAAAAAAAGGTCGTCTGCGACATGATTTCTTTCAGTATGAAAATATGAAAGTACCTTTAAAAAACCTGCCGTAGATAATCACAATTCCTTTTTTTCACCCCTTATCTATAGTAACACTACACGCAAATAGTGAAATCTCATGATCAGGCACCGCCAGCTTCGGTAGCGGCTGATCTGGGACTGCATTATTTGCCTATGTCGTTTTCTGGTGCCAAAAGATTTAAGAATTTACCGGATCTGTTTTCGTGCAAAAAAATCAGAAACTATGCATCTACATAGTGTATTTCACAAAAAATTGCTTGTTAATTTGAAACAAATTCGTCATTCGACATTCGTAAGCTACTTTAAGGTCTAATTAGGGTCTACTGTTTTGCAAAAGTGTAAAAAGTGAAAAAAAAAAAAATCTATACATATTTAAATCATAGTATTAGATATAACTAGATGCTTTTAGGTGTGCAGCTGACAAGGCATATGGTTGGTTGTTCTATGATGATAATTTTTGTTCATTTACATTAACGAAGAGGAGTCTTGTGATGACGGTATCGAAGATGATATTTATAAATAATAGTTATGGATCTTGTGCATGATAGTTATGATACTTGTTGACCTTGTGCATGATTCTGTCTGTTATCAAGCTCTTCATGTATATAATGACATTTCATTTCAAAAGCATAAAAAAGCAGGACAAGAAACCTGACTGACAGAAAGACCGAAAAACGGACAGACAGACAGTTATACGTATTGATCAAAAAGACAAGTCGTTTAATTAAACTCGTAGACAATCGCTTATAGTATCGTACTCTGTTTCAGCTCAGGAGCTGGATCGTTTTACTGAGTTTTGGAGCGTGGAGCGTTGCCTATAAAAAATGACAGAAAGTTGCTCGATAAAGACCATCGTATATTTTTTGTTTAGAACTGTGGTGAATAAAGCATATATAAATCACTTGGCAGAGCACAAACTTCAGAATATCGTGTTTGTATGTTTATCAAAGCTTTTGCTGACTTCCGCGTGTTGATTTTCAAGAAATCATAGTCGCTGACGGAAGTTTGTCGGATTAAACGTCTTCAACAAACAAGAAACCACCAAAAGAACAATACAGAAATATGCACTGACATCCCAGCCATTCCGTGCGACAACCGTCTACTGCATATCTATTCATCTGATTGTCATAGAAGTATGTTTTGGTGCTTACCTAGCAAAATTCTAGGGTGCAGCCATGTTTTTACCTGGAGCGGGTACGTTCAATTGACAGGAGTAGTAACGTTGATCTGGAGCAAGAACGTAAGGTCTCTCCAGGGTGCGGGTAGGAAACTTCATATTCAGAGCCAATGGCTCCGACGAGAAAATGTTGTGTTGGTCTTCCGTTTCTGAAAATGTCGGCTGAAAAACAACCAAAAAAACAGGTAAGCTTGTCATTATTTGTAATCATGTGTTCTTATGTCTTTGAAATTCCAAAAAAGGAGAATGTCATGTGATGCTCTGGTCTTTCAACGTGTTTTCTACACCACGGAAAGTTGTAACAAGTACACCATATATATCGATTATTTACCTGTGTTTACACAGTTGACCATTATCTGAATCATTATACACGTTATAAAGTTTTAACTGCGTTTTTTTTTCAATGACTACACCAAAGTTTGAAAAGTCACAAAATACCCGTGCAGACGGTTAAAACATGGCAGGAATAACGTCATGGTAGAGGTAGAATAATTCGATAGGTATATTGCTGGCAAAAAAAAAGGCGAAATGATATCGTCCTTTTAATTCATAACAGATCGACAAATATCGGTTAAGTTTTTTGTTATTTTTTCCAAGATTCAAACCGTAAGCAAAGTTTTCTATTTTTCTAGTTTGCTCAACTTGTCTGACCGTGTGAACATTATTATTATTATTCTTTTTATTTTAGGCAGTCTTGAGATAGAGAAAGAGAAACGTATCTATTCATATATTTGAGCTATGCTTTGGCAAAAAAGGGTTTAATGTAACTCCGTGACGCATGATACTAAGCAAGTCATTACATAATTACAGATCCATAATATCCAGTTTGTAGAACGAGCGAACGAATCATGAGGTACATTGGTCCTTTGACATGCAGAAAATTGACCAATTGCAAAGTTTCGACTCAGGTAAGCCTGCGCAGACTGAGTTTTTGCAGATGCATTGGACCCCCTTTTCACAAAGCATGGCTGATTTGTAAAACGCTCCCTATTACACTGGAAATAGAATTCGGCCTTTGCTGTAAATGTTTTAAACGTGTAACCACAACTTATTCCTTTTCTACAAGTGTCGTTATTTTTTTTTTTTTTTTTTAGACAATCTTGAGATTAAAACAGAGAAATTGATTTACTTTGTCGTTAGGGAACCATTATGTCTGATTGCATAACCCTTAATGTGTTGAGTAACTGCATTCAATCACTGTGGGGTTCATTGGAACTTTTCCCCCTGTACTTGCATTGCTAGATATCTGTCACAGCAGTCGTTTTTCATTGTTCATTTACTGTCGATTGTGATCGATTGATACAAGTTATGATGGGCTTGATGCAGAAAAGAGCAAAGTGACATTTTTACCAAAATTGAGTTAATGACATTTTCTTACTTCTTTAAATGACTAATGCAAACCTATACAATAGCAGCTCCATACGAAAACAAATAACACAATTATTGACCAAAGTCTAAAGGGTACTAAAGTCTGAACTGTCGTAAGCAGAAGGCAGTCAGGTGCTTCACTAGTTACGCAGAAAGGGATCAAGTGACAGATGACTCTGCTCTGCACAAACTTATACCTACATTCTGACCATTTTTTTTTATGTAACATAAAGGGTGCAAGTGAAGCACTACAATGCCAGATATGTAAAATATGTTCAGCAATTAGGAAACATTTTCTAATTGGTATTTTGTTTACCATTACTCAGACCTCGTTTTAACCACCACTGTCAAGTTATATGCACTTTCTTTCTGGTAAGTATTTCATTTCGTTCTAACTTTATGAAACACTGTATTTGTATTTATTCTTACCCTTAGAACGGGAGCTATTAAGTACATATTCTGTTGTTTTCACAGACAATGTAGATCAAGATCAGACTATCTTTATTGTAATCTTGATCTAAAGTGTCTGCTATTCTATGACATATTCAGTCAAAATAGTCCTGAAATTACAGTGGACGCTTTTCCTTTCCCAAATGAATAAAGGTTATTTCATTCGTTTAGCGTCCTAGGGTGATGTCACACTTGCAACGAAACTGTAGTACTTGAGTAATGAAAGAATATTATGATGAATGATATAATTTGTGTTGATAAGGAATCCACACAGGTATTAATAATTTTCTAAATACTGAAAATCTGAAAAGACGTTGGTGGAGAGTAGTCCGTTTTATTAGTATTATACTAAAGATATTAAAATAAATTATATTTCCTTTGTTTCACTCGAAACATTTTGGAACATATTTACCTTTAATTTCAAAGAAATAATTTTACTTATTAAACATACATCTTCACTCGTTTTCGTCCAGTTTTTTAACCTTATTTTTTTTTCTTTATTTTATGAAACCATAATAACTCTTGTATCTTCATGCCAAATATTGCCCCTGATGGTTGCAAAGATTACGGCAGATAGAAAATGCATTTCATTCTATTACGGCTAACCATAGACATAACAACCACAGTTTCCTGTTTAAATCGAAGACAAATCCCTACAGTTTCTTTACCCCAAACAAGGGAATACATGCTGAAATTTTAACTTCATGAGTGGTCTAACGATGGACTGTATGAGGAAATATGCATAGTTCTTGATGACACATGTAATGTGATTTCATCGTTTCTTGGTGTCTGTAAGTGATAATAAAATAAGAATGAAAAAATAATAATAGCCTGGCGTTCCATGCAAATTACACGTAATCGGCGCGGTAAGTGTCTGACCGACTTGACAAAGGATTGAGGAAAGTGTCTCTGACAAAAGGATACAACGAGAAATGCATATGATTTCTCTCCAAATAGAAGCACTGACATGTCCTATATACAAGATAAACTTTCATCAACAATAACCCAACTCTCAAAGTGTAAATAAATCCTAAAGAAAGGGATTTCTAACTGTTTTAGAGGGTACTTACTTACCAATAAAATTGGTCACCAAGTCTTTTTTATAAAACAATGGCATACTCTTTGTTGCATAGTGCAATGAGTGTGTACATCTATTATGGTCTTGCAATCACAAAGCCATGTTAGCAAGCAGAAATATCACTTTGATTATTTTAGCGGTCTACTTGCCATTTAAATTTCGATTTGATTAGTTTGAAATGTTTCAAAAGGAAAGGAAAGAGAAAAACCAGTAATACTCTCAACGCTGTCTTACATTTGAAACGAAGGTTGCAGAAGGAAAAAACTTAATTTCAAAAGTCAATTTTCTTTAAGTTTGCAAGAAGGAAAAGAGGACTATGCACTGATTTCCTAGGTCGATGATTTTTAAATTTTGAAGGTAAGCTCTGCATGTGCAACCAATTGAATAAAAATAAACTGGATATTAATGTGCGGTGCGTAAACTAAAAATCTGCTGCTAAAAAAGTAGCAAAAGAGGAAATGGCTGTAAACAGTACTTCTGTGAAAAAAATTTAGCTTGTTTTTTGCTTCATTTTTTTTCCCCAAAATAGTTTTTTGTAAAAATACCACAGTTTACTGCAACTCTTTGTATAGAGTTTCTAAATATAGATTTATGGAAACCCACGATTTGTGCATCTGGGGTTTTCAAGCATCATAAAAAAATAATGTACCGGGGCTATTTCCCGTGCCTTTCGGTGCTGTGTTTATAAATAAATGGTGCATAGGTTATATGCTAGCTAACCGTGGCTAGGTGAATCGTACGAGGTAGTGTTTTATCGCCGAGTAAACGTCGATTTTAAAATCCGCCGTATCGATCACTGTCTTGAAAAGTAGTTGGGTTCTGTACCAAGAATACCCAAATCAGATACGTAGGTATTTGAAAAATGCCACCTAGCGGAAGATAATAACGTACGTCTTTGGAGGAATCAAGCCTGCTTTCGCTCCAAAATTCTTCAAAATATAATAAATGTAAACGAGAAAAAAGATGTAAAAATTACCATTGAAAAATGCAAATCTTTGTATACAGTTCCAAATATTGAATGGGAAAAACCAGGATTGTTCAGGATTTTTCAAAGACTTTAACAACAACATAAATCAAAGCGTTCAAAACGCTGATGTGGCATTTGTCAAGGAAACCATTGTGTGGAATTAATAATTTGAAAAAAAAAAAGAGAGAAATATGATTCAAATATTAACTTGAAAATCAACCTCCTAAGAAAATTAATGCATCCTTTTGGATAAAGGGAGAGTACTGGTGCCAAAGTTTTCATTATTTGTGTATTGGTGGTCTCCCTTTGATCATTCAGGAGGAGTCAGGAGTAACGTCCCTTGACGGTAGGATGCATGATGGGTAGAGAGAGAAACCATGTAAATATATCGAATTAAATTAAGTTTATACCTGAAAGCTATGATTTTGAGATATCTTTGGCCATCAGGATCTAATTCCCAACCTTACAATAATTTTTTAGACCTGTAAATATTCATGAACAATCAAATGGAGTAGGGTGCAATCATGGGACGAACAAGCCCTGGGGCGAACTGGTTTTGGAACGAACAAGCCCGGAACCAAAGCTGTCAGTAGACAAATTTTATGTATATCATTGCGCCAATAGAAGGCTATGAGGGGGTGAAGCTATTTTCAATCAAAAAGTATTTCCACGATCGATGGCCTAATGCAGTTTATCGAAAAACTCATTTGTCTGAGAAAAATTGAGTTTAATTGGGTTTATTTCCTTCGGTTTTGCACAAAATACGATACATGGTCTTCAAAATTCAATATTGAACATTCATTATTGAACTCATAGTGGCACTGTCTTCGACAAATGCCACAAAAATGTCCCCACCATGCAGGGCTATTACCGGAGCTATTTTCATGTATACAGTTTCTAACTATAAATTTAGGGAAAGCCAGAATTTGTGCAGGGTTTTTCACAGACTTTGAAAATAACAAAATGTACAGACCTGTTATATACATGCACAACGGACATTATCAAGTGACTGTGCAATCGTTGCCTACCCACATGCCCTTTTAATTTAAGAGAAAAGCAAATGCTAGTTGAGAAATATGACTTAGTGGATAAAGTGATAAGCTAGGAAACTATGGACAAAAAGCATTAGCATGAAGATTACACAACTTCGTTAGCTTCAGGATTATTCTTAGGGTATTTGATTTACTTGCAAATTGGACAGGATCCCATGGGAACCCATTCTACAAATTATTTATAATTTTTTGTCTGTTCTCTTCGACAAATAAAAAGATATATCGTGTTGTGAATGCACTGTAAAATGCCGATCAGGGAGAACAAGAAATACAAAAGCCAATAGAGAGGCTAGAATAGTGCGTCTGTCCCAAGTCTTTGTTCGGATTCCCAGCTCGACCAATTTCTTTCCGAGAGTTAATGATAGGCATTGCGATAGGATTCATTCTTCTCACAAACAAAATCTGCATCTGCAGCTTTAGTTTAAGTAATCTCTTCAGATTATCACCATTTCTTCAGTGCAAAACATGGAAAGTTTCTTTCAGGTATATTGCTTCTTTTCCTAAATGTTTTCATGGAAAGCTCTCGAATGCAGGTACGCTACATTCACGGTTTTTGTCCCAAAAGTTAAAAAAAGGCTTAGATCATCACCACAGAAGCATATCACACAACCCCAGTTGTATATGAACCATACTCTGGCAAGACGGGTTTAATGGATCTTCATGATGTATTATACCAAGCAAGTCATCATATAATTATGGATACATAAAATCCATTTTGTCTAACAACCGACTGAATCATGTGATAGACCCGTCCTTTTATATGCAGAAAATTGATGGATAGCAAAGGGTTTCGACCAAGGTCAGCCTGTGTGGATGCGCAGGTTGACCTTGGTCGAAACATTTTGCAGATGCACTAAGCCCCCTTTACACGGAGCGTTGCTAATAAAGGTAGGAAAACTTGACCGAAATCACTCTTTCACAAACAGTCTCCTGTAACAGTGTATTAAACCCATAACTTATTAGCTCACCTTCAGGAGCACTAAGAGCTTAAGGTGAGCTTTTGTGATCCTGCTTTGTACGTCGTGCGTCGTCCGTCGTGCGTCGTGCGTAGTCCAGGCGTTAACATTTACTTTGTGTGCACTCTAGAGGCCACATTTTCAGTCAGTTACACATGAAACTTGGTCAGAATGTTTTTTTTTTATGATATCTCGAACAAGTTCGAAATTAGGTCACGTCGGGTCAAAAAGTAATTCATAGGGTTAAATATTAGAAAAAGCTTGTGTGCACTTTAGAGGCCAAATTTTGAGCCTAAAACTCATAAAACTTGACCAGATTGTTTCTTTTGATCGAAAATGAGATGTAGGGTCAAAAAGTAGGTCACTGGACTAAATCTCAGAAAGACCGTGTGTGCACTCTAATAGCCACATTTTCAGCCTAAAACACATGAAATTTGGTCAGATTGTTTGTCTTGATTATATCTCAGACAAGTTCGAAATCTTAGAAAAACTTTGTGTGCACTCTAGAGGCCACATTTTCAGCCTGATACTCTTGAAAATTGGTCAGAATGTTTGCCTTGGTAATATATTTAACTCGTTTACAATTAGGTCACGTTGGGTCGAAAAGTAGGTCCATCGGCTAAATCTTACAAAAACCTTAAATGTACTCTAGAGGCCATATTTTCAGCCAGAAATTCTTGAAACTTTATCTGGATGATATCTCAGACAAGTTTGAAATTGGGTCAAAAAGAAGGGCACAGAGTCAAACATTAGAAAAACCTTGTGTGCACTCTAGAGGCCGAGTTTTTTAGCCGGATATTTATTTAACTTTGTCAGAATGTTTGTCTTGATGATATCTAAGACAAGTATAAAATTGGTTCACATCAGATCAAAAAGTAGATCACTGAACCAAATCTTAGAAAAACCTTGTGTGCACTCTGGAGGCCACATTTTCACCCTGATACTCACGCAACTTGGTCAGAATATTGGTCTTGATGTTGTCTTGGACAGGTTTGAAATCAGGTCATACTTAGTCTAAAAGTAGGTCACTAAGCTAAATCTGAGAAAAACTTGTTTGCACTCTAGAGGCCACATTTTCAGCCTGATACTCATGAATTTTGGTCAGAATGTTTGTCTGGATGATATCTTATACAAGTTTGAATTCGGGTCATGTTTGCTTAAAAAAGTAGGTACTGGACCAAATCTGAGAAAAACCTTGTGTGCAGCCTAGAGGTCACGTTTTCAGTGAGATACTCATGAAACTAGGTCAGAAAGGTTGTATTTTGAAACCCGAGACAACTTTAAAATTGGGTCACGAAAGATCAAAAGGTAGGTTACTGGACCAAACCTTAGAAAAAACTAATATGGAATCTAGAGACCACATTTTCAGCCTGATACTCATAAAACATTATCAGTATGTCTGTCTGGATGATTTCTCAGTTCAAGAGTAGGTCAAGTTAGTCAAAATATAGGTCACTTACACGCATGCGTTTTACATCATTGTAACCAGGAACTCTTCAGCTTTATTAACCATAGATGACTTTACTCAGGTATGCACTTTAGGGCCAATGGCCCTCTTGTTTTTGATGATGTACTAGTATACTTTTGGTTTTATGGGTCCCGAAAATGATTATTTGTTGTTATCAGCACGTAAATCAGACCAATCGCAGTACATGCCGACTTTCGTGCTACTTTACCCTTTCACGGCAAATTATGACCTTATTATACCTACTCTATGGGAGGGTTTTTCAGCTCACCTAAGCACGAAGTGCTCATGATGAGCTTTTGTGATCGTGCTGTGTCCGTCGTCCGTCGTCAACTTTTACGTTGTGTACGCTCTAGAGGCCACATTTTCAGTCTGATACTCATGAAACTTACTCAGAATGTTTGCCTTGATAATATCTCGGACAAGTTCGAAAATGGGTCATGTCGGGTCAAAAACTAGGTCACTAGGTCATATCTTAAAAAAACCTTGTGTACGCTCTAGAGGCCACATTTTCAGTCCAATACTCTTGAAAGGTGGTCAGAATGTTTGTCTTGATGATATCTCAAACAAGTTTGAAAATGGGTCATGTCTGGTAAAAAAATTGGTCACTAGGTCAAATCTTAGAAAAACCTTGTGTACGCTCTAGAGGCCACATTTTCAGTGCAATGTTCATGAAATTTGGTCAGAACATTTGTCTTGATGATTCACGTCGGGTCAAAAACTAGGTCACTAGGTCAAATCTTAGAAAAACATATACGCTCTAGAGGCCATATTTTCAGTGCAATACTCATGAAACTTGGTCAGAATGTTTGTCTCGATGATATCTTGTATGAGTTTGAAAATGGGTCATATAGGGTCAAAAACTGGGTCACCAGGTCAAATCTTTAAAACATCTTATGTAGCCCTTAAGTCAACATTTTCTGTCCAATACCTATGAAAATTAGTCATAATGTTTTACTTTATGATCAATTTGATGAAATTGAAAATGGGTAAGATCGGGTGACAAACTAGGTCGCCATGTCAAATCTTGGAAAAACCTTGTGTACACTCTAGACGCCACATTTTCTCTACAATACTTATGAAAGGTGGTCAGAATCTTTGTTTTGATATCTACAATGGGAAAATAGGCTATGTTTGGCTAAAAAGTAGGTCACTGAGAGAAATTCTAGAAAAAGCTTGTGTACAAGCTAGAGGCCATCTTTATTAGGCCTGAAAAATAGTCTCTTCTATAATCTTAGCATCATTAGAAGCTCAAAAAATTACGAAAATTAACGAAGGCTTACGACAATTGTAGAATACATCAGTCAAAACCTCCCATAAACCAAAAGCATTTTTTTTCCATGCACACGAACAATGCTGCAGTGCTGAAGCCTCAAAAGAGTACCTACCTTATGTTACGTTTCCTTTTTGCTTGTGACGTTTCAGTACTGTACATTGAACCAAGATCAAAGTAACATTTTATCAACACAATCACTTTCATACTCACGCAACTCTCACACAATTTTTTTTTACACATTTATATATAAAAATAAGCTTTTTTGTCCACATATTTAAAAAAAAAAAAAACTGTAACAAATAAGAAAATTAAACCTCTTATTAGTCATTATTGTTAAAATCTTCATATTTTAGTAGCCATATCAATATAGTAGTACAATAGTAGCTGTAAAAAATCTGGAATCTGTAATTACGACTTTTGTTTCTATTTTAATGTTTAATTACTAACACAGAATACTAACAACGATCTGTAAGGTGCATTGAGGGATGGCCACGACCCTCAAGTACCATAAAGACGTGGACAATAAAGCTAAAAAAAAAAAGGCCAATTTTTCAGTCCAATAATTATGAAAGCTTGGTAGAATGTTTGTCATAATATCTCGATAGAGATTGGAAATGGGTCATGTTTGGTCAAAAGACTCAGGTGAGCGACTTCAGGGCCATCATGGCCCTCTTGTTTTAAAACTGATTAACATAACAACAAGCAATGCAACGATAGTTTTTTAAATTGAAAAAAATGTGGAAATAACATGGACCCTAAAACAGTACATAGGCAAAAGATGGTGATGCAGGGTGCATATTTGACTGTCATCCATTTTATGTAATGAATAGGATCTCGCATTCGTGGTTAGACATTATCACTTTCGCAAAGGCTCGAACCACATGATTTTAGTCAACTCGTTTTATGAAAACAATATTACATAAACAATCATCTACGATTATCTAATTGTCTGGGCTTTTTCTGTTTTTAAGTTCGGCTTATTCATTTAGTCTATCAGACATTTCGATTTTTCTACAAACCGGACGAGTGTCTGTAGAGATAGCGTTTAAGTTACTGACATCTATGGGTGATAAACCCATAATTATAGGAAACCATTCAATAAAGTCAACGTTTATTGCGATGAAATAGGCAATGTCAGACAAAATCAGCGACCTTGATTCCTTACATATCAATAAGGTTAAAGTGATGAAAGAGAAAATTCCCTAAAAGTTCTAGACATTGTCTAGCGTGCCAAAAAGTTTAATGTGATTTTTGTGAAGTATTAGTCTAGGCGTCATAGTGACAGTGCCAAGATTTTATTTTTGAAATTTGACGGGGTGTTGGTTGATTGGCCCTTTCATACCAGAAGCGAAAATAGGGGCTATTGCGGAAGGTAGAGATCAGAATCAGACTGCACAAAACGTGCAGTCTAATCTCTGATCTTTACCGTTTGCTTTTTTGTTAAGCCTTTAAGGTAAAAAATCTGACTGAAACGTAGGTAAAAAGTCTGTCTGGGGTTCAGTAGATTGTACTTTCAGCTGTAGAAAGAGGTCGGGTTTTTTATGGCGCTAAAAGAGTAAAGAAAACATGTACATGTATGTCCGTTATAATGACATTCTCAAGGTTTTGATATTACAGTTTGAAACAATTGCACCTATTGAAGTCAACCACACTTTTAGTTTGTTTTTCTTTAAATTTTCGTTTATAAATGAATAGCTCCTATTTTTTTATTTCAAAATGATTAAGTAACAATAAAGGCCAAATGTAAACGAAGCGGGTGTTAAAATGCATTAGAATTTACATCTTACCATTTAAAAGTATGGAAATTATTGTGAAGATGACAATCTGTCATTGTCCGGTCGGTCCAAGTGTTCGTCACTGACAGAGAAATTAATTTCAAAACTAAGTTAAAACCTGCCAGGTAGCTGTGTCTTTTGTTTACTTTTTGCCTGATTTTAAAATTCTTTTTTCTGCCAGCGACTAACAAATGGCCCGACCACACGATAACAGACTATCATCTCCACAATATATTCCATACTTTTAAATGATATGATTTAAATTTAATTGTATTATGACAGCTGCTTTGAAATTTTGGCCTTTCCTGGGCCTTTAAGGAATACCCCCTTTTCGTGCAAATTAAAAAAAAAAAAGTAATATAATTAGTCAAAATAAATTTTAAAAATTACCAAAGGAGAAAACCTTCCCTTTTTTTTTTTTTTTTTTTGTTTAGTTACCTCTTATTTGATAACGGATCAACTAATTCTTAATTATATACTGTAGATAAAATTAAGCATTTCAGATGTGCGAGACAAAGATCCGTAATCTGAAAATGTAACTTTAAAATAGTAGCAAGATATGGATGACTTTGTACTTTTCAACTACCATATCTGTATCTACCAATTTTTCTCTCTGTTTTCCAAGCAAATACCTGTCTTCAAACAAATATGTTCATTTTCGAGAGTCTTTTGAAGCGCTACGAAGATGTTGTATAAGTTACTGACATTTGCAAGTAATGAAACTACTATAATGGTAAATAATGCGACAGAGTCAACTCTTATAGGAATATGCTTTTCAGTGTCAGAAGAAATAAGCGACCTAAGTTCCTAATCTATCAAAAAGCTTGAAGTGATAAAAAATCCATATAATCTGAGGAATATTTTTTGACAATGTCTAGCATTCCAACAACATCAGAGAGTATTTACTGTAGACGTGATCGCGGCAGGAACACAGTAACAAGGTTGTTTACGAAATTGGTTCATGTGGAAGGTTTCAAACTTTAAGAACAGAAATATAGCACAATTCTGGCTATTCTGTTCTAACTTTATTGGTGATATTTTTATTGAAAATCAAAGCCTTAAAATTTTGTTATATCTTCCTAGTAAATTTGCCAAAGGAGGGGGATAATTAGTGCACATGTACACCGATTTACTTAATATCTTAATATTTCAAAGTCCAAAGTCAGAGGAATTTAGCAATCTTCTTTTCTTCAAATGACAACATCTACAGGATTCATCGCCATGTATATCATTATTCTAACAAAAAATGCTTACCAGACAAGCATAGCACAAAAAGCGGATGAAAATTTTGATGGATAGTAAACTTCATCTTAACTTTCACCGATTTTTCATCTTTAAAAACTGTTTTTGTATGAATTGTTGTCTTGGGTCAAATTCTGCTGGAATGTATAATTCGTACAATCAGATCAATCTGTGGTAATTGTAGACGCTGCCTCGCGTGCCAGCAATGTTCATGAGCAGGTAGCATATGAGTCTAAGCAGCTACTTGTTGTGAGTTATTACTTTAGTCATAATAGTGACAGGGACACTCTTTGATACTTCCTCACAAACAATGAATATAATATCTGAGTATACTATCTTAACATATCTCCTGTTGAGGACTACTTCTTGCAAAATATCACTTTTGCAAATATCATGGTTAATAAAGAAACTGCTCTTTACGAGCAAGTTTTAATTTCGGTCCAAGATTTTTACGTTTACTCATGTACTTAATCTTCTCTTGTGTTCATTAATCATCTTGTACAGGTGTGTTTTTAAAGTTACCTCATGCGAATTTGGCAAAGATGGTATTAGGCGAAGGATGGAAATTTTAATGTATATTTAATCTTTACATCCTAAGCAATTTTAAAACCCATAAATATGCTAAAAGTGAAAAAACAAAACAAAAAAAAAACTTGTATACCCGAAAAGATCTTTGCACTTTAATTTTGAAAGAACATGATCGAAGCAGTTAAACACTACAAATGTAATAACTTTTGAATTAAGTGTCGTCCTTAAATTATATTATCTGTAAGGTTAATCATTATGAATATCTTCGCACAAAAACAAAGCTGGTTCATCCAGAAAGCATTAGTACGATGTCAAATAGTCAATTTGGACACAGTTTTGTCTTGCCCGTTGTTTAGTTATTCACTTTTATTTCGTTTTTTTTTTTTTTTTAATTTAATTAACATGCATTTGTTATCTTGAGGCAGACGGTTTTACTTTTAGTATTTTCGTTACGTGTCTACGGAGATCGAGTCTAAGCGTCTGACATCTAGAGGTAATAAAACCTTGATAATAGTAATTCATTCAATAACGCCAACTTTTATTGGAATATAATTCGTAATGTCAGACGTTATCGGTAACCTTGATTCCCTAACTGTCAATAAGGTTGGACTGATAAAAGAGAAAAAACCTGGGATATTCCTAGACATTGTCAAGCGTGCCGACAATACAAGTGAACCATTACTTTAGTAATGAAAGTGAGAGCATCTCAGTTATGCACGAAAAGTCTTTGGACTAGATGCTATTACAGATAAAAACACACTTACTCCAATGTCCATGTGAATATATCATAGATAAGTAAATGATGTGTGACCGCCTGGTGACTTTTATTGTGGCGCCGCATGAGCGGCGGCACTATATTTTTATTCGCTTTTGAAAAGCACCTATGGAGGCAGCCATATTGTTTACTCGGCTTCCAGTCATTTCGTAACTAGGTCATTTCGTACCTAGGCCATTTCGTACGATTTTGGTCATTTCGTACCCACCTATACTTTTTATTTTGGTAATTCGTACTCACTTTGATCATTTCGTACCCACTTTGGTCATTTCATACCTAGTTTTTTATATCAATTTGGTAATTTAGAACCTAGTTTTAATACTATTTTCTTGTGTTGTTTGCCGAATGACAACTGCTTTTGTACATAGCTCCAATTGAAATTATGTTAAATTTGCCGAAGAATGGCTATGATTGTGTCTTACCATTATTGGTTCCTTCTTTTTTTAAGTTTTAATTTGCATTCTAAAGATTTTTAGGACTTCTCAGTTCATTTCTCACCGAGTTCTGCATAAATTAACTTTGGTCAATTTGAAATGCGTTTAAAATTTTCTGGAAAGAGGCCACATTTTCGTTGTGTTCTTCATAAATCATGTTGCAAAACCATGACTCTTTCTTAGACTTTAATTCTTTACCAAACATCATAATTTTAGACTTTTTAGAGCATTTGCAGACGACAAGTCGTATGCGGTTACCATTTTCTCTTTCTTCCACACTCTGGCGACATAGAGGACGAATTCCATTTCAACTTGAAGTGTCCATTTTATCATTCCCTGCGAAAAAAATATATAAAAGAGTATTTTTATAAAAATCCAAGTACCTATAAACTATTAAAACTTCTTTGTTCGAATAACAAAAGTGAATTATTTAACCTTGCATTGTACGCAAAACAAGCATTTCTAGAAAGAATGTATTATTTTCATTTGATTAATAACTCATAAAGTCCATTCTTATGTACTTCTGTATACAGTATTAAATTATAGAAATTAGTTTAGGTTTATTAAGAAAATTGTCGGTGTTCATCTTTTTTGAGGTAGATTTTTTATTTATTTGCATTATAATGTTTGTTTATGTATTATGACTATGTACATGTGTACGTGTCTGAAAAGAAATATCTATATCTATTGTTTTCAAAATGATTCTTCCGCAAGGTTGTTAATACTCGGGATTAACACAATGCCTTAAATGGTGCAAACTTTAAAAATCTTCTTGTCCATAACCACATGGCCCAGAGATTAAATATTTGTCATGTAGTATCACCACGTGGACCTCTACGAAATTTGTTCAAGTGATGCCCTTGGTGTAAAAAATTAACCTGCTGTAATGTGCCCTATTTCAGAAACAACTGATTTGCGGCGCCATTGATGTTATGCATCAATATTTTCTTGTATTTCCATTTTCTTCCCCCGATTTCAAGATCGACTGACTTATAATAACAACTAATGAAAATCAGTAATTATTTTTAAACTACGCCTTGCACTCTTAACATTATCTGTAACATTCACCCATATGCCAATGAACGCACATCTGCACAAAAAAAAGCTTTACAAATTCAATCGTAATTGTAAATGCATTGTTGATTTTGTATTCTATTACAAGCAATTTTACACTTTCAATTTTAGGCAATTATCCTCTGTAGACGATTTTTGTAACCGCTAAGTAAATGTAGACATGGTGTCTATTTTACTGGATTCCATTAGAAATCAGACAATTTTAATGGTTAATCATCTACTTAAGTCAACGTTTATAGGAAGTTAATTCGTAATGTCAGATTCCAGAAGCGAACTTGCTCTTGTCTATCGGTAAGCATGAGGTAATAAAAGAGAAAAAAAAAAAAAGCTGGGATATTCAGATGTTGTCTGGCATGCCGATATTATTTCAGTTCGATGTCCTCGGTTCGTTACTTTAGACGTCGAAGTGACAGAAACGAGATTGTGTGCTAAATTCGTTTTATTAATACTTTCACAAAACTTGCAGACACGGTTATGACTCTGTTTTGCATTTTTTTCAATGAGTTGTAAAGAAAGTGTATCACCAGAATATAAAATTACGTTTGTGCATGACAGACGAAAACCTGTATGCAAGATGGAAATTAATTCCTGTGAAAAATAATTCGCAACACTAAATACCGTAATATCTGCAAAATCATTTACGACTACTAAAATCGCGTTTTTATTTTCTAATTACTAGTAGGCATACTTTATCAAACAAAAAGTAAAAAGTGATCTCAAGAAATTTTGTAGATCTAACTTTTCAAGGTAAAATTTCACATTAAAATATTGTAGTATGGTCGTACCCGAACTAAAAACGTCAAGAAAATGTGAAAATTACCTTATACTTATCAGAACTAATGGTTATTTTTCATCGATGTCAATTTGCGAAGTAGATCTAATTGAAACATCATCTTAGAATGAAGATCAGATCATTTGGGGGAAAAAAAAAAATAATATATATATATATATATATATATATATATATATATATATATATATATATATATATATATATATATATATATACAAACACACACACACACACACACACACACATATATATGATTTGTCATAACTGACCAGGATGTGCTGGCCAACACATGTTTCAAAAACTCTGGGTTTTTTTCGTTTTGCTGATTTTTTCAGTTGTTTTGCAATCTAAAGGCAAAAGCAATCGCTTCAAAACATAAACCTGATTACGAAAAAACCAAGGAGCACTAAGCATAAAATTTTGTCGTCTGGTTAAGAGTTAAGAATGCAATACAGCTTTTTTTTTTGTTATGCCATAGAAAATTTATTATTTTGTTCCTGGAAGAGCTGCAACGAGTCCGAATTAAAAATAGCTTTATCCTCTGATTAACAGTGTCCTGAAAATCGTAACCAATAACTGACCAATAACTGTTTTTTGAATTGAGGGAAACCATAAGTCACATGTGTTTCACTATTTTAAAAACGCAATGAATCGTGGAGTTCCGCGATGTTTTGAAATCGTGGACACCGTAGACATCGTGGTTGATGTAAATGCAGCATTAAAATTTACGAAAACCCAACAATATTTAGAATTACGGATTATTACTGAAGCATGTGTTTCTGTTCTTTCAAAAGATCTAGCAGGTTAATTACAGTTTGAAGAATCCTATATAAGCCGAGTGTGTCTCTCTGTGTATTTCATTAACACAGTACCGTCTGCAGAGACTCTACCCGTGTCACAGTATACCACCAAAAACGTTGCAAAAGGAGACAAATCTCCTAACGATTTGTTTTTCCTTTTGAAAAGATGCTTTGATATGTCTTAATTACTAATCACTGCATAGTGTCGATTTGCTGTTTTTATCAAGAATGCTTTTTATAGCCATCAGTAAAAAATTATGTTTGTTTCACCTGTCAAACGATTAAGCTTGTTCGTTCGATATGAAATATGGAATAGGCTCTTTAAAGCTTTAGACTATTCAACCTTAATCATGCTTTACTCCTAACCAGACGACACATTTTAGACTTGACCAAATTAAAAGCTTTTACAGACGACAGAGTTCAAATTTCTCAAATGATGGAATTTATCTATGAAAGGGTAGAAAGAACTGTGGGATAGATAGGAAAAACTGCTTACCAACGTTTTCTTGTTTTCTTGCAATGTCTTTTCCACAAAGTTGTTTAGACTCGGAGTGTGGTAAAGGCTTAAAGTAACAATGAAGGCCAAAAGTAAACACACCGGGTGTTTAAATGCATTTAAATTAATATCATACTATTTAAAAGTACGGAAATTATCTTGAAGATGACAATCTGTTATTGTACGGTCGGTTAGCCGCTGACAGAGAAATTAATTTCAAAACTAGGTTAAAACCTGCCAGGTAGCTGTGTCTTTTGTTTACTTTTTGCCTGATTTTAAAATTCTTTTTTTGCCAGCGACGAACACATGGCTCGACCACACAATAACACACAGTCATCTCCACAATATTTTCCATATTTTTAAATTGTATGATTTAAATTTAAATGTATTATGACACCTGCTTTGATATATTGGCCTGTACTGGGCCTTTACAGTAATTATAGGCTATAGGTTGACAGCGTAGAACCAAATCTAGCTCTCACTGAAGATAAAGTCTGATCTAGGATGTAAACTACACAATGACTAGTCTGCGACAAAGTTACAGATAAACAGGTTTTATCATGTACGATTTTAAGTCTTTTAATTGTACTCCGAAGGTCATTTTCATCTGTGCAGGACTTGAGAACAGAGGGTCGTGGGTTCGATCCCTGGCTTGGCCAATTTCTTTCCGAGGATTGATGTCTGTTTTAAGCAGAAAACAGACTACAGAGAATTTTATTGAAGTAAACTATCTTTTCTCATCAACAGCAGAGTATTTGATATTTTTTTACTTACAGTAACAATAAAGGCAAAAAGTAAACAAAGCGGGTGTTTAAATACATTTAAATTAATATCATACCATTTAAAAGTATGGAAATTATTGTGAAAATGACAACCTGTCATTGTATGGTCGGTCCAAGTGTAAATCGCTGACAGAGAAATTAATTTCAGAACTAGGTTAAAACCTGCCAGGTAGCTGTGTCTTTAGTTTACTTTTTGCTCGATTTTAAAATTCTTTTTTCTGCAAGCGACTAACACATGGTCCAACCACACAATAACAGACAGTCATCTCCACAATAGTTTCCACACTTTTAAATGGTATGATTTGAATTTAAATGTATTATGACACCTGCTTGAACATTTTGGCCTCTACCGGGCCTTTAAACTATTAAGCTTATTTGTTATCAACACCAGGATATGTGATATTTTATTGACGTAAACTATTGAGCTTTTTGTCATCAACAACAGAATATGTAATATTTTATTGACGTAAACTATCAAACTTTTTGTCATTCATAACCAAATCTTGGATATTTTATTGACATAAACTATCAAACTTTTTGTAATCAACAACCAAATCTTGGATATTTTATGGACGTAAACTATCAAACTTCTTGTCATTCACAACCAAATCTTGGATATTTTATTGACGAAAAGTATCAAGCTTTTTGTCATTCACAACCCAATCTTGGATATTTTATGGACGTAAACTATCAAGCTTTTTGTCATTTAAAATAGAATAAATGTTATTTTATTGACGTAAACTTTCAAGCTTATTTGTCACCAACAACAGAATATATGATATTTTACTGACCTAAACTTTCAAATTTTCTGTCATTAACATCAAAATATACAACTTTATCGACTTAAAGTGTCAAAGATTTTTGGCATCAACAACAGATCATAAATATTTATTGTCAATGACTATCAAGCCACTTTTTCACTTACATCAGATTTTAGAAAAACTTTTGGTGTAATCTATCTGTGTTTTTTTTTTTTTTGTCACCAACAACAAGTTATCCTATATTTGATTGATGTAAACTTTCAAGTTGTAGTCGCTAACAACAGAATGTACAATGTTGTATTAATGTAAACTATCACACTTTTTTCATCAACAAAGGAAAATTGAATATTTTATGTACCAAGACTTTTTGACATCAACAACAGAATATACAACGTTTTATTGATGTCAACAATCAAGTTTTTTGTCATCAACAACAGAATGTACATTTTTTTTAATTGACATAAACTATTAACTGCTTTGTCATCAACAGAATAAGCAATATTTTATACACAGAAACTATCAAGCTTTCTTTCCCCATCATAAAAAGAATACAGAATATTAAATAGATCTAAATTATCAAGCTCTCTGTCGCTAACAACAGAAATTTTTCATTTACGAAAACTATCAAGCTTTTTGTCATTCACAACCAAATCTTGGATATTTTATGAACGTAAACTATCAAGCTTTCTGTCATTCACAGCCAAATCTTGGATATTTTATGGACGTAAACTATCAAGCTTTTTGTCATTCACAGCCAAATCTTGGATATTTTATGGACGTAAACTATCAAGCTTTTTGTTATTCACAGCCAAATCTTGGATATTTTATTTGCGAAAACTATCAAGCTTTTTGTCATTCACAACCAAATCTTGGATATTTTATTTGCGAAAACTATCAAGCTTTTTGTCATTCACAACCAAATCTTTGATATTTTATGGACGTAAACTATCAAGCTTTTTGTCATTCACAACCAAATCTTTGATATTTTATGGACGTGAATTATCAAGCTTTTTTGTCATCTAAAATAGAATAAATGTTATTTTATTGTTGTAAACTTTCAAGCTTATTTGTCACCAACAACAGAATATATGATATTTTACTGACCTAAACTTTCAAATTTTCTGTCATTAACGTCAAAATATACAACTTTATCGACTTAAAGTGTCAAAGATTTTTGGCATCAACAACAGATCATAAATATTTATTGTTAATGACTATCAAGCCACTTTTTCACTTACATCAGATTTTAGAAAAACTTTTGGTGTAATCTATCTGTGTGGTTTTTTTTTTTTTTTTTTGTCACCAACAACAAGTTATCCTATATTTGATTGATGTAAACTTTCAAGTTGTAGTCGCTAACAACAGAATGTACAATGTTGTATTAATGTAAACTATCACACTTGTCATCAACAACGGAAAATTGAATGTTTTATTTACCAAGACTTTTTGACATCAACAACAGAATATACAACGTTTTATTGACGTTGACAATCAAGTTTTTTGTCATCAACAACAGAATGTACATTTTTTTAATAGACCTAAACTATTAACTGCTTTGTCATCAACAGAATAAGCAATATTCTATAGACAGAAACTATCAAGCTTACTTTCCCCATCATAAAGAGAATATAGAATATTAAATAGATCTAAACTATCAAGCTCTCTGTCGCTAACAACAGAAATATTTTATTGACGTAAACTATCAAACTTTTTGTCATTAAAACAGAATATAGGAAATCTTAGTGACATAATCTATCAAGCTTTAGCCACTTAGGACATTTAGTGTAAGTGAGTCTACTGGTTAACGCTCAAAGGGTTAATACTGTAATTACCAAGTGGGTGATCGTTCGAAATTTAAATGTATCAGTGCATTGTCCAGTGTACCGTTGTCAGCTGCTGTCCCTCCACCTGAAAACTTATTTGTTCTGTTTGGCTTGAATACAAGTATATGATTCAAGGTCAAATAGCAACATTCTACATATACTTTGCTTTTTTTGTTTAAATATGAAAGGAGAATATAAGCTTCAACTTTTATTTCTACTTTGAGATCTTTGAGATAAATATAGCAGACAACCATTTGACTCATATTCAACAGTAATCCTATCCTGCCTTGGTAAAAAACTATACTCACTAATTACGAGTACATCTGTTGTCAAGATTGTTAGATTAAGGATTACTGTTTTTGCAACTATCTTTCCTTGAAATGAAATAAAGCCTTAAGGTCCATTTTCTTTATCTTCCCACATTGAACAGACAAATTTTGTCAACCACGTGACTCTACCAATAAAACTGATCTGTTAGAGCCAGACAGAAATAATAAAACATACTATAAAGCAACGATTTATTGGAAAATAATTCTCATAAATCCTGGAACCAGATGACTCTTTCCAACAGAGCCGTCAAATTACAAACAGTCATAAAACAGGTGGCTCTGTGGTATTTCAAGCCAATGTCAGATATACCCAGGGAGGACGATTCCTATCTCTTCACAAGTGGGCTTTATATTTATTAACACCTCAATGTATACCCTATTTCGTCACGAATTTTTCACCACAGGAATAACAACAGTAAAATTTCCAGAAAATAAATGACTTAAATTGATCAAAATACATTCACGCTGCGACTGAACAGTTTTAGACAAATTGTGGGGTGTAAGGTTTTTTTTTTCCATTACGTAAGTTTTACTTGTCAAATTGGAGGACATTTGCGTCTATAAAAATTGGCTTTACATGATGGGGTTTGCGTATGATTGGGTATAAAACATTGTGAGAGAAGGAGAGAATAATGCTTACCAGTGTTTTCTCCTTTTCCAACAGTGTTTTCGAAGCCCTTTCTTCAGGGCCGTTAAAACACGAAATTACTGGGTAAATTGTTAAAGAACATGAGATACCAGCAACTGTAACAAGTCCCTATCATTTTACTGTTCACCTGTCCTAAAGCTTTTATCGGAGATTCAACAACAGCAAAGGTGACACCAACAACAATAGCTACAAATCACTCAAATAAGGTTCTTGATAGTATTACAACTCAAACTCTTAGATAATAGCATATGCTACAGGGTGATCCATAATATCTGATACTACTTTGGTTTTGTATGAAATTACGAAATGTTAGCATTTTTGCTGAAAAAAAAAAAAAAAAACACACACACACACACACACACACACAAAAGAAAAAACCATCTTTATCGTCTGATTATTTAAGAAATGAAGAGAACGGTTTCATACAAAAGTGTGATTAGTTTTTTTTTTTTTTTTTTCATACCTCCATGAAAAAAAAAAAAAAAATATCTTCATTCCTTATAAATCAGTATCACAGACAATAAATATGCACCTAAATTATACAAACTGCTTTTTTTTGTAAATCAAACATTGCGTATTTATTTAAGTTCATGACGTCGTCATAGTATTGAACATTTGCAGATTTAGTAGATTTATTGTTAGAAGTTCAATACGCTGGAAGTAAGTTGGAAATAAATTTGTTAGAACCCAGCCAAGTGACAATAAGTTTTAAGTTCTCTCTGAATTTACTGTTGGATACTTTTTTCAATATTCAGAGAAAATAAATTTAGCTTGCAGTTTGAAATTCGGACTGGATATAAAAATCAGAAAGAAAAACATTATGAAATCTCGTATACATGCTTGTTTACATTACATTACATTGGTTTGACTGCAAAAGTAGTTCCGGCACTGCTTTTTTTTTTTTTTTCATGGAGCTATGAAACAAAAAAAATTTTTTTTTTCAGCCAATCAGAACTCGCCAACATTCGTGAAAACAACTAATATTGAATTATAAAGTTTTCAATGAACTCAAAACTGTATGAAAACTTTAACGTTTTATTGACGTTGTGACGTCATTTATGTCAAGTTGATTACTTGATTTGGCGACGTCAAAGCAGAGGGCTGCAGAATAATTCAGCTGTATTTTGGAAGTCACTTTCCAGTAACGAATATACGCACAACGCAAAAACCATGTCCGAAAGGCATAATAAACTTCAGGTGCACCAACTTGTGAAAAACTTTCAACAGACTGGATCAGTTGAGTACCACCGACAAAAGAACAGTGGGAGAATAGGAGACATAACGTCGTAATAGAACAAAAAGGACGTCACTGGCTAAGGTCTATTACTCCGTTGTTTTAATGAAATATGTATATCTCGGAAAAAAAACTTTAGGATCTGTAGTTTCTTTAACTGTTTTGATTTTTAAGCGAGGGCGCTGTTAATAAGAGTAATAATTGATTGATTGATTGATTGTATGGTGTTCAACGCCGTTTTCAACATTATATCATATATATCGCGGCGGCCTGTGCACCTATGCATGCTTTCCTGGAGTCTCCTTTACTAGTACTCGGCACAATCTTCTTTCCAACCCAGTGGCTGCTTTCCCACATAATCGTCGTCGAAACAATGGTCAGCGGTGGGAGAGGAATGAATCCTGCCGCAGTGACTATCATCAATCCTCGGAAAGAAATTGGCCGAGCCAGGGGTCGTAGCCGGGGATCGTTCCCACGACCCCCTGTTTTCAAGTCCTGTACGCTACCGACTTAGCTACCGGAGCTCAGCAAGAGTAATAGATGCTTCCTAGAAGGTTCCATGTTAGGATAAAGTGAGTTATATGTCTTGCAACACGCGAAAAGAAGCATTCGGACATTTGCGTAAATTGTCGTTTCGGATCAGCCTGCGAAGTCCGCGCAGGCTAATCCCAGACGGCACTTTACGACTACATTAGAGTTTGCGCTACAGTAGACTTGTGCAAAAAGTGTCGTTTCGGATTAGCCTGCGCGGACTGCGCAGGTTGATCCGAGACGATACTTTACGCAAATGTCCGAATGTCCCTTTTCGCGTGTTGCAGGCTATATGAATGCATTTCAATTAAAACCCTTGACGCAGGCAGTGAGAGCAAATCCATTTGTCCGTCTGTACATACATGTACATCTAACAATGCATCTATCTATCCATCAGTGCGTAAGTTAGAGACGCGGGAAATCAGAAATAAACAATGTAACTTGTGGAGTTTTAGCCCTAGTAACCAGATCTCACACATGAGGTCGCTTCTCGCAAAGAGCTTGGGGCAATACTGAAGACCAATTCTACGGGAATTCTCCTTAAATGACACAACATATGAGGTTCAAATATAGATAATTGCAAGAGGACTTTAGAAAGAGGTACACAGAGCTATTGTTTATAGTCTTTTGGTTGATTAGTTTTAAGCAATACATCGAGTGGGGGGGGGGGGCATTGTTGAATCATATTTTATTCCTTCAAGTTGAAGTCGATAGACGACTTCCTTGACATTGATATGAGCAATGCATTGGCATAATTGGATGTTATGGATTTCCATGATGGATTTCCATGATGCATGCATTTGTCTAATGGTCGGTTCAATCCTGAGGTAAAATGGTCCTCTGACATGCAGAAAATTTACATATAGAAAAATTTTGGCCTATGTCAGCCTGCGCAGTCCGCGCAGGCTGACCTGGTTCGATACTTTTTGCAGATGCATTGAACTCAAATTTCACAGGGCATGACTCATATACTCATGTTCTATATAGATTGAGGTAGCAGATATCTCGAACACCAAGGGCTACTGAACACCAAAACTGACATTTGTAATACGAAGGTCAAATTAGTTTGATCTTGCACTGCTTTTACTATCATTCAGGAAAGTTTTCTTTCAAATCTTCTTCATTTTTTTCCTCTCTCTTTTTTAGACCGGAAAGGTGATTTATTCTGCGCTTTTAAAAGTGTATCTTTCCCAATAATTTTTGCATTATCGAACGAACTTTTAAACTCATGACTTAATGCAAAAAATGTTGTGTATAGACGATTTTGAAAAGATCATTGCTGATAATGAATAAACAGTATGGTTGAAATTTTAAAAGCATAAACTGATCTACGTGGAAGTGTGAGTGTTCAATAATAAACTAACAACAAACGTATTGAAATAATCTATTTGAAGTAAAAAAAAAAAAAACGTCTGAGAGAGGAAAATTTTAATGTTTTAAAAAGGTATGACGATGTTTAAAAAAAAGTTTGAATCACAGTAAATAAAAATCGCTAAGGAAGAGGACATATTATAAATAAGTTATGGCTCAGAACACCACGTCTGTCAGCACTCTATCAATTATTCATCAACTGCTTCTACTGATTGAAACTTATTTGATAACACCCGTGGAAGAAAATAAATATACATGCTATATTTCTTTATGTAAAAATAAATCTTAGTGAAATTTTGTATTTAAGAAGAAAAATTTGAACATTTAAAGCTTGCTTTTTCTTGTTACTTAACTTTCTATGCTATTGTCCTGCTCCGCCAAAAAACAACGTTATTGTTGTAGGCATTCATATGAGACATGATTTGAGAATTACGTAAATTTTTTTTCACAGTTTGTCAGATGATATTTGAAAGACAGTTTTTAGTAAACAAACAAAATGGAAGGTATTGTCTGGATAGCTTATATCATACTATCCCTTCCATTGCAAAGTTGACGAATCATGCACTTTTCTCCCAGTTAGTGTAATCGCAATTTGCAACTGTAGGTCGATTTGACTAGAATTCATCACACGATATACATGTAGACAAAACAGAAACAGATTCTTAAAATACCGTGATTTTGTTGTAGAAACTAGAAATTAAGATAATACTAAATCAGACTGATGTATGATCATGAACCTTCTTTGTTCTATATTTGTGATCTATTCTAATGATAAAAACCGTTTGGAAACGGAAAATTTTTAGTCGTTTTCATCGACTCACATATTTCACATATTTTGCGCTAAAAGAATTAATACAAAACTTGTCTGTCACGTTATAGCCTTCAGAAACAGACGAGAATCCATAAATAATTTGTAACATCCTATCCCATGGGACCCAAGAGATATTCGACTGTAATAAAACGTCTTACAGAATAACTGTCAACTAACAAGTAGGTGTTTTTTTTCATACTCAGTAACGTTTGACCCTTTCAGCGCTGCAAGCCTAAACGTAGGTTTTTGCTGAAGGCACGAATCTAGATCAGACTGCATAGAACATGCTGAGAGGGTTAAACTTGTAAAAAAAAACAAAAAGAAAAAATACTGGACAGCCTTGAAATAGCAGTTTTTTTTCAAGAGCTCGCTGAAAATGTTTTTCTCCGCACATTTGCATTTTTTTGATAGATAAATAGGCAAAATGTGTCCATCCAAGTTTGAAAACAAACAATTAATCAACTATGCTCTGTGAAAAGGGACATTAATACATCTGCAAAAGTTTTGACTCAGGTCAGCATGTACATATTTTCTACATGTCCAAGGACGCTTCTATGCAATGATTCAGTCGGTTGTTAGACAAAATTGATTTTATGGATCCATATTCATTTGATGGCTTGCTTGATGTAACGCATCACAGAAAAACATTGAACCTCTCTTGCCAGAGCATGTCTCATTTAATGGTGGTCGTTTTCTCTAGCTTTCATGCTTGCTTTGTGTTTAACACCGTTTTAACGGTATTTCTGTTATGTCACGATGGTATGTGTACTTGTCCAATCTTATCTTCAGATTCTTTATCGACACTACGAACAACACACCGCTTCCGTACATTGACAGAATTGAAATATTTTTATCGGTGAGAAAGAAAGGAGTGATTCTTATGGTGGCATATTTCTGCCGCGAGATACGAGATAGCTATTGCGATAATTTAACAGAACTATCATGATAAAACAAAGTTTCCTGGAAATAATATCTAGATAATAAAAATTTTCAAGATAAAAATATCGCGATAATTCTGACTGTTATCATGATTTTTTTTGCTTTCGTGCCCATCACTGACATTCACGGTATCTATAATTAGATACGGTTTTGGAACATCTTCGTCTACAAGCTTATGAATTCTCCTTTTCCCTGAATGGTTTTAATATTGTTCGTAGGAGGCATTTCGAGTCGTCTTTGTGATCTCACAAACTTCTGTTCATTTCGAGTCTTGTTAAAATTTACTAATTAAGCTACAATTATTAATGATTCGAAATTTTACTTACTGCAATCGTGTGAAGTCAAAAACTACCGAGTTAATCCAAATGATGAATTTTCTATTTATAAATATCGAGAAACGGATATGACTATCACGATAATTTTATCTCGAATGTCAGCTTCGCGCAAGATTGAGAAATTTTGCGTTAAAATATTAACAACGTATATGACAAATGTTCGCGCGCGTCCTACTGCGCATGTATTTTTGTCGTGGATATTGAATCAAAAGTGCACCTGTGTATTTTTTGCACATAATGGTAATACTATTGGTGCACTGAAACAAGTACCACTTTCTTCGGGTAGTATTGGTGAAGAGAAAAAAATGGATCTTTGAACTGTCACCATGAAATAATTAAAATGCTGCTGACACGGCGTTACACACCAAAGAAGGAAACAAAGTCAGGAAATTTAAAGCTGTGGAAGTATAGCTCTTTCCACTTTGAAAATTATTGTTGGAAAAGGAGAAATCGCTTCTATTGAGCAATTTCTCCTTTTCCCACCATGTCTGCTGAGCTCTTATCCTATTTTTTTTCCTTGAAAAAATATCTTCCACAGTGACCTTCAACCTTGTTTTCTGACGAAATAAGCACGGATAGGTGCCATTCTTATTTTTTCTTATTGTTTAGAATTACAAATACTATAAGTGTAAGAAAAATCTGTCCGTTAGAAAATATGTATTTTTTAAAGATTAAACCTTAATTCGATCAAATTATCTCCCTTTTTAACTCAATGGTCTATTTATAACATGCACAGTTTTACATTTACCATGCTCAGAACCAGGCTTGTATATATTTTTTGTGCAAAAATATATGAATTATCCCGTCAGGGTCGGAAGACATATTGTTTTTCCCCATGCGTCCGTCTGTCCGTCTGTCTGTCTGTTCGTCACAAATCGTGTCCGCTCTATAACTCGAAAACCTTTTAAGATATTTTGATAAAACTCCACACATTTATAAAGCACCATGACACAAAGTGTCATGCACACGAATCATAACTCTGGCTTGTATATTTTTCGAGTTATTTCCCTTTGATTATTTTCCTTCACAAATCGTGTCCGCTCTATAACTCGAAAACGTTTTAAGATATTTTGATAAAACTTCACACATTTGTAAAGCACCATGTCACGAAGTGTCATGCACAAGAATCATAACTCTGGCTTGTATATTTTTCGAGTTATTTCCCTTTGATTATTTTCCTTCACAAATCATGTCCGCTCTATACCTCAAAAACCTTTTAAGATATTTTGATAAAACTTCACACATTTGTAAAGCACCATGACACAAAGTGTCATACACAAGAACCATAACTCTGGCTTGTATATCTTTTGAGTTATTTGCCTTTGATTATTTTCCTTACTCATTTTACGTACAAGTTCGTGTCTGCTCTATAACTCGAAAAACGTTAGAGAAAAATGACCATTATTTCAGTTAGAAATTGCCTTGGTGACATATCAACCCTTCTGACACCAAAAAGGGGGGAGACATCTGTTTTTTTGTAGAAAAACAAGTTCTAGTTTTCATTAAAATGATGTATATTTGTATATTTTTCCTGTAATTTTCCTGTTAAACTGACTATTAGAAAAATACGCTTTAAATCCAATATAAGCTGAATTTTGGAACTGTATATACCTTCTTCAAAGGCAAATTTCTCAGAAACAAGCATGGTGACCCACATCTTTTTTTACTGTAATCTACTAGAGACATGATGAGCTTTGTATGTGCAAAGTTGTGCAAATCTGTCCGTTAGAAAAATTTGTCATATACGTCGTTAAGTGTATCGTAGTATATTTTTCAGGAAACTTTTCACTATCTCGATAAAATTTCCAGGAAACTTTAATTGGTCGCGATAGTTTTCTGAAATTATCATGATAGCTATCTCGTGGCAGAAATATGCCACCATAGATTCCTGCCGCAACGGCTTTTATTAATCCCTGAGAAACGGTTTAGGCTGAGCCGGAATTCAAATCCACTTGCCCTAGATTGCCAGGCCCGCACGATACTGCTGAGATACCGGGAATCATATGTTTCTTTCTTCATTATGCGAAAAACTGATATGTCATAATATCATTTATTTCAAATAATTTGTAGCATATAATCCCATAGGATCTCGAGATGTTGAAAAGTAATAAAACATCTTAAAAATAAAAATTGCAAAAAAAGTAAGAAGGTGTAATCATCATACGCATTGTCTCACACGACAAAATTTAGGTTTATTCATACTGCAAACATTTGCTGATGATCAAATAGTTGAATAACACTTTCTTTTTCCCGAAGGGGAAGAAATAGCTTACGGTAAATTATGTTTCTCGCAAATATTGTTTTTTAAAGCCGGCTTCTTGAGAGTGGTGAATCAAGGATCTTTTCGTTTTAACATCGCCGAACTGTGGTTTCTAAATTACGCTTCGGTTTTCTCACTGAAATTGACTTTTCTATATTTTTACTTTAGGTGTCGTATACCACTCACTGTTCAGTTCTGTTCTGTAACCATGTTCTGTCTTTAGGCTGCTTTAAATGTTAAAAAAGCTTCACTTGAATTCCAACGCAGTGTCCAAGAAGGCGGCGAAAAATGTCATCTGCAAAGAATCTCGTAACATTGCGGCTAACCAAATTGACTCATTTACCTATTGGCCCTTTTTATACGCCCGAAGGGTCGTATTATGTTACGGCCCCGGTCGCCCGCCCGCCCGTTCGTCCGTCCCTCCGTTAGCAATTTCTTGTGTGCGCAACTCCTCCGACAGTTTCCATTTGAATAAGTTGAAACTTACCACAATGAATCTCTATGATGTGTAGTTGTGCACGTGACTCTTTACATTTTGGATCTCTTTAGGCGTTCTAATGTTATCTGCCCTTGAATTCTGAAATAACCAATTTCTTGTGCGGCTATCTTCTCCTACAGTTTTTTTCTTTTATGGTACATCCTTCATTTTAACTCAATTCACTGACAAGCCCCTTTGGGCGTATATATGCGCCGCTCTGCGAAGGTCTTGTTTACGAGTGTGATGACCTGAATTCGGTAGTATTAGCCCTGTTTCAGTGAATATTGTTGTTGCAATCTTGATGCAGGCTTTAAACAATTTGCAGTAGATACAAAACATGCCTTAACTAGTTATTGATGTTGGGTATCATACTTTCAATACAGAATGTATTTGTAAAGCTGTAAGTGTGATAAGTAACAGAAAGAGATGTTTTAAAATATGAAGGGCTCAATAGCACAAAAAAAAGCACACACAAGCACGAGTATTTACTGATTTTGATTTGTACATTGTGTACATAGTATTATTATATTACTCTGTCATATCTAACTCAAACACCAGTATTTCTCAATGCAAACGAAAGTCCACTTTAGCAGAATTGATATACAGCAAAATGTATGCCACAGTTTATACCACGGGACCTAGCGATAATCAAGTAAATATTTAAACAAAATTCTATTATCTCGGTACCTCCTACAAACTACATTTTGCGTACATGATTCTTGAAAACATTGTAGCAAGAGGATAAATAGCTCTTAAAGAACAAAAGTGCTTTTGCCACATGAGTTCATATGTTATCATATGTTGGTGTTTTAAGATATATCTATAATCGTTTAGCCAGTTTTCAACTAAATTTAACCCATTTCATCCCTACTTTATGAATCTAGATGTTTCCCCTGACGGCTGCAAGGTTGCACAGGTGGATAGAAAACTCATTTCATGTTTCAGAAGCTTTCAAAGCGATTACTGTTGTCGTTTCCGGTTTTAAATGAGGACAAATCCCTTGGGTTTTTCTATTCTTAGCACCGTATATATTGGTAATATATCTATGTGTACACAGCTGAGCCATTCTGAACACTTTCAAGTTTTAACAGCGTTTTTTTTTCTCTCTAGCTGTAAGCATGTATAATTAAAAACCAGTCTGTGGTCAAATTTTTACAGGACCCCAAAACCACACTGCTCTTATTACAAAATTAAGGGACGGATCTGTAAGGAACTATGAAAGCCGCTCCGTGTGATCATGCATTTCTAATATGTAGACACGGAAACAACACAGGAATGAAATTTCCACAGAGAACAATATATCATAAATCGCACAGTTCTTCACACGACAATTATTTGACAAATAAGTCTTTTGTAAAACCATCATTGGTTTCCAATCTACAAACTGTTCAGTTCCTATTCTTAATTCTAAGACAAAATATAAGATATGCTTAGAATTTTTTAATCGGTGGGATAGCTAGTTTTTGCATTCAAATTAATAACATTGTTTCGAACTGTTGATAAATATGGGTCCTAAATGAAGTTTTGAAGCGTTACCAACGTGACCTATCGGGTGAAGGTTGCATCTCCTTCCGATGATCTAATTTTGAACAAAAAAAGCAAGGGTTTTTAACTGGTGGCGAAACTTTAAACTATTCTTAGCTTTATTGTGCCAAGCATAACTTAAGACTCTTTCGAGGACAGTTGACGACTAAGATGCTTTGTCAGAAAATATGCGATACTACTTCGATCTACCTTAATTTATGCTGTGTGTCGTCTGAACGAAACGGTCTCGTACAACAGTATAATTGGCTTGCAACACGCGAAAAGGGGCATTCGGACAATTGCGTAAAGTGTCGTCTCGGATCAGCCTGCGCAGTCCGCGCAGGCTAATCCGAGACGGCACGTTACGACTACATTAGATTTTGTGCTACAGTAGACTTGCGCAAAAGAGAAAATGACATAAAAACGGAAAGTGTCGTTTCGGATTAGCCTGCGCGGACTGCGCAGGCTGATCCGAGACGACACTTTACGCAAATGTCCGAATGCCCCTTTTCGCGTGTTGCACGCCATATGTTTTCTTTTAACTCACTGACGGAAACCGTAAACCATTAAAGTTCATTGTTCCCTTTTCAATCTTTCTTAACTCTTTACCAAACGACAAAAAGTTGGTCTTGCCCAAATTCAAGGCATTCGCACACGACAAATCAAGTGTCGTTTAAATGTTGGAAACTGTATTTAAAAGGATAGAAAAGACTGCATAAAAAGGAGAGACTGCTGCTCAGCATTTTGTCCTTTTCCAACAATGTTTCAAAAAGGCTTCTCGCTAAAGATTGTCAAAACTCGACGTTGTGTGATGAGGGGTTGGTGACGCAAATGTTCAGTCTAAGTATCTTAGTATTCACTAGTTTTACTACATCTCAAGTTATAGCTTCCACTTCCTTACTAGCTAGCTTATTAACTGGTCAAATGGAATAATTTTGAATTCAGACTTAGAAAGGTATTTAGAATTTTATGTAAAAGACCAAATATTTTGATCTACTCTTTTTATTGAGACATCTTTAGTTACCCTCAGAATGTTACAAGCCATGATAGCGATTATAAAGATAATTTAAATGTAGATCAACAACCAAATGGGGTGACATGTATTTTCCCTTTTGCGATCCATTATTAAGATTCAAAGTAGACTACAACTATACATACTAAAATCATTTTTCATACAGTCAAAATGAATGTACATGTAGCGGTTCGCAGAAATCTGTTAAACAGAGATCGTTGGGAGCTCCTCAAAGAAAGCAGTAAAAAGCGCCAAATTCTTAACTTTTTTGGGCGCTTACATTATACATAATGCGAACCGATCGCTTAGTGATGTCCATGATCACAAAGCTCGCTGTAAGTCCAATGTCATTGCACACAGATCCTTTGCGCTGTTAGTTGAAGGCCTTTAGATCTTACTTTAATAAGCCACAACGCCATCGGAAATTACTTGTTTGTTGGATTTGGACCGCAGCCGATGCTCAAAAAGTTAGTCTCACAATCCATTTAAAATTCCTAACGCTATCAGTGAAAAGAAAGAATTGGCATCCTCTACGCTTAGTAAGTGCTCGAATCCTTAAGTATGTCGTCGCGGATTAGAACTCCGTGAAAATAGAAACAGAGGACGTCATATTGTTATCAAATTAAAAAAAAAAAACACTCACACACACACAATTGGGGTTCATGATGGACAAGCACAAACTCATTTGCTGCTAAGTGTCAACTTTACGAAATTGAGCGAATGTCAAGGATTTATACATGGGTAAAGACGGTCAAGTCGCGATCGACTAGATCATTATATTATCAGTTGTCTACATCTTTTGGTTACTTTGACCGTTGTTCGATCTTAATTGAATTCTATAAATCCAAATGCATGAGAACGTAGCGCCATTTGGGGGCCATTGGGTATTATTCGGGGCTTCCTAGGATCGCCAATGAAACTGGAAATGATCATAAAAATCACCTTATTAATCCAGTTGGGTGGCGATCATCGGTCACGAAGTTGTTATGGAATCATATAAATCGCTGCCTGAACGTATCTAGAGTGCTGTCCGATCTTGGTAGTTTCAAGAGACCTGTTGCGTTTCTGCAGAGAGTGGATCAGACAAGGAGCACCTATGAATAAAGGAAAACAAGTAATATCTGTCTAATGCTGATCATTTATCAGTGCTAAGTCAGAAGTCTACAACAATGCATCAAGACATTATATAAATAATACAGCTAGTCCTACAGAAAATAATTTTTATGCGACAGGCATTTGATAATTTATTTATTATATTTTGTTGATCCGTTGATGCCTAGGATTTCACATTCCAATTCACACCCTATGAACAATAACCAATTACTTCATTACGACAAGGAGCACCTATGACTAAAGGAAAACAAGTAATATCTGTCTAATGCTGATCATTTATCAGTGCTAAGTCAGAAGTCTACAACAATGCATCAAGACATTATATAAATAATACAGCTAGTCCTACAGAAAATAATTTTTATGCGACAGGCATTTGATAATTTATTTATTATATTTTGTTGATCCGTTGATGCCTAGGATTTCACATTCCAATTCACACCCTATGAACAATAACCAATGACTTCATTACGACAAGGAGCACCTATGACTAAAGAAAAACAAGTAATATCTGTCTAATGCTGATCATTTATCAGTGCTAAGTCAGAAGTCTACAACAATGCATCAAGACATTATATAAATAATACAGCTAGTCCTACAGAAAATAATTTTTATGCGACAGGCATTTAATAATTTTTTTTATTATATTTTGTTGATCCGTTGATGCCTAGGATTTCACATTCCAGTTCACACTCTATGAACAATAACCAATGACTTCATTTCGACGCTTAACCCAGGTGAAAACCTATGAAATAAAACCAGAGCTTTTCAATACTTGCTTCTTCCATCCAGTGGGCAAGACATAGTACAGACAGTAACGAGTCATGCACTTCCGGTCTGTTTAGAATAAAAGCTCAAGCCAGGCTAGGACCTGCTTAAGGATAGTGTATCCTTTGGCGATTTAGTCAGCATAATGTTCTGTCTATCACCATGGCGATAGTACGCTATCTCCTTTCTGCCATGTTCTCTCGTTTCTAGGGATTACTCAACAAAACGCCACCACAACAGAACGTTTAATATCATTTGTCAAAGACAATTATGCGGATTCTTAAGTCTTGACAATTGGATGAAATATTCCCAAGCATTAATCTGATATCAGGATTTCATTTTTTTACGATAATTTTTCTGGTGTTTTGCACAATATCTGCATATACAACTTTTGAACAGCCGCCAAATTTTTAGACTGTCCAAAATCGGAAACAGTTGCAAACGCCAAATTAGATGTGGCTCAAAGCAAGGGACTTGTCTTTGACAGGATAGAAAATATTGTGGGATAAGAATTTGCTTTGTCTCACGATGTTTTTCAAAAAACTTTCTCCTCTAGGGTCATCAAACCTTGGGGATGTTTGGAAGTGAATGATAACTTGTTTGTGAATAGGGGTCCAGATGGTGAAATTCCAGATATTGTAGAGTAGTGGTCAGCCTGCAATAGATGATTTACAATCAACGGCTTCTTCTCACAGAACCATTTCCGAAGCTGTCAAACGTAGGCCGCACAAAGTCCTATAAGTGCTGTAATAGAATAAAATTCACTGAAGACAATGATAAATGGTTGATTTAACAAGCACAGGTCGCCTGACACTGACATATGGTTTCCCTTAATTCAAACAACAGTTATTGATTACGATTGTCAGGACACTGTTAATCAGAGGATAAGGCTTGAAATTAATTCGGATACGTGGCAGCTCTTCCAGGAACAAAATAATAGATTTTCTCTTGCATCACATAAAAAAGCTATGGCATTCTTAACGACGTATACGACAAATTTTTCTAACGGACGGAATTCTTTTTTAAACTTTGCACATACAAAGCTCATCATTTCTCTAGGAGATTACAGTAAAAAAAAGATGTGGATCACCGTGCTCGTCTCTGAGAAATTTGCCTTCGAAAAAGGTATATACAGTTCCAAAATTCAACTTATACTGATTTAACAAGCCTTTCTTTAATAGTCAGTTAAACAGGAAAATTACAGGGAAAACATACAAATATACATCATGTTAATGACAATTCATACATTTTTGCATAAAAAATATATAAAAGCCTGGTTTTGAGCATGGTAAATGTACAAATATGCATGTTATATATAGACCATTGAATTGAAAAGGGAGATAGTTTGATCGAATTAAGGGTTAATCTTCAAAAAAATACATACTTTCTAACGGACAGATTTTTCTTAAACTTTCCACACTTATAGTATTTATAATTCTAAAGAATAAGAAAAAATAAAAATGGCACCTATCCGTGCTTATTTCGTCAGAAAACAAGGTTGAAGGTCACTGGGAAAGTTATTTTTTCAAGGAAAAAAATAGGATAAAAGCTCAGCAGACATGGTGGGAAAAGGAGAAATTGCTCAATAGGAGCGATTTCTCCTTTTCGAACAATAATTTTTAAAGTGGAAACAGCTACACTTCCACAGCTTTAAATTTCCTGACTTTGTTTCCTTGTTTGGTGTGTAACGCGGTGTCAGCAGCATTTTAATTATTTCACGGTGACAATTCAAAGATCCATTTTTTTCTCTTCACCAATAATACCCGAAGAAAGTGCTGCTTGTTTCAGTGCACCAATAGTATTACACATAATGGTAATACTATTGGTGCACTGAAACAAGTGCATTGTTTCAACAAAAGTTATGTGGGAAAGTGACCGGTGGCTTGACAAGAATATTTGTCGGGAGTACTGGTAAATGAAACTACAAGAAATCATGGATAGGTGCACTGAACGCCACGATATAACCTAAATGATGTTGAAAACGGCGATAAGCACCATACAATAAAAAGTTAAATAAATAACCTTACCTAATGCCCTTTTTGAATTATTCCCTATTCATTATTTTTTTTTTCAGCTTTTCATGCTTCTCTACAACATAACTGTCTTTTCATGTTGGAATGACCTGAAACTTTATATGCATGTTTATTGCAATTATAGTGAGCAGGGACTGTAACTATTTGCAGTGCGCAGGAACTGTAACTATCTAGTCTGGTTTCAAAGTTATTTCCCTTTGATTAACTTTTTTAGAGCTTTTCATGTTTTTCCAGAGCATAACTTTGTCACCTGAAGATGGAATGACCTGGAACTTGATATGCATATTTTTTATACTTAAATTTTGTCAGGAGCATAACTCAAAAACTATTAGAGGTGTAAACATGATACGTCATAGGTGGATAGATCTCATCAAGGAGAAGTGCAGTGCACAGAAAGCATAACTCTTAATTGCATAATTAAGGAGTTATTGCCCTTCGTTATTTTTCTTACTTAAATTTTGTCTAGCGCATAACTTAAAAACTACATGAGATACAAATATGAAACTTCACAGGTTGATAGATGATATAAGGAGAAGTGCGGTGTACAAGATCCATAGCTTTCAGCCCCATAGTTTAGGCGTTATTGCCCTTTGTTATTTTTTATACTTAAATTTTGTCAGGAGCATAACTCAAAAACTCTTGGTATAAACATGATACTTCATAGGTGGATAGATCTCATCAAGGTGAAGTGCATTGCTCAACATAACTCTTAATTGGATAATTTAGGAGTTATTGTCCTTTGTTTTTTTTCTTACTCAAATTTTGACCAGTACATAACCTGAAAACTACATGAGATATAAACCTGAAACTTCACAGGTTGATAGATGACATTGAGAAGTGCAGTGTACAAGAACCATAACTTTTGGCCCCATAATTTAGGAGTTATTTCCTGTTTATTTTTTTCTCAAAATTTTGTCAGGAGCATAACTCAAAAACTATTAGAGGTGTAAAAATGATACTTCACAGGTGCATAGATCACATTGAGAAGAAGTGCAGTGCACAAGAACAAATAACTCCATGGTCTCATATGTGATCCCTAACTGTCCACTGTCTTGTTCTTTTACGGTACATCCTTCATTTTAACCCATTTCTCTGACAAGCCCCTTCGGGCATATACGCGCCGCTCTGCGAAGCTCTTGTTAGAATTTGGGGGTAAACTGTTACAATGGAAACAGGCATTTAACACTAAAACAAATATTTCAACATATCATTTTCATTTAATATTTGTATTCAGCCAATTTGAGATGCATTGGTCCCTGTACATTAACTATGTAGTATATTTTGAACTAATTTTGCTGCAGGAATGGATTGTCTTCTTTCGATAACTTTTCCCAAGTTAGATGTACGCGATTCTCTTTTTTCTTTCTTCGAATCAGACACTGGAATCAGTTTTATCTTTCGTTAATCCTTCAATGGCTTTAATTTTATCAAAGGATAATTCCATGTGTTTTCCATAATATTGATTTTTTACCGTTTCCAGTAGTTGTTTTTTTATGGTCTGGCAAATTTTTCTAGTGCTTCTTTTCCATAGGATTGTCTCCCTAATTCAGTTGTGCTTTCTTTTACGGTGCTTATTTCCCTTTTCCACCTAAGGGCACTTTGCTTGGAATCACATTTTGAATTTTTGGATCTCTGCAACCGTTTATCACTTTCACAGTTCAAGCGTATAGAATTATGTACAGCAGGTGTTCTTGTGTACTTTCTCCAAACGAGACCATTTTGGACCCAGATTCACCCTCATTGTGCCCCCGTAACACCTGTTTCTCCAAAATCCTCTATTACAAAAGTTTAGAACTTTACCGCCATCATATTTTGAATGCATATGCATCCAAGACTCCGCCAAATTGTTTGTTGTGTTGGATATTAATCGGCCACTTTTGTCTGCAATTCGTCCTAATACGCTCGTACTACAGATAAATCTTGCAACATTTTGGTTCCCAAATCAGAACAATTTAAGTCAGACCCAAATCTTGTCTGTTCTTCTTCCCGAAGAGATGACCCTTTTGTCCAAAACAATAAAATTTCATGACAAATCATATTAATTGGAATATATGTAATACATGTATGTTCATTGTCTGTATCCTCATCATCTGAACCGGATTTATCTACTTGCATGGAAGCTTTACAGAAATCAAAACATTTTTGGCGGATTCTAAATATGTGATGCACACTATTTTTGATATCTCTCCTCAACTACAATGCTCCTCTTTGTTATTGTTGTCCTTTGAGCGCATTTGAATAGCACAACGAACAGCACTAATTATTCTTAGCCGAACAGCTTTTATGAGTCAATTTTTCCCTTTATAGGACGGATTTGTTTCAACAAATTTTTCGAACTCGCTCGGAGGCACTTACAGGCGTGGTTAGCACATTCCATTTTTTTTACATCTTTGCCCCAAATCAAAATTTCCTGTTTTATTATAGCAAAAATAGAAGAATCTCCATCTGCAATCAAATTGATATATCTCACCTGGCAAGCCGTGTTTAATTTAAGCTATCAAGAAGCCATCTACCACAATATCTGCTTCCATAGACTGCGAATTTGAATACCAGTTTTTTATAACAAACATGGTCTGGAATGGATAGTGGTTCATTTTCATAATGGGAACAAATGTAACAGTAAATGTTTCTTATTCCCATTAGAAGAATTTTCCGGCTTCTTTCCCTATGATGATACCAACACCACCCTAGGCATTGTAACTATGTTTGTGTGTTCTCTTACTCTATCCTTCATCAGCAATCGCAGTGATACAAGGAACGCCCTGATGTCACTGGCCTCTTTCATTTGCAAGTTTTCTTTCTTCAGCACCTAAAAAACTTGGATAAACTGTAAAAATATTTTCAAACAACAAAATTAAGATGTTCTCGTCTAACTCCACCGGCTAACATGAAACATTCAGAAAGTTAGTTATGCTATATGGAACAAAGTTTGATGGCAGATCAAGATGCCTTAAGGTAGTGGACCCGTAATGGAAAACACCTATTTCCACTATAATATTATCCTACAAAATTTGCTATGGTTGAAAATGAGTATTATTTTACTAATTTAACCGAGCCACTTTTTCCTTTTTTTCCTTCTTAGAATTGTCATTTATAAATCTAAAACCACTATTTTCTCATTATAAAGGGAGATAATAATTACCTCCCTTTTCTGAAAACTAATAAAAGTATCAACAAATAATTTTAAGATAGACATTAAAGGAATTTCTGGTCGGTTAGAAATGTGCAAAAGTATTATATCAGTATAAATCCTTATTCATCAACTATCAAGAAATTTTATTCCATGTTGCACTAGAAGCATTAGGGGTCTACTACCTTAAAGGAATCTGAAATAAGGCCATCAAAGGAACATTTCTGCAACAATATCAATGATTCAAACACGGATAGGTTTCCTAACAATACCAATTATGTGTAGGAATAGATCTATATATAACACCATGAGTTTTGAGGTTTAGAAAAATAAGTAAATGTCAACACCTGCCTCCAGTATTTCCTGTTCATATGAATTGCACTACCAGTTTCCTATATCCTGTTCAATTTTGTTGCATGCGGGCTAGGACAAAGTTGGGCATCCATCGTTGTCATCATCTATTTCAAGTGCGAATCACCATTTCCTAAAACAAATGATCCCCAAACAGCTTACACATTAATGTCATATTTCATAGAAATGTTAGTTTGTAGTTAAGGGCTTCTTACAAAGTCATGTATTTTCCCACAACCTACAAATTTTAGCTCCTATACTTACGCTTATCCTTGTGTCTAATTTTCTTGCGCAATATTGAAGCTATTGTGTTCTTTCTGTGCCAAATCTGTACATTTATCACATGAAATGCAATGTTTAATGCAGACATTCATTTCATTTTCCAATCACTGGATAATAATTATTCGATATCCCTTCACATATACCCGATTCACTTTGCAGTTTTTTGTAGGCCAACTGGAGACAATAGTTTTCTTTTATAACATTTACGATATCGCAATGATGCCGTTTTCTGAAGTTTCACTGTCATGGATGAAATAAAAAAATAGGAATAATGTACCGTATTTTCCGGACAATAGGCCGCGGCCTATCTGTTAAAAAAGTGGAAATTTTCAAGGGTGCGGCCTATAAGACGAAGCGGCTTATACGTTAGTTTTATTTTTCTAAATGATCTTTTTGTGTGGCCTGTAAAACTGAAAATTAAGGAAACCAGTCTACTATACGCATTTTTCACTATACGCATTTTTAAAAAGAAATCAGTTTATGTTACAGTAAGTATTACATTCTCACTTAGCCTTTTGTTACACTGCTTTTGGTCAACAATTTTCAACGGTATGCATGCTTTACAATGTATTGATTGTACAATGAGTATGTATACTTGTGTGCATAATAAAGTTATTATTATTACTACCCATGTGGGCGCCATTTTGGTTCACGTCCCTAATGTATTTTTCGAACACTAACACCTTTAACTAGTAAAAAAATTGATCTGCTTGCAAACTTACAAAAGCGTTAAAACTCGTGACTACCATTGATTTTCACACCTTCTGATTGATAATGTCGGTTAGTACCAATCAGTGGTTAAGTGCCAATGCAATTAAAGGTGTTATTTGGTGTGTACCGTCAATTAATCAATCGAAACGACAATTTGACAATTTCCAAATTCCTTAAATCATTCGACAAAGGATTAATGCTATTAATTATAATGGTTTCAAGTCCTCTGAGTGATTCGATCCGTAGAAGGGGAAATCACTCCGATGGAATGAAAAATAAAAGAATACATATACCGGTACATATCTATATCTACAGATGAATGACATTTTACATTAACCAAGCGTATCAGCCGCGGCCTATGTGCCAGAGCGGCCTATACGATATTTTTTATTTCTAAAATGGTTTAAATGAAAGGGTGCGGCCTATACAGTGCAACGGCTTATTGTCCGGAAAATACGGTATGACTTTCATGGTGTGGCGTCCTGCAGCCACTCCTAATCTTCTTTTGGATTTCCAGTGGGTCGTAGTCATGTTGGTAAGTTCGTAAGAGGGTAATTGTTGTAGCTTCGATTTTAAGAACCAATGTGCGGTAGTTAAAACACGACACCACACTGACGTAATTTGCCCCGCTGTCACACTATTCTTCTTCCGAAATGTAAACATTATTCACCTTTCATTAATACTAATTTAAAATACACGATTGGGGTTTATATTAATAGCTACAAATTTTTGTGCGAGGGTGGTTCATTATTTTAATTATGTCACTAATAGGCCTCCATACCACATGACCATATGTATCACACGGAAGTAACGGTGTTTTCACAAGCAACTCGTTTTGAATACTGGCACGAAATTTTGTTTTGATAGGTTTTTTTTTCCAAAGTTATTGAAAGTTAAACTAGGTGCAGTCATATACACGGCTATATTACTGAATGTACAATGAACCCAAAGGCAAAGCTTGAAATTAGGGCCTATAATAAAAGTCGTGTTAGTCTAACATTTAGTAAATTATGTCAGATGTATGGGGCGTCTGCGGTATCAAAACGGTCGGTTTTCAGATGTTATAAAAAAATTTAAAGATGGTAGAATTTACTTAAAAAAATGCCCCCCCCCCCCCTCCCCCCGTCCTGGTCAACCCAAAACTGCAGTTTCCAATGAAAATGTTGTTGCTGTGGCAGATTAAATTAAGCAGGATGCCAGGCTTACAGGGAAAGAAATAGCTAAGAGAGTTGGCATATCATCGGGGTCAGTTCATAATATTTTGACTAAGGAGTTAAAAACTTCGTAAGATTTGCGCTCGATGGGTCATCAACTCTTGACAGATGAACAAAAGGCTACTTCTGTAAAAGTAGCCAAAATTCTTCTTAAAAAGTACAAAAATTATGACAAACGCAGAATATCAGAACTATTCACAGGTGATGAAACCTGGATTTATTATTTTGAGCCCCAGAGACGCGTCAATAATAAACAGTGGCTGCGCAAAGACCAAGCTAGACCGACCATAGCAAGAAGAATAAAAAGCGCGGGGAAAGTTTTATATGCCATATTTTTTAATTTAGACGGTCCAATTACTCAAATTCCTGTACCGAACGGTTGCAGGCAAGATTTACAAGAACAATGTTCTTTAAAAACTGAAGAAACACTATGAAAAAGGCAGACCTAGATCCGGATTAAGGGGTCTGTGCCTTATTCGTGACAATGCAGCTGCTCACAAGTCTGCAATTGTTTATAATTTCCTGGAAACTGAAAAGGTGGTACAGCTTCTCCATCCACCCTATTTTCCCGACCTTAGCCCATGTGACTTTTCTCTTTCCTTCATTGCAGAAAACTCTATCTGGACGTCGATATGGCTCTGAAAATGCCTTGGGAAGTGCCATTTTTCAGAGTCTGCTGGGTATTCTCTGAAAAAGCCTATTTCGCAGCCTTCACAGACTGGATTTCCAGACTTGAAAAATGTATTTCTGTCAAGGGAGAATATTTTGAAAGGATGAAATGAACGAAATATATGCATTTAATATAATGCGTCTCCTAGTGACACCCAGTGACACAATTAAATGAACGACCCTCGTGTGTACCACAATATTCATTTAAAATGATAAAATATTTCAATATAGGCCTAATTCTCAAAGCGTAAACGACATTTACTTCCGACAGTGAAACGTTCGCACTAAGGACGGTTTGGTTAAGTTTTAGTGGACAATCGAAACTTACTAAAAATATATTTTACCTTACAACAGACAAATATTTCCCTTTCAGTACAGCAGCAATCTTTTAATTTGTGTTGCAGAGCAAACCTTTCCATTTGCTTGACTGATTTTTGCTAAAAATAGATCCGAATAATATCAATCGGTTTATCAAATTGTACAACCGTTTTTTTTTTTGTTTTTTTCCTTAAATATTTTGTTAAATGAATAAGTATGATCTTTTTGTATAAAAATTAATATGTAAATAAATAAAAACGGTTCTGACATAAATTCGTAATGCGGATCGATTTCCAAAACAGCCAGGATCGAGGAAGAAGAAACCGGAAAAGAAATAAATCATTTTCAATTGGTCAATTGGAGAACAAAGTCTACCATCAATCTATCATACACCTATAAATGATACACTAATTCTATATCAGGTTTTGTATTATAGTCATTTGCTTTGATAGTCATCGTCAGTTTATTACATAACCTCCGTTGTTTTCAGTGTAATATACCCATTACTAATTTTCTTATCTTATACACGTTTAATATCACAATTGTGTGACGCCATTTTTGACGTCATTTTGTACATATTTCATGGAAGTGAATGGTTTTATGGATATTACCGCGGGTGCATGTATAGATAGTTTTGCATCTTTTGATCTATAATTTGTGAAATACCGTTATGTGATAAAAAGAATCTGACATTCGTTGCCGTTTGTGTTATAATTTTATTAAACTCGTCAAGAAAATATGTTATTAAGCTCGCCAAAGGCTCGCTTAATAACATTTTCCCTGGACTCGTTTAATAAAATTTTATCTCAAACACCAACTCATGTCAGATCCTATATATATTTCATTTTAAGCGTGGAAAAAAAAGTCAACCAATTTTGCAAACGGCGGCCTATATGAAAGAAGGCGTAGTAACTTTATTTGTAAATTCCGCCTTAACTTTGGAAATAAGGAAATGTTTGAAAGTAACAATAACTTAACATGGCAATATGCTTTCTCTTGAAACCAATTAATGGGGGGATAAAATCTAAGATGGCTCCATGAAGATTTGACTTTCACGGGTATATATTCATTTATAATTATTTTTCGCGTTACCCAAAAGCGGGAAAACCCGTAAATGGCTTTTCCCTTGTTCTCTTCCTAAAGAAAGTTGCCGGTTTCAAGGTAAACTGCTAATTTTCAACTTTTAGTTTCAACTATTATAAGGTTTTTGATTGGCTATGGTACTCTTTCAGTTACATACCTTGTATCCTTAAGATTTTAGTATAATGAACTATAAGTATTTACGAGCAATTTTGGAAAAGAAAATTGTTTTATTTTGAAAAAAAAAAAAAAAAAAATGCGTATAGGGCAACAGTCAAATACTTTACATGAACCTTAACACCGTTTTTAACGCTGCTTCAGTTATGTCACAATAGCGTGTGTTTTGGTCCATGCTTATCTTAAGGTCTTTATCGACACTGCGCAAAAATCTTCTCCTCTGAAACAGCAGGTCAAATTTTGAAATAATTTCACAGAAATGTTCCTTAGGTGACCCTTTTCAAAAACTGTTCGCGAAATTTTGATCCGTCGAAAAACATGGTCGTGGTGGGGGGGGGGGTGCTCTTTGCACTCGTGCGGTGTCAACAGTTCTTTAAACATCTTCTCCTCCTAAACCGCTGGGCCAATTTGAACCAAACTTGGCTGGAACGTTTCTTGGGAAGTCCTCTTTAAAAACTGTTCACAGAATTTGATTCCATCAAAAACTCTGGTTGCCATGGCAACCAAATGGAATTCTCTAAGAAATTCTGTAAAAATCTTCTCTGAAACCGCTGGTCAGATTTTGAAATAATTTCACAGAAATGTTCCTTGGGTGACCCTTTTCAAAAACTGCTCGCGAAATTTTGATCCTTCGAAAAACATGGCCGTGGTGGGGGGGGGAGCTCTTTGGACTCGTGTGGTGTCAACAATTCTTTAAACATCTCCTCCTCCTCCTAAACCGCTGGGCCAATGTGGACCAAACTTGGCTGGAATGTTCCTTGGGAGATCCTCTTTAAAAAGTGTTCACAGAATTTGATTCCATCAAAAACTCTGGTTGCCATGGCAACCAAATGGAATTTTCTAAGAAATTCTTTAAAAATCTTCTCCTCTGAAACCGCTGGTTAGATTTTGAAATAATTTCACAGAAATGTTCCTTGGGTGACCTTTTTCAAAAACTGTTCGCGAAATTTTGATCCGTCGAAAAACATGGCCGTGGTGGTGGGGGGGGGGGCCTCTTTGCACTGTATGGACTTAAAATTTTTTTTTGAAATTCTTCTTCTCTTAAACCACTCGTCAGTTTTTGAAATAATTTCAAAGAAATGTCCCTTGGATGCCTCTTTTGAAAAATTGTTCGCGAAAGTTTGATCCGTCAAGAAACATGGCTGTGGTGGTGGGGGGGGGGGGCTATTTGCACTATACGGAGATGAAGAAATTCTTAAAAATTCTTCTTCTATAACACCACTGGTCAGATTTTGAAATAATTTCACAGAAATGATCCTTTGGTGCCAAATTATGCCTCTTTTTCGACTTAGAAGTTTAACTTACTATCCAGCTCCCAGCAGCCAAACGTTGGCACCCGCATGCGGTGCTCTTGTTTTTTTTTTTTTTTTTTTATTGAAGTTATTGAAGAAAACGTTTTGGAATAACAAAAACAAAATTGGCCATGGTCCTCTCAAAAATTCAGGTGAGCGATCCAGGGCCTTTATGGCCTTCTTGTTTTCTATATTTTCACTGAAGGTGTCGTATCCCACTAACTGTTCAGTTCTTTTCTGTAACCATGATTCCTTTTTAGGTTGCTTTAAATCATAAAAAAAAGGTTCACTTGAATTCCAACGCATTGTCCAAGAGGGCGACGAAAAAAGTCATCTGTGAAGAATCTCGTATTGGCCTTGTTGCTGCAGCCAATAAAACTGACTCTTTTACATATTGGCCGTTTTTTGTTTGTGTTTTGACCCGAATTTAGGGGTATTGGCCTTGTTTCAATGAATATTGTTGTTGCAATTTTGATACAGGCTTTTAACAATTTCGATAACATGCAAAATCTACTTCGGTCAGTTATGAACCCTTAGGCAGCTAAACGCGACCTAAGGACCTTTCGTGGACAGTGTAAATCAAGATCAGACTGCACAGAACGTGTAGTCTGTTCTTGGATCTACACTGTCCGAAAAGGAGCTATCTTTCCCCCAAAATACCTTTAGAATAGCAAAATTTGGCTCTTAACCATCGGCTTGAAAGTTTCATTTCACTTACTTAGCAGGATAAATTTGATGTACGGTATTAGGTATATACTTTGAATACTGAATTTATTTGAAAAAGCGGTAAGTGTGATGAGGTACAAAAAGAAAATGTTCTTGAGTCATGAAAGGCTCAATGTTAACAGCACGAGTGCTTACTGTTTGTGAATTGTATTATACTTGTATTAGTATCCCATTACTCTGTCATATTTAGCTCGAACATCAATATTTCTCAATGCAAACGAAAGTACCTGTAGCAGAATTGATATTGCTGCAAAATTTATACCACAAGTGATACCATGAGACCCAGCGCTACTCCAGTAAATATTTAAACAAAATTTCTATCATCTCGGTTACCTCCGGCAAACTACAGTTTTGCTTACATGATTCTTGGAAACATTTTAGCAAGAGGAGAAATAGCTCTTAAAAAACAAAACTGCTTTTGCCACATGAGTTCATATATTATCATATGTCGTTTTTAAAGATACATCTGCAATCGTTTTTAGCCAGTTTTTGAGCCAGATTTTAACCCATTTCATCCTTATTTTATGAAAATATAATCATTCTTGTATCTTCATGCCAAATATTGCTTCTTGCGGCTGCACAGTTGCACAGATTACGACGGATAGAAAATGCATTTCATGTTTTGGAAGTTTTCAAAGCAATCACTGTTGTCGTTTCCAGTTTTAAATGAGGACAAATCCCTTGAGTTTTTTTTTTTTTTTTTTTTATCACTAACACCGTATATATTGGTAATGTATCTATGGTTTACACAGCTGAGCCATTCTACACACTTTCAAGTTTTAACACCATTTTTTTCTCTCTAGCTGTAAGGATGTATCATTAAAAACAGTCTGTTGTCGAATTCTTACGGGATTAAAAAACCACAATGCTCTTATCTCAAAATCAAGGGACGGATCTGTAAGGAACTATGAAAACCGCTCCCTGTGATCATGCATTTCCAATATGTAGACACGGATACAACACAGGGAGGAAATTTCTACAGAGAACAATATATCATAAATCGTACAGTTATTTGACATAGAAGTCTTTTCCAAAACCTTCAATCTGTTTCCAATTTACCAACTGTTTAATTCATATTCTCAATCTAAGACAGGTATGAGACAAGTTACACATATTTTTTTTTTAATTAATTAGATTGCTAATTTTGGCATTCAGAGTGAATATATTGTTTCAAACTGTTCGTAAACCCGGTCCCTTTAAGAAGCTTTGTACCAAGCGTTACCAACGTGGCCTGTCGGGTGAAGGTTGCATCTCATTCTGATTATCTATTTTTGAACACAAAAGCAAGGGTTTCTACTTGTGGTGAACTTTAAACTACTTTTTCCTTTATTATGTCAAGCATGACTTAAGATCCTTTCGCGGACAGCGACGACTAAGATCATTTGTCAGAAAACGTGCAGCATGACTTCGATCTACCCTAATTAATGTTAGATGTCGTCTGACCTAAACTGTTCTCGTACAACAGTTCTAAACTCTTTACCAAACGACAAAAAGTTGGACTTCGTCCAAATCTAAAGCATTCGCAGACGACAAACTAATGTTGTTAAAATGTAGAAAATTGTCTTTAGAGGGATAGAAAACCTTGCAGGAAAAAGAGATAATTTTTTACCAGCACTTTTTCCTTTTTTTCCCACAATGTTTGATGTTTCCAAGAGACTTCTTTCTCGGTATCGTTAAAACTCGGCGAAGGGCTGATAACGCAAAGATTTTGTCTAAGTTTCTAAGTATTCACTAGTTATACCAAATCTCAGCCCTTGGCCTTTCTTCCATTTCCTTACCAGCCATCTTATTTGCTGGTAAAATGGCATGTCTTTGAATTCAGACACGGAAAAGTATATGGAATGGTTGATAAAAGTTGATAAACTCTTTTTGTTGAAGCAACTACAGTTACCCTCAGAATGTAACAAGCTATGCTGAGGGTCAATGAGCGGTCCCAAAGTTAACACCCGCTCCTAGGAATCCAACTCGGGACTTTATGCACGGGTGATAATCAGAAGAACTAGCTCCAAAAAGATACCATGGACTTTTGTGCCCTCAACACATCCGGGAACCGGCGAGCTAGAGCCTTCGACAGAAAAAACAGTAAACAGGGGTATGTCTCGAAGAATTTCATCAATATTTATTTCTTTATTGGCAATCTATGAAAAAAGCCGGCAGTGCTATCGTGTGTAGATATGATTTAACCTTATTCACCGTAGAATTGGAATAGGATTAGCCGTAAAAATATGCAGGGTTTGAATATAACTTTGCCACAACTTTAAAGCATCGAACTGAAAGGCCACCAATTTTTGTCAACAAAAGATTTTGGGCCACGACTTTCTCATTTTCCTTCAAATCTGTAGCCTTCGAACCCCCTGAAGCGCCATTCATGATAATATCAAGCATGAAAAAGATCAATTAGAAAAAACAAACGGCGAAGAAATCGTTCAGATAGAATATTGACAAAATTACTGTCCGAGCTGGGGCCCTGGACAGGGAGATAGTGCCGTCGTCCACATTTTACTTTCGTGTTAAATCATCAGGATATTGGAGTCTAATCAATCCTATTGTCTGAGTTAGTTTCTCTCTTCCTCCTGTTGCTTTTTGTTAGTCTCATTGTCTGACGCCGGCACAGTGTTACAGTCGGATGCGCGGGTAGCTGGTCAACTCAATGAACCTAGCTGCACTTTTTAGCGGATTTGCTATATAGCAAATCCGCTTACTGTGATCGTTTTGACCGGAACCAAATACATCATGCGTAACGACGCATGCGCGCTCAGTTTCAGTTTTGCATAGCCGGTGAATAAGACGAACAACGCAGATCTACAAATGGTAATCGGCTCTGACTTTGAACAAATCATACAAACAATGTTTGATTCCTTTATCAAAATTTCGTCAAAACTACAAAAATTGTCAGTTTGAAATACTTTAGATACTTAAACAAAGTTCGCTCTTTTTTTTTCAGTAAATATTGCCATATGCGTATGAACATTGTTCACACAGACTGCCCCCCCCCACGTTTTCGTTCAAGAAATGTTCATTCATAACTTGTGTCGTCGGCTGCCGAAATAAACAAGGAGATTAAGCCATAATTTTCTAAATGAGATTACATTTTTCAACTTTGCATTATATCAAATATCTTTAATTGATCAGACAGCTAGCTAGAATTTGGCCGTAAATAATTTAAAACCCTTTCGATAACGAATACACAGAACGGTTGAACTAAAATTCCAAAGCGTTTGAGTACGCTGTCCCGGTATAGACTCCAAAGAGCTCACATATGCTATAACAAAATGGATTTAAAAGTAACTATAAAGCGTTTTGGTAAATAATCAACAATAAAAATTAACGAATAATAAAGCGTGTAAGTATATTGACAGGAATGATAATCGACTCGTACGAGTTTCGTTACAGATGAGCCATTTTCAAGTTGCAAAAAGCCGGGGTATTCCGGCACAATTTATGCTGGAACTACTTTAACTCAAACGCTTTGGAATGCTTTCAACTTTTAAAAACGCTTTAGAATTTTAGATCCAAGACACAGAACCCACAAAGTCGATTCGGCACCTTGTTAGATACCGCCCTTCGTACAGCACTATCGATGAGTTTCCGCATTGTTTGAAACATTTCTGTGAAAGGTTTATAGAAATGAAGATCGTGTAATCTATAAAAAAAAAAAAAAAAAAAAATATTTGACGTTTGATTTATGCAAGACTGCTTCCAAGATTTCTCTCCAGTTATCGATGGGACATAAAGAAATCCTTCGTTCACAAACGGCCCCGATCAAGTACGAACCCCTGACATGAATATATACTGTGAATTTTTGATGGGAAATAGTGTCCTTCTCAGTAAACTAGACATCCACTAACTTAACCTAATATCCTGGACTTTAAGCCTCAGAAACTCAATTGCCTTCAAGGTGTAAAAGTCCATTCATAGTCAATACGATTGAATTTTATTTTGTCATGTTTCATGCAAAAGAATAAAAAAGAATGCAGAATTTGAAGGTAGATGTATGATTAAGGGTCCACAGGAATACATCTATACGTCTTACTACTTGGACATGTAGATTTAAGTTCTTTGATATATTTTTTAGGCTTGGAGATTGAGGTACATGTACACAGAGCAAATTTAACATATTTGTACTTTATTTAATAAAGTATACTCAGTTCCATAAATAAGTGTGGTCTTAATTTTTTTTTATTTCTCGTCGCATGTTTTACTGAAGACCAACAAATTTGGTATCATACTTCAGTTCCGAGTCTGTAGAAAATGCCAGGCTAATCAGATTTTGACTAACAGAAAGTTTAAGTTAGGTTTTTGCAGTTTAAATGAAAGTGGTACTAAAACCAAAGTTGCAAAAGTACTCAAAGACTAAGGTAACATTAAAGTTAAGTTTTTCTTAAAGTTCTTGTAATTTTTCAATCAATATCTTGTATGGCCACCTCTGCTGTCGATACAGGCAATTATTCGACGTCGCATAGACCTTACATAACGTAAAATCATTGCATCAGGAACATTATTCCATTCCTGAAGAAGAGCGGTGGCCAAAACCTAACTTTAATGTTACCGTAGTTTTTCGGTACAGAAGTTTCAATATATTAAAAGAGTCTTGCATATGATGAATAATAATGATTTTATAAATGCTTAAAATGCTATGGTAAAGAAAAATATAGTCATCGTGTTTAGTGTATCTATTTAAGCTCACATGTTTACAAACCGTAGGGTGAGCTGTTAATATTTTCAATCTGACTTAAAGCATAATATCAGACAAAAACCGCCTTCACTAGTTCTTCTGAAAACCCTCGATTTTTAGTATAGCTATATAAAGCTCAGCCAATTGGATAAGTTGTTTCAAAAGTTTTTCTGAACATCCGTCAAAATGGGATAATATAGCCACACTTACCTACTAATATTAAAACACATTATATCCTTTATGGTGTTATGGAATGGGGAAAAAATGACTTTAGTAAGAATGAAAAAAAAAATAAGAAATCTGTTTGTCTACCAATGTTTTCAAAAACTTAAGAGATACGTTTTGTGAGGCTGACAGAAATGTCAGATAAAGATTAAATGAATGGTGTTTAATGTTGCTTTCAACATTATTTCAGTCATATAAGTGCTACAGCTAGCTTATTTATGTATGTCTAGGTTTCTGCAGTTCTGGGCTAGGGCTCTGAAGTGTCTTGCCTAAGGACACTAAGGCTCTTTAAATGTATCTGCAGACAACAATTCAGAAACTGATACAAATGAGCTGAAGTTCACTCATATGATCGAAAACACTGTTGGAACGGGAGAAAATACTGTTTACCAGAATTTTGTCCTTGTCCCATGATGCTTTCAATCGCCTATTTCTTTCAGGGTTATTAACATGAGTGTTCAGTAAAGTGTTAAAATAAACTCCAATCAAAATTTTCTCCAGATCCAGTTGACAGATGCCAAGGAAACCCGACATGGATATGTTGTATACTGGTCTATCCCACACATTGATATAAATGTACAGCTTGTGTTTGTATAAGGGGACACTTATACTGTCTTGCTATAGAGCTAGCTTTTGTAACAATGCGGTAGAGCGTTTGCCTTGGGAGTTGGGACCTAAAGGTTCTGGGTTCAATCCCAGCCTTTAGGAGCTATTTTACAACATGTTACAGATACATGTAATCAGCATATAGAATACCTTACGGTTTGTCGAAACATGGCCTATATTTGACCCTTGAATTTTGTGTCATACAAAGTTAAACTGGGTGAATTTTTGAGGATTTTTCTTTTGTTAGTCCTTTAACACACAATAAATTCTATGTTTTATGAGTCCTGTGTAAAAGGGCTTATGAAAACAGTGTTGGAAAACAAGACATCAGTATTTCTTTTCTTTTTTCTTCTAGAATTTTTTCTACCCTGTACAAATACAAAACACATAATCTAAGGGCTCCATATTTATTGAACTGTTTGTTAATGCTCTAAATAGGAACCTATTTAGTGTTTAGGCCACAAATCAAATTATTTTGTAAAAGACCAATAAATACAACCAGATGTATATTTCTTTTCATATAAAGTGTAAAGTTAAATTCAGTAAAATGATGCAATTTTGGGTGTCTGATAATGGAATTGTAGGCTATTTAAGCAGTAGGTCACTCTGTTTATTTTTATCACACCAGATATGACGTCTTGATACTGATTTGAATATAAATCCTTGTAGACGGCGCATGTTATTGATTCAGTACCATTCCCACAAGGCTTTCCAAAACTGTGACATGAAATCTAATAATACCCAAAGAGGCTGTGTAGCCCATTAAAGGCACAGTAAAGGCTGAAATATCAAAGCAGGTGTACTAGTACATTTTAATTTAAATCATACCATTTAAAAGTATGGAAAATATTGTGGAGATGACATTCTGTTATTGTGTGGTCTTGCCATATGTTAGTCGCTGGCAGAAAAAAGAATTTTAAAATCAGGCAAAAAGTAAACAAAAGACACAGCTACCTGGCAGGCTTTAACCTACTTTTGACATTAATTTCTCTGTCAGTGACTAACACTTGGACCGACCGTACTATGACAGATTGTCATCGCCACAATAATTTCCATACTTTTAAATGGTATGATATAAATTCAAATGCATTTCAACCCCCGCTTTGTTTACGTTTGGCCTTTATCAAATTGTTGGATCAAATTTACTACTCTAATAAGTAGTAAAATAACAGTTGCTGCGCAGCGCACTTGGTAGAACAACTTTGACTCCCATTGCCCTTGCTTACCCTACTAATTACTTACATATTATACATGTATTACTGTTTCATATGCTAAAAAAAATTCAATTTTCATTACATCAAACCATAGCTTAAAACTGTTCAACAAATCCGCTTTTCAGGACTTTCAGTCCTTTGATTCATTGGCCAGCTAAGACCTTTCTTAGCCGATAGAGTCTGCAAGTCTCGTTCAGACAAACTCCACTTCCGGAACCGTTGGCGGCCATTTTAAGATTTTTTCTTCTATTTTGCTTATGCCAGTACAGACGGTCGTGAAGCTACACTGACGTGTATGTTATTTAAATTCTCAACTAAAGTTACAGAGAGGGAAACAGGGAGAGGAAAGATGTTAGTAAGGGTAATAATGGATCTAAAATCAGGCTGTGGAAATCGGCGAAAATCCATAACCCAGTTTTCTTACATCGTTTCACTTGATATGCGCTAGGTCGATTTCTAATCTAAAGAGATTCAATTAACCTATATACGACAATCAGATCATGTTTCTAAGGATTTTATTATAGAATTGCACCATAGTCCCGTCTTCAGAAGCGTTTGGAAACATCTTGCCGATTTGTTTCGCACCGGTGTAGTTTCGTGCCTAAATCTCCTTTGCACCATATTTAATTTTGCCTATATCGACCGTTGTAGTTGCTTGGCCTCAAGTTATTAATTCTTATTGTCATAGGAAGCATGCACATACATAGGACCAAAGAAAATTTATCATAGGCTGTGAATTCGTGGCTTCAAAACCTATTTTGACATATTTTGTGGAATATTTTCAGGTAAAATAAAAAATTCAGCTGGAACTGGATCAATATTGGTTTAAAACAATGAATTGTAGACTACATAAATACAGATCAGTATGAGTGCTGTCCCCTCACCTCTCTTATTATACCCCCCCCCCCCGACAACGAAGTGGAGGGGGTATACTGGAATCACCATGACTGTCCGTCCGTCCGTCCGTAGACACAAATTTGTTCGGCGAAATTCTCCTACAGTTTTTCAGGTACTGAGCTCAAATTTATACACAGTGTTCCTATATATATGAAGTTGTGCATGTGCAATTTTCATGACCCTGCTGCGATCCGTTGTAGAATTATCTCCCCTTGAACTTTGCAATTTTCGCTAAATTGTATCACTTTAATTTAAAATTTGTCCAGTGTAATACTCCTTCAATTTTTAATGTGCAGTACTAATTAATAATTTGTTTCTTACTGTGAATTCTGTTTTTGATGTAATCTGTTCGTCTGTCCGTCCGTCTGTCCATAAACACAAATTTGTTCGCTGAAATACTCCTACAGTTTTTCAGGTACTGAACTCAAATTTACACATAATGTTCCTATATATATGAAGTTGTGCATGTGCAATTTTCATGACTCTTCTGCGATGTGTTTCCAGAATTATCTCCCTTTGAACTTTGCAATTTTTGCTAAATTATATCGTTTTAATTCACAATTTGTCCAGTGTAATACTCCTACAATTTTTAATGTACAAAACTATTTAATAATGTGTTTCACAATGTGAATTCCGTGTTTAATTTGTGTGAATAACAACACTCACACCCTGAATTACTACAGTGACCACAGCTTGATTACAGCTGCAATTCCATGGAATAACATGTTCTGTAAATATTAATGGTAATGTTACCTCTATATCACCCCAATAGTTTAAATTACTGCCTATGTATATTGCTAAAGATTTATATATACCTTTGGTCTCTGTGTTTTAACGGTGACAAACTAACCTAACCCTTTAATGAGTGCAAACTCTTTGTCGGAAGTTTCATTTTTTATCAACTCTTGATTTTGTACTAAACCATTCTGCATTCTGTGACAATGAGCTGTTTTGTGACAAGGAGCTGGTAGGGGGTATGATCACGTTTAGTGATAGCTCTAGTTTTGGAGTAGCCTTCGTGTGTTTCAATTGATTAAATTTTATATTGAAATTGTCTTATCTTAAAGTATGTAAATTTGTTATATCTATTTTTTCTCCAAGAGGGCAGATAGGCCTAACTCAAAGACTAGGATTGATAAGACCCAAATATCCTAATGATTTAACACGACAGTAAAATACGGACGACGGCACTGTCTCCCTGTCCAGGGCCCCAGCTCGGTCATTACTCTCTCGGAACGATTTCTTCACCGGAACGTTTTGCTTTTTTTCATGCTTTATTTTATCAGGTATGGCGCTTCAGGGGGTCTTAAGGCTATAGATTTGAAGGAATAGGAAAATAAAATCTTGGCCCTGTAATCTCCGCATTGACAGAAATTGGTGGATGTTTAGTTTGGTTCTTCAAAGTTGTGGCAAAACAAAAGATCAAACCTGGAATATTTCCAGGGCCAATCGTAACGAGGAATAAACTTAAATCATATCTACACGCAATAGCATTGCCGGATTTTGTCATAAATCCCTTATAAAGAAATACATGTAAATATTGAAAAAAATTCTTCGAGACATACCTTTGTTTACTATTTTTTTGTAGAAGGCTCTAGCTCGCGAGTTCCAGGATATGTTGATGGCACAAAACTCCTTTTAGAGCTCGTTCTCCTGATTACCACCCCTGCTTATGATTGCGAGGCCGACGCTCTACCTCACGACCACGGACACCACAAAGTTCATTTCAAGAGACCTGTTGCATTCCTGCTGAGAGGGGAAATCAACAAAAGACACAGCATGAGTGAATCAAATGGAGGTCACTGAATTCTAACGGGAAGCAAAAAGTTCTTCCATGCCCTGTGAAAAGAGGGTTTAATACACCTGTAAAAAGTATTGACTCGGGTCACCCTGCGCAGTTCGTGCAGGTTGAGCTGAATCGACATTTTTTGCTTTTGATCAATTTTCTGTCAAAGAACCATTGTACCTCATGATTCAGTCGTTTGTTAGACAAAAAGGATTTCATGGAATCATAATTTTCCGAGGACTTGCTTAAAACAATTAACTCTTTACCAAACGACAAAATTTTAAACTTGTCCAAATTGAAAGCATTTGTAGACGACAAAGTAAATGTGACTTGAAAATTGAAATTTGTATCGGAATGTGTAGAAAACATTGTGGGAAAAGGAGAAAATGCTGGTTACCAGCATTTTCTCCTTTTCCAACAATGTTTTCAAAAGGCCTCTTTCTCGGGGTCGTTAAAAGTCGAGATTGTGTGGTAAAGAGTTAATCACAGAGATGCATTAAGTCGTCGTTTGCTAGAGCGCCTCCAAACTGTAATCCGACTAAAGAACAAGACAAATTTATGATGCATAGCATCATAGAAGCCGCAATCTTTTGGTGGACAATTTCAGAAATATTGACTCTCTTGAGAAATTGTGATTACACTTTTTGTATGTTTTACCCACACTCCCCACCAACGGAAAATCATGACGAATGGTACTAAAATGCAGTAGATGTATTCTAATTCTAAAGAATAAGACAGAAGTTTAGAGAGGAATCTTAAATAATCTTGTTATTATATTATTATTATTATTATTACTATTATTATAATGTGATAATGTTTATGTGGGAAAAAAAAAAAAACACACACACACACACGTAAAAGCATCGGATTTTTTAAAATTTCTACTCGAAATTTGAAAATGGAGAAATTGCGCATTCAAGAACAGCATTTTTTCATTTATTAAAATGATTTTAGAAAGGAAGCTTCTGTAGCGGCATCAAAGCAATACTACGGAATTATTTAAATTACTAATTATTCAAAGTGATATTATGATCGTTATTCACATAATGATGTTTACATGTATTTACAATTTTTATCAGTGATCTCTTCTTTGCGTTTCATTTTTTTTTTTTACAAAAAAAAAAATGCAACAACTTTTTTCTAAAACACGATCGTCCTGCTTGTCAAAAAGTATCTTAGCATGCTTGTAACACAGTGAATCTTTACATTTCTACTCCAGAAACAAAAACTTTTGTGTGGCATCTCAAAAGTTATTCTGATCATAGCCTGCACAGATGGCATAAACCACGTTTCTTTTATTCCTGGAATGGCAGTCACACACACAAAAAAAACCCATTTTTTAAGTTTTTAAAGATCTGGGTATAATCAACCACAACATAATAACTATTACTATACATATTTCGTTTAATAATCAGTAGTTTGAACCATTTTCTGCATAGGCCTTGTACAAACCTAGTGTAAAATGTCTAATGTAAATTTCAAGAGCTATTCTAAACCTTTGATCAGCGGCGACGTAAAAAGTTGTGTTAGTATGTAGTAAAAGGTTCTGTAATAACTTTCACCCTTCGACTGCACAACGAAATTAATACACTGAGTAAGGAAAACAAACAATTTTTTTTTTTTTATGTTTACAATATCTTATAGAATTTTAAAAAAAATATTATTGTGCTGTCTGATCTTCATCTATTTCTGTCATTTTCGACCAGCTTTAACCCTTAGAGCACCAGGCACCACCGTGATAATTTCTGTAGTCAATGTACATCACGATGGATACATTTTTCACGGGTTTTGTAGATCGGGACCATAGTGTACAGCACGTACAGTCTGATCATAACAGCTTCCACACACAACACAGTGAATGCTAAATTTTACAGGTATCATAAGGTAGATGTTCCGTGTAACAAAAATCCATTCGGCTAAAGTGTCGACAAAGGGAAGAAAAAAGGGTTATCTTTTCGCAAGTATTCTATAAATAGCTGTCGTAGACTCCTCTTTGTTCTTCGATTAACTGTGTAGCGAGGTAACCAGTCTATACTTTGATCAAAGGTTTACCGCCCTATTATCTACACGGATTGAGAATGGACGAAAAACTTGTACATAAAATTGCTTCTGATTATCATATTCTAAGATGCTCTCTATAACATAATTATCATTATTTTGTTTTGTAAAAAAGTACACAAATGCGAAAGCCATTGGGAGGTGGGAAGGCTTGTGATAAACGGAAAGCATAAAAACTTCGTTTGGGAAAGTAGAAGGAATCCTATATGTTTGAAAACTTCGGGGGACTAGCCAATTAAAGGAGGTTTATTTTTCTGTATTATTTATTATTATTTGGGAATGAACTATATATTGCAAGAAAACCAGGCTTGATTTTCATGTAGGTCTGTTGGAATATTTAAGAAAGAGTCATGTGGAGTAATTCTGTCACAACAACACGACATTATTAGAAATTTTCCAAAAATAATGACCAATCGAATAATTACTGATCATCTACATGGTAAATAGTTTAGGTACATTCCTACTGGAAGCCGCTTTCGAGCGGCTCCCAATAAACAAGTAATACCTGTCCTATACTGCTCATTCATCAGCGCTAGGTCAGAGGTCTACCACAGTGCAATATTATATAATTAATACGACCTATCCCACGGAAAATAATTTGTCTTTGACAAAGGGTATTAAATAAAGCTATTTGTGCGACAGCTATTTGATAATTATATGTTGTTGATTTGTTGAAGCCTAGAGTTTTACCTTCCAATTCATATGCTATGTACAACAACCAGGGACTTGTTTTCGATGCCTTACCCAGCTGTATGAATTATGAACTATAACCAGAACTTAAAGGAATTGCTTCTTTCATCCGGTTGGCAAGACATATAGCAGACGGTAACGATTGTTGTCCTTCCAGTCAGTTTAGAATAAAAGTTCAAGCCAGGCTAGGGCCTGCTTGAGAGATAGCGTATCCTTTGGCGATTTCGTCAGCCTAAGGTTCTGTCTATCACCTTGGCAATAATACGCTTTCTCCTTTCTGCTATGTTCTCTCGTTTCCAGGGATTACTCAACAAAACGCCACCACATCAGAACGTATAAAATCATTTGTCAAAGACAATTATAGGGATTCTTAAATCTTGACAATTGGATGAAATATTTCCGAGCATTAATCTGATATCAGGATTTCATTTTTTTACAATAATTTTTCTGGTGTTTTGCACAATTTCTGCATATATAACTCTTAAGCAGCCGACAAACTTTTTGACTGTCCAAAATTGGAAACAGTAGCAAACGACAAATTAGATGTGGCTCATAACGTAGACTTGTCTTTGACAGGATAGAAAATATTGTGGTATAAGCACTTGCTTTGTCTCACAATGTTTTTCAAAAACTTTCTCCTCTAGGGTCATCAAACCTTGGGGATAAAAGAAGCCCAGCAGAATACAAGGGACTGTATTACCATCCTTTAATGATACTTTTCCAATTATAATCCTAAGACTACCAATCTGATTAGCGGAGACGTTTTGTTTCAACCAATCGAATGGCCTGCTTTTTTAGCACACCTGAGCAGGAAGTGCTCAAAGTGAGCTTTTGTGATCGTGCTGTGTCCGTCGTCCGTCGTGCGTCGTCAACTTTTACCTTATGTACGCTCTAGAGGCCACACTTTCAGTCCGATACTCATGAAAGTTAATCAGAATATTTGCCTTGATGATATCTGGGACGAGTTTGAAAATGGGTCATGTCGAGTCAAAAACTAGGTCACTAGGTCAAACTTAGAAAAACCTTCTGTACGGTCTAGAGGCCACACTATCAGTCCAATACTCATGAAAGTTGGTCAGAATGTGTGTCTTGGTGATATCTCGGATGCATTTGAAAATGGGTCATGTCGGATCAAAAACTAGGTCATAGGTCAAATCTAGAAATACCGTGTGTACCCTCTAGAGGCCACATTTTCAGTCCAGTACTCTTGAAATTTAATCACAATGTTTGCCTTGATGATATCTCGGATGATTTCGAATTGGGTCATGTCGGGTCAAAAACTAAGTCACTAGATCAAATCGTAGAAAAACCTTGTGTACGCTATAGAGGCCACATTTTCAGTCCAATACTCATGAAAGTTGGTCAGGATGTTTGCCTAGATATCTTGGACGAGTTCGAAAATGGATCATGTCGGGTCAAAAACTAGGTCACTAGGTCAAATCTTTGAAAAACCGTGTGTACAATCTAGAGGTCACATTTTCAGTCCAATACTCTTTAATGTTGGTCAGAATGTTTGTTTAGATGATGTCTCAGATGAGTTTGAAAATGGGTCACGATGGGTGAAAAACTAGGTCACAAGGTAAAATCTTAGGAAAACCTTGTGTAATCTCTAGAGGCCACATTTTCAGTCAAATACCCATGAAACTTTGTCAGAATGCTTCTTTATGTTATCTCAAAAGAGTTTGAAAATGGGTCACGTCAGGTCAAAAACTAGGTCACTGGGACCAATCTTTGAAAAACTTGTGTACGCTCTAGAGGCCACATTTTCTGTCCAATACTCATGAAAGTTGGTCAGAATGTTTTTCTTGATAACATCTTGGATGAGTTTGAAAATGGGTCACGTTGGGTCAATAACTAGGTAATTTAGTCAACTCTTTAAAAATCCTTTCGCACGCTTTAGAGGCCACATTTTCCGTCCAATACACATGAAACTTTGTCAGAATGTTTTTCTTCATGACATCTTAAATTAGTTTGAAAATGCGTCAGGTCGGTTGAAAAACTAGGTCACTACGTCAAATCTTAGAAAAATCTTATGTACAATCTAGAGGCCACAATTCAAGTTCAGTACTCATGAAACTTGGTCAAAATGTTTGTCTGGATGACATCTTGGATGAGTCTAGGAAAGGCTTGTGTACAATCTAGAGGCCAAATTTTCAGTCCAATAATTATGAAAGCTTGTTAGAATGTTTGTCATAATATCTCGAAAGAGATTTAAAATGGATGGATCATGTTTGGTCAAAAAGCCCAGGTGAACGATTTAAGGACTATCATGGCCCTCTTGATTAAATTAAGAATTGAATGATAAAATGTTTGTAAATAGGGGTCCAGATGCTGAAATTCTAGATAATGTAGAGTAGTGGGCAGCCTGCAATAAATGATTTACAATCTACGGCTACTTCTCACAGAACCATTTCCAAAGCTTTCATACGTAGGCCGCACAAAGTTCTATAAGTTCTGTAATAGATTAAGATTCACTGAAGACAATGATAAATGGTTGACTTGACAAGCACAGGTCGCCTGACACTGACGTATGGTTTCCCTCAATTCAAACAACAGTTATTGATTACGATTGTCAGGACACTGTTAATCAGAGGATAAAGCTTGAAATTAATTCGGATTCGTGGCAGCTCTTTCAGGAACAAAATAATAGATTTTCTCTTGCATCACATAAAACCGCTATAGCATTCATAACTCTTTACCAGACGACAAAATGTTAGACTTGCCTAATTGAAACTTTTTGCAGACGACAAATTACATGTAGCCTAAACTACGGTTTCTATATTTAAAAGGATGCAAAACATTGTGGGGAAAAAAGAGGATGCTGGTTACCACCATTTTCTCTTTTTCCCACAAATGTTTTTAAAAGTATAATTTCTTTAGAGTGGTGAAAACTCAGGATTTTAGAGGGATTATGAGGTCTAGTGAATTGCTGTAATTTTTGACTGTCCTCAAATAAAGAGGCATGCATTTTTTCTTTGGGAAGAAGGTTTATCATGCTTTAAAGTTAAATGAATATTTCCGCCATTCTGCAAGTTGCTAGATAGATATTTTACCATTTTTGACAGTCATAAGTAAATAAGTTTTGCAATTTTGCTATTGTCAAACAGTTGTACCATTTGCCAGTTTGCCATTCTATAGCTGGACAAGATTTACAAAATGTAAACCAAATAAATGTCTGCATCTCGATTGTCGTCAGTTTACGCTTTTCCAATCAATTCTGTGTTTTAAAGACCTTGAAAAATTGGGCTTCTGAAAACATTGTGGGAGATGTGCTGGTCTCCAGTTTTTTTTTTTTTTTTTTTTGGTTTTTTTTTTTTGTTTTGTTTTTGTTTGTTTGTTTTGTTTTTTTCTCTCTCTCCTTTTCCTACAATGTTTTCAAACGTTTCAAAGGCAAAACCATCCTTTGGACCACATTCGATTTGTTGTTCGCAAATACTTTAAAATTGGACTAGTCTAAAATTTTGTCGTTTTATAAAAGCTTAAACGGCTTGGCAAGTCGTCTTTCATATAGCTTTACCCTTTCTGACAGCCGGTTTTTAAAAATCTCTTTGTCAGGCGGCAACTGAATTTCTGCACCATTTTCTTCTCGTCTTTGATGAAATATTTCTTCAGTTTTGTCTGTCTTCAAAAAAATGGCTAAACCTTGCCTGACGTTAAGCAAATAGGTGTACCAATTGCTGAAGTCGTCAAATGAATATTCGCGCATACTTCACTGGCTGTCAAATAAAGGGGTTTTCAGTCTATTTTTCTTCTTTTAAACGGTTGAGTCATTCTCTTCGCTATCCAAAGGAATATATATTTTAGTTAGTTGTAAATAGATATGAATATTTGTCCGTCGTCAAAAACATAAATGTACCTTCAGTTTTAAATCACATAAGTGGCTCTGCCATTTGCCAGTCGTCTCCTTTTTGGTTAACAAATAAACAGAAATATCTTTCACAAATGGGTTTTCTGCTTAAAACTCGGCTCTTTTGAATTGATCTCTCAGAAATTGCTTAGCTTGATTTATACAGCATTTCTCCCGGTAAATATAATCCTGGGAATGTTCTGTATAGCTGTGCTGTTTTTCGCCAGGCATCAAATAAGTATCTGCAACATTTTGTACTAGTAGTCAAACATGTTTCATTACTTTAGCCATTTTAGAACCGTTTTGCTTCTTGACCAAAGATAGCTCTACCAAACTTTTCCCTCGTCATATATAAATACGCAGGAGTATTATTTTTGCTAGTTGTCAAATAAAGAATCTGACACGAGTCGGCTTTAGAGACAAAATTTTATTAAACGAGTCTAGAAAAAAACTTTTTTTTGTCGACGATGTTAAAAAGATGTTACATGTACGTCAAAAGCCAACTAATATCACATTCTTTTTATCACATGCAGTCTCTCAGGAATTATAGTTCATGATTTGTTAAAACAAACGGACTTACATGTATTATGTGTATTGAAATTTACATGAAGCCTACCATGACATGTGTGTACATCACAGACGAAAAATACTTGTAAAATAGTTGTAAGGGTTCCCTCATGATACTTAACATATAGCCCAAGTTGGAGTAAATATCTCCAGTTATAACAGTGACATGTGAAAATGTTAAAGTTTCTGAAGAGTGATGACGTTGACCACGACAGGGTTATGACGATACACCACAGTCTGTATTCACCAGCCATTCTTAAGAGTATTCTTAGTCTCATTATCAATCGTTTTCTAAATTTGAAAATAACACAGCTTCTGATTGGCTAAACCATTTGGTTTAGCCAATCAGAAGTTGTGTTACCTTCTAAATCTCGGTGAATACAGACCATAGCTTCCTTCGAAGGGAGACCTAGGCGAGACATAGTATAAATGATTTAAATAGAGAAACGTTCGAAGGAAAAAAAAAATATCTTATTTCAAAGACAGTAATAGTGAAAGAATAACTACTTTTATCACATAATACCCAATTTTCAGTGTAATACAGCGACTGCGAATTTTCTCTACTCACAATAATTGTTTGATATAAGCAAGTTGTGCCGTACTTGGTAAGTTTTTTAATCATACGCCTCATTTCTAAAACATTGCTAACCAAGATTGTTTTTGTGAAATTACCTGTCAAAATTTATTATCTTCAAAAACTGTGAACTATATCATCTGTACATTAAAAAAAATCATAATATGCAAGTTTCTTCAAAAGTAATTTCGTTTGTGATGTACACACCTGTCAGAGAAAAAAATAGGCTTCATGTAAATTTTAATACACATGTACATATTAACACATCGTGAACTAAAATTTTTGAGAAACAGTTATGTGATAAAAAGAATCTGACATTCGTTGGCTTTTACTTTTATTAAAGTCGTGGACAAAAGTGTTTTAAGCTCGCAAAAGACTCACTTAAAAGATTTTTTAGACACCTTTAATGAAATTTTGTCTCGAATGCCAACTCATGGCAGATCCTATATACAGGTATCTCTTTCCCGCACAGTGTTTCTATATGCTGCCCACTACAAGAGCGTAAAAGGTCGTGTTTGTCAGGTGTTAGCCGAGTTAATTATGGAAAGACTAACAAAGTGCGTTGAACCTTAAACTGATTTCTCAGAAATTGCACAGCTTAATAGACCTAGCCTTTTTTTCCTGGTAAATATTATCCCGCGGGCATTCTGTATTATATACTTCCAGGGAGAATACTATATATTCAGGAAACGTTGTAGATTTATAAGTTTTACTCTCCCGGTAAAGACAGCATTACTGCAGGCATTCACGTCTAATCCGTTTAAGAGTTACCATTGTGCTTTATTCGAGACTTTATTCCGGATTTACTGAATTCATATATAGAGTGGAACTTCGAGATTCTTCAAAGATTTAGCTGCTGGTATTTGTCAATCACCTCAGAACTGGATGATGTACATACGCGTTTAAAACCCATATTAAGGATAAGATGTTTTGTCTGAAATTGACATTGTATTTTGTGATTTGTTTATCATGGACAAGTGCTTCACTGATCGTAGTAAGTAAAACCTTACTTTTATTGTTCTTCAAAACTGTTTTGTAAAGATCTCATCGACTACGTACACGCGTTGTCATAATTCTCATCCTTCGTTAGAGAACCCTTCATGTACTTAGCACTAAGAACGGACCAACTTCATACCACACCCATTTGCTCTCTGCGAAACCTGATTAACCGTTTGAGCTTTTGGATATCAGTTTTAACTTAATAGATGGGTCTCAAGCAACGATTGGTTACATTAGCTAATCTTAATTAAAGTTTTAATTCCTATGATACTAGCCACAGCTGGCATGTTCTCTGTTCACATAATGTTTCCTAATCCTTTACAGACAAATTCCGTGATTTGAACCAGTTTTAATTCGTTGTCTGCAAATGCTTTTCATTTGGACCTGTGGAAAAGTTTGTCGTCTTGAAATGAGTAAACCCCGAACTTGGCCAAGTCAATGAAAAGAGCGTTTTCGGACGGAAGGGGAAACATAAGCCATGCTCTGTGAAATGCAGTTGCCAAAAGTATCGATCCAAGTCAGCCTACGCATTCTGTGCAGGCTGACCTGGATCGAATCATTTTGCTTTTGGTGTATTTTCTGCATGTGCAAAGGCCAGTCAACATCAGGATTCAGCTTGTTGTTAGACAAAAAAGTGATTTCCAAAGATCTATAATAACAGGATGACTTTCTAGGCATAATGCATAATGCAGATGTATCTAAACCCTTTCACCAGAGCATGGCTCAAATTATTTCATTTTTGACAAAGTATGGCACAATTAAGAGGGCAGTGTAGATTCAAGCTCAGACTGCCCATCTTGTTCAGTTTTTTTTTAATTATTATTATTTTTTAAATCTACACTGTCTGCTACTGCAATTTAAATGGTCCTTGGCATCTGCAGAAATAATATTCAATTTACAGCGAGAGAAACATTTCCTTGTACATGTAATTACCTCTTACAAATACATGGTGCTTTCTATTTGGAGTAGACTAAATTGTTGATTCAGTTAGCTAAAGTTCACAGGTACTTTTTCAGCACTAGTTCTGTTGTGGTCTGAATTGATGGTAGACAGGTCTTGATACATGTATATGCAGGTGTATCTTATGTCTTCACTTGGGTACCACTACATATTTGTTTATATAAGACGAAAAACGGTCATTGCACGTACATTTACCCGTTCAATCGACCGATCGATCGATCGATCAATCAATCAATGAACAAAAAATGTAGCACAAGAAATGTCCGCATATATCTAGATCAATCCCGTCTAACGCACGATGATACAAAGAGGTTTGTACACACGATGGTAACAAAAGGGTTTACAAAGGTGACATAATAACGATATAGAATGGAGACTTTGTGTGAATGAATGAATGAATGAATGAATGGATTAATTAATTAATTAATTAATTAATTAATTAATTAATGGATTAATTAATTAATTAATTAATTAATTAATTAATTAATTAATTAATGCAATGTAATTAAATCTTTATTGACAGAACATGCAATGGTTCGACTCTTCGACGTAACATTTAAGATTTGTTGTACGCTAATGTGGCAGTGGTATTATTTTTTTGACGGGCGGAGGTTAGGAAGGAGTTGTACTGGATCCCAAAACAGAAGCTCGAGTCCTTTATATTAACCATTAGGCTGCTAAGCGCGACTCATGGACCTATTGCGGACAGTGTAGATCAAGATCAGCCTGCACAGAACGTGCAGTCTGATCTTGGATCTACACTGTCCGATAAGGAGAGTTTTTTTTTCCAAAAAGTAAGTTTAAAATAACATGTGTCTTGTTTTTACTATCGGCTTATAAGTTTTATTTAACTTATTTAGCAAGATAACGGTTGACAAAGACAAACGTCTTCTGTGGCCCGTACGGTGCAGTTTAGTTATATCACAAAGATAGCTCATTTGTACATTCTGTTTTAAACTGTACATGGCTTTGGCTGAGCTCTGCCTTGTCAAAAAGTAATAATTAAGGACAACACCAGCGGGAGCCCAGCAAGGTTTGTCTGATTACAAACGACCAGACCACAGTGCCTCAGAGAACCGTATGGAAGCGTTGTTGGGGAAGAACTTGGATGTAGAAGACCAAAATAATCGTAAAACAATACCTATATAAGACATGCTCTGTGAAAAGGGGGTTTAATGCATCCGCAAAAAGTACCGACTCCGGTCAGCTTGTGCGGACTGCGCAGGCTGATCTTGACCGAAGCTTTTTACTATTGGTCAATTTTCTGCATGTCAAAGGACCATTTTTCATCATAACTGAGTCGATTGTTAGACAAAATGGATTTTATGGATGCTTAATTGTGTGATGTCTTGCTTTGTTTAATGCACAACGGATGTGTATTAAACCCCCTTTTGCCATAACATGGCTCATATGTAAATTAGCTATTAGGGCTATCTCCTGAGACAAGACAGAACGAATGCCGATGCAAAATCCTACACTAGAATTAGGTCATTTACTCCGGTAGAGTGTTACTTAATTATCTGTAGTCCTAAGGAACACCGATCACAGGGGGAATTTCGCACCCTACAAATTAATGAGCCGTCGGTGCTATAAACAATTTCTGTTCAAGAAACCGTTATACTAGAATACAAGAACACTTTTACCGATAAAACTTCAACATATCAACCATCTGGGATCAGACTGAAGTTTGAGCACGGTCTGATCTTGATATACATGTACACTATCAGGAATACTGCAAAAAACGCGCTTATAGGCGCGCTTAGTAGCCAGAGATTGAAAGAATTTTCATGTCCCTATTTACTACCATGGTTTGACTATTTAGTCATCTTTCCGATACTATATCCTATCGCTATTCATATATGTACACGTGTACTTTTTCTTGCAGTCTTGATTCAGAAACTCTCTTTTTTCTTGTTAAATTTGTAATTCTTTTTAATTAATTCTTTTTTCTTGCTGTAGTATTTCTATTTGACCTCTATCCAGTTGCACTTTCGTAATCGAGAAAGCCAGTTGCTGTTTGGATTTCTTTATTTATTCTTTAGTACACAATCGACTGTCAAAGACGCATAGATCAAGTGCATCTTGGACAGAATTTGCACTCTGAGTTTCATCTAGACTTACAGATATTTTGTTACATTATTCTTTAATCGAGAGAACCAAATGCTGTTTTGGATTGCCTTGTTAATTCTAGATAAATAGTAGTCAAAGAGGCCTAATTCAATGTCTTTAAAAATGGCCCAATTTGAAATGTTCGAGTCCTTCTTAAAGACTTGCATACGTCTCGTTTTCATTCATATAACTGTCTACGATATACGTTATAAGTTCCATGTCATTATCAAGCAAGATCTCATCAATGGTTGTCATTATACGACCCTATAGTATGAAGGTTCTGAAAGAACTCAAAAGCAAGTGAGGCTCCTTTTCTCACAATGATTTCAACGCATATAGTCAACGTTTGTTCAAGTATTTCCTTTTTTGTCTACCTCGTGGTTTTGAATGTGTTATGCTATACAAAACTTTCTTTGTACTAAAACTGCGTTTTGCAAAAAATTGTCTTTGACTATTTTCAATAGCTCATATAAAATATATATTTTATATATTTTGTTTTCTGCCAACCCGATTTGGAGATGTTTCAACGCCTTACCCACAGGTTCAAAATAATGCACTAAGGTATCATGAAATATTCACGGAAACATTTTTGCAGTATTTTTAAAGTAACAGTATTTAGAGGTCGCCTGTTTCGGACTTTAGTCGATAGATGTGGTACCAACCGGGCAGAACTCTTCCTAACTTTTAAAACTTGCTGTAACATATAATGGGATAATGCATGCAACATGGCGACCAGTCTAAGGAAACACAGTATATCAAATTTCATTTAAATCTGTGTTTTTACCCATCACTGTCCTTGGCCGATCCGATTTAGAGATATTTTCAAAAGACTTAAAGATACACCTATACTAGTTTTCAACCAGTTTTTATCCCACTTCATCCTTATTTTATGACGCTATAATCATTCTTGTGTCTTCGCGCCAAATAATGCCCCTGATGGCTGCAAGGTTGCACAGATTACGACAGATAGAAAGTACATTTCATGCTTTGGAGGCCTTCCAAGCTATCGCTGTTGTCGTTTCCGGTTTTAAATGACAAATCCCTTGAGTTTCTTTATCCCGTACACCGTTTTTATCGCTTGATTGTCCATGTATACTGTTTTTCCGGAGAGTGTAGATCAAGATCAGACTGCACATTCTGTGCAGTCTGATCTTGGATATTCACTGTCTGCTACTTTATTACAATTCTGGCAATAGCAACATTGAAATGAAAATATCTTGGATGTTTTTTCTCTAAATGAAAAAGGCCTGTTCATTTATTTAGCGCTCTAAGGTTTAAGGGGAAAAAGGCTTGGTCATCATTTTCGATCAAGCGCGGGTTTTTTTCAGGTGTTGGTATAAAAAACGCCTGTGCTGATAACGATATAATGACGAAACGGATCAGTATAAAGGTAGAGCGGTGTAATACATCATCGATTGGTTTCATACAAAAGCAACCTTTGTGTAATATGTTGTCAAGTTGAAATCATATATAGTTAAATTGGTATGATATAAAAATAATTGGTTCAATATATAGTTCGATTGGAATGATATAAAGGAATTTTCGTTTAATATAATGTCTAAAATGAAACCATACCATGCTTCTTTGGTTCAATATAAGGACAAATGCATAAATATAAGCACAGTTTGGTTCAATATATTGATTAATCCAAACCATACCCTGCTTCATTGGTTCAATATAAGGACAAATGCATTAATATAAGCACAGTTTGGTTCAATATATTGATGAATCCAAACCATACCTTGCTTCTTCGGTTCGATATAAGGACAAATGCATTATTATAAACACAGTTTGGTTCAATCTATTGATGAATCCAAACCATACCATGCTCCTTTGGTTCAATATAAGGACAAATGCATTAATATAAAACACATTTTGGTTCAATATATTGATGAAACCAAACCACACCATGCTTCTTTGTTTCGTTATAAAGACAAATGCATTATAATAAACACAGGTTGGTTTAATATATTGATGGATCCGTATCATATAAGGAAAGTTGGTTCAATACATGATTTGATTGGTTTCACATACAGGATTTGCCGTTTAATACATTGTTCAAATGATATTTTATAATGCTACTTCAGATTAATACATGGACTATTCCGTTCAGTATACATGTATTGAAGTTATGGATTAATATAATGAAGGTTGGTTCCATATAAACAAGTTTTCATTATATATATAGTTGTAGTGAAGCCATACATTACAACAACGGTGCAATGAACTGTAAAAGAACGATGTAAGATAGCCATGGCTTTCCATAGTTTATACTTTACCCATCTATGCGGTCCTACACCGGGGGAGTGGGGGGGGGGGCGGCATCAGATAGATGCACCCACTTATCAGATCGCTGGATCAATAAATAACTGAAGGTCACCCTCAGACTCCTAAGCACTAAAATAACAATTAGGTTGCAGGGCTGACCAACCCCTATTTTCATTGATTATGCTAGTGATTTCATTAACATATCCTAGAATTTACATATGCTGATTTTTTATTATCCCTTATAATTGCTGAATGCTGCTCTGCAATTTATTCGCTATTCAGGACTTCGAGTTCTTTGATTTCCCATTTAGAAGCATCTGCTGTTTTATTTATCCGTTAAATACTGCGGCAGTCTAAAGGTTTGAGACTTTGACTCTTTATCACACATTTACGAATTTTAACGACCCTGAGAAAGAAGCCTTTTGAAAACATTGTGGGAAAAGGAGAAAATGCTGGTAACCAGCATTTTCTCCTTTTCCCACCATGTTTTCTACCCTTCCCAAACCAAATTTCAATTTTTCAGTCACTTTTATTTTGTCGTCTGCAGATTCTTTGAATTTGGACCAGTCTATAATTTTGTTGTTTGGTAAAGAGTTAAAGAAGTTCGTTGATTTTATTTCTTCCTGAGGTATTGGAAGTTAAATCGAATTTGTCTTGCATTCTGTGTTTTCACGTTGCTCCTTGACAGGAAAAAAAGATGTAGCACTCGAAATGCGAAGATCGCGTGTTACAATCGTGTTTATTCAGAAGGCATTAGCCTTTGGTTAGGGAAATTCTGCCTTATCGCAATTATAAATTACGCGGAGAACAAAATTAGATCAAAAGAAATTAAGATTTGTCAGAGACATGAAAATGTTCTCGTCAGCTTCAGGCACAAATACCCCCTAGCAGTGCTACGTTACATGTTGAAAACTGACAGATTGTGACAGGATGAAATGGAACCATCTAACCCTTTACCGTAACAATAACAAACGTGTCTCAGCCAATCGCTGGCTTGGTTTGAAATGAAGATTTGGCATCGCCTTTGAAAACAATCTCCCGAAATTTAGCTATTTGCGGTGGATACGTCTGGAAAAACAGTAATTGAAAGTGACACCGTTTTTGCTTTGGATAATTTTAAACTAACCGAAAACTTATTCAAATGATACAAGGTGAAATAAATGAAGGAAATATAAATAGCTGTCTTGAATAGGATTTAAAAAAATGTAGGAAAAGGAATAATTGACCGCTTTACATTTGCGTACTATTGGTTTTTTCCCGAAATCCTTGAATTAGAAAGACGTCTACTCAATATGAGTAAAATGTGTTTATGTGTTCATGCATTACGATTACCGTAGAGAAACATTCTACCTCTTTTTCCTTTTTTCCAAGCAATTGAATAAAGATAAAAAGATAAACAGAAAAACTTTAAGGGAAAAAGTATATACTTTCCTAGTATTACATGAAAAGAAAAGCAACATTCGCTTACAATTGCCCGTTTTTCCTCACTGTTTTCAAAATCTGTTCAATACACATACGAAATAAACTGTCATTATTGACGTCAATGTGCTAGATGCCAGACGAATGTTTAGAACCTGGGTTATTATCCCCCGCCGAAGGTGGGGGGATATAGTTTTAGCGTTGTCCGTCCATCCGTCCGTCCGTCCGTCCGTCCGTCCGTGTGTCCGTCCGGGAGAATATCTCCAATACCATTGGACAGAACTTCATGAAACTTTATATGTGTGTACAATAACCCATTCCGCCGAGACACTTTTTTTTTGTTTTTTTGATTCGATGCAAAATGGCTGACTGGGAGCGATTTTAAGTTACGCGGTTGAGTGAATTTTTGTTGTTTTCAGTCTTCATTTTTACAGCATTTTCTGCTTGTCCGGAGCATAACTTTGTCATCTCCAGTCCGATTGACTTGAAACTTGTCATTTGTGTTTGTTGCAATAATACGGAGTGCAGTGCGAATGAAACATAACTCTACCTCATGCTGTCTTTGAGTTATTTCCCTTTGATCGTCAATTTTTACAGCATTTTCTGCTTGTCCGGAGCATAACTTTGTCATCTCCAGTCTGATTGACTTGAAACTTGGCATTTGTGTTTGTTGCAATAATACGGAGGGCAGTGCGAAAGAAACATAACTCTACTTCGTGCTGTCTTTGATTTACTTCCCTTTGATCGTCATTTTTACAGCATTTTCTGCTTGTCCGGAGCATAACTTTGTCATCTCCAGTCCGATTGACTTGAAACTTGTCATTTGTGTTTGTTGCAATAATACGGAGTGCAGTGCTCAAGAATCATAACTCTACCTCATGCTCTCTTTGAGTTATTTCCCTTTGATCGTCATTTTTACAGCATTTTCTGCTTGTCCGGAATATAACTTTGTCATCTCTAGTCTGAACATCTTCAAATTTGGTATGCATGATTGTTGAAAAATTACGGAGTGCCGTGCACAAGAACCATAACTCTTCCTAGCACGAATTTTGAGTTATTCCCCCTTTGATCTTCATTTTTATAGCATTTCTTGCTTGTCCGGAGCATAACTTTGTCATCTTTAGTAGGAATGACTTAAAATAATGGTATGCTTATTTATTGCAATATTTGGAAGTGCAGTGCTCAAGAATTGTAACTCTACCTCGTGCTGTCTTTGAGTCATTTCCCTTTGATCGTCATTTTTACAGCATTTAGTGCTTGTCCGGAATATAACTTTGTCATCTCAAGTCAAAACGACTTCAGACTTGGTATGCATGTTTGTTGCAATATTACGGAGTACAGTGCGCAAGAACAATAACTCTACCTAGGGCGGATTTTGACTAATTCCACTTTGATCTTCATTTTTACAGTATTTCTTGCTTGTCCGGAACGGAACTTTGTCACCTCAAGTCAAATTGACTTGAGACTTGGTAAACATGTTTGTTGCAGTTACGAAAAGTGCAATGCACTGGAGCCGTAACCTTACCTAATTCCCTTTTGGAATTATTCCCTATTCATTTTTTTTTTTTTTTTTTTTTTTTTTCTTTTACAGCTTTTCATGCTTCTCTACAATATAACTTTGTCTTTTCATGTTGGAATGACCTGAAACTTTATATGCATGTTTCCTTAACATTAGAGGAGACATTCATGCCTATTTCAATCACTTACATGATTTCTGCTGCACTACTATTTTCCTCTACCTGCCCTTTACGATTATTATCCCCCCCTCGACAACTGGCGGTGGGACGGGCGTATCTTGCGACAATTAGCCGCTCTTGTTCATTAAGAGTCATGTCATGGAAAAAGGGGGCTTGACAAATATTTTCATTATGGACCAATATCTCTTTCACTACAGGACAAAATGTAATTAAACTTCATCTTTATTAAGCCACAGACAATAGTTATTTGATTTTATTTCATGAAATGCCATGTCATGAAAAAAGGGGGCTAAATGTATAATTTCATTATGGACCAATAACAGTTAGTTCGCCCATTCGTCCGCCTGGACAGATATCTCCTAAAGTCCTTGACGAACATTTATGAAACTTCATGCATGTCTTCCTTAGGATAGTCCGTTGATACAATTTTCTTTTATATATAATGACGTGTCATGGAAAAAGGGGGCTTGATGTATATTTTCATCATTTGTTTTCATTTAATGAAATGCCATGTTATGGTAAAAGGGGACTTAATGTATAATCTCATTATGGACCGCTTATGTATTTTTAATTTAATGAAATGCTGTGCCATGGAAAAAGGGGGCTTAATGTGTCATTTTATCATGGACCATTAACAAAAAGGCCACATGTTCATGCAACACACAATACCTTTAATATGTTTGTAACAAAAAAGGTCTTTTTGTTTGCACGGAAACGGCACACATAATGAGTTTTTATAACATTGCCGCATGCACTTTTTACTTTGTTATTTATCTTTTTTTTTTTCAGAAAAAGAAAATGCGGAAAAATGAGCATTTGCTTGTTATGAGCAAATACTGATTTTCCAACAATGTTTCCCTCTTCTTTCAAAATAAGTATAGCTTATTCAGAATATTTCAGCTTTGTTTCACTTAAACCTTTTAGCGCCACAGGTAAAATCAGGGGCTGTTACGGATTGTGTAAACTAAGATCAGGCTGTACAGAAAGTGCAGGCTGATCTTGGATCTCTGCCGTCCGCTTGTTTAGTCCAGCCTGTAAGATAAAAAAATCTTAGATATATTTTATGGATTGTATTTTCAGCCGTCAAAAGACACACAGTTGATTTGAGCCATGCTCTGTGAAAAGGGGGCTTAATGCATCTCCGTGATGCACGATACCATGCAAGTCATCACAGTATTATAGATCCGTAAAATTTGTTTTATATTATAACCTACTGAGTCGTGAGGCACACTTGTTCTTGGGCATGCAGAAAATTTGCCAAAACCAAAAAGTATCGACTCAGGTCAGCCTGCGCGGACTGCGCAGGCTGACATGGGTCGATGCTTTTTGCAAATACATTAAGCCCCCTTTTCACAGAGCATGGCTCATTTGTTTTGCACTGACAGGGCTAACCTGTTTTGCGATAAGCACAATAACAGCTTGTACGGAAAGCCGTTTATATGCATTGAAAACCATTTTAATCTACCTTAATTTAACATTTGTATTCAAAGTCAGACAAACGTAGAGCTATAAAATATCTCCTCTTGAAAAGGGAACTCGAGTTTCATTGTATCTTGAAATTAACACTTGAGAAAACAAATTCGCAAAATAATAATATCTGTTTTTGTGTCGAATGTAAACGATTTCTAAAACTCAATATATTACGGTTTTTGTCACAGTGTTCTATTCAAAATTGTATAATAGATGACACAATGATATGACACCAAGGGCCTGGGCTGCATTTCAATAAACTGCGTAAATTTACGCAAATCATTTGGGATTGTATATATACACATACGATCCCTGCTTTACCCGAAGTTATGAGCCGGAGTAAAGTTATGCAAAAATGTACTCAAATCGTAAAGTTATACAGTTTAGTGAAGCTGGTTTTTCGACTTGATACTTGCTTACCTAAACTGCGTACGCAAATTTCATGCGTACGCAGTGTAGTGAAAGGCAGCCCTGGTCACAAAAGATGATTTCGAAGTACTTTTTTAACTCTTATAGAGCAAAATATATCGACGTGACCTGTTTCGGCAGCTGAAATACAGTCAACCGAAACTAAGAAAGATAATCTTGGAGGCTTTACTAAACAAGCGGACGGAAGATACTGCACTTTCTTGGCAGTGTGATCTTGATCATCCCGGCAGCAAAGGTGCTGTTGTTGCTTATGGAAATTACATTATTAGTCCCCAAACTGCTAAATAAACTACGTGAAAGTATTCGATGGGGAAAAAAAACAACAAAGAATTAAGAGTTCAAAGTTCTCTTCATGTTAAACAAATATCATCGGACTGTATAGATCCAAGATTGGAGTTTACGTTCTGTTGTATTAGTCTACAATGTCCGCAAAAGTACAATAAATAGCTCTTAACGGTCTAGGAGTTAAAAATGGTAAACAGGACTGTAAGAGAAACCAAGAAATTAGTGAAAATCATCAAAATATCATTTTGAAATATTCCTACAAATCTCGACTGAAGTTCTTGCATCACACGCAAATAATCGGTCACGCAAGGAAATATCCGTATCTGCGAGTGGCAGGTATAGCTCATCATACGGTGTGATGATATAATCCGTGTCGGGGTTAATTTTATTTTAGCTCCCAAAGTTGTTGGTCAATATGTTACGTCATAATATTCATCCGCCACTCAACTAGCATTAATTTTTCTTTTAAGTTCTTACCGTTTTTAATAGATTTGTTAATAACTGCAATATTTTGTTGTTAAGATTTGTAGGTATGCACTACAAGGAATATTATGATAAAGTAACTTTATCGGGGCTTGTATTTGCTTCGAGCTGCGTAGGGAAATGTTGACTTTTTGCTTGACCTTCTGTCTCACGAGATATCAAATTTGCTCACGCAGCTCAAAGCAGATACAAGCCAAGGGAAAGTCACTACAACAACACAACATTTCGTACATACCCATTAGAAGGACAAGTTAAATCAATGAAAAGGTTATTTGAATCCGTATTCACAAACCAGTCTTGCAAACATTCTTGGTCTTATTCTCCAAAATCACCAAAATTTAAAAGTAACACCACTTCTGATTGGCTAAACCATAAGATTATTGTTTAGCCAACCAGAAGTTTTGTTACTTTTAAATCCAGAAAATCTTGGAGAATAAAACTAAAATTGCTCTTCAGAATGGATGGTGAATACGGACCTAGTCTTCAATACACGATCTAGATCAAACTTGTCTTTGATGTTCACAGTTTGTCCCATACTTTATGATACCATCTATCGTACTAGTTACTTCAGGACAGTAAAAAATATTCCGTATTTGTATGATAGTAAGGACCCTAGGATATATACTGAACCAAAAAAGAAACTTCCCCTGTGTTTAAGTGCAAATGCAATGTTATTAAAAAAAATCGAAATATCAGACGACCTACATATATTCGGGCGAACGATTATGTGTCCGATAAAACAAATTTTAACTCGATTGAAAGCATTTTGCAGAAGAAACCCGCTGAAAGCGATTTTCACGTGCATACACGGACCAGTATAATTCGTGTATATTTTTTGAAACCTTTCAGTCTAATTTTATAGACTTTCATGTCAATAAAAAAAAGACGTTGAAAAAAATTAAATTCTTTTTAGTTTTCTTTATTTTTGATATGCCTAGAATTCCGTAAAATTTACGCGAACGTGCCATTGGCATGCTTAATGCTGGTATGACGATGAATGCTGTTGCTATGGATATTGGCTGTTCTACTCGCGCTATTCGACACCTTAGGCAACGTTTTCAAGCAACAGGGCGTACGGAAGATCAACCACGTAGTGGACGTCCTCGCGTCACGACGCGCGGCCAAGACCGCTATATTCGGAACACCCACCTGCGCAATCGCTTCCAAACTGCCACAGCCACTGCTGCTAACACCCCTGGTACACATAACAACCGTATATCTGCCCAAACTGTGCGCAATCGCTTGCGCGAGGGTGGGCTACGTGCTCGTCGTCCATACGTTGGTTGTGTTTTGACGCGACGTCACCGCGTAAATCGTGTTAATTGGGCACGTACACACCAACGCTGGCTTGGACAACAGTGGAATAGCGTTCTTTTCTCTGACGAGTCGAGGTTTTCCATTCATCGAGGTGATGGCAGGGTTCGAGTATACCGTAGGAGAAATGAACGTTATGCCAACTGTTGCGTACTTGAACGAGATCGTTTTGGGGGTGGGGGTTCTGTCTTGGTCTGGGCGGGCATTGCACATGGCTTTCGCACTAATCTCGTCGTTATCGAAGGGAATTTGAATGCCCAACGCTACCGAGATGAAATTCTTGCGAGGCACGTTATCCCACTGTTTCAAAATAATGCCAATATCATTCTTTTTCAGCATGATAATGCCGCAAGCCATACAGCTAGGGACAATGTGAATTTCCTCAGGGCGAATAACATTGCATTTATTAATGACTGGCCTGCCAAAAGCCCTGATCTGAATCCCACTGAACACCTTTGGGATAATTTGGACCAGCGTGTTAGACGTCACCCTATTCCCGCCGTCAAACGTCATTCAGCTAAGACAAGCCTACCATTTCACTACTTTTGGATAAACCCTCAGCAATAATTTTTTTTCACACAAAGTCGCAATAAAATACTCTTTCAATGCATATATATCTAGTTTAATCCCGATTTTCATATTTGTGTATATCTGCACTTAAACACAGGGGAAGTTTCTTTTTTGGTTCAGTATACATGTACATATTGGCCGGGCTATGGCAAAAGTTGGTTTAATATATCTCCGTGATGCATCCTACCAAGCAAGTCATCATATAATCATGGATTCATAAAATCCATCTTGTCTGACAACCGACTGAATCATGAGGTAAACTGGTCCTGTGACATGCAGAAAATTGACCAATTTAGCAAAACGGATCGGCCAAGGTCAATCTGTGCGGACTACGCAAGCTGACATGAATCGATACTTCTTGCAGATGCATTAAAGCCCCTTTTCACAGAGCATGGCTCAAAATTATTTATGACTATGCGTTTTTCGAATGCATGTCTACAGTAAAACCTGCAATTGCCAACTGGGTGTGTATTTACCAACCATTCAACTATTAAGAACATTTTTGCTTTAATTCTATATTTGGAAATAAACACAATTTCTGATTAACTGAACCAAATGTTTTAGCCAACCTGTTGCTTTCAGGTGTAAAGTAAGAGCACCGCATGTGGATGTCAAAGCACGGCTGCAGTTGCTGGAATTTTTATGAAAATTCTATGTCGAAAAGGAGCATAACAGTGTCAATATATTTTGATGGTTACCTGCCTCTGTTATATGAGTTCCTCCTATGATAGTTAACAACTAGTTCAAGTTGGAAGTAAATGTCTTCAGTAATGACAGAGGTATAATAAAATATCGAAGTTTTTGCACGATGACAAAGATAACGACGCCAGAGCTGTGACAGTAACTCGACGGTCCTTCGAAAACAACCCAGCTGAAAATCTTGAGAATAAGATTAACCCTTAGGCTGCTAAGCGCGACTCGCTGACCTTTTGCGGACAGTGTAGATCAAGATCAGACTGCACAGAACGTGCAGTCTGATCTTGGATCTACACTGTCCGATAAGGAGATATCTTTACCCCCAAAAATACATTTGAAATGGCTAAATTTGGATTTTTACTATCGCCTTGAAAGTTTAATTTCAGTTATTTAGCAGGAAAGGGGTTAAGAATGTTTGTGGATACGGACTAGGTCTATACGCAGTGAACCTGTGTGATTCTTTGGTGATTCACAGATACTGATATCTTCGTCTTTTCCGTATTCCGGCAAATTATCGCGATTTTAGTGTATGCATATTGATTTATTTAAAATTCAGATCATGTCTGGGAAATAATATCTACTAAAAGATCACGATGTTTGCTCGGAATACACAATCCCATGAGGGACTTCTCTCCTTAAAACACTCTGAATGTCATCTCAGCTGTTTGCGACTATATGACAACATTCTTCAAGAAACACGGGTTTCACAAAAAAAAATAAGGCAAATAAAAGCATTTTAGTTTTGACCATAGATTGTATGGATCACGCTTTTTTGTATTAACCCTTATCCTGCTTAGAAAATAAATGAAACCCTCAGACCGATAATAAAACCCCGAATAATGGTAATTCAAGCTTATTTTTGGTGGAAAAATATCTCCTTATCGGACTGTGTTGATCCAAGATCGGACTGCACGTTCTGTGCAGTCTGATCTTGATCTACGCTGTCCGCTAAAGGTCTGTGAGTCGCGCTTAGCAGCCTAAGGGTTAAAAAAGCATAGAGAAGGAACTCATAATTATTGAAGAAACCAAAAACTTAATGCCTAAACTGAACTTTATGCTGACAGATCGCTGAAACATCGCAACAGTATGATATGCCTGATATTTATGAGCCTAGCAAGATGTAAAAAGGGGGTTTAATGCATCTGCAACAAGTGTCGATTCATGTCAGCCTGCACAGTCCATGCAGGCTGAACGGGTCGAATCTTTTTGCTATTGTTAAATTTTATGCAAAAGACCATTCTATCTCATGATGCGTCCAATTCTTTTCACAAAATGGACCGGTAATATGGCTCCTTGGCGAAAACGGATTTTGCAGATGGCGTTGATTAAGATCAGACTGTACAGTGATATCTGATATTTGATCTATACCGTCCGCCTTTTTCAGTCAAGCCTATAAGATAGAAAATCTTTCTGAATTTCGGTGGACTGTACATTCAGCCGTCGAAGAGGTCGAGTTTATACATGCAGCCACAGGTGCCTGACATGTCTGGTGTCATACAACCCCTCTATATAGATATAATAAAGACTTTATCATATCTATATAGAGGGGTTGTATGACACCAGACATGTCAGGCACCTGTGCATGAAGCGATGAATAAGTGAAGAAATACAACTGAGACATGCTTTGTGAAAAGGGGGCTTGATGCATTTGCAAAAACTATCGACCTGTGTTCGCCTACGCAGTCCTGGCAGGCTGACATCGGTCGAAATTTTTTGCCATTTGTAAATTCTCGGCATGTCAAAGGACCATACTATCTCATGATACAGTCAGTTGTTAGACAAAATGGTGTGCAAGGACCCATAGTTATATGACGACTTGGTTGGTATAATGCATCACGGAGAGGCATTAAACCCTCTTTACGCACGACTCAAATATTTCAGTTGTTTATTTTCCTTGTTCGTTCTATTAATATATATAGTTATATTCTATAGGGTTGTTATTGTACACATCACATGACCACAGGTATGGTAAAATCATATATAATATTACAAGATACATGTATATGTATACGTAATAAAGTATGTCTATGTCTATGTCTATTAATATCATTATTTTACCCTCTAGTGGCAATTATTATTACGGTCGAAATAAATTATTTGACCTGGAAACACTTGTACCTTTGAGAGGTGTTTAATTTTCGTCTGGAGCAATAGCTACGTATTTAATTACCTACTTCTACATTTAATTAGCTGGGTTTTAATTCTTGTAGTAACCTACTTAACACTTAGATAACAATTAACGCTTTCCCACAAGACAAAACTCCATACCTGTCCAAAATGAAAGCATTTGCAGACGACAATTTCAGTGTGGCTCAAATGGTGCTATTTTCCTTCGATAGAGTATAAAACATTGAGGGGAAAGGAGAAAATGCTGGTTACCAGCATTTTCTCCTTTACTCTCAATGATTTCAAAGGCTTTATCTTAGAGGTCGTTAAAAGCCGGTTTTGTGTGGTAAAAGGCAAACGTTTTACCATACTGCTCTAGGGAAAAAGGCCTTTAAAACATTGTGGGAAAAAGAGAAACAACTGGTAATCAGCTTTTCTCCAATGTCTTTTACTCTTTCAAGGATTTATTTCATCATAAATTGAACCGCATTGAAGGCGTCGTCTGGAAATGTTTCCAGTTTAGACAAGTCTTGAGTTAATTTTTTTTCGTCCAGTCAATCAAAAGAGTTTATTTGAAGTAAGACTGTAAAGATTTTTCTTCAGTGAATACATTATTTCACACAATAAATTGAAGGAAAATTAACAGTGATAATATGATTGCAATACTACGCTTTTGCAGTGGTAGAGCACCGCTTTGAAGAGAGATAATTGTGTTAACCCTGTATCAAACGACAAAACTTTAGAAAAGTCCAAATCGAAAGTATTTGCAGAGGAGAAAACAAATGTAGCTCAGAAATTTGTTTTGGGAAGGGTAGAAAACATTGTGGCAAAAGGAGAAAATGCTGGTTACCAGCATTTTCTCCCTTTTTCCACAATATTTTCAAAAGGCTTGTTTCCCAGGATCGTTAATTGTCGGGATTTTATGGTAGAGGGTTGAGAGAACTTTCAAGGTAATGTTGGTTAAAATGTTGATGTTGCAATTACTAAGGTTTTATAGACGTGAAACACTGCTTTAAAGGAAGCCATGAAAAAACAAATTGCAGAACGAAAGATTGGCTAAAATGTTGAAACTGCACTCCTGTAACACCACTATAACCCTTTTTGTTTCGTTTAAGCATATTTTATTGCAAAGTTGAAGAATAATAAAGAATAATATACAAAAAAATGTGCAATATACATAGTAATCCAATGACAAGGCAAAAGGGTATGACCATACAGGTTCTTTTAACTTATTTTGTCATTCTCTTTCCGAAGTTAAAATTTTCTAAGTCGTTCATTTTTACTTTTGGTTTTTTGACACTCTACACTAATCTTAATTTTTGAACGACAATTTTGTTCTAGATACTCACTGACATGGTTATGACAATTAACAAGTAAAATTTTAAGAACAGAACAGAACAGAACATATATTTTATTGGACAAGCACAAGTGTACATAGTCAAATATTGCATGATTCATATAACAAAGCATTTGTCAAGGCCTCTCTCTCTCCTTCCTTCTCTCTCTCTCTATCACACAATTTCTCTACTTCACTCTCTCTCTCTCTTTTTCTCTCTACCCCTACCCCCCCCCCCAAAAAAAAAACAAAAACAAAAAAAAAAAACTGCTTATAAGTGAGGATGACATACGAAAGTAGTTTCACTCAATTTGTAAAAGATGATGATTAATATGTTTATAAAAAAGCTTATATTATACTAACACAATGATGATATAACCATTAGTTGTACAGAAAATGAAATCGCACTGATAATGCAGATTCGATATATTGTGCTACATTTGAAATTGTTCTTTTTTCTTGTTTGTTGAAAAGTTCAACCAACTTATACATACTTGGACTTCTAAAATAGAAACCATCTATGTACTGCCTGCGTAAAATACTATACTTTGGACATATTAAGAGTGAAATAAGAATAATTACCTATCTTTACAAAAAGATAAAAGATCTCAGATTTTACATGATTAATGAATGATTGATTGTAGAAGAATCAGAAGTCGGTAGGGTCCCAAGATCCGTGCAAATTGGTTTTAATTGTTAAAATTATCGTATGCTGTTGCCGAACTACTTAAACTATCCTGTACCCTTTATAAAGGTTTGTGCAGCCGTAAATATCCACAAGTTGTCCTCGGAACTAAGGGAATCGGACCAATACAATAACATGTTAACATTTAGTGGATAAAATAGACGTAAATTTTGAAAATAATGTGTGCATCGGAAGAAATAATGTTCAGCATCTTCATCTACATTTTGCATTTGGAGATATTTAATTGGAGATGAGGTCAAAGTTAAGCTTACTGCATCTGTTTCGGATCCTTTTATGTATAAAAGATAGATGGCTTTTACCGACATGATAGTGTTTTGGAACCTTCAGAAGCATGAAATGTATGTAGGATTCAAAATGTGACAAAGATTGCAAGGATTTAATGTCGTCTTAGAGCTCTTTCCACAAAGTAACTGCTGATGAAATGGAAGAATGCTTCACCATTGGTTCGACAAGCAACAAAATCGATATCATTAGTATTGCGAAGTAAATAATTAGTTCTTGTATTAACATTTAACCCTTTCTTTACTGTAGACGACACTAGAAGCTTTTGTGGACAGTGTAGATCAAGATCAGACGGCACAGAACGTGCCGTCTTATGTCTGACCTACACTGTCCATTACTGTAATTTAGATTATGACCAAATTGTCTCTTCATCTTGAAGAGGAACGACATTTGTAGCCATTGAAAAATTGCATTTTATTTACTTAGTAGTGAAAGAGTTAAAGGGAAGATATTGCTTAAGTATTGCGGGGTTAGACTGCTGATGAATTTGTAAATGAGTATGAGTTTCTAATATTTTTGCCTATTGTCTGACGGTAACCTGCTGCTTGTGTATGCTTCTCGCTGCGTAAGAAACTATTGACAAATCACTTGACCTTTAGTCTCTCACAATACCAAATTATCTCGATTACCTCGAAGCAAATACAAGTACTAGAAAAGTTGCTTCAACATAATATCACGTATATAATCGCACAAACATTTTTTTAAGTTTCTCAATGTTTTATGTTAGCGTTTAATTTGTATAGACCAACAATGAGAGTCTAAGTGGTATCACTTTTAGCTTCCTACACAATTCAAACGACTCTTAGAGGTTTTCATTTTTTAGTTAGAGAAATAAGTGGATTGCAGCTTTTGTCATGCGGGCATAATTCATGACGAAGAAACGGATAAAGTAGAGCATTGCAATTCGACGTTTATAGAGTGAGCTCCGTTTAAGCTGTGAATACATGTAATAAACAACTCGGATACGTTTCCACTGTACAATCTCGGGTCTCACTGTTTAATCACGTCCTACTATGCCAACCAGTGCGATATAATAGATCGGCAGCTGAACTAAGCTGTTGTATTAAGGCATTGAAGAGTCTTACATTAAAAGCACTGTCTACGGAAATCAGCTGTGATAAATACAGGAAACCCTCGTGTTTTCTCGTTTAAGACGCCGTCGTAGAGAGACGGAAATCAATATCACGTGGTGTACTGGATGTTTTTCTACAAGCTGGTGACAGGATATAGAGCTGTGATGTCGACACAGACACAACAGAGGTCATCCAATTATTGAAATGTCGTCTGCTTTTCGGTGAATTCCAATCTTTTCAGAAAACTAACGTTCTTTTGCCCTTTTCAAACCTTCCGTAAAACCTGCATGACTCAAATATTTGTTAGGGCCTCAAAATGACCTCTGTTTGAACGCACATTTAAAGAAGTCTCGAAAAACCACTCGAAATTCAGACATTTGCTAAAAAGTTATAATTACGCCAAGTATTTATTATCTACCATACCATACGTCATGACATAAGGATGATCTGTTGTTTATACTTAACCCTTTCCCAAACAATCCCTGGTTTTCACGACCCTGAGAAAGAAGCCTTCTGAAAACGTTGTTGGAAAAGGAGAAAATGCTGGTAACCAGCATTTTCTCCTTTTCCCACAATGTTTTCTTCCCTTCCCAAAACAAATTTCAATTTTTTAGTCACACTAATTTTGTCGTCTGCAAATGCTTCCAATTTGGACTAGTCTAAAACTTTGTCGTTTGGTAAAGAGTTAAAAGTAATGCAACAACAGAAGCTAAGACTGCCCGATACGGTGACTTGACTCAATACCGCGTACAATTATGGCGTTACGTGTATCTTTTGTATAAACAAATTCTGTTTCAAGATATAGGTACAGAGAGCCATAAAGATAGTTGCTTGAACTAAGAAAAGATGTTGGGCTTTTTTTTAAAAAAAAAAACAAGAATTGTGTCAACTTGTTATTAACTCAATCACTGCTGTGATTCACAATCAGTCTCCCTATATCAGCAATTTATAGTCATCAAAGGTCTTGTTTCTGAAAACTATAGAAGAGAAATCGGGACTATGACGAGACATGAAGATTTCTATTTTAATGTAAGATGTGTTATTGGCATTCATTGGTCAAATTTTTACTGAGATTGTTGATGATCCCTATTTTATAACGACCTCGACGTCGTACGCTGCAAATTTGTTTCGGCAGGGTATGTTTCACTTAGAGGGGCCTATGGGTAACAACTATATACATAGTTTGCTGATATCTCTGTTAGACAACACTATTCATAAATTGTTCAAGTTGAAAGCATTTTGCAGATAACAAAATGGGGCTCAAATGTTGAAACTTTTCTTCGAAATGGTTGAAAACCTTGTGGGAAAAGGAATAAATGCTGATTACCAGCATTTTTTACTTTTCCGACAATGTTTTCAAAATCTTTTTCCCCCCTCTCAAGTTCGTTAAAATACGGGATTGACTGGGAAAGGGTTATTTCCCATTCTCCATGGTGACCTTGACTCAACGTAATGTTTTATTGCAAATCTCTTAATGGAAGAAATTTTCCAGGGTTGCACGATAAAATGCAATTAAGGATCCCTGAGTCCAAGCAAAAAAATACATTAAATCTTTGCAAGTCGTTCTCGTTTTATGATTTTTTTCTTTGTTTTTTTTTGATTGGTTACAATTTATTTTTCTGATTGGTTACAATTCAAAACCATCATTTAAAGGAGGGTTTTAGATTTAATTATGTTTGACGTGAATCTTATCAAACTGATTCGATTTAAACCATGGTGGCAACCCAACAATCCGCCAAAAAAATCTGTATCAGTACGTGTAGCAATGAACTTTGTGTCTTGGTGCTCTAGTTCTTGATACAGTGTTATCAACTAGTCTGTCATACACGCCCTTAAAGTTGACAGCTCTTTAGAAATATTGTTCGAACCAACGCACCAGCTTAATACAAGCCATTACCAACATTATTTTGTATTTGCCATTTAAATACAGATTAGTTTCCAACCTTTCTCTTTAATCATGGGGGTCAAATGTACTACATGTAGTGTACTTAGATTATGTCTAAAACTTTCCTTTCTGAAAGCGTTATGGGTTAAGCATGAATGTTATGGGCCCACTCTAAACAATGGGAATGAGTCTATAAAAAGTAATAATGTTGTTTTTCAGAATCAGCCGCCACAGAATACAGTACAACATCTTAAGTCTTAAATAACTCTTAAGTGAAAGGCATACTGTGATTTTTATGACCGCTAAGAAGACTGTGTCTGCAAACATAGAGGGACAGGGAAAAATTGCTGGTACTTAACATTTTTTTAATGTTTCCCAAAGTGTTTTCTACCTTTTCATACTAATGTCTCATAGTTTTAGCCTCATAGGATTTGTCGTCTGTATTTTTATTTTCGATACAGAGGAGCTAATTTTGTCGTCTGTATAGAATTAGCTGGAGTTGATAGGGTCTGATGTCATTTATGAGGTCAAGACAAAACAAGTTATCAGCGGTAGATTATAATTGAAATATGTTGTGTTCAGCTGTCACTTGTAACGGAGATAGAACCGGAAACGGGATTGTCTTGTAACCACGTAACTTCCGTTATTGACGTCGCACTGGATGATTGGCTTTGTAAAGGTTTTGATGTTTCATGTTTGTTGGGAGATAGGCTTTTTCCTGATTGACGCTTTCGTATCTTTGGTTTTTTTCCCGTCTGGGTCGCAGTTTTCGTGACTTGTTACAGGCTAACAGACTTTTAAGATAAAGTTTGCCTGCGAAATACTACATAATAGTTTGTTGTCGCCGTGGATAAGTCCACGTCACGCGCCTTTAGTGATTTTCCCCTTTAAATTTCAATGTGCTTGGCAATTCGAAAAGAAATGAAAAAGGTTTGAAACATTTAATAGCCTACGAAATGCATGTAAGAGACAAAGGAATAACTGGACGTAAATTTCTTGTACATACGGCTGTAATGAAACTCACAATGATGTACTTATTTCCGAAAGGTTTGCAACTTGTGCTGATCATTCTCGATTGTTGCTTCTTGTAAGCTTTATCAGTACTCGAACCAAACCATTCAGTTGATAAAGGAAATCAGGAATGGTATCAAAATACCCTGTACTCTTTCAATGATAATGGCGACTGAAACAGCTTAAATTGTGGCCGGCGTAGACCGAAGTCAGCTTGCTCAGAATATGCAGTCTGACCTTGGATCTACACCGTCCGCTATAGCAGAGTAAAGTTATTTCAATTCTTAGCATGTTAAACATTTTTGTACCCTTTCTCGGATTTGATAGATCGCTTTTTACTAAAAACAGGGGGGTCTAAGCTGTGCTTCTAATCTGTAATCTGCGTCGTTCGATCATAATAATAATAATAATGCAATCAACACAGAGAAATCAAGGCCAATAGACAAGACATCATCGTCAAGAAGAAGGAAGAGAAGACTTACCTTATGATCGACATGGTAGTCCTATCTGAAAGAAATATCACCATCCAGGAGTTGCGGAAGCTGTCATAATACAAAAACGTTCACCTGACTAATATCATCTAGCAGTCTGCGAAATAAATATCGTGTCAATCAAATAAATTATTTTTATTTTTCTGGGCATGCCTTAGGCAAAACGTTTTGTGGACACTGTAGATCGAGATCTGACTACACAGAATATACAGTCTGGTCTTTGATCTACGCTCACTATTATTTTAAAGGTTTATTTAAAGATAATATTTAAATTAAAAAGGTGGAGTGCAATGCTGGGCTCAAAAAGATGAATGATTCATTTACCAGTCTGTGGAATACATGTCATGTAACGTAGATTAAACCCTTTACCTGCTAAATAAGTTAAATAAAACTTTCAAGCTGATATTAATTGAAAACCTAAATGTTGCTCTTTAAAAGTTATTTTGGGGGGCAAAATATCTCCTTATCGGACGGTGTAGATCCAAGATCAAACTGCACGTTCAGTGCAGTCTGATCTTGATCTGCACTGTCCCCAAAAGTTCCTTGAGTCGTGTCTAGCAACCTAAGGGTTAACTCTTTTTTCTTATGAATTTGTCTAATGAAACGAAACGTTATTTTCATCACATAATTTACGTTGAATAACGGTCTATGCAAAACACGAATTACAAGTTTTCAATAATCATTGAATTACTTTATTTAACACAGATTGCATGTCTTTCTATAAATATTGAATAACTTTTTGTAACACGAATTACAAGTTTTCTATGAACATGTCACGTTTGATGTAAAGAAAGCATATCAAAGCACCTTATTTTTTGAGTTAGTAACTCTTTTTGTGAATATAATCTGAAGGGAACATGGTGTATGTTTTATATCGGAGATAGGAAAAATGATTAACCGTGTAAAGCCGGTGTTTGAATCAACTTATTTCCTAAATTAAACAAAGTTTGACTCGACCACGCTTATGTACTGTATTTTGTGCCAAAGTCCTATATAAAAAATAAAGAACTTTATTCTTTAATCTTACATACTATACCTCTCTCAGCGCAAAATATAAAAAGTCAAAGGTCGGGCTATCTTTCAACTCAAAACATATAAATATTTCTCTGTCGATAAATTACAAGATTATCTGAATTATTAGGTTCTATTTTGAAGGAGCAAAATTGGATTTTTTGAAAAACTTTATCTGATTAGAAAAGATGGGTATAAAAGTGATATTTGTGTTGATAATTTTTGCTTTCTTTGTTGGAGTGACGAGTTTTCACAGGCGATGGCGGGTGAGTATGTCTTTAAACTGTATTGAACCTTTAAGGTCCACGCCCCCTAACTCTCATATTAAAAGACGGAAGCTGCCGAGATCGGCCGATTACTCTTTACGGAAATGTCGATTTTACAAGATATTTACCGATGAGTTAGGGGTCGTAATCCTAAACCTTTCGATCATCTGTCATGGGGTTCACTAATCGGATATAAATGAGCTATGCTCTGTGAAAAGAGGGTTAATGCATCTTCAAAAAAAGTATCAACACAGGTCAGCCTGCGCAGACCGCGCAGGCTGACCTGTGTCGAAACTTTTTGCTATTATTCAATTTTCTGCATGTCAAAGAACCATTCTACCTCATGATTCAATCGGTTGTTAGACAAATGGATTTAATGGATCCATGATCAAGTGATGACTTGCTTGGTATAATGCATCACCGACATGCATTAAACTGCTTGTGCCAGAGGATGGCTCAAATTGTTTGTACTTTTAACAATAAATTTGGACAGGGAAACAAAGACAGAAGTAACTCTACGAATGCATGAATAGCTCTTTCAGCAACACATTGATCAACTCGACCCCTTTTTCAGCAACTCAACATACAAAACCTCAAAAACTCGCGAAGATTAACCGAATAATTTCTGGGCGAAAAAAAAAAATCTTATGGACGGACGAAGGTATAATTATGACGGACGGGGGTTGAAGAGATCTATAGCTTGGAAGAGTAGGCCTTCTTGTGAGCTATGCAATTCCGTAGGGAAAGCGTGCCCACTGGGTAGCTCAGTGCATGGTTAGCGTATTGGAATTGTGACTTGGTGGTTGTGAGTCGATACCCGGTTGAGGGAAACTTTCTTTCCGGCGATTTTTCGCCTCTCACCTCTGATGCATCTGTGGAAGTAGTCATTGACTTGGAAAGAAAATTGTGTCAGTATTGGTGTGAGAAAGCCAGGAAAAACATGCGTAGGTGCACTGACCGCAGTGATATGACCTAATCTTTTAAAACTGCGTTAAACACCAATTCAATGAAAAAAGGGAAAGCGTACTAGTATTTCTTTAACAGATTGTAAGGTTGTTCCGAAATCCTAAATAATAGTATCTGCAGGTCAAGATTATGAGGGCTTTTTTTGTCGATATTGTAGATCCAGATTATACTTCACATACCTTGTATTCTGATCACGGATATACCCTGTCCGCTGTGTTGAAGAGATTTGAATTAAACAAGCACTAACGTCACCATAAATGAGGTTTATTCTACTACATGAAAATATATGAGCTATCCTCTGACAAAGGGGTGACGTAATGCATTTCCGTGTTGTATGATACCAAGCGTGTCATCACATGATCATGGATCTTTGAAGTCCATTTAGTCTAACAACCAACTAAATCATGAGGTAAATTGGTCCTTTGACATGCAGAAAATTAACCACAAGCAAAAGGTTTCGGCCCAGGTCACCCTGCGCGGACTGCGCAGGCTGACCTGGTCGATACTTTTTGCAGATGCAATAAGCCCCTTTTTCATAGAGCACGGCTCCCATCTTTCATACATTTAGCTGTCAATGACTCAAGATCTGTACGTACTATTCATTCAAACCCGGACTTCACAAAGAAAAGTCTATTGAAATAAGATCCACAACACAAATGGGATAAAAGGATAGAGCCTTTATACTTATCTTATTTCCTCTAATGTCTATTATATGCCCATAGTCGAACAATATTTCGGAAATAAGTCTCACATTACTTTGACAAGGGATGTTTAGATCGCTTAATGAACGATGATATCTCTGTTTTGATTCATAATGAATGTGATTTTCGCATCGTTTGTTGCCAAGATAGTCCGTACCTTTTGTATATGAGCCGTGCTCTGTGAAAAGGGGGCTTAATGCATCTGCGAAAAGTATCGACCCAGGTCAGCCTGCGCAGTCCGCGCAGGCTGACCTGGGCCGAAACTTTTCGCTATCGGTAAATTTTCTTTGTGTCAAAGGACCAGTCTACCTCATGATTAAGTCGGTTATATAAAAAAGTGGCTATAATGGATCCATAATTATGTGATGATTGGGCCGGTATCATGTATCACGGTGATGCATTAAGCCCCTTTTGCCAGGTTTAATGCATCGCTGTGGTGATTTATACCAAGCAAGACATGACATCATTACGGATCCATAAAATACATTTGTCTTACAGCTGGCTCAATCCCGAGGTACATTAGTCCTTTGATATGCAGAAAATTTTCAACAAGCAAAATGTTTCGAAATCTTGTATTAATTCAGCAGTCAAAGACTAAATACATTCTTTCAAAATTCAATAAATTGCTATCAGATTTGCTAAGACAGAACGTCCGAGCCTATCAATAAGCTAGATTTGAAATTAAGAAAAAGAATTTAAAGAATTTAGACAGGTTGGTGAACAGGGCATGAGAGCATTGTACTCCTGTATTTGAGTCCCAAAGAATTCTGTTATTCTTTTTTGACGGTCGATTTAATCCAAAGATTCGTCATTTTCAGCAGCTTTGAACAGATACACCTCAGCTCAAAAGAATTTCACAGTCTTGTCGTCTAATTCTTATTTGGCTTGCAACACGCGAAAAGGGGCATTCGGACATTTGCGTAAAATGTCGTCTCGGATCAGCCTGCGCAGTCCGCGCAGGCTAATCCGAAACGACACTTTCCGTTTTTATGGAATATTCTGTTTTGCACAAGTCTTCTGTAGCACAAATTTTAATGTAGTCGTAAAGTGCCGTCTCGGATTAGCCTGCGCGGATTGCGCAGGCTGATCCGAGACGACACTTTACGCAAATGTCCGAACGTCCCTTTCTGCGTGTTGCAAGCCATTTACAAGTCAACGTCGCTATGGCGAAAGGGAGTATATTATATTTCATGTGTCTCTTTTTAGAAATGTTATGGGTAAGGAAATGTCGTAATTTAAGCTGGGGGGAATTATTTCCCCGTCACAGTGAATATTTTCCTCCTGCCGAAAATCTGGAACTACTTTTTTAAGTTTTTTAAGTTTTTAAGTTTTAAAAGTGGCATTCGTTGACAAAATAATCAGAGGAAATATAATATATGATTTATTTCACCAGCTTGTGGTTAATATGGGGAAATATTTGCCTCAAAAGGGAAAGGTCCGCGAAAATAACTCGTGCCTTACGGCACTCGTTATTTTCGCATACCTTTCCCTTTTTCGGCAAATATTTCCCCATATTAACCACAAGCTGATGAAATAAACTCTATTTAATGCATCTCCGTGATCCATTACACCACGCAAGTTATCATGTAATTATGGATCCTTAAAATCCATATAGTCTAACAACCACTTGAATCATGTGGTAAGCTAGTCCTTTTGACATGCAGAGATTGACCAATAACAAAAAGCTTCGACCCTGCGCGAAGTGGGCAGGCTGACATTGGTCGATACTTTTTGCAGATGCATTAAACCCCCTTTTCACAGAGCATAGCTCATATTGCCCGTAAAAACTCAATACTATCCCTTGTTTTACTAGGTAAAATTAGAATTCAGGGCAGTGCTAGACTAGAAAGAAATGTAAATGAAAAGGGCTTTGTTTGGCAAACTGATGTAACTAAATATCAGGAAGTGTAAGACCTTGATCAGACTGCATCGTCTGTAAAGTCTTATCTTGATTTGCCCAGTATCGATTATCGCTCTTACTAAGCGAAGGGATAATATTACCAAATTTCAATAATGGTACATCAATATTTACTCCTACCTTTAAAAATCTTTAACAAAATTCGATATTCGACAATAAATGTTTTCATTGAAGTAGGCTTTCGTACTTTTCTTACAAAGTATAATAATAGAGAAGCACTCTGGCAAATGAGAGTTTCAGGCATCACCGTGATGCATTATACCAAGCAAGCTATCACATGATTATGGATCCATTTTATCCAACAACCAACTAAATAATGAGCTATATAGTGGTCCTTGGACATGCAGAAAATTTACGAATATAGCAAAAAGTTTCGATTCATGTCAGCCTACGTGGACTGTGCATGCTGACCTGAATTGATACTCTTAAGTCTTTGCACAAGCATTAAACTCCCTTTTCACAGAGCATGACTTCTATCTCAAGTAACACTCGAAAAGAAATATCCATTGCGATAGCACGTTCCAAACAAACGGCTGTCTTTGTATTCTTTGCAAAACAGGTTTTTATTGTTAAACTGGTATATGTGATTTTACTTCTAACATCCCATCATTCTTTGAATTTATAATGATACTGATCGTAGAAAGTCAGTATTTTGTAAAGAAAGGTGATTGTGAAAATATTTTTGACCTTTTCTGCGCCGTAGGCGAAAGCAGGGGCTTTTGCGAACAGATTATATCAAGATCACACTGCGCAGAACGTGTGGTCTGTTCTTGGATCTATATACCTACCGTAAGCTGGTTAAGTCCAGCCTATAAGATCAAAATCGTTCTAAGGTCGACGTTATAGATTTGGCGCGGATAGGGTTCAAAATGCGCTTCTAGAGAAGGATGTATTTTACTTGTTGAGCATAAATCTCAGGGAGTTTTACAAGGTTTAATCCAGAGTACTTCATCTTCAATACCTCTCTTTAAGAGTCATATATAAAAGAATTAATTTTTGAGTTTCAAATGGCTAGTACTCTTTATGAATATTAACCAAACAATCTTGCGGTTTTATGACCCTGAAGAAAAAGGTTTTTTAGAGCATACTAGGAACAGGAGAAAATGTGGGTTACCAATGTTTGGTAGTGTGAAAAAAAAAACAGCAAAAATTCCATCAGAGGCAAATTCCATCATTTGAGTCATACCTAATATTATCTCCTGCAAAGGAGCTATGCTCTGTGAACAGGAGGTTCAACAGATCTGCAAAAAGTATCGACCCATGTCCGCCTGTGCAGATTGTGGACATTTATATAGGATCTGACACCAGCTGAAAATTCAAAGTTTTATTAAACAAGTTAACCCTTTTGGCGCCATAGGCGAAAACAGTGACTTTTGCGGACGGTGCAGATCAAAGATCAGACTGCACAGAACGTGCAGTCTGATCTTTGATCTATACCGTCCGCTTGTTTAGTAAAGCCTATACAGTCAAAATCTTTGTAAGTTTCAATGGATTGTATTTACAGCCGTCGAAAGAGGTCAAGTTTATTTATTTGGCGCTGACAGAGTTAAGAAAAATGTTGGCGTGCTTTTTTTTCGTAGACGTTCAGTAAAATTATGCCTCAAAACCCAACGATTGTCAGAATTTTTTATCACGTAACTGTGTCTCAAGAACAATAGTTCATAGAGTGTTAAATGTACAGGTGTACCGAAATTTACATGAAGCCAAATTGCCTCTTTGACATGTATGTACATCACGAAATCCCGAAAGAAACTTGACATAATGAAATTGTTTTGAATCTAAAGATGGTAAAATGTACAGCTTTGTCACGATTATCTGTTTTGACAGTAAATTATTAGAGAAATCTGGATCAGCAATGTTTCAGAAATGCGGTGTATGGTTACATAGCTTTAACCAAATACGGCCGTAAAGCTTTTGAAAACCTTGCTACTACTACTCTTTCAGAGACAAATTTCATAAATTGAGACACATTTCATTAGTCGTCTGCAAATGCTTTCAATGTGGACCAGTCTAACATTTTGTCGTTTGGTAAAGAGTTAATAATAGCCGTATCAGACTGAAAACAAGGGTGTGTTTGTTATAAATGAGGTTCCACAATAGGACAACTAGGCAGATTTGGTAAATGGAAGGTTTCTAATGGACACAATTGCAGAAAAAGAAGATCCTTCCTATGATTTTAAGAAATTAGCTATTCTCTGTGAAAAAGGGGGTGGTGGTTATTGCATCGGTATAAAGTATCGACCCAGGTCAGCCTGTACATTCCGTACAATTTTCTGCATGTCAAACGACCAGTCTACATTCAGTTGGTTGTTCGACAAAGTTGATTCTATGTATCCATAATTGCATGATGACTTACTTGGTACGATGCATGTCGGAGCTCCATTATACCACCTTTTGCCAGAACACTCTACAAAAATTTACCTGAATTTGTACATAGCAGTCACAAGAGGTTAAAGGTACTATGTGAAATGTATTCATTTTTGAGCATCAAATGGATGTGTGTGTTGGATATACGTATGTTCAATATGTTTCTAAATTGTATTAATGGAAATTGAATCTGATAATGGCTTGCTAAATTCCAGTTTAACCCTTAGGCTTGCTTCTGACTGAGGCTCAAAGCACTTTTCCTGTCAGTATAGGTTAATATTAGACTGCACATTCTGCGCAGTCTGACTTTGGACCTACACCGTCTGATATGATGAACTTTTTCCAGCGAAAAGAACTTTGAAATCGCAATATTTTGGTTTTCATGACTGGATAGAAATGTTTGTTTACTTTATTATGCAGTTTAAGGGTAAACGCAGTATTCTTTATCCGAGTGTCTTGTTTCTGAGTACCTACAGAGAGAACATAAGCCTTTTATTTAATCTTTTACCAAACAATCCCGATTTTCTAACGATCCTGGGGAATAAGGGATTTGAAAACGTGAGTAAAAGAGAAGATGCCGGTAACAAGATGTTTTATTTTATTCCTACTATGTTTTCTATCGAATAAAAAAGCATTGTTCGAATGATATTGAATTAATCGTCTATAAAAGCTTTTAATTTGGAAAGGTCCAAATCATGAACAATTAATTCTAGTCAACTCGTTTATATGAAGACAAACATTTGTGTAAGAGCTTTATCACATACGTAACTCTCGTTGTTTTCGATGCAATACAGGCATAACAAATTTTCTTATCTTACACATGTTTGAGAAAACATTATGTGAAGTCATAAGTGACATCATGTAGTAAACTTTCAGAGAAGTGAATCAGGTTTCATTCTTGGAAATTCCCGCGTGTACATGTATGGTGTAGCATGCTCTGACCTATTATTCGTGTAACATTGTTATGTGTTAAAAAGAATCTAACATTTGTTTGCATTTGAGATAAAACTGTATTTTTGTCCAAAAATTTAAGAGATGTCAAACTAATAAGCTCGCCAGCGGCTTGCTTTACATTTTTTAGACACGTATACTAAAATTTTATCTGTTTTTATCTGTTTGAAATTGAAAATATCGGGTTTGATCTATTTTCAGAGATGTAAATATCCATGCCAGTGTCCTGTACGAGAATTAAAGTGCGCCCCAGGAATCTCAACGTTAAAAGATGGTTGTGACTGTTGTTACATGTGTGCAAGACAACATGGCGACCTGTGTAATGTCAAGGACGTGTGTGATACCAAACAAGGACTCTATTGTGACATGAATCAGATTCGTGGGCCTGGCACAGGGTTATGTAGAGGTAATGAAAGAATTAATTGCTTATCTATGCTCACGTACATGTCTCCTTTACTGACATTGGTTTTTTTCAACTCTTTACCAAAGACAAAATTGTAGACTTTTCCAAATTGAGATCATTTGCAGACAACATTTCAAATGTGGATTAAATGATGGAATTTATCTTTGATAGGGTAGAAAACATGGTTACCAGCATTTCTCCTTTTCCCACAATGCTTTCAAAGGTCTTTTTGCTCTGAGTCATTAAAACTGGGGATTGTGCTGTTAAGGGTAGAGGTATAGAGGTATAGAAAGAAAAAAACGTTTAAAAAAATGCTGTGGAGGGAAAAACTGTTTCTAACGAACAATTTTCCTATTTATGTCCAAAAATACTCTGTAACAGCTGCTAATAGTGTCAGTGTTACTTGTTAGATTCGGAGAACGTATTCAGGCAAACATTTCTAGAAAATCAAATAACTTTGGTCATTAAAGCAAACATCTGAAAAAAATCGGAAGTATAGAGGAGTACTCAGCACGTTGGATCTCGGAAACATGTACCTTTCACTAAACTGCGTGCCCTCGAAATTGGCTTACGCATTTCAGATAAGCAATTGTTAAGTCTGAAAAAAAGTTTCACTGAACTGGATAACCTCACCATTTGAGTAAATATTTTCATAACTTTACGCCAGCTCATACCTTTGGGTAAAGCAACGATCGTATGTGTGTATATTCAATTTCCCCTCCCCCCCTCCCCCCCAAAAAAAAAACAACTGCGTAAATCTACGCAGTTTAGTGAAAGGTACCCCTGGTGTATCAAAGCGTACAATAATAATGTAAGTATTGAAACAAAACTTGGCTTACATGCACCGTGAGTCGCGTCAAAAACTTACGTGGGTTCGCCAAATAAAAATTTATGAGCTAGTAGTGTCACTCGGATTTTAAACAACATATTTATAACATGAACTTCCATCATAAAATGAAAGACTATTGGTCTGCTTGCGGTAATTTAAAATCATTTGGCTTCTTCGATATGCCTGTTTTATTTATCCATATGCATATTTCATTTATCCGTAGCCTGTTTCATTTATCCATAATTTATCCATGAGCCAGTTTCATTTATCCATATGACTGTTTTATTTATCCATCTATGCATGTTTCATTTATCTAGCCAAAGAATCCAAACCATGTGAAGTTAACGGCAAGAAATACAAAGATGGAGAGAGATTCAAACCAGAATGTTCTCGGCTCTGTACGTGCCAGAATGGGAACTACGGCTGTGTTGATCTGTGCCCGGACGAGTACAGGACACCATCGAGAACCCACTGCCGGTAAATCTAGGCTCGTCTTCACCAACCATTCTTATTTGTAATCTTAGTCTTAATTCTCAAGAATTCTCTTAATTTCAAAGTAACGCAAATTCTGAGTGGCGAAACCAAATGGTTTAGCCAACCAGAAATTGTGTTACTTTTCTTACTCTAGAATTAGACTTAAAATACAATTTCGAATGGTTTTAATGAATACGGACCCAGGGCTAGCTTGTCGTCTTGTCCTTTTTACATTTACCATTAACCATTACTAAAGATACGTGTTTTCACCTCTTTGCAAAAAGGTATTTGTTTGTTCGACACTGAAGAAACATTTCGCGAAAATGGACAATGGAGAGAAAAGAGAACATGTTAACCAGTATTTTCTATCTTTTTAACTATGTTTTTCACTCGGTAGAAGAGGTTTTTTACCATTGGAGCCACATTAAAATTACCATTTAATTTGCAAATGCCTTAAATATGGATGAGTAAAAAATTTTGTCGTATGCTAAAGAGCCACTGGCTACTTTTACCACAGTATTTCTAATACACAATGAAATATGTCCATAGTAATGCTTGCCTAGAGATACTTCTTATTTAATCGATTTAGTGTTGTTTCAGTGGGTAATGAATGTGGATGATCAGTACGAGGTATATAGATAATTAACGGACAGGAATCAAAGGGTAAGACTGTACATATACCCATGGGTAACACTTAACCAAATGATTCCCAGTTTTAACTCTTTACCAGACGACAAAATTTTAGTCTTGTTCAAATTTGAAAGCATTTGCAGACAATTTCAACATGGCTCAAATGGTGCAATTTTTCTTTGATAGGGTTACCAGCATTTTCTCCTTTTCCCACAATGTTTTCAAAAGACTTCTTTTCCAGGGTCGTCAAAAGTCAGCATTGTGCGGTAAAGGGTTGACTACCGCAGGGGATAAGGCTTGACTGAAAACGTTGTTGGACAAGGAGACAATGCTGGTAACCAGCATTATCTCGTTATCTCAAATTACTTGGTCAACTTTTCCAAAGACAAATCCTGTCAATAAGGCAACATCTAATTTGTCGTCTGCAAATCAATTCAAATTGGACACATTTAGAATTTTGTAATCTGGTGAAGAGTTAAGCGAGATAATAACATACGAATTGCAGGAAGCCTCGACTGATGTCTGTACCCGGACAATGTTGTAAACAATGGACGTGCGATATGGAACCGAGAAGGTCCGAATATGGCACGGGCAAAAGTCCGAGACATCTAATTGGACCACAGAGTATGGAACTTAGAGCATCCCATTCACGTCATAGATGTATGTATAAACTGTAAAGTGATTTTACCTTAGAATGCGGAACAGCAAAATGATCATATTTTGTCTCAAACAAAATACCCGGCAACCGCATATTAGGGCCTTTTTTTCCGAAGAAAAGACATTTTCTAATATTGTAAAAACATGTTATTTCTACAATGCTCATGCTGTTTGCCAACAACCTCTTACGGATTATCGGAAAGTGTAGATCTGAGAGTAGACTGCAGCTTTTAGAAGCCTGACATTGATCTCCACTGTCTACAAAAGCAACGTTCCATTTTCTGAGCGCATTTAGTGGTATTAACAAGGGAGATAAACATTTGTTAAATATGAGTTTTCATTTAAATTAATTACCTCCCTTGTGCGCATTAACATGGGTTCTAAATACTTTATCAGAGGTTGTACGATATGTATCATATATGCTATGTAAATACATGACAAGTTGATGATTGATGATTATTAACTTCGAGATATAAGTTTTCTTCCTTGAAAACATCCTTGTAAGATACTGTAAATTCAGATGGATTAATTCATGTGAAAACATTTACTTAATGGCTCACTCCAAGAGCATTGTAGCAGTAGTTCACAACACCACCACCAACAACAAAGCAAGTTAATAACAAAAGATAATAAAGGTTTCCTTGTAAATAGTTGTACAACAACATCTAATAGATATAAATAAATAGACAAACAGGTAATTAGGCTCTGGATAAAAGTGAATGAATGCATCTAAGTCAATGCATTATATCAAGGAAGACGTCATATAATATGGATCAATTTCATCTGAAAATCGACTAAATCATTAGGTAGAACGGTTCTTTGACGCGCAGAAAATTTACATATAGCAAAAAGTTTCAACCCAGGTCATTCTGCATGGATTGCGCGAGCTGACATGTGTCGATACTTTTTACAGATGCATTAAACCATTCTTTTGGCAAAGAGTAACTAATTATCTATCTATTCCAGCGGCTCTACACAGCTATCAGAACTCACAGCCAGAATGTAGCCAGAATTATTCGGAATGGAGCAGGTGCTCTACAACATGTGATGTGGGCGTGTCTAGGCGGACATATTGGGACAAATACTGTAAACAAAGAGAGGAAATTAGACTCTGTTATCTACGACCTTGTAATGTGACCTTGGCACCTAAGGTAGAGCTAGATTTTTAATTTCGTTAGAATATGTTTTACGCCGCTTTTATTTAATGTTATTTTCGGTCGAGTCCGCTCTGTTTATTCGTTTGTTTGTTTGTATGGTGTTTAAAACCGTTTTCAACATTCAAATGAACCAATTTTGTTGGTTTGGCAGCCGTATTCAACATCAGTTAAGTTATATTGCGGCAGCCAGTCCACATACATGTACCTATATGCTTTCCTGGAGTTTCTATGGTCAGTTCTTCATATAACATTCTGCTTAAGCCACTGACAGCTTTCCTAAATAGGCATCGTCGAAATAATGGTCAGCGGTGAGAGAGGAATGAACCCTGTTACAATGACTATCATCAATCCTCGGAAAGAAACTCGCCCAGATAGGGATTCGAACCAGCAACCCGCCTGTTCTCAAGTCCTGTACTCTACCGACTGCACTACCGGGTTTTCCCAGTCAGTAACGTACTGGGCTTGAAACTAGGGGTGGGGGGTCGCTGATTCGATTCACCAGCTCAGCCAAGTTCTTTCCGATGACAGTTATTGCGACCGGGGATTCATTCATCTCTCATCGCTGATCATTATTTCGATGATGGTTATCAGGAAAAGCAGCCGCTGGATTGGGAAAATATTTTACGAAGTACTGGTAAAATAAACTCCAGGAAAAGATAGATTGGTCTACTGGCCGCCGTGATATAGTTGAAATGATGCTGAAAACGACCACCAAACAAACAGGTTTCACACGATGTTTTCAGCAGTGTCCCATGCTTTTTGTTTCTCTCTACAGCATCGTGGAAAATGCTCCCCAACAACACGAACGAAGCAGAGAAAACGCATCAAGTACGAGGACTGTGTAAGTGTTAGAGAACTGAACTTCAAGTTCTGTACAAACTGTAAACAGAACCGATGTTGTTATCCTAGAAGAACAAAAACACGGCGGAGGGTGGAGTTCGAATGTGGCGACGGCAGACGACAGATGTTTGCATTGATGTGGATCAAAAGCTGCCGCTGTGACAGACAGTGTTATGTAAAAGACCATGACGATAAGCCGTGGTTACCAAGTAATTGAGAATTAATTAATTAATCAACAGATAATGTACTTTCAGTTTTCGCGCTGTTTTGTTACTTCAGTGAAGGTTGAACAAGATTTGGGGTTTAACTGTAATACAGGGTGTTTCATATTATCTGTCCTTATTCTTAGAGACAATATTTTCTACCAGTTTCAATTTAAACTGAATTGAAAGCTGCCAACCTTTTGCAGACATAATAAAATTTTCATTTGATATGTAGTACATGGACATTACTCTTACAATAGTTAATACACTCCATTTTTTCTGACTAGTCCATTTTACAACAGTGACGTCTACTCTGAGCAATTCTGACGTTTAGTTTATTGTTAGAGTTTTTCATTATATGTTTGCATGCCCCCTCCCTGCTATTTTCATATTTTTTTTCCTTGATTGCAGTTTTAGAGTCCTAAGTATCTCCTGACATTGGGCTGTGCACCTTTATGGTGCACCTTACAAGTAAAATCTGGAGGGTCAGAGTGTGTAGCCATCCCTGAAAGAAATGAACTTATGCCAGGATACTTTTGAAAGTCATTCAATTATGCTTCTGGTCATGTGTTGTGTGGCTCCCTGAAGCAATTGTCTCATTGTGTAGCAGTTTTTCAATATGAAAGCCTAATTTCTCTGTTGCTCTAAACCCATTTTGCTGCTGTAAACCTGTACGCCCCTACTATACTCTTTAAACAATAGGTTGATGTTTTTTAAAGTCCCAGAATTGACGTTATGCAAGACACAAGTTTGTTGCAAAATGGATTTGTAAGAAAAAGTATAGTGTATCAAAAATGTTTAGGTAATGTCTGTGTATTATACATCAAATGAAATTTTATTGTGTCTGCAAAAAGGTAGTAGCTTTCCATTAATCTTAATCTCAAATGTGTAGACAATGTTCATGTTTAAAATAAGGACATATATTATGAAACACCCTGTATTTAATCGTCTACGTATAACAAGCGCAAAAAACATCTATAGGAAATGGAAAAATGTTCTTTTTCAAATCTTATGGAAAACTTTGCTGGAAAACAAGCGATTGCTCTTGGCAAACAATTGTTCCTTTTCCGATATCGTTTCCAAAGAGAGATATATGACAGGGTATTCAAAAGCTCTGGTGGAACTGTAATATGTTGAAAAGTGCCAAGCTCTTGTAAAGCACATCAAATGCACTTAAACAGAAAAACAAAGTTATGTAGCTTTTCTTTACATATAAAATTACAAGGTTTGATACTATTACCTTTACTTCCTATCGTTACGATGGTAAACATCGAGGTACCCTAGCCTGGGTTCCAGCCCGATCATTTTTTCTTTTAATACAACTGGACGTTACTTTGTCAAAAATGAGGAATAATTACGGAAGAGATAAACCGTTTCCCACAGATCTGTATGGACCGTGAAATGAGACCGCGCTATGGAGTGATAAAAAATTATTACCGCCTTGCCCAGGCTAGGGTACTCCTTCGTTGAGGTGAAAGGATTTAAGATCGGTACTTAAATAATACGTATAAAGTTACAAAAACCTTACAATTTTGTTGAACCTCCATTTTACGATTTAAATGAAAGGTTGTATTATTGGGATGTTTAATTTTGTGTGTACAGAAATAATGTTGTTTCTTAGAGATCTATTGTTTTCTTTCTGTTGTTAATGTTGAAGAGGGTTTATGAAATATACATCATAAATTCTATTTAACCCTTATCCTGCTAAATAACTAAAATGAAATTTTCAAGTTGATAGTAAAACCCCGAACATTACTGTTTCAAAGTTATGTTTTGGGAGAATAATATCTCCTTATCGGACAGTGTAGATCAAAGATCAGACTGCACTTTCTGTGCAGTCTGATCTTGATCTACACTTTCCGCAAAAGGTCAGTGAGTCGCGCTTAGCAGCGTAAGGGTGAAAATCTAAATTCCATGACTAGCCATGTGGTTGTGGGGACATTCTGTTTCAGTCATTCACGTAGCAAGTCTTTCCTTGTAGAATCAGAACAATGTTTAGAATACATGTATGAGGGTCTGTATTTACCAACCATGATTAAGAACGTTCTCAGTCTTATTCTCCAGAATTTTCTAAATTTGAAAGTAATACAGCTTCTGAAAGGCTAAACAAAACAGTTTTGCCAATCAGAAGTTGTGTTACTTTCAAATTTAGAAAATCTTGGAGAGTACGACTGAGAACGTTCTTGAGAATGGTTGGTCAATATGGACCTTAAATAACTCGTTAACCAGATTACAAAGTTTTAGACTTATTCAAATAGAAAGCATTTGCGGACGGTAAATAAATATGACTAAAAGGATGGGTTTTCTCCTTGAAAGACCAGAAAAATTTGTAGGTAAAGGAGACAGTGCTGCTTACCAGCATTTTCTTCTTTTCTCAACAATGTTTTCTAAAGCATTAATGTTTTCCTCAAGGTGTTAAAAAACGGAATTCTTCGGTACAGGTTTCTATCGCTCCCTCTTGCTCAATAAAAATCAGACCATTGGTATAGCTGGTTAAACCAGAATATTATTTTGCAATTCAGTAGTTCAGTGCTTCCCTGACTCTGAGCACGCGATTACACAGTCCCAACGTGAATAAAGAACTAAAAGAAAAACAAGTGGAGACCAAGGTCATTTGATTAAACTCAGAGTATGGCATTACTATTACGTCTCAGATAATGATATATAATTTATTTGCTTTCGGTTTAAAATATATAATACTATATGAGCCATGCTCTGTGAAAAAGAGGCTTAATGATATACAAAAAGTATCGACCCGGGTCAGCCTGCGCAGTCCGCGCAGGCTGACCTGGGCCAAAACTTTCTGTCATTAGTCAATTTTTTGCATGTCAAAGGACTAGTTTACCTCATGATCTAGTCGATTGTTAGACAAAATAGTTTTTATGGATCCATAATTATGAGATGACTTGCTTGGTATCATGCAACACAGAGATGCATTTAGCTTCCTTTTCACAGACCATGGCTCATAATTTTCTGATGCATTACTCAATCATGGTGTAGCATGATATGAATCCATTTTGTCAAAAAAAGGGCCGGATCATTAGGTAGAACGGTCCTTTGTCATGCAAAAAATTTACTGATAGCAAAAAGTTTTGACCTAGGCCAGCCTGCGAGGAGTGTGCAGGCTGGTGTGGATCGATACTTTTTTGCAGGTGCATTACACACCCTTTTCACAGACCATAAGTTATTTATAGTATGTATGTGGGAAGGCAGACCTAAAACCTGTGACACACGGAAATGTTGTCTGTCTTGGTCAATTCAATGAGGACCATTCTTCAGTTACTTCCTTTGATTCCTCTCTAGTACTAAATTTGTCCTGATAAGGGGATTACTTGGTCTTTATCCTTGATTTTCTTGCACTTCACAGATATGTTCTGAAAATAAAATCCTAACTAAATCTGGTCAGATTGTTTTACAAACCGATACGTACTATTTTCTTGGTGAATGAGAACAGAATTCGCTTTGAAATTACACGGTGACCATACATATATATCATAAATCATAATATATTTATCGCAGCATCCCAAAGGGAGTCAAGGATAAAAACAAAGGAATACGTGTAAAAGGACCAATCTGTTATTTGGTTACCCTTAGTCTTTATCTGTCAAGGGAGATTATTTGACTTACAGGAATGGCCCCTATAGACATTGTCTTCGCGATTATAAAAGCTTTGTAAAACAAATCTTACCCCTGAAAGCGCCGAATAATTCAGACAGGCATTTTTAGTCTAGAAATAAGACACGCGTAACTGTTGTTTCATTTTTTTATTATCCAAATAGTGTTTCAGCAAAGCGGATAGTGTATATCAAAGATCAGAGTGCACGTTTTGTTAAGACTGATTTTAATCTACAATGGTCGCAAAAGTAACTGTGGTTGTGAAAGACGCTTTCAGGGTTTGTTCAAGACGTATTTTTACTTTGATGCCTTTTAATTCTAGGTTTGAAAGGTATTTCTAAAATATGTAGTTATACCAGTAGATAATCATAATTTGACAGATTTCTTTTATGACATCATTGTATTAGACATGTGATTAAACTTTGTTTATCTTTAGCAGTATTGTAAGAGATGTTTGGTTTTTAACGAATTTTAACCCTTAGGCTGCTAAGCGCAACTCGAGGACCTTTTGCGGACAGTGTAGATCAAAATCAGACTCCACTGAAAGTGCAGACTGATTTTAAATCTACACTGTCCGACAAGGAGATCCACACCCCCCCCCCCCCTCCCCTCCCCAGAAAAAGGCTTTGAAGAAACAATTAAAATTTGGAGTTTTGTTACCGACTGGAAAGTTTCATTTTAGTTATTTAGCAGATTAAATGTTGATATTGTTTAAGTTACATATAGAAAGCATGAGGAGACGATGCCAACAGCAGGAACTGTACTTTCTATATGGCCTACAACACGCGAAAAGGGACATTCCGACATTTGCGTAAATTGTCGTTTCGGATCACCCTGCGCAGTCCGCGCAGACTAATCTCAAACGGTACTTTACGAGTATACATTAGATTTTGTGCTACAGTAGACATGCGCAAAACAAAAAATTACATAAAACAGGAAAGTGTGTTGTTTCGCGGACTGCGCAGGCTGATCTGAAACGACACTTTCCGTAAATGTTCGAATGCCCCTTTTGGCGTGTTGCAAGCCATATATCTTTTTAATGCATCTTCGATATGTATCGGACCAAGGAAGTCATCATAATTATTATTATGGATCCTTAAAATCCATTGCGTCGAACAACCGACTGAATCATGAGATAAAAATGATCCTCTGACGTGCAGAAAATTGACCAAAAGCAAAAGGTTTCGACCTAGGTCAGCCTCAGCCAGAGCGGACTGCGGACTTTAGTGCTACATTTATCTTTTAGTCTCACTGAATAGCGGGAATCTTGAATCAAAGTGAAATTAAATCTGACCAAACACAAGATGACGACCACAGGTTGAAACATACCTTAACTTCTTCTAGCTGTTAAAGCTTAAAAGAAAAAACGTAAATGGGTTATATCACATTCTATAAACTCTGAAAGAAGAGGAAAAGAAAGTACGAGTTCTGATTATGTTTGGAAGCCTGAAGGGAGACAACCCTTGACAATTCAATCTAATGCTGACGTAGCATTGAAATACCAGACGTCTAGCCAGATATCATTACAAATCCCCACAAATAAATCACTAATAGAGATGACATTATACTGTAATTTACTGCTGCTTAGGCAGGGGTGCAGCGAGGACAGCATTAATTCGGAGACGGCATCTAAATTGCATCTGCTTTTGCGTTATATAGTAATGTCAGATTCGGCTATAATTTCGTAATGCTTTTTTTTTCACACGCGAAAACGAAACAAATGTAAAATTTACAGGCATGCCGAGGCTTAGCTCCTGTGCAACACGGTTTCATTGCTATCTATCTAGAACTCTTTTCTCAAAGAATTCAATGTCCTAAGGAGTTTTCAGACTAAATAATTTGATAATTTAAAAAAAAAAATAAGCTGCTTCTATACTGTTTTCTTTTCATATGGGTTTACTCTTCTCTAACTTAATATGGAATTTTAATTCCTCATTGATTGCTTGGTTGGTTGATTGGTTGATTGATTGATTAATTGATTGATTGATTGATTGATACCACTCTAGAATCCACTCCAAGTTGAACGATGCCTACTTACTAAGTCATAGACTGAACAAGATACCATAGATAAGGTAGATGTTTGCTTATATGTAAATTGAGTCATCTAGGTAAATCAGGCTCATCTTTACTTATACCAATGTTGTAAGTAATGTCACCGAATCGGACTTAATAACTGGATTGAACCAGACCGAATTGGATCGGATTAAATAACCAAATTGGACCATTTTTCTTCAGTGTCGTAGGGACCAAGCAAGATTCATATTTACTAAAGCTACATGTACTTATTCCACATCAGTTAGTCTGCCAGTACTTTCAGTACTTTGAAAATAGTGTCTGTGTTGGCTTCGTGGTGTTGTTCTGTCAGATTGACTTAGAATTTAATACCTCTGTAAAATTTCTGAAATATTGTTGGAGACAGGAGCGAACGCTTTTAAGGTCTGAAGCCTCTAACTTTCAGTTTAAAAGACGGAAGCTGCCGAGATTGGCTGAATAGCCTTTACGAAAACATCGATGTTACACAATATTTACCGATGAGTTAGTGAGTCTACAGCCCCTAACTTTCATATTTAAAGACGGAAGCTGCCGAGTTTGGCCGAATAGCATTTACGAAAACAGCGAGGTTTACCGATGAGTTAGGGGCCGTAGACCTTAAAAGACGGAAGTCGCCGAGATTGGCCGAATAGTCTTTACGAAAACGTCTACGATACAAGATATTTACCGATGAGTTAGGGGTCGTAGACCTTAATACAGACCAACGAAAATGCCAATCATACTAGATCTAGATGGAATATAGAAGTAATAAAGATATGATTGTTATTTCACGTGAGAAATTAGAACTCTTGCAGTACTATTTTCAAGGTAACACATCAGAAGACTAAAATAATGATAAGGTGCAAAATTGAGATACTTATTTTGGTCACTGAATCAGTGGATGTACTTTAAGTTCATCAGCTAATATGATGGGGATTGCCTATGAAAAGGGGCAAAAATATTAGGGAAGGGGACCGTAATAAGGATTGATTTAAGTATTTTAAGTTCATCAGTTAATATTGGCTTGCAACACGCGAAAAGGGGCATTCGGACATTTGCGTAAAGTGTCGTCTCGGATCAGCCTGCGCATGCCGCGCAGGCTAATCCGAGAAGGCACTTTACGACTGACTTCATTAGATTTTGTGCTACAGTAGACATGCGCAAAACAGAAAATTACATAGAAACGGAAAGGGTCGTTTCGGATTAGTCTGCGCGGACTGCGCAGGCTGATCCGAGACGACACTTTACGCAAATTTCCGAATGCCCCTTTTCGCATGTTGCAGGCCATATTAGAGATAGCCTATGAAAAGGGGAGAAAATATTGTGGGGGAAAAAGAGATCGTGATAGGGAGCGATAGAAGTATTATTGCCTAGACCAAGGCTGTTTGTGTGTTAAATAGTACACTCACTCCATATTCATCGAAATCCAAATATGCGTTACGTGGACTGTTTAATTCTGGGTTAGTATTCACTGATCATTCTAAATTGCTTTCATGGTCTTATTCTGGGGTCAGAAGTAATACAGTATCTGAATGACGAAACCAGTACTGAGCCGTGCTCTGTAAATAGGGGGCTTTATGCATCTGCGAAAAGTATCGACCCAGGTCAGCCTGCGCAGTGCGCGCAGGCTGACCTGGGCCGAAACTTTTCGCTGTTGTTCAATTTTTTGTATATACATGGACCAATATACCTACAGAGTAAGTCGGTTGTTTAAAAAAAAGTGGCTTTCATGAAACGCTGATCATGTGGTGGATTGCTTGGTATTATGTATCACGGAGAGTCATTACGCCCCCTTTTGCCAGAGCGTGGCTCATTTGGTTTAGCCGATCAGAATTTGCGTTTTTTAAAATTTTAGAAAATTCTTGAGAATGGCATAAGAATGATGTTAGGATTGGTGTTTGGGGACTCCATATAAGCCATGAAATCTATATATGAGCCATGCCTTTTGAAAAAAAAAAGGGGGGGGGGGGGCAATGCATCTGCTAAACTTATCGATTCAGGTCAGCCTGTGTAGTGCATGCAGGCTGACCTGGGTCGATTTTATTATTATTTTTGTGTGTGTGTGTGTGTGTGTGAATTTTCTACATGTCGAAGAACCATTCTACCTGAGGATTTAGTTGCTAGTTAGATTAAATCAATTTTATTAACCCATAATTATGTGATAACTTGGTTGGTATAATGCATCATGAAGATGCATTAAAACCCATTTTCCAGGAGCATGGTACCATTGGGGTGAATAATGAGCCCAGAATCTCACCCTTATGTGCGCCCTAAATCTGACCTCTATCTGTGTCCTCAGAACCAGAAGTTTGTGCAATTATCATCATAATTTCCCTAGAAGCTGTGTCGTCTGTATCCAACCATTCTTTGACCGATCCATGGTAAGTAAACTTCAAGGACAGGGTGTTTCATAACTTATATGATACACTTTCGAATCACAAAATAGGTATTTTGCATCAAATTCCATGACTCATGGCCTTGTTGCTTAGTGGCTGGCGTATCTGACTTGTGACCTGGTTATTGAGAGTTCGATATTCGGTTGAGACAAACTTTCTTGCCGGCGATTTTTTGCCTTTGACCTCTGATGCATGTGAGAAAAGTAGTCAGTGGCTTACAAAGAAAGCTGTGTCATTACTTTACTGGTGTAAAATAAGCCATGAAACACATACGTATGTGCACTGACCGCCGTGATATGACCTAAGCTGTTAAAACGACGTTAAACTTCAATACAAACATGCGTCATTGAGAAATCGGGGTAAAAAAGACTTAAAAAAAGGTTTTCGTCAACAATTATGTTTAGAAAGGAATAGTGTAGGCCAAGCTTGATCAGAGTTTTAGTGTACATGCTGATCATGGTAAACACTGTCTGTCGACTACACAACAGGGAAACCTATACAATTAAACATGTCCCCAGTCAAATACACGCCCCCCGTCGCCACAACCACTAGATTTGCAGACTTTCCACGTGCTTAATTTCGCCTTTTTTGTATTCACTGTTTAATGTGTTCGTCACTTGCGTAAAATGTTTATGACACTTTGTGGTGTTTTAGGGGGGATTATTTGATTAAAAGACATAGTCTGGAAAGTAATAATCATCGAGGTGGGTGAATTTATTGCTGTGGTTTTTCTTCTTCTTTTTAAATGCCTTTTTTCATCATCATACTCAGTGTCGTCGTCTTCGCTACTTGTTTTCATCTCGCCCCATCCCTGACGAGTTTCAATGGTGATCGCTGTAATGGGCTCAGTCGGTAATGGGGCTTGAGCTTTAGGGTTGTGGGCTTCGATCCCGAGCCCGATAGCTCACTTTGTGACAACTGGGCTAAAACTCAGTCGGTTATGTAAAACATGTGAGTTCGATTCTTGCTCGGCCAAAGAATTTCAGCATGACCAAGAAATTTATGTGTAGGATTCCAGTCCGCCAGTCATGGGTCAGTCTCCAAGACAGGTTTCGGGCGAATGCTCTTGGGCAAAAACTTAAGAAACCCTGCCCTAGTACCTGTGAGACGAAGGACATGAAACACAGGTCGCCGTAATATGACTAAAAGAATGAACCACTAATCTGACAAAGAACACTCCCACAAGGCTCGTAACCCTGAGACACTGGTTCGAGCCTCAGCTGAAGCACTGGGTTTTTCTGGAAATGTCCCCAGTCAAGACACTTAAAAGCTCTTGCTTTGTACTGCTAAAAACAATAACTTTAAAATTTAGTTTGGATGTCGCTGTGATATGACTGAAATCATTTTGAAAGTGGTAAAGTACCATGCAATCAATCAGCCGCAAGGGGATATGATTACCATTGTGACAAAAACCATTTCTCCTAAAACTTACAATTAGACATAGGAATGCAGCCGATGACTTCACCACAAAAGACCTCTATTTTAACTCTTTACCAGAGGACAAAATTTTAGACTTGTCCACATTGAAAGCGTTAGACGATGATAGATCGAATTTTTTTAGATTTTTCTAAGAAAGATGAAAAAATATTGTGGACAAAGGAGAAAATGTTGATTCCAGGTTATTAACGTCTTACTTGCTTTTCACCGGTATTAGACTAGGCTTTTGCAGTGCTTTGCCCAGGGACACCCCAACAAGAATAGCTCTGCCAGCGGGGATCATTCAAGAATTTGCTTTTTATAGATACAGCATCGTAACCCTTTACCAAACAATCTTTTGCTAGAACGACCACGAGAAAGAAAGCTTTTTAAAATATTGTGGTAAAAGCAGAAAAAACTTTCCTCGCAATATTTTCAAGTCTACCATGGACAAATACTATAATGTTAGCCATATTTGAATTGTCGTCTGCAAATACTGCCAGTTTTGACAAGTCTACAATTTTGTCGTCTGGTACAAAGCTTATGTGGTCAATACATGTACATGTATGTAATCCAGAGGTTCTGGGGTCGATCCTCACCGGTCACACTGGTATTTCGCGTGAGTGTCATTTGGCAAGGCGGGATACCAGTCTAGCACTGGTGATGCTCGGCATTACACGTAGCAAACCGCATAGATCAAGATTGGACAGTGCATGATGACGGGTAGTTCGCTCATAGTACGAAAAATCTCACATCCTTGTTTATTGGTTTTAGTTGGCACTCTAGGTTTTGATACACGATATTGCCATATGTAATTTCTTCAATCGTATTTTTTATACCCTCAGATAATGACAATCTATGTAGGTCTTTGTTTTCCACGCATTTGGAGTCCTAATTTTCGCATACATTGTAAGCTATAAACATGCAAGTGTGGTTTTAGGCTGAATAAAAAATGTCACATTATAAATACGTGAAGTTTCTACGTGATAAGCCGGTACTTTTGAAAGCGACATAGCGACAGCCAAGGTTCCTGTCTGATCATTTTTTTCCCTTTAACTGTTTTGATGTTACTTTGTTAAAAACGAACACAATAACTCGGTACAGATTTACAGATCGTTTTTTAAAGATCTATGTAGACCGTGATAAGGACCGATTAACTCTTTCAGAGCCAAATATATAAACTCGATTCATTTAACGGCTGAAAATACAGTTCTCAGAAAGATCTCTATCTTACAGGCTTGACTACACCAGCGGATGGCATAGATCCAAGATCAGACTGCACGTTCTGTGCAGTCTGATCTTGATCTATGCCGTCCGCAAAAGCCCCCGATTTCGCCTATGGCGCCGGAAGGGTTAAGAAATTATTGGGGCCTGGACCCAGGCTGAACAGTTTTTGTCACAATCTTTTCACGTGCATTATTATTTGCATCATCACCATCGGTATTTTACGATGATATTTTCAAAGTTATCTGCTGCATACATGTTTGATTGTAGAAGTGTCGAGTTTTGTATTTTTAATTGAAGTGAACGCTTTACCAGAAGACAAAAAGATCACCCTTAACCTGCTAAATATGTGAAATGATACTGTGAAATGATACTGTCAAGCCGATTGTAAAAACCCAAATTTTACCATTTTAAAGTTATTTTTGAGTGAAAAATATCTCCTTGTCGTACAGTGTAGATCCAAGATCAGACTGCGTATTCTGTGCAGTCTGATCTTGATCTACACTGTCCGCAAAAGGTCCTTAAGTTGCGCTTAGCGTCAGGGTTAAGAATCGTCAGTAACCGCCTGTGCAGACGACAAATTAAATGTGGCTCAGGTTGATTTTCTTTGAAAAGGAAGAAAACATTGTGGAAAGAGAGAAAATGTTGGTTATCAGCATCATCTCCTTTTTCCACAATGTTTTCAAAAGCCTTCTCTCTGGGGTTGTTAAATCATGGACCGGTTTAGTAGAAAGTTTCGACTGAAGAACTTTAACTCACCTGGCCTTTATAGCTAGACTTCCGGTAGAACTTGTTTTTTTCAATGTTTTTACAAGACATTGTATTCAAATAGAAACTACAACCTTATTCTATTAGGCTCCAAAGTGGTCTAATGGTCAGGGGAGTCGACTTGGAACTCGGCGAACCGAGATCGAATCGCACCCAAAGCTGGAGAAAAAAAAATGCGCAAACAGAGGCGGGAAAAAAAAAAAAGACATCTGGATAGAGAGACAAAGAGCCGGATAGAGAACGGGCAAGAAAGACACTTGGATAGGCGATGGTGGGACACAGGGAAATTACCTTTTACTACTCTGTACATTGGAAACTATCAATTTCAATACACGGGTGTTTAATAAAAACGGAATATTTGAGTTTTTCCATGGTTATAAAACAGGTTTTTTTTGCAGAGAGCAGTTTAAGTAAGAACACCAGAGTATAGTAAGAAAATAATTATTTTAATATTCAAAATGACAAGCTGATGTATAAACAAAAACATATTACCCAAACGCCAAATACAACAACCTTACATTAATAAGACTTTAGAAAACATTGTGGGAAAAGGACAAATTGTTGGTTACCAACATTTTACTCCTTTTCCACTTTGTTTTCTACCCTTTCACACACAATAACCATTATTGGAACCATATCGGCAGTAAATGCCTTCAATATAGATAAATTTGTCATCTGAAAAAGGGTCAACAAAAATACAAAAGTATTCAATGAAATCATTACAAAATGGTGAAACAACTTATTATCTCTCCATGAAACAAAATTTTAGACTTATCCAAATTAAATGATGACAAACTGAATGCAGCTATGATGATTGAATGTATCATTCGCGGGGCAGAAAACATTGTGGAAAGGAGAAAATGCTGGTTACAAGCACATTCACCATTTTCTGTCTTCAAGAACATCTTTTTGTTGAAAAACAATGGCTGGTTTCAGAAAAAGTTAAAATCAAGACAATAACCACATCACAATACAGAATATTTGAAAAAAAAAAACTCTTTCTACCAATGATGAAAGTTTGGACTGGTCCTTACTGAAAGCATTTGCAGAAAACATAACGGATACAGCAGAAATTACCAAACGCCAAAATTCAGACCCCTCCAAGTTGAAAGTATTTGCAGACAACAAATGAATGTGACTGAAAAATTTAAATTTGTTCTAGAAAGGGTACAAAACATTGTGGGAAACGGGAGAAAATGCTGGTTACCAGCATTTTCTCCTTTTCCCACAATGTCTTCAAAAGGCTTCTTTCTCAGGGTCATTAAAAGTCGGGAATGTGTGGTAAAGGGCTATGAAAGGGTAGGAAACATGGAGGGAAAGAAGTAAATGCTGCTTACCAGCAGTTTCACCATTTTCCACTATGTTTTCTAGAGCCAATTTAATCAGAGCTTATTTAATCATAGCTCTTTTAACAATGTTTGGTTTGATAAGGGTTAAAATTAAGACAAAATCATCACAATACAGACATTTTAAATTTTTTAACAAACGGTTAAAGTTCAGTACTGTCCCATTCGAAAGCATCTGTAGAGGAAATATGAAGTGTGACTCAAATGATGGTATTTGTATTCCCAGAGATAGAAAACACAGTGCAAAGGAGAAAATGCTGGTTACAAGCACTCCCACCATTTTCCACAATGTTTTTAAAAGCCTATTTCATATAGTTCATTTGAAACAGAGTGGTTTGATAAAGGATTAAAATATACCTATGGGAGAAAGTTAAGCATATTAAATCTCATACAGTTGAAACAATTCCTTTCGCCCAAATGTATTGTTTTCTTTAATATCTCTGTTTAGTGTTTGATTATATTTAAGTGAATGGAGGAAATGCACCAGACAAAATAAAATCATACGTCATGTTATTTTGGTCTTTGTTTACCTCTTTTTCGAGGAATATAAAATATGCTTAACTTTTTCACAAAGGTATAAATATAACAGACTCGTGACAATACAGACTATTTTAACTCCTTACAAAATGACACAATCTCAGATACATCCAACTTAAAAGCATTTGCCGACGACAGTTTAGTTGTGGCTCAAACTACGAGACTGGTTTTTGGTATACTTGAAAGTATTGTGGGACTAAGACCAAATGCTTGTTACCATCATTTCTCTCTTTCTCCGAGACATATTAATATGGCTCAAATGATGGGATTTGTCTTGGAAAAGCTAGAATACATAGTGGAAGAAAGAAGAAAAATGCAGAATACCATTATTTTCCCTTTTCCAGATTTTTTTCTTAAAAGTCCTCTTCCAACAAGTAAATAAAAGTTTGTTTTCTTTTTTTTTTTTTTTTTTGTGGGGGGGGGGGTAAAGGGTTAACACATACCAGCAACAGGTACAAATGGCAAAAAGAATAAATGCTTTATGGAAAGATAAACATCTTTCTTTAGCCCTTTACCACACAGCAAAATTTTAGCCTCATCCATTTTGAAGGAACTTGCCAACAACGATTCAAGAGCTTTACAAATGATAGTATTTGTCTTTGATTGGGAAGAAAACATTGTGGTAAAAGGAGAAAATGCTGGTCACCAGCATTTTCTCCTTTTCCCACAATGTTTTCAAAAGCTCACTTCATCAAGGTCATTAAAACACATGACTGTTTGATAAAGGGGTTAAATGACATTAAATCAAAATAGTGTGCAGAGGCATATTAGCTTATAGGAAGCACTTGCTACTTTACCCTGAACCCTCTAACATACAATCATGTGTTTTAACGACCCTGAAGAAGTCCAAAGAAAATATTGTTATAAAAGGATAACATGTTAATAATCAGTACTTTCTCCTTTTCCCCCAATGTTGTCTATCCTCTTTCAAAACAAATTCACTCATATGTCGCTCACCTGAGCCTATTGACCAAACATGACCCATTTTCAATCGCTTTCAAAATACTATAACATTCTACCAAGCTTTCATAATTATTTGACTGAAAATTTGGCCTCTAGCCTGTACATAAACTTTTTCTTGAATTTCTCTCATTGACCTACTTTTTAGCTCAACATAGCCCATTTTCCAATCGTAGATATTATCAAAACAAAGATTCTGACCACCTTTCATAAGTAATGAACAAAAAAATATGGCCTCTAGAGTGTACACAAGGTTTGTCCAAGATCTGACAAGGCGACCTAGATTTTTACCCAATGTGACCCTTTTTCGATTTCATCTTATTGATCATCAACAAAAGCATGCTGACTAATTTTCATACATTTTGGACAGAAAATAATAACTCTTGAGCTATACAAGTTATTTCAAAGGTTTGACCTGGTGACCTAGTTTTTGACCCAATGTGACCCATTTTCAAACTTATTCCAAGATATCATTAAGACAAACATTCTGACAAATATTCATGTGTATATGACTAAAAATGTGGCCTCAATAGGGTACACACAGATTTTCTAAGATTTGACCTAGTGACCTAGTTTTTGGCCCAACATGACCCATTTTCAAACTCATCCAAGACATCATCAAGACAAACATTCTGACCAACTTTACAGAGTATTGGACTGAAAATAAGGCGTCTACAGCATACACAAGGTTTTTCTAAGATTTGACCTTATGACCTAGTTTTTGACCTGACATGACCCATTTTCAAACTCGTCTGAAATATCATCAAGGCAAACATTCTGACCAAGTTTCAGGTGTATCGGACAAAAAAATGTGGCCTCTAAAGCATACACAAGGTAAAAGTTGACGATGGATGACAATGACGCACAACTCGCGACATACGCCGGACACAGCACAATCATAAAAGCTCACCTTGAGCACTTTGTGCTCAGGTCAGCTAAAAATTTACATAAAACTAGCACAAATCTCACAAAGGACAAACAGAGAAATGAAGGGAAAAAATTTGGTAAACATTTTGGGGATATAAGCAAAATGTTTTTTAAGACCAAATGCCCCTTTCCTCACAATGTTTTCAAAAGCTGCAAAACTGGCTCTGAAAATTTTAAAACTACATTCATTTACATTCTTACATCTTTACCTTTTACCAGATAATCCCGTATTTCGAGATATCTCAAGAGGAAGGCTTCTGAAAACAATATGGGGAAAGGAGAAAGTGCTGGTAACCAGCACATTCTACTTTCTCACAATTTTTCTACCCCACTCCGACAACATTTTTTTATTGACAAGTCTAAAATTTATTAAGTTTTGTAACAAGTTAAACAAGTTCCAAGTTTTTAAAACATTATTGCAGCATGAACGCAGTCACCTTAACCCTTTACCACACAATCCCGAGTTTTAATGACTCTGAAGAAGGCTTTTGAAAACATTGTGGGAAAAGGAGAAAATGCTGGTAACCAGCATTTTCTCCTTTTCATACGATGTTTGCTACCCTCTCTAAGAAAGAAATCATCATCTGAGTTACATTTATTTTTTTGGCTGCACATGCCTTCATTTTGGTCAAGTCCAATGTTTTCTCGTTTGGTAAAGAGTTAAACAAAAAAACGACTACACCAAACTCAAAAGCCTATGAATAAAAGTGATGGAATAGAGACACACAATTTTGAAATAGGTACTGGGTAATGTAAATTAACGCTAGAAATACAACACCTAAAACAGAATCACATTTTTTTAACCACAACAGTTATAAACCCATTGCAAACTTAAGAGTTCCATCATAATTCAGAACAATGTAGGAATATGTATTTCAAAGGCACAGCGTCCAAAATGCAAAATACTTGCAATTTCATCCTATTTCTTTCCAATGGAAAGTCTCATTGTATTGGAAAGTGTTGCCCAGAGCGGGCAGTCTGATGTCTGATTTACACTGCCCACGAAAGTGCACTGTGTGGCACCTAACAGCCAAAGGGTGACAACACACTCTCAATTTGGAGTGTGTAATATGATTCTAAACCCATGGTTAGGCCTTTGTAATTCGATATGTTGTCCGAAATCTTATCATAGCCAGTCAAACAAAGTTATCTCTCTTTGTTGGCACATGGTCCTAGTAGTAGGTCTAAATGTGCCTTGCCCAGTCCGCTCAGGCTAATTCGAAACGACACTTTCTGCTTTCTATGTAATTTTCTGTTTTGCGCAAGACTACTGTAGCACAAAATCCAATGTAGTCCAATGTTCCGTCTCGGATTAGCCTGCGCAGACTGCGCAGGCTGATCGGAGACGACACTTTACGCAAATGTCCAAATGCTCTTTTTCACGTGTTGCAAGCCATATAATGATGAGTTACACTTATGGAAATAAGAAGTAATGTTATAAATTTGAACAAGTCTAAAACTTTGTCAGCTTGTAAAAATTAAAATGTCCTTAACCACTCCCTCCAACCTGTAGAGCCCTGAATCAATAAAATGGTTCCTAAAATTATGAAAACTCAGCTAAACTCTTGCTTTATGAAAGCTGCTTGGCCCAAAATTTGTTATGAAATAAAGGACACTGGAGATCCAAGTTCAGACTACACAGAACATGTAATCTGATCTTGATCTTCACTGTCTGCAAAAGCAACTTGAGCTGGTTTCAGGATTATAAAGGTTGACAAATTTGCAGCAGATAATTCTGAATACATCCTTTAACTTTTTACCACACAAAACCAAGTATTAACGTTCCTAAGGAAAAAGCATTTTGAAAACCTTGTGGGAAAAGGAGAAAATGCTGGTAACCAGCATTTTCTCCTTTTTCCACAAGGTTTTTCCTATACTTTTACTGACAAATTTCATAATTTCAGGCACATTTAATATACTGATTGCAAATGCTTTCAATTTGGACCAGTCTAAAATTTTTTCATTTGGTTAAGAGTTAACAAAAGGGCCCACGTGGTCCTGTATCACTCACATGCCTTAAACCTACATATTAGAGATCTACAAATGGCAAGAAAAGGGACATAACTCTTTTCCTAACACTAAAATTTTCTACCCGACCAAACTGAAAGCATTTGCAGACAACAAATTCAGTGAACCTCGGAAAATAATTTCTATTTTAGAAATGGTAGAAAACACTGTGGGAAAAGGAGAAAATGCCGGTTACCAGCATTTTCTCTTTCCCCCCCCGTGTTCTGATGAAACATGGGATTTCTTTGTAAAGGTTAAATCCACAAGATTTTATGATATTCTATAGGAAAAATAGGCCAAGCATACAAAACTTAATTTTTTTAACCCTTAGGCTGCTAAGCATAACTCACTGACCTTATGCGAACAACGTAGATCAAGATCAGACTGCACAAAAATGATAAAGGCTGATAAAGGCATATTTCCCCCCAAAAAAATACCTTTGACATAGCATTTAGCAGGATAAGGGTTAACACACCAACATTATGTCTATAACTATAACGACAGTCTACCCTATGATCCTCCATGCCAAAGAATGAATTCTGACAAACTTTTTTTCAGCAGAAGATTTCTAAAAAAAAATCATGAAAGTCCCATTTTCCATTGGCATGAATGGTAAAGTCTATGAAGAAAACACTGGAATTATACGAAATTGCTCTATGCCCAATATGAAAAATATCTAAGTAAAAACATAAAATATGTAGCAAAATCATTCATTTTAACTTAAACATTGTTTAACTTTTTACTAAATGGCAAAATTTTAGACTTTTCCAAATGGAAGAGGTTTCCATACAACAAAATTAAATTTATTCAACGGATGTGAGTTGCCATTGGAAGGATTAAAATCATTGTGGGAAAAGGAGAAAAGGCAGGTTACCACCATTTTCTCCTTTTACCACAATGTTTTCAAAAGGCCTCTCTCTCAGGGTTGTTTAAACTCAGAATTGTGTGGTAAAGAGTTAACCCACAAAACTTGAAAGTGTACAATACTAACCATGTGGCAACAAGTTATTTCCATTTGACTACCATAAAACATACCAGCTTATTCAGAGAAAAATAATCAACTCACAACAGCCATTATTTTTGAATGTTCAGAATTCTTTAACCCTTTGCCACATAATCCAGTTTTAATGACCCATAGGAAGAAGCCTTTTGAAAACGTTGTGGGAAAAGGAGAAAATGCTAGTAACCAGTATTTTCTCCTTTTTGCAAAATGTTTTCTTCCCTTTCAGAAACTGAAATGACCATTTGGGCCACATTCCATTTGTCGCCTGCAAATTTGGATGAGTTTAAAATTTTGTCGTCTTGTAAAAGAGTGAAAAAAAAATATGTAAAATATCCGCCAATCGATCAAGACTAACTCATTACCAAATAAAAAATTTCTAGACTAAAAGCGTTTGCAGATCTCATATTCAATCGGGCTGAAACTACAGAATTTGCTTCTCAAGAGTGGTTACCAACAACTTTCCAAAATGATTTCAAAAACTTCCTCAGGGGAACATAACTGGGGATTGTCTGGTAAAGCATTAGTTCTGGACTAACAGATTTTGGAAGATTTTCAATTTCTTTTTATTTTTGTTGTTATGGCAACCCAAGTTCTTGATGAAATCAAATTCTTAAGATGAGTTTTAAATTTTGGTCAAAACTGACTCAGATATTTCATTGGGAAAGGTATTTGAAATTAAAGTTAATAAGCACACACTTACAATAACAAGTGTACTAACAAACAGAAGCAAACTCAGGCACGAGACCAAGACATTATAAGTTTGCTTGCCTTGGGCCAGAGGAGCAAAACATGAAGGTGATCAGCATTAATTGTACTTAAATTCAAAAAACATTAAACATGTCAAGACAATGTAGTAAAAGGGGAAACTGCTTGTTTTGAGCAATTTCTCCTTTTGCAACAATATTTTAAGAAATGATTTGCAGGTAGTAACCCTCCCCAAAATAATCCCATATTTTTACAACCCTGAGAAGAAAAAAAAAATAAAAAATTGTGCAAAAAGGAGTAAAAGCAGGTGACAAGCATTTCCTCCCTTTCCTACAATGTTGTACCATTTCAAAGACCGATTTCATTTTTTAACCCTTTACCAAACAATTCCTACCTTTAACAGAGAAAATGATGGTCACCAGCAAGTTCAAAATTTGGTTGTCTTGTAAACAGATAATAGAATTGGGAAAACTTAAGTAAAGACAGAGATAGCAATGCCAAAAATGTAGCTATTACTTGGAACTCAGTTCAAATACTTTGAAAATATTTTGGTAAAAGTCCACTAGAGGAATCTACATGTATTCCAAAGTTTGTAGGCCTGAGCCATATTGTTTAAAACAAGACGTTTTTTGAAGATCTGCTAAATTTCGCCATGGGTCAAAACAGCCTGGAAATTAACATTCTATTTTTCAGGTAGAAACAGATTAAATCTTCACTCCATGGTTGAATACTCCTGGTTTGAAAGATTAAGTCTAATACCCATCTCTACATCACACTCTCTTCCTGAAAATAGACAGCAAAATTCACATCGATTTTCTCTCTTCTTTAAAACCTTGAAAGTGCCTTTCACAACCAACTGTAGTTGCCTTGGCAGCCAGTGAAGATCCAAGATCAGAAGTGAAGATCCAAGATCACACTGCATATTATATGCAGACTGAACTAGGATCTACACCGACCCCTATGCAGAAACATTCTGTCCAAACGCAGTTTTGAAATGGCAATTAGTTGGCTCTTTTTTCTTCACTGAAAATTTCGATTTTGTTAACTTTGCACTATCAAGGTAAATGCATTATTAATGCTTACAATGTAAACATACCTGTAAGCCATACCTGTAAGCACATAAAAATCAGCTGAGAAGTCAATGATTAAGGTGCAATTGATAGTTTTATTGATAGAATGGAGTTTTACACCACTTTCATCATTTTTTCAAGCATATCACAGCAACAGCTCATTCAGGTATGTTCTAATTTTCAACAGTACAAGGTTAGGGCTCTGCAAATGTCTTACTCAAGGACCTTCCCATGAAAAACCCTATCCTACATTAAATCTGACATATATTCTATGACACTATAACACACATTTTGTAACACATCAAATCTAATACAATAATAATTAAGGAGATAACACACAGAAGCCTATATTATACCAAAAATGAAGTTGAATGGTCAAAACTCACTTAACAATGGGTAGATTTAATATAGATTGAACTCCAGCTTCCTGACTTATGGCCTATATTTTGTCATGCTTTACCTGTGTATAGCTCTTTACCAAACGACAAAATTTTGGACTCTACCAAATTGAAGCATTAACAGATGACAAATTGAATGTAGCTCAAATGATGATCACTGTCTTTGGTTGGGTAGAAAACATCGTGTGAAAAAGAGAAAATGCTGGTTACCAGCATGTTCTCCTTTCCCACTATGTTTTCAAAAGCCTTCCTTTCCAGAGTCATGAAAACCCGGGACTGTTTGGTAAAGGGTCAAAATACCAATCCCATTTAGAACAATTCAAACATGACAAATAGAAACCATTTTCCTTACTGTTAACAGGATGTCCATGACATACCTATGGACAGCAGGGATACTATATGCCACCTCAATTTAAAATGGGAGGAAATTTGATTATTCAGAACAAAGTTTGTATATGTACCTCTGTCCAATGTTCGTCTCAAAGCAGCCACAGATTTGTCTTCATCTGGTGTTTTACACCACAGCAATATTCCAGTTATATCACAGCAACAGCCAGCTTGTTCATCTGTTTCTGGGTTTCCTCAGGCTCAGACTAGGGCTCTGCAGTGTCATTCCCCAGGAACTGTGATGATGTAAAACACATACAAAATGTAGGCTATTAACCCTTATCCTGCCAAATGAATTAAATGAAACTTTCAAGCTGATCAATAGTAAAAACTCGACTAATGATATTTCAAATTCATTTTTTGGAGAATGAATGTCTCCTTATCAGACAGTGTAGATCCTAGATCAGACTGCACGTTCTGTGCAGTCTGATCTTGATCTACACTGTCTGCAAAAGGTCAGTGAGTTGTGCTCAGCAGCCTATGGGGTTAAGAGTGTGTAATTGGAATTAAGTTTTTTCTAAATACAATGTACAATGTGTAAGAAATGGGTGTGACATTAATTAAGTGTAGCCCTAACTTTCATGAGAATTTGAATACAAATGTGCCCTCTACAGTAACAGGGCCTCTCAGATTTGTCCCAGTGACCTACTTTTTAATCCTATGTGACCCATTTTCATATTCATCAGAGATATTAACAAAGCAAACATCCTGATCAACAGCCACAAGAATTAGAAAAAAAGGGCCTCTGCAGTGTCCAAATTATTTTTTTTTTTAAGATTTGTCCCAGTGACCTAATTTTGGACAAATTTTGACCCAATACCAAACTGCATTGTACTTTGTAGTATTGTCATAACAATCATTGACAATTTTTCCCAAGTATTAGACCAAAAATGTAGCCTCTAGAGTGCAAACAGGGTTTTTCTAAGATTTGTCCCAGTGACCCTTTTCTTTTTACCCAAAATGATCCTTTATCAAACTTATCTGAGATATTATCTAAACAAAGATTCTGACCTGTGTTTAAAAATATTTGACTTAAAACATGTCCTTTAGAGTGCACCCAAGGTTTTTTAAAGATTTATCCCAGTGACCTACTTTCTCAACCAAACTGACCCAGTTTCAAACTTGTCCGGAAAATTCTGGGTCAACAATTTTTGCCAACAGAATGTTAGCTGACTGAAAACAAATCACAGAAAGGAAATAGAGGATAATCAACTGGTGATGTGTGATATTAAAAGTCTATCACTAGAATGGGGTGCGATGCGGTTGAAAAAAACGAGTCTGAAGGACGAGTTTTTAACCACATCAAACTCCATTCAAGTGACAGATTTTTAATATCACACACAACCAGTTGATTATCCTATTGATTATTATATTCCTAATTCACCCTTTTTTATACTAATAATTATCAAGAATGGTACAATATGAGTAATATAGGAAAAAAGTAGTTCCGTCAAACATTCTAAAACTATATAGTCACTAGTGATGATACCATAATTATCCAAGTAATTCACTGATAAGAATATAAAAAAAATCATTTATTACACCTTGGACTGAAGATTTTTGACTGAGGAACTACTGATCAGTTACAAGTATGTCTGTGTCTATTGATTGCACACATGTTTCAAAAGATTGGCATGTGATTTGGTGCAATTTCAATGTAAATTGTTGGTGAATTGTGCATGTTGGTCAGAACTTGGAGACCTGATAGTTCAGGAAGATTTAATTTACTCATTTTTGCATGATTGTGCTCATGGCTATATGTGGGTTTCAAAGAAAAATATATGTATCATTGATAAAACGCATAGTTATTAAGATTTTCATGTTTGTTATATTTTGTCATGTACACACATCAAATTTTTCAATCATGCAACCATCATCTTTGGTCTAGAGTGCACACAAGGTCTTTCTAAGGTTTCCTCCTAGTGACCTAGATTTTGACCAATGTGATCAACTTTCAAACATGTCTGAGGTATTATCAAGACAAACAGTGTGACTAACTTTCATTAGTATCCAACTGAAAATGCAGCCTCTAGAGTGAGCACAAGGTTTGTCTATGATTTGACATTGTGACCTATATTTTGACCTAATGTGACCCCATTTCAACCTTATCCAACACTTATCAAGACAAACATTTTGACTAACTTTCATGAGTACCAGACTTTGGCCTCTAGATTGAACACAGTATTTGCTGACAACCGCACAACACAAAATGGACACAGCGAGACAAAAACGCTCACGTGGATTTTGCATGGCAATGGGAGGGGAAGACAACGCAAGAAATGTGCGGAACGAATGTTGAAGTGATGAATACGAAGCTCCTTACCATGGATTTTACTTAAGTAATTTTTGTGAGATAACGCAAGAAATGTACGGAATCAATGTTGAAATGGCAAATTCACAATTTCAACATTCATGCCGTACATTTTTGCGTTATCCTCGAAAAATTGCCAAGCAAACTCTACGGTTTATAGTTTCCGGAATTATGCCCTTTGTTGCTTGTCATCTTTAATTTGCGGCCTTATTCATTACGGATTTATTAAATCGGTTTGCATACCTTTCAGGCCGTCAATATTTGATCGTATAGCTAGATCTATTCTACTGTAGAAACGAAAAATCTATTTATGGTGGGATTCTGCACGTGCACATCAGAACGTTTCCGCCAGCCTGGGTGCCTGCTTGTGGAACGGACTTTTTCGTCCCTGGACTTGTTCGCACTTAACCTGTTCGCCCCAACTTTGCACACAACATTGAATAATTTATATTTTTGTCAGTCAGCAAGAAGCTCGCCAAACTTTATTAATATTGAACACTTTAAACGGATATCTTTGATAAGGGTTACATCGATCTTTGTTTACATGTACCTCTTGTATTTATGGATTCTCTGTGTCTACGCAGGGATCCGATCCTTTGTCTACGATACCGTACCTCAATACCCTGTTTGACCTTCAATGTTTCAAAAGTATTTTTCAAATGTTTTTTATGAGTAGTTTTGATGTCCATAAGATTGTCATTTATTTTGTTTTTATTCTGATGGATGAAAACATCTGTCAGATACAGTTAAAGCCAGGTAAAGGTGTAATAAACATTACACTGCAGATATTGACTGCGACTCTTGTGTTCGGTAACTGCTGCCATACTAGGATTTCAGCATTTATAGGATGTTCACCTTTTATAAATTACATAATTTGCCCGGAGGTGAACTACCCCTTGGAAAATGGCGAAATTAAGATACAGAAGACTGTGCAGACGTGAGATTGACCAGATACAAATACTTGATAACTTAAATGCCGTATCCGGAACCAGTCCTACCAGGGTTGTCTCAATGTATGATGTCGTATCCCAGTCCCTTGAGCTCCGGGTATGGTACATTACCCAGCTAGCCTCTAAGGCTGGAGGGACAGTACAGTATCCAGAGACACTGCCTTACAAGTTATATAGAATAATAGTCATTGGAATCGACATGTTCAACGCTCTGAGTTTTTTCTTGCCCCTTCGACATGACTGTAAAAACTTCAAGTGACATTTTCTTATATCTTTGTCATATCTGAGGGTATTTATCTAAGTATTAGGCTAGTTGTATTAGACCTATCAAAAGGGTAATTCCTACCAATATATAGCAATTAAACCTCTATGAAAAGGTGATTTGCAGTCATTCTACGATATTGGTAGCCTATTATAAATGTTGAAAAAAAAAGTATCATCTGATGCAAAAATGTTGATGTCCATAGTAAATACAATGTTTCAGGAGTCCAACATAATTTTCCCCCCAAACATGTCCTGTCATTGAGAATTCAATTGAGGAATCTTATTGTAAAGTAACGGAGCTAAAATAGATAAAATCATCATTTTGATAACTTATCTCTTCTTCCTTGGAAATTCTGTTGAAGTTCTTGGTGTGTTTTCGAGATGTGTATACATTTTCTCGTATCTTCACGAAAAAACAGAAAACGTCAGTATTTACTGATACACAATATGGAAGCGAGTTTAAAGCGGCATAGAACTAGTAGAGAAGGAATGTTTTCAAATATTCTCAATTCTACTTTTAAGGCGACCTAATCGGAGTTTATTTGTCAAATTTTCTGATCAATTTGTCCGTATATTGGAAGGGTATGAAAATCTAGCAATCACACTGTCAAAAATGCAAAATCTTCATTATAATCTGGCAAGCATGAAGAGTACAGTGTACGAGGGTCATCCAATAATTAGTGAGACTGTAGTTATTGAAGAAATACCTGAACTAATACTCATCCAATGTTCCTACATTCCTTCAATATAGGCTCCTCCCTTTTCAATGACAGAATTCCATTGGTGAGGAAGTCTTCTTATTCCCGTTGCTAGGCAACCAGAGTTAATGCGTCGAATTTGACTGGCAACCTCTACTTCCAGGGCGTCTAAATCTTCAAAATGCACACCTCGCAATGGTTCTTTCAACTTAGGAAAAAGATCAAAGTCTGGAGGACTCATGTCTGGAGAATATGGAGGGTGCGGTAAAATGTCCCAGTTTTAGAGCATCAAAAGTGACGTCACCCTACCTGCCTTGTGACAGGCGGCGTTGTCATGCAGAATTTATGGTGTAAGTTCAAGCAGCTCCGGTCGCTTCTTGCGAATGGCAGGTCTCAAGACACACATCAGAAATGTACGATAATACTCTTGATTGACTGTTTTCCCGATCGGGACCCGATTTGCAGCTAATATGCCGTGATTATCATAGACAAAAATCATCATCATCTTCAAATTTTCTTGTTTTCGCCTGAATTTAATGGGTCGTGGGGACCCCGGTGTGTGCCATTCTGAAGATTGTCTTTTTAGTTCTGGTTCATAACTTCGTATCCAAGTCTCATCTATTGCCACTAACCTGTTAAGAAACATATCACCCTCATTTTTGTATCTTTCCAGTAATTGACTAGCAACATCCACTCTTGCCTGTTTTTGCTCCGAGCTCAGTGCATGGGGTACCCACCTTGCAGCAACACGTCGCATGTTTAACTTATTTGTCAAAATTGTATGTACTGACCCATGACTTATCCCAATTTCATTGGCTACTTCTTCGCATGTATATCTTCGATCAGTCTCCATTACAGCCTTCAACTTTTGGATATTTTCTTCGCTTGTTGCTTCTGTTGGCTGACCTGGGCTGGGTTGCTTCTGCATACTAGTCCTTCCTTCCTTAAACTGTGCAATCCACCGGAACACTGCTGCACGACAAATAGCTTTGTCCCCACAAACTTTTTGTAAGGTTTGAAAAATCTCTGTTCCAGTGCTACCCTTATAATACTCAATTTTTATATATGCACGTTGTTCTTCTGCTGTGAAGCTGGCCATGTTGCAGTTGTATGTATCACAGGAAGTGACGTCATAACGTAACGTCATTTGGCGTAATTTTTGTGTTGCTAATATGTTAGGCAATATATGTGCAAAGTTTCATTAAAATCTGTCAGACAATATTTGAGATATGACAACAGTCTCACTCATTATTGGAGGACCCTCGTATATATGTACTTTACGAGACAGTCCTGTATTCCTTACCTGTACATAGCAAAGCACATAGGAGTGATTGTACATCAATCATAAAGTAAAATCAATTATTGTAAAGTAAAGCCAATTTTCACTCAACATAATACCGAGGCAATGCACGAAAATACAATCTCAAACCTGACACTTAGTATATTTAACATTACAAGGTTACGCTTACAAACTCTCATTGTCTGAAAGTTGCATTTTTTATAAAATGACGTGGCAAACATTTACTTGGGTTGTAGATGAGATACAAAGAGTGAAATATCGAGATTATTTCGAAATTATAAGAACTTAGAAAAATAAATTGTCACGTAAAAGGTGCCGTCACGTAACTTGAATTCAAATACAAAAGCACAGTTTATCAACTTTTGCTCAGATTTTGTAAATACACATAAAACAGTATACTCAAAATACCTAATGCTGACTGTTTATATAGAGGATCTTACATGAGTGTTTATGTATTATCATTTTTATCAAACGAGTTGACTAAAATTGTATGACGCGAGCCTTGGCGAGCGTCAAATAATTTTAGTCAACGAGTTTGATAAAAATGATAATACATAAACACGAATGTGAGATTCTGTTTATCACATAAAACGAATGACAGATGGAAAAATATCCCACATCATCACCTTTTGCCTCTATACCATTCACAGGTCCATGTTTACAGTTGTAGTTTGGTTTCAAATGTGTACATACACAAGTAGATAGTTCTTCGACATTTACACCGATACATAATATCTGTGACAAAATGGTGAAATGTTTTTTCGACAAAAATGTGGGCAAAACAAGGATCTAAGCGCCACTTGTAAAGCAATCGATGGATATGTAAATGAAAGATAATAACACTAGTTTATTATTACCGACAATTTTGAAAACTTGATTTTGCAAACGAAGAATTTGCGTTTTGAGACAAGCAGATTTTTTTTTTTGGTCAATATTTTGTAAATGATAAAAAAAAAAAAAAGCTTATTATTCAGAAAAAAAAAAGAACTCAATGGAGAATTTTCATTTGTTTGTTAACTATTTGTTAACTGTATATTTATATATGATTATACCGAAAACTGGCATTAAAAGGATTAGACTATTTTTGATATTTCACAAACATTATTGATGAATCAAGTAATACTTGTGTATTTGTATCACTGTTTTGGTCAGACTTTTGACATTGAGTGTATAGTTGAGAAAAGTATTCAACCCTTTTTCAGACTATCCTGTGTAATAAGAACCTACGGAAGACGGCTTTTGAAAACATAGCTGGTACAGGAGACAACAGCGGTAACCAGCATTGTCTCCTTTTCCCAGAACATTTTCTACCTTTTGAAAGACATGTTTGATGGTTTATCTCTTGAGGGGCACTCTGGTATAAGGGAGTTTAACGAATACTAAGCAAGTAGTCGCATAATAATTATGATTCCATATTGTCAAAAAACTGGCTGAATCGTGGGTAATAGTCCTTTCACATACAAAAAATTTCCAATGGCAAGAAGTGTCCACGCAGGTCAGCCTGTGCAAACTGCGCAGGCTGACACAGTCGATACTTTTAGCTGATGTATTAAATCCAAACCATGGCTCATTCGCTTGTCGTCTGCATTTCTTTTTGTAGTAAAATATTTAGAAATACATGTATCATGGCAACTACAGCAGATACATTTCAATGGCGTCCCCTTTCAAGAACTCTACCAAATATCACTCCGAAAATTGTTGGGCATCTCGTAAGAAATTATTTTTTGAGGAAGAAGAATGTAAAAATAAGCCTATAGAATAAGCCTTGTGAGCTTTCAGAACTCCAATTTAACCCTGAAGCTGCGACTCACTGACCTTTTGCGGACAGTGTAGATCAAGATCAGACTGCACAGAACGTGCGGTCTGATCTTAGATCTACATTGTCCGATAAGGGGATATCCTTTCCTCCTAAAATACATTTTGAAATAGCAAAATTTAGGTTTTTACTATCAGCTTGAAAGTTTCATTTCACTTATTTAGCAGGATAAGGGTTAATTTATTACCTCTAACAGACGACAGAATCTTTGACCAGCCTAATTTGGAAGCCTTTGCAGACGATATTCTACTCAAAATAAGATTCTTATCCCGGTTTTAAAGGGTAGAAAAAAACATGGAGGGGGGGATGAGGGGAGAGAAGAAAATGCTCGTACCAGCATTTTCTCCATTTTCCCGCACAATGTTTTCAAAAAACCTTCTTCCTCAGGGTGGTCAAAACTCAAGAAATGCTAAGTAAAGGGTAAGTATCATTCCCGAGAATTAATAAAGACTTTGAACAGACATACTCTTTAATATCTGGTGTATAATAAAAAAAAAAACGGCATGTTTGTAGACAGAGATACACGAAGGAAAAATATGATTAATTGACGCGGAGAGAAAAGACATTTCCCTCGAAATAACGAAACTATTATATTTCTATGGCCTCCGGGGGAGAAGAAGTTCAAAAGGACAAGGTCGTAACGTCAAACCTACATTTGATCGGCGAGGGGTGCCAAATAAAACACTTGAACATATTTAGGCATATTCATTAGTTCTGGGTTCTGCTTGATGAATCACATTGCCAGAGTATCACCCTTTGCAACAGTCTGTAGTGTTGTTCTATGATCACCTCTTTGACTAGACAAGAACACTGTTTAACCCTTAGGCTGCTAAGCGTGACTCACTGACCTTTTGCGGACAGTGTAGATCAAGATCAGACTGCACAAAACGTGCAGTCTGATCTTTGATCTACACTGTCCGATAGGGAGATATTTTTCTAAGAAAAAATGAGTTTGAAATAGCAACCTTTGTTTTTTTCCCATCAACTTAAAGCGCCATTCAAGTTATTCAGAAGGATACGGGTTAAAATAATAAAAAAAAAATGAATATCCAGTCGATAAATTTATTGTAGGTCTAGGCAGGATTTGTCGTTGAAAGGCTAGAAAACATTGTAGGGCTAAAGGCGTAAGTGATAGATATCAAGCTTTACTCCTTTTCTCATAATGCTTTCCAACGCATTCTTCTTTAGGGGCATTAAAACAGGATTGTTTGATAAAGGATAAAACATTTAAGGAAAAATGTGTAAGGCCATGGCTTGAATTTGATCCCCAAATAATTCAGCAAGCAGACTGGTTTTTCAAACACTTGAAAGGTAGATAGCTCAGATGAATTCAAACTTTTCCACAGTAAATTTAATTGAAAAATGACAGAAAAGGGAAAAAAAATGGACATGTCTAAGGTGCGCAGCCGGTGTGCACCCATATCAGTCCGTGCAGGCTGACACGGATCGAAACATTTTTGCTCTTTGTAAATTTTCTGCATGTCAAAGGACCATTCTATCTCTTGTTCAGTCGGCTGTAAGACAAAATGGATTCTATGGATCCATAAATAATGTGATGAGTTGCTTGGTATAATGGATCACAGAGATGCATCAGACTCCCTTTTGCCAGAGCACGGTTCAATAATTAACTTCCTTATTTGTTCCTACCCTATTTCATCTATTTTGAAAGCAATATTATAAAACAACAATAGACAAAAGAGGTTCATTCGAGAACCCGATTCTTCTAGTGACCGTATAACACCCCCACTGGGATTTCACCCTTTGGCTGCTAAATAAGTGGGAAAAAAGTCTGTAGTAAAAAGCTAAATTTTGCTATTTCAAAGGTAAATTTTTGGGGAAAATATGTTCTTATCGGACAGTGTAGATCAAAGATCAGACTGCACGTTCTGTGCAGTCTGATCTTGATTTACACTGTCCGCAAAAGGTCAGCGAGCCGCGTTTAGCAGCGTAAGGATTACAACAGACATATCGAGATATACCGTGACTAGCTACAGTGCTGTTTTATTCTGTCAATGGGTGTTTTCATCACATTCTTGTAACTCTTTTATACAATGCCGAAGTTTTAGACTTTCCCATAGTAAACTCTTAACCAGACGACAATTTTGAGTTTACCGACGTATATCACAAATGTTCGCGCCCATCCATATTGCGCATGTTTTTTTGTCATAGATAGTGAATCAAAAGTGCACCTTTGTATTTTTCGCACATATGGTAATACTAATGGTGCACTGAAACAAGTAGCACTTTATTCGGATAGTAAAAGTAAATAGAAAAAAAAATTGGATCTGTGAGTTGTCACCGTGAAATAATTTGAATACTGTCGATACGGCATTACACACCAAACAAGCAAACAAAAACCAGGAAATTTAAAGCTGTGGAAGTATAGCTGTTTTCACTTTCAAATGTATTGTCGGAAAAGGAGAAATCGCTACTAATGAGCAATTTCTCCTTTTCCCATTATGTCTACTGAGCTTTTTTTTTTCCCCTTGAAAAAAATTACTTCCGAAGTGACCTTCATTACTGTTTTCTGGCAAAATAAGTACGGATAGGTACCTTTTTTATTATTTATTATTGTTTAGAATTATAAATACTGTAGGTGTGGAAATTAAAAAAAAAATCTGTCCGTCAGAAAGTAAGTATTTATTAAAGATTTACCCTCAATTCGGTCAAATTATCTCCCTTTCAAACTCAATGGTCTATACATGTATATAACATGCATACTTGTACATTTACCATGCTCAAGACCAGGCTTTTATATATTTTCTGTGCAAAACTAAATGAAGTTTCATTAAAACGATGTTTATTTGTATATTCTTCCAGTAATTCTCCTGTTTAACAGACTATTAAAGAAAAGCGTGTTAAATCCAATATAAAGCTGAATTTTGGAACTGTATATACCTTTTTCAAAGGCAAATTTCTCAGAAACAAGCACGGTGACCCATAGCTTTTTTTTTTTTTAACTGTAATGACCTAGAGACATAACGAGCTTTGTATGTGCAAAGAAAGCTCTGTCCTTTGGAAAAAATTGTGATATACGTTGTTAAATTTGTCCAATTTGAAAGCATTTGCAGTCGACATATTAAGTGTTGCTCAAATTATGAGATTTGCCCTTGAAAGGAAATGAAAACATTCACAATGGGAAATTTTGAAAATGTTGGTATCCAGTATTTTCTCATACTTCCCACAATGGTTTCAAAAGCCGTGACCCTTTTGTTCGTTATTATAATACGGTGATTTAACCCTTACCAGACGACAAAATTTTAGCCTTGTCCAATTTCAAAGCATTTGCAGACGACAATTTCATTGTGGCTCAAATGGTGCAATTTTTCTTTGATAGGGTAGAAAACATTGTGGGAAAAGGAGAAAATGCTAGTTTCCAGCATTTTCTCCTTTTCCCACAATGTTTTCAACAGGCTTCTTTCCCAGGAAGCATCTTTTTCACGTACAGATTTTACAAGCGATGTACTGTTGCTTGCATTTTTATGGGCTTATTAGGTGACAGTCAAAATAAATATAACTGAAAAAGACATAAATGAAAAATAAATATGGACATGTTGCCTTATGCAAAGAAATTCTCTGTGTTCTCTACCCTTCCAAAAACAACTTTCACTTTTTAAATCACTTTTATTCTGTCGTCTGCTAATGCTTTGTATTTGACCCAGTCTAAAAGTTTGTCGTCTTGTAAAGAGTTAAAAGGGTAATGATTTAAGACTTTACCAGACGACAATATTTTAGACTTGTCCAATTTGAAAGCTTTTTGCAGACGACAAATCAGACATTGCTTAAATGGTGGAAATTGCCCTAGAAAGGACAGAAAACATTGTGGGGAAATGAAGAGCATGCTTTTTTACCAGCATTTTCTCTTTTTCCCACAATCGCTTTAAGAGCCACCGTCCTCAAGATCGTTTAAACACTAAAATCTTTGTTAACTCTTATCCTTCTTAATAACTGAAATAAAACCCTAAAACCGATTGTAAAAACTCAAATACATGTATTGCTATTTCAATGGTATTATATTTCCTTATCGGACAATGTAGATCAAGATCTGACTGCACGTTTTGTGCAGTTTGGTCTTGATCTACACTGTCCGCAAAGGTCCTTGAGTCACGCTCAGCTGCATAAGGGTTAAAGTGGTAAATTCGGTAGATTAAAGGGGAAAACATTTTGCCAGAGAGACAGACTGCAGACAGACAGACATAGGGACACAGACAGACAGACAAAATGAGAGAGAGAGAGAGAGATGGGGGGAACCAAGAGGAGACTAAGGGGGTCTATAACAGACGCCATCAGGACACTAGGTTTGCACAGTGTCGTGTGAAGGCGCAATGTTTCTACTAGCAATTTGTTTTATTTGTCCCGACGTGGGCAGTACTAATCACAAGCTCTGTAAATCACTTAACGACGCCTTTTATAGCCGGAATAAAGATGATGGGTCTGCCGGTATGGTGTCACGCCGGAACCTTCTTTGGTAATCGAAAAAAGTGAGAAAAAATCACTAACTTCGACCCTCTGCTGCTTTTTCTCAGCAGAAGTGTTTGATATCAACTTTTCGATAAGAACTACTTTTGACCACTTCCACCCGGAAGCAATCAGTTCTGGTATCAACGTCGGGCACGGTTGCTCAGTCGGTAGCGTACAGGACTTGAGAACAGGGGGTCGCTGGTTCTATCCACGGCTCGGCCAATGTCTTTCCGAGGACTGATGATCGTCATTGCGACAGGATTCATTCCTCTCTCACTGCTGACTTTTGTTTCGACGATGGTTATGTGGGAACGCAGCCAGTGGCTTGGAAAGCATATTGTGCGAAGTACTGGTAAAAAGATACTCCAGGAAAGCATGGATAGGTGCACTGGCCGCCGCGATATAACTGAAATAATGTTGAAGACGGCGTTAAATACCAGACAATCAAACAGTCAATCTGGTATCAAACCTTATGCACTCATGCTTTCCTGAATTCACACGTCAGTGGTCCATTATCTCCCGCTAGATGGCATTCTATAAATACACATTCGAATCTTCGAAGAATATGACATGCGCAGACAATGGTCAGTGGTCTGACAACACCGGGTGGTTCTGTGTGCCAATATTTCTGCTTGCTCTAAAATCGATTCGTTTCATTTATGTTCATTTAGATTACCGTAGTTTCTCTGTTATTTACATATTAAATAATTCGAATTTATCTGCTATTTTGAACTGAATGAATGGTCATATTAGACGCAATCAGAAATCCACAATGCATGTATTTACTTGATCGTCCATGTCTTAAACCTTTACCAAACAATCCTAACTTTTAACGACCCTGAGAAAGAAGGCTTTTGAAAACATTGTGGGAATAGGAGAAAATGCTGGTTACCAGCATTTTCTCCTATTCCCACAATGTTTTCTACCCTATCACAAACAAATCCTGTAATTTGGGGCACAATTAAATTTGTTGTCGGCAAACCTTTCCAATTTGGATAAGTTCAAGATTCTGTCGTCTGGTAAAGAGTTAAGAAGTAGTGCAGCTACTTCCTTTTTTTTTTTACATCAACCCATAGGTTGTTGAATTTATGAAATAGGGACTATTTCAATATGAAAACCACTTAGATATTGCACTGCCAATGTTGTTTTAGCCTGAATTTGGTAGAAAATAATGAAGAATAGATCCAAGATCAGACTACCGGTTGTGTGCAGTCTGCGCGGTCCGTAAAAGCTAAATAAAATTGTCTGGTTTAACCCTTACGCTGCTAAGCGCGACTCACTGACCATTTGCGGACGGTGTAGATCAAGATCAGACTGCACAGAACGTGCAGTCTGATCTTGGATTCTACACTGTCCGATAAGAAGACATCTTTCTCCCCAAAATACCTTTGAAATAGCGAAATTTGGGGTTTTGCTATCGGCTTGAAAGTTTCATTTCACTTATTTAGCAGGAATAAGGGTTAGCAGAATGCTTAAAGGTTAGGGACATAATTATGAATATAGATCCGTTTAGATATAAATGGAGATTTACATGTATAACCGCTTTGTGTCATAACAAGGAAAGCATTTGTAAAGGAGCTGCGCTCTGGCAAAGGGGGTTAAATGCATTCCCAGGATGCAGTGTACCAAGTAAGTCATCACGTAATTATGGATCAAAAATCCATTTGAAAGGCTGTTTGACAGAACTGTTACACTGGCGCCCACCTCCAGTATCTCATCAATAGATTCCAGGCATCGGAACCAAATGTAACAGTTCAGTCAAATAGCCTCCCAAGGCGGGATTTGAGCCCTGGACCTCCAGGTTCCAAGGCGAACGCTCTACCACGTCGCTACCAAAGCTAGCGCTATAGCACGGCAATAAAAGTGTTCCCTTATACCACAGGCCTTTGAAGCTCTATTGGTCTATCACGGAACACTAAAATTGTCCTTGGTCGATCATCGAACACTTATAGCACATTGGTGCATCGCCTGTAAATCACGGAATATATATTCAAATTTTCATCAACACTGTTTCTATAAATAGCACATTGGTGACTCCCTCTATATCGTAAATAGTAAGACTACTATATACGATATAGAGGGAATCCCCAATGTGCTATTTATAGTAACAGTGTCCGATAATGAAAATTTTGTTACCCCTTGATAGACCAATGGAGTTTCAGAGGCCTATGCTTATACAAACACAATCTATATATTTATATCTATCTGTGGGATAGACCAGTATATTACACTCAGACTAGTTATTAACTATCAAAAGGGGTACCCATACAACAAGGGCAGGTAACCATCAAAATATTTTGACACATTTATGCTCCTTTTTCGACTGAGAATTTTCAATGATACTCAAGCAACTGTAGTCGAGCGTTGGCATCTGTATGCGGTGCTCTTGTTCTGTACAGTGGAGTTTAAAGTTACTTTCAAATGTATTTTACCTACACCAGGATTACATCTCACTTATTTCTTTGTTTCATACGTTTCACAAGTAACAGCCTTGGGCTCTGAAGTTCGTTTAGTAGGTAGTACCATTCTTCCAAAAATGTCACTTTTCGAAGACGATGTCTCTTGAGGCCGAACAAACGTCACCGTTTGAATGCTAAAATGGTCTGGTATTACAGCAAATGTGTTTTGACGGAAATTCACCCGCGATTGGAATGTCAAAGTCGCAAAAATAGGCTAGTTTTAACCCATTACCATACAGGCTGTTAGACGACAAAATTTTAGCCTTGTCCAAATTGAAAGCATTAGCAGAAAACAATTTTAATGTGACTCAAATGGTGCAATTTTTCTTTGATAAGGTAGAAAACATTCTGGGAAAAGGAGAAAATGCTTGTTACCAGCATTTTCTCCTTTACCCGTAATCTTTTAAAAAAGCTTCTTTCTCAGGGTCATTAAAAGTCGACATTGTGTGATAAAGGGTTAACCCTTAGGCCTCTAAACGCGACTTAAGGCGCTTTTGCGGCCAGTGTAGATCTAGAACGTGCAGTCTGATCTTGGATCTATACTGTCCAATAAAGACTTATTCTTCCCACTAAAATAAGTGTAAAATTGCAATATTTGGTTTTTTTACTATGGGTTGGAAAGTTTCTAAAAACGTATTTAGCAGGTTACGGGTTAAGGAAAATCACATCGGAGAACACATGGGAGAGAGATATAAAATATTACGTTACGCAACCAGTAATTGCCCCCATTTTCCAAAATGCTTGGAAATGCTGTGTATTGCAAACACAGACGCGCTATTGTGTTTGAATGGTGATGATGCCATATCTCTTAGTTGAATGATAAAGAAAACACTAATAATAGAGAAAGAGAAATTGCATTTGACTCTTTCAGCGCCAAAAAAATGAGCCATGCTCCGTATAAAGGGGGTTTAATGCATCTGATTATACTGCAACCTGGGCTCGGCGCGCTCGAAGTTTTGTGTGATATTCTGACCGACCAGGTATGAAAATGACATTTGAACCATGCTCTGGGAAAAGGGGGTCTAATGCATCTTCGTGGTGCATTACACAAAGCAAGTCATCACATTATCATGGATCTTATAAAATCATTTTGTCTAACAACCAACGGTAACATGAAGTTTTATGGTCCTTTGACATGCAGAAAATTTACAAAGAGCAAAAAGTTTTGACCCATGTCAGCCTGCGCGGACTGCGCAGGCTGACATGGTCGATACTTTTTGCAGATGCATTAAACCCTCTTTGCATGGTCTATATTATTGTCAAAAGTATAGGTACCTTTGTTTAGCGCGTCATGGTTTGATGTAAATATCAAGACTTGTCATCTGATTGGCTGAGGGGAAATGATTGTCTCTACCAATCAGGGCTTTATTCTTGACATTTGGAATTAAATTAGTGCGTCCGAAGTTTGATGAAAGATGTCTTCATTTTGACGTCTAGCTGTCTTTCAATATTGATCCTTGTCGTCAGTTGTATTTACTTTCAGTTTCAGAATGGTAGTTCACCATGTATTTGAGCAATGCCCTGGAAAAAAGAGGTTTAATGCATCTCCGTGATGCATTATACCAAGTAAGTCATCACATAATTATAGGTCTATAAAATTAAAATTCTGTCCGGCAACTGACTGAAGCATAAGGTAGAATGGTCCTTGAACATGCATAAAAAGGTTTCGATCCATGTCCGCCTGCGCAGTTTGCGCAGGCTAAAATGAATCGATGCTTTTTGCAAAAGCATTAAACCCTCTTTTCACTGAAAATGGCTCATTCGTTTTATTCGCTTTTGGTTAATTCATCGTCGCCACTGGTTGCCCATATGGGCGAGATTCAAAGAAAGGTGTTAGTCATTTAAAGTCGAGGATAGCGCCAGATACGAGACAAGTTAATCCTGGGTTACATCTTTAACGTGCGCACTGATTATAATTTCTATACGTACACATTTCAGTCGGTGGCTTGGTATATACATGTAAGTGTATATGCCTTGCTAATACCAGTACAGAAAACCAGGAAAGCATGAGCATGTGTACCGGCCGTTTCGACATAACTGAAAGCCTGTTGAAAATGGTGGAAACAGGTATCTCTCATCTAAAAAATATTTGAGCCATGCTCGGTGAAAAGGGAGTTTCATGTATCTTCAAAAAGTATCGACTAAGGTCAGCAGGCTCCTGTACAGTCCGCGCAGGCTGACCTGGGTCGAAACCTTTGCTATTGGTCAATTTCCTGTACGTCCAGGGACCATTCTATGGACCCATAATCATGTAATAACTTGCTTGGCATTACGCAACACGGATGCATTAAACCTCCTTTTCAGAGAGCACGGCCATTTATAACAGGGTATATGCCTATTTTCAAGCTTAGAATTTTCCCTGAAATTGCAACTGAAACCCATTGTTGTAAGCCGGATTCGGTGCACTTGTTCATCTTGCAGCAAGCAACTTTAAAAAAAAGTGCAAAACGAAAAACTGCTCGTAATGAGGAATTTCTCCTTCTGCTACAACGTTTTCCCTTCTATTCAAAAGTTGAATTTTAATTCATATTGATTGTTCCTATTTTACAAGGATTTTGTCAAAGTTGCCTGCTGCTAACTGTATTCCAGGAGGAGGTAACACGTTAATGACCGTGTTAACCCCTAACCTGCTAAATAAATAAAATGAAACTTTCAAACTGATAATAAAAACTCATATTTTGCTTTTTCAAAGGTATCTTTTTTTAGGATGGGCAAAATATCTCCTTATCGGACAGTGTAGATCCAAGATCAGACTGCACGTTTTGTGCAGTCTGATCTTGGATCTACACTGTCTGCAAAAGGTCTTTGAGTCGCGCTGAGCGGCCTAAGGGGTTAAGTCCAAGGCTAAATTGAGGAACTGTGTCTGAGAACTGGACAACTGTAGTTTATTTGTTCATTGTGTATGCGACTTTCTTCTTGAAATATGCAAATCTGATTTATTAGCTTCGTTCTGTTGCATTCCCCCACTTTTTTTTCTCTCAATTATTCCCGTTTGCGTTTTAAAGCCCCGGGATGCATCTTGTACTTAATTATATCGTATCGGATTCGTGTACTTGGATGTCAAGCTCGTTAATTGAACTTACCCATACAGTGTCACATAAACAGAGTTAAATTTTCAGAAAAAAAATAGTATTGCTCCATTGTTGCTTTAAGCCAGAATGCCTCACCAGAAGGACAGTGAAAACCCAAGATAAGACTACACTTTTTTGTGTTGCCTGATCTTGATCTGCTTTGGACGATTATTTTGTACATGTATTACCAAATATTTTCTTGGGATAAATAGGATCTGACATGAGTTTGCTTTGCCGGCAGAATTTTAGGTAACGAGTCCAGAAAAAAATGTTCGACGGGCAAACTCGTCGTTAAGAATAATTTATTCGGCTTGCCAATGGCCTGGGCATTCCTGGAACAAGTTTGCTAAATTCTTTACTTTAAAGCCAGTTAGTGTCAGATTTCTTTTTATCACATAACTGTATCTAAAGAATTATAGTACATTATGTGTTAAAAGATAGGCACTAAATATTAATACATGTACACGTGTATTGATATTCGCGTAGTGAACTTTGACAGGTTTGCCTTTCACGGACGAAATATACCTCAAAAGAAACTTGTATATAATGATTTTGTTTTAAATCTAAAGATATGGTAAAATTCGCAGCTTTGTCACGAGCATCAATTTTGACAATTAGCTTTACAGAAAAAAATCTGGACTAGCATTTTTTTTTTTTTTTTAAGAAATGAGTGGTATGATTACAGAGCTTTGACCAAATTCGGCATTTTATTCTCTTCTTAAACGAATGTAAGATAAGAAAATTCGTAACGGCTGTATTACAATGAAAATAAGGGTAGTTATGTGAGTTAATTACTTAACCAAACAGTCTCGAGTTTTAACGAACCTGAAGAAAGCGGCTTTTAAAATCATTGTTCGAAAAGAAGAAAAATATTGGTGACCAGTATATTTTTTTTTTTCCTTTTTCAACAATGTCTCTATCCTTTCTGATATAGTTCGTCATTAAAACACGTTTGATTTGTCAGTCTCCAAATGCTTTCTTTTTGGACAAATCTGCAATTTTCTCGTCTGGTAAAGAGTTAAAATCGATAGTTTGTGAAAACATGTACTTCAACGGCTACTAATAATTTTTAGGCCATGCTATGTGAAAACGGAATTTAATACACCTGCAAAAAGTATCCACCTTGGTCGAAACTTTTTGCTATTCGTAAACTTTACATACATGTAAACTTGGTTAAATGCCTCACGGAGATGCATGAAACCCCATCTTGCCAGGGCATGGCTCATTTTCATTCACGAGAACATACCGTTAGATTGCACGTTTTGTGTAGTATAATCTCGATCTACACTGCTCGTAGAATCTACTTAAAATCTGCACAGAACTCGAAGGAATAACTGGCCTGCTAGTTCCAGAGTTCAGAGTGTCTTTGAACGGCTATTAAGTAAACCAAAATACGCTGATTAGATTACCGGAAATCCTATCAAATTTACCAGAAGATACCAATTAAAGATGAGTCTGCACGCGACGTGAATGATCTATTCTGCGATAAGTATAATTAAGACTCACGTGCGATTTTTTTTCCGGTGTTTGATAGAGAACCAATGCAGCAGGAGTTTTTCCTTTCTAGCAGCTAACGTTGATCTCAACCGCGATTGACGTAGAATCAAAGCACTGACGGCACTGTCAGATCAGGATGTTTTAAGCTCAGGAAGAGGGTAATAGCAAACGTTTTTTTTTTTTAACAAGCTTTCTATCCTTAAATAAAAAAAAAAAAGAAAAAGCTGTGGAAAAAATAAGCTGTGGAAAAAAAAACATTGCGAGAAAAGGTAAAAATGCTAATAACCAGCACTTTTTCCCGTTTTCCACAACAATTTCTTCTTTTTTCTTGACAAATCCCATTGTCTCATTTACATCTAATTTGTCGTCTGCAAATGCTTTTCTAAAGTTTGTCTTTAAGGCGTTAATAAAAAGTTTTATTCAACGATACATGCGAGAGTAATGTGGCAAAGTTACAACTGCTCGATACAAGCTAAAACACTGCAGGTCGTCTGGTAGTCCTACTGTGTGGACGGATATTTATGCAGCGCTGTGAAACTATGCAAACCTGTTTAATCCCTTTACCCTAGTCTTCTAGGCACAAGTTCAGATATCTTTGCGTATAGATCGAGATAAGACTATAAAGATCGTGTAGTCTGATCGAAGATCTACATTCTTCCATTCTTTCTCTATTTTTTCCCATCAAATGTCAAGGGAAAATATCATTTATTTAATATTTACTGGTAATACCATTTGTAAATAGTATGGACGCTCTTCAAGAAAACGATAGAGCAGCACAGTGTAAGAATATGAAAAAGTTTCAATCATTCCCATACGTTAATAAAAGTCATTTAAAAAAAAATCTGATCAATTTGTACAATCCAAGAGTGTAGAAGTAGGGAAACATGACTATTCTTGGTAGTAAAAAATATCTACTTATTTACAAAAGACCTGAAAGGTCACAGACGACTCAGTCCAAGGTAGGACAACATTTTTTATTATAATGCAAAGAAATTTCTCGTGATCTGATTGGATTATATGCCCCGAACATATATATCATGTACCCTGGCAAAACCAACCTAAAAGCAGTTTCCCTTTCGGGAGCCCCGTATACATGACTACACTTCCAACACAACATCCAAACTGGCGGCTTCGATCAAGATTAACATCAAGATTATGCGCCAAACTGCCCGTTTTAGCACGTTTTACCAAAGTTTCAGTGACGTCAGTTCCCAGTGACGCCAGTTTTCATTGAATTGGGGAACTCAGAAGGGAAATTCTACTTCGTCAGCGTACTCAATTTTTTAAACCAAAAAACAGGTAAAATTCGCTTAACAAACGTTGTAATGGTAAAACTTTGCAGTATAATAAATTCGTTGTACGGTCAGGTGGCAGGGGACTTGGAAACTTGTTCACGGCTGTGGTGAATCATGTCCCCAATTCGCCTTCGGCTCGGGCCGACATGATTCACCACAGCCGTGAACAAGTTTCCAAGTCCCCTGCCACCTGACCGTACAACTAATACTGTGTTTCTGCAAACGCACCATACTTGGTAATGCAAGAGTTAAGCAGGTGGATATTAATCATTAATGGGCCTGAAACAGCGGGTTGGTATTTAATAGTGGAAATGATGTACCATGTTGAACAATTAAACGAATCAGTGTGCATACGACCATATCGAGCTTTGGCGACAAAATCATATACATGTAGATCTACATAAACCATGAATATAAAACAATATAGCGATCTGAATAGTTTTGTGTTTCGCCGGCAGGAAAAAAATGAATCGAAAAATTGATAGAGCAAGTGCTAGCTGAGAATGCCTAAGCGATGGTTTTTATAACAGATGAAAGAACAGTTTATGTTTAAATTTTCATTGTATGGTTTTCATTTCTATTTCGTTTTATGACAATGCAGAATTACCCGAAGCTTCATGACGATTGTACTCTGCGTCCTTTTCCATTTTGTTCCCCTTTCGCTCTGCCCGAGTCGTATTCTTTTCAAGTTTGTCTGGCAAAATTTCACCTTAATCTAGCCGCATATAGCTCGTTCAAGAATCACGATTCTTCTATTTTCATTGTCCTTTTATCTCGGTCAGATATTTTTTGGATGTTTAAATAGATTATTAACTGGGCTGATTTCCAAACTTGCTTCCAAAGCTTTTAGCAACTCGCATGTTGCATGTTGAAGAACTAAGTAAGAAAGATAAAAAAACATTTATTCTCTGCATCCCTGTAAATTGGTCTCGCATTATTTATTGTCAACCTCCATATACAACTTTGTCACAATCATGAATAGACAGGTAGACATCTTTCATTAACTCTGTCGTCGCCAGATATGTCAGTTCCTCTGTTTGAGATGCCTGATTAGGGACTGTACTTGCCAACCTTTCCTAAGAACATTCTTAGCTGAGATTTTCTAAATTTGAAACCAAATGGTTTAGCCAATTAGAAATGGTATGGATTTCAAACTGAGAGGGAAGAAAACGTTGGAACAGGCGAAAATAATGGTGATCATTTTTTTCCTATTTCCGGTATGTTTTCAATGGTCTTCTTTCTAAGGATTGTTAAATGACGAGGTTGTATCGTAATCGGTTCAGCACAGATCGTACCTGAAGAAACCTTTCAGTTTAAACCAATAATATAGAAAGGGGCGATATAGATCCAAGATTAGTTGTCCCAGTATGATCTTGCAGCTTTCAATGTACAGGTATCAACGTTAACTTTGGTGAAACGTAATAGAACGGGGGTCTACGCATCTTTCAACAGAATGTAAATCAAATCACCCCTAGGCCTCACCTATGGCCGTAATCTCAATGTTTTACCGGTACAATGCTGGGGCTCTTCGGTGCCTTTTCCAAGAACCCTGACCAGCTTCGTAATCACGAATCGAAGCATGATTCCCTGATAATAAACATCTTAACAAGTGAGCCCTGAAGGACCCTATTGACCATGAGGATGCCCAGGATAGCTGAAGGCCCTAACAAAATGTAGGACAGTGTAGATTAAGAGCAGAATGTTTATTCTGTCCTACATTTTGTGCAGGATTCTAACAAACCTTTTGAAGTCGTTACAAAACGTCATTTTCCTACATAAACATTCCTGTCAGTTACCCTATTAGACAAAAGTTTACAAGATTAGGCAGAAAATCGATTACACTGTAAATTCAATCTTTCATCAGCCTCTTCACCCTTAGGCTGCAATGCACGACTCACTGACCTTCTGCGGACAGTGTAGATCAAGATCAGACTGCACAGAACGTGCAGTCTGATCTTGGATCTTAGATCTACACTGTCCGATAGGGAGGTATTATTCACCAAAACATAACTTTGAAACAGCAATAATAGGGTTTTTACTATCGAACTGAAAATTTCAGTTTAGTTATTTAGCTGGATAAGGGTTCACCTTTACCTCTTTTAGCACCAAATTTATAAGCACAATCTCTATAGACGGCTGAAAACAACCCATTGACATTCAGACATATTTAATCTTATAAGATTGACAAAACTAGCGGATGGTATAGATCTAAGATCAGACTGCACGTTCTGTGCAGTCTGATCTTGATCTATGCGGTCCGCAAAAGCCCCAGTTTTCACCCAGGGCAAGGAAATAGTTAAACTGCTAAATAACATAAAATTTCTAGCCATTTTTAACTTACCTGTCTTTAAAGGAGGTGTTCCAATAAGTTCCAATTCAATCCAAAGTTGTCATCGCTAATCCAGTAGAGAGCTTCTACACAAGACAGAGCTATGGAAAGCCATAGCTATCTTATACCGTTCTTTTACTATTCATTTCACCGTTGTTATAATATATGAATTTTTTCAACTAACGGTGAAATGAATGGTTAAAGAACGGTAAAAGATAGCTTTGGCTTTCCACACAGAGCAGTATAATCATGTGTATTCCACACCAGCAGGAGAAAAAAAATCAAGACACAAAACACGTTTTTTAAATGCGCCTTTTAATATAAAAATGAAACGTAGTATATAAACACCTGCTTTCACAACACATGTAAAACGAGAACGGGTCTAGGTACAGATATACAACAGACATTGAGACACAAATGTACTTGCAACAATTGACTCGTCCATAATCAAGGGGTTTAACCCTTTACCACACAATCCCGAGTTTAAACGACCCTGCAGAAGAAGGCTTTTGAAAACATTGTGGGAAAAGGAGAAAATGCTGATAACCACCATTTTCTTCTTTTCCCCACAATGTTTTTTACAGTAACAAAGACAGAAACAGTCATTTGGGCTCAATTCAATTTGTCGTCTGCAAGTGCTTTCAGCTTGGTAGAGTACAAAATATTACCAAATGGTAAAGAGTTCAAGCATATGATGGGTCACATAGTACGACATTGTACATCTGCAGCACAAGCGCAATTTTTTATACTCACACACCCGATTGCCTCTCGAGAATGACTGACGTAAACATGTCATGTAGTGGAATAAGTTTTCCGTTTAGGTTTTTTTTTTTTTAAACAAATACCCATTTGACCTATTTACTCGTACATGTATGTTCAGTGTTTGTGGTATATCTATATAGAGATACATGTATATCAATTGTGTTTATTAACCCTTAAACTTCTTAATATAAATTGAATACAAATTTATAGCCAGTATTAAAAGACAAAATAATACGATTTCAAAGTTTAAAGGTTGAAAACCAACATTTCCCCCTATTCCAACAATGTTTTAACAGTCTTCTTCCTCAAGGCGAGTTGGTAAAAGATTAAACTACAACAGATTCTGTAACGTCAGCTTTGTCTTTAGTAATGTCAGTTCTTTAAGCAATATACGGATATTTAGCAGCATCAGATCGTTAAATAACATCACCTTCCTAATCATGGTCTCACTAGGTAAGAATACATAATGCAGCATTATTTCCCCTAAGCACTTTCTTTGTCGTAAGCAATATCATAGCCATACCCAGAATAAGTTTCAAACAAAATCAGTGTTACAGCTATAAACATGCCTTTATCAATATCAATGTCTCTAGCAATATCAAATTCCCTAGCAATATCATTTGTAGTAGCTATGTTAGCATCTCAAACAATATTGGGGCCCTTAGTCATGTCAATTTAATATTTTTCGCTATAGTTACGTCCTTAGATGTATCTGTAGCAATATCATGGTTATTACTAAAATGTGTCTGAAAGAAATTGCGTGTGAAAAGCTATTAGATATTTCCATCGATACTTTATATCTATCAACATGAAATATTTTAGCGATTTTAAGTATAAATATACCAGGCCTTATATCTATAGAGGATATTTGTTTTTTTCGGTGAAAGATCGAAATTTATTTCATCGAGTAAACATCATCAGTAATATTTTCACGAGTGGCGCATCCACGAGTGAAAATATTACCGATGATATTCCCGAGATGAAATAAATTTCGATCTTTCACTGAAAAACAAATATTCTATTTATTTCATGCTTCTTACCCCCCTTTTTTTTGGAGGGGGCGGGAAACTTACATCAAAATCCAGTACAGTTGTTTTCTGTAATTTCCCGTGGCGTACCCCCTCCGCATAACAACGCATTACAGTATTACGTAAAGTGCGAGAAATGTAGGGTATATTACGTCATATTTCCATCTGGTTGAATGGCACGCGCTGTTTACCTACATGTAGGTAACTAGTGTGCAGGAACTACTGTTTCCACCTTCAATTGAAGAGTTAGAAAATAAAATCGGTATTTTTCACTGGTCGTAACCATGAAATATCGAACAATTTTCACTGTTATTTCTCGATAAACTACCGGAAAGCATGAAATAAACAGAGGATAATCAACTGGTGGTGTGTGATATTAAAAGTCTGTCACTAGAATGGGGCGTGATGTAAAACCAGCCATATAAAATTAGAAGAAGAATTAGTTAACCCTTTCCTACATGACAAGTTTAAGATTTTCCCAAATTAAAAAAACATCTCCAGATGACAAATACTAAATTGGTACAAAAGACCTTAGGTTTTCTATTAGGATAGAAAACATTATGGAAAAAGGAGAAATGCTGGTTGGTAGTATTTTCTCGTTTTCCCACCACAATATTTTCTAAGAGCTCTCTCCTACAAAAGCTATCTTCTTTTCTCGAAATATTTTCAAAAGATTTCTCACAAGGTCGTTAACTTAGGATTGTTTGGAAAGACTGTACCGAAAATCTTTTCACTGAGCTATTGTTTACTAAAGATGTTTGAAGCAGAGACAGAAACATCAGACTGTGAGCAATACAGGAAAAAAAGTAGTTCCGGCAAACATTCTAAAACTATATCATCACTAGTGATGATAACATATCATCACTAGTGATGTTATTCACTGTGAAAAACTGAAAAAAATAATACACTGAGAAATGCTAGTAATTCACTGATAGGAATATAATAAATACTGATATTTTCAAGTGACATCATTGTCCTGGGTAATATCAGACCCTTTGGCAATCTCTAGGGATGCCTGTGTCTTTTGCAACATAAGAGTATCCAATAGTATTTACAGCAATACCACTGCCTTTACAAATATCAAAATCTTAAGCACAGTATGTCAGGATCTTAACAATGTAAAATCTTTCAGCATAACGATGTCACCAAGAAAAATCAAGCTTTATAGAAGTATCAATCCCTGCTGCATTATCAAAATCCATAGCAATAATAGTTTCTCCAGCAGTGACTGTGTCTTTTGCAATATGAATGTCTTAAGCAGTATGAGAACGGGTGTCTATAGAAAATACAGGCTGAAGGTCAGTACTGGTACACATCAACCACAAAAATACAACAACAGTGTTCAAGTTGCAAACTTCTATATGTCGAATAGTAATCAGATTGATTTTTAATGTTGGGCTGTCAACTGCTAATCTCCAATGGAATATTTAAAGACATGCCTATGTGGACAATTTAAATCAAAGTCAGCCTACTAGTCTAATGTTGCAAAACTATTCAAGAGATTCATAACAAAACAAAAGAATGAATGAATGTTAATTAATGGCGCAGCATAAATAATAGTAGGCTTACAAAACTAAAATATTTGCGTGTACACCTCTTATCGATAATGTCCATAAAAGACGTATAACAATGAAGAATTTAAACAAAACAAAACACTGTTGACAAATGGCTTCGGTCATCTTTGTCTTCATCGATGATATCGACGAAAACAGTAAAACTTTTCGCTGGTATATATGCTTGTATATACATACACATCACATAAAAACCTCAAGTTCGACAATTTTACTACTGATAGCGAGAAAAATATATTTTTCGGAGAGCAAAGATTAGTATCAGACTGCCAAAAACGTACAATCTATTTATGAATCAACACTGTCTACTATCTGATGCTGGACTAGTACTAAAATCATCTTGAGTTGCAATGGAACATCAATTTAGACCTCAAGAAAGTCAACTTTAATTAGTTGCCAGCGAAAGCGTCTGTACTTTGGCGGGTCTAAAAGCCAAATTACTGAGCCATGCTGAGTGAAAAGGTATCGACCCACGTCAGCCTGCAGTCCACGCAGGATGATGTGAGTCGCAACTTTTTGCTGTTTGTAATTTTTCTACATGTCCAGGGACCATTTACCTCGTGATCCAGTCGGTTGTTAGACAAAATAGTTTTTAGGATCCATCATTATGTGATGGCTTGAATGGTAAATGCGTCACGGAGATACATTAACACACCTTTTGCTAAAGCATGGCTCAATACATTAGTAAATTTGACAGTAGTTATGATTTACATTTTGAATTTTGTTTTCCTTTATTCTCATTGGATACGATTATCATTTTTCATTTGTATGGTATAAACGTATCACATGTCTGTGCAGTCTGATCTTGATTACACATCACTCTCCATAAAAATTAAATTCAAGTTGTGTCCAGCTCTGTGGGGATTGAAGATTGTTGTGAGATATCAATAAACTTAATAAACAAGAAAACTTGATAGCAAGCAATAAACAAGTACATGTATCAAAATCATAATGTTTTCCGGGTATATTTTTGTATGAAACCTTAAAGTATGTTGATCCTCCCATGTTTAACAGGAACGTATTCAAACAAGTCTGCTGAATATTAATTTTGTTCGGGGAATTAGCTGGTTGATTTCTGAAAGAACATGGACAGAAACTGATAAAAATAGAACGGCCTTCTGTATCATTTCTTGCGCCAATGTAGATATCTGATACTCTGTAATGCCCTACCTTACAATATCGCAGAGTCAAGAAAAGTCTTCGAATGTATCTATCTGTCTGCCTGTGTGTCTCACTCTCTGTCACTCTCTCTGTATCACTTTCCTTTTTTCGTATCTTTCTTCCCTCTTACGGTATCTATTCGTTTATAAATGCTACTGTGCATTTAACTCTTTACAAGACGATAAAATGTTAGACTTGTTTAAATTGAAAGCATTTGCAGACGACAAGTTAAAGGTCAATCAAATGACTGGATTTGTCATAGAGGGTAGAAAACATTGTTGGGAAAGAAGAAAATGCTGGTCACTAGCATTTTCCTCTTTTCCTACAGTGTTTTCAAAAGCCTTTATCTTTTAACGTCGTTCAACGCGAGAATTATAAAAGGAAAGGATTAAAAAAAAAAAAGATGTTTGATTTACACAAATCTCCTTGGTCACAGACATATTAACTCTATTGGTGCCAAAGTCAATGTTAGACATTTCAAAAATAATCTATGTGAGGATCAGACTACAAAGGACGTAGATCTACAATCTGATCTTGGATGTACATTGGATACTCTGTGAAATATTCTGACGAAAGGAGCTAGGAAATTTGAAAATCTCAATTGTCTTTCATCCGTTGAACCAAGTTACCTCTTTCGAAACGGCAAAATTTAGGACTAATCCAAATTGAAGTTACTTGCACACGACAAAATATGTGCACATCAACAATTTAAATTTGACTTTAGAAGGGTAGAAAACATTGTTGGAAGAGGAGAAAATACTTGTCAACAGCATTTTCTCCTTTTCTCATAATGTTTTCATACACCTTCTTCCCCAGGGTCTTTAAAACTCGGGACTGCTTGATAAAGGGTGAAAATGAAGCTAGTCTACCTTTATCAATAGATATCCTATTGATTAACCCAAGGTTAAGGCCTGCACGACGTTTCCGAGAGCTTTACAGTTTCAGACGATTGAGCACGACAGCAAGACATGTATTTCGTTTATTTCAGCTGGTGCCATCGAGCAACAGCACTTCTACCAGACACCATCTCGTCCCAATGAATTCTCTCGTCACCGTCAACATCACGCGAGACTTTAATCTTTCCAAGAAGTTCATCATTTCCCATTTTGTTGTCGTGATACACCGTGATTTCTACAATCGAGCTTTGTAGATGTTCTTTGGGCAAGTTAAAGGTCAAGGCCTCGTTCCAGACTGGTGTAAACACGTTGTGTTTTGTTGATGTTTTCTTCTTTTTCACCTTTTTTCCGTTGCCATAATGTAGTGTTACTTTAACATAAGGATCTGAAAAACAAGAAACATTAAGCGTAAGTCTCAAGGTAAATCATAAAATGGCAAGTAAAGTGTTTACCAAACTTGCCTTTGAAAAGCTCAGTTATGAGGTATGGAGAAAATGCTGGTAAGTAGTATTTTCTCCTTTTCCCACGAAGTTTTTTACCCTTTCAAAGAGTAATCCAAATATTTTAGACCTTATATATTTACCTCCATTTAGAAACTAAAACACAGGTTTAAGTGAGAAACTGAAGAGACGTTAATCTATGAATAAAAATCTCTTTCCAGTCAAAGTGAGGATTTAAAAAAGACGCACGCACAATTAAAAAAGAAAAGTCAAGGTGTTGAAATATTGCCGAATTAAGAAATAAAATTGGCGAGAACAATGTTAGTATTGAACAACATGGTGTGAACGCTATCGGAAATCATATCAAAAGCAAATTAAATCGAAACGCCAAACGCAGCAAAAAACCAAAGTGTTCCAGTCGACAACAAACGATTCAAGGTTAACCCCATTTCGACAGGTACAGCTTAAATGTCTTTTGGGGACATTGGACATACGACATCAGACAGCACAATCTTATAATACATTCTTAGCTTGTATCGTCAACTTACGACATGTCGGTAAGCATTCCGACAAAAAAAGCACTGAAATCGCAAAAACCTCAAACAATTGCACTGAAATCGTACATTCCTTTGGGCAGTTTTAGAACTAATCAAGTAAACGCCATTTGTGGAAACATGCAAATTTGATTATATTCTTCCTGTCAAGTGCGTGCTCTCTTGAGAGATTTTTACATTCACGGCAGTATTTCAAAACTGATTAGACAAAAGTGATTCACGAGCTTCTCTCCACGATTTCTGTGGTTTTTGTGAATCCGATTTCTTTTTTTCATTATATGAGACTTTGAAAGTTGTTCATGTTCGCAGTGGTATCTTCTTACAACTATCATTTGTCTAAAGATTAATGTTTTTTTGTGATTTAACTCTTTACCACACAATCCCGAGTTCTCGGGGAAGTCATTGTTCTTATGAAAAAAGTTGTGGGAGGGAGAGAAAATGAAGGTAACCGTTGTGATAAAAAGAATCAGACATTCGTTGGATTTGATTTAAAATTGTATCAAAGTCGTTGGGACATGCTTTGTGAAAATGGGGCTTAAAGCATCTGCAAAAGGTATCGACCCAGGTCAGCCTGCGCAGTCCGCGCAGGCTGACCCGTGTCGATACTCTTTGCTATTGGTAAGTTTTCTGCATGTCAAAAGACCTGTCTACTTCATGATTCAGTCGGTTGTTGTACAAAATTGATTATATGAATCCACTATTACTTATGATGAAATACTTGGTATCATGCCTTACGGAGATGCATTAAGCCCTCTTTTGCCAGAGCATGACTCATTTTATTAAGCTCACCAGAGACTCATCGAATATTTTGTTAGACTGATTTAATTAAATTTTATCTCAAATACCAACTTATGTCAAACCCTATGTATCCTTCAAAACCAAATGTTCTCACAAACCGAGTGCAAACACGACAGTAGCCCCAGAAACTCAGCATTGTTGCGAATCTAAATAGACGAAACGTAATTACCGCGTGCATCGCCTGCAATGTTTGTTTTTTCTTCTGCAAACCGCATTGCTTGCTTCTCTATAATCTTCTTGTGAAAAACTGTACTCATTTTAGGCTTTTTCTTATGACACGAATGAGCACTTTCTCGGTACATTTTAACGCCTAAAACAACGAATAAGCCCTACAAACATTTTGAGTTTATAATTAAAAAATCAGATTCATGTAATTGTAACACTAAAGTTGCTTTTGCCAAAAACGTCTCAGCAAAGCGACCAGTGTAAATCAAAGATCAGACTGCACATATTGTGCAGTCTGGTCTTGATCTACACTAACCGAACGGGTAACAATAGCTATGACAGGTACTATAAGGGTTAATAGTCGATCGATTGTCAGGGCTTACAATCATACTTGACCTCAGGGGCCGTTCTCATGAACCATCCTGCCTTCAATTATTATTCTTCACCTTTGAACTACTAAATAAGGGAAATAAAAATTTGAAGCCGATCGTAAAAACCCAGATGTTGCTATTCCAAAGGTATTTTTGAGGGGAAAATATCTCCAAGATCAGACTGCACGTTCTTTGCATTCTGATCTGGATCTAGACTGTCCGCAAAAGGTCTTTGAGTCGCGCCTAGCAGCCTAGGGGTTAATAAAGGAATAGTAATCTGTTTGGTTTGGACGTCCTACATAGATATAGTCATTGACGAAAAGTAGTTGCCCCTGTGTACACAGTATAATAGTGTTGGACCAATGATGGAGAGTATCATTTCCCTTCCCGAATCGTTCAGAAACGTTTTATTCGATGCCAAATTCCGGAGTGGCAAATCGCGTGATAATTTAGCGTTTATATCATTATAGTGTTCTGTCTAAGCTATATTTGTTTGTAGTTGGAGTTCAACGCCATTTTAACAGCTTAGGTCATATCACGGCGGTCAGTGCACCTACGAATGTGTTGCCTGGCCTTCTCACACCAGTACTAACACAACTTTCTTTCCGAGCCACTGACTACTTTTCTCACAAGCATCAGAGGCGAAAAATCGCCGGAAAAAAAGTTTCCCCTAACCGGGTATCGAACCAGCAACCGCCAGGTCACGAGACAGATACGCTAATCTCTGAGCTACCCTGGCGGGCGTCAAAAATATTAAAGTTAATTTTCACGGGTAGGAAACTTCATATTCAGAGCCAATGGCTCTGACGAGAAAATGTTGTGTTGGTCTTCCATTTCTGAAAATGTCGGCTGAAAAACAACCAAAAAACAGGTAAGCTTGTCAGTATTTGTAATCATGTGTTCTTATGTCTTTGAAATTCCAAAAAAGGAGAATGTCATGCAATGCTCTGGTCTTTCAACGTGTTTTCTACACTACGGAGCTTTTTAATGACTGTTTCAAGACCAGATAGTCTTCCGAAGATGCCAAATATTTTTCATTTTTTTGCTTACATGTGGGCTGCACTTACGACGAAAGCATAACAAATGCTATATACATGTATAGACCATTCTGTTAATCAAAAGCTACACAAAAGTATTTTCAAAAGTCAGATAGACTAATGCTCGACAGGATTTTTCAGTCGTGACAATACCAGTCCTTTGTATTTTCATGAATTCGGTCATGTTCCATCCAACAAAAGTACTACATTTTGGACTAAAAGGTAATAACGAAAAAACAAAGCCTACTTCCTTAGTAAATTTTTACAGAAAACTAAATTTTTGAAAGGAAGCCCTCATCACTCGGTGCCGACTTACATATTCAGAGCCGGTCCACATTATCGGAGCCCTTCTTTATTTTCATAATTTTTGTGCTATTTCTTTTCAATTCTTTACCAACAGTGAATGTAACATTTCAAGACATTAATTCACGCTTTTGGGACAGCAAGACTCTCTTTTAATTACCAATTATATGGCAATAATAGACTTAATTTAGGTCCGTGACGTATTATTTTAGCTAAGGTCAACCCACGCCACAAATGATTCAGACAACATCGTACACTTGTTACAACTTTCCGCAGTGTAGAAAACACGTTGAAAGACCAGAGCATTGCATGACATTCTCCTTTTTCGGAATTTCAAAGACATAAGAACACATGATTACAAATACTGACAAGCTTACCTGTTTTTGGTTGTTTTTCAGCCGACATTTTCAAAAACGGAAGACCAACACAACATTTTCTCGTCAGAGCCATTGGCTCTGAATATAAATGTTTCCTACCCGTGTATTATCCCTAACTGATTCCTTTAGAAAGCACCAAACGTAAAATTTTAACTGGTATAGAGACACTAGGAAAGTGTTGTTAAACGCGAGAAATTTGATATAAAATTGAAATACTTTTTAAAATCGGCTAAAAAAAAAAACATTCAAACATGACGCTATACTGTCATACTTTCCTTATCTGCTTCTTTTCTAAAGCGACTTATTTTATTAAATATGTCTTTTATAGACAGTCTACAAATTTAATCTTTGGTATCAAATGAGCAACTTGATACTTTAATCGTCTGCTTTTTGAAGTTAAGTCTCAAATCGAGATGTCTGAATTGTTTTAATTTTAATATAAAAGGCAGATTCTACGATAATGTTCAAGTTTAAAAACTACCAAGGGACCAAAATTGCGGTTTCGCTTCGTAACATGTGTGTTTATCGAAGCTTTGGACTCTAAGGAGGGCATCAGGTGCTATTAAGGGGATTGTTACTCAAGGTTTAGACAGCGCAGCATGTGCATTTTGATCGTGTGTCTACACTGTCCGCTATTCGATTTATGAAAATGGCCAATGGGTCCATTATATGGCAGAAAAATATGCAGCTCGAAATTAGATTAATTATACATTTGACAGGCGCTCTGTGAAAATCTTGGTAATGCATTATACCTAGCAAGTTGTCACATAATGTAGATCTATAAACTTCCTTGCCTGTAACAACAGACTGAACCATGAGGCAGAATGATCCTTGTACGTGAAGAAAATTTACGAATTGCAACATGTTTCGGTTCGTGTCAGCCTGCGCGGACTGCGCAGGCTGACATGTGTCAATACTTTTTGAAAATGCATTTAACCACCTTTTCATGGCGCATGAATCATTTATTTGGCACCAAATGAATTACTAAACAGATACAAGTCTTGGATGCCCTAAACTATCGACCTGTAAACGTTATTATGTTAACTCTTTACCGTACAATGCCGTTTCTTAACGAACCTGGGAAAGAAGCTTTTTGAAAACATTGTGGGAAAAGGAGAAAATGCTGGTAACCAGCATTTTCTCCTTTTCCCACATTTTTTTCTAACCTATCAAAGAATAGCTGCACCATTTGAGCCACATTGAAATTGTCGTCTGCAAATGCTCTCAGTTTGGACAAGGCTTAAAGTTTGTCGTCAGGTAAAGGGTTAAATGAACGAAACAGACGTTCTCAATCAGTACTGAAGATGCAGATATTACAATTTCGGGGTGCTTTTGTCAGACTGTCTGGCAATAAGCGGACAGCCAACATCCAAGATCAGACTGCACGTTCTTTGCCTTCCTGTGTTTCACAATAACTAGGCTCCGCTCGTCAATGTCTACCCAAGTGCCACTCTAGGTGTCATGTGTCGCAAGCTTGGTATGCACCAGGAATTTCTGATTACAAATAAAATACATAAACCACCGAGACACGAAAGAAGCCCCAACTCAATTACATAAACAACTCTCCGAAATTCTGTCAAAAAATCGAGTTGCCGTATATGACATAACGATCATTCGTTTGTTTACTGGTTGAAAGAATTCCCGATACTGTCATAAGAGACATTCAAAGTGGTTTTGGATAACGTAACAGACAATTTCGAAGCCACATAAAAGGAAACAACCGCAATTCGTCTTTTTTTCCCTCCATTCCTACGAGAGTTCTGCAGCGTATGACATTGTCGATATTAAATCACGTGACTATATCAGCGAGAGAATTTGATTACTGCAGTTTTATGTCTTATTCCTTTAGAGCGTTGATCAAATGAGGTGAACATTTTCAGGCAGTATAAGAAGGAGTAAATATGGCAATATCATTGCTGTATTTTACAAGAATGTCTCTCAATAAATCGGACAGTGTAGATCCAAGATCAGACTGCACGTTCTGTGCAGTCTGATCTTGATCTATGCTGTCCGCAAAGACGTGTTAAGGTTTCTTATAGTGGGGTAAGGATTAATGGAAGCTGCTTAATTGGATTTACAGCTCTCGCCTGTCAGATATAAGAATGCTATAAATAAATCAGCTTTTTGTAGCTCTCTTTCAGCAAATACATAGCTCATATTTGTAGAAAGGCAAACTCGAAACGGAACGAAAGCGATAAAATTCACTTTTAACTTGTCAGAATAGTATCCTGCACCGCTTTTAACAGTGCTTATGTTATATCACGGTGACAGCTAACTATTTCAAGTCTTTCCTAGGTTTCATGAGTTCATTTCTACGGCGGGGTTTCTGTAATAACAAACTACAGGACGGTCCAAGCTGATAAGTGCCTGAATAGATTGGTTGCCATGATAGTGTAAAGCCCAACCTGTTTTCAGCACCAAAGGGACAATCCAATGTGCCCGCTTAAAACAGGTGATTGCTTAATACATGAGCCATGCTCTGTGAAAATGGGGCTTCATACATCTGCAAAAAGTATTCACCCAGGTCAGCCTGTGCAGTCCGCCATACTGTTCAGCTATCGGTCAATTTTCTTCATGTCCAAGGACCAGTTTACCTCATGATTCAGCCAGTTGTTCGACAAAACAGACTTTATGGACCCATGATCACGTGATGACTTGTTTGGTAAAATGCATTACGAAGAAGTATTACGTTCCTTTTAGCCAGAGCATGGCTCGGTCATAATTCTAAATACACTTTAAGCTTTTATTCTTATCCTTTTCTTTAGTAAATTTGTCATGATTGTGTTTTCATTCGTAAACTTGTATTTCATGCTGTTGAATATGATACCTTTAAACTAAACTAAATACACTTACATTTAAACATATTTGCCATCTTTTGGACTAAATTTATGCTTTCTTAATACAGATTACTTGCTTAACAGAGGTGGCCATTAAGACAGGTCATTTGAAGTTCACGTGTCATAAAGAATACATGCCAAAATTGTATAAGAAAAAGAAAAACAACGTACAAGATGCAGCTGATAAACTGTTTAGAAAGGCCTATTCAATTTCTTCCGCAGTGAATCTTTTTTATTTAAGTGAAACACTGGTGAATACCACAAATTGTAGTTTTTATTTGGAAGCCTAAAGAAAGCTACACAGTTGAAATCAGTAAATAGGTTCAATTTTATCGTTTAATATAACAAGATGGCCGTTTTGCAATTTAGAACTCCGCCTATTTTCAATGATATCAGAAATGACGTCAGCATGTTTATTTGAATACGACCTCATATGACCTGCAACACGCGAAAAGGGGCATTCGGACATTTGCGTAAAATGTCGTCCCGGATCAGCCTGTGCAGTCCGCGCAGACTGATCCGAAACGACACTTTCCGTTCTTATATAATTTTCTGTTTTGCGCAAGTCTACTGTAGGATAAAAGCTAAATGTAGTCGTAAAGTGTCGTCTCGGATTAGCCTGCGCGGACTGCGCAGGCTGATCCGAGACGACACTTTACGCAATTGTCTGAATGCCCCTTTTCGCGTGTTGCAGGCCAATTATAATAGACGTGCTATTGATCATGTGGCATAACCTTTGCAAAATGCTGTTGCACAATATTCAAATACCCTCAGTAGCTATATATCCTATCAAGAAAATACAATGAATATTTTTTTTTGACACTTCTGTATCATATTTTAATGGCGTGCAAGCTGTTGCCTCACTAAATTCAGTGTAGAAATATTTTGAAGCTTTGCTTGATTATAAAAATCTGAATAGGGTCCTGTTTAGATAGTTGTCGTAACAGAATAAAACAGTCGTTGGTCTTTACCCATAGTAATTTTTCCTTCCTCGCAGTGACGTAAATTTCGGGCTTTCATGATAACGACAGTCAGTCTCTCGGCACTAGACAGGTATCCGAGGGAGAATATTAACTCCCCTTGATTTATCTGCAACAAAAGTGTACAAACATGAAATATATCAGAAGGGTATCATTAAACCAACCGATAACATTACATACAATGGTTTACCAGTTAACGTATAACCCTGTGTTTTAACGACCCTAGGGAAGCTGGCCCTTAGGTAACCATGTGATCTGGGTCTGAGCCCATGAATCATTTTTTTTTTTAAATTACTGTGCAACTAAGCTTACTTTATTAGTGTAATTGCTTAACTTAAAATGGCGTTTCTTTCTTTACCCTTTACCACACAATTTCGAGTTTGCACGAAGAAGAAGGCGTTTGAAAACATTGTGGGAATAGAAGAAAATGCTGGTAACCAGCAATTTCTCCTTTTCCCCCAGTGTTGTCTATCCTATCAAAGACAGAAATCATCGTTTAAGCTACATTTAAGTTGTCGTCTACAATTGCTTTCAATTTGCTCGAGTTTCATTTTTTATCGGTTGGTAAAGAGTTTAGGCTTTTTGAAAAACAGGCTTTTATTTCAAATGGTTTCAACATTTTTTAGCAAAAATGAAAGTTCAAGCAGGAACCCATTCGTGGATCAATTTAAGTCTAGTACACGCATTCCTAGGTAAGAGAAGCTCTACAAGAGACCCCATTAACCAAACTCCGACTTGGTTCTGTGTATGCCTGAACTGCAACTGTTGCTAACGCCCCATGATCGGCTGACTGACATAAGAAAGACTGTATTTCACTAACCATTTTTTTTATCCTTCCGGTATTTACCAACCATTCGCAGTCATATTCTTCGTCATTCTCAGCAGCTTTCTAAATTTTAAAGTAACGCAATTTCTGACTGGCTCAACTGAATGGTTTAGATGCAATCCAGAATGGTTCGTGATTACGAGCCCAATTGAACTCGAGTTAGTAGAAATGTTTACTTACATCTTTGGTCTTTTTCTCCTCTGTGTGGGTGATCGGTTTCCACAATGTCTGCTGCTGTCTCAAATCCACATTCACTAAAGGTACTTTGACCTGACCGATACACTCATGGCGGGAAAATTGATCATAGTCATAGACTAGTATTTCAAGCGTCTGATCAGAAAGAGCTTCCGCTTCCGGAATTTCGAAAATAAACTCTTCGTCAAACACCGGATTAGTTGTCTTTCTGTGCACTTTACTCTGTAAATATGTTCGTCGGCATGGCAATAAACAGAGTTTGCAATAAGGGTCAGCCGTCCCACTAAAGTCTCGCGACACGAGATTTTCCGCTTCGATAAGATGGACTGTGAGCAAGTTGGTATCTGTGCTAAAATCTAGGCTAAAATGAATACTCCCTAAATGTTCTTCTTCTATGCTTGCTACGGACTGTTGTCTCTGCAAGAGCTGTAAAAAAATAAAACTTCCTAACATTTTGTTTTAGAAATGCTTCGTATTTTCAGATCGCCGTACCGGTAGCCCAGATAGTAGAGTACAGGGTCCGTATTTACCAACCATTCTTAAGACGCTCTCTCACTATTGCGTATCGGCTTGCGTATGTACGGCGTATCGCGATAAGAAAGGAACGCCACGACAACGCTGCAGTAACGTCAACTTACGTAGCTAATACTCTTTGGTACGTAGCACGATCTCCTTGTACGCGGAGGTGCGACGTTTCTTTAAGTCCGCACTTAAAAATACGTAGCAAAAACGTAGCAGCTCCGATACGCCATGCTTACGTCACACATACGCCATAAAAGCGAAAACAACGCAGCAGTGACGCCGCAGGAACGTAGCTCGAACACTTATTACGTCACGCGAACGTATTGGTTAAGATGAAAGGTTTGACTTCTTTTGAACGAACGACAGCAACGAAGTGAGCAGAGCCGTTTTCCGTCGGTGACCGCCGTATTTACGCAATGTCAAGGCTGCACATAAGAAAGGAACGTCGTGCTAACGAAGCGGTTATGCCACGCTTACGCCTCAGTATGCCGTACTTCACGTCCCTTGAAATCCATACGAACACAGACACGCCACAGAAACGCCACAGAAACGTCGAACATACGCCGTGTCTTTAATTTTGAACAAAATACGCCTCAGTTCTTGGCGATTGACCCGCGTAAAGAAATTTTGTTGCATACGCCGCTGATACGCAATAGTGAGAGAGTAGCATTAGTTTCATTCTTATGCTACTCTCTCACTATTGCGTATCAGCGGCGTATGCAACAAAATTTCTTTACGCGGGTCAATCGCCAAGAACTGAGGCGTATTTTGTTCAAAATTAAAGACACGGCGTATGTTCGACGTTTCTGTGGCGTGTCTGTCTTCGTATGGATTTCAAGGGACGTGAAGTACGGCGTACTGAGGCGTAAGCGTGGCGTAACCGCTTCGTTAGCATGACGTTCCTTTCTTATGTGCAGCCTTGACATTGTGTAAATACGGCGGTCACCGACGGAAAACGGCTCTGCTCACTTCGTTGCTGTCGTTCGTTCAAAAGAAGACAAACCTTTAATCTTAACCAATACGTTCGCGTGACGTAATAAGTGTTCGAGCTACGTTCCTGCGGCGTCACTGCTGCGTTGTTTTCGCTTTTACGGCGTATGTGTGACGTAAGCATGGCGTATCGGAGCTGCTACGTTTGTGCTACGTATTTTTAAGTGCGGACTTAAAAAAACGTCGAACCTCCGCGTACATGGAGATCGTGCTACGTACCAAAGAGTATTAGCTACGTAAGTTGACATTACTGTAGCGTTGTCGCGGCGTTCCTTTCTTATCGCGATACGCCGTACATACGCAAGCCGATACGCAATAGTGAGAGAGCGTCTTTAGTCTTATTCTAGATATAGAAAGTAACACAGTTTCAGATTGGCTAAACCATTTGGTTTAGCCAATCAGAAGTAGAGTTATTTTGAAATTTAGAAAATTCTTGAGAATAAGACAAAGGCTGTTCTTCAGAATGGTTGGTGATTACGGACCCAAGACTTGAAACCAGGGGGGTGCCTTTTTCCAATCCCCAGTTCGGCCATGTTCTTTCCGAGGATTTATAATAGTCATTGCGACAGGATTGATTCTTCTCTTACCTGTGATCATTGTTTCGACGATGGTTATGTGGAAAAGCAGACAGTGGTTTGGGAAGAGTAATACGCGGAATACTAGTAAAATACTGGCAAAAAGAAAGTCCACGAAGGGATAGAAAGGAGCATTGGCCGCCTCGATATAACTGAAACCAAACAACCAAACCATCCAACAATTTACAGATCAACCAATAACCTCCTAAAATAATTCTGCAGCTAACTACATGTAGTTTAGAAATCTAAGAATATGGATAAATACCATGATTCTAGTTGTTTATTAAATGGCAGAAAACCTAATTTGACAGGTAGAAAATGCTGGTGACTAGTATTTTATCAAGGTGATATCCAAAGCTTTAGCCCTTTCCCAAACAATCCCTGGTTTTTACGGGTCAAGAACAGAAGCCTTTTGAAAACATTGTGGGAAAAGGAGAAAATGCTGGTAACCAGCATTTTCTCCTTTTCCCACAATGTTTTCTATCCTATCATATAGAAAAATCATCTTTTTAGCAACTGTTAATTTATCATCTGCAAAATGCTTTCAATTTGGTCTGGTCCAAAATTTGCCGTTTGGGAAAGGGTTAAATCTCATGCATGTTTGGAAACGGGATCGTATGTTGTGCGTTCAACAACCAAAAGTATCGCATCTTATGCTAAATACTCGTGCACGTAAAAGCAAATCCATCGACCATGGAACTTCAATTGTTTATGGAAAGACTTGGCGCGGGTTATTGATATAAGATATTGCAAGCTCTAACTCAATCCGGAAAAAGGAACCCCTGAATTGGAAATTATGGCCTTTGGCAAATCGTTATGATAAAACATTTATCTTAGAGGCCTAAATTAAACCACATATTTCTAGAATTACGTCAATATATTAATGCCATTCAGTTATGTTTATCTACACTAGCGATTGCGGTGGCATACACTGGGTCAGTATGTTAGAGTAGAGCCACCTTTACGGACGAAAGCCTGTTACTCACGGTAGGACATACATAACATAGTTTACACGCAATAATATCATATTTTAAATCACTTGCAGCGTGTGAATCTGTTAAAAGCACTGCGGTATAAAGGTACATGTATGGTGAAAATTTATAAAAGTAAACGATGAAATACTGTAGTAATTATGCTTTCTTGAATTCCATTAAGCAGTCTGTTTCAGCTTTTAAATCAAAACATGCCAACACAAAACCCTACTAGAAATCACCCATCTGTTGGATTTTCAAATAGATGGGTAAAGTAAATCATAGAGAACAAAAGTATTTTGTCGTCTTTGTACGGCAGTGTGTCGTTTTTAATGCCATACATTGACCATTCAAATTCAAAACTCGGATCCCAACCAATAATTAGCTGCACAGAAGTATTTCTGATCCTTTGGGATAGAAGAAAAGTCTCAATTCCTCTTGTCAATGTTACATATCAATTTTGACAACATCCCGAACACCTGTCAGCAAATCGTTAAACTTGAAAATTTATCAAGCGCTAGGGGGGATTCTAAATGACAAGTGAAGCTACCGTATGTCTGTCAATGCCATAGCTCAAAGTAACAGCTTTTTTTCCTCTGAACGATTTTGAAAAATTGGAAATTTCCATGCCAACTTGCGGGCATTTATTGTCATATTGCGATTCACGAGTATAAAGAAATATGGGTAATTCAAACATGTAGTAATTTGAACATACGACACTTTGATGGGAATTCCTGTTGTTTTTTTTAATCGACTTACAATGATATCAAAAATAAATTATGTTCCAATTTTGGTTTCGAATGAAATTGTACTAAACTAACGTCTTTGAAACAGGGTTTTGAAATAACCAGTTTCATTTTTTTTACTATCTATGGCAGGTTTTTGAAATAATGGTCACATACAATGTTGTATTGGGAAAATACTAAAGAAATCCTAATAGGTTGGGTATAGAAGTATGCTGAGCAAACACATATTATAGCAGTGCGCTTATTTATAAGATTGAAGTATCTGCCAAAATACATGTAAAAGCACGACGGGTAATTTCTCTTTTTGCCACAATGTTTTTCTATGTATTAATGTATGAATCATAACTAGTTTTGTACTCACATACCAAAACTTTAGTCAACATGAGTATCCCTATTTTTCCGATATTTTTTTCAACATCGTCTGCTGCAGATTTGTTTACCCACAGGCTGCTATGCGCGACTCAGTAACGTTTTGCGGACAGCATAGATCTAGATCAGATTGCACAGAACGTGCAGTCTGATCTTGGATCTACACTGTCCGATATGGAGATATTTTTTCCCAAAAAATAACTTTGAAGTAGAAATATTTCAGTTTTTACTATTGGTTTTGAAGTTTCACTTTAGTTATATAGCAGGTAAAGCATTAACGAGTCACTGGCGTTTTCTAGCTCCTGGTGGCTGATAACACTTCTAATTAGTATGCAAGAAGCATGCGAATTACTCGCAAATTTACCTACCCTTCTGTCATATAATTTCGAATCAATTTTTCTAAAATCGATGGCGTCCTGCATGGAAGCCCTTCGCTGTCTGTTACCATGAGGCACAGCTGTCACTGTAACGTCAGCTATGTTTGGTGCCGACGGAAATGAGTAAGTGAACTCCCTGGTTCCGGTGCTAGACGCTGGAGTAGTGGTACCAGAACTTTGATCTGAAAAGATAAATTTATGACAAAAATACACCTTGATGTCCCTAGCATTGCTTGATTAGTGTTTTTTCTAGCCGGTTTAACTATTTATCAAACGACAAAATTTTAGACAAGTCCAAATCCAAAAGCACTTACAAACAACATATTACATGTAAATGTGCTAGCAGCTCAGATAATGGAATATTTGTTTGAAATTGCTTTAAAAAACACTGTGGAAAAAGAAGTATTTTCTTCTTTTACCGCATATTTTTTCTTTCTTTCTTTCAAAAGACCTCTCGCACAAGGGTTTTTTAAACTCGGGATTGAATGGTAAAGGGTTGAACGGTAATTAAAGCATATGAGGGCGACAGGTCATGTCTTAGTTTCACTTGTGTCAGGATGGGCTTCTGCAGATATTTCTACTATGAAACGAATCACACAATCTGTTAACGGATTATCAGTATACACAGATTATTTTATCATTATCATCTACAAATTTCTAATGTAGTTGCTACTGTATGTACTTGAGAACTTAACAATAGTATTACGCATAGATAATATCGAAAACTAACTCGGAATTTCTGTATGCGTCCCTAGAATCGAGAATTGGGTGTACGTCTTTACCGTAACCTACCTAAACTGATTTTTACCCTAAAGCAAATGTAATGGCCGTTCCAATAGCTTCCGTAAGAAATGTTTGTGCGGCTACATCTCCCCCTTATTTTCGTTAAACTGTTAGGCTATTCAAATACTTGTTTTGAGTCAAGCGATATCATTCGCATTACCGGGTTAATGATTAACCCTTATCCTGCTTAAATGAAACTTTCAGACCAATAGTAAAACAAGAGCGGAAAATTGTCGCAAGATACGCCCGTCCCACCGCCAGTTGTCGAGGGGGGATAATAATCGTAAAGGGCAGGTAGAGGAAAATACTAGTGCAGCAGAAATCATGTAAGTGATTGCAGTTCCTGCGCACTATAATTGCAATAAACATGCATATAAAGTTTCAGGTCATTCCAACATGAAAAGACAAAGTTCTGTTGTAGAGAAGCATGAAAAGCTGTAAAAAAAAGTAATGAATAGGGAATAATTCCAAAAGGGCATTAGGTAAGGTTACGGCTCCAGTGCATTGCACTTTTCGTAACTGCAACAAACATGTTTACCAAGTCTCAAGTCAATTTGACTTGAGGTGACAAAGTTCCGTTCCGGACAAGCAAGAAATACTGTCAAAATGAAGATCAAAGTGGAATTACTCAAAATCCGCGCTAGGTAGAGTTATTGTTCATGCACACTGTACTCCGTAATATTGCAACAAGCATGCATACCAAGTTTGAAGTCGTTCTGACCTTGAGATGACAGTTATATTCCGGACAAACACTAAATGCTGTAAAAATGACGATCAAAGGGAAATAACTCAAAGACAGCACGAGGTAGAGTTACAATTCTTGCGCACTGCACTTCCAAATATTGCATCAAATAAGCATACCATATTTCAAGTCATTCCTATTTAAGATGACAAAGTTATGCTCCGGACAAGCAAGAAATGCTATAAAAATGAAGATCAAAGGGTGAATAACTCAAAATTCGTGCTAGGAAGAGTTATGGTTCTTGTGCACTGCACTCCGTAATTTTTCAACAATCATACATACCAAATTTGAAGATGTTCAGACTAGAGGTGACAGTTATATTCCGGACAAGCAGAAAATGCTGTAAAAATGACGATCAAAGGGAAATAATTCAAAGATAGCACGAAGTAGAGTTATGGTTCTTTCGCACTGCACTCCGTATTATTGCAACAAACACAAATGTCAAGTTTCAAGTCAATCGGACTGGAGATGACAAAGTTATGCTCCGGACAAAGAACTGGACGCCGCCCGCCCGCCCGGACGCCATTGGTGATCCCATAATAAGTCCCGTCTTCGACGGGCGTATAAAAACAGAATAATGATATTCAAAGGTTTTTTTTTTTTAAGAAAAATATCTCCTCGTCGGACAGTGCAGATCCAAGATCAGACTGCACGTTCTGTGCAGTCTGATCTTGATCTACACTGTCCGCAAAAGGTCAGTGAGTCCCGCTTAGCAGCCTAAGGGTTAATTTAGATTTCAAATTACGTGTATTCAGACGGATAGTTTTACCCTACTGCCGCCCCGCCCCTCCCCCCATCCCCCGTCCGCCGTCCCCTGCTTAAATTTATTTACAATAACAAGCAAGGGAAGAAAAACCAAAGTTACCTCTGTCATTTCTATGGTGCCATTTTATTCGCCATTTTCGATTACACAGTGATTACAACAATTTAACATTCCAATACAACTGGTATAATGACTAATCTAGAGCTCTAAATATGTGAAAAAAGATAACTGTCTGCAGACGATAAAAAAAAGACGAAGATACCGGTACTACAATTTGACAGTTTTTTTTTTTTCCTCACTGTATCTTGCAAATTAAAGAACAGTGTAAATCTAAGATCCTGAGCAGTCTGATCTCAGATCTTTAACTGTCCAAAAGGAAGTAGAACTTTCCTCGACGCCTGACGGATTATTTTTTAGAAGATAATTTTGTCAAATTGGCCAATTTGCTGTGCTGAGGCTGACACAACAACCAGGCATGAGGATAATTCTCACAATTATATTGCCCGCAACACGCAAAAAGGGGTATTTGGACATTTGCGTAAAGTGTTGTCTCGCATCAGCCTGCGCAGTCCGCGCAGACTAATCCATAACGTCAATTTCTGTTTTTATGTAATTTTCTGTTTTGCGCAAGTCTAATGTAGCACAAAATCTAATGTAGTCGTAAAGTGCCGTCTCGGATTAGCCTGCGCGGACTGCGCAGGCTGATCCGAGACGACACTTTACGCAAATGTCCGAATGCCCCTTTTTGCGTGTTGCAAACCAATTTTATCGTTATATTTAACGCTTCACCAGACGACGAGATTTTTCGGAAATTCAAAGGACTTGCAGACGACAAAGAAATCATAGATCAAATCACAGGATATGTATTTGAAATGGTAGAAAACGTTGTGTGAAAATAAGAAAATGCTGTTTGTATCAGTTTTCTCAAAATGTTTTTAGAGGACTTCTTTCCTGAAAAGGGGGAGGGGGGGGGTTCGATAAGACCCCGAAGGGATTCTTTGGTTGAGCCCCTTACAACCGATCTCTTGTTTTGATTGATGATTTTGAGGGAAAAAGCTCGTTGAAAACACTGTGAGTTAAAAAGGAGAAAAATGCTTGTTTTCTAACAATGACGTCTACCCGTTGATTCTTTACCACACAAAATTTTAGATTTGACCAAATTGAAAGCGTGTGCAGAAGACAAATTTAGAAGCGCAAATGATGAACGCTGTCTTTGATAGGCTAGAAAACATTGCGAGAAAAGGAGAAAATGTGGATAACCAGAATTTTCTCCTTTTTTCATATGATGTTGTCAAAAGCCTTCTTCCTTAGGGTCGTCTAAACTCTGAGTGGTAAAAGGTTAAAAAATGACAAATCCCATTATTTGGCAACCTTGACTCTGTTGTCTGCTAATGCTGTGAATATGAACAAGTCGAAATTTTCTCGTCTGGCAAAGAGCCCTTTCCCACACCATCTCGAGTTTTACAACTTTTAGGGAAAATGCTTTTGAAAACACTGTGGGAAAGGAGAAAAAGCTGATAACCAGCATTTTCTTCTGTTTCCCACAATGTTTTCTACACTCCTGAAGACAAATTTCAGGTTCTGAGTGGCATTCGCTCTGTCGTCTGCAAATGCTTTTAGTTTGGACAAGTGTAAAGTTTTGTCGTCTGGTGAAGAGTTAATGACCACTTTACCACACAACCCCGAGATTTAACGACCCTGAAGAAGAAGGCCTTAGAAAACATTGTGAGAAAAGAAGAAAATGATGGTAACCAGCATTTTCTCCTTTTCCCACGATGTTTTATTACCCCATCTAAGATAGAAATCATCATTTTAGAAATATTTAATTTGTCGTCTGCAAATGCTTTCAATTTGGTCAAGTCCAAAATTTTGTCGTCTGGTAAAGAGTTAAATAATATCTATTATCTCAAAAAGTTCGGTCATCGTTTCCACGAAACTCGGTCCACCATTTTCCCCCGTTTTGTCGAATAACGATTATACTTTCTCTTGCTAAACTTATTGCTTTGAGTGATGCCACATGTCATTTAAACTCTTCACAAGACGACGAAAAAAAAATTTGCCCAAATTTAAAGCTGGACTAACTTCGAGAAATGAGATGAAATGAACCATGTTCTGTGAAAAGGGAATATGATGCATCTACAAAAAATATCGGTCCGTGTCAGCCTGCACAGCCCGCCTGTCTATAACCAAACAAAAAACAGTGTTGTTACCAATATTTTACGCAGTCCATAATAAAGGACCAGGAATGCCCAAAGGAACATGAATATCCACCTTCTGCCGTACGTCACCTTACATGTGCCATGCTCGGGCAAAATTGGGTTGATGCATATCCATGATTCATTAAACCAAGCAAATTATTAGTTTAGTTTAAACATATTTATTTTATATCAATTGAGAAACAAGTTCTTACAACTTATACTAATCTCTCTCGATTCTGCTTCCTATGAACTACACCAGTACTCGCGCCGAATGTGTGAGCCAATGAAAATCCCAAAGTTGACACACGCTCCCGGGTATTGAACTCAGGACCCTATGGTTACGAGGCCAACGCTCTACCTCACAACCACGGACACCAGCAAGTTATTACATGATTACGGATCCATAAAGTCCATTTAACAATCGAATGGATCTGGAGGTAGAATAGTCCTTGGACATGCAGAAAATTTACAAATAGCAAAAAGTTTCGACCCATGTCAGCCTGTGCGGACTGTGAAGCCTGACATGTGTCGATACTTTTGCAGATGTATTTAGCCCCCCTTCTCACAGAGTATGGCGCCTATATTTTTTGCGAAAAGTGTAGAAAACGATCAGCCAATACAGCAGTATGACCTTGGTCTTCACGATCAGCTCGTCTTCTGTTTTAGTGTATTTTATCTCTATTTGAGGACAACAAACTTTAAGAAACAAATACAGTCATTTCTTCCATTGTTAACAAACAATATTCGTTCATATCTACTGTATTCCTAGCGCTGTCTTGCTGAAAATGACAGATCCGTCGCCTTTTTTTTTACATTATAATGAAACACCATTCATTCAAGTCAGCAAAACAAGCTAGATACTACACTTCCACGACTATTGTGGTTAGAATCGCAGAATAAATCGGACAGTGTAGATTGACGATTAGATTGCACGTTCTGTGCAGTCTGATCTTGGATCGACACAGTCCGCAAAAGGCTATTCAAGTTGCGCTTGGCTCTCACAAGGGTTATCCCGAGCATGTGATTTGTAAGGTGGTCGATAACGAGGCAAAATAATCGGTTTCATTGAAAGACCTTGGGCAATTACAGTGATAATCTCAGAGCCCGAATCAATATCGTTCTCGTCGAGTAAATTATAATGTTATCGTTAGGATGTTAGACGATATAAATAGAGCACACTTTGGTGTTGACCCTACAGTGGTGTTTAACACCAAATAAAGCGTAAACCGAGCAGGAAATTGCGTAAAATGAGCACCAAAGTGCGTAAAATGAGCACAAGAGAGCGTAAAATGCACTTTGGAGACGGCGATTTCAACACCAAAGAGTGTTGGAATGGCTCAGTCGAGGTGAATAAAATGCATGTAGTCTATTTTACCAATTAAGTGCGTTGCACTCGTTTTTCATTGAACATTTCTGTGTGTAAAGCACTTGGTGTCAAATACTTCCGTTTGGTCGACACATGAGTGCATTCCTATACCGCTTCTCTTTTGAAATCAATGATTTAGAATTTACAGGAGCCGAGCCTGGCAGCTAAGTTGGTACCGTACAGGTTTTGTAATCCAGGGGAAGCAGGCTCGATTCCCAGCTCGGCCAAAATGCTTTCCGGGGATTGATGATTGTCATTGCGACAGAATCCGTTGTCTTTCCCATTGCTGAACATTCTGTAGGAGATGTCTAGGCGGTGCAGCAGCCAGAGGCTTGGGGAAAAATGTTGTGTCAAACACTGGTAAAAGAAGTTTAAGATCTTGATGATACATAATATTCTTTAGGTAGTTGCAAAAATACCTACAAGAAGGGAGAAACCCGGTCAATAAGTTTCATCCTCCAAGGGCCCTCAATCAAACTTTTTCTTTTAATGACGGAATCGGTTCAACGGCCTATCAGCTATCCAGCACCGATTTCTTCCACTCATTTCACAAAACCTCATCAATATTTCACCAACCTAACTATTTACAAAACGAGAAAAATTTTAGTATTGTCAAAATTGAAAGCACTTGCAGGCGACAAATGAACTGTTGACCATACTATGACTCTAAGTCTGAAAGAGTAGAAAACATTGTTGTAAAGTTCAGGACAAAATGCTGGTAAATAGTATTTTCCTATTTTTCACAAGTTTCCTACAATTTTGCACACATATTCCATCGTCTGAGCCACATATGATTTGTTGTCTGCTAATGCTTTCAATCTGGATAAGTCTAAAATAATGCCGTCTGATTAAGGATTATATGACTATACAAAATGCTCGTATGACGTTTAATAACAATAAAAACAGAATGCAACGATACGTTTCCAGCTATTTTATCCTATTTACGTGCTTCGTTGCTCACTGTATTAGCGTGTGACAACTTCCTCTTTTACATTTTCTATAGTGTATGTGTTGGTTTTTTCGTCTAGATCTAATTCAGTTTCCATTTACTAAGTACCTGAATTTACTAGAACTCTCTGGAGGATATGACCCTTCTTGACCTAATCCCGCTCAAAATTCAGTCCGTACCTCTGTCAGTAATGGTCTTATACAGTCTCGTAATGAACGTATACTTTCATTGCAAGCAACTTTTACACCTGCCATGCAACAATAAAATGACATACTGGACAAACATGTGGAAGAATGAAAAAGGATGCCTTTTTTTGTAATCGTTTCGAAGACATTGCAGGAGAGAGAGTAAATTTTTGTACCAAGGATTCGCTAACTTTCACATATTCTTAAAGATTTTACCCCAAAACTACAGGAACATAAAGCTAACACGCGTACTTTGTATTGAATTAATCTGCAACAATGTAATGTATGTGATATGAATGGTGATCTTTGATGATACAATGACAACGAAGTTGCCATAAATCCTTCTAATTGAGAATCCGAGAGCAACTGTCCCTATTTATTCAAAATTCATTTCTTATTTTAAATACCAAGACTCCCCATCTGATTGGCTGAGCAAAAAACGTCGCGGCCGACCAAATGTCTAGGCTTGGTATTTATAATCAGAACTGGATGAGAATTGCTGTTCACTATGACATCTAAGCCCGTATCACCAACCATACTAAATAGCATCCCTAGTCTACTTCTAAATATAGAAAGTAGATCTAACACAATTTCTGACTGGCTATCAGAAATTCTTTTAATTCAGTCTAAATTTAGAAAATTCCAGAGAATTGGACTGAAAATGCAATTAAGAATGCTTGTTGAATAGGAACCCCGATCTTGATGAATGAGCCACGATCTGGAAAAGGGGGGCTTACTGCATCTCCGTGATGCATTATATACCAAGCAAGACATCACATAGCTATGGAACCACTACAATCTATTTTGTTTCACAGCCGACTGATTCAGGCTGTAGACTGGTCCTCTGAAATGCAGACAATTTAAAGATGGGAAAAAGTATCGACCCATGTCAGCCTGCGCGGACTGCGCAGGCTGACATGGGTCGATACTTTTTCCAGATGAATTAAGCCCCCTTGTGGCAGAGCATGATAAACAGACACACAGACTTGCACTAAACAGGACAAGGATAGGACCGATCTTGATTTCATGGTAAGGTCATTTGTTATAGCTAGGTTAATACCGGTATTCTTTTTTATACGACAGACCAAATTGCCCGACAATCTAAAAGATAATTGGATGTGACGGCGCGTAGACAGAGAATACCGGGAAACCGCCATTGTAACTGGCGTTCGTATACTGGAGAAGAAAATTAAAACTTTGCGTTTGAAGGGATTCTAAATTAAGATAGAGATGGCAAAAAATAATTGAAATCGCCAGGAAGTGGATGGAACTTTTTTTTCCATCGGAAGAAGACAATTTCACGGTCTTTTTATACAAGGAATGCATGGTCAATTTGTTTTGGTCTGATAATGCGGAATATTATGTTGTAGTACTTACCTGGCGCTTGTATTTGCTTCGAGCTGCTTGCGAAATTCTCGCAAGGCATGAAGGTCCAGCAAGATGTCAACATTTCCCCCATAAAGCTTAAAGCAAATATAAGCACCAGGAAAGTCACAACAAGATATTTTTTTTATCATATACCTTCAAATTTTATCAACAAAATATTACAAGAAGATAACCAGTATTTCCTCTTTATCCAAAGTGTTTTCTACCTTTTAAAGGACCCTTAGGTTTAATATATGCCTACTTATTTTACGTCAATTGTGAAATAAGGTCTTACTCTTATGTTAACCCTTAGGCTGCTACGTGCGACTCACTGACCTATTGCGGACAGTGTATATCAAGATCATACTGCACAGAACGTGATATCTTTCTCCCAAATATACCTTTGAAAAAGCAAAATTTGGGGTTTTACTATCGGCTTGAAAGTTTCATGTTAGTTATTTAACTCTTTACCACTCGATCCCGACTTTTAACGACCATGAGAAAAAAGCCTTTTGAAAACATAGTGGGACAAGGAGAAAATGCTGGTAACCAGCATTTTCTCCTTTTCTCACAATGTTTTCTACTCTTTACAAAACAAATTTAAATCTTTCAGTCGCATTTATTATGTCGTCTGCAAATGCTTTCAATTTGGACAGGTCTAAAATTCTGTTGTTTGGGAAAGAGTTAAACTCGACGATAGCTTCCTGGAAACCTTAACCAGTACTTGCTCCGTGATATAGGTGGTTCCAAAGGTTGATCCCGCTTACCACGGGATTCGAACCCGGAACCTTTTGATTTGAGAGGCCGATGCTCTACCCAAACACCACACACCACTGTCTCCCACAATTCTGTCATTTGAACCACACTTAAATTGTCATCTGCAACTTCTTTAAAAAAAGGACTGGTCTACAATTTTGTCATCTGGTAAAAAGTTAAAAACATACGTATTGTTTACAGTGTCGTTATGATGCCATAGAGGAGAATACGTAACTTTATTTCATTGTATAGCATGCTGTTGAAAAAACCCGCCAGAAAAATCTTGCACCTTATCGTAAGTAATGAATGGTGTTCACTGTAGTGTTGAGACAAACACTTTTGCGCTGGCTTTGAAGTTGCTATTTCTTTTGACGTCATAGATGAAATGCCATAAACACTCCGTTATCTCAAAAAAAAAAACAATTATGTTTTAGCTCAAATCGTTTTTTTCCCAATACCAGACTGAGAAAAGGCAAATTGCTGCGTCATTCATTGTTACAATAACATATTGCGCCAAACATGTTGACCTTTACCCGCATTGCAGAGGGCCCTTACAGTTTGAATTAAACCTTACAAAGATTTTCTTGCTGATTTGTGGTCGGTCTAGGCAGTACAGGACCAGTCGTCAAAAGTATCTTCTTTTCATTCTCGGACTACTAGAACCTCCCACACACATTTCTGATTATAAATGGGTAAACTTTTCGTATGCTGTTTGTAATTAACCATATTACCTTCTGCAGATGACATTTTGTCTGATAAACATCATTTTCTCCTCCTTTTTCCACAATATTTTCCATCCTTCAAAAAAAAATTCAAGCCAAATTTTGTCATCTGCAAATGCATTGAATTTGGACAAGTTCAGGGTTTTACCGTTTGGTAACGACTTAAAAGGACATTTTAAAATTCACCCACTACAAATTTGTTTCAGATATAAAACGTTAGCTTTTTGACTTGGCTCAGTTCTGTCGTATACCCCTTAGAGTACTGATTTCACAAAATTAACCTTTTCAAACAGGAAACAAAATCAATTATTATTTCAAGGCTGTTTTGGCAAGAATGTGTAAAAAAGTTTTCTAAAGCTTTCTGTCTAAGGGACACAGGATTGTTTAGTAAAGGGTAAATTCACGTTAACCCTTCAGATGACAGTTTCAATGTGGATCATATGAAATGATTTTTCTTTGATAGGGTAGAAAACATTGTGAGAAAAGGAGAAAATGCTGGTAACCAGCATTTTCTCCTTTTCCCACAATGTTTTCAAAAGCCTTCTCTATCAGGGGTGTTAAAAGTCGTCATTGTGTGGTAAAGGGTTAACCTTTCAGCTGCTACGCGCTACTGAAGGACCTATTGCGGACAGTGTAGATCAAGGTCAGACTGCACAGAACGTGCAGTCTGATCTTGGATCTACACTGTCTGATAAGGAGATGCTTTCCCCCAACACCCATAACTCTGAAATAGCAACATTTGGGTTTTTACTATGGACTTGAAAGTTTCATTTAAGTTATTTAGCAGGTTAAGGGTTAATCGTGCATCTTCTACGACTATGTTTTTAATGAAATCTGTTGGAAGCAGGCGTTATATTGAATATTCTTACAATGATAACACAATCATGATAACAAAGGCATTACTTTGCAAATAACGGCGTTTCCTGTAACGGCGTTTCCAGCAATAATAACGCATCTGAGACACCGTAAAGTACTTGGTTTATTCGACATTGATGATCTGAATGAAATAATACGACAGATCTAGGGGACGTTTTGATTGTATTATAATGGCTTTTTCTTGATAAGAATCGATATTTTAGACCTCAAGTAGCGATTACAATGAGATTAATGCGACCTTCAATGACAAAACTGATCTTTTATTCTAAATCACGTTGAAAGAGAAAAGGGCGAATATTGAAATTCTTTGGTACTGAATTTTATTTCCGCCACAAATCGGGGAGTAAGTGCGGAACTAAATGACAAGTGCCAGCGGTTTTTTAACACAGTTTATTCTCGCTCAACTCACTAATTAAAGGTAGTTTGAGGTTCATAGGGACCCCCTGAACTTTGAAATATCTTGAAAAATTCCGTATCAATTTTCATGAAACTTCAAAGTCGTTTAAAATGACTTTACCAACTCTCACAGCGAAAATTAAAATTTTTCTACCACAAGAAAGAGCATTTTGCCCATTCCAGTAGTATTAAACTTTTGTTCTGAAGCTTAACTCTCTCCGACGGTTTCGCAAATTGACTAGAACAGCAAACATAACTGGACAAGCGCATGACTTTACTACTTCACTTTAGTTAAATACGAGGTCCTGAAATTAGTTTTGTACAAGAAGTATAGTTCTATACCTTACCTTCGATATCGCTTTCGACTCTTCCATACAAATCTTCGATTTGTCTAATGTTCTCTAATATGGTGTCTGTTCTCCAATATTTGTTATCAATTTTATTTTAGGCATGGCTTCTTGTTTTATACCACTTTTGTTGAAATACTCGTTCGAAACCGCCTGACACTTACATTCGAAGGTCTTTCATGGTTTGGTTTGAATTGTTTTTATCTATGATTTTTTCAGTTCGCCCAAAATTGGCTCAATCAAGGGTGGTAATCTTAAAGACACTGTGTCCCTTTAACCATAAAAATTCATCTACAACAATACTTTCGAGCTTGTTCATGGAATTATACCAGTTCATACAATTCACCCTTCTTCATTTTATTGTTGTATGCTTTACCTGATAATGTGAGCCAAAGTTTGACTTGGTTTCAGGAAAACATCTATGGTGGGGTGTAAAAAAAGAAAAAACAGTGTAAACAAGTGCGTACAAGTCTCCGATACTGAATCATTAAAATAACTCCCCCCCCCCCCCCAAAAATAAAAAAAACTAGACAGGGGCCTCAAAATTTAAAGTTCCTGCTGTTCAAACAATAGACGACCACAGTTACTGTACCTGCATGGGAATCGTTTTCATAAACAGGTAAACCTTTACTTGGAATAGCCTTCAATGCCCCTCCACCGTTTTTAAGCTGTTTTGTTCATACAAATTAACATTCCACTGAATGCAAAAAAAGTCAAACTAAGTTATCAAAAATTCTGAAAATTTCACCCAGAGTTGGTAAAGGTAATACAGGGTGACCCCAAAAAAAATGCCACCCATAAAATTGTTAATAAAATTCACAATCCTGTCTGCAATCCAGCCATATTTGGTACAAATGAACTTCAGTCTATGCCTGACGTGTCCACCAAGTTTCAGCCATGAATGTCCAACAGTCTTTGTTTAATCTCCATTCCATGATATGCTCCAAATGTGCAACTTTGCATTGCAAGCGACGTGCAAAATTGACAACAACTCTGACACACTCGTCCTTCAGTATTGATTGCTTTGAGTGAACTCAAAGAATAACATCTTCTGGGGGATAATTCCACCGGAAGATTGTCTGCAGAGGCCTGGATGCCTTCCATCAAGTACACGCCATGGGTTGCAATATCAAAACATGGGATCATCGGTCCCTTCTGGTTTGAAGACCAGAATGAACGGTCAATCACGATCAATACTGAGCGCTACCTTGTGGTTGTTAAGAAGTTTTGGACAGACAAAGAGGTGTTGTTAGGGATGAACAGTGGTTTCAACAGGATGGAGCAACTCCCTAACTTTAAATGACTCGTTGGAACGGCTGCTGGGACACTTTGGTGATCGTCTCATCAGTAGGAGGTGTGATCCTGAATGGGCTTCACACTCACCGGACCTTAACCACCCAGATTTATTCCTGTGGGGTTATCTCCAAGATAATGTCTATCAGAACAACCCCTAGACTATTCCTGAACTGAAGAGGGCCATCGGGGCCAAAATCAGGGCAATACCGAGGGAGGAGTGTGTGTCAAGGTTATTGACAATTTTGCATGTTGTACCCAGGTGCGCTTGCATCGCAGATGCGCACATTTGGAGCATATCATGGAATGGAGATAAAACAAAGGCTGTTGGACAATCATGGCTGAAACTTGGAGGACACATCAGGCATAGACTGAAGTTCATTTGTACCAAATATGGTTGGACTGCAGAAAGAATTGTGAATTTTATTAAAGATTTCATGGGTGGTATTTTTTTTGGTCACCCTGTATTATTAACTACGCAAATTTTCAGTACATTAGCTAAAGCATTTTTTAAGATATTTCAAAATTCAGGAGTTCCCTATGAACCTCAAACGACCTATACCTGCTCACAGAGATTTGCAGAAAGTGACTTTGAAAATACCCTTGTTATTTAGGGATAATCAACACCACTGACTTAACCCTTTAACACATTTTTGGACTTGTCGAAATCCAAAGCAATTGCGAACGATATATCAAATGTGGTTCAAATTGTAGAATTTGTCTCTGAAAGGGTAAAAAACATCGTGGGAATGTTGATTACCAGCATTTTCTCCTTTTCCCATAATGTTTTCAAAATCCTTTATCCTTAAGGTCGTCAAAACTCGAGATTATGTGGTGAAGGATTAAGTTTTAGGTCTTTTCCAAATGGAAAGCATCTGCACAAATCTAACGTAGATTACATGATGGGTTTTGTCCTTGAAAAGGTAGAATACAATACGGTGGGGGGGGGGGTGGGTGGGGAGAGAGAGAATGATGGTTTTAAACGGTTTCTCCATTTCAAACGACGTTTTTCAAAAGGTTCTTTCTTCTACGTCGTTAAGATACACGAGTTGTTCTTTGGTAAAAGTTTATCTTAATGTGCGATTCCAATAAAAATACTTAACTTTTGCACTAATATTTCCAAATACTTTTTGCAAAGTGACACAAAAAGGTATAACGTTATCTGTTACTGATTATTCTTTTCAACTAAGATGTACATCATTGGCAATTTGGGCATTTGTTTGGAAGTAACTCCGACATCGATGCAACAACTTGGGATTATTCTATAACGATATTGCGCCAACAGCCTTAACGATACAAATAATGTTAACGGCAAACAAAACCCTGTCGGTTAGCAGCATTTTCTCCTTTTCCAACAATGCTCTCAGAAGCCTTTTCCTCAAAGTCATCATCTCCTGTAGATTCTTAAAGCCCAAAATGTCTGTGTACAGGTTTGGACCTAGAAATATTAAAACACTAGTCTCGTTGGGGTGTCAAAGACCGGCTTTACTTACTTCTCCGAGCGAATTAGATAAGAATCAGTGCACAACACGTGCAGTCTAATCTTGAATCCTTTCTTTCCACTACTAGGCAAAAGCAAGACAAATTAAACAAAGTAGCACTATAATGTTCACGTGCTTCTTAATGTATACTGTATTATATATTTATATGTATGTCATTAACACTATGGACAGGAGGCCTTTTTATTGTAAAAAAAAAACGTTATCATTGTCATTAAAACACCGTCTTGTTTGGTAAAGGGTTAGAATTTTATCGGATCCAGAAAACTCAGCAGACGTTTGCAATCAGTCAACGTTCTATTTCTTTTGTTGACAAAGGTCTGATATATAGGTCTCCGGGAAATCAACTTGATAACTGGGCTAATTTGATTGCAAACGTAAGGGGTCTTAATTTTCTATGACATCTTCAGACTGACACTATCGTCCTTGATCCACTTCCGTAAATCTATCTCGTTTTGCCTTTATTGAGGATTTCAACCCTTTACCACACAATCCCGAGTTTTCATGACCTCGAGGAAGAAGCTTTTGAAGAAGAAAGCATTGTGGAAAAAGAAGAAAATTCTGCTAACCAGCATTTTCTCCTTTTCCCACGATGATTTCTACTCTGTAAGACTAAAATTCCATCCTTTGAACCTCATTTATTTCGTCGTCTGCCATTGCTTTCATTTTCGACTGGTTTAAAATTTTGTCGTTTGGTAAAGAGTTAGGTAAAGAGTTAGTTCAACAAAATCACAAGATTTAGCAGAAATTTGATTTTAGATTTTTTTTTTTAATATAATGATAATACTTTTCAAGCGATACATTCGAAGTGATTGTATAAATAGTCGTCTGCGTATAAGTCTGTAGCATAGACAAATGGTACTAATATTTGTTGCCAGCAAATGCCATAAATTCACTGTTTGAAGTTCGTACTGCAACGCTGTCGGTGTGTTTTCTACTTTACGTGCGAGAATAATGGTATTTGATCTCTTCCCTGGTAACATGATGATATAGAATTTGACCATAATAGAGTCCCGATTACGTAAGTTCTTTCATTCACTGTTTGAAGTCATATATAAGTTTCGGTACAAATGATACATGTACATTATTAGTTGTACGGTCAGGTGGCAAGGGACTTGGAAACTTGTTCACGGCTGTGGTGAATCATGTCGTCCCGAGCCTTCGGCTCGGGGCGACATGATTCACCACAGCCGTGAACAACTTGGCTCGGGGCGACATGATTCACCACAGCCGTGAACAAGTTTCCAAGTCCCCTGCCACCTGACCGTACAACGAATTTATTATACTGCAAAGTTTTACCATTCCAACGTTTGTTAAGCGAATTTTACCTGTTTTTTGGTTTAAAAAATTGAGTACGCTGACGAAGTAGAATTTCCCTTCTGAGTACCCCAATTCAATGAAAACTGACGTCACTGGGAACTGACGTCACTGAAACCTTGGTAATGCGTGCTAAAACGTGCAGCTTGGCGCATAATCTTGATGTTAATTTTTTTTGTTTAAACTTTATTAGCCACGTATATTGGATAGGGGAGGTCGTGGCCATCTTCCCTCTATCCTTACAATTTTCATCAATCATCTTGTTTCATCTTATCTTGCTAACTAAAAGTCTAAAACAGTCTATTTTCTCTATTTGAAGTTTTTTTTTCTAATGCGAATAAAAGTGTACTATATCGAAATTTGTGACTTTGCGAACAGTGCAGATCAAGATTCGAGTGTACTGATGTGTAGACTAATTTTGGATTTCACTGTTCGCTATGATGACAATTTGCAGGATAAAAGTTAATCAAATACATGAACTATTCAGAGATCCAGATAAGGTTATGTGGTTCAATCTTATGTGCAGCCCTAGGTTGTGAGTGATTTGACAATTGTCTTTGACATACTATTTTGAGACAGTCTGAAACTGAAGGAACCTGCAGACGACAATTCCGAGCTAGCTGAAATATGATTGTAAATTGTTGATTTTATGGGAAAAAAAAAAAAAAAAAAACAGTGCGGAAAAGTGTGAAATTAATCTTTATGAGCAATATCTCCCCTTTCCATAATGTTTTTCCTTTTTTCTTATTATTATACTCTTTTTTTTTTCCATTGTGTTAAATAGAGTAGAAGGGGAAAGTGTCAAACAACGGCCTGTTTAGTTCACCGAATCTGGATCAATGAATAATTAGCAGAGACTAATAAAGTTTTACAAAGCTATGGAGGAAAAAAAGGTGAAAAAATAAAAGAAGGAGGAAAACAGGAATGACTTATTAAATAATAGCGAAAATGGAATATGCATCAATGCATTTTATATCAAGAGTGGTTTTGAATAATATGTCTTATAATTGACCCTCTTTCTAAATCAGACTGAGGATTTTGTTTCTTTGCAAATGGTCCAAGCCAAATATAAACTATTTTGAAGGCCATAAACTGTCGGGATTTTAGATTTAGATTTACAAGAAGCGACATATCTTTTGACATACAGAAAGAGTGTGTATAATTTGTCATCATTATTGAATGTACCAACTAGAACGTTGACACTATTTATAAGTCTGTGTTTTGATGGGTCTACTTCTCTTATTTTTGATTCTAAATACTGAAAAAGGGTTTTCACCTTTTCACATTCGTAAAATACATGAAGCAGACTTTCTTCACTAGTATTGCAAAAACAGCATAGGTTACTTGGGGCAATGTTCATTTTGTTCAATAGGGAGTTAGTGTGGAAAAATCTATGAACTATTTTTATTTGCATCCATTGGGTATACGAATCGTTTGTATTTCTAAAAATATTATTATAAATGTCTTTCCAATCAACGTTTTGAGTAGGGAACAAAGATTCCCATTTCTTTTGACTAGTAGGAATTTCATTGTCATCAATAAGTGCTTTATAAATTGTTTTGTTAGGTTTTTTATTTATCAAAATTTCATTTAAATAGCTATTAATACAGGGATTGGCATAGTTTAAAATCAAATTTTCATCGTTATTAGTATCAACCTTTCTTGAGAAATTTTGGATAGTGTTTATCAGACCATAATACCTAAGATAGTTAATTTTTTTACCTAAAATCGTCTCTATAGACTTTAAGCCAATGAATTTCCCATTGTTATCCATTAAATCTCGGACATTTCTATATCCTCTATCGTATAAATCTTTGACAAAGATGACTTTTGAGTCTATTGTAAAATTTTCGTTGTAAAGCAAAGGCATATTTAATATCAAGTCCCAAGAGTCAATTTTAATTTTTGTCATATATTCTATGTATGATTTAAGTACGTCTCTCCAGAAATCGTTTTTTATTACTTTAGAGATGAGTTCGGAATAAGCTTTTCCTAAGTTTATTATTTTTCGTACGTCCATCATGTCATATACTAGTTGATAGCATTTATTAGGTCTTGATGTTAATCTTGATCGATGCCACCATTTTGGATGTTGTGTTGATAGAATAGTCATGTATACGGGGCTCCCGAAAGGGAAACTGCTTTTACGTTGGTTTTGCCAGTGGACATGATATATATGTTCGGGGCATATTATCCAATCAGATCACGAGAAATTTCTTTGCAGTATAATAATATTAGTTGTACGGTCATGTGGTAGGGGACTTGAAAACTTGTTCACGGCTGTGGCAAATCATGTCGCCCCGAGCCGAATGCGAGGTGACGACATGATTCGCCAGAGCCGTGAACAACTTTCCAAGTCCCCGGCCACCTGACGTACACCAAATTTATTATATTTATTACTATATTTATTATACTGCTTTTACGTAAATTTTGCCAGTGTACATGACTTGTATGTACGGGGCGACATGATTTGCCACAGCAGTGAACAAGTTTCCAAGTCCCCGGCCACCTGACCGTATACCAAATTTATTATACTGCAAAGTTTTACCATCCCAGTGTGTATTCAGCGAAATTTCCCCGTTTATGTACTCATGAATTGAGTACGCTGACGACATAGAATTCCCCTTCTGAGTGCCCCAATTCAATGAAAACTGACGTCACTGATAACTGACGTCACTGAAACCTTGGTAAAAAACGTGCAGTTTGGTGAATGAACTTGATGATGTCACTGCGATAGAAATTCGTCATATTTTTACGGGCGAAAGACCGCCTATAGGTTACACGTATTTAGTGATATCTCAACCCTGAAGAACAATTTTTCGGCCATTTTGAATTTCTCCATATGGATAAAAAGTTGCACTAGACTTTATCCGTACTTCAACTTCCTTGACAACCAGAAGGTTGGTTTATTACAAGAAGAATTCAACACAGTCAGACTAAATCCACAAGATTAAATTTAATTATTTTTTGTTAAAATTTCTTCAAATGTAATCTATCTATAACATTTTCCCTTTGTTCGCGTATCATAACAAAAATATTGGGAAAAATATCAATATTGTTAGTTTCAATGACGTATGAACTACGCAGTGCGATATTCTTGCTTTGACGTCATTTTCTGATGTCGGCCTTGATCCCGTTCGTCCTTTTGCAGCTCGCCTTATTTCGTGTTCGTTTTGGTTTCTTCAACACCCCTACCTACGCTTTGTGTCTTTTAACACTTTGTTCACAAGGCTAATGAAAAAATTACTTCTCCAATTGTCATTTAAGAAGAACAGTATTGTAAATATTGTTGATTTTGAGAAAGCTGACAAGAGGACTAGGGATAGATAGTTGGGTACTACATACACGTAGAGGATTGGATAAAGATATTTCAGGGGATTTGGGACAACACAGATAGGAAGAGTGCTTGTCGCATTGTTTTGGGTTGGTTAGGTCGTTTATTGGGTTAATGGATGGATGGGTGGATGTATGATTTTCATAAGAGAGAAGAAGATTAATTGTATGGTAACGAAGTTTTAAACATTATCGCAGTTATATTGGGGCGGTCAGTGCACCTATCCATGCTTTCCTGGAGTTTTTTTTTTTTTACCAGTACTTCTCACAATATTCTCTCCAAGCCACTGGCTTCGAAACAATGGTTAGCAGTGAGAGAGGAATGAATCCTGTCGTAGTGAATATCATCAATCCTCGGGAAGAAATTTGACGCGCCCCTGTTCTCAAGTCCTGTACGCTACCGACTGAGCTACCGAGAGAAGAATAATGGATAGATAGATGGGTATAAAGATATATAGATGGATAAGAAGGTTAAAAAAAAATATTAGTATCAACATATGCAGCTTACTAGATTTAAGAAATAATCCAAGTTGTCAAGATTATGTTGATCTAGATCCACTCCGAGTTTATCGTATTAAGTAAGTATAGGCCTATTCAGAGGTTGACAAGCAAAATCCTTATACACTCTTACAGCTGGTAAGCAGAGCTAGAAAAAAACAATGTATACACATATTCTTACATCATCAGAGGTGCGAAGGGAGCTGATGCTGAATGTACATCCTGGACCTCAATGGAAGGAGCACTGTAGCCTATATATAGGCCGCCACTCTCTGAGCTGGTCAGGGTGGAGCGTAGGAATGGTGAAGGTGATGTTTCAGGTCACTTGAGGGTGTGGGTTCGATTCCCATGGCTGGCCATCTAAAATTCTTTCGAATGAGACGTTAACTGAGGTCCCGTGTGACGGTGCTATACACCGAGCACATTAAAGAACCAGGCATAACTTAGGATGGGTGGCGACGATAAATAAACGCAAATTCGATCAATCAGCTGGTCAGGGAAAGGAAAATGAAGGTACTATTTGGCAGTACCTGGTGAGCATGTAAGCATTCTCTTACTTTTTTACTTTTTTTCCACGGAGCTGATTGTGCTGGCTTTTGACCTGCCATTTACCTGGTTTTGACCCTTATAACCCATAAGGAACTGGTTGCCTGCCTGACTTTATTTTCAGACACTTGTAATTTTAGGAGGAACTTCTCCTTTTCCAAACATGGTTTTGATTAGCATCTAATCTTGAAAAATATATCTAGATCTATAATTCGAATCGTTGCTTTTCATTGATGTGCAAAGCAGGAAAAAGAGACAATTTCTTGCAATTTTACTTTTCATCATTTCTCTTCATATTGAATCCCCAAAACGTTTTGACAATATTCATATTCAAGTGCCTGAAAATGATGCCGTGTACATATGCTAACGATATTTCTTGTAGATCTATGCATGTACAACGTTTAGAGGTAGATGTATGCTCCCTTATTTGCGGATAGATTTCTACATCCCTACGTAGCGAAATGAAAATGATCAGAAATAATATAGATCTATTTCCTAATGTACACAGAGCCATAATGAATATGGGTATTTGTATGTTTGTTTGGTGTTAACGCCACTTTCAACATTATTTAAGTTATATCGTGGCAGCCAGTGCACCTATCCTTGCTTCCTGGGGTGCCTTTAATCAGGATTACAATAACTTCTTTCCAGGCCACTGGCTGCTTTCCCACCTTACATTTACCCAAATAATGATTAGCGGTGACAGGTGGATGAATTCTGTCGCAATGATTATCATCAATCCTCGGAAAAAAGCTAGCCCAGCTGGGATTCTAATTAGCGACCCCTGATAATTTGGGGCTAAATTTCTTCACAAGTTAACCCTTTAATACACAATCCCGAGTTCAAACGACCCTGAAGGAGAAGGATTCTGAGAACATTGCGAGAAAAGGATGAAATGCTGGTAAAATGCTACCCTGTTCAGGACTTTTGTTTTATTTGTATCACTTTCGAATTTGTTGTCTGCAGATATCTACTGCCATCAAAAATTTGCTGGGATGTGTCAAATAAACATATCTACACCGATTAGTTATTGAACCGATTATGTTCGAATATTTCTGAGAAAAAAGTCTCTTTCGCCCGTTTCTAGGCTTTGCCTATTTACATATTATTGGAGAGGTCATCAGACCTCTCCAACAGTGGTGAGTTTAAAAGGCAGACTGTCACAGAATTTCCTGTCTAAATCCATTTTTCTTGCGAAATTGTTCCGATACACAGTCTGTTTCGTCATGGTTTTGTAAATAAAGCGAAATCAAAAAATCGAAACAGGAAATAGACGTGGTTTATTTTTATATGACGAATTTCAGAAAAGATTTGGTATATTAATTTGCCATGGCTGCAAATGACCTCTCAAATAACTGTAATTTTTTATTAAATAAATAAATCTAAGCAGAAGAAAAAATAAGAAGAATTTCGTTAAAAAAGGAGAAAGAAGACCGCTGGACAAGACCATGCGACTTGAAATCGCGGCAAGAAGGTCAAATGACCGTCATGTCAAGCATATGAGGTTTCTATGCGGCGGCTTTTTGACTTGTTTGTTTACATGCACCAAAATATATTGACATTAAAAGCCAATAACTATTTGAAAACATTGATGCTGACCTCTCCTGGCTTCTTTTGTAAAGAAGCCAACTTGTTCAAACATGGATTTAAACAACTTCAAGGTAAGTAACTATGCATTTTAATGATTTGTTGTCAAAAAGTAAAAGACCATTAGTTACCAAAGACGACAATTTGGTTATCCTTTTAACGTTACAATGAATGAGTTTCGACACTTCTCAATTTCCTTACCTGACGAAGGGATGGCTCGTTTTAACCCAGTGTTTGTTTTAGAATGACAACAAACGATAATATATGTACCTATGTTCATTTATTTCCAATGATAATAATACATTCTTTTCGCTTTAGTGACAACCATCAAGGGAAACTAGAAATAATACGGTGCAGGCTACTCTGTATGTTTGTCTTGTGGGCGGCTCGTATCGGTCGACGCCACCATTTTGGATGTTGTGTTGAAAGTGTAGTCAGGTATACGGGGCTCCCAAAAGGGAAACTGCTTTTACGTGAATTTTGCCAGTGTACATGACTTGTATGTACGGGGCATATTATCCAATCAGATCGCGAGAAATTTCTTTGCAGTATAATAAAAATCCTTTGTACAAGAGAGGTATATAATAACGTTAAGGACATCTATCGTGCGTTCTTGGGGTGATATCAACGTTCCTTTAACTGCAGAATGATATCAATTTGCTATGATACGAGGAGATGCATTAAGCGCCCTTTTCACAGAGCATGGCTCATATATTTTTATTGAAATCACAACTGATATGCTTTCATGGATTTCAAACCCAAACATAGTGTTATGTAGATAGGATATACAGTGACCTGATTTCAGAATATTCTAGATACATAAAGAACATTCATTGGTTTTTCATTGTGGTTATTTTTAGAAACAGGATTGTTAGTAAACAAGTTGTTTATCAATCCATTTCTATAAGTAGCTTGTCGTCATCTTTCTAGAAAAGACTAATCTAGAATTTTCCAAGCTAGTATAAGTAGGAGAGACTTACTTGGTGATTTTGAGTTTGAAGTTAGACTTGTGGCTTTGAGGATACAGAATTAGTGAAAAGTGTTGGATTTAACTTGGGATATAGAACTGTAAGTTAGAATTGCTTAATTTTCAAACAGGTTGCTCATATCTATTTGCAAGTTAAAACTATTGTTAATTTAGGTTTTAGGAACCAGAAATTCCATACTTTTTGTAGTCTAAACTTAATTCTTAATTTTGAGGGACTTATTCTATTTCTTGTTCTAAGATTAAGAATTGTCAAAATTTCATTCAAACTTAAAGTTGGCCCTTCAGATTTTGGGACGAAAATTTTACAAAAATACAAAAAAATCATCCTTATACTCCCAAAGCCTTTTAATTTTCATTCATAAAATCCCAGTAGTCGAAACCCATCCGACAAGAAGAGAAATTAGAGATTTACTACGGCCCAGGTCGACACCGACGGGAAACACGTTCTATTTTTACATGAGCAACTCGCTCATTTACATACCGGAAATACACAGACAAAGCTTCAAACATAGCGTCCGAAGACGACATTATGGAAAATAATTACGTTTGTTGTTATGGAATTTAAACGTCATTAGTCACGTGCCAGTCACTTGACATTCCCACAATGTTTTTTTTTATTTCTGGCGCGAAATCTAAAAATACCTTAAGAGGCTACGTAGCCTTTTAAGGGAACACTATCAAATTTTTTTTTTTTGTAATTTTATCATTCTTAATTATTGATGATTCGTATTGTTTTTTCATATAAATTTCAGTGATATATATATTTTTTAATTTGGTGAGATGTGAAAAATCTAAATACCCACCTTTAACTCTTGTTGTATATTTTGTCTTTATTCATTAATAAATATTGTTAATTGTGAAAGGCTTGTTGCTGGTTTTCTTTGTAGTTACGCTTGTCTCGTAACATTAGTCACTCAGGTTGGTGATTTGTATTGCTGCAACTGATATCGCATCATGAATTCTTTACTTCTAAAATGTCTTACTTATTGTGAGTAATACTTTAATGAGATGAATATAATAGTTTCAGAGGATATCTAATACATGCACAACATAATTATCTGACGTTGCTTCTCTTCATTTTTTAACGTTTTGGGCTAATCTATTAAATGAAATAGGTGAACATAATTCACGCTTTTAGGACAGCAACGGTGTCTTAATGGCTAATTTAATGGCATTATCAGTCTGAAAGTAGGTCCTCGACGTATCATTTCGGCCACGGTCAACCCACGGCACAAATGATTCAGACAACACTACACATTCTACAACTTTCCATGGTGTAGAAAACATGCTGAAATACAAAAGCATTGCATGACATTCTCCTTGTTTCGAAATTCAAAAACATGAGAACACATTAGTACTAAGAATGACAAGCTTTCCTGTTTTTCAGTTGTTTTTCAGCCGATACTTTCGGAACCGGAAGACCAACACAACATTTAATCGTCAGAGCCCTTGGCTCTGAATATGAAGTTTCCTGTGTATCTCAAGGACAATATTATTTACACCTAAATCATTTTCATATAGCAAATTTATCAGCGTATGGCACTGAAGCCAAGCAATGATACTTCATGTCTAGACCTTTATTAGCGTTATTCAAGTCCTTATGTTTTGCGCTTACCATCTTGTAAGCATGACCTTGGAAGGTTGATGCCCTAGCTCCCATTTCGGTGTATTCTGAATTAGCTGAACGACATGCAAGTTTTTCATCAAGCTTAACTTAGTTTACTGCAACTTCAATAATCACTCAATAACTGCAAACTGCAACTGCAAACTGTTGCTGACTTAGAGTCCAGAATTCTACTGTAAACGCCAGATTTCCCGATTTTTATCTAGTTCTAATTTAGTGTAATGCCAAGCTAGCTTGATGATGACAGCAATAACATGTTCTACGTAATGACGATAATCCTGATTTCAAGGTTACATGCAACATATCAAAGTAAGGAGTGCTACCTGTCATTTAGTCATTCCTATACTAGTGACATTTTGACAGACGGGTAATTAGAGATATAACTCTACATAGAAAAACGCATATCTGGTAATGCAATGGAAGGGAGTGACACTCGGTAAATCATGTAATTCATTGTCAAAGAAATAATAAGAATATAAAACAAATGAGCTGCGTTCTGGCATCTCCATGATACATTATACCAAGCAAGTCATCAAATAATTATGGATCCATAAAATCCATTTTGTCTAACAATCGATTGGAAATGGAGGTAGAATGTCCTTTGACATGCAGACCAATAGCGCAGGCTGACCTGGGTAGATACTTTTTGCAGATGTTATTAACCCCCTCTTCATAGAGCATAGCTAATACTGATTGACATTCAGGACCACTTTAGCCTGCAGGACGGGACTGTGTCCAATGGTATGGAAAACGAGATAGGAAAATAATCGATTTTGAAAAGCAGTAGCTCATTTTAACTTGCTAATTTTGAAAGCTTCCAACTACATGATCATAGAAAAAGTTATATTTTTGGGTTGTGGATAGCATAAAGCAACTGGCTAAATGGAAAATTCCTAACTGCTCTGTAAATCATCCTAATTTGGGGTCTAAATTTTCTCCGTACAGACATATAAAATATATGAACCGTGCTCTGTGAAAAGGGGGCTTAATGCATCTGCGAAAAGTATCGACCCAGGTCAGCCTGCGCAGGCTGACCTGGGCCGAAACTTTTCGCTATGGGTCAATTTTCTGTATGTCCAAGTACCAGTTTTCCTCATGAATAAGTCAGTTGTTAAAAAAAGTGGCTATTATGGATCCGTAAGTATGTGATGGCTTGCTTTGTATGATGGATTACGGAGATGCATTAAGCCCCCTTTTGCCAGAACATGGCTCATATTTAGATGAACATGAAAAGATGATTTGATTATTTATGAGTTCCAGTAGCCAAAGTTTCCTAATTAGATACCAATGAGATTCTGCAATCTATTGCTTGTGATATTTATACAGACCCTTTTGTTATGCAATCATTATCTCTATTTCTTTAACCTTTTCCCAAACAATCCCGTGTTTTAACGACCTTGAGACACAGGCCGTTTGGAAACATTGTAGGAAAAGGAGAAAATGCTGGTAACCAGCATTTTCTCCTTTTCCCACAATGTTTTCTATCCTTCCAAGGACAAATACCATCATTGGAGCAGCATTTGATTTATCGTCTGTACATGCTTTGAATTTGGACTGGTCTAAAATTTTGTCGTCTGGTAAAGAGTTAAAGAGGGCACATTCTACAAACAGTATTGTAAAGCAGGGTGATATTTTTCACGTAATTTCACCTATTCCCACAATGTTTTCGGTACCTTTCTATCATTATATAAAAGTACTTACGTTTCCTTGGAAAGTTCCCTCCTTTGGGAAATTTGTACTAGTTTTCAGTTAGTCTAAATTAGGTCTGTCAGATAATGGACTGGCTAGACATTATGGGAACTGAAGTAATATTACAAGACCAGAACGACTGTTGTCACCTGAACTAGTTATTTTTGTTTGTTAATTTGTTGTGCTGCCAGCATTCTGTGAGATATGAACATTAGGGAGAGAAAGGGCAACATCGTAAATACGTTGGGAAAAATGTATATAGATCGAGGTCAAGCTTCAAAGAAAGGCTTGCACAATGTTCGATCTGTTATGTTTCAACCTTTTCATGACTAACGGTGACATGAATGGCTTTTGCAGGCGGCGTAGATGAAGAAAATGTTGCATAGAACTACCAGTTTGATATTGTGTCTTCATCGTCTGCTACCTTGTGTTAAACTTTGACATTCATCTTCTGTTGCTGTGCAAAGCTACATTTAGACGGATCATAACAAAATAATTAATTCAGTTGGCAGCGTAAGGGTTAAAATGTACAGGATAGCCTGTACCTAGATCCTTTTAGTTCAAGAATTCTAGGAAAATTTTCATCTATTAATTGTTTATCAAACGAGAAAAAAATAGGCTGGTGTATATAATAAACATCTGCAGGCGAAAAACTAAATGTAGCTTTAATGATATCATTCGTCTTTGAAAGAGTATAAAAGATTGTCTGAAAAAAGCGAAAAAGAGAAGATGACAAAGAAAAGCGATCCATTTTGAGTTGTAAAACTACGGATAATAATTTTTATGCTCTTGAGTTTTGAGTGCTCTTCCGATAACCTGAATGCACGATTGCTACTTGTACTTAATTCTTGATTGCACTTTCATTTGAATTAAGGAGTTTTTAGGTATATCTGAAATGACGAGGTAAATCCAGGTGCAGTTAATGTACCAAGGTTACTAAGTTACAAGTTTTGATTGCCATAACGTTTCCGATGCAGATTTTAACCCTTATGCTGCTAAATAAGTTAAATTAAACTTTCAAGCCGGAAGTAAAAAACCCGAAAAGTGCCATTTTTTTTTTAAAAAATATCTCCTTATCGGAAAGTGTAGATCCAAGATCACACTGCTTGTTCTGTGCAGTCTGATCTTGATCTACACTGTCCGCAAAAGGTAAGTGAGTCTCGCTTAGCAGCCTAAGAGTTAACGTACGTAAATCGCATAACCGAGGTAATCTCGTTCAAGACATCAAAGTGCTGACCTTACAGACCTCTTTTGACTTATTCTATCTTGTATTTCTCTCACTAAACTTATTTACTTAACATTTATGAAACCCGCAATTATAACAACAACTTTTTTTCTCTCTCTGTTTCGTGGAGACCAGAGAAACATCCTTGATAGTTTCAACCAGTAGCAAAACTGGGTGACTAAAGAAAATCTCCTTGCCGGCATTCTAAGGCTGTTTTTTTCAGAATATTTCTCAAACTATAGAATAGTGTCAATCATTGATCAGACTGCATATCTGATCTCGCTCTACATTTTCCTCATATATTTGGAATAAAAATATGTTTTTCCCACATCTGAAGCCTGGGCTGATATTCACCAATCATTCTTAATTGTAGTTTTAGTGTACTCTAGATTTAGAAAAGAAAGGAAAATTCTCATTGGTTTAGATTATTTGGCTTAACGGTTAATTTTTTTTGTTTCGCTTATAAGTAACTGCGTTAGTTAGTTTGAAAATTCGGAAAAGTTCTTAAAAGTTAGAAAAAAGGGTTAGAAACGGGAAAATTGTAAGAATGGTTAGTGAATATGAGCCTTTGATGAAACTCTCTATATAAACTTTACCCCAGCACTATGCTAACTCAATAGCTAATCGCAACACAAACGATTGGTCAACAGTAACTGTTGCCGATCTTGCATCTCTAAATCCCATGCTTGTCGCAAAATCACCTGAAATAAGATTTTCCCCATCTGATATCTCCATACAAACAGTATAAACTCTTAGTACTGAGAAAACTTTGTTTAAGCATGCGTTTAACGCCATACAACGGTACAGTACATAGTAACCGGTGTTCAATTACCTAACAGTCCAAATCAATATTGTTATAATTCTCTTTTGATGCTTTCAAGATGTTTGCGACATGTGTGGCCACCTCAATTGACCTCTGTGTGTAAAGCATGACTTTCCTGTACTTGTTGGTCATAAAGCGCACGGTAGTGTATATCAGCTTCTAATCATCTTAATATAATTTTAAGAGGAAAATGCCATATCATCTTAGATAGTCAAGGGCATGGCGTGCCTGAAATAAAGTGTTCACAAAAGTAATACCGAAGGTATTTACCGAGACGCGAATTGCCGAGAGGGGAGGGGAATTTCCCCCAGGAAATTTTTTGAACTTTAGAAGCGATTTGGTGGCCTCTGGTGACGTTTTTTTTTTTTTTTCGGGGGGGGGGGGTGGGGGGGAGTAAAGGGGTTCAAAGTGTACGCAGCTGTATTTTTGCGCACAGGCAGCTACACCTCTGACAGTCCGTTGTGTACATTTTTGAATTAGCTTATTAAACAGCATCGTTTCCTACAACAATTCTTTCCATCTAGTTATAACTTTAAGAAGTAAATGCTGAGATCGCCTTTGAGAATACATTGCCTTCTTTTTAAAATCATAATTACCCTCAAACCTCACTTTTGGCAATAAATATATATTCGCCCAGTTTTGTGTTCATACTAAATTTTTTATATTAGCCCCGTTTTCAAGTCAAGACTGAGGAAATCAAATTGACGTTGTTAACGTAAAGATTCTAAAGCTTAGCAAGGCTACTACTGCTTTACAGCCATGTAAATATTAGAGTTAAGTAAGCCAAAGCATCTATTGAAGTTCACGTACATTCTTTCATTCACTCAAATGTAAAATTACTGTGTTGCGTTTCAAAGAACGACCAAATTGCTTTCCAGCTTTAGACTTGAACGTTATTTCAAGGATTGCGACTGTAGACATCAACATACATAAAGAAGGTCTATTTCCTAATCTGATACGACCCTGGTTCGAATACCTTGTCGATCCTTTATACCGCATGCACCATCACCCTCTGCGAGTGAACTGTTTAGAATTTTGGTACAACTCATTTTATCACATAATCTCCATTGTTTCAGTGTATTATAGCCACGACGAATTTTCGTGTCTTACACACGTAAAAAAAAAAGTGACGCCAACGGAGTATTATGCTACATCGTTCTTAAAGCAATGTATTCATGTTCGCTATTCTCACAACACAGCTTGACCGATCACGTGTTCTATTTACTTATACAATGCACGGCAAAATGGTGGTATTTTTTGACGAAATGCTAAGGTCAATGACTTTTTTCTGCCTGTTGTGCTCAATTTCATCTATCGATCTATGCGTCATAATCAAGCAAACTTATGTCCGGATTTAAATCATATCATAATGAAGTTATAAACATTCACAGTCTTTGCAAACGACTTGTAATGAAATGTTCAGTTTTTATACTCGTCGCTTTTGAAATAATAACAAAGTGTTTGCAAAGAGTGTGAATCTCGTTGACATCATTACAGTATTGCTAGATCCGAATTTAAGTTCGCCAGAGTATGACCCATCATATGAGCCATGCTCTGTGAAAAGGGGATAAATGCATCTGCAAAAAGTATCGGCCCAGGTCAGCCTGCGCAGTCTGCGCAGGCTGACCTAAGTCGATACTTTTTGCTATAAGTCAATTTTCTGCAGCTAAAAGGACCAATTTACCTTATGATTGAGTTGATTGTTAGACAAAAAGGATTTTATGAATCAAAAGTTACATGATGATTTGCTTGGTATAATGAATCACGGAGAGCCCAAATTGTCAGAGCATGACTCACACAGTTCTGACTATTTTATGAATAATAATCTTCTACTACTTTACAAATTTTATAGGTTTAACTACTTTATATAACTAATACAGATTTATATGTTGATAAGAAAAAATCAGTAGTGAAGCAATATTGTAATCTTTTGTAAAATTCTTAAAAATTGCGAGTAAAAAAAAAGAAAGGACCGCGCGTTAATTTCAATTTGACTTTAATTTGTAAAAAGTGGCCATCAAAATCACCTAATAGTGTGTTTTGAACACGGGTTTGTTACTTTCCTAGAAATATTGTCTTTATGAGGAAAAACATCACGTTGCCACTTAGACACTCCAGTACTGGTAAATTTCATCTTTAGGCAAGTCATTAATAATCCCCCTCTTTATCCCCTTTGCTGCCAACCTATTCGAATTTTCAAACGCCTTAAAGTAGATTTTCATTGCAAATAAAGATGATTTCGGTCATAATTAAGCATCAGGTAGCGGACGGTGTAGATCAAAGACATGACTGCACATTATGTGCATTCTGATTTTGATCTACGCCGTCCGCAAAAGCTGTTTATGTCGCGTTTGGCAGTGAAAGAGTTAATTCGGTATTGGTCTAACACGTTGGGCTAAATTGTACGAGAAATCAGCAAGATAATTGGATGTGACGTCATTAGGAGAAAAATAAATCTGAGATGTTAGCGATATTCTTATACGATAGAACAAATTGAAAACTTGTGTAGATAGAGGATTTCCTTGTAACCTTGAGACGATACCCTAAACCGATTCTCGCAATAAAATGTTTCTTTGGAAGTTAAAGTTGTCTATGCCTATAAAACCATTTCGTTTCAGTATTAGGACAAACAGAGTACTGTACCATAATGAAGTTACTAGAGTAGGTTGCTGAAGTAGATATACTTTTAAGGGAAGTAAATACCAAGTTCAGACTGCAGCGAGTTTTTAGTGCCATCTTGGACCTGCCTTTTGTTATATTAGATAGTTCATTGCTTAATATGATATCTGATTTCTGACCGATTTCAAATTACATGTACCTTTCGGTTCTTTCCCAATCTAAAGTTATATTATCTTTAAACAAGCATTCTGATAGTATTGCATAGCAATACCGAGTCCCCTACCGGCCGTATATATCGCTGGCAGGTATAGTTTGTGAAACTCTGTGGAAGAGAAAGAACGTATTTGACCGCCTTTCAGAATTATCAGCATCGTATCTCTCTTTGTATGCAATTCTTTAATGAAAGCCAGATATATAAGCATTTTCCTTGTTAAAGTAAGTTCATTGAAGAAGTTTTACTAAGACAAGATGTGTTTGTGAAACACAAATGCCCCCGTAAAAGCAAATTTTCAGAAATATGACCTTTACCTTGTGAGATGACCTTGACCTTATCATCAGCAGGTGTGTACCAATGAGAGGTACCAGCTTACCATGTATAAGTGTTATAACTTAAGTACTTTGAATATACAGAGAAATGACTATGAAAAGTTTTGAGGATAAGTTTTCATGATAAGGGTTAAAATTTTAAACCTTGACCTTGGACGTATAACCTCACAGAAGATCGGTATCAATGACAGGTACCTACATACCAAACATGAGCATTGTAAGTAAAAAAAACGGGAAAACTGTTTTTTCAGTGAAATTTTCTAAGTCCAAGACCCGTAATTTCGTCAAAAATCAGTGGACTGGAACGAAACTCAAACTTTATCTGTAAATCATGGTGGTTGACTTACACACCCAAAATCAGCTCAATATCTACCAGCGCTTAGAAAAAAAGTCCAGAAAACTTTTTTTTTTTTGGTGAAAATTTCGAAGTCCAAGGCCCGTAATTTCGTCAAAAATCAGTGGACCGGAACGAAACTCGAACTTAAACTGTAACTAATGGTGGTTGACTTGCACAACTAAAATCAGCTCAATATCTGCCAGCGTTTAGAAAAAAAGTCCAGAAAACCTTTTTTTGTGTGTGAAAATTTCGAAGTCCAAGGCCCGTTATTTCGTCCAAAATCAGTGGACCGGAACGAAACTCAAACTTGATCTGTAACTCATGGTGGTTGACTTGCACACCAAAAAGCAGCTCAATATCTACCAGCGTTTAGAAAAAAAGTCCGGAAAACTGTTTTTTCGGTGAAATTTTCTAAGTCCAAGGCCCGTAATTTCGTCAAAAATCAGTGGACCGGAACGAAACTCGAACTTGATCTGTAACTCATGGTGGTTGACACCAAAAATCAGCTCAATATCTGCCAGCGTTTAGAAAAAAAGTCCGGAAAACTGATTTGCGTGCGGACTGACGGACAGACAGACAGACGGAGTGCAAACCTAAAGTCCCCTTCGGCTTCGCCATTAGGGGACTAAAAAGAAAACATGAAATGGGGCTTAATAGGGTTTTATATTCAAACCAAAGTTCATTGTGTGGGTACGGAATCAATTACGTACAATTACGTCATGTTCAACCTTATAAAAATAGACAGTTTAACCGATTGCAAAACGATCATTTCGCTATTTAAATGCCACCGTTGCACCTTTTTACTAGATGTAACCGCTAAGTTCCTTCACGCTTGCATTTCGTAGAATTGATAAACAAAATGAAAAAAAAAAAGTCTTATTAACGGTAAAATATCTAAATTTGCTGTTTAAAAGGGTTCTGAAAAAATAGACGTCTGATACCGAAGTGAAGTTGTGAAAACGTCCACTGGAATGAACATTTGTAACACAATAGCGAAAAGCTTTGTTCGGCATTTTATATACAAAATATAACAAATTTCTTTTTTGATTCATACACAACTCTAAAAATCAGCTGTCTTTCAACTGAATATTCACGATAAGTCAAAGATCAAACTGCAAAACCAAACACCAGACTGCACATTAAGGTGGGTTAAAATTGACCTAAGCAAGCTGAAAGCTAAAAACAACAATGCATTTCATTCTCTTTTTCACTCATTTAAATTTTGAACTGATTGAAATATGCACAGCGACGTGGGAGTTTTGTGTTTAGAAACTGCATTATATTATAGCTCTCTGTGACAGTACAGTTATTTTCTATCTGATTTATCAAAATATATAGGCAAGTCACGGAACCTTTGTCTACGCGTATGTAATGAATAGGTAATACATTCTTATCCTGTAAGACAGCACATTTTTTTAGAGACGGATGTACAGGGCCAAAAAAAAGGGGGGACCATCCATGGAAACGTTAATAAAATTCACAGTCTTATCTGCAATCCAACTATATTTGGTACAAATGAACTTTAGTCTATGCCTGATGTGTACACTAAGTTTCAGTCACGAATGTCCAATAGTCTTTATCTCCGTTCCATGATATGCTCCAAATGTGCACCTCTGCCTTGCAAGCATACCTGTATACAACATGTGAAATTGTCAATAACTCTGACAAGAAGTTTTGGACAGCCTTGGGCAGATGAAGAGGTGTTGTGAGGGATGAACAGTGGTTTCAAAAGGATGGGGCAACTCCCCGCACTTCAAATGAATCGTTGGGATCGCTACGGGGACACATTGGTGATCGTTTTATCAGTAGGAGGTGTGATCCTGAATAGGCTTCACACTCACCAGACCTCCCCCCCCCCCCCCCCGATTTTTATCTGTTGAGTTATCCCAAAGATAATGCCTATCAGAACCATCCCCAGACTATTCCTGGTATGAAGAGGGCCATCACGGCCAAAATCAGGGCAATACCAAGGGAGGAGTGTGTCAGAGTTATTGACAATTTTGCATGTCGTATCCAGGTGTGCTTGCAACGCTGAGGTGCATATTTGGAGTATATCATGGAACGGAGAAAAAATAAAGACTGTTGGATATTCATGACTGAAACTTGGTTGACACCTCAGACATAGACTGTCCCAAATATGGTTGGATTGCAGAATGGATTGTGAATTTATTTTATTAACGATTCTATGGGTGGCATTTTATTTAGGGGTCACCCTGTACTCTTTTAACAACAATCTTAACTTTTCACTGCTGAACTACTGATTCACAAATTTAGCCTTGATTCTGCCGTCTAAATATTTTGATTTACGACAGAAAGTATATGACACATTGCCGCCAAAATTACTAAGACACGTCAAGTAGTTCGCCAACGCCATTCAAGGGACGTATAGTTAAATCCTTAAAATTTAATATACACCATGAAGCACATTTGCTGAAGACGGCTTTGAGAACATACTCGAAAAGTATGGAAAAATTAATATGAATTGAGGTTTTCATGCATAAAACCTTCTGAATATGTTGTAGCAACAAAAAGAAGTTGCTCGCCACGATCATTTCTTTCTTTGCCGCTACAAATTCAAAATAACAAATACAAGGTACCTTTTTTTGTTAAAATTATTACACGAGTTGTTTCCTGCAAGACAACAAAAGTCTTATGCAATAGAAAATGAATTAACGTTAAAAAAAGAAATAATAGCAGATATCTATACAATTACGTTACCATGTTCTGCCAAAATGAGGTTCGATGTCATCTAAAGCCAGGTCTATACGAGCCATGCTCTATGAAAAGGGGGCTTAATGCATCTGCAAAAAGTATCGACACATGTCAGCCTGCACAGTCCACAAAGGCTGACATGGACCGAAACTTTTTGCTATTGGTCAATTTTCTGCATGTCCGAGAGGCCCATTCTACCAGACAATTTAATTGGTTACTAAATAAAATGGATTTTAAGAATTCCTAGCTATAATTATGATGACCTGCTTGGTATTGTGCGTATTCAAGAATACTGATTAACGAAATATTATTTCCGCGGTCCTCAATCTACCTTGTATCCGGCGACACTAAAACCCTTTAATAAATTTTACTGTCTTTAGTAAACCTTGATGAAGAAGGTTTTAAAAAATCTATTGCCTAGAAAAGAAAAATTGCTGGTAACCAGTATTTTCTCTTTTTCTCACAATATTCTTTTATGTTCTCTGAACATGCATTCAGTGTAGACATGTCTAAAGTGTTTTGGTCTGACAGAAAGTGAATGGCTTTCTCTTGTTCTGAGGGCAAATAACTGGATGATGCCAGATTTTTATTTCCAGTGATACAGGTAATTAACAAAAAAGTACGTTTTCATACTCGAACACAGTTTTAAATATCGTAATCAAAGTAACAAATGTACATGTACGTTACAATTAACAATTCTTTTTAATAAGACACAAAAAATGTCATCGCAGGTACTTATATAATTATATTATCATGTTCTGCCTAAATGAGGTTCGATATCATCTAAACCTGGGTCTATAGTGTACAAGAATACTGATTAACGATAAATATATGACGTTCCAAGTCCTCAATCTATCCTGTTTCCGATGACACGTCATTAAAACCTGCTCTCAAAAAGGTTTTTGGGGGCCATGAGGACGAAGGTCTCAGAAAACATTGTAGGAAAAAGACATCATCGTAGGTACCTATTACGTTGCCGTGTTCATCCTGAGTGAAGTTCGATATCATCTAAACTCGGGTGTATATTATACAACAATTCGGTTGAAAGATATATTACGTCACCGGTTCTCGATCTACCTTGTATCCGGCGACACTTCATTAAAACCCTTCATCAAACCATACCGTTGTTTAAGACCATAAGAACGAAGATTTTTGAAAACAATACGGGAAGAAGACAAAAAGAACGCCTTGTAACTACCACCTTTTCCTTTGTCCTATCCCCCCTTTCAGAGACAAATCCATTATTTGAGTAGTATTTGCCTTGTCGTCTGCAAATGCTTTAAATATCGACGAGTCTAAAATTTTGTCGTCTGTCAAAGAGTTAATTGCTTTCTCGTGTTCGGAGGTCTAATAGTCACGTGATGCCAGACTTATTTCCCAGCGAGGAATCTTCTGGGAGCCCGTTTTTATGCTTTTAAAGATTCTGTGTTTTTCTCCATTGGCGTATTTCGTCTGCTTAATTTTTTTTATATACTTAGCGATGAACTCTACCACCTTTTAAAACGTCGGCCAAGCAGACAAGTTCGAGACTTTTCTTGGAAAATAAAGGCAATCGACAAAAAGGTACATTTTCGTACTAGAATACAGTTTGCAATATTGTAACCAAAGCAGCAAATGTTCGTTACAATTATCAATGCTTTATTAAGGGCTGCTAAGCGCGACTCCCTGATCTTTTGCGGACAGCGCAGATCAAGATCAGACTGCACAGAACGTGCAGTCTGATCTTGGATCTACACTATCCGATAAGGAAATATCTTCCTCCAAAAATATCTTTCAAACAGCAATATCTGGGTTTTTACTATCGGCTTAAATGTTTTATGTTTTTTTTTATTAGCTCACCTGAGCACAACGTGCTCAAGGGGAGCTCTCAGGATCACGTTGTGTCTGTCGTGCGGTGTGCGTCGTCCGTCGTCCGTCGTGCGTCGTGCGGCGTCAACAATTCTTTAAACATCTTCTCCTCCTAAACCACTGGGCCAATTTGGACCAAACTTGGCTGGAATGTTCCTTGGGAGGTCCTCTTAAAAAATTGTGCACAGAATTTGATTCCATCAAAAACTCTGCTGCCATGGCAACCAAATGGAATTTTCTATTTTTCCAAATTGTTTGCGAAATTTTGATCCGTCAAGAAACATGGCTGTGGTGGTGGGGGGCTATTTGCACTATACGGACATGAAGAAATTCTCTTTAAACATCTTCTCCTCCTTAACCACTGGGCCATTTTGGACCAAACTTGGCTGGAATGTTCCTTGGGAGGTCCTCTTTAAAATTTGTTCACAGAATTTGATTCCATCAAAAACTCTGGTTGCCATGGCAACCAAATGGAATTTTCTAAGAAATTCTTTAAAAATCTTCCCCCCTGAAACCGCTGGTCAGATTTTGAAAAAAAATCACAGAAATGTTCCTTGGGTGACCCTTTTCAAAACTTGTTCGCGAAATTTTGATCCGTCGAAAAACATGGCGGGGGGGGGGCTCTTTGCACTGTATGGACTTAAAGAAATTCTTTGAAATTCTTCTTCTCTTAAACCACTGGTCAGATTTTGAAATGATTTCACAGAAATGTTCCTTGGGTGCCCCTTTTGAAGAATTGTTTGCGAAATTTTGATCCGTCAAGAAACATGGCTGTGGTGGTGGGGGGCTATTTGCACTATACAGACATGAAGAAATTCTTAAAAATTCTTCTTCTCTGAAACCACTGGTCAGATTTTGAAATAATTTCACAGAAATGATCCTTTGGTGACCTTTTAATTTTCATCAATAGACTGTATAGGTATTCTGATGAAAAGGGCTATTGCAGACGTCAACCTATACCAGGTGAGTGCACTGGTGAGAAATGCCGATATGTAAAAGAGCAACCCGTACAACAAGGGCAGATAACTCTAAAATCATTTTGTCCAAATTATGCCCCCTTTTCGACTTAGAATTTTAACTTACTATCCAGCACCCAACAGCCAATCGTTGGCACCCGCATGCAGTGCTCTTGTTCGACTTAATATTTTTAGCCACTATCGGGCATGTGCTCTTGTTGAAGAAATGGTCCTTGGATGACCTATCCCAAAATTTATTTGCAGAATTCTGATTCGTCAAAAACATGGCTGTGTTGATGATTGTAGGGGTGGTGACAGATTTTGAAATGATTTTTACAGGTGACCTTTTCAAAATTGCTTGGCAAAATAATGATTTTGTTTCCAAAATTTCAATACTTCATAAAAAATTGGCTATGGTCCTCTCAAAAATTCAGGTGAGCGATCCAGGGCCATCTTGGCCCTCTTGTTTAGCAGGATACGGGTTAATAGATACACCAAAGACATCATCGCAGTTATCATGTTCTGCCTAAATGAGGTTCGATATTACTTAAACTCGAGTCTATATTGTACTCCAATACTGATAAACGACACATAACGTTCCTGGTTCTCAATCTCTCTTATTTCCGAAGACATTTCATTAAAACCCGTCATGAAGCCTTACCATAAGGACGAAGATTTCTGAGAACATTGTAGGAAAAAGACATCATAGCAGGTAAATCTATCTACATGAATATGATTACGTTATCATGTTCTACCTAAATGAGATTCGATATCACCTAAACCCGTGTCTTTATTATAAAAGAACACTGGTTAATGACATATTACGTCACCGGTTCTCAATCTGTCTTGTTTCCGGCGACACTTCATTACGACCGTTCATCAAACGCAACGGTATTATAGAACCATGAGCATGAAGATATGGAAAGCAATTTCAGAAAATAAAAACATTTCTGTTGGGTAGAAACTTGCCCCTTTTCATACGAATGCTATTTACTCTTTCAATTACAATATTCTATTATTTAAGAGCATCTTAATTTTGTCGTTTGCACATTCTCCAAATATTCACTACTCTAAAGTTTTGCCATTGTGGCAGCGACTTCTATATTTCAAAGCCAAATATATTCAAACTCGACTTCTTTCGACTGCTAAAAATACAACCCACTGTATCTAAGGACGAGTTCTATGCGTATACGGTCGACCAAACAAGCGGACGGCATAGATACAAGATCAGACTGCACGTTCTGTGCAGTCTGATCTTGATCTATGCCGTCCGCAAAAGCTATGACTTTCCTCTATGGCATCAAAAGGGTAATAATGTAGGCTTTTTTCCCCGTGAAACACCGTCATGAAGTTCATTTTAAGACCATTTTCTGTATATTTCTATGAGATATATTGACTTATATGCGTATCGTATATATCCGCTGGTGTTTGATTTGATGTAATGATGCTCAATGTTGTTTTCAGCAATATTTTAGACGGGGAAAGAGCCACGAAAAAAATCTTCATTCTTTAAGCCAAGCCCCGGTAGCTCAGTCGATAGCCTACAGGACTTCAAGGATTGATAATAGTCATTGCCAAAAGATTCATTCCTCTCTCAATGCTGACCATTGGTTCGACGACGGTTATGTGGGAAAGCAGCCAGTGGCTTGAAAAGAATACAATGCGGACTACTGGTAAAAGAAACGCCAGGAAAGCATGGATAGATGAACTGGCCGCAGTGATATAAGTGAAATAATGCTGAAAACGGCGTTAAACACCATGCAATCTAATCCAATCAAATATTCATTCTTTACAAGACTACAAAATTTAAGACTCATCAAAGTTAAATTCATTTTCAGAGAACAAATTCCAAGTGTCTTAAATAATAGTATTTGTCTTTGAAATGGTAGAAAACATTGCGGGAAAGGAGAAAATGCTGATTACCAGTATTTCCTCATCTTCCCACAATGTTTTCAAGAGGCCTTTATGTACATGGTAGTTAAAACTCGAGACTGTTTTGGTAAAACGTCAAATAGCATATAGCAATGATAGCACACTACACGAAGAACTTATAAAAAGACAAAAAGGACCCTCGGGTACGCGACTTTTCATTAGTGTCAACAAAATCGTTTCCGAGAATGTGTTCGGACTAGGAGATACAGTGTCTTGGGATTTTCTCACATCTCTGTAAATGACAATGACAAATCAGGCAATTTAGACCCAATCGGAGACAGCATTCGCTTCCTAGAAACTATGCTTTTCAATTATGGCGGATTAACGGAGCTTATCCGACTTTAACATGTCTTCCAGACCGTTATTACGATTTCGTCAGACAAAGATTGTTTATTGGCTCGGGTGTTATCGAAGAAATGATTGATTATGCAGTGTTTCAAGTCTCTTCCAACATTACTTCAGCTATGTCACGGTTACAGCTCGCTTATTCCTGTTTGTCACGGATCTCACCAGTACCGGTCTAGGATTCTAAAATGTCTTGCCAAAGGACTCTTCCGTGAAACACACGGTGCTTCCAGTGAAGCTCGAACCCTGGGCCTTCAAGTTTTGAGTCCAATACTTTACCACTGAGCCCACACCAGATATGAGTATTCAACTCATTCATTGCCAGTGGCGACCTCGATACCTTCAACGGACAACAAAGATGAAGACCAGACTGCACAGAAGGCGCAGTCTGACCCTTGATCGACACCGTACCCTACCTAACGCCGCAGTTTGACTAAAATCCTACACTTTACCACTGGGCCACGCAGGACCTGTTGTCGAAGAAAGTCCAGTGATATTGTCATAGCCCTATCGTCGTTGCATCGTAGTTGTGCGAAACCTGTGAGATTTTCTGATATCTGTCATTAGTGATGGTAATAACTTTAAACTCGGACTAGTTGTTAACTATCAAAATGGTGTCTCATTACAGATAGGCAGATAACTCAAAAAATGAGCCATGCCCTGTGGAAAAGGGGGGTTAGTGTATCTTTAAAAAAAAATAACAACCTATGTCAACACGAGTTGAAACGCTTTGCTGTTTGTAGATTTTCTGAATGCAGCAGAACCATTCTAACCCATGATTCAGTCGATTGTTTAACAAAATGGATTTCATGCCGGATCTATGGCATAATAATGTGATGACTTACCTGGTATAATGCATTATGGACATGCATTAATCCTTAACATGCTGCACAAGTGAAATGGAACTTTTAAGCTATAGTAAAATCCGAAATATTATTAATTTATTTATTTATTCATTTATTCGCCTTTTTTTTTTTTTTGGAGGGAGGATATATCCTTATCGGACAGTGTGGATCCAATATCAGACTGCACGTTCTGTGAAGTCTGATCTTTATCTACACTGTCCGCAAAAGGTCCTCGAGTCGCACTCTCTTTTGCCAGAGCACCGCTCTTATATATTTTTCATTTGTAAAGCTATCTTAGAATAAGGTTGCTATAAAGCATTTCGTGCAGATACAAAGAGTATGCCGTGTGGTAAATTGGTTTCCTTTCGTAATTCAAGACCGTAAGAGGCCATGTAATCATCGCTATTTCAATGGTCCATTCGGTCGATCAATCATACGGAAGGCATGCCATTTTTCTCGTTACAGATTTATCAATCATTACCATAATAATCTATGAAATGGGTATTTCATCCAATTTCAACCCAAGCCTGTCGGGGCAGAACTTCTCAGAAACTACCGGACGCTGTTCCAAGGTCATGCTGTATGTTCTGTGAGATTTGATTTCTATCTTCATCGTTTATATGTAGATAACAGCGGGTTAGGGGTAGAGAATCGGCCTCTAAATCTAAGATTCTGGGTTCTATGATGAGCGGGGTCGAGCTAATGAACTACCTACATCACGGCGCGACTACTGGCTAACGTTTCCAAGAAGCAATCATCAAATGGCCTGCAACACGCGAAAAGGGGCATTCGGACATTTGCGTAAAGTGTCGTCTCGGATCAGCCTGCGCAGTCGGCGCAGGCTGATCCGAGACGGCACTTTACGACTACATTAGATTTTGAGCTACAGAAGACTTGCGCAAAACAGAAAATTACATAAAAAACGGAAAGTGTCGTTTCGGATTAGCCTGTGCGGACTGCGCACGCTGATCCGAGGCGACACTTTACGCAAATGTCCGAATATCCCTTTTCGCGAGTTGCAGGCCGAATGTAAGTTGTAAGAACGGGTTTCAAAATCGATATGAAATAAATAGGTATAAATTAAACTACATTGGCCATTAACTCTTTACCAGAGGACAAAACTTTAGGCTGGTTCTAATTAAAAGCATTTGCAGAGTAGAAATCAAATTTGGAGCGTTTCGTCTGATTAAGAGCTAATAGAATAGATATAACGTCGCAATGGGGCTTGCTTGGCTAGAAAAGATATGTCATTGTGGGAAAAGGAAAAAATTCTAGTTACATGTATGACAACTGCTTCCATATACTATAGTTTACCAACTGCGAAATTCAAAAGCCATCAGCGGCAGAATACAAGTACTACATGAGGCGATTACACAATGTTGATGACTCTAATCCATTTTCTGGAAACAGATATGCCACGATAAGCACTCAACACGCCATAAGGTCATCGTGCCATCGATAACATTCTGGTGTGCTATTAATAAACAAAGACAGTAATTGTTCCATTGGGTTTCCAAATGTAAAACAGCTCTCCATCACCCGAAATAAGGACCATATTTTCTCGGAAAGAGACCGTGACCGTATGCACCAATCAGTCTAAATTCATTATAATCCTAAAATCCAACACTGGTAATTTGATTGGCTGAGACGGTCTGTCTCAGCCAATCAAATTGTTTGTATTGGACAAAAATAGAATCAGAAGAATATTTAGAATGGGTGTTAAATGCTACCACCCACCATGTAATAAGGTACAGATACAGTATAAGTTTGACCAAATTGAAGCTTAACTAATCTGTGATTTCCCAGGCAATATACGATACTTAGAATTTTCAGATCTCTTACGCATGATTTCAGTGTTATCAAAGTTCGATTTGTAATTAACACATAACTACCCTTGTTTTCATTGTTATACAGCCACAACGAGTTTCCTTACCTGACACACGTTTGATGTAAGCATTTTTTCTACACTCTTTTAATAAGATTAAACCTCAAAAGCTAACCAATGTCAGATTCTCTACATCACTTAAGATTTAAAGTTCATAATGTGTTAATACAGAGGCCTACATGTACATTTGTATTGATATTTACATTAAGTCTATTCGCTTCTTTGACAAGTGTGTACTCCACGGATGAAAAGTAGTTCACTGTTCTATGGAAACTTGCATGTAATGGTTCTGTTTTGAAGCTAAAGATGATAAAATTCGCACCCCTGTCACAATTATCTGTTATGACAGTTAATTTCACAAAGAAATCTAGGTCAGCTGTTTCAGAAATGTGGCGTATGATTACTGAAGGTATGTCAGATCCTATATCTCTCACTAGATTGTGGGTATGCCACAATATTTTCTACCCAACCGAAGACACAGTCTATTATGTTATCTGCAAGTGTTTCAATTTTGGACGTCTGAAATTTTGTTGTTCGATATTCATTTAATGAACATGGCAAAACGAAGAAACTGATAACTCGGCCTTTGGGCTCAATCTCAAGACTATATGCAGTTTTCGGAAAAAAAAAGTAGTGCGATCGACTTCATAAAAATGGTTTAACACTGGCACCCTATCGTCCAGATTTGGTGCTTGGGGTTAATGTATGTCCAGGATAAGAATGGACAGAATCGTACGAGTCAAAATGCTCAATTCCTTAGTCTAAGTCTTTTTTTTTAGGAAATACTGGCAATGAAATAACTGAAAAGGAGCCGGATGCACTCTAAAGGGGCATCTACAGCTAAGTTCATTGGTAGGGTGTACATTTCGTCCTACGGTCAAACTACATCAGACATTGGTGATAAGGTGATTTTCTGGAATTTGGCTTCTTTAACTCTACTATAGTCAAATAAGTGCATTGTTTTTACTGGTCCAAAATGTGTCACAGCTAATGAAAATAAATTTTGAGCGCATGTTCTGCACCTAAATCATCAGCGCAACAGCACTAAATGACACCCTACTCCTGGAAAAAAATGTCTATCTCAATATTTATCGCTGTAAGGGAGAAGACATAGCGTGCAGGTCTATATTACAGAATTTCCCGTTGATCTACGGTTGATTACACGACACAGTGTTAGATAGCGCCTGTAAAGACTCTGACACTCGCTCAAATAAACTTCTTCAGAGCGCGTTTGATTGATGACTTTTGGTCTTTATTACATTATTACAGAGTTTGGCTTTGCAGTGCATCTTGACACAACCAGTACCACATATCGATTTCTAACTTTATCTTGCAGCTGACGACTATTGAAAACATTGTAGCAAAAAGAGGAAATGCTCGGGACAAGCACACCATTATTGAAAGTATGGTTTTATTTGTTAAGTATTCTATTCAACGCCGTCTTTAATTTTTTTCAGTTGTATAGAGGTGGCTAGTGGACCTACCCATATTTTCCTAGACGGTTCCGTTTTTCAGCACTTCGCACAATATTCTTCCCTAGGCACTGGCTGCTTTCCCACACAAACATCGTCGAAAACATTGTAGCATGACAAGTATCAATATGGTATCCCTTAGTCTTTACCAGATGACAACATTTTAAACCTTTCGATATTGAAAGCATTTACAGGCTGCAAATGTTCGGCTTGAACAATGCACTTTGTCCATGAAAGCGTAGAAAATACTGTGGGAAGAGGAGAAAATTCTTTTTATCAGCATTTTCTGCTATTTCCACAAGGTTTTGTTTTCAAAGGCGTTTTTCCTAGGTGTTGTTAAAACTCGAGATTGTGTGGTAGAGGGAGAAGCGTGAACTTACCATATCTGAGATTTTACAGGCTATATGTATGCTTTCTATAGCTTGTTTAATAGAAGTTTAATACATTCCCGTGATGCATTCTACCATCCAAGTCATGACATAATTATGGATCCATAAAATCAAATTAGTCTAAAAACCAACTGAATCATAATATAGACATGCCGAGAATTTTCAAAATAGCAAAAAGGTTTCGGCCCATGTCAGCCTGCGCGGAATGCGCAGGCTGACATGGGTCGATACTGTTTGCAAATGCATTAAACCCCCTTTTCCCAAAGCATAGCTCATTTACAGAAATCTATTCACAACGAGCACAATACGAATGTTTTTTTCCTCTCTCTACAAATGGGTTTACGATACTGGGTGATTCAATTAGTTCATGTTCGTTATATCAGACCCTCTGGATATTTCATAACCCTTAACCTTTACGCTGCTAAGTGAAACTAAATGCTCTTTTGCAGACAGTGTAGATCAAGATCAGACTACGCAGAACGTGCAGTCTGATCTTGGATCTACAATGTCCGGTGCGGTAAGGTTTTTTTCCAAGCAACAAGTACTTTGTTATCGCAATGTTGCGGTATATACTTTTGGCTGGAAATCTTCATTCTATTTATTTAGAAGTGTTGGGTTAAGCTGCCAGTGCACTTTTGAGGAAAGTTTAGATCAAGATCAGACTGCATAGAACAACGACGTATAAAAATACAACCTACCGATTTTTAGAAAGATTTTTATGCCAACAGCTTGACTAAACAAGCAGTCGGTATAGATCCAAGATCAGACAGCACGTTCGACTAAAGCCGTCGTTTTTGGCTTTGGACCAAGGAATCAAAGAATCCGTACAAATTCGTATTATATTACGGCAGTACAGTAATAGGCTGAAAACAAATTATTTACCATTCTTTCTTTTCATCGTCGTCGTTTAGTACTAGAGACCTCAGATGCAAAGTTTCTCTGTTTATTTAGTATTTAACGTCGTTTTTTAACATTACTTCAATGTTAATGTTAAGCAGAGGCAGAGAAACGAACCCTGTTGCAATGACTATCATCATTCCTCGGAAAAAAATTTAGCCGAGCAGAAAAATCGAACCGACGACCGGAGATTAAAAGCCCAGTACTTTACCGACTGAGCTACCGCAGTCGGTCAAGATTCTTAGTGGTTAAATCCTTCAGCGCTATGTAGCCGAAAACATAAGTTTTTGCAGAAAGCATAGATCAAGACCAGACCCAACATGCTGCGAACTCATTACAGATGGTCAATGAGTTAACCCCTGGGCTGCTAAGCGCGACTCAAGGACCTTTTGCGGACAGTGCAGATCACGTTCCGTGCAGTCTGATCATGGATCTACACTGTCCGATATGGAGATACTTTATCTTTATGCCTTTAAAGTAGCAATATTTAGGTTTTTATAATCGACTTGAAAGTTTCATCTTATTTATTTAGCGGCCTACGGGTTAATACTATGCTTTATCAGATACACAGTCCTTATAGTATAGGAAGTCCAATTTACAGATCAGTCAGAGCTACAGATAAGAGGGAGTGATGGTATTTTAAATCCATTATTTCTCTTCAAAACCCTATGTTGTTGGTACTCAATAGAATCGTCTCGTCGAGACGATTCTAATGAGTACCCACAACATAGGATTTAGTTGAGAATAATAAATAGTTTCAATTTTGAAACCAAAATCACTCCCTCTATCTGGAGCTCTGGATCAGTACTAAAAGCATGCATGGACCAAATTGAAAATATTCCAAGTCCAACATTTACGATCCTCTTTTCTTTCAATAGGCAACGATGGTCTTTCTCCTAGTTTCATTAAAAAGAACATTCGGCTTTTGTTATACAGCAATATACTATCAGCAATCGTTTTATACAGTGTGTATGTTTATTATCCTGTACCCTCTGACATTCATTTTCTTATCGTTCAATTCTTCATTATAACAAACCCTCTGGATATTGTCCAAGGAATCCGTATAACGTTTCGAAAAAGTTCCATTACTGAAGGAATGCCATCACTGCTTGGAGGGCCAAGAAAAAGAAATCACATTTTGATTCCATTACAACCGCCCTGCACGTAGCGACTTTTAAAACCATTGTTGTTAAAGCAGAAATCCTTCAGAGTGAGTATTGTCTGTCTCTCTGTCTGCCTCTCTGTCTGCCTCTCTGTCTGTCTCTCTGTCTCAAAACGGTAATCGTCCGTCTGTAAAGAAGTCTCAAAAAGCTCTTATACATCAGAATGTGATACAATCTTGAGACGCTTGAGACGATGTGATGGAATGTACAAAGAAACTAACTGTTCTCGCTGGACAAGGAAATGCAATACCTTAATTACATTACCATTTGTGCAGTACAAGTTACGGCACGCGGAAAATATATATCGATTTCATTCGGACTCTGGACAGCTGGCCGACATTTTTGTCGATGGTAGTCACATTTTGGCGAAGCTAACTTACTCCATCTCATTCCTTGACCAAACAATTCTGCCCTTAAAATTACAACAATGTAGATGAGAGAAACATGGCCGGCATGTCTCACACGATTTCCTACCTTTACAAAGATAAAATCCACCATGAGTCACTTTTACTTTGCTTGCTACAAATGAGCAATGCTCTGTGAACAGGGGATTTAATGTATCTGCAGAGAGCATTGACCTATTTCAGCCTGGGCAGTCCCTCATGGTTCGAATTTTCTTGCTACTTGTAAGTCCTCTGAATGTCCATGGACCATTCTAACTCATGATTCAGTCGTTTGTTAGACAAAGTGGATTTTATGGATCCTTATCTGATGACTTGTTTAGTGTAATGCATCACGGACATGCATTAAATGCCCTTTCCCAGAGCCCCACTCAGCTAATTTCAGTATGAAATTATATACGGCCTTCAGCACGTGAAAATGGGCATTCGAACATTTGCGTAAAGCCTCGTCCTGGATCAGCCTGCGCAGTCCGATCGTGTGCGATTTTCTATTTCACGCAAGTCCACTGTAGAACAAAATCTAATGTTGACGTAAAGTGCCGTCTCGGATTAACCTGCGCGTACTAGGCAGGCTGATCCGAGACGACACTTTACGCAAATGTCCGAAAGCCCCTTTTCACATGTTGAACACCATATATACAGGCTACTTATTCTTTCTTCTAGCACTGGTTTTGCGTTATAAGTCAGTTACATTTTTTAAACACTTTCGAGCAGGCCATAGATTTTTGTTGCTCAATATAAGCTTGAAATTCAGTTCAACAGACACCTTCAATCCCTCGGTTTACTTTCTTCAGATGTTAGCCTGAGACTGAGAGCAGAGAACGTAACTGTCAACAAAATATACTTACGCAATGAAAAGTAAATCTTTCCTGCCTTTTGTGGAAGTAGAAAATTGTTCCTTACATGAACAGGGAGAAAGTTATCAGAATCAGATTACTCAGTTTATTCTTTGATGTCGACTTGCTTTCCTTTTATTGAGATGGAAAAGCGTGTGTCACGACATGACGTGTTTCATTTTTATTCTTTCGACTTTCTAATATAGGGCTGTATTTTATTCAATAAGCAACAAGTTTGAGTTCACTTTTTAGCTCACCTGAGCACAACGTGCTCAAGGGGAGCTTTTATGGGGCACGCTGTGTCCGTCGTGCGTCGTCCGTCGTGCGGCGTCAACAATTCTTTAAACATCTTCTCCTCCTACACCGCTTGGCCGATTTGGACCAAACTTGGCTGGAATGTTCCTTGGGAGGTCCTCTTTAAAAGTTGTTCACAGAATTTGATTTCATCAAAAACTCTGGTTGCCATGGCAACCAAATGGAATTTTTGAAGAAATTCTTTAAAAATCTTCTCCTCTGGAACCGCAGGTCAGATTTTGAAATAATTTCACAGATATGTTCCTTGGGTGACCCTTTTCAAAAATTGTTCGCGAAATTTTGATCCGTCGAAAAACATGGCCGTGGCGGAAGGGGGGGCTCTTGGCGTCCATGGGTGTCAACAGTTCTATAAAAATCTTCTCCTCTGAAACCGCTGGTTAGATTTTGAAATAATTTCACAGATATGTTCCTTGAGTGATCCTTTTCAAAAATTGTTCGCGAAATTTTGATCCGTCGAAAAACATGGCCATGGTGGAGGGGGGGGGGGCTCTTGGCGTCCAGCGGTGTCAACAATTCTTTAAACATCTTCTCCTCCTACAACGCTTGGCCAATTTGGACCAAACTTAGCTGGAATGTTTCTTGGGAGGTCCTCTTTAAAAATTGTTCACGGAATTTGATTTCATCAAAAACTCTGGTTGCAATGGCAACCAAATGGAATTTTTCAAGAAATTCTTTAAAAATCTTCTCCTCTGAAACCGCTGGTCAGATTTTGAAATAATTTCACAGATATGTTCCTTGGGTGACCCTTTCCAAAACTTGTTCGCGAAATTTTGATCCGTCGAAAAACATGGCCGTGGTGGAAAGGGGGGGGGGGGGGCTCTTGGCGTCCATCGGTGTCAACAATTCTATAAAAAATCTTCTCCCCTGAAACCGCTGGTCAGATTTTGAAATAATTTCACAGATATGTTCCTTGGGTGACCCTTTTCAAAAATTGTTCGCGAAAGTTTGATCCGTCGAAAAACATGGCCGTGGTGGAAGGGTGGGGGCTCTTGGCGTCCAGCGGTGTCAACAATTCTTTAATCATCTTCTCGTCCTACACCGCTTGGCCGATTTGGACCAAACTTAGCTGGAATGTTCCTTGGGAGGTCCTCTTTAAAAATGTTCACAGAATTTGATTTCATCAAAAACTCTGGTTGCCATGGCAACCAAATGGAATTTTCCAAGAAATTCTTTAAAAATCTTCTCCTCTGAAACCGCTGGTCAGATTTTGAAATAATTTCACAGATATGTTCCTTGGGTGACCCTTTTCAAAAATTGTTCGCGAAATTTTGATCCGTTAAAAAACATGGCCGTTGTGGAGGGAGGGGCTCTTGGCGTCCAGCGGTTCAACAATTCTTTAAACATCTTCTCCTCCTAAATCGCTTGGCCGATTTGGACCAAACTTGGCTGGAATGTTCCTCGGGACGTCCCCTTTGAAAATTGTTCACAGAATTTGATTCATCAAAAACTCTGGTTGCCATGGCAGCCAAATGGAATTTTCCAAGAAATTCTTTGATAATCTTCTCCTCTGAAACCACTGGTCAGACTTTGAAATAATTACACGGATATGTTCCTTGGGTAACCCTTTTTAAAGTTTGTTTGTGTAATTTTGATCCGTCGAAAAACATGGCCAGGGTGGGGATAGGCATCTTTGCACTGTATGGACTTAAAGAAATTCTTTGAAATTCTTCTTCTCCTAAACCACTTGTCAGATTTTGAAATGATTTCATAGAAATGTTCCTTAGGTGCCCCTTTTGAAAATTTATTCGCAAAATTTTGATCTGTCAAGAAACATGGCTGTGTTGGGTGGAAGCTATTTGCTCTCTGAGGACATGAAGAAATTCTTAAAAATTTTGTCTTCTCTGAAACCACTATTCAGATTTTGAAGTTATTTCACAGAAATGATTTTTATATTATACCCCTTATTTAGCTTAGCTGTTTTCAAAGAAAACATCGAGGTATTGACATAGCCCTGTTGGCGTCATCTGCGTTGTTGTTGTGAAAAACTTCGACATTTTGTTATATCTCGGCTTCCACTCAACACATGTACTTAAAACTCGGAATAATTGTTCACTAGTAAAAAGCAACCCATACAACAAGGGCAGTTAACTCCAAAATTGTTTTGTCCAAATTATGCCTCTTTTGCGATTTGGAATTTTATTTTACTATCCAGCAAAGTTCCAACAGCCAATCATTGGCACTCTCATGAGGTGCTCTTGTTCAACTTAATATTTTTAGCCACTATCGGGCATGTGCTCTTGTTCAAGATAAAGTCTTTGGGTGACCTATCCTAAAATTTATTTGCAGAATTCTGATTCGTCAAAAACATGTGGTGATGATTGTAGGGGTGGTGACAGATTTTGAAATGATTTTTACAGGTGACCTTTTTATAATTGCTTGGCAAAATACAGATTTTGTTTCCAAAATTTCAATACTTTAAAAAAAGTTGGTTATGGTCCTCTCAAAAATTCAGGTGAGCGATCCAGGGCCATTTTGGCCCTCTTGTTTTAATTTACCGTTTTGTTGGCATGAAATAATCCAGGTTCGTTAATTATAAAAAAAAAAAAGATCTAGCTTACAACTTCTTCTGCATTTTGATTTAACTTTTTTGTGCGGAAAAAAGTCATGAAGCACCGTCTGTATAAATATCGATACATTCTAGTCAAAAGCCAACTGTAAGCAAATTAGCAGTTTGATCTTAAATTTTTAGTGTCCTCATGTTCAGTCCAGCCAACTAGACAATAATACTTCTGGGTTTCAATAAAGCTTTTTTTAACAATCGAAAAAGGTCGAGATGATATGGCCTGCAACACGCGAAAAGGGGCAATCGGACATTTGCGTAAAGCGTCGTCCCGGATCAGCCTACGCAGTCCGCGCAGGCCAATCCGAGACGACACTTTCCGTTCTTGTATTATTTTCAGTTTTGCGCAAGTCTACCGTAGGACATAATCGAATGTAGTCGTAAAGTGTCGTCTTGGATTAGCCTGCGCGGAATGCGCAGGCTGATCCGAGACGTTACTTTACGCAAATGTCCGAATGCCCCTTTTCGCGTGTTGCAGGTCAGATTATAGCCTACTTGGCGTTGGAAACTTTAAGAGAAATAGTTGTTGAATGATAGCCCTGATCCCATCTTCAATCTATCAACTTGTTAAACATATCTAACAATAATTTCTTCCCGGCTGATATCTAATGATGACAAATGAAGTCCGTTATGAAATGCGGTTACGTTTAATCATAATCAAGGATAATGCAAGGAACGTGTTCGCACGTCGGCGCCTTTTCCTGTCATAAGCTTTTAACATTATATGAACCGAAAGCTCACACGCAAGGTTGCTGTCATATTTGCAAGTAAGCAATGTCTGATTTGGTCAATAATTCATCATGCAATTCTATAAACACACCTTTTCCCCTCATAATCTTTTTCTTGGAATTCCGACTAAAGATTATGATCCCTTTGCAGACAGTGTAGATCAAGATTAGAATGTGCATATCATACAATGTGCTCAGATAATCTGACATTAGTTAGGATTTGAGATATGATTTTATTCAACGGATCTAGAAAAATGTAATTAAGCAAACCTGGAGGGCTTAGATAAAATCTTATCTCAAAAGCCAACAAATGTTTGTTTCTTTTTAACACTCTGTCTCAAGAGTTACAGGCCATAATGACAATAACGTCTTTAAATATTCACGAACGGGAATGTCCAACTACTTTGTCGATGGTCTACATCCGGGATGATAAATAGTTCCAAAGAAGCTTGCGTTATTCGATTTTATAAATCTCAAAATAAAACTACCTTAGCTTTACCATGTTCATTAGTGTTTGACAGTTGGGTGTTCCGGGACATGTGTGTCCGAGTATCTATGTAAAAGTAGTGAAGAAATACAATTTTTAAAGAAATGACTCCGCATGATGCTCCTATGACATCAAAAAACCGGCTTAACTCAGAACAATGCACATCCGCGGTGAAAAAAAAAAAAGTGCCAAAAGGGTTTCCATACAACAATTTGATTTTAAATCTTAAAATAAAACAATCTTAGCATTATGACCGTCATCATTGCTTTAACCGTGCTTTTCTTTCATGGGATTTGTGTATTAAACAAATTGTTGCAATAACATGCATGAGTACATTGCTTGAACACATAATGCTCCTACGACGTCATAAAACCGGCTTTACTCACAAAAGTGTACCTGACAAATATGCACATGCGGACTGAAAGTCGTTCAAAAGAAGCAGACTATAACAATTTGATTTATAAGTCTGAAAACAAAACAACCTTAGCTTTGCCACAAACAGCACTGTTTTGATAGTTTAATAGCCCGGGAAATCTGTGTTTTGTCGTGTTCAACATTTGAAAATGATCCACCTCAATACGAAAAAAAGTCGTCTGCAAAATGGAATGACTTAAGTGGGTCATTCAGAAGAAACCCATAAATCTTCTGTATATAATAAGTGGATGACATGCAGAGAATGTCAAACTGACTGGCTGCCCTACAACAGCTGGGAGATGATCTACCAGTGTGTTTTATGTCCATTTAATACACAATTCCGAGTTTCAACGAACCTGAGAAAGAAGCCTTTTGAAAACATTGTGGGAAAAGGAGAAAATGCTGGTAACCCAATCAAGGACAGACATAATCATTTGAGCTGCATTTAATTTTTCGTCTGACAATGCTTTCAAATTTCAAATTTTGTCGTTAAAAGTCTTTACCAGACGAAAAAAAAAATAGACCTGTCCAAACTGAAGTCATTTAGAAACGATAGATTAGATAATACTCAAAACATAAATTTCGTCGTTCAAAGGGTAGAAAACATTCTGGGAAAAGGATAAAATGATGGTAACCAGCATTTTCGATTTTTCAAAAATTGTGTTCAAAAGCCGTCTTTCTTAGGGCTTTTAAAATTCGGGATTGTTTGGTAATGGGTTAAAACATGCAAGTTCATTCAGTTGCTGAAATATCCCGGTTTCAGAATTTCGAGGAAAAATTATCATTGTATCGGACATAGTAGATCCAAGATAAGACCGCACGTTCTGTCAAGTCTAATCTTGGTTTACATTGTCGGCAAAAGTACATAGAGTCACGTTACATGTAAGCAGCCTAAGTGTTAATAAATAGTATCTATTAGATCTACATCGGAATAGAAAAGTACACACTGAAAGGCTATTGTTTCAAACATTGTAATCCCTCACGTGATCATCGCCTCCTTTGTATCCGAATATCGAAAAAGCCATTAAATAACACGTTGACAAACAATGCCGACTTCTAACGGCCATGACAAAGAAAACATGTAAAAACATTTGAGACACATTAAATTTTGTCATCCACATGCCAATGCTTTGAATTTGGACGAGTCCAAAATTTTGAGGTTTGGTAATTGGGTAACTGTTATCATAGTATAATCGACATAACATCGACATGTAGTCTGATCTTGAACGACACTATCCGCTCCTCTAAGGACAAAGAACATCGGCCACAGTTATTTGTCGTCTGCAAGTGCTTTCAATTTAGACAAGTCTGAAAAGTTGTCGTCTGGTAAAGTGTTAATGCCCTCATTTGGCGTGAATTACTCTTTATACAGTTTTTCAAGAGTTCTCCATTCTTTGGACATGTTGCCATGGTCACCTGGGTATGCTGCTGCATTGGTATAATATATGATTCCATAGAATCCTATGATTTCACCCCTTAATCCGTAGCAGTACAATCCCGAGGTTTAACGACCCTGAAAAAGAAGACTTTTGAAAACATTGTGTGAAAAGAAGAAAATGCTGGTAACCAGCATTTTCTCCTTTTCCCACAATGTTTTCTAGCCTTTGAGAAACAAACTTCATCATTCACGGGCAAGCCACATTTTATTTTTCGTCTGCAAATGCTCTCAATTTGGACCAGTCTAAAATTATGTCGTTTGTAAAGAGTTAATCCTTTGCAGTACAATGCCTTGTTGTTATGGCTCTGAAAAAAAAAAGCTTTTGAAACCATATTTCTTGAAATAGAGATAACGCTGGCAACCAGCATGTTTATGTACATGTAGTTTTTTAACCACAAAGTTTTCCATCCTCTCGAAGACCAAAAACCAGTTAGTGGAGCCAATTTTAATTTGTTTGGTAGAAATACATGCACACTGAATTTGGACTAGTCTACAATTTTTCCTCTTGTACAAGATAAACATGTTTTAACACATCCGTTGCATGCAGGTTTTTAAAAATTGATCTGCAGATAGGCAGATAGAACAAAAATATGCAGCAACTTTTCTGAATGCCTAATTTGCTGCAACATTTTGAAGTCAAAAAAAAAGGTAAAATATGTATGAATTACAATTTGAAAAAACAAGACATAGTACCGGGTGACACAAAAAAAAAAAAATGCCACCCATGAAATTGTTAACAAAATTCACAATCCTCTCTGCAATCCAGCCATATTTGGTACAAATGAACTTCAGTCTATGCCTTACATGTCCACCAAGTTTCAGCCATGAATGTCCAGCAGTCTTTGTTTTATCTTCATTCCATGATATGTTCCAAATGTGCACTTCGCATTGCAAGCAACATGCAAAACTGACAATGACCCAGACACACTCGTCCCTCACTATTGTTTGCTTTGAGTGAACTCAAAGAGTAACATCTTCTGGGGGACAACCTTACCAGAAGATTGTCTGCAGAGGACAGGGTGCCCTCCATCAAGTACACTGTGTGCAATGTCGAACAAGAGCGGCAAATTGTCGCAAGATACGCCCGTCCCACCGCCAGTTGTCGAGGGGGATAATAATCGTAAAGGGCAGGTAGAGGAAAATAGTAGTGCAGCAGAAATCATGTAAGTGATTGAAATAGGCATGAATGTCTCCTCTAATGTTAAGGAAACATGCATATAAATTTTCCGGTCATTCCAACATGAAAAGACAAAGTTATATTGTAAAGAAGCATGAAAAGCTGTAAAAAAAATAATGACTAGGGAATAATTCCAAAAGGGAATTAGGTAAGGTTACGGCACCAGTGCACTGCACTTTTCGTAACTGCAACAAACATGTTTACCAAGTCTCAAGTCAATTTGACTTGAGGTGACAAAGTTCCGTTCCGGACAAGCAAGAAATACTGTCAAAATGAAGATCAAAGTGGAATTACTCAAAATCCGCGCTAGGTAGAGTTATTGTTCTTGCGCACTGTACTCCGTAATATTGCAACAAACACGCATACCAAGTTTGAAGTCGCTCTGACTTGAGATGACAAAGTTATATTCCGGACAAGCACTAAATGCTGTAAAAATGACGATCAAAGGGAAATAACTCAAAGACAGCACGAGGTAGAGTTACAATTCCTGCGCACTGCACTTCCAAATATTGCAACAAATAAGCATACCATATTTCAAGTCATTCCTACTTAAAATGACAGTTATGCTCCGGACAAGCAAGAAATGCAATAAAAATGAAGATCAAAGGGGGAATAACTCAAAATTCGTGCTAGGAAGAGTTATGGTTCTTGTGCACTGCACTCCGTAATTTTTCAACAATCATGCATACCAAATTTTAAGATGTTCAGACTAGAGATGACAAAGTTATATTCCGGACAAGCAAAAAATGCTGTAAAAATGACGATCAAAGGGAAATAACTCAAAGACAGCACGAGGTAGAGTTATGGTTCTTTCGCACTGCACTCCGTATTATTGCAACAAATACAAATGCCAAGTTTCAAGTCAATCGGACTGGAGATGACAAAGTTATGCTCCGGACAAAGAACTGGACGCCGCCCGGACGCCCGCCCGGACGCCATGGGTGAACCCATAATACATCCCGTCTTCGACGGGCGTATAAAAGTGGGATCATCGGTCTGTACTGGTTTGAAGACCAGAATGAAAGGTCAATCACGATCAATACTGAGCGCTACCTAGTGGTTGTTAAGAAGTTTTCGGCAGACAAAGAGGTGTTGTGAGGGATGAACAGTGGTTTCAACAGGATGGAGCAACTCCCTAACTTCAAATAACTCGTTGGAATGGCTGCTGGGACACTTTGGTGATCGTCTCATCAGTAGGAGGTGTGATCCCGAATGGGCTTCACACTCACGAGACCTTAACACCCCCCCCCCCCGATTTATTCCTGTGGGGTTATCTCCAAGATAGTGCAAACAACCCCTAGACTATTCCTGAACTGAAGAGGGCCATCATCGCCAAAATCAGGGCAATACTGAGGGAGGAGTGTCTGTCAGAGTTACTGACAATTTTGCATGTCTTATCGGGGTGTGCTTGCATCACAGATGTGCACATTTGGAGCCTATCATGGAATGGAGATAAAACAAAGACTGCTGGACATTCATGGCTGAAACTTGGTGGACATGTAAGGCATAGACTGAAGTTCATTTGTACCAAACATGGCTGGATTGCAGAGAGGTTTGTGAATTTTATTAACAATTTCATGGGTGGCATTTTTTTGTGTCACCCTGTATATTATAAATATTAATCATTTATAGGTATGTTAAAGTTATTGTAGGTGATATCAAAAAAAATCTTCACCAGTTTGTCGGACCCCCAGACCGTGACTCAAATTAACTCTTCACCAGACAAACAACTTATCCATATGTCTGAAATATTGACAGACGAAAGAATTGACAGTACCTCAATTTCTTTGTATTGGAGTTTGACAGCTTAGGTCATATCAGTGCACCTACGAATGTGTTTCCTGGCTTTCTCACACAAGTACTGACACAACTCTCTTTCTAAGCCATTGACTACTTTTCTCATATGCATCAGAGGTGAGAGGCGAAAATCGCCGGAAAGAAACTTTGTCTCAACCGAGTATCAGGTCAGGAGTCAGATACGCTCACTACTGAGCTATCCGGCCGGGCCTGACTGTACCTCAAATGAGGGATGCTGTATTTGAAGAAGAAGAGTCGAATTTTTCTCCTTTTCCGCAAGATGTTTTCAGAAGTGTTGCGCTTCAGGGTCGTCGTAAAAACAAGGGCGTGTCGCGAAAGGGTTAACCAGATTTAGCTACACTAAAAATCAACGTAGTATAGATATCAAATATGATAATACGTGTACTTTCCCCACGATTATACAAAAGTACACTTTAAACCTTTAGGCTGCCGAGCGCGACTAAAGGACCTCTAGCGGACAGTGTAGATCAAGATCAGACTGCACAGAACGTGCATTCTGATCTTGAACCTACACTGTCCGATTAGGAGATACCCACCCACCCCCCTCCCCCCCCCCCCCGCCCCCACCCCCCAAAAAAAACTTGGAAATAGCAATATTTGGGTTTTTACTATCGACTTTAAAGTTTAATTTTGTGTTTATAGCAGGTTAAGGGTTAAACAAGTCAAAAATCTTAGTTCGAAGTTCTAGAGACTCGTTAAATAAGTTCGACTTAGAGACATCTCGTTTAACGAAAACAGATTCAGCAGCAGACCGGAAGTGACTCACATTACTTTCAGCCATTAGTTTGTTGTTGTCGTCGTCTGTGTGTTGTTCCCGAACAGGTTTATGAAAAGGAGGAAACTAAAAATGTTCGAAAGGCATTTTCAGACAAGATCAGACCAATAACTTTTTCGAAATATAATCATAAATTCTACGTCGATGATGTTGTTGTTCTCGGTTAACCGAACAAATTTTTCAAGGAAAGGAAATTTTTCGATGCAAATACTACCGCCATGTTTACTTTTATATTGTCATAGGAAAACTTATAGCCAAATAATCCTGATCATCAGCGTTTTACAGAGACGTTTTCGAAGTACATGTAGTTTCTGCATATAAATGATTTAATATTTGTTTTATGATGCTTTAGGACGAGTACAAATAGAGTAATTTACACCGATAAGGATGAATTGTAATAATTAATGTAATTCATCCAAAGCACGATGACAACTTACAGGGTACTGCAGTGCGTTGCCCAAGGAAGGTTCCCACGTGACCAGCCCTGCCATCGGAAACTAAACAAAAGTTTCCTGATAACAAAGTCAATGCCTTAACCACTGATATATATGAGAATCTAATATCGGACGGCGTAGATCAAGATCAAACTGCACGTTCTGTGCAGTTTGATTTTTATCTACGCTGTCCGCAAGACATTGTCTTGTTGCTCCCAGCCTTGAATAGGGATAAAACGAGAGTTATCAAGATGGGGTGTGGGGGTGGGGGGGGGGGTGTGGGCGAGGGTTAATATTCAGATGGACGAGACTGATACTACAATCTTGTTCCCTCGTGAGAGGGTCATTAAAAGACCATGAACTACGCATTAACAATTGTTTATTAAAATTTCATTATGCTGTTAAATCAGTTCAATAATTTAACTTAAATGGTCGATTTTAATCAATTCAGTAGTTTTAGTTGTCGATTTCAATAAGTTCAACGATTTTAAAAGTCGTTTGGTCGATTTTAATCAGTTCAATAATCTAAGTTATTAGGTCAATTACGAGTTAAGTTATTGATACATGTTAATGTACCTAAGCAGCACTCGTCACAACTCGGCCGATTCCGTACCTACATCTAACCTCGTCCGTATCAAGGAGATTTCCATTTTGAAATGAGAATCACGTGATTCTATATATAGCGCGCCACTGACAGTCGTTTAGCAACGACATAAACAACCTCAATGAAGTTATTCATATCTGTTTATCTGTCGGTAAAAATTTCAATCGAAATTGATAAACCACGTTAAATAATGAATGTACGAATTGTTTGTCAACTGAACTGAAATACAGTTAGAAAGGTTTCGATAGAAAATTGAAACTCAAGTTCTCTTTTTTAAGAGGAGCCTTACAATTTTCAGAACGGTTAACCGGCGTATTTCCGGGTATGTATCGATCTGATGCATATTAATCCACCAGTTACAGCCGAGGGATATGATGGCTCCCATCACCCGAGGTATGCCGAATGCCTAAGCTGCTGATAGGGACCCCAAACGCTTTAGAGAACAGTGGTAGACAAAAGTGCTGTCTGAACTTGAAAATAAACTGTCCGATACAGCTATTTCTTTCCGGCCAAAAAACAGCACATGTTAGTGTCCCTGGGAAAAGCACTGTAGGGCCCAGGCCTTGTGATGGTGAAACCAATTACGACGGGCCTGCATAGTTAAACTTTTGATATGGCAGCATTTGCAGGCGACAAAGGAAATATTACTAAAAAATGAAATTTGTCCCTGTATCGAAGAATCTCGAGTTTTAATGACTGAGCTTTTGAAAAACGTTGTGGGGAAAGGAGAAAATGTTAGTTTCAAGCACTTTCTAATGTTCACGAAATGATATCTAGCCTTACAAAGACGATTCCCAGTCACGTTTATTTTTATTGTCTGCAAATACTGTCAATTTGGATGAGTCGAAAATTTTGTCATCTGGTAAAGAGTCAAATAATAATCCACGTCTCAATGCCCGTGGTATATAGGAGTCATCCTCTGTGAAAAGGTGCTTAAGGAAAGCGGGCCTAATGCATCTGAAAAAACTATCGACCAAGGTCAGCCTGTGCACTCCGCGCTGGCTGATCTGGTCGAAACGTTTTGCTATCGGTCAATTTTTTGTATGTTAAAGGACCAGTCTACCTCATGATTTCGTTGGTTTTGAAACAGAACGGATTTTATGAAGCCATAATTATGCGATGTCTTGCTTGGTATCAAGCATCACGGAGATGCATTTAAGCTCCCTTATGTCAGAGCATGGTTAATATCTACCGTGAGCTGATATCGTGAGCTTTTCTTTGAATACAAGTGACTCAATATTGCAACTGGAGCACATGTATAAATTTAATATCAATGAATGTAATAACACTTCTCTTTAATTACCGTTAACTCTTTAGCACACAGTCTCGAGTCTTAAGGACCTTTAGGAAGAAGCCTTTTGAAAATACAGTCGGAAAAGGAGAAAATGCTGGTAACCAGCATTTTCTCCTTTTCCCACAATGTTTTGCTACCCTTTCAAAAACAAATATCAAATTTTTGAGGACATTTATTTTGTTGTCTGCAAATGCTTTCAATTTGAACTGGCCTAGAATTTTGTCGTTTGGTATGATGTTAGGGTCCACGGCCCCTAACTCTCATTTTAAAAGACGGAAGCTGTCGAGATTGGCCGAATAGCCTTTACGAAAACGTCGATGTTTACCGATGTGTTAGGGGCCGTAGACCTTAAAACATGTTATTATATAACTATCCAAGATTCCCCCAGGTTCCAGACGTCTCGTAACTACCTTAAGCCATGTATCGCTCAGACCCGTCCTAATATGCGCTTCATAACTTCAGTTTATTTTCATAATCGAGAAATTGAACATGGTATGCAATATATTTTCTCTTCCCACCGGTCATGCTTTGTAAACATTGTGACCAAAGATTACCACTGAGAACAATTCCACTAAACCCTTTAACAGAAGATAATAAAACCAGAATCGGCAAAACTCAAAGTACGTGCAGACAACAAATAATAACATGCCTCAAAGGTTAAGAAGTGTCTTCGAAAAAATGAAAGACATTGTGGAAAGGGAGAAAATGCTGGCTACTTGCTTTTCTTCTTTTCCAACAGGGTTTTTAGAACCCTTTGACCTCCGAATCGTTGAAACACAGGATTGTAAAAGGTATCATGGCTATTCATATATGGCCTGCAACACGCGAAAAGGGGCATTCGGACATTTCCGTAAAGTGTCGTACCGGATCAGCCTGCGCAGTCCGCAAAGGCTAATTCGAAACGATCCTTTCCGTTTTTATGTAATTTTCTGTTTTGTGCAAGTCTACTGTAGCATAAAATCTAATGTAGTCACAAAGTGTCGTCTCGGATCAGCCTGCGCGGACTGCGCAGGCTGATCCGAGACGACAATTTACGCAAAAGTCCGAATGTCCCTTTTCGCGTGTTGCAAGCCATATTGTACTACATGCATGTTTACTTTTGTTGTTTTGCACTCAGACAAAATCAGGAAAAAAAAATCATACAGGATGGACATTAAATGAGAGAGAGAGAGAGAGAGAGAGAGAGAGAGAGAGAGAGAGAGAGAGAGAGAGAGAGAGAGAGAGAGAGAGAGAGAGAGAGAGAGAGAGAGTTATTTAATGGTTGACGGGAGCGATAGTGCACATTCGTGCTGTGTAATGGACCATTCCATAATTCTTTTTATTTCATGCTTTTTGGTAGTTTAACGAGAAATAACGGTGGAATATTGTTGATATTTCATGGCTACGACCAGTGAAATACCGATGTTATTTTCTAACTCTTCAATTGAAGGCGGAAACAGTAGTTCCCGCGCACTAGTTACCTATGTAAACCGCGCGTGCCACTCAACCAGATCGAAACATGACGTAATTTACCCTACACTTCTCGCGCTTTACGTTATATTGTACTGCGTTGTTATGCGGAAGGGGCACGCCAAGGGAAATTACCGATAACAACTGTACTGGATTCTAATGTTTATGATGTAAGTCCCCCCCAAAAAAAGGTGGTAGATGCATGAAATAAATAGAATATTGTGTGGCGCAGCAGCTACTCGTGAAAATTTTACCGATGATGTTCACTCGGTGAAAAAAATTTCGATCTTTCACCGAAATAAACAAATACCCTCTATATCATTCACCACACGTCAGCATTTTGTAAGCATTTGCAGACGACAAATTACTTGTTCAAATGATGGGATTTGTCCTTTAAATGATAGACAATATTGTGGAAAAAGGAGGAAAAACTGGTTACTGCATTGTTTCCACAATGTATACAAGCAAAGTTTTTCCTCGAGTTGGAATATTCGAGTACATAGGGATGACAACGATATCGTAAGGGGATTAATAAGCGTCTAGGTTAACAATGCATGTTTGTGCCGAGTACTTTACCGTGCAAATACCTTTAATTTGAGCATTTCGTGTATTAAATATCGTGGAAATGATTTATGGATATCTTAATTTTAAACTTTGATTGAGGTACATTTAACGGCACGAAACACGAAATATTAAAGTGATTTGACGGCCAGTAACTAAAAGAGGCTTGCGCAGAAATCGTATTCAAAGATGTTCGTTTTTCCAATGTTCATGTGAGCTGCCTGGCTAAGTATTTTTGTGTCAATGAGGTTTCTATGCTACCTTCAGCAGTGCTGTCAGTTATACGACGGCGACAGATCACTCAAGTATGTCTTTGAATGGTTTCACACAAGCCCAAGGCCATGGCTCTTTGAGAAACACATTGTAAAATGCAAAACGATGAAAGAGTAGAAAACATTGTGGGAAAAGTAGAAAATGTTGCTTACCAGCATTTCTCCTTTTCCAACAATGTTTTCAAAAGCCTTCTTGCTAAAGGTCGTGAAAACATGGAACTTTTTGGGAAAGGATTAAGAGTATACGAGTCACTCTAATTCAATATCATAATAAACTATGATATATACCGTGTCATGGGTCCCAACGGACACCAGATTTAGAAGTTTTATAAATAATAGAACACTTGGCCTGAAAGCATTGTTCGTTTTGGGGGGCGACTGGGTCACGAGACAAACTCCAAGTGACATTTATGGTACATGTCTGTATATAATCAAAAGGCACCTGCCCATTTTTGTACAAACTATATTTTGGCGGAAAACTTGCGTCACCGACATTTGTTTCTTTGGTTTTTCACGGATTTACATAGAAAATCTGCTTGCTGTGATCATTCTGACCGGAATCAAGTACTATCATATACGCATGCGCTGCACGTATTCTACTTTCAGTTTAAGCCAATATATTTCATCCTCGCTGTAGCACCTTCGCTAGCTAAGGGTGACGATCACTGCGTTGCTCTTTATACCCTTGGCTGATCCAGTCGAAATTTGTAATCAGCGAGATACGCGTTAACACTAGTTGCAGTTGGTTCTAAAAACACACTCAGACAAAGAGTATTTACTTTAGCATTCACGGTAACAAATCAGTTAAATGAAGTTTTAGGATACATTGTAACACAAATCTTGTTGTGGACGGATCAATAAACATGCAGTAAACCCTTGTTTGCCAGAGCACCACTATTTTTCGTTCCTACATCTTGTTGACAAATACCACTCAACAAATCCGCTTTTCATGACTTTAAGTCCTTTGATTATACGGTTTTGTCAAAAATACTTCCTAGCCCAAATATTACAAAGGCCAGTCGTACCAAGAACTCGTACAAACGACATCTTTTTCAGTCGACTTTTCGTTTTGTTACAAAATCTAAAATTTTGTCTTTTGGTAAGAAGAAACTACATGTATAACCAACAAAATTTGACATTCGTCGCCAAGAACCCCCATCACATTCCGTATGCCAGGATCAACTTCTTTCTGTATAGTATATTTCGTAAGGTGAAGCATTAATGCCAACGATCATCTATGAAATCTGGCGATCGAAGGTACTTGTACTGGCAATTACATGGTTCATCGCATTATTGCCTAGGAAGCTCGACACTTTCACTGCCAATCGTGAATTTAATATGAGCTATACTCTGGCAAAAGGGGGTATCTCCGTGATGCGTTATACCATGAAATTATGTGTATTTCAAATATTACCCGACCTATTTTCAATATCTCACTTTGTGATATTCTATAAGCGTTTAATCAGACAAAACTAGGACTTTATTATGGCACTATCAAGTCACACTCCAGTTGATGTGACTCAGTTGATGTGACCCTGTATGCTCTGAGGAGGATTACCACCCTGTCTAATTGAACAACAGTTCCCATCCTGAAACGATAATTCTATATAAAAGCAGAGGATAAAATTCTGTAACCTAAATTTCAACGATAGGTTTTAGCGTCATTGCAATAGATTTCTCAGACTTAGCGGCCCAGTAGAATTTCAACAGGAACAACAACTACATGTACCACTCCATTCTTATAACACATAAACACTTGAACTTAGTTTGGATTCCATTTTTTTACAGTAATAAATGACAGTGACCTTGACCTTCGCTTCAGCCTAAAACTAAAGTAACAACTAAAGCACAATCTGCATATAAAGATCTATCATAATGCAAAATTTCATAAACATATCTTCAGAACAGTTGAGATAATTACAGATCGATATAAATCTATGTACAAAAAAGGGCCAACTCTGACCTAAGGACCACATTTTTAATAACTTTCATGTTGGACCACGAGATTATGCCACTTGCCACATATTTCCTACCTAGGCCTTGCAGCTTTAAACAAAAAGATTTTTGGAATTCTTCATATAACTTAGTCTGTGAAAACGGGCCGTTCTTAGCCGAGAACATAATATGGACAACTTTGATAGGTGACCACAAGATGATATGTAGATATAAGGCAATGGTGTTTTAGACATAGTTCTTTTTAATTCTCCATAAAATTACTCCATGTAAAACCTGTGACCTCTACCATAGTGCTATGTTTGGCTATAAGGGTAATACTGACCACAATTGAACAACAAACACCTTTGATGAAGGATCTCTCTCGGTTGTGCTACGTACAGAATGTATCTTTTCTAGACCTTGCTGTTTCAGAAAAGAAGAGTTTATGATGTTTCCATGGTATAAATCAACAAAATATAGTCGCCAAAAGTTTTCCTATCCAAAAGCAAATGAAAGGTTATCCTATGTCAATCATTTTAGTAGACTCTGTGGAACTCCTGATAGATATAATCAATACTGAGATTAAAAGACATCTGACTCACTGTTCAAGTGGAGATCACTTTTTTAAGGTTTTTTGATAAATATAGTAACAGCAGCCATCTTGGTCACATGACCAAGACAAACAAGACAACAAGATAAACACTGATTTCATTTTAACATCCAACAGAAGTCTATTAAAGATATTTGATTTTAATGTATCAAACATTATCTGAAGACTGTCGGAAAAGGAGAAAATGCTGGGTACCGGCATTTTCCCTTTTCTTACAATGTTTTTAAAATCCGTCTTTCTCAGGGTCGATAAAATTTGGGACTGTGTGATAAAAAAAAAAAAGGGGGGGGGGGCTTGTTTGCCTGGTGTCATCAGTATTTCACCAGTGTTTCAGTTATACCCGAACTGCCAGTGCACATAACCATGTGTTCCAGGCCTTCCCTTCTGCCACGACTACGCAAAACAGAATCTCGAGGCTCTGACTGCTTTCCCTCATTAACAAAGTCGAGACAACGTTTAGCGGTGAGGGATACACTAAATAGATGAGTTTTTAACCTTGAATTAAATTACTCCTTGGGGCATAAAATCCGTGTACTTAAAATATTCAAACTCCGTGTACTTAAAATATTCAAACTCATCTCTTCATCTAAGGTTTTTAAACACTAACAAGCTTTTTAAAATACGAATGAAATAAAATAAGACATGCTCTTGCAAAAAGGGGGTTTAATGCATCTTCGTAATGCATTATACCAAGAAAGTCATTAAACAGTTATGGATCCATGAATTTAATTTTATTTAACAACCGACTGAATCCTGAGTTAAAATGGTCCATTGACATGGAGAAAATTTACCAATAGCAAAATGTTTTGAACCAGATCAGCCTGCGAAATGGGTCGATACTTTTTGCAGATGTATTTTACCCCCATTTCACAAAGCATGACTCGAATTTTCCAGCTTGAAAAAGTAAAAACACATACTTATGGCTCACAATGTATGGAACCATTTTGCTCTACGTACTTCTATTTCATTCTCAAATTGGACAGCGGGTGGTCTAGAGCGACAGACTGGTCAAAAAAGGTAGACAATCGGACATGAGAGAGAGACAGAAAGAAAGTGAGAGACAGACAGACAGACATACAGACAGACAGACAGACAGAGGGGGCGAGAAAAAGGAGGGAATAGAGTAACTGTTAAGCTTCAGCCTGCTAAATAACTACCCTGAAACTTATAAAGAATATCTTCTTATCGGACAGTGTAGATCCAAGATCAGACTGCACGTTCTGTGCAGTCTGATCTTGATCTACACTGTCCGCAAAAGGTCGGTGAGTCGCGCTAAGCAACCTAATGGTTAATAAAAAGGCAACTCGTTATAGACCTTTGATACAGGGAGATATTATTTATTTTAAAAAGAATGGATTTCCTGTTTTTCAATGTTTTTTTGTCAGCTTTTGATATAAACCACGGTAAATATTTGCTTACAAGTATTTGAAATCACAGTATTTAGCTCCAAACATGTTAATGGGTTGACTTTTATAGGAAAACATTAAAGGTTAGTGTGTCACTTTTAAGCTTTAATCAAACAATCACGGGTTTTAACGACCCCAATGAAAGACAGCTTTTGAAAACAGTGGAAACAGTGTGGAGAAAGGTAGCCATAATGTGCTGGTAACGAGTATTTGACTATTTTCTCCTTTTTCAAAATTTTCTCTACCCTTCCCAAAACGAATTTCAATTTTTAAGTCTCATTTATTTTGTCCTCTGCAAATACTTCCAGTTTCCACAAGTCAAACATTTTGCCATTTAGAGTTAAGGTTCCACGACACTACATACTACTGTGGCAAAAAAAAAACCCTTCGAGCCATACTCCGGCGAAAGGGGATTAATGCATCTACTTGATGCCAAGTATTTCATTGTGATTCTACCATTCTACCAAATCTATTTTTTGCTAACAACCGACCTAACCATGATATATAGAATGGTCCTTGGAAACACAGAAAACTGACCAATAGCAAAAAGTTTCGACTCATGTCAGCCTGCGCAGTCAGCGCAGGCTGACATGAATCGATACTTTTTGCAGATGCATTCAACCCCATTTTTACAAAGCACGGCTTATTTACAGGGTAACTTCTGTCATTTTGAATTGACAATTGACAAAAAGAATATAAAAACAAATCATCTAGCATTGTAAATCAAACCTTTGACCAAAATCTCCCTGTAACCCTTAACCAAACAATCCGTGTCTTTACGACTCTGAGTCAAAAAGGTTTGAATAACCATTACCTTGTTTTAACAAATCTGAAGAAAAAAGCTCTTGAAAACATTGTAGCAAAACGGAGAAAGTACTAATATGTAGCACTTTTTTCCTTTTCCCACCATGGTTTTAACCTTTCGAACACAAACCCTATCATTTGAATTACATTGATCTTTTACCACACAATTCTGAGTTTTTAACGCCCCTTAAAAAGATGTCTTTTGAAAACATTATGGGAACAGGAGAAGATGGTGAAAACCAGTGTTTTCTTTGTTCCTCACACCATTTTCTTCATTTCAATATTTCTTTGTGGCGTTTAATTTGTCGTCTGCAAATACTTTCAAGCAGGACAAGTCTGGTAAAGATTATGATCTGCGAATGCCTGCTTTAGGAACGAATCTAAAGTTTTATCGTCTGGAAAGAAGTTTACCTTTTAGAGTGCTGAGATCGACTTTGATTTACTTTCCGGATGGTGTCGGTCAGGATGAGACTGCTCAAAAGGTGTATTTTATTATTAAGGCACATAAAAACATATTGACCAATGGAAGCTTTGAAACTCGTTAGGGCTCTTTCATGTTTCAAATGGAAGAAAATCCTTCTTATTGGTATACAGGTTTAAGATAACTAGGAAAGCTAAAAGTATTGATATTTGGTAATACGGAAAAAAATCACAAAAACGTAAGTCCGATCTAATCTTTTCTTTAAACGTCTTTTTATACGCAAAAAACCCTCTTACGTACTAAACTCATTTCACTTCTCTTTTGTGGATAGTCTAGATTCAGGTCAGACGGCACGAATTGTGCAGCTCGGTCTCGGATCTACAGCAGTCGATATTTAGCGAGGTATTGTGGCTAATGACCAAAGACCACTATTTTGGTGTTTTTATTGAAAATAAAGTACATGTACTTCATTTCTACATCTCTCGAAAGGTCAAAAGAATCCTGATATGCATATCGATTAACCTTTAAGCTGTCTACTACCAATGGCAGCTTAAACAGTGTTTGCAGACGGTGTAGATCGAGATCCGTATGCACCAACCATTCTTGACAATGTTCTTTGTCTTATTCTCCAGAATTTTCTAAATTTGAAAGTGATATAACTTCTGATTGGCTAAACCGTTTGGTTTATCCAATCAGGGGTTTTGTCACTTTCCAGTTTAGAAAATTCTTGAGAATAAGACTAAAATGTTCTGAAGAATGGTTGTTGAATACGAACCCAGAATGCACAAAGCGTGCAGACTGGTCTTCGATGTACAATGTTTGCTATCTGAAGCTATGCTTTTACTAAAATTATGTATATTACTTTACAATGCAAATCAACTCTTAGACGAAGAAGAATGTCCTATTTATCTAGTTGACTACGAAACAGTGAAACTGCTACAGAAATTATATGAACATTTCTAGCCAATGGTAAAACCCAACATATTTTGATTTCAGCCCTTTTGATTGATTGATTGATTAATTGATTGTATGCTGTTTAACGCCGTTTTCCACTTTATTTCAGTTATATCGCAGCGGCCAGTGCACCTATCCATGCTTTCCTGGTGATTCTTTTACAAGTGCTCCACACAATATTCTTTCCAAGCCACTGGCTGCTTTCCCACATAACCATCGTGGAAACAATGGTCAGCGTTGAAAGAGGATTGAATCCTGTCGCAATGACTATAATCAATCCTTGGAAAGAAATTGGCCGAGCCGGGGATCGAACCAGCGACCCCCTGTTCTCAATTCCTGTTCGCTACCGACTGAGCTACAAGGGTTCGGCTTCAGTTCTTTATGGCTTGAAAGCGGAAGAGTAATAGAACAGATGCTGTTTTATGACGCATCAAAAGCTAGGACTATTCAGCGCACACGACAGGCAATGTAGCCATAAAGGACATAACTGACAACGAAAAAGTGAATATCCACCTACCACTATGGTAAGGCTTCCTTCACCTTTTTGAGTATACTAGTATTTGCCGCTCAAAGGGCACGGGGTTACCCCAGTAGCGAACAACTGAACTTAGGACTTATCTACATTATATGTCGCTCAAATGATTTGTAATGTAGAGAGTAAAAAGAATTATTGGAAAAGGAGAAATTTCTTGTTACAAACAGTTTGTCCTTCACCCAAAATGCTTCTTGTTAAAAGCAATTTCTCCTTTTCCCACACTATTTGCGAAAGCCTACTTCCCCGTGAAGCTAATAAACAGACTTGTTTGGTAATGGGTTTAATGTCACCACCAACATGTGCGTCAGCATTACGAAGCAAAGACTATTGTTGGTGCTGTCAAAAACATGACCAATCGTAACCTACGTAACATGTATAGGCTTTGTATAACCTTTCACTATTAAAGTCGAAACTGTATTTAGCAACCACCTTAAAAACACTCAGAAATGCTTTATTAACTCTTTATCACACAATCCTAAATTTTAACGACCATGAGGAAGACACCTTTTGAAAACATTGTGGAAAAAGGAGAAAATTCTGATGCTGGTTACCAGCATCTTCTATTTTACCCACTATGTCAATATCAAAGACAAATATCATCATTTGAGCTACATTTAACTAATCGTCTACAAATGCTTTCAATGTGGACAGCCCGACCGGGTAGCTCAGTGATTAACGTATCTGACTCGTGAACTCGAGTTACGTAAAAACTTACGAAAATTTTGTTCGTAACTACCTTTGTAAAACGGGGCCCTGGTGGCTGCAGGTTCATTATCTCCCGCTAGATGGCATTATACAAATACACATCTATCTAATTTGGGCATTTTGGGTACAAAACCGGACTACTTTTGAAAACAACAACCGTTACTTTGAATTTCAAAATGAAATGAACTTTAACTCAATAAAACGCTACCTGGTGCGATTCACTCAGCTATGATCAGCTACATGTAACATATAACCTATGCATCGGCCATTTATTAAAACAGCCACTACATGCTTGGGTAATAGGCTAATAGCTTCGGTATTAGCCCTACTTTTCCCAGGTATACGGGGATTGGTGATGCGTCATAGCAGACAGGTCGAATTTTCGAAGAATATGACATGCGCAGACAACGGCTGCAGGTTCGATATCCGTTTGAGGCAAACTTTCTTTCCGGCCGGGTAGCTTAGTGGTTAGCGTATCTGACTCTTGACCTGGTGCTTGCGAGTTCGATACTCGGTAGAGACAAACTTTCTTTCCAGCGATTTTTCGCCTCTCACCTCTGATGCATGTGAGAATAGTAGTCAGTGACTTGGAAAGAAAATTGTGTCAGTACTGGTGTGAGAAAGCCAGGAAACACATGCCTAGGTACACTTATCTATAGACAAACAAACAAATAATTCAATTTGGACAAGTCTACATTTTTGTGGTGTGGTAAGGAGTTTAAAAGACAGGTGCTTGCATAATAAAAGTACATTTCACTATAATTGCCTTCTTTTCTCACAGAATCTTTGCTTAACCCTTAGGGTGCTACACGCGACTCACTGACCTTTTGCGGACAGTGTATATCAAGATCAGACTGCACAGAACGTGCAGTCTGATCTTTGACCTACACTGTCCGATAAGGACATCTTTTGCACCAAAAAATACCTTTGAAAGAACAAAATTTGGGCTTTTACTACTGGCTCAAAAATTTCATTCCACTTACTTAGCAGTATAAGGGTTAAAACGGTCACGTGCAAACAGGTTCTGTTATAATACACATAATTATATCGTTACAAATCAATGAATGGTAAGCGCCTCTCGCCTGCTTTTTGGCGAACCAATTCAATGATCTGCCTTTGTCAATCACAACCATTCTTTTCACATTAGTCTATAGAAATGTGGTGTCGAGAATATGTGATGGGGTGAATAAATAGGTCCATTGATTCGTCTTCAATAAAACAACATAAAATAGCATATGGTATGTTCTGAATGAGCCACCACTGCAGCTATAGCTTGGCACGAAACCTTTTGTATCACATAATAATAATAATAAGCCTACCTTGTGGCAGTATTGCACCTTTTGTGAAGCAGTTTTTTTTTTTTCGAGGAATTTCTTGAATCCTTTTATTGTAAAAACCAAGGCCTGTATTCAGTATTCACCAACCGTTCTTAATAATTTTCACAGTCATAGCCTAAAAATTTCAAAACTTCGCAAGTAACACAATTTCTATTTGGCTACACCGAATGGTGTAGCAAATCAGAAATTGGGCTACTTTCTTTATGTGAGCCACGCTCTGTAGAAAGAGGGTTTAATGCATCTGCAAAAAAGTATCGACCATAGTAAGCCTGCGTAATAGGCGCAGCCTGACCTAGGTCGATTTCTTTTGCTATTGATAAATTTTCTGCGTGTCCAAGGATCATTCTGCCTAAGGGTTCAGCCATTTGTTAGAAAAAAATGGATTTTATGAATCCATAATTACATTATTAGTTGTACGGTCAGGTGGCAGGGGACTTGGAAACTTGTTCACGGCTGTGGTGAATCATGTCGCCCCGAGCCGAAGGCGAGGTGGTGACATTATTCACCATAGCCGTGAACAAGTTTCCAAGTCCCCTGCCATCTCACCATACAACGATTTTATCATACTGCAAAGTTTTACCATTCCAACGTTTGTTAAGCGAATTTTACCTGTTTTTTGGTTTAAAGAATTGAGTACGTTGACGAAGTAGAATTTCCCTTCTGAGTGCCCCAATTCAATGAAAACTGACGTCACTGGGAACTGACGTCACTGAAATCTTGGTAATACGTGCTAAAACGTGCAGTTTGGTGCATAATCTTGATGTTAATCTTGATCGATGCCGCCATTTTGGATGTTGTGTTGATAGTGTAGTCATGTACACGGGGCTCCCGAAGGGAAACTGCTTTTACGTTGGTTTTGCCAGTGTACATGATATATATGTTCGGGGCATATTATCCAATCAGATCACGAGAAATTTCTTTGCAGTATAATACGATGACTTGTTCGGTGTAATGCAAATCCCCTTTTGCCAAAGTATGGCTCATTTATAGAAGCAATTGTTCAGAAAAACGCAACAATTCATCATCGATAAAATTCACATCCAAATTGACAAGGCATTATAATTCGGGTTTCGTGTTTATATTTTATTTATGAGAACTAGGACACAGTCACTTTGTTATTCCACTATCCTGTTGCTGACTGCCTGCCAATACAATTATATGGCTTGCATCACGCGAAAAGGGGCATTCGGACATTTGCGTAATGTGTCGTCTCGGATCAGCCTGCGCACTCCGCGCAGGCTAATCCGAGACGGCACTTTACGACTACATTAGATTTTGTTCTTCAGTAGACTTGCGCAAAACAGAAAATTACATAAAAACGGAAAGTGTCGTTTCGATTAGTCCGCGCAGGCTGATCCGAGACGACACTTTACGCAAATGTCCGAATGCCTATTTTCACGTGTTGCAGGCCATATAATCATCTCCACCGTAAAGCATGCCCTTTTAATCACAATAGTCCTTGTTTTTTGGTTTATGTTAAAATGCCGTTAATTCTTTACCAGAAGGCAAAATCTTATACTTGTCCAAAATTGAAGGCAATGGCAGACGACAGTAAATGCAGCTAAAATCATGAAATTTGTTGCAAAAAGGGTTTAAAGCAACGTTGAAAAAGGAGAAAATGCTGGTGACCATCATTTTCCCCCTTTTCTACAATTTTGTCAAAAGCTTCCTTTCTAAGGGTCGTTAAAACTCGGGAGAATGCGGTAAAAAGTTAAGCCCTGTACATTACTGATTGAGCTATCGCATTTTGCGGAAGGATTTGAATAAAATGTAATGCCGGCTTCTGTAATAATCATGCCATGATCGGGAGAAAGTGCTCCGAGCAACAAGGAACGATGGTGCAATTTTCCAAGAGAGATCATGTATACGCTTGTTAATTAATCATTGAAAAAGTACCAATATAGACCTTAGTCTACATTGTCTATAAAAGCTGACAAAATCATCCTATGAACTTAGTGGCTAAATAAGGGGTTAGCAGGTGTTTTTGTCACTTGTCAAAATGTCAAACAGACTATCCCTATAGCGCTAAACCTATTTTAGTTCCTTTAGCAGATAGTTTCGATCAAGATCAGACTGCACAGAACGTTCAGCCTGGTCTTGAATCTACATAGTGCTTTATTTGCTAAATTTTCTGAAAAGAAGAGCGTAGAAAATTGAAAATTATCTGCATCTTTTGTATACCTACTAACTGAGAATGTCCATTTTAAGTATTTAGCACTATTAGGTTAACTTCAGTTCAAAGCATTCATTCAGCGAAAGTCATACAATAAAAGGTAAATAATATTTACACCATCAAAAAGATATTAGCCATGCTCTGTGAAAAGCGGGCTTCATGCACCTGCAAAAAGTATCGACCTGCGTCGAAACTTTTTGCTTTAAATCATTTTTTTTTTTTCATTTTAAAGGATAAGTATACCTCATGATTCAGTCGATTGTTTGACAAAGTGGATTTTATGGATCCATTTATGTGATGAATTGCTTTTATATCATGCATCACAGAGATGCATTAAACACCCTTTTGCCAAAGCATGGCAAAAGGCTTTGCATGTAGACATTCTGAACAAGTGTTTTTTAACCCTTTTAGCGTTGTATATGAAAACATAGGCACCTGCAGAAGGCAAAGATTAAGATCTGACTGTAAAGAACGTGCAGTCTGACTTTGGATCTATACCGAAAGAGGGACAGCCCTTTAAAATCATGGGGACAGGGGGTAAGGTAAATATGATATGTGCGGTTTCTCCGTTTGTTTCAATTTTTTCCAAAATAGTCTACCAGACGCGAAAAGTTGACTGCGGGAGGTACATGTATATTTAATGAGGTCATCTAACATTTAGCAAAGCATGAAAATAATTAAATTTCAATTTTGTTTACCCCTTTACCATAAATTATCCCGTAAAAAAGCTTTTGAAAACATAGTGGAGAAAAGGAGAAATGCTGGTAACTAGCATTTTATCCTCCTCCAACAATGTTTTCAAACGTTTCAAAGACAACTCACGTCAGACACATCCAATTTGTCGTCTGCCAACGTTTTCGAAATGCAAAAAAAAATTGTCGTCTGATACACAGTTAAGGTGCGTAAGAAATAAAATAAACTTTTCAGCTAGAAGTACAGACTAACGTATTTCGCTTTCAAACTCTTGATGACCATATAATCCTCACAGTATCAGGCAGTCTGGTCTTAATTTACACTATCCACAAAAACGCATTGAGTCAAGCTTAGGCCTAAGATTTTCTTTGGTAACAAAGCAGAAAAAGAGCAGACTCTACCTTCCTGCAGCCTGATCTTTGCCATACCTATTGCCATACCTATTAAACGCTTTTGATTTCCTTTCGTAACAAAGTTGACAGTATAAAGATCAGACAATACATTCCTGCATACTGATCTGTGCTTGCAATCTGCTATACCTATTGATTACTTTTGATTCCTTTCGAAACAAATCTGACGTAAAGAAATCAGACTGTACATTCCTGAAGCCTGATCTTTGCTTGCTCTCTGTTTTACTTATTCAACACTTTATCAGACGACATTCTTTTAGACTTGTCCAAATTGAAAACACCTGCAGACGACAAATGAAAGATGGACCAAAGTTCAGATTTTTCTTTAAACGAGTAGTACACAAAAAGTTAAAAATTCCACGGAATTGTGTTCAATAGCCATCTTCGTAAGGGTCGTTTAAACGGGAATGTTTAAAGTAACAATAAATGCCAAATGTAAACAAAGCGGGTATTTAAATGCATTTGAATTTACATCATACCATTTAAAAGTATGGAAATTATTGTGAAGATGACAATCTGTCATTGTACGGTCGGTCCAAGTGTTAGTCGCTGACAGAGAAATTAATTTCAAAACTAGGTGAAAACCTGCCAGGTAGCTGTGTCTTTTGTTTACTTTTTGCCTGATTTTGAAACTTTTTTTCTGCCAGCGACTAACATATGGCCCGACCACATGATAACAGACTGTCATCTCCACAATATTTTCCATACTTTAAAATGGTATGATTTGAATTTAAATGTATTATGTCACCTGCTTTGATACTTTGGCCTTTACTGGGCCTAAAACACTTTATCACACAATCCCGAGTTTTAACGACATTGAGGAAGAGGCCTTTTGAAAACATTGTGGAAAAAGGAGAAAATGCTGATAACCAGCATTTTCTCCTTTTCCCACAATATTTTCTTCTCTTTCAAAGACAAATTATATCGTTTGAGCCGTATTTCATTTGTTTACAGCAAATTCCTTCTATTTGATGATTTTACACTGATATTCTTTCGTTTGCTAAACTTTTAAATGAGCTGTAAAATCCCACCTACCTTCATCACTATCAGTACGCTGGGTCGTGGGCACGAGACTGTGGGCCCTTTTTCGTTCCACCACGGTCGGGGGAACCCAAAAGGTTTCAGCCTGTTCCATGGATTCATTCGTTGGAGAATTGGGATTCGAACCGTTTTGTCTTTTCGAACATATAATCCACTCTGAATCCTTTCCGTTCTCGGTGACCGCGTCCATGCCGCAATCTGCAGCAGACGACTTCCATCGTGTGGAAAGTTTCTTTAAACTTTTAATAACCTCCAGGATGGCGTCTAAAGGTTTCCGAATACCAGCACTTCCGGTTCCAGCAGCACGGTTAAACTGTCGTCCTCGGTTTCGACCACAAACTCCCGTAATTTCACCAAGCGTCCTCACGTTCCCTTTGTCATCTGATATCCGAATGAAAGTTGTCGTCTGCTCGCGCGCGGATTCTTCCAATAGCGTTCTATCGTACCAATTCAACTGAAACCGCCGCGAGTACAGTATATATAGACACAATAACAGCAATAATACGATGACAACAGGCAGTATGATGCAGACGATGGCGATATAGTAGTTACTGGTCGCAGACGGCATTTTTACACAGTTAATCTAACACTCTATATGACAAAAGAAAGAAATCTGTAAAAGAGACATATAGTTAACTCTATACCAGACCACAAAGTAATAGACGCGTCCAAAATCAAAGCATTTGCAGACGACACAGTAAATGTGGTTTAAATTATCTGATTTTTCTTAGAAAGAGAAACTGGTTATCAGCATTTCCTACTTTTCCCACAGTGTTTCTAAAGACTATTTCCTCGGGAGAGTTATAACCTGAGATTGCTTGGTAAAGTGTTGAAAGGTTCTGTCCTAGAAATAGCCATACACAACAATCCGAAGGGTTATTTTTCCACTTCAACTGTTTACTAGTCGTTCGCTCTTTATTTCTTTCCCTCCTGAACTCCTCGCCTTTGATAATTCGTTAAATCTGCAACCAAAAAAAAAAGGGGGGGGAAGAAAAGAAAAATATAAAAAGTAAGCGACACTGAATTCATAACGTGCAGTCTGATCTAGATCTACACTGGCCGATTTTTAACTCTTTCAAAAAAGAAACTCTTCCAGAGAATGAAATACCGGGGTCTCTTTTGAGTCGAATTTGTAAATGGATGTTTTAATGCATCTGCAAAAAAGTATCGACTCATGTCAGCCTGCGGCTGTGCGATGTTTTCGTCTATGGCGCTTAAAGAGATAAAAAGTATAAACCCCCATATACATGTTTATACTGCTCAAAAAAAATTAAAGGAACACATGTCCTCGATTTCGATCACAAGATAATTCTTTCCGTACAGGACAATGCATATAATTTTCTGCTCGTAAGTTCATTCAGTCTTAATGCTGTAAAATCTCAGAATAGGCAAAAGGATGTGTTTTGCACAACATATGTGTGGGCTATCCCTGTAAAAGCCATCTTTTTCATATGCTACGCAGGCTTTTAAGCGAATCAGGAGTGTCATTTTTTCTTCCCGTTTTCTTCTCTCATTAGATTTGACAAAAATATCAACAAAGATTGGAAAAAGTATGAGTTGTTTAACAAAAGAATAAGCAAAACAAATTTATTGATTTCCTTCTTAAAATGGCCTATCAGCATTTAAAATCAAACAAACAAGCCGAAAAGTATTAAGCCATTTTATCTAGTGAGAATGTAAGTTGATGGTTTTTAGAGCACAAAGACAGAGTGTTTAGCAAAATGAAAGATTTGAATTTCGGTATTTCTGCGTTCCTTTAATTCTTTTGAGCAGTGTATATCGTGCCTATCGTGAACTCTGACGTGCTTCTCACAGAGGTTACACCTACATCAGACTGCTCGTCTTACAAGTCTAATCTTTGTCTCCGTTTTACGATGCCAAAGAAGATTTTCAAAGCTTTGTCATAGCTGTCAAAAATCGATAATTCTATCCTTAACTCTTTACCACACAATCCTTTGTCTAACGATCCTACGTAAGCATCCTTTTGAAATATTTAGGGGAAAGGACAAAATGCTGATAACCAGCATTTTTTCCTTTTCCCACTATGTTTTCGACCCTTTCCATGACATATTCCATCAGCAATTTTTTATATGTCGTCTGCAAATGCTTTCAATTTTGCCACGTCTAAAATTTCGTCTTCTAGGGAAAGAGTTAAACGACGGTTGGTCCAGTCGATTATTTTGATTCAGGATATGAAAGGGTTATTATATTGATAATTAGACAGGGTTATGACACCGGTATAACGAACTATTATAGAACAGCCACATAATTGGAAATTTTCAGCAGCAAATTATTATTACAATGCCCTTTTGGCGTGATGTCATAATTAGATAGTTCTCACCACCACCCATTACTATTTGTATTGGAGTTTAACGCCGTTTTAACAGCTTGGGTCATATCACGGGGGTCAGTGCATGGACGCATGTTTTACCTGGCTTTCTCATAGCAGTACTGGTACAGCTTTCTTTCTAAGCAACTGATTATTTTTCTCACTGGCATCAGAGATGAGAGGCGAAAAATCGCCGGAAAGAAAGTTTGCCTCTACCGGGTATCGAACCCGCAACCAGCAGGTCAAGAGTCAGATACGCTAACTACTGAGCTATTCTGCCGTGCCCACTTTAACTCTTTACAAAACGATAAAATTTTTGACTTCCTCAAATGAAGCATTGTTGGATTTGTGCCTGAAATAGTGGAAAACATTATAGGAAAAGGAGAAAATGCTGAGTACCAGCATTTTCTCCTTTTTCCACAATGTTTTTAAAAGGCTTTTTCCACGAGTCGTTAAAACCCGGGATTTTTTTTTTGTAAAGGGTTGACCATGATCACACCATTTATTGCCTCCGTAGTCTAGCGGTTAAAGCTTCTGCCTTGGGAGCGGAAGGTTGAGGATTCGACCTCGGTGAAGCGCATGAGTTGTCCTGATGTGGCCGGTTGTTGGGCCGCCAGCTAGTTTCCGTTACCACACAATCAAGTGTTTTAATGACCTCGAGTAAAAAAGCTTTGGAAAATATGGTAGGAAAAGGAGAAAATGCTGGTAACCAACATTTTCTCCTTTTCCCACAATTTTTTATACCCCTGCGAAGACAATCTTCATTATCTTTTCCAAAGTTCTTCTGTCGTCTGCAAATGCTTTCAATTCGGACCAGTCTTACATGTTGTCGTTTAGTAAAGAGTCAATAACGTCTCGGAGTGCCTACCTGCCTTGTGCCATTGGCTATTAAAAATTTTGACAATGGAAGTATATGTTCCTGACAAAGGTGTCTACTAAGCCATATATTGGCTAACCCTTTCAATAGGAATGACACGATAATAAAGAAACATCTCTCTATATTATATAGCCACGTCAGGTATTCTCTCAGTAGTTTGGTTTTCCGTTTGTCTATCGTCGTCATCGGTTGCCCACATGGGCGATACCCTCAGAAGACTGTTAGGTGAAGCGGCGTTAGATCCAGGAAACCCATCCTATGCTATTCCACGTTCTTTAACGTGTTCACTGTAATAACACCGTCATAAAGGACCTAGGTTTTACTTCTCATCCGAAAGTTTATTCGTATTCCTTTTTTAAATGGCCAGCCATGGGAATCGAGCCCACGCCCTCTTGTATCAAGAGACTTGTTGCTTTCAAGGTTCATGCCTATTCACTTGGGCTATTCTGGCTGACAGCCTCAGCTGGCCTACCTACACAAGGACCCAAAGGTTTTGCCTGAACAATCTCATTTACAAACAAGAAGTCGCCATAGCAAAATTAGGCAAAGCGGGGCCTGTGCACTCAGATTTACCTGTCCGTATTGCATCAGTGCTCTTTTGATGGTGAACGCCTAGCCTGGTTATGAAATATACTCAGTTCCATAAATAAGTGTGCACTTAATTTTCTTTTATTTCTCGTCGCATGTTTTACTGAAGACCAACAAATTTGGTATCATACTTTAGTTCAGAGTCTGTAGAAAATGCCAGGCTAATCAGATTTTGACTAACAGAAAGTTTAAGTTAGGTTTTTGCAGTTTAAATGAAGGTGGTACTAAAATCAAAGTTGCAAAAGTACTCAAAGACTAAGGTAACATTAAAGTTAGGTTTTGGCCACCGCTCTCGTTCAGGAATGGAATAACATTCCTGATGCAATGATTTTACGTTATGTAAGGTCTATGCGACGTCGAATAATTGCCTATATCGACAGCAGAGGTGGCCATACAAGATATTGATTGAAAAATTACAAGAACTTTAAGAAAAACCTAACTGTAATGTTACCTTAGTCTTTGAGTACTTTTGCAACTTTGGTTTTAGTACCAACTTCATTTAAACTGCAAAAACCTAACTTAAACTTTCTGTTATTCAAAATCTGATTAGCCTGGCATTTTCTACAGACTCGGAACTAAAGTATGATACCAAATTTGTTAGTCTTCAGTAAAACATGCGACGAGAAATAAAAGAAAATTAAGTGCACACTTATTTATGGAAATGAGTATAGAAATCTTCAAAAATACCAGAGACAAGAGGGCCATGATGGCCCTGTATCGCTCCACTGGCTTTTTAACCCTTTACCACACGAATCGGAGTGTTAATGAACCTGAGAGAGAAGGCTTTTGAAAACATTGTAGGAAAAGGAGAACATGTTGTCAACCAGTAGTTTCTACTTTTCAGACATCTTTTCCTTCCCTTTCAAAGACGGAAATAATCATTTAAGCTACATTCAATTCATCTTTTACAATGGCTTTTAATTTGGTCCAGTCAAAAAAACTGTCATTTCTTAAAGAGTAAAATAAACGTATCATGCACTTAATTGGCATTGACAGGGACATACAGCATAAAAAGTCTGTATGGTAATAAACTTATTTGGAAAACACAACCTTCCCCCTGCCCAACAAAAAAAGACACATCTGTTTAAATGCAAAGATGATGTCAGTGAATACAAGCAGGTTTATTCATTGGCATGAAAGGTAAAGTTCTGAAAAAAATCTGAATGATAGAAACCTGACTTTGAATTGAATATTCCACTCATGGCAGCATAATTATTAGCATCAAAATAAATCACTCTCCCTGAAAACAGAATACTTTCTATCCAAAAAACTTGAATGCCTAACACCAATCATGTATAACAGCAGTTTGATAGTCAAGTGAGGTAAATAGTTACAAACTATACATCTTACAACATGAGTTATTTCCCTTTGTTACTATTTAAATTGAAGTCACTATATAAGCCTATGTTAAACATGTGATCTCCGGGATGGGGCCAGTTTTGACCCCAGGGCTGTAATTTTAAGAAACTTGGTAGAGGTCTATTAGATAAAGCTACATGCCAAATTTGGTAGCCCTGGACTTTATGGTTTCAGACAAGAACATTTTCAAAGATTTTCAATATTTTTCAGTTTTGTTGCCATGGCAACCAGAGCTTTTGAAGGAATCAAATTCTTTCAAGAAATTCTGAAGAGGACCATGGCAGGATCATTTCTATGAAGTTTTATCAAAAGTGGATGGGTAGTTTCAGAGAAGAAGATGTTTGAAATAAAAGTTAACGCACGGACGGACGAACGGACGGACGCTCGTACGACGGACACCTGGCCATGACATAAGCCCGCTGGCCTTCGGCCAGTGGAGCTAACAAGAGAAAACGTTGGTTTTCGCACAGAGACATCGACGACGATAGGACTTAGACAGTAGGCCGTTCCTTTCGTAGAAATACCGGGGTACCTTTTAATATGTCGAAAACCGTGATGAAGGAACCACGTTTATGACCAGACAACGTAAGCTCGATTGTAAAACATTCAGCTTTAAATAAACCACATGTATACGACGATGTTCTCCATATTTATATACAATAATTGGTCTGAATCAGACTCACTAACACTTATCCTGTTAAATATATGAAATGAAACTTTCAAAATGATAGTAAAAACCCATATTTTTGTTATTTCAAAGGTATTTTGATGGAGAAAGATATCTCCTCATCGAACAGTGTTAATCCAAGATCAGACTGCACGTTCTGTGTAGTCTGATCTTGATCTACACTGTCCGCAAAAGGTCCTGGAATCGCGTTTGGCAGCCTATGGGTGAACACTTAGGCCTGTAAATAAGATTTTTTAAAAATTCAAAATAAAATTATCACACGGGTAAGGTCAAATTGTTCTAATTTTTTAGGGAGAATATCTCACGAATATGGACAGATTATATCAAAGATTAGACTGTATTTTCTTTGCATTCTGATCTGAATCGACAGTTTTTCTTAAAGGTACCTGGCATAGTTTTTCTGCATCTGAGTTTAGCTAATATTTGAACAACTGTTGAACCCTTCATGTGCCTTTCTTAATTTTTGTTACTTTTGTTGGCAGTGTAGATCAAAGATTAGGCTGCAGGTTCTGTGCAGCCTGATCTTTGATCTACACTGTCGACTTTTTTGTGATATATCATCAATAAAATGTCCTTAAACAAGAGTGTGTTGATTTTAATTGTTGGATGACAATTTATATCTCACACTAACGGTTAGTCTTGCAAAGCATTTTGTGGAACGGCGAGATGTTACCTGCCTATAATCTTTCATCAAAAAATGTTTTCACGCATCGTTCAGTTATAATTAACTACATAGATCGAACAGCCGCCATGATTAATGTAAAACTGTCGAGGCGTATAGTTTTGTCACCAGATGGTTTCACGCCGGCGGCAACAGTTCTTGGTAACATTTGGGACAGTTTTAAATTATAAAAGCGACGCAAAGATAAATCTAAAACTGCTTGTCGATGACTTTGAGATATTTGCCCCAGGTAGATAAAATAAAACAAATGTATGCAATTTCTAGCCACCAGTAACAGCCCAATCATCGCAAAGTGAAAGTCATTCTTTATCACAACAGGCGTACTTGAGACATACGCATAAGGACATATACTTGATGTACATGTAATAGCGACATTTATGCACGTTAAAGAAACATCTTTACTCGTTTTCAGGCAGATTTTAATCCATTTCATCTTTAATTCATCAATCTATATAACCGTTTAAAATTGTATCTTCATGCCAAATGTTGCCCCTGGCAGTTGCAAGGTTGAAAATGCATTTTATTTTCTGGAAGCCATCAAAGAAATCACTGTTGTGACGTTTCCGGTTTTTAATCGAAGATTTCAGGTTTTAACAGCGTTTCTTCTCTCTGGCTGCAAGGATGTATCTTTAAGTTGTCATTGTTTTTTGGCTGTATACTATATATTAAAATGAAAGGTGGGTGAAACAGAATTCCATCAATGAATCGATAGGTATAAAATTATGTCGATAGGGAAAGCGTTAAATGGTCTCCAAGTTCACGACCCTTCCTTCTTGCATGCAGTTCTTCATCATATACAAAACACTTCAACCGACACAGAATATTAAAAGTTTTTGGTAGTAGACAGAAGCTACAATTCTTGAAGCATTATGTATCCTGTTTGTTTACAATAAACTACATTTGGTCGCTTAATTTCTTCAGCAATGCATTTGATCATATGGTAGTAATATAGGGATGCCTCCGGGATTAAAGTGTTTTATTACAACTACATGTACATATGAGATATGCTCTGGCAAAAGGGGGTTTAATGCATCTCCGTGACGCATGATACCAAGCAAGTCATCAACCATAAAACGTCTTTTGTCGAACAACCCACTGAATATTGACTTACAATTGACTGACACTCAGAAAATTGATCAAATTCAAGAAAGTTTCAACCTATGTCAGTCTGTGCGAACTGCGCATGCTGACATTGGTCGATGCTGTTTGTATGAAGTTCACTTTTCACAGAGCATGGCTCATATACTTTGATGGCCCGGTTTCGAATATTTAATTGCAAAAAGAGTCGAGTTCTGTAGTATTGAATCGTTGCTGTGTCATCTGAAAATAATGATCCGTCTGAAGAGGCAGGGTGATACAGTCCAACCATTTGCCAGCTTTAAAAAGGGATTAGGATTAATTAGTTGAAATGAAAAATAATCAGTCTAAATGCATATATACCTAAGTTGAAACGATACAATAAATATCCGAGACGAGTCCGTCAAACTTAAGATGAGCCCCTAACGATCAACAATTGCAGTACATGCACAGCCATAGAGATCAACAGGGTACATGTATATGGGACGCCATTGCTTATGTAGAGTAACGAACACAGACATCTAGTGCGGCAGCCGATATACAGATAGACATGTTTCAGTACTGAGCTTCTACATATATTTAACCCTTTACCAAACAATTCCGAGCTTTAACGATCCCGAACAGGAAGGCTTTTGAAATCTTTGCAGAAAAACGAGAAAATTCAGGTAATCAGTATTTCCTCCTTTTCCCGTAGTGTGTCCTACCCTTTCAAAGGCAAATCGAACAAATCAAGCTGCATCTTACCTATCGTATGCAAATCATCAGTTCGGACAAGTCAAAGTTTAATATTTTGATAATGAGTTCGATACTTCAAACACTCGGTAATCGTTGAAGTAGTTTGAATACGATAAACATATGCATAAAGGTAAGTAAGGGCCAGAACCGAAACAGACCAGCATTCTTCTGTGATTGGTATAGACAGGCAGTATAAGTCAATCAGATGACTAGGCTTTAAATTCAAAATCCATAGTTTCGGTACGACACATTTGTAAATCACGGGCTTTTTTCCCCACACACATTAAAAAAAAAAGTAAAATGATAAAAAGTCGATCATTGAGAGACAAATCATTTCCGTCACTATCACCATAAAGGTAGAAGCACTGGATGTAGAACTTATGTTGGCAGAGCTGGGATTCGAAACAATAACGATACAAGACAGGCCATATGCGTTATAAAGTGATCTTTGCAGAGAAGAACAAATCGACACCGTTCCGTCTTTAATGAGCAAGCAAAACCAGCCATATGCGTTATCAAGTGACCTTTGCAGAGAACAAAACATTGACATCATTCAGTTTTCAAAGTTTATGTAATACCAGCCATATGCGTTATCGGGTGACCTTTGCAGAGAAAAACAAATCGAAGCCATTCCAACTTTAAAGCTAATGTAATACCAGCCCCGTGCATTATTAAGTGACTATGCAGAGAACAACACATCAAGACCATTCTAACCTTACAACTTATATTATACCAGCCTTGTGCATTATCAAGTGACCTGTGCAGAGAACAACACATCGAAACCATTCGAACTTTAAAGCTTATGTAATACCAGCCCCGTGCATTATTAAGTGACCATTCTAACCTTACAGCTTATATTATACCAGCATATACAACTTTAAAGCTTATTTAATACCAGCTTTATGTGTTATCAAATGTTCTATGCATCATCCATATGCGTTATCGAGTGACCTTTGCAGAGAATAACACATCGATATCAATCTATCTTTAAAGCTTATGTAATTTTAGCCCTGTGTGTTATCAAGTGACCTATGCAGACATCGACACCATTCCCTCTTTAACGCGCATGTTGTTCAAGCCATATGCGTTAGGGATCTGTGCAAGGAATATCACTCCGAAACTATTCCGTCTTTAAAGCTTATACAGTACCAGCCATATGCGTTATCTATTGTATGCGAAGAACAACACATTGACACCATTCTATCTTTACAGCTCTAGTTATACCACCCGAACGGGTAATCAAGAGTTCTATGAAAAGAACAACACATCGGCACCTCTCCGATTTAAAAGCTTATATAGTTCCAGCCTTATGATCTGTGCTAGGAAAAATACATCGACAACATCCCGTCTTTAAAGCTTATGTAACACCAGGCATATACGATACAAAGTGATCTTTGTAAAGAATAACACATCGACACCATTAACGTCTTTTAACTCGCATGTTATACCAGCCATATGCGTTTTAATTGACGTATGCAAAGAACAAGACATCGATACAACTATCTTCAAAGCGCATGTACAAGCCACATGCGTCATCAAGGGATCTATGCAAAGACCAACACCTCGATACTATTCCGTCTTCAAAGCGCACGTAACCAAGGCAAACTGAAATTTATCTGAGGTTACACTGTTTGAAAAGACTAGATTTCTGGTGACAAAAATGCATTTTGATGGAAAGCAAAATTATTTAACAACGACTTCGTTCGTGTTTACCTTTTTCAGTGCAAATGGTGTATTAATTTCAATTTTTATTGCCTGCATGAACATCGTTTATTAGGTTTGGCGCTCCAAAGGCTTACACTCATGCTTAAGCTTGTAGCCTGTGGACCCATACATTCGTTACTCTAACATCATATTTTTGCGCACGCGAGTTACCGCTTGGTAGATGATTTGATAAAACTTTAGAAAAATAAGACATTGGAAATATTCATAGATCTCAAACACTAAAAAATCTGGTAAAAACAACGTAACAACAACTTAAACTTTGTTTTTACTTGTGTATGTTTTGATCTGAATCACTCGAGCGCAGGACCCATACATTCGTTCCCTGTAATTGGTCAGACTACAACATCAAACTGACGTCATTCCCCGGGTAAACTTTCAATATACAGTTAGGTTCATCAAATGTCTTCCACTTAATCCAACTGAGAAAGTAGATGCAATCTTGGCATACGTTTATTTATACTGTTTTTCCGAAGTAGGTAAGAAAAATAAGCAAGCTCGATCAGATCCAAGATACTTAATATAAGGATAGGGTAAAATTAAACGTCAATCAGACGTACACTCGCCAGATTGATTTGCGGCGTGGTGGATCAAAACTGGTGAACTTAACCGTATTTTATTCCAGTATCTTTGGCCCGTGTGCAAAATAATGAAGACGAAAGCACCTAAAATGGCTACGTCATGTTTTCGTCTTAGCAAATAATCCATTTTATCATAAAATAGCGTGTTTCTACATAAAAAAGAGAAATTTTGACACGAGGTAAGACTTTAAAACCACACTTTATCTATTTTTTACGCATTTCAGCTTTTTTCTTCGATGTGAATACAGATTTCATCATTTGGCAAAAGCTTTACCGATACTCGGATGGAATGGAAGTCGGGCGCGCGAGAAAATTCCAGAAATATACGACGTAACGAATGTATTGGATGTAACGAATGTATGAGTCTTGGGCATATATAATGTTCTTGGTATTTTCCACCAAATGTTTTTTTCCCAGTTCCTTTATCACGTAGAGCGCTAGATGGATAAGGTGTAGTCTTTCAGCCATGGCTGTTTGCTTGATTGAAAATGTCAAGCTTATTTGTTCGGCACTCTACACAATGTTTGCATGTTAACACTTTTCTGTCGACATTTTTCTACCCAGTAGGCAAGTACTGTATATGTTTGGTTCGGATAAACCTTGTTACATGTGAGACGTATTCAAGGCTTTGCTGAGAGTACTAACTATGTACTAGTATGTCACTTTTAAAGTCATGCTCGCCTAGTATCTGGTGATATAATATCTTTATTATTTATGTATTTTCATTTGACTATGTACAACTGTGTACTAACAAAACGCGATAATGGTGGCCTTTGTTTACAAACACTGGATCAGTTCAAAACATTGAAACAGGGAATACCAGGGACGAAGCAGTTACTTATTGGTAATTTTCAACCCGTAGGTACGAATAGCGCTGTGGTACAGTGCTCATAGCGACTCTGCCACCACCCTTGCAGATCGAGTTCGAGTCACAGGAAAACTTTTTTTTTTTTCTTTAATCAAGCATTTTTTTTTTTTTTAGGTAAGTCAACGGTTACTTTTTTTTTATGATATGATGGTGAATATATGTACTTGTAATTAGTAGTCTCATTCATATTTAATTGACATCACACGAGATAGCACGATGATCCTTGTGAAATTTGGGAAAAATGAACCAAGACATTTCTTGCAAAGGAATTGACGAGGAAGCAACAGATGATGAATGTTAAGAGGCTTGGGGTACCGATACGGCCGGTGAAAATGAAGAGATACGGATACTGTCAGTGAACGGGATGAGAGTTGCGGACTTATCATTGTACTGTTGTATTATTCATACAGAAATGTTTTAAAAACAAGAAAAAAGATAAAATGAATTAGAATAAGATGTAATAATAAGAAAAGTATAACAATGACCAAAAGATATACTCGTCTAAAAAATGAGGAAGAAGAAAGGGAAAAAAAAGGGGGTACACACAAAAAGACAATCAAACAAGGAAAAGAAAAGAAAGGAGAAAACCGAAGAAATATATAAATTTCTTCCTAAAAAGGTAGACTTATCGGCTCGAACCAGGATAGCCGGTTTCAGAGGCAGGGATCTTTCCATTACACCACTGCTCACTTAATAGAATCAATAGCTTGTAAAACTTTTAAGCTTTTTCAATGTACATTTTAATTGAAATTATCCAATAATTTACCTGTTCTTCCCGCGTACGAAGATAGAATGCTCTGAATTATTGTAAACAAGGGCAACGGTTATCGCGTTCCGTTAATACTTGTCGCAAAAAAAAAATTTTAAAAAAATGTTGTTTGTATCACATGACTATTGCAGACGGCATACATGACGACCAGACTGCACAGTATGCACAGTCTGATCTTGAATCTTCATCGTCCGCTTCCCGATACCAAAGTATGACCAATATTTGCAACCTACTTGTAGATCTCGAAGTTCGGAGTAAATATTTGAAACGAAAACTTCATGAGAGCTTTGCTTAGCAGGGACAAAAATGTACAAAAAAAGAAAACCAGTCTCTGTACGAAAAAGAACTCCTTGGTTGACACTGATTAGGTTTTTTTTTTGCGCTAAAAACGTTACAGCGCCATAAAGTAATGGATTAAAATTAGGGTAAATCAGAAGCCATTCAAAAGTTCGCCGTCCGGCCATACCGTTACCATGGTAACAAGCACATTTTCTTCAACTGTCTGGTATGTAACGGACACGACACTAATTGAGGCTGACTTTAGCAGAGGACATTTTTTTTGTTTTGGACCCGTCCATGTTCAGAAGCATTTGCGGACGACAAACCCTTACCCTGCTGAATACGTATAAATGAAACTTTGAAGCCGGTGGTAAAACTCCGAATAATGCTACTTCAATCTTTTTTTTTTAATGAGAAAAAATCTCCTTATCGGACAGTGTGGATACAAGATCAGACTGCACGTTCTGTGCAGTCTGATCTTGATCTACACAGTCCGCAAAAGGTGAGTGAGTCGCGCTTAGCAGCTTAAGGGTTAAAAATGTGAGTGAAACGATGGGATTTATCTTTGAAAAAAATGAAAACTTTGTGGTAAAACAGAATATGCTGATTAGGGTGAGAAAAGAAGAATTTACTTTGCAACAAGCACTACCTCGTTTTCAAGATTCTTTATTAATTCTCTACCAAACTATCCCGACGTTTAACAACTTGACTGGAAAGAGAACCCATCATTTGAGGCACACTATCAAAGTTGTCGTTTTCAAATGCTTTTAACTCGGACAAGTTTGAAATTTTGTTGCCAGATTAAGAGTTAAACTTTTAGCAACGGTAGTCTCTCTAAATTAGCCAGATTTGACCCTAACTATTCCCAAATCGCCAGGCAGCGAGCAGTTATTAACTTCTACTGAGCACTTCGACCGCTGTGGATCACGATTAGACTGCACAGAACGCACAGTCTGATCTTTGATCTGCACTGTCCACCACTTTTTACTAGTTAATGACCAAACTGTCTCTAAATCTTGAAGCAAAATTATCTGTAGGTTATGAACCATGTCTCAAATTTGGTAGTGAAAGAATTGACCATTTAATAGACTGATTGATAGGTTGTAAGTGTTTAACGCCGTTCATTATTTCAGTTACATCGCGGCGGCCAGTCCAGTTAAGATGCCTGATAAATGCCTGCTCGTAGAACAATCTACTTATGAATCAATTGAATTTTCTCGGTTAACTTTTCAGCGCCAAATAAATATGAGCCATGCTCTGACGAAAGGAGGCTTTAATGCATTCGATATACGTTATACCCGGAAAGTCATCAGATAATTGTGGATCTATAAAATTCATTTTGTCTAACAACTAACTGAATACTGATCCTTTGACATGCAGAAACATCACCATTAGCAAAACGTTTCGGCCCATGTAAGCCTGCGTGGACTTCGCATACTGACATGATTCGATACTTCTTAAAGATGCATCATACCTCCATTTCACAGAGCATGACACGACATTTTTCGGCGTCTGAAAAAACAATCCACTGAAACACAGAAATATGTTTATTTTATAAAGCTGCCTTTACTAAGCAAGTGGACAAGAGAGATCTCAGATCTAACTCCACGTTCTGTGCAGCCTACTCTTGATCTATGCCGTTTGCAAAAGTCCCTCCTTTCGTCTATGGCGCTGTTCAAAGGGTTTAAACAGCAGCTTTTCCAAAGATGAACGTCCTACATGCCAGAAACCTTGATAAGTAATTATTTGAGCTATGCTCTAAGAAAATGGGGTTCAACGTATCTGCCAAAAATATCTATTCAGATCAGCCCGCGCACTCCGCGTTAAACCCGCTTTTGCCAGAAAATGGCTCATTCTTATATTTCCATAAAAGTCTTTATCAAAGACAAGACCGAAAAGAAAATTAATGCACGTTTCCAAATTCATACACAAAAAGGATTACATTCTTTACAAAATGCAAGTCTACTTTCGCAGCCTTGTTTCTAATACATCTCCGAGAAGGGCAAGTTGAAAGAGGAATGATACACGAAAGATCACTAGCTCCAGATGATGAATTGAGTAATAACATAGTTCTTTCCCTTGTTTCAGTTGAGTTCCATCAATGTCATGCTTCAATATTGGAAAACGGCAATGCAGATTAAAGGACACAATACGAACGAGTCTTAAAGATACATCTTCACTCGTTTTCATCCAGTTTTTTAACCGTTTTTTTTTTTTCTTTATTTTATAAAACCATAATCACTCTTGTATCTTCATGCCAAATATTGACCCTGATGGTTGCAAAGTTGCACAGATTACGGCAGATAGAAAATGCATTTCATTCTATTGCGGCTAGCCATAGACATAAAACCATAGTTTCCGGTTTAAATCCAAGACAAATCGCTACAGTTTCTTTACCCCATACACCTTATATTAATTTTTTATCTACGTTTACACAGATGACTAGATTACAACACCGTCAAGTTTTAACAGCGTTTGTTTACTCTCTGGCTGTAGAGATGTCTCTTTAAATCTTGTCGTTTTATAAAAATTAATGCAAGCGCCTAGAGGACACTCAAAATGTGCCTGCTTTAAGACAGGGGTTTGCTTAGTACAGGTACATTTCAACATAATTATCTTCTTATGGAACTCAACGTAACGCTTGCTTATAATTGAGCCATGCTCTGGCAAACGGGGTTTTAATCCATCTCCAAGATATACCAAGCAAGTCATCACATAATCATGGATCCATAAAATCTATTTTGTCTCTCAACTGACTGAATAATTCATGAGGTAGAATGGTCCTTTGACATGCAGAAAATTTACAAACAGCAAAAAGTTTCGACCCATGTCAGCCTGCGCGGATTGCGCAGGCTGACATGGGTCGATACTTTTTGCAGATGCATTAAATTCCCTTTTCACAGGGCATGATTTAATTATATTTTGCTTGATGATTACATGTGACCACCAAGATACAGGAAGATAGGTTTGATTGTAATGTAAAATCAATTCTGAGGTCGTATTCATTTACCACTCTATATTACAGAATCTAATTCCAAATTCCATGAGTAGCCATTTGATTCGTTGAGACAGATCCCTTCAGCCAAAATAAGTTGCTAGTATTTCAATTTAGAATTAAAGAGAGATATGAGTCATGCTCTGGTAAGAGGGGGGTATAATGCATCTACGTAATGCATTGCACCGAGCAAGTCATCACATGATTGTGGATCCGGAAAATCCATTTTGTCTAACAACCAATTGTATCATGTGGTAAAATGGTCCTTTGACATGCACAGCAATTCATTTCGGCACAACTTAGACTGCACGGGCTGCACAGGCTGACCTGGGTCGATACTTTTTGCAAATGCATTAAACCTACTGTTCACAGAGCGTGGCTCATATATGAATGAATATTGAATAAGAACCAAGGTAGCTTACACGAGTAATTAGAAACTGCTCCTGCATAATTTGCAATATTAGCATAACGGTACCGGGCAACACTTTGAAATACTGTAAAAGTAGTCGTAGGTAGTCACTGTAAGGTATACGAGGGTTGTTCGATATGTAATGTGTATTGTACCACAGCGCGATAAAGCTTTCAACGATTTCGTGGATAATGATACGCTTGAATAGCTCTATTCAATACCTTTCCAACGGTATAAACAGGAGCCTTTAGCTCCACATAGTTTTAAACTTACAGTCATTTCATTAGAGCTAGTCGTTGACCACTGTTGTAAAAATGGTTGGGAAACGGATTAAGAATATTGAAGAAATTAGAGCTCATATAAAAGTTCGCACAAAACTCGGTCATTCGGTAATGCAGATTTTTACTGAATTGGGGGAAGTTTATGGGTCTGATAAGGTATCTTATGAGACAGTTCGTAGGTGGAGAAAGAAATTTCTGACTGGCACAGAGTCCGTCAAAGATGCAGCAAAATCTGGCCGACCTGTGACTGTAACAGGCAAGGCAAAAGTCTCAAAAGTCAGGGAAATAATTGAAAGTGATGGCAGATACTTGATTCGTGATATTGCCAACGCTGTTGGCATATCGCTATCGTGGGTGCATTTCATTTTGAAGCGTATTTTGAAAGAACGAAAGATTTCTGCCAGATGGATACCGCATATATTGAACGATGACCAAAAACGGGTACGAGTACAAACCGCTAAGCAATTGCTCAAAATGTTTCCCAAATTCAATCAAAGACAATTTGCAAACATTGTTACTGGTGACGAAACATGGGTTCACTATTTCGAACCAGTAAGAAAAATTGGAAACAAAATATGGCTAACTAAACACGGTAGAAGGCCTGTCTTTGCCAAAAGAAGCATAAGCACAAGAAGGTTCTTTATTGCATATTCTTCTCATGTGATGGTATAGCCGTACAAATTCCGGTGCCGAAGGGCAAAAGTGTTACAGGTCGGTATCATCGAGATGTTATACTAAAAAAGCTCAAGAAATATTATCTTAAACGACGCCCTGTGTCAGGATTTAGGCATGTTCGTCTACTTCATGATAATGCTCTATCACATACATCTGAGCTTGTGAAGCAATTTTAGAAGTCGAAGAAGGTTACTGTCTTGCCACACCCAACATACTCTCCAGATCTAGCCCCATGCGACTTTTTCCTTTTTCCAAAACTTAAAAAGTTCTTATCTGGTCGTCGTTACAAGTCCCGACAAGCCCTTGGCTCAGCCATCAGTCAGTGCCTCAGAGGTCTACCTAAATCAGCGTAATGTGACGCATTTCAGAAACGGATTCAGAGATTGAAAATATGTATTTCAAACCGCGGAGAATATTTTGAAGGGATGTAATGTTCATTTCACTATTTGAGTCGAATGCTTTTGAGATATCGTACAATACACATTACATATCGAACAACCCTCGTATAACGAATCCTGGCCTCTTAACATCTTTACCAAAACTACAAAATATTGTACTCGACCAAAATTGAAAGCATTTGCAAGCGACAACTTTAATGGAGCTCAAATGATGATTTCTGTCTTTGATAGGGTTGAAAGCATTGTGGGAAAAGGAGAAAATTCTGGTAACCAGCAGTTTCTCCCTTTCCCACAATGTTTTAATACTCTTCTTCTTCTGGGTCGTTTAAACTCGGAATCTCAACACGGCGACTGCTACTGCTGATTTATTCATCCATGAACTTAGGTATAAGACTTTTATTCCACCGTGGTTGATAGTTTTGAAAACCATTTTGGAATCTTTGAAGAGCAACTGTTTGGGAAAATGCTCGATATCACAAAATGTCCCCCTAAGTGTTAAAACAAGATATGAACTATGCTCTGTGAAAAGAGGGTTCAGTGCACCTGAAAAACTTTTTTTAACTGGGCAATATTCAGGATGTCAAAGCCTACCTCATGATTCAGTCGATTTTCCGCAAAATGGATTTCATGAATCCATGATTATGTGGTGATTTGCTTGGTAAAATAAATTACGGGAATGTACTAAACCCCCCAATGCCAGAGCATGGTTCATATAATTTTCCTCCTTCAGTAGTTCGTCAATAAATCAATTTACAGTTGTTTCGTGTATGTCTGCAAAGGTTTGCACGGTAAGGGGTTTACCCCCAGGCTGCTAAGCGCGGCTCACTGACATTTTGCGGACAGTGTAGATCAAGATCAGACTGCACAGAACGTGCAGTCTGATCTTAAATCTACACTATCCAATAAGGAGATATTTTTCTCCAAAAATAAGTTTGAAATAGCATTACTCAGGTTTTTACTATCGGCTCGAACGTTTCAATAAAGTTATTTAGCAGGATAAGGGGCTAAGAGACCGATGATTTAATTTTCGTGCGAACAATATTTGTCTACGAACTGTTACATCTCCTTCAGAGAATCTCCAATAATGATTCCTGCGGTGCGAAAACCACTTAACGTCTGTTACCGTCTTTCAATAGTAACATAAACAGTCAGTAGCCATGAATATTTCAACAAAGTCCGAATCCCCATTGACCGACATGTATTTTAGATTTTAATTCTTAACCCTTAAGATGCTAAGCGCAGCTCACTGACCTTTTGCGGACAGTGTAGATCAAGATCAGACTGCACAGAACGTGCAGTCTGATCTTTGATCCACACTGTCCGATAAGGACATTTTTCCCACAAAAAACTACCTTTGAAATGACAAAATTTGGGTTTGTGCTATCGGTTTAAAAGTTTCATTTCTTTTATTTAGCAGGATAAGGGCTAATGTATTGTAAGTGAAATACTGAAGCTATAGTTATCAAAACTTACATTAAAAATAAAGCAAAATAAATCCTAAATAATTCTATATAAATACAGCTGTTTAAAAAGTGATCAATACGAGGGGCTATCCAGAAGTCCGTGGACAAACTGAATATTTCTTTTATAGCCACGACATGTAGGTTCACAGTACACATTGCTTCGAGGTAATCGGTATTTTTTCGTCATAACAAAAATCGGCGCACTCTAGCAGCTTGTCTGGTCTCTATTTTGATTGTAAATACCTTGACTTTGACATTTCTTTACCTCAGCCGACTTCATTTTTCAAAATAAAAGATTAGAATGGAAGAAAAATATACCGGAAGTGAAAACGATGTCATCGGCACCTACATGCTTAACACTATTTACCCCACCCTCTAAAATCCTTCTTTACAAGCAGTTTTACCTAAAAACATGCATGATGACGTATTAAGATCGTCTGCTAGGTCATGTGGCAATATTTTCCAATCATGTGACTGCAAATTGGCGCCAAATATATCGAGTTGTATTGATTTTTTTACGAAAACCATCGAAGTGACATGTATCAATTTCAGAATGGCACCTGGACAGTGGTGAAGGTCAAGGTTGATTTTCTTTCAAATGTTTAGATGAAACTGTATGATATTTTCTACGACGCTAAGCAAAAGATGAAATTAGAAAATTATTTCGTGATTTATTCTATACTATGTTAAAATTTTGACTTTTTCTTCATCGGACCGTGACTACCGTGAACCAACAAACCGCATGGCTACTTATCATCGCATATCAACGAAAATTCACATCTTAAACATTCATATATTGTGAATCAACATTTAACAAATAAAAAAAATCAGTCAGACAGACGTTACAGTTACCGTAGCGACCTGCATATAAGGATAGCGCCGCATCACAAAACTTCAAATAATGTTATTGATTTTTACTTAAATCAGTTGCACCAAATTTCTTTAAATTATTCGGGAAAATATTTGATATTCACGTAAAGTCATTACCGGTTGCAAACGTCATTTTATATTACATGCATCCAGTCTAATAACAGAGACATTTGAATTCAAGCGGCTAACACGATTTTACGTAAAAATGACGTCTGAAGAAAAATTTAAACAACGGGCAATCAATCAATTTTCAGTGAGTTTTTGCCATACACCAGTTTATACCATAGAAATGTTAAATAGGTCAAACAAGAAGCAATCCGCTGCGCGGTCGCTAGTATACAAATGGCATATACGGTTCAGTGAAGGACGGGAAATGATAATGAACAATGACATGCGTTCGCCCTGTGTCAAAATCCGAAACAAATGACGTTAACTTGGTTAAGGATCGTCTAGTTGTGGACCAGCGCGTAAGTTCTATGCATGACTTTTGCAGTGAATTAGACATAGGTTACCGGATAGTACACCGGATACTAAGAGATGAACTGCACATAAGTGGAGTAAGTGGGTTGCGCAGTTACTGAAGGATTATGAGATGGAGCGACGGGTCACAAGGTACGTATTCTAAACAAAAAACCAACGTCGCGACGGCATTGAAAATTTTGACGTGCTGCACATCGTTGTACATGGCATCAACCAACTGCATGTAAATTACTCATTAGTTTTCATTTTTCAACGAAATTTTGAATACTGTTCGTAGTAATATCAACATATATATTCATAAATTTTCACACAAATCCAATGATCTGTGCTAATTTCCTAATGTTTGTCCACGAAGCTCTGGATAGCCCCTCTGACGTCAATGATGACGTTCTCCAAAATGTAGCTAATAACATCAGTATGTTTAGAAAGCTAAAACTTTGATGTAAACGACGGACACGGATAGCATATGAATGTAAATAGCAGTACCAGTATAATTTTCCTTATGATCGAATGATCAGAAGCAGTGTAATTAATTTATGTAAGTCAATGTGAGTTCGGAATTTGGTAAAATATTTATGGCCACTTACTGTAAATACTGACGCCCGCGATAGTTCAAGCGGTATTGTCCGCGTCATACTGTCTCGGAGTTCAGCAAAGATAGGCACACGATGGAAGAAGGATGTTAAAATTCGGCTCTGATAGTAATAACATCGGAACATCTGCGAGGGCATATTAAGCCATCGAGGTAACGCCTACGTGACCTGGGACCAAACTGATATAAATTGCATTATTAGTGTGTTTTTAATTTTAGAAAGAAACGCAATTTCCAATTGATATAATCATGTGGATTAGCCAATCTGAATTTGTGTAACCTTCAAATTTAGACCAGTCTTGAAAATTAGACCAAAATTGTTTTTAAGATCGGTTGGTGAAGACGGGTCCTAGTTCGAACGTATCGTAGGCCTACTCTCCATGCTTAGTGAAGCCATCGTGTTGGCTCCGTGTGACTTTCAGGTAAATTTCTAAGATTTCTGCGTACACCTGAAAATCTAAAGGCATCGTGCTTGTTTCAGCTTTTAGTGGCTGTTTACTAGTGGTCGAGGCTAACTTTGCATTGAATTGAAATTTTCATAATCATATGACGATTCCATCATCTGGTGTCGATTCCAGATCAGTATGACGCCACCCTTATGCAGTCCTCACAGTGGCTAAAAACTGATATTATATCTTGATATTAAGTTTTATACCTGTAAATGAAATGGGAAATCATCAAATCAGAAAAATGTCCTTTTTCGTAAGCATAGAGTCCCCTTTCAAAACGCCTCTTCGCCACACTAATTCACTCTTACCTACTCGAGTCGATCGGGGATTTGGGCCGAAATCGTTCCGTATTCTAGGCACGAATATTTCCTAATATACTCTGTAATTGAAAGAAAATGGAATTCTGATTAGAATTGTGCGCCTCTTATCCATATGGAAATCACTTCATTTAATAACCATAGAGACACGTAACTATACACTGCAGAACGCTGGCTAGCTCTGCTTGGTTGTGTCTCTGTCTCAAACACTCTAGAGATTTCAAACGGTATGAGCCGTATCCATTTGTGTATCTTTTCTATTTGGTCATAGTTAAGTATAAAATAGCGCAGGGTGTAGATTAAAGATCAGTGTAGACGTTTTGTGCAGGCTGATCTTGATCTACAGCGACTGCAAAAGGTATCTAACTCGCCATAAAACATTGTGAGAAAAGAAGAGTAACCATGCTGGTTACCAACGATTGTCTATTTTCCTTCATGTTAGGATGGAATTTTCGCCAAGGTCATAAAATCAGAGGATTGTTTGAAAATGGTTATAAAATGCATGTAGATTCATCAAGATTTTGCTCAAGCAAATTCCGTCTACGTTGATGTGATTTGCTGTGAGAGATCATGACGAAATATCGATTGTCGAGGTTTACGCTTGGCGTGCCTACTGTACATTGACAAAAGTATACCAAAATATAATTATTGTTGTGAGTCGATCTGGAACGTTGAATTATTCATTTTTGTAAGTATGCAGCGCTTTTGGTCTCTACGACCCTTTTACATAACACATACGAGCTATGTGCACAGCCCACGTGAAACAGAGTTCGGCTGGGACATACAGGATCTGACATAAGTTGGCATTTCAGATATAAATGATCCGACATGAGTTGGCAATCAAGAGGTAAAATGTTATTAAACGAGTCTGAAAGATGTGCTTCAATGAGCCTCTATCGAGCTTAATGACACTTATTGTGGACGATTTCAATAAAACTTTATCACAAAGCCTATCGGTTTCAGATTCATTTTATTACATAACGAAATTTCCAGAATGGTAGTACATAATACGCAAAACAATACATGCACACGTGGAAACTTCCATGAATGAAAACCGACTCTCTTCCTTCAACAAGTATTTATGACTTCACAACTGACGTCACTTTTAAAACACTTGCCTCAAACATGTGTCAAGGAATGAAAAGTAAAGAAATATTAAACTGAAAATAAAGGAGGTCATGCGATGAGAATAATTTCTATTGGATGTCAGGTTTAAAAACCTTTAGGCTACCACACAATCTTGTGTTTTAACCACCCGAAGGAGGAAAAGCTTCCGAAAGCACAATGATTTTCTTCTTTTTATACAATGTTTTCAACCAAAAAAAATCCGTCATTTGAGCTAGATCTTCTTTCTATTTGTTGTCTGCAAAGGCTTTCAAAAACAATGAGTCTAAATCTTTGCTGTATGGTAAAGAAGTAATGCCAGTCTATTACTACCGAGCTTTGTCTGATCACTGATGCCCTCGGACATTTAATTTAGTTACATGTATTTGAATTCATAAGAGCAGTATAGATCTATCTATCTTTGCACATTTTAATATCTCTGTTTATTTACATACTTAGATTGTGGCAAGCGTCACTGAATTTTGACATCATTTCTATGTTTACACACTATATTATGGCAAGCAAAAGGGAACTAGATCTATCATAAAATTCTCTGTTTATTTATACTAGTTAAACGATGGCAAGCGCCACTGAATTTATTTTTAACATTTCTCTGTTTACACACTAGATCTATATCTTGGCAGTTATCACTGAATGTTGATAAGATTCAGAAGTCTTTTTACACACTAGAATATGACAGACGTCATAGGATTTTAATAACATTCCTCTGTTTACACTCAATATCAAGGTGGTAAACACTGAATTTTAATAACATTTCTCTGTTAACTCCTTATATTATAGCGGTAATCACTGATTTGATAATATTTCTCTGTTTGCACATTATGTTAGCAGTTATCACTGAATTTCGATAACCTTTCTCCATTTTGAAGCGATATCATGGCAGTTGTCGCTGAACTTTGACACCACCTCCTTGTTTACATACTATATTACTATACCATTTCTCCGTTTAGATTATGGAAAGTTTCACATAATTTTGATTATATTTCTCTGTCTACACAATTTATTTTGGCAGTTGTCCATGAATTCTGACAGCATTTAGAAGTCTATTTACACATTAGATTATGGTAAACGTCAAAGAACTTTGATAACATTTATGTTAGCACACAGTATTATGGCAGTAATCACTGAATTTTGATGACGTTTCTCTGTTTACACACGTCACTGAATTTTGATAACCTTTCTCTCTTACACATTAGATTATGGCCGATGTCACTGACTTCTGATAACCTGTCTTTACACTAGATTATGGCAGTTGTCACTGAACTTTGTTATCTTGATTTTTATGGCAGACGAACCTGACTTTTGATAACATTTCTCTGCTTTCGAAAAAGATTTCATCAGTACTAGATAGCATGAACTGCGTTTTATATTTAATATGTAGCAAACGACTTCCTACGTCTCTGTAATGGATAGCTTCAAAGAAAGAAGAAAAAAAAAAAGAAGAAAAAGCGATTGCTCCTTTCTGCACAGTTTTCTGTACCATTAAAAATATTGGATATAACTTTCCTTTAAATGCTCGCTCTTTCGCACAGCCTTATGTTGATCTAAAACTTGCATGTTCACTATGGGATTCATTTTCATTGCGATTGTATAACTTGCTGACGTAAATGTTGCCCCCACTTCCGGTTGAACATCGTAGTAATGAGAGCTTGGCTGATAGTGAAAATCGAAGACCCTAATCAGCAAAGACTTAACGATTTTCTGTCTTTCTCAGAGTTAATTAAGTAGCTGGGTAATCCAATACTGCCAAAATTGTCAAATTAGAAACATTCGCTGGGTGACAGACATATAATTTATAGACTATTGGAAAACTGTTCTGTTTACATTGTACGAACCTAAAATACTCTATGACATAGAGTAAAACTGTTTACATTAAATAGTTGTTAGAGGTTTGATTAACACATAACAGTACATATTAATTACCTGCAGACTGTCTTCGAAAATGCATTAAAACCTGTCGATAACTTGGCTAAAAAGAAGCTGCAGAATGGCAATTGTTTGGTTCCCAAATGCAATAAGACATGCCAAATGTTTGCTTTACAACTGTCGTAAAACACTTAAATTCCTAACAACGGTAAATCTTATAGAATTTTTTGCTTATTTTGCCAATGCTTCTTTGAAGAATCAATTCACATATTATTACAAAAAACCTGTCGAATACTGTGATTTTCAGATCCTGCCAAACTTGTTAAAAGCTTAATTCAAAAGCTGTAAAACTTGTAAACGCGGCAAAACCTGGTCGAAATTTTCAGTTGCAAATGCTGCCATTTGTCTTAATAAGATGAACAAAACGTTTTGATGCCATCGATAACGATGGGATGTTGCCAAGGCTCCTACATAAAATCTAACAGACTTAATGATCTATATTCCAATATAAGATATTAGTTTCAAAGAAAAATTGGAATGCTCTATAAGTTGATTGCCTAATCGGAAAGATGATCACATTTAAGCTCATTTATGTAGTCTGGAATTACTCTCAACCCTCCACCAAACGACAAAATTTTGGACATGTCCATATTCGAACCGTTTGCAGATGACGAAATGTTTTAAATGATTGGTCTTTGAAAGGGCAGAAGATGAAGAGAAAAGAGGAAACAATGCTGACCGGGTAACTACTAAGATTTAAATAAAGTACCTCCCTATCTCTTCATCGGGTGATTTTTTTAGCATTGTTGACATTAAAAGCATTTAGAGACGACAAATATAGAATATGGCTCCAATGATGAACTTTCCTTTGAAAGGTTAGCATATATTGTGGAAAACGGGAAAAAATGCTGGTTACAAGCATTTTCTCCGGTTATCCAGATGTTTTCAAAACCTTTCCTCGCAAAGGTCGCACTAAACGGGTCCGCTTGGTGCAAGAGAAATTAACATGTATTCAAGACTTTTTTTCTTTTTCCTAAAACGGTAATTTCACGCAATTGCATTGCTCTTGATTTCGTAAAGTTTATGCGAAGTATATTTTGTACCAAGTTGTAACAAATTGTCAAGCAGAAATCTAGAAATGCGGGTCATGCTTAGTTCAGATTCGTTCACCCCTAAAGCGCCTTTCACATTTTTCCTTGCTTTCGCGGTCAGTGTAGATCAGGATCAGGCTGCATAAAAAGTGCAATCTGATCTTCAATCTGCACTGTCCGCTAAGAAGTTTTCTAACCAAGAGGAACCATGACAATAAAAGTGTTGTAATCGTTTTCCTGACTTAATATGCACATTTTGTTTCTTTGTCGATCGAAGGTTTGAGTGACATGTACCATACTAATATAATAGAAGTGACGGTACAACAATGATTACTGTGATAAGTTCAACACCATTCAAGCTTCTAATTACCACAGAATGCCCTGATACCGATTCAGGTTCTTTCGTCTGCAGCCTAGAATTTAAAACTGACATCATCGAACACAAGTGTCACTTTGATTTACATTGGCTACATTCATCAAGATGATCATTGATCAAGATGGCCTATAGAAGTTGTTTGGACAACTTTAGTCAGCAAACAACCATAAACCGCTGTTTTTATTACCCACGGCGCTATTTAAAGTGAGCTACTGGAATCAGTTTGTCCGTCTGTCTGCAATTTTGTGGCCTCCTCTCCTCCTACAATCTTCAACCAGTTTCGGATGAAAATCTTAATTGAAAAAAAAAAACTACCTACTATGGGATATAGTGCGCCTGCAGTTTTCATTGTGGTCCCTTTGATTTTTTGCCTGATCCAGTGACAATGCAGCCGCCCAGATCGAGAATACTCGTCTGCCGGGGACAGCCCTAGCATTTTTTTCCGGAATAATAAGCTTGTTTCGCTAACCAGGTTTAACTACGGTTGCATACACATATAGTTATGATGATTCAGCCCTGCCTGTGTAAAACAAGCACAAGTCATTGACAAAATCCTCTATTGTCGAGATGAATTTCGGCAAAAGTTCGTTGAGAATGTCCTTATTTTCAGACAATCGATCGATTTGGTGGCATACATGCATCAGTTAAATTACCAATTTTGCTCTGTTCAACATTGTTAATTATAGAGTACCTTGAGTTATTTTAGATACCAAACCGTCAATTGCTTTGCGCCTTGTCATATGTGACAATAGCGGTCGACTGGTGCAATTACAATGAAAGCTTATAATATTAAGCTATGCACATTGTGATGATTGATTGATCTTCGTTTATTTATCGTCGCCAGCGGTTGCTCATATAGGCGATGCCCCTAGTAGGTTGTTAGTTATATTACGGGGGGTGTGCAAGATACAGGACAAAACCCATCCTTAGTTACGCCTGGTTCTTTATGGAACTCGATATACAGCAACGCGACAGAGGTTTAACATCTAATCCGAAAGACTATTTGTAATTGTAGACAGCCAGCCATGGAAATCGAATCCACGCCTTCAAGTGGCCCGAGATTTGTCGTTCACAAGTTTCATGCTCATCTCTACTGATTAAGCTTTTCGGGCTGGTCAACACATTGTGCTATCGCAAGCATCAAATTGTCAATTGCTGGTTATGCATTAATTATATTAATTAACACATGCATGAGATTTTTGAGTCCCTTCGTTGATGGACACAAAGACACCTCCAAACACACGCACCTCCCCACTTAAATTTGCAAACAACTAGACACCAAGAGGCTGTGAGTAATTTCAGTCCTTTGATTTAGTATTTCAATAATGCACCTTACTTCATATTCTTTTACTTAATGATCCCATCTCCTAGCGCCGCTAATGAAAAGTCATTTTGAAAACATTGAGGAAAAATAGAAATGCCAGGCACCAGCATTTTTTATTTCCAATCATGTTTTTTCACTCTTTCCTATACAAATTATATCATTCCAACGATACTTGATTTGCCATCTGCAAATGTTCTCGACTTGGGCGTCTTGCCAACTACAAGTGCTTTCTCTGCAGAGATCTTTCCATCTACAAATGCTTTCATTTGAATGTCTCGCCATCTACAAATGCTTAAGATTTGGACGTCTTGCAATCTACAAATGCTTTCATTTGAATGTCTTGCCATCTACAAATGCTTAAGATTTGGACGTCTTGCAATCTACAAATGCTTTCTATTTGAATGTCTTGCCATCTACAAATGCTTTCTATTTGAGTATCTTGCTATCTGCAAATGCTTTCTAATTGGACGTCTTGTCATCTGCAAGTGCTTTGTAAATGGAGGTCCCGCCAGAAATTGTGTTTCTCTCAAAACCTACAGTAAGCCTAAGAATGCACTTTAGAATGTTCGGTGAATACGGGCTCAGGCATGTCGCGCAAAGTTCGAAGTCATTTGAAACAGAAGTTACCAGGCCATGAGCGTCAAATACGATTGTTATATATTATCTTATGACACACAACGCAATAGAAGGGTTTTAAAAACATAGACGTGAATTATGGTTTATCAACAATGATTTAGATTTAATACATGCACAGTTTAAAAACATCATGGCAAAGAAGAAATTGCCCATGGAACAAATTCTACCGCACAAATGAGAGTGATAACTGACACAACTAACATTATCGGGAATACGGTTACAATATTATACCCTTAAATACTGAGTATGTGTTGAGGTGGTTTTGCGGACTGGCTTAGGTTAGACTCAGATTGTATAATCCGAAATCGTGCTACTTTCCAGACTCAAAATTGTTCTAAGGATATTATTTAGCCATTTCCCACACAATGTCGAGATTAATTAACCTGAAAAAGAAAGGTTTTGAAACCAGTGGGAAAAGGGAGAAAATGCTGGTTATCGGCATTTTCTCCTTTTCCCGCAGTGTTTCTATAATTTTCAAAACAAATTTCAATATTTGAGTCACATTTATTTCGTCCTCTACAAATGCTTTCAGTTTTGGCAGGTCTATGATTTTGTCGTTTGGCTAAGAGCTAGAAGTACTCTGTTAGTTATTAACAATGATTTCTTAGCAAAGCCACGGTAAAATAATGACACAACTTGCTACTTTAGTGGCATCCCTTAATTAACTCTTTCCAAAACAATCCCGAGTTATAACGACCCTGAGGAAAAAACCCTTTTGAAAACATTGTGGAAAAGGGAGAAAATGCTGGTAACTAGCATTTTCTCCTTTTCCCCAGAATGTTTTCTACTCTTTCAAAGACAAATTCCATCAATCGAGCCACATTTAAGTTGTCATCTGCAAATGCTTTGAATTTGGACAATTCTTCATTTTTGTCGTGTGGTAAAGAGTTGAAAGTTCAAATAACTAGAGAAGTAGATCATGGAAATGAAAAGGTCTATATTGATTTATCATCACGAAAACAATGCAGGAAAGGGAGCACTTCTTGGTGACAAGTAATGCTCCTTTTCCAAAAACCTTTTCAAGGGATGTCTACAGCCTTGACCTGAGTTTTAAAGACTAAAGTTTTTTTTTAAAACATTATGGGAACAGGAGAAAATGCTGAAAAAATATATTTTTCCCACTTTGCTTTCCACCAGTTCACACACAAATTCAACCACTTGAACATTTCTTTTTTTTTTTTCTGCTGATGCTTTGAATTTAGAGGAGTCTCAAAATCGGTCCTTTGGTACAAATAAAGAGTTAAATGCCATGTTTACCATGTAATGGATTAAAATATTTCTCTTATTTTCGTTTTGAAGCTAATCGCTCCCTATGGAATGCCATAGCAGAAAATATTCAAGATATAAAAACACTATCAAGATATTTAAAATATTCAATCAAGATAGTCTCAATTATACCAAAATGATATATAAATTTGATATATGAAAGCAAAATTATCATATCAGAACATAAAACCACTTCAAGACAAATAAATATACTTCAAGATGTAACAACAGCATCAACATTTTAAAAACCACACCAAGACAAATAAATATACTTCAAGATGTAAAAACAGCATCAACATTTTAAAAACCACACCAAGACTCACGTGACCAAACAAGACTCACGTGACCACAAAGTCAATGACATCACTCACAGTACCACATTCTGCTCCAGTGTAGTGTGTAGGCCTAGTACATCATGGTGTCAGTGTATAGTAAGGCGTGAAATATTCGAAGTGGCCAATAAGAAAAGGCGAGATTTGACTGCAGATTTGAAGGTAAGGATTGATACTGGTGCCCTGAATGATTTTAAAATATGAAATAAAGCCCATTTACCGGAACATTGTAGATTTAAGATCAAGTTAATCATTCATCTCAACTCTAATGATCAAACTGAAAGCATGTACAGAGGCCATTAATCATGTAGGAATCATGATTTCTCATTCCAGTTGGATAGAAAACACTGGAGCAGAATGTGGTACTGTGAGTGATGTCATTGATTTTGTGGTCACGTGAGTCTTGTTTGGTCACATGAGTCTTGGTGTGGTTTTTAAAATGTTGATGCTGTTGTTACATCTTGAAGTATATTTATTTGTTTTGGTGTGGTTTTTAAAATGTTGATGCTGTTTTTACACCTTGAAGTATATTTATTTGTCTTGAAGTGGTTTTATGTTTTGATATGATAATTTTGCATTCATATATCAAATTTATATATCATTTTGGTATAATTGAGACTATCTTGATTGAATATTTTAAATATCTTGATAGTGTTTTTATATCTTGAATATTTTGTGCTATGGCATTCCATAGTTCCCCACGAGCAGGAATACGTCTAAGTAAATGACATCTTGCCTTACACTATTTGTATCGCCTACGCTTCTCTTTCCATTTGTATAATTGGTCCCCAAGGGTATAGCTTCGCATGGACAATAGTCTCAAGAGGAAATATTCAGTAACGTTCACATGTAAAGTTCTGAGCGCGGTCGCTGTTTCATTGCCTTGAAACATACACCGTTCGTTTAAGCTTTCAGACGATTTACTATCGTAAACTGCTTTTACCAATAAATTGTAATGCTATTACTCAGTTAAGTAAAGGCTATAGCAACACAACGGGTTCACCCTTTACCACACAAACCCGAGATTTAATGACCTTGATGAAGATGGCTTTTGAAAACATTCTTGGAAAAGCAGAAAATGCTGGTGGCCAGCATTTTATCGTACTCTGGTCGTGTTTTCTGCCCTTTGAACGAAAATATTCATATTTTGAATAACACTTAAATTGTTTCTGCTTTCGATCTGGACAAGGCTTCAATTTTACCCTCTGGTAAAGGATTAACCCTTTACCACTCAACCACGAGTTTTAATGATCCTGGGAAATAAAGCTTTTGAAAATACTGTCGGAAAAGGGGAAAATGCTGGTAACCAGCGTTTTCTCCTTTTCCTACAATGTTTTCGACCATTCCAGAAACAAATTTAAAGTTCTGAGTCAGTTTAATTTTATTTTATCGTTTTCAAATGCGCGAATTTGGATCAGTCTGAAATTTTAGAGTATGACTGAAGTAAAATTTGCAAAAGAATTCTACTTTCATTGTTTGTACTTTGTCACAAAGAGAAAGACTTTTTTTCCGCAAACGAGTGACAGAAGTCAATCATCGAAGTCGCACCTACTTGAACTATACTAAATAAGTAAGAATCGCTGTCTTTAGGCTGTATTTATCTGATTTTCAGTTTTAGTCTAATTGATCATCCATATAATCAGTTCTCTTTTAATCTGACCATGCTCACTCCCAATCTAAAGTAACACAGTTTGCGCTTTAAAGCCTTCGGCTGCTTAGCGCGACTCGACGACCTTTTGCGGACAATGTAGATCAAGATCAGACTGCACAGAACGTGCAGTCTGATCTTGGATCTACACTGTCCGATAAGGTGATACTTTCCCTAAAACAATAACTTTGAAATAGCAGTATTTGATTTTTTACTTTCGGCTTGAAAGTTTTATCTGACTTATTCAGCAGGTTAAGGATAAACTCTGAACTATCTTAATCGGTACATACTGTTGAAGGAAGTAGTTAGAGTGTGGGATCTACATTCAACCCCTTACTTTTTGTTTGTTTGAGTTTTTTTTTTTTGTCTGATTGTTGGTTTGTTTGTTTGTTGGTTTGTTTTACCACCGTATTCAATTATCGACCCAAGAAACACGCATCACCCATGTATGGCAATGAAGATTGTTTTTGAATGGAAAACTATTATAAGGTTGAATAAAACTTTTCTCATGCTACCTATCTCTGTCAACTTCTTCAGCTACTCGCACATTTTTACGACCATCGTTGCTTTTTTCTTTCCATTCAGCAAAACCAAGCTGAATGTTACTAGACATGTCGCGGTACTTTCAGAAAATATTTCTCTTGTTAAAACTTGTGAAATAACAAATTTTGAATGGAGCCCATCACAAGGTAAGACGGATTTACTTGTTATCTCGGCAGCACGTTTTATTGGTGGTAATGTGGTTTGCATTTCCGGCTTAGTAGCATTACAATAACACGCTAGGCTTGTCTAAAAATAAATTACTTCATTAGAACCTGTTTGAACAGCTAGGGTAATTTAGATCGATACACACTCCATTATCTAAAGAAAGAAGACTTTTTATTTTACACAGACATTATTATCTATTGTGTTTTAAAACACATTTCTTAAAGGTCCACTAGCAGACAAAAGTAAACAATTCCAGGAATGAAATTGCAGGCAAATTTAATTCAAACCATGTAAGAGTACGGATTTATAGGATCTGACACGAGTTGGTGTTTGAGATAAAATTTTATAAAACGAGTCTAGGGAAAATGTTATTAAGCGAGCCTTTAGCGAGCTTAATAACATTTTTTCTTGACGAGTTTAATAAAATTTTATCTCAAATTCCAAGGAATGTCAGATTCTTTTTATCACATAACGATATTTCAAAAATTATAGATCAGAAGATCTTTAGATGTATGCGCCATATTGTCCATAAAACCCATTCACTTCTAGGAAATACGTACAAAATGACGTCAAAAATGGCGTCACACAATTGTGATATCAAACGTGTGTAAGATAAGAAAATTCCTGATGGGTATATTACACTGAAAACAAGGGAGGTTGTGTGATAAATGATTTTTTGACAATGCGTTATAGCACAGTCTGTCAAAGTTCCAGTCACTGGCAGAAATATTCTTAACACTAGCTGGCAACTTGAATTCTAGTTTTACTGATCATTTTTCTGCCAGCGACTAGAACATAGACAGTAATGTAAGACATTGTCGAGCCCATAATAATATCCACTCTTTTAACTCTTATTCTGCTAGATACGTAAAGTTAAACTTTCAAGGCGATAGTACAAATCCGAATAATGCTATTTCAAACTTACTTTTTGGTGAAAAAAATATCTCCTTATCGGACAGTGTAGATCCAAGATCAGACTGCACGTTCTGTACAATCTGATCTTGATCTACACTGTTCGCAAAAGGTCACTGAGTCGCGCTTAGCAGCCTAAGGGTTAATTGTTATGATTTGAATTTGCCTCCAGGCTTACCCTCTACTGTTTACTTTTGGCTACTTGTAGGCCTTCAAAAGAAAAGCTTGAGGTCGAAACAGTGTATTTTGGTTACGATTTTACTTCATTTTATGGTTATATTTTTCATTAGTCGTACATTTTAACTCGTTGCATCCTGAAACAAAATGTGCGGTGTACCATTTTAAAATAGATCATTGCAAAATATACGGTTAACGAACATTAGTAGTTGTTAATCTACTACGTGAATGTATGTCCAAAAATTGTGGCAAAAGAAGAAACGAGTGTCGCTTCGGTAAAAAGGGGTTAAATGTATCTCTGTGATGCATCATACCAAGCAAGACGTCGCATACTAGTAATTAGGGATCCATAAAATCCCTTTAGTCGAACAACCGACTGAATCATGAGGTAAAACGGTCCATGTCAGCCTGCGCAGGCTGACACGGATCGATACCGTTTGCAGGTGCATTAAGCCCCCTTTTCGCAGAGCACCGCTCAAATTGTTCGTCACTAACAATTTCTTCTTTTGCACAATGTTATCAAAAGCCGCCTGCCTTAAGATGAAAGAGTCTTCTACATGGGGTAATAAGTCAATGATACCTCACAAAAACTGCTGACATATATGAGCCGTGCTCTGGCAAAAGGGGGCTTACTGCATCTCCGTGATCCATGATACAAAGCGAGTCTTCATGTAATTGTGGATCCATAAAATCGATTTTCTGCCACAACCGACTGAATCATGAGGTAAACTGGTCCTCTGACATACAGAAAATTAATCAGAAGCAAAAGGTTTCGGCCCAGGTCAGCCGGCGCAGAGCATGACTCATGTATTTCCATTACGACATAGTGAGTAAAAGTATCCTTCCTTTAAAGGTCAACATTAAATACCATGGACATTCGATTGAGTATATTTCCCAATGGTATTGCATGATAACGTTTATTTCTGTTATATTTTTTCCCGCTATAGAATGTGTTCACTGTGAAATATACAGGGTATATCATTGTATGATTTATGAAATACGGACTGTATAGTGCAAAAAACTCAGAAAAGAGTACTTTAATCTTAGACAGAAACACCCGACCTAAAAAGGTCAAGTTTAAACATTAGTGCTGTTTCTCTATAGCATTGCATGCTCTGTTTCTTAAGCATCCGGTCAACAACAATAACATTACCTATTCAGAATTGAATGTGCTAGTTTAAAGAATATACAAAATACAGGGGTAATAAAGTCAAAGGTTAGACTACAGTCTTTTAACTTTAGACAGAAACCCCTGGGTCCGTATTTACCAACCATTCTTTATAACAGTCTTAGTCTTTTTCTCAAGAATTTTTTAAAGTTGAAAGTATCACACCTTCTGATTGACTAAACCATTTGGTTTAGCCAATCAAAAGTTATGTTACTTTCGAAATAAATAACTAGACCAAGAATGTTCTTTGGGAATGGTTGTTGAATATGGACCTGGCCTCAAAAGGTCAACATTAGATATTACTGACGCTTCCCTAAACGCATTGCATGCTCTGTCTGTTTTTCTTAAGCATCCAGTCAACAACAATACCATGTATAGATATACCAGAAAAACTGAGACAAGGGTGTTCTTTTAAGGCCCTATAGGTGCAAAAAATAAACAAAACAGATGTTAAAATGCATTTGAATTTAAATCATACCATTTCAAAGCATGAAAATTATTGTGAATATGACAATCTGTCATTGTACGGTCGGTCTATGTGTTAATCGCTGACAGAAAAATGAAATCTAAACCTAGCTTAAAAGTTGCCAGGTCGCTATATCTTTTGTTTACTTTTCACATTAATTAAAAGTTCATTTTTCTGCCAACGACTAACACTTGGACCGACCGTACAATATTAGATTGCAGTCTCACAGTAATATCCATACTTTTAAATAGTATGATTTAATTTAAATGCATTTCAACATCCGCTTACTTAACTTTCGGCAGCTATAGGGCCTTTCTGCAATTGAACCGTACACAGTGGAGGGTACATAAAGCATATGGCAAAAAATTGGAGATTCTTAACCTAAAGCACAAAAGTTTTCAGTTATTCTCACACGGTCAATCGCCCAGAATGACCGGCTGAAACATTTCATGATGAAGAATTAAGTTGGATTCCGGCATAGGTAATAAGCTACTAAGCGCGACTCACGGACCTTTTGCAGACAGTGTAGATCAAGATCAGACTGCACATTCTGTGCAGTCTGATCTTTGATCTACACTGTCCGATATGGAGATCTACCTTACCCCCAAAATACCTTTGACATAGCAAAATTTGGGTTTTTACTATGGACTTGAAATTTTCATTTCACTTACTTAACAGGAAAAAGGGTCAACAAATAACTGACCTACCTGTTTACTGATGTACGTGCGCCCTGTCTTTATGGTATGTCTATATTCAAAATGTTATGTCGGTAAAAAAGTTCATACCATACATACATGCATTTGCTTTTTTTCTAGCAATGTTATCCATATTCCACTATTTAAAGCATTTTCTTCTACACCTCATGATATGATAGTTCTCGTTTGTGGCGAACGTACAGTACGTACAATTTCCTAAATATATCAGCCATGCTCTATGAAAAGGGGGCTTAATGCATCTGCGAAAATGTTTCGACCCAGGTCAGCCTGCGCAGTCCGCGCAGGCTGACCTGGGCCGAAACTTTTCGCTATTGGTCAGTTTTCTGTATGTCCAAGGACCACTCTACCTCATGATTAAGTCTGTAAAAAAGTGGCTGTTATGGATCCAAAAAATGTACGTGATGGCTTGCTTGGTACCATGGATCACAGAGATGCATTAAGCTCCCTTTTGCCGGAGCATGGTTCAATTATCTAAAAATAGCCATATTGAAAATAGGTTTGGGCTCTTCTATCTAAGTGAGAACCATTATAAATATTTGATTACTTTTCCATTACAGTTCTACATAGCAGGACGTATTAACCTTGCGAGTGTCAAATTAACAAAATGGACCTTTTCAGTACGGAAAAAAAAAGACCCTAACACTCCGATTTCAAGGTTGATTTACGATCAAATTATCTCAAAGTGGCAGGGCTTTAGATCAAGATCAGATTGCAAAATTTTTTAAAGTCTGATCGTGATCTCTGCTGTCCATCAAAGTAACTATAGTCGGACTTACAGCTCTAAGGGTTTTTTTGGGTTTTTTTTTTTTTAAACAGAACGCCCATTCTATGTGTTAAAATGAACTCACATAATACTCGTGAAACAAACTGGACATTTTCTGATAGAAAGCGGACCCCTTAAAATTGATAATTGTCTCGCCAAGGCTCGACAATTATAAACTCTCCCAACCTCGTTACATTTTTTTTATATACGACAACACTATCTACGTATTCTTTATATTCCACTTTATCTAAAAGCCTGACAATGTAAATCAAAGATAGCACTACAAGTTCTGTTCAGTCTGGTTTTAACCAACAATGCTCAAGGGGAAAAAAACCCTAAATTTGTCACTCTTTGGGTTCAGCGCTAAAAATCTCTATTGTTACCATTAAAGTATCATATTAAACGGCTTCAATAGTGTTTGGTTAACAATTAGCAATGGTTTTAAACTTGTCTGTTCATTTGCCTGGCAGGTAAACTGGCCCATTCACAATTTTGTTTCGGGTTTTTTCATTTTAGTTTTTATAAATATCTCGTTCGACCGGTATTGCAGACACGGAATCTTGATAACGCCAACAGGTGTTCGACTGAAGTATACAGTACATCATAAGCCATGCTCTAGCTAAGGAGGTTAAAAGCACAGGTGCCTGACATGTTTGGTATCATACAACCCCTCTATATAGAGGAGTTGTATGATACCAAACATGTCAGGCACCTGTGGTTAAAAGCATCTCCGTGATGCATAATTATACCAAGCAAGTAAACAATACGAAACAAATCATAGTTGTGGATCCACCAAATCCTTTTTGTATAACAACCAGCTGAATCCTGAGGCAAAAAAGTTTGGTCCTTGGACACGTAGAAAATTTACCAAAAGCAAAAAGTTTCAGCAAGTTTCAGCCTGCGCGGACTGTGCAGGTTAACGTAGGTCGATACTTTTTGCAGATCTATACCCCTTTGGCCAGAGCATGACTCAATTCTGTATTCGTCTCACAAGCAATAAGCACGATTGGTATGTCTAATATGGGAGTAAAAAATGACGTGACGAATGGTGCGAATTCAAAGTCCCTTTCGCCGAAAAAGATATCACCGCACCGAACAGTGTAAATCAGAACAGAATGCACTCTGCAGTATGATCTCTAGACTGGTATCAGTCCGTTAAATAGAACATTTTCATTAAAACAAAATCATCAAGTAAAACTGCAAAACAAATACTCTGTGTTCTCAATGTTCTGAATGTCTGATTTAACGCCTGTATTTCAGAAGAAGGGTAAATAACAACACATACTTCTGTGAGTTTGATGTAGTTGTGTACCTTGTTTATTAGAATGACTTAAATGCAGGGCCTGAATGCCAGGCTATATGATCTCTTACAACAACGTCCGTAAGTCGTGCTTAGCGGCCAAAGGGTTAACCCTTTACATATCAAGGAATTCATGCGTTCAATGATCGTAAAAAATCTCGCAGCGCCAAAAGTTGGATTTAGCCTTTTGCTTTTATGTCCAAAACTTAATGGCCGCAAAAGGGTTCCATATGCACGTAGCATTGCCATCGAAAACTATCTCGCCGCAATAAGAAGAACATTATTGTGTTACGTCATTAATCGAATTCAGTAATTGGTTGTCTGCTTCGTAGACACAGAGAAATACTACCTCAGATCTAGCACTGTATCTTTTGTTACAGATACGTATGGTTAAAAAAAAAACCTGATGTCGTTTACACCAACCATTCTGGGTTGCTTTCTTGGTTTTATTCTAGAATAAGAATGTTACCTTATTTCTGATTTGTAAACCATTTTGTTTACTGTTAAGTCAATCAGAAATTGCGTTACTTTGAAATTTAGACATTTCCTGAGAATTAGTCTAGGAATAATATTACAAGCAGCTGCTGAATACGGACCCTGGCAATGAAGTCACCAGCAATTCGAAATGAGCCGTGCTGTTTGAAATGGGGGCTTAATGCATCTGTATAAACTATCGACCAAGGTCAGCCTGCGCAGTCCGCGCAGGCTAACCTGGTTCGATACATTTTGCTGTTGGTCAATTTCCTGCATGTCAAACGACCAGTCTACCTCATGGTTCAGGGATTGTTCGACAATATGGTTTTATCGATCCACAATTATTGATGACTTGTCTGGTGCAACGGTCCGCAGAGATGCATTAAACTCCCTTTTGAGAGATATGACTCAAATATATTTTCTAATTCTAATTGACAATTTCAGTCTTGCCACAGACACCTGTCGTACAGATAAAGACATTTTCTTTTACGCGCACTGTTTTCTAACAATCAAAACACGAACAGCACCGTATGAGTCGCCGTTAATTTGTGGTATGCAAATGCTTCCAATATGGACGAATGTAAAAGAGTTAACCTTTATACTGCTAAATAACTAAAACAAAATTTTCAATTCGATAGTAAAAACCCAAATATTGCTATTTCAAAGTTATGTTTTTGGGGAAAAGTATCTCCTTATCGGACAGTGTAGATCCAAGATCAGATTGCACGTTCTGTGCAGTCTGATCTTGATCTACACTGTTCGCAAAAGGTCAGTTAGTCGCGCTCAGCAGCCTAAGGGTTAAAAGACGAATTCTGAGCACCATGTGGACAGTATAAATCAATGTCAGACTAACAGAATGCCTGTTTTTCTCATCGTCCATTGTCATGCCACGTTTATTTCAGCCAAACCAACCTGAAAATTGCAATATTTACGCCTGTTAAACAATTAGTAAAAGTTCATTCCACGTTTACCGCGGTTAAAAGGTTAACTCCTTCATTGGCAAACGGCGATTGAAATAGCTTTTCAGGATGGCTGAGACCAAGATCAGACTGCACAGAACGTGCAGTCTGATCTTGGATCTACACCTTCCGCTACCTTATGGTAAGTTAAAGATCGAATCATCTTTAACTGTAACAGAAATCTACTTTTAGACAAAAAAGAAAAGCTGAAATTATTTACTTGCCAGCAAAAGAGTTAACTCTTATCTTGCCGTTCGCGGCCATTATTACGTATTTTGCGGAGAGTGTAAAGCAATATCAACCTGCGCGTAAGTGCAGTCTGATCTTGACATATACTCCAAGCTGTTCGATCAGTATTCCAGATCAATCCAACCCCAATCAATGTCAATAAACCCACAATAATTTATTTGGTTATCGTCTACATAGTTTTAAATCGACAAGATAAGGGTTCCACAGTGCTGGCATTAGGTTAACGACGTTCGCGACAGTTTCCATTATCATGCTTCTTGTAACTATCACGCTCACATTTACTCGAAACGGTGAGCACCTAACACAGTTGATCCTACCACACTTGTCAATGTCTGCAGAATGGATAGACCCAAGAACTAAAGCGGGTCGTTTCATGTCAGCAAAACGAAGAAAAAAAGTATTTGAATCAAGCCAAATAATTATATGTGAGGCAAGAATCTGAAATTACGCTTTCAAAAGATCGGACTGAAAGTCAAAGTGAATAACCTAACTATGTCACCTAAGAACGGAAATATGGACACAGATGCTACTACTAGCGCTCTATCTGGCAGACGTATCGTCCAGCTAAAACATATTTTCAGATGCAGATGCTTTCAGTTTGGTCTAGTCCAAAATTATGTCACTTGGTAAACGTTGTCTGCGCATGTCATATTCTTCGAAGATTCGACCTGTCTGCTATGACGCATCACCCATCCCCCGAATATTCGGGAAAAGTAGGGCTTACAGCGAAGCCGTATTAGCCTAATACCCAAGCATGTAGGGGCTGTTTTAATAAATGGCCGATGCATAGGTTACATGCTAGCCGATCACAGCTGAATGAATTGCACCAGGTAGCGTTTTATTGAGTAAACGTTTATTTCATTTTGAAATTCAAAGTAACGCTTGTTGTTTTGAAAAGTAGTCCGGTTCTGTACTCATAATGCCCATATTAGATAGATTTGTATTTGTAGAATGCCATCTAGCGGGAGATAATGACTTGGTAAAGACTTGCAGAAAACAAGGGACTGTAACTCTTTCTCCCTTACCAGGTTATAGGCAACATTAGAAAACATCGATGTCAAAAGGAGAAATTGCTTCTAATGATTGATTTCTCCTTTTCGCACATTGATTTCTGACCCATCAAAGAACTGTGATACATGAATACCAGGTTTTGGTTTAGCGTCTGCAAACGCGTCAAATTTAGAAGAGTCTAAAATTACTCGTTTGGTAATGGATTAAATGCTAACATCAGTATTAAATTTATATGCTATGGATTGGTTTATTATGACCAACAAACTTGATTTTTATAAACATTGTTGCATTGTTGAAAAAACTGAGATAATTTACTTCATTTAATGTCTTTGTCTTTGACAAACCCTACATTTACTCATTAGTTAGTGCCCCACCCACCAACTTAAAATGTGTTTTCTTAAAAAATAAGGCTGGTGACATATTTGTTTTAAGCCTGATTCTTTTAGTTTAGTACCCAAATATTATTTATAGAAAAAATAAGAAAAAATAAGAAAAATCTGAATGTTAGAACATTAAAAAAAAATAACTTTAAAAGATACTCTTTGTTTTTTTGTTGTTGTTTTTTGTTCCAAAATAAAGGTGTATTAGCCATAAGTTAAGGGTTTTTTTGAAAAAGATTGATACTCAGTATACTTTAAATTATTTTTTTCATTAAATTTGATGTTTCACCAATACAATGACATAAAATTTGCTTATAATTGTTGTCATTTAAAAAAATATATATACATAGACTTAGTTTTCATAGGTGAAATTTCATCCTGAACTGCCGCAATGCAGGGTGTACTAAAAGAAATATTCATAGAATTTTCCTAAAGCTGGTGACCCCCTTTTTTTAATCCCCTATTTTTGTAGATCAGATAATATACTATCACCAAACAAAGTTTCATGAAATTCTGAATGTTTTCAAAAAATGGTGAACCTGTAGCGATCGTCTTTAGGGCATGGCCTGAATCTCTGGTCTTTATATTCCCTCCATTTGTAACCCTACATAACCACAATTTTAACTACAGATTCAAGTTTAACTCTTAAAGTAATAAACAAAACTTGATTTGCCTTTGCTGATATTGTAGATCAAGATCAGACTGCACATAACGTGCAGTCTGATCTTCGATCTACATTATCCGCTATCATGTGAGATATCCCGTCCAAAACAACGTTAAAAACAAGAGTATCGCATGCGGGCGCCAACGCTCGGTTGCAGTTGCTTATAGTACAGATAACTACCCAAATGTGATGTTAGTTTTTGACGGGTCGCATCCGGGTACCGAGACGATCGCAAAAAAAAAAAATGGGAAAACTCTCCGCACAGATTTTGTGCGTCAATAATTTTAAAAATTGACGACAAAACTAAAATTAGAACATGCCTGTTTCTTGCGTATTCAATAATTCTTCGTTTTAAATTCAGAATAATTTCAATTTAAACGCTAAACATAACAAAAAACAGTTTAATTAATCTTTTACTCGAACTGTTTACCTTTCCTAAAATAGACACAAAATTGCTTCAAAATACGATAAATTTCGTTAGTTTTTTGTTCGAGATTTTCATGATATAAACGACTTCTGAAAGCTCTTTAGGATATTAATCTTTTAAAAGTCTGTCCATGGTCATGTGTTCAGTAAAAATTAATTGCATTTCGCTGTAATAAAGATTAAACTGATGAAACAGAAAGTCAGTACAGTGCTGTAGCTTTTCTCCCGGAAAAATCAAGATAGACTTGAGATGGTACTACAGTGCGCAATAATGTCCAAATATGAAAAGAAGCATCATATTGTAATTGATTAATATATGTTAATATACTGAATAAAATATTTTTAAACTAAGCATCATTTTCATATACAGTTGCTTTCAGAAATCGATTGATTTTCAGTGAAAATTCTACGTCGAAAAAGGAGCATAACTGTGTCAAAATATCTTAATGGATACTAGCGTACTGGTATGTGTTGACAGTTAACAACTATTCCGAGTTTGAAGTAAATATCTTCAGTAATAACAGAGATATAGACGATGACGCAAACGCAAACGACAACAGGGCCATTTCAGTACCTCGATGTCTTCTTCGAAAGCAGTCGGGCTAAAAAGATATTAAACAAAGTAGATCGGGTTAGTTACAAAAAAAAAAATGTCCATTTAGCCTATTTGACTTTGTAACGGCTGAAAGATTAGTACCTTTTACAGATGCTTTTAGCAGTGAAACTCTTTCACTGATCGGGTTACCAACCCCGCTTGTCTCGCTAAATATGGCTCATTACAGGGCAAAAGGTTGCCCTTTTTACATACTATCTTCTAATGGTTTATTAAAGAATTTTTTTTCAATTTCAAACATCACTGTCTAAATACATATAACATAACATAAATTGATTCCAACTCAGCTTTATGCACCCTGCCCGATGCATCAATTAATTCTTTGAAGGCTACTTATCCCGCTATGTTGGCTTTTAGATGCTAAAAACACTCTATCATGTTCAACCTATGTGTTTGCTCAAGTTGTTTTTCGCTGACGTCAATAGTACATGTACTCAAATTTACAATTATACTGGTCGGGACGCTCAAAGGCCCAGTAGCCGCCAAAAGTAAATAATGCGAGTGTTAAAATGCAATTAAATCCAAATCATAGCATTTAAAAGTATTGAAATTATTGTGATGACGACACTATGTTATTTTACGAGGTCCAAATGTTAGCAGAAAAATGAATTTCAAAACCTCGTGGCAAGTCGCTGTTCTTTAAGCCTTTTTAGACCCTATAGGAACACTTATCAGAACTGTCAAATTAAGACATTTCTTTGAACGGGTGGCTGTGGAAAGATTTCTAATCAGTATCCACAATATTGGATTATATTAGAGAAGGAATTAATTTAGAATTTAGTAAAAGCAGCTGTGACCACCAACCCATCCTCACAAATAATTTGAATCTCAAAATCAACAACAGGAATGATGATAATTATAAAAATAAAGGTGCACAATAACAACCGTTTTAGACTTTCAGAGCAAAATATTAAAATGAGCCATGCTCTGACAAAAGAGGGCTTAATGCATCTCCGTGATGCAGGATACCATGGAAGTCATCACATGACCGTGGAGCCGTAAAATTCACTTAGTCTAACAATCAACAGAATAATGAGGTAGACTGGTACTTCGACATACAGAAAATTGAGCAATAGCGAAAAGTTTCGGCCCTGGTCAGCCTGCACGGACTGCGCAGGCTGACCTTGGTCGAAACTTTTCGCAGATGCATTAAGCCCTCTTTTCACAGAGCATGGCTCATTTTAAGTCTACCTCTTTCGATGGCTGAAACTACAAGCCACTGAAACTCAGAATGATCTTTCTCTTACAGGCTTGACACATCAAGCGAACGTTATAGATTTAAGATCAGACGGCATGTTATGTGCAGTCTGATCTTGATCTGTTCCGTCCGCAAAAGTCCCTGTTTTTGTCTGTCGCTCGAAAAGGTAAAAAAAAAATGCACGATGTTTCCCACAAATTACCTCGTAAACAGTTGACCAAATACCAACTTATCCGTGAAAGGTACATGACCAAACCAGCGGAAGGTATAGATCCAAAATTTTACATCACCTGTGCTTTCTGATTTTGATGATCTTGATCTATGCCGACCGCAAGAGTCCATATTTTTCCTATGGTACTCAAAGGACTTCAAACATTTATCCACAATATTCGCTTAGAAATAAATAATTTACCTTGCAAACAATTGACCAATCCTAACCTATTTGTTAATGGTACTATGACAAACGAGCGGACGGCATGGTTCAAAGATCAGACGACACGTTCTGTGCATTTTGATCTTGATCTATGCCGACCTAAACAGTCCCTATTTTTTGCCTGTGACTTTAATAAGAGTTAGACATTTTTGCACAATGTTCACTAAGAACTAAACAAATTACCTCGCAAATAGTTGAACGAATCCTGAGGTACGTGATAATGGAAAAATGACTCTACATGTAACAAGGATATCCGACTCTGAACACTAGAAATATATAAAGCGGTATCGGGGAGTTTCCAGGAGAATTCTATAACAGTAGGCTGTCGTTACTAGGGCCAGTGCTTATATATATATTTCTCGTGCTTAAACTGGCAACCAACCAGATTTCGTTTTGCAAAGTTTTATTAATAAAATCTTAACAATCATTCGCGTGCAAAGAGAGCTTTTCAAAGGCCCAGTAAAGGCCAAAATATCAAAGCAGGTGCCATAATGTATTTAAATTTAAATCATTTAAAAGTATGAAAAACATTGTGGAGATGACAGTCTGTTAGCGTGTGGTCGGGCCATATGCTAGTCGCTGGCAGAAAAAAGAATTTTAAAATCAGGCAAAAAGTAAACAAAAGACACAGCTACCTGGCAGGTTTTAACCTAATTTTGAAATTAATTTCTCTGTCAGCAAGTAACACTTGGACCGACCGTACAATGACAGATTGTCATCTTAACAATAATTTCCATACTTTTAAATGGTATGATATAAATTCAAATGCATTTAAACACTCGCTTTGTTTACTTTTGGGCTTTATTGTCACTTTAAGCTAAATTACAGACAGTAGTACATATAAGAAAACACGAAGTATTACACATCTTTTTAAAATTATATATGAGCCATGCTCTGGCAAAAGGGGGATTAATGCATCTCCGTGATGCATGATACGAAGCAAGTCATCACAGTATTATACATCCCTAAAATTCGTTTTGTATTACAACCTACTGAATCATGAGATATACTGGTCCTTCCACATACAGAAAATTGACCAATAGCGAAAAGTTTCAGCCCAGGTCAGCCTGCGCGGACTGCGCAGGCTGACCTGGGTCGAAACTTTTCGCAGATGCATTAAACCCCCTTTTCACAGAACATGGCTCATATATTAACTATGCTCTAGCAAAAGGCAGTTTAACGCATCTCTGTTGTAACAAACAAGTCATAATTATAGATCCATAAAATTAAATTTTTGCCACAAACTCCTTACTCCTGAGGTAAAACGGTCCTTTTACATGCAGAAGATTGGCCAATAGCAAAATTTATCGACTTAGGGCAGCCTGCGTGAACTGCGCAGGCTGACATGGGTCGATATTTTTTGCAGTTGTATTGAACTCCCTTTTCTCAGAACATGACTCATATAATATTATTATACTATGATTTATCATATTAAGTTTTTTTTTTCTGTAAAATTTCTTATCCCGTCATTAACGGGTTAGCCATTATTGCGTAACAAGGGATAAATACATTTTGAAGTCGGAGTGTCACAGTTGCCAAAATAGCTCAGTAGAGTAGCTGAGTTATGATTTTGACGCTTGTTGGTTCACATCCCAGCGGAGGCAAATTGTTTTTACAGGTATTTTGTCTCCACAGCTAAAAATGAATAGTTACGTCCTAATGATATTTCCTTGCAAAATATTGACTTTCTGTCCCAAAAAACTTTGAGTTGAAATGTAGATTTATGCCCCATGTAGCTAGTTTAAACAAAGATTATTTCATTTCACATTTGAAGTAGAAATGGGGTTGAACCACAAGTTCTTCCCATTTGAGTCGCTCCGCGCTTATTATGACTTAGGCTCAATTAAGCGGAACATAAAGTTCAAAATTTAACTTGACGGATCTAGATGTAATTTAACCCGCTATACAGGATAACTTGTATTTACTAATAGCGCTTTTCTACATCTCTTGTCTTGAAATAAAAGTCTTTAAGAATAACCATGGCCAGTACGTAAATAATACCTTTTTCTTGCTCAAATCAGCTGAGCCCTGATTCTTTTTCAAATGTGTATAGATGTAATTTGATATACCTCATAGATTTACCTCTTGATTTTCACATTTTTATTCTTCTTGAAGTGATAGTCTCTAATTTCAAATTAATTAACCGTGTGAAAATTAAAGCAGGAACTATGTTGAGTATGAAGTCAAGTTTTCCAAGGCAATAGGCCAGATCTTGCAGCGACACAAAAAAATGGACGGTGAAGAACGCCTCCGCCCTCAAAAAATCACTGCGTTCTGCATCAGAAATGTAAAGGACAACCAGGCTATACTTTTCTTCATAGTTATAAGCATCAAATATCCATACCATTGAATGGTATGAATTAATTTGTCTTCATTTTGCTGTTTAAATATGAAACTGTTTAAATTTGGAAACTAGTGTAACTTCAATATTGTAACTATTATGGCAATTATAATTTTGCTTCTTCAACTATCACCAGTCTATCATGGAAGTTATAAATGGTGCTAATATGTTTAAGTTTCGACGATTTGTAAAAGAATTATAAGTGCTAATATTGCGCCTATAAGAGAAGTATATTCAGATCGAAAATGATGCTTTTTTTTAAATTCTTTTCTTAATTATCTTTTTAACATTGATGAAGAAGAGTAGTTGCTGGGCGGGGGGGTGGAAAATATTGTGGGAAAAGAAGAAAATGCTGGTTACCAGCATTTTCTTCTTTTCGCACAATGTTTTCAAAACCCTTCGAAAGCTTTTCGGACTCTGAAAATCAGAATTGTGTGATAAAAGGCAAAGTGGCTCTCAGACGTTCTCGACACCCGTCCCATGAAGCATGAACAAGACAGTGTATAAATCATTTATCATTACGAAGTGTCTGACATATCAGTGCTGTTAAAAGCAGTAGGCGACGATCTGATTGAATTTTTTCTCAACCTTAACCATTTCCGCAGATAATATTCAAAATTAGACCCACCAACATTTAGATTTAGGCTACATGCGTTGTAAGAAGAAAACATATCAAGAAAAGCGGGCTTTTGGTTTGGTATATAAAAGATTGGTGAGAAATCTTTACGGAATTTCTTCTTCTCTTATGTTGATTTTAAAAGATGCCCATTTTCAAGTGATGGCAAGTTAAAGGGTGTTTGTCAAGTAATTTGTCAAAGAAAGCTGAAGAAATGTACAAGAGGTGGGGAGGGGGGGGGGTGTACTTGGGTTTTAACAGAATTTCTTTAAAGTTCTGTAATTTTGAATTTAAGCTATATATCAGCTACGCGTCAAAAATAAGTTAATGAAATGACGTAGGTCTGCAGAAAACAGATTTACATCGAGAAATAATTTCATTTTAACTTAAGATAACTATGATCTTACCTCATGATGGGACGCCAGAGATCAAAACACTTTATTCCTACGCCGTTTTTCCATCACTTTGCTGACCTTCATCTCTTTCAATTCATCGATAAAGATCTGTCAAAATCGATGACAGTAACAATGGCACGAACTTTTAATACTGACAGATTTAAGAACATGTTCAAAACCGTTATACGACTTACAGTTCTTTGTTACTACTTTTCAAAGATGTAAACAGACCTAAATCTCACCAACGTTTCGCTTGGTAACATTCTACTAGACTCATTTTAAAAGATTTATCTCAGAAGCCAGCTTGAGGCAGATTCTAAAACCATGTCTTGAAAACGTGTTCAACTTTTAAAAGATAATCTCACAGCCAGAGGAAAAACAAAAATCCAAATTTGATAGACACTAGAATGGTTCAGACTTTAGTCAGCTGTGTAACCATAGATAAATTACCGATATATATGATATAAGGGATAAATGCATATATCGGAAATCTTGATTGAAACCCGGATATGTCATAACAGTGATTTCTTTGACGGCCGTAAGAAAATGAAGTGCATTTTTATCGATCGCAATCTAAACGTTAACCTTGCAACCGTCAGGGCCAAAGTTTGACACGAGGAGAGAAGAATCATTATAGTCTGATATACTAAAAATGAAATGGGTTAAGTACTGGCTGAAACGAGAACAGATGTATCTTTAAAGTCAAGAATGGGGAACGAATTTTATGCCTTAAATCTACTTCATATTTCCGATCAAGCTTTTCTTTCCACAGAAAAAAAGAAAACACGCTTTTGCTGCCTTATGATAAGTCCCACGTTTCTCTTCAAAACTATTCTATAAAATTTTGAAGCCATGAAATCGTGAATGATTTTATGTGCATTACCATGCTACCCCTTCTCTTATATATACTTACTTCCAAAAGAAACGATACATACTTTGAAATTGTAAATTTTCAAAACTGGTTTACAAATGATAAAAAGAAATATTGTTCTGTACGTCGTCTCGCATGACTGCGCTTTATTTTGATTCATATCGGATGATCTGTTTCTCCGTGACGTCATTTTTAGGTTTAGACGTGCAACCTGACTTGAGCACGACCGACTGCATGTTTAGGAAAAATGCTTAGAGTGTTTTACTGGGCTCATACCCAAACAAAAAGAAAAACACACAAACGTGAAGAAAAGATTCGAAGTAGAAATATTGCGACTAAATCAATGACGGCGATTAGAAGCGTAAAAGATGCATGTATCTATTCAACGTCATTGTGACGTCACAACTCATTTTGGTGTGTCGCGCATACCTGTCACACGTTAAGCGGGACGCTACAGAACGCTAGGATAAGTTGCTGATTGACTCCTCCCAGACATACCTCACTGACGGCACATGCCCAGGATGGCTGCATACGGACGTAATATTTACGTAAATAACTCTTGACTGCTTCAGCAACAGTTGCTAAGACGTGAAGGTTTAAGAACAACAGAATTTATGAAAATGCATTTTGTTAGATGATTTCGCTGGGTACGGCTTCACAGACATACGTCAGTACAACGTACAAACGTTTACATTACGTCCTCGACCTAATAAGACACAGTGAGCCTGGCCACACAATCTTTAGACCCATCAGTGAGTGTTAAAGCTCGAATGAAGTTATCATTTGGAACGGAAGGATCGACGTGAGTTGATTCACCAACAACGTGCAAAACCTTTTGCTTACGCACGTGACCGTGTAATGGGGAAGGTGTCGCTATAAAATCGGGGTGTCAGTCCTTCAGCAATCTTGCGATGGCTCACTGTTGCACGACAAAACCTGACGTTGGTTCATTTTCGGGTAAATGTTCTTTTACCAGTTGATGTTCTGTTGATGAGCGCAGTTTCACAGCTAACGTCGTTCGATCATGTCATCTTCGGATGTCACATGGTTCAAATTTGGGTGGAACTTCTCCAACAGCAGCAAATAATCGTTCTTCTTTGTCGCACAGAATCGCCAGATTTCTCATGTTTAGAGCATCCATAGATGGGACGTTTGTTTGTTACGTTAAACGTCGTCAGTAAGCAATATTACAATAGGTAGATAATTATGGTTTAGGATGGACCCAGTCCCTTAGAATGAAGTTCAGGCACATGCCCATGAAACGACGCCTCATTCTTCAGTTGTGAGAGATGCAAATAATGGTCACAAACCATAAAGACAAACTGTGTAACTTTGTGTTGTGACCCCTACGTGATTTCAAGCAGTATTACGTCAGACGGTACAAGTTAAATTTGACGTATTGCTAATGAAATTTACTACAGACCATTATAGGTTCAGGATATGTAACAAATAAGTTCCATTCTTGCATTTACAAAAGTTTTTTGCTTTCAAATGTACATGTATGTATCGTTTCTTTTGGAAGTAAGTATATAATCTAAGTACAGGTTTTCTGCTCACAAAAGAAAAAAGAACACTATGGCTGTCAAGTCACCACGAACCTGTTTCGGCATTAATTGAAAGAGATATATTTCTCCCTATTATCAGAATGTACTTATGACAAAGATTTTACAGGAAGCCAAATCAGTGCCTATCCCTTTTAAGGAGTGGAGGCTTTCGAAGAATATTAACTCATCTAAGTACGTTAACAACATTAGAGACGTTGTCTTGTTTGGTTTCTCGACACATTTTGCGATTCCCTCCTTGATATATTTCCGTTGACAGGCGGTTTGTACATTCAATTTTAACGTGGTCTATCAATTCCGTTGGCAATTTTCACCGACAGAATGATAGATGTGAACAACTTCACTGTGGTTGTTTATTTCGTTGCTAAACGATTAGCATGAGCGCTGTCATGTGTAAGATCATGTGACTGGCAGTAATTCAATTCAAAATGGAAACCTCCTTGATACGGAAGAGGTTAGATGCAGTTTTCGTCACATACATGTAAGTCATTATATTGTTCACCATGAAAGCTCGTGTCATAGCAACATCTAAAAATGCTATTTTTGATTCTGCATAATTATACTTTCGTCTCATGATTTTTTTTTTGAAAACGCTGGGGTAGTAGCTGCACTGTAACCATTGCTTCTTTCACTATAGATTGCCTTGTTATTTGAAGAAAAAACATTCCCTTTCCTTCAGATATACCAGTATACTCAAATTTGGGCCACATACCAAGAGCCGATCTTTTTGTGACAAACTTCGTCATCCACATGTAAAGTATACAGGTTACAGGTAATCCAGAGAAGAGGAGCGTGAATTGAACATGTTCTCAATTATTGAACTTTGCGGAAAACAAGAAACAAATCGGCAAACCTTTGATATCAAATGTTAAGTCGATGCTTCTGTGACAAGTCTGTAAATAAAATTTTCGAATAAGTTCTCATTTCAAAAACTTGCGTAAGATCAAAAAGTGGTAACATTTTATTGGCCCACCCTCGTAATGTAGTCGTACTTATTGCAATGAGTCATGCTCCGTGAAAAGAGGATTTAATGCATATGCCAAAAGTATCGACCGATGTCAGCCTGCGCAGGCCCAAACTCTTTGGCAGAAACTTTTTGCTATTTGTAAATTTTCTGCATGTCTAAGTACCATACTTATTACTACATCACTATCCAGTCGGTTGTTAGACCAAATGGTTTTTATGAATCCATAATTATGTGACGACTTGCTTAGTATAATACATCACGGAGAGGCATTAGGTCCCATTTTCCAAGAGCGTGGCTCAATATAGAAGGTGAAAGTTGTCAAAAAGAGATCTCCAGTGCATATGCCTCTTGAAACATTTTATACGAGTGTATTTATTTGAATTTCTAAATGTTAATTGGCTTAACTATTTTTTCCCCGAAACCACCAAACTTTAGACTGATCTAAATCAAAAGCGCTTACAGAAGATAAATTCGACATTGCCCAAACAATGGCATTTGTCTTTAGATAAGGAGAAAAGATTGTGGAAAAGAGAAAGCATTTTTTTCAAAGGCTTTCGTCCTCACGTTCGTTAGAGTGTGTGATTGTTTGGTATAGGGTTAAGTAAATGTACGTCGACATTCGTTCATTCAAGTTATGTGAACGTCGTGACGTTCTCATCTTGCAAGCTGATTACCAACAGTTTCTCCTTTTCGTACAATGTTTTCAAAAACCTTTTCCACAGGGTTGATTTACTGCGAGATTGTTTGTCTGAAGGTTCATATGAAATCCAGTGGTAAAATTGGCACTTGACGCTAAGTTAGTGTACAAACAAATTTCAGAATAAAATGGCAAATATTGAAATATATTGCCATATGGCAAAAGTTATGTTCAATAATTTACCAGAGTGTATGAATAGCTAAAAGTAATAAATCACTTTAACTTTGTTTACAAAACTAAAGATTGAATAAATTTGCAGAACAATGTGACCTTTTGTAGATAAATTAGTCCTTCCTTACTTTATCCCCAGTTTTAACGACCCTAAGGAAGAAGACTTTTGAAAACACTGTGGGTAAAGGAGAAAATGCTGGTCACCAGCATTTTCTCCTTTTCCCACAATGTTTTCTACTCTTTTAAAGAAAGATACTATTTCTTCACCAAAATTCAATTCATTGTCCGCAAATGCTTAAAATCTGGACAAGTCCAAAAACTTTGTGTGCTGTTTAGAGATAAATTAAAAACAACGTGCACGTCACAATAGAGAGCAAATGAGACAACCGAGACAACTAGGGCCACGGTACCACATCCAGGCACTTGATGCAGCCAAACAGTCTGAGGCGTCCAACATTTCAACACAACCTCTTCAGACACAGCTGATATATCAGCACATACAACCCAACACTTTGCCTTACTTAACTTTTATGTACTAGTACTTTGCACATTAGTCTATTCAAACCAATGGCTGCTTTCTCCAATAACAATTCGAAACGATCATCAGCAGTGAGAGAGGAATGAATTCTGTAGAAATGACTATCATTATGAGTACTCTGAAATAAATTGGCTGACCGAGGAATTTGAACCAGCGAGCCCTGCGTTTCGTACTTAGCTACAAGGCTCGGCTCAAAACTAAGATGACTTACACAAGAAATAATAGAACGGTAAACACTAAACTGTTTAACTGAATTTTGAAAATTATACGATAAACTAGGAACTATCATAGCTGAAGCCCCCGTCACACTAAATTAGTTGTTAGAACGTCTTACCCCGTCCTGACATAATCGGAAAACGGGTTGTGGTCGGGGTAGAACGTGTAATTTTGACCTGATAATCCTGAAGCCCCTGTCTCAACAAACCTGTTTTTCGAAAATCTTACCCCGGCCAACAAAATCGGAAAACGGGCTGCGGTCGGGATAGGACGTGTAATTCCGGTGGGTAAAATGCAAACGCGCTGCCATTCGATGCCCTAAATACTGCATTGCGTCTCTGTTAGGATCGAAGTACAGCAGTTCCGTTTGCAGTCTACGTCCATCTCGTTAAAAGTACGTTGTCACTCCGTCTAATTGCAGGCAAAAAATTTTGAGCAGGCTCAAAGTTCTGGAGCACCCTTCCCGTTCTACCACGTCCATTAAGTTCGTAAACAGATCGTAAAAAGGTTGCTAATAAGTCCACTCCGTCCGAACACAGTTTAAGTCCGTTCGGCAACAATTTTCGGAACGAAATGAGAACGAGTTTGGTGTGACAGGGGTATTAACCCTAATGCTGCTAAATAAGTTAAATGAAACTTTCTAGCCGATTGTAAAAACCCGAATGTTGGTATCTAAATTTATTTTTTGGACAAAAATATTTCCTTATCAAACAATGTAGATCCAAAATCAGACTGCACGTTCTGTGCAGTCTAATCTTGTCTACATTGTCCGCTAAAGGTTCATTGAGTCGCGCTTGGCAGCCTAAGGGTTAAAACATTGTGATAACTTTGTTGATTTTAGAACTGATTAATTCTATACAATCGATGAAAATATATTCTTGAAGTTATTTGTAACAGGGATACCTGTCAGGATGGCTATCACAGCTGCTTATTACAGCTGAATTGTGGTAGCGATCAACCTCTGAAGAAAAGACGAGGATTTCAAAGTTCTTTGATTCAAAACAAAACATTATCTTTTGGTTTTGAGTCTGGAATTAGAGCAAGGTACACCCTGGGTAAGTTTTACATTCTACAACATTACGAAAAACAGAAAAGGCCCTATAAAAGGGTACACTATCATCTTGGAACTGAGCCATGCTCTGGCAAAAGGGGTTAATGCATCTCCGTGATGCATGATACCAACGGAAAGTCATAACATAATTAGGGATCGATAAAATCCATTTTGTCTAACGACTGACTGAATCTGGAGAAAGAGAGTTCCTTGGAAACGCAAGAAAAAAATCATTATTAGCAAAAAGTATCGAACCATGTCAGCCTGCGCAAGCTGACATGGGTCGATACTTTTTTGCAGATGCTTGCCGATCATCAGTTAACCCTTATCCTGCTGAATAACTAAAATTAGATTTTTAATTCAATAGAAAAAAACAAATATTGCTATTTCATAGTTATGTTTTGGGGAATAATATCTCCTTCTTCGACAGTGTAGGTCCAAGATCTTCACTGTCCGCAAAAGGTCAGTGAGTCGCGCTTAGCAGCCTGAGGGTTAATTCATTTTCATGCAGACGACATATTAATGTTGAGATCTGTATTTGAAAGGCTGGTTACCAGCTTTAATTTTTCTCCTTTTCCCACAAATGTTTTCAAAAGGCTTTTTCGTCAGGGCCGTGAAACACGGGGTTGTTTGGTAGTTGGTCAAGAGTTCATTATTTTCTGTTTCTCGTGTTTCCGTCTCGAGTTCACATCTTGCTCACCACCCTTTCACAAACTTTCAAGATAACCTTCACCATAGCCTCCATATCATTGCCTACGAATTGTTCTCTAAGTTAACCTCTAAGGGAAGTCTATCTTTCTCATATAAATGAAATATGTGCTGTATACTCTTTTTACAATTCTCTTTGGAGCAGCTAGATTATACAATCTTCCGGTTCGAAACTTTAATGAACGTCGCGATCAGGCGCTCTGTCTACATTTGCGAAATGGTTTTTGTAATAGATCTAGCTCTACCTGTAATTATTGTTTTCATACAGATGCTCAATCCTCAACAGATCTCTGCTTGACGAATCCAACGTCACGCGAAGCTTTCGCCTGTTGTGTTTCGTTTCCTAGTTAATCTTTCTTTCCCTCTATTTTGTTTGTAAACATTATCGACGGAAGTAAGGAGCAGACGATATAAATTGTTTACATGACGTCATAACTGAATCACGTGGTCATATATGTAACGAGGTCGAAGCATTCGGCATCCTCGGGTGATGGATGTAGGTATGGAATCGGCAGTTGTGACGTGTAGAGGTCGAACGAACTTAACACTTCATAAAAAATGACAACCAAATGCCATAAGTTACTTCCCTTGTGTGCATATGTATGCACCATGTAAGCGTCATTCACCAATAATATCAAATTTTGCAGTCTATCGCCATCGTTTGATTGGGCCACATGTGCAAGAATGATCACTAATGTTGGGCAGTGGTTTAATGTACAATACTTTGAAGTGGTAATTTATACTTACATGTACCTCCTTTTGTCATTTTTTTTTTTAAGTCATCAATTGTCATTTCTACCATTTTTTTCTAAATCAACAACCACGTTCTTCTTTTTTGTACGGCTGCTACTACAAACTACAATCAAATGGAGACATTTTCAGTAAAATTTTGAAACATTCAGTAGCAAACGTCGTAATTCAAAGATCAGACTGCACAGCTTTGTGCAGTCTGATATTTGATCTAATCCGTTCGTAAAAGTTGCTAAAATGCCGCCCACTGCATAGCAGAAAAGATGCAAAAAAATGCCGGCAGATCTTGGCTGTACATAATTTAGTAGGCCCTGCATGTATACAGAAAGATCGCACCTGAAAGAAAGTGCGTTTCGGTGATTTTCGGACGCGTTCAGGTGTGAAGATGCAATCAAAATTCAATATAAGTTCGTTCCGGATGTTTTTAACACGATATGGGTTTCGGTAAATTAATTTGCATTCCGGTGTTTCGGTACATTCCCTTACTCCGTCGAGTTCATCTGACCTTCACATTGTCAAACATGAATGGAACACATGCTTTGCGAGGTCGGTTATCTTACCGGCGTGAGTAGAAAAATCAATTTAACGAAACTGAAAGTCCTATTTACTACGATATATATCTTTAAACCCAATAATTCATCAAGATTTCAATATAAATTGTATAACATGGTGTTTAAATTATTTTTAAAAATTCCCATTCCACAGAACATTTAAAATAAAATCATTTTTAGTTTTCTTAAAATTCGTCCAATAGTTCTATTTATTTCTCAAAGTTTACCAATGTTATTGTCTGTCTCGTGTATCTAGAACGGCCCACTGGCCTAAATAAGGTTTTAGTTTGTTTCTTCTTCATTGACGTTTAAGGACTGTAAGGCATTGTTGAAACGGTGCAAATTTGGAAATAAATAAGTAGATCTAATGCAACTAGATCCGAGACTGCGCACAAAGGTCTGTATTTTGTACATATCCTGCCGATCTTTTCTAGTTTCGATTACGTCAACGATTCGATCCACGATCTTTCGCGCTAAAAGGAAAGTTCGCCTACTGCGCGCAGTGCAGGTGAACAGTTTTTTGTATGAAATCATGCGACATGTATTTCAGAAATGGGGAGAAAATGAAAATATTAGCAAAAGGCAAAGCTAGGAAAGGAGAAAGTACCGGTTTACGCGGTTATAATGCTGGTAGCCAGCATTTCCTCGTTTTTGTACCAATGTTTTCTCGTATTTTTATCGACAGGGTTCCATCATTTGAGCCACATTCAATGAACTGGTTACAAATTATTTTAGTTGGACATATCTGAACTTTATCTTCTGGTAAAGAGTTCACTATCAGAGAAGGAGGAATACCCAGACAGAGATACGCCAAATCAAACTAGCTGAAATTTAACCCTTTCCCAAATGGTAAATTCTAGAATCTCCAAAATTCCTAACAGCTGCAAATGACAAAAAACTGGGCACAAATGAGTTGGAGTTCTGTGATAGGATAGAAAATATTGTGGGGAAAAGGAAAAAATGGTGATTACTAGCATTTTTTCCGTTCCCCACAATGTTTTCAAATGCCTTGTAGCTCAGAGGTAATAAAACTTGGAATTATGTGGTAAAGGGTTAAAGCTGGTTTTAAGCCTTAACCATAATTTAAATGATGTGTAGGAGGAAGTTTTTTGAAAACTTGGAAAAGGTGAAAATGATGGTGACTGTCATTTTCTTTTTTTCACACGATGTTTCGAGAGACAAATTCCATCCTTTGAGCCACCTTTAACCCCAACGGCGCTGACAAAAAAACCTGCATACATTTTCAGTCTAGAAATAAGACCTAGATAATTGCAATTTCAAAGTTGCTCTTGTTCAGAATGTCTCAGGAAAGTGGACATTGTAGATCAAGGATCAGACTGCACATTTTGTGTAGTCTGATCTTGATATGGTGGCTGCAAAGTCAACAATAGTTGTGAAGGGCACTTTAAGGGTGAACTTGTTGTCTTAAAATGCTTTCAATTTGGACTGGTCTGAAACTTGTATCATTTGGTAAAGAGTGTGTGGTTCCCTACATATCAAATTGCTCAGTTACAAGGGGATGGTTTCTACTTCTCCCAGAGTGTTTTCTACTCATTTAGAGAATTTTATGTTATTCTCATCAATTTGAAATTGTCATCTGCAGGCTCATCGGTTTGGAGGGGTCCAAATTTGTCGTTTGGGAAGAGCTAAATATTGTTATTTAACATCAAGGGCTATTAACATTTTATGTAAATAGATATTGTATTGAGATGTATTTTGGGCCAGAGGCCTTTATGTACTATTAAAATTTCTGTTCTGTTCTGTTCTGTTCTGTGAAGTGAAGGGATAACTGCTGGAAACAATGTCCAAATTATTTGGGCTTTATTTATAAGGACACCTTCACAGTTGTCTGCAGCAAGATTGTTACATTTACAGGGTGATAAGAAAATGCAACAGTATTGATTGTTACAGAAAGTAAAGCCATCTGTTGCAGTTCAGTAGCAGTCCAATAGTTTACTGTCATACACTCATGGTTTCTGCTTCTTAATGACTTTTGGACATGTGATAAGTCCTTTTGCCTTTTCAAGAATTATTTTAGGTTGAAGAACACTGTCACATTTACCTAATCTGTATTTTAATGCTTCTTCTCTAACCCTACCACATGATCCTGAGTTTTAACAATCTGGAAGACAAAGGCTTTTGAAAACATGGGAAAAGGAGAAAATGCTCATTAAATAGTGCTTGTCTACTCTATCAAAGACAGAAATCATTATTTGAACTAAAGTAATTTTATCGTCCACAATAGCTAAATCGAGTCTAAAATTTTGGGGGTTGGTATAAAGTTAACCCATTACCAGACACCAATTTCAGAATGGTTCATATTGAAAGCATTTGCAGACAACAAATCAAATATGGCTCAAATGATTTGTCTTTGAAAATGGTAAAAAAGGTTGTGGCAAAGGAGAAAATGCTTGTTACAGCAGCTTCTTATACCTCTCAAAGTTTTCAAATGCCTACTTCCTTAGGGTTGTTAAAACACAGGATTGTTTGGCAGAGGATTAACTTTTTACCACACAATCTTGAGTTTTAATAACCATGAAAAAGAAGGCCTTTGAAAACATTATTGGACAAGGAGGAAATGTTGGTAACAAGTATTTTCTCCTTTTCCATAATTTTTTTCTTCCTGTTCACTGACAATGTCTATTATTGGAATCACTGGATATTTCGTCTACTGCAAATGCTTTGATTCTGATGAAAAACTAAAATTTTTATCATTTGATAGAAAGTTGAGCTACTATTTTGCTAAAGAGTTACCTCTTCACCCCATGACAAAAAATGGACAAGTCTAAATTAAAAGTACAAACTACCGAGATTTTACTATATTGTGAATATGGACAAGCCTAAAATTTTGTCCTGTGGTATAGAGTTTGATGGAATGTTACAATTAGTGACATTCTGACCTACTGATATTAATGCTAACCCACTACTAAATAACTCAGCAAGAATTTTCTAGTTTATTATGCAGTTTTGTGTCACATTTATTTTGTCATCTGCACAAGCTTTCAATTTGGATTTGTCTTAAGTTATGTCTTTTGGTAAAGAGGTAACTCTTTCCCTTTTCCCCACAACAATATTTTAGACTAGTCCAAATTAAAAGTGTTTGCAGATGACAAATTAAACTTGGCTCAAATGATCAGAATTGTTTCTGAAAGGTTAAAAAACATAGTGAGAAAAAGGAGAAAATGCTGGTTACCAGCGTTTCTCCTTTTCCCACAATTTTTTCAGAGTCTAATTTCCCAGAGTCATTAAAACTCAGGATCCTGTGGTAATGGGTTAAATGTTTTTCACCATCCAATGTAAGACTGAGCTATGTCCTTTTCTCCTTGGTGTCATTTTGTACCAGTTTACCCAGATAACACAATTTTTAGTTTGTTTATATCGGAGTTTAACGCCATTTTAACAGCTTTGGTCATATCACAGCACTCAGTGCCCATATGCATTTGTTTCCTGGCTTTCTCATACCAGTACTAACACAACTTTCTTTCCAAGTCATTGACAACTTTTCTCATGTGCATCAGAGATGAGAGGGATAAATGACGGCAAAGAATGTTTGCCTCAACCAGGTATTGAACTCACAACCAACAGGTCACAAGTCAGATACGGGAACCACTTAACTACCTGGGCACACCCAGTTTTTAGACCCATCCGTATTGAAAGCATTCGCAAATGACAATGAAGCCTGGCTCATATTATGAGATTTTATTTAGAAAGGATATAAAATATTGTGGGAAGGGAAGAAAATGCTGGTAACCAGCATTTTCTCCTTTTCACCACCACCTTCAAAAGCATCTTCTGTAATGGTTGTTAAAACTTGAGATTGTATGGTAAAGGGTTAACTGAAAGATCTAGACATGCAGATTGTAATGTAATCATTAATTGGCTGATGTTCAAAATGAACTGGAGTGTAAATTGTATTGACTTATTTTCTTATATATATTTTAGGTATATGTGCAAGAAAAGTTGATTTATATGCTTCTCTATATGGTGATTATGGGCATTGTCAAGATTAAATCAGTTATACTGCCGTGGCTAGTGCACTTATCAATGCTTTCCTGTAGTTTCTTTCAGCATTACTTCTCACAATATTCCTCACCAGCCACTTGCTGCTTTCCCACATAACCAATATCAAAAGAACGATTAGGGGTGAGAGAGGAATGAATTTCTGTAGCAATGACTATCACTATCATCAATCCTCAGAAGGCAAGTTGTTGAGTCAGAGATTTGAATCAGTCACCCATGGTCTCAAGTCCTCTACCCTACCGACTCTGCCACACGGCTCAGTTCAAGAAAAGTCAAAATGTGTCTTTGGTCATGTTAATTTAGCTGTACATGTATTTGACAAACATTAAAAAAAAAATGTCAGTCATCTATAGCAAATTTATTGCAGCTAGGATAGAATGAGACGCACATATTGTGATAAAATCTTGTTTTCTGTTGCCAACAAGATGAATATAGGACTGAAGAATTTTCAATATGCTTTAACTCTTTACCAAATGACAAAATTTTAGACTGGTCTGAATTGGGAACTTTTGCAGACAACAAATTAAAGGTGGCTCAAATGGCACAGTTTGTCCTTAATAGAGTAGAAAACATTGTGGAAAAAGGAGAAAATGCTGGTTACCAGCAATTTCTCCTTTTCCCACAATGTTTTCAAAAGGCTTCTCTCCAAGGGTCGTTAAAACACGGGACTATTTGGTAAAGAGTTAGGCCTTTGTGAATATCAAACATGTTTGATCTTGTTCAGTTTTCTTTTTTTTTTTCTTTTCTTGGTTGGTGTTGGATTAAATCCATCCTAAACGACAAAATTTTATACTGGTCCAAGTTAAAAGAAAATTCAGACAACAAATTAAAGTTGGCCTAAATGACCAGATTTGTTCTTGAAAGGGTTGAAAACACTGTGGGACAAGGAGAAAATGCTGGTTACGCACATATCTGCTTTTACCAAGATATTTTCAAAAGCTTATTTTCCTCAGGGTTATTTAAGTCAAGATTGTGTGGTATAGGATTAATTTCAATAAAACCCTCAAATTCCTCTTCTCTGTTGTTAAAACACTGGACTGTTTGGTAAGAGGTTTTAAACGCTTTACCACATGACAAAACTTTAGGCTTGTCAAAATCAAAAGCATTTGCAGGCAACAGAAGTACCCACAACAATAGGATTTGTTTTTAAAGGAGAAGAATACATTTTTGGAAAAGGAGAAAATGCTGGAATATTCTCCTTTTCTGACAATGTTTTCTACTTTTTTTTCCTACAGCATTGTTAAAACACACAGGATAGTATAGTAAAGTATAACTGTTTTTGCAAACAATATTATGCGTATGATTAATATGGTAGGATTTAACTTTGAAAAAGTAGAAAACATTGTAAGAAAAGGAGAAAATGCTGGATACCAACCACAATGGATTCACAAGCTGATTTCATCAGGGTTTGTTTGGTCAATGATTTTTTTTCCTGGTACCGGTAATTTGAAACATGGCAACAGAAATAAAAAGATTCAGAAGGTGACTTTATAAAATTGTTTAAGGTGACTTTGAAAAATTGACATTGCACAGGTACAGTACTGTACTCAGTGATGCGATAATGATATATTTTGCAAAGATTATGAAGGTTTGGCTATTTGGATGTCAGACACATTGTGGAAGGTAGGAAAAGTACTCTTACAATGCTGTTTAACTCTTGAATCTTTACCAAACAACAGAATTCTGGACTTGTCTAAATCCAAAGCACTTGCAGACAACAGTTTAAGGATAGGGCACCCTATTGTGATTCGTGTAACATCGCCTTTCATCGCCAAAACCAAACAGATTCGGCTAAGACTTGGGTAGTCCGTAATCGATGCAGAGATGCAGTGTCTATCAGCCAATGATTACAGATTACCGGAGTCTTAGCCAAATCCGTACGTTTTTTCGGCGACGAAAGGCGATGTTATACCAATCCCATTAGGGCGCCGTATCCTTAAATGTGGTTTAATTATTTACCACAAAATCCTGACCTATAACAACCCAAAGGGAGAAAGCGTTTGAAAACATTGTGAGAAAAGGAGAAAATACAACAAGCAACAAGCATTTCTTTTCTGTCTTCCACAATGTTTTCTACCCTATCAAAGAGAGAAATCATCAGTTTAGCAATAGTTGATTTGTTGTCTGCAAATGCATTCAATTTTTTGCAGTCCAAAATTTTTTCGTTTGATTCAGAGGTAAATCATGGGGTTTGTCTTTGAAAGGCTAGAGAACATTGTGGATAATGTAAAAGGGACAGAAGGCATTGTGGGAAATGAAAGAAATGCTGACAACCAACCTTTTCTCGTTTTCTAACAAATGTTTTTGAAGGCTTTTTCCTCATGGTGGTTGGACAAGATTAAAATTTTGCTGTCTGGTAGAGAGCCAAAGAGATTTCGCATTAAATCGTTATGCAAAAAGCTTGTTTTTTTCCATAAATGAATTACATATAAATCAAGACTTGGTCTTCCTTTATTTCAGATCATCAATTGACGTAAGTCTTACTCCTCATTTCCTTGACTGACAAATTTCAAACGATGAGATCAGCAGTGAGATCCCTAGTGAGGACTTGTGCCTCCAGAAAACAAAGTGGCTTTCAACCAAGGTTTTGTGTATTTAGTACAAGTGGCGTGAAGAAGGTCCACGGTTCTTCTAAATCTGGATCCAGTGGGAAACTCCAATCTTTAAAGAATGTGAAAGTAGCTGAAGATTTTGCAGAGCTACCACAGCTTAAAGTACCAGAGAATGACCTTCTGGTCTTTCGTGGAATGGAGACGGAATTTCCGTGTTTAATGAGAAAGTAAGATTCATAATTTATTGAACATTAACCCCGTAACTCTTTGCCAAACAATCATACTATCATGACCCTTTAGATTCTATTTTAAAGAACATTATGGTAAAAGGAGAAAATACCAGTGTTTTCTACTTTTCCTTGTGGTTTTCTTTTCAAATGAAGACAAGTACCATGACTTCAGGAAGGCTTAGTATGTGACCAGCAAGTACTTTTAATTCTAATTTCTGGCATAGGGTTAACTGTATCACTACTGAAGAAATAAATTGCATTTTCTCAAAGGCTAAAAATGTTTTTTCTCTGCAAGATCAAGAGACAGTTCCATTATAATCTACCGGTAGTATATAGAAGTGGACAGTGTAGATCAGAGATTAGACTGCATGTTCTGTGCAGTCTGATCTTGATCTACATTGTCCACAAAAGCTGCTGGTGTTGTCTATGGTATGGAAAGAGTTAATGGGACATATTTTTTGAAAATTTGATTCTTTTTTTGAGAGAACTTACCAAAGAATATCAGACAGAGTGGATCCATGGTCAAATGGTGTCTAGTGCTAAGCATTCTATATGCAGATTACCAGCATCTTTTCTTTTTCCCACAATGTTTCCAAAAGCCTTCCTCCACAACATTGTCTAGTAAATGGTTAAACACATTTCAACTGATTGCAATATTTAGTGAAAAATAATTTTTTTTTGACATTTTGTCTTTTCAGTCAAGCAACTGGACCTGAACCGGAGTATCGAAAGATAGTTTCAGGTTTCAAAACTTTCAAAACGGAATACCCGTTCCGAATGAAGTACAACAATGCTGTGTTACCAGAGCTTAGTGTGGCCTTTGAGACTTGGGGAGAACTGAATGATGCTAAAGACAATGCAGTTATTATTCATGCGGGCTTATCTGCAAGTTCACATGCTAGAAGTCATGAGGTATAAAAATGTATATTAACCCTTTGCACACAAGTTTGAATTACCCTGGGAAAGATGTCTTTTGAACACATTGTGGGTAAAGGAAAAAATGTCGCTAACCAGCATTTTCTCCTTTTCCTACAATGTTCCCTTTATCTGAGCTACATTTAAACTGCCGTCTGCAAATGCTTTCAATTTGTACTCTTCTGGTGAAGAGTTAAGCAGTAATTCTAACTATGACTGTACCATACCTGTTTGTTTTAGATATACCTTGTATTTGTGACAGTAACACACAAGAAAAAGTTAAGCAAAAATGAAAAAGTCTTACTTTTTTAGCTCCACTGGCCGAAGGCCAGCGGGCTTATGTCATGGCCTGTTGTACGTCGTGCGTCCGTCCGTCCGTGCGTTAACTTTTTTTTTAAAACGTCTTCTTCTCTGAAACTACCCATCCAATTTTGATGAAACTTAACAGAAATGATCCTGCCATGGTCCTCTTCAGAATTTCTTGAAAGAATTTAATTCCTTCAAAAACTCTGGTTGCCATGGCAACAAAACTGAAAAATTTTGAAAATCTTCTTGTCTGAAACCGTAAGGCCAAGGGCTACCAAATTTGGCATGTAGCTTTATCTAGTGGACCTCTACCAAGTTTCTTCAATTTATAGCCCTGGGGTCAAAATTGGCCCCGCCCCGGGGGTTACAAGTTATACATGGGCTTATTTAGGGAGAACTTTAAAATTCCTCTTCTACCTAGCCATAGGGCCTAGAGCTACCAAATTTGGCATGTAGCTTTATCTAGTGGACCTCTGCCAAGATTGTTCAAATTATAGCCCTGGGGTCAAATTAGGCCCTGCCCGGGGGTAACAAGTTTTACATGGCCTTATATAACAAGTTTTACATGGGCTTATATAGGGAGAACTTTAAAATTCTTCTTTGACCTAGCCATGGGGCCTAGGGCGACCAAATTTGGCATGTAGCTTTATCTAGTGGACCTGTACCAAGGGTGTCCAAATTATAGCCGAGGGGTAACATGTTTTACATGGGCGGGCTTATATAGGAAAATCTTTCGCATCTAGCTATAAGGGCTAGAGCTATCAAATTTTGCATTTAGCTTTATCTAGGGGGTCTCTATCAAGGGTGCCCAAATTGAGAAAAATTTGAAAATCTTCTTGTTTATAACATTCAAGAACTGAATTATTTGGTATGGAGCTTTATATTGTGGACCTCCACCAGGATTCAAATAATTATAGCTTTGCGATCAAAATTGGCTTTGCCCATGGATCACAACTTTCTCGTAGGATTAGATAGAAAAATGTTTGCATGTCCTCGTGTTTGAAATCAATTTGCTGAATATTGTAATGTTTGGCTTGTAGTGTTTTTACTTAATAGCCAGTGGAGCGATACAGGGTCATCATGGCCCTCTTGTTTAATGATAAGCATCACATGAAAAGTATTTCAATATGCAGAATGTTGTTGATTTTGGCACTACAAAATGCTGTGAATTTTAGTATTGGTATGTTAAAAGTACAACAAACATAATCATTAAAGAATGATAGGATGTGCTTTACTATTCAAAGTAAGGAATAAAACTGATTCAACAAAATTCTGATGACATCTTATAATGATCTTGTGTCATCACAAAATCTTAGCTCAAACATTACCAAGATGAGAAAATTCATAATGGCTGTATTGCACTGAACATTAACAAGCGAGTTTAATGTGGTAAAAAAAAATATATTTGCAGGACAACCCAGACCCAGGGTGGTGGGAGAAGTTTGTGGGACCTGGATGTGCAGTAGACACAGATAAATTTTTTGTGATATGTACAAACACTCTAGGGGGCTGCTATGGGAGCAGGTAAGCACAAAGAAGGATGTTATCAAAGTTTGCAAAAGTTATATCAGAATTTGTGCTACTCTTCATTAAGAATACCAGGCAAGAAAAAAAGTAAAAAGTTGATACTTAACCCTTTTACCACACAATCCCGGGTTTTCATGACCCTGAGAAAGAAGCCATCAGAAAACATTGTGGGAAAAGGAGAAAATGCTGGTAACCAGCATTTTCTCCTTTTCCTACAATGTTTTCTACCCTTCCTAAAACAAATTTCAGTGTTTGAGTCACATTAATTTTGTCATCTGCAAATGCTTCCAAGTTGGACTAGTCTAAAATTATGTCGTTTGGTAAAGAGTTAATGACTGTTGTGTCAAGATTTTTGGATAAATGCTAGTAAACTTTTATGAATAATTATTTTAGCAACATGGAATTTTTCATCTGCCAATGCTTTCTATTTGTTTACAGGTTGCAAAACTTGTGGAGAAAAGTTTACTCTTTAACAAACAACAAAATTCTATACATGTCCAAATTAAAAGCATTTTGAGATGACATAGACTCAAATGTTGGAATTTGTCTTTGATAGAGTGGAAAACATGGTTGGAAAAGGAGAAATGCTCCTTTTCCCACATTGTTTTCAAAAGCCTTCTTTCAAAAGCCTTTTCTCACAGGGTTGTTTAAACTGGGGATTGTTTGATAAAAAGTTAAAGTATTATCATGGGATGTTTGTGAGTACAATGTGACAGTAAGTTGACCTTGATATCAAAGTACTGATAACAGTTTCCTGGTTTATGTTCTAGATTGTTGACTACCTGTAATTCGTTCATAAGTCATGTGATTTAACTCTTTCACTACCAACACGAGAAATTTACATTTCTTCTGAGGTCTAAAAGTTAACTGTTTTTGCTACTGAGGATGAATTAAGTGATAATCTAGCATCAGATAGCAGATAGCGTAGATCAAGATCAGAGCAGTCTGTCTATACACGTACATTATCTATAATATTTTCATCCCAAAATTTGGCCTATAAAGAATTGTTACCTTCATATTAACTATTTTGTATAAAATTAAATTTTACCTGGTTTAACCCTTTACCACTCGACAAAATTTTAGACCTGTCCAAATTAAAAGCATTTGTAGATGACAGTTTTAACGTGGCTCATATGAAATGATTTTTCTTTGATAGGGTAGAAAACATTGTGGGAAAAGGAGAAAATGCTGGTAACCAGCATTTTCTCCTTTTCCCACAATGTTTTCAAAAGCCTTCTCTTTTAGGGGGCGTTAAAAGTCGTCATTGTGTGGTAAAGGGTTAATGAAAGGATGATGATAAAGTAATTTAAAAATCTCAAAATATACAAGTTATGCTCTGTGAAATGTTGGTCAATGCAAAAAGTATCAACCAATGTCAGTAAGTACAGTCCATGCAGGTTGACCTGGGTCAAAACTTTTTGCTATTGGTAATTTTTTTTGCATGTCAAAGAATCATTCTGCCTTGTGATTAAGATGGTTTAAGACAAAGTGAGTTGATTTTATTAAATTTTGACAACTTTCTAGGTATGATGCATTATGGCATCAAACCCCTTTTCCCCAGAGTCAACGTCTCTGAAAAAGAGGCATCTTCAAATAATACAGCATTCTTTCCTGTTCCCACAATGTATTGTATCCTTTGTGATAGTGAATTTCAATTTGTTAGTCACTTTTATTATGTCCTGTGCTTAGTGCTTTCAACTTAGACAACCTTAAAAATTTTGCCATAGGGTAGAGGACTAACCCTTTACCGTACAATCTCAAGTTTTAATGGCCCTGAAAGAGAAGACTTTCGAAAGCATTGCAGAAAAGGAGACATTGCTGGTAACCAGCATTTTCTCCTTTTTTCCACAATATTGGGTACCCTATCAAAGACCAAAATCATCATATGAGCTACATTTGATTTATGTTCTGCAATACCTTCCATTTCTGTCGAGTCCAAAATTTTGTCCTTTAGTAAAGGGTTAACCCTTTACTAAACAACCCCGGGTTTTTACGGCCCTGAGAGAGAAGGCTTCTGTTTTCTACCCTTCCCAAAACAAATTTCAATTTTTGAGTCGCATTAATTTTGTCATCTGCAAATGCTTCCAATTTGGACTAGTCGAAAATTACGTCGTTTGGCAAAGAGTTAAATGGAAAAAGGCAAGTGTACCGTTATAAATACTAACCTTGTTACCTATGTTGTAATATCATCTTTATAATAATACACTGCAAATTTATCTTCAATTAAAATCCTTAAGTCTATACAAAACAGCAAAAATGTTACACTCATCCAAATTTAAATCATTTGCAGACGACAAATCAGAACGGGCTTAAAGACTGAATCTTATTTTTGATAGGGTAGTAAACATTGTGGAAAAAGAAGAAAATGCGGTGTACTAGCCTTTTTTATTTCCTTTCCCACAATTTTTCAAAAGCCTTCTTCCCCCCAGAGTCTTTGAAACTTTGGATTGTTTGGTTTGATGCATTTGCAAATGACCTCGGTTCTCAAACTCAGTCTGCCTGTGCAGTCTGATCAGGCTGACCTCGACGAAACCTTTTACTGTTGGTCAATTTTTTGCATGAAGAAAGGACCTATCTATCTTTTGATTCAGTTGTTTGTAAGACAAAATGGAATTCATGGATGAATAATTATCTCTTTACCACACAATCCCGACTTTTAACGACCCTGAGAAAGAAGCCTATAGAAAACATTGTGGGAAAAGGAGAAAATGCTGGTAACCAGCATTTTCTCGTTTTCCCACAATATTTTCTACCCTATCAAAGTCAGAAATCATCATGTTTACAAGATTTAATTTGTTGTCTCCAGATGCTTTGAATTTGGTACAGTCCAAAAATTTGTCGTTTGGTAAAGAGTTATATGATGGCTTGCACGGTATAATGTATGATAGAGATACATTAAACTCTCTTTTCAAAGAGCATGGCTTAGTTGTGATAGGTACCACAGGGCTAAAACTAATGTAAGAAGGCAAGTAGTTTGTGAGGCTCAACTACATATACTTGATGAAGAAAACATTAGTTCTTTTAATAAACAAAAAGTTTGTTTCATTTCAGTGGCCCTTCCACTATAAATCCAGTCACTGGTCAGGTAAGCCTACTTTAGCTGTCCAAGGGTAAGAACGCAGGAGGGGTAGGGAACAATATACAGATACAGACAACAAATCAATTATGACTCAAGTCACAGAAGTTGGCCTTGATAGGGTAGAAAACATTGTGGGGGAAAAAGAGGAAATGCTGGTTACTAGCATTTTCTCCTATGTCCACAATGTTTTCAAAAGCATGGTTTTTCCTGACCCCCTGTTCTTTGAATTTGGACCCTCAAATTTTCTTAATGTCCCCCAAAATTTCTATTTGTGCCTTCTCTACTTCATTTGAAGGGGGTCAAATGACCCCGAAATCAGAAAGTCAAGGGAAAACCCTGCAAAAGCCTTCTTTTTCAAGGTAATTAAAAGTGATACTCATTGCAACAGGGATTCATCTCTCTCTCACAGCAGATCATTGGTGATAATGTGAGAAAGCAGTAGTTTAGGTAGAATATTGTGGGAAGCACATGTACTTGTAAAAGGAGCTCAATGAAAGCATGCAAAGGTGCACTGGCTACTGTAATGTAGCTAAAATGATGTTGAAAATGCTGTAATTACCAACAAGCACATGTTTTGAAAAAAATCAATTATAAACTCTAACAATATTTGTTTATATGAAGTCATCCAAGCCAAATGATTAGAGTCTGACTTTAGCACCACTTTTTCTAGGAAATTCAGTCAGTTGAGCCCTAATGGTTTTTTGTCGGCTACTCAAGCTTTTATTATTGCCAAGTTAGAATTCTTTCATCTGGTGGAGAGTTGACTGCATTATTGTTTCAAACATAGAACAGACCCATAACTCTTTAACTGACAACCTCTGAGGAAGAATGCTTTCGAAAGCAAATTTTCCTTCTCCAACAATTTGTTCTACCTTGTCAAAGACAGACGTTTGTTTTAGCCATACTTGCTTGTAGTCTGAAAATGCCTTCAGTCCAAAATTTTGTCGTTTGTTAAAGAGTTAAAGAGACTAGTAATGAGATCCTTCCCTAAAGTTTTAAGTTGTAGCTTTCTTTACCCAGAATGTCTATACAAGGCAGACAGTGGAGATGAAAGATCAGACTGCAGATTTATGGTAGTATAATCTTGAGCTACTTTGTTCACAAAAGTAACTTGATTGGAAAAAAGGTAAGTCATCTGTTCATCTATTTCAGGCGTATGCAACAACTTTTCCAGTAGTCAGTGTGGAGGACATGGTTAATGCTCAATTTCTGGTGCTGGACCATCTAGGAATAGAGACAGTAAGCATTAACCATTAAGACAATATATACATTTTCAGATGCTTGTGAGTGCAGTGCATACTGAGATTAAAATGCATGTTCTGTCTTGTCTGCCACTTGATTCTCAGCTTTGAGCTGAAAGTCTCTGTAACCCTGTAGCACACTTTCTGGAGTTTTTATGACCCCAAGGAAAAGAGCTTTTGAAAACATTACGAGAAAATAGTGAAAAATGCTCATAACCAGCATTTTCTCCTTTTCCAACAATGTGTTTTACCCTTTCGAAAGCAATTACCACTTTATGTGCTATGCTTAATGTCAGCTGCAAATACTGTGAATTTGGACATGTATAAAATTTTGTCATTTGTTAAAGAGTTACAAAAAATATAATTCTTCAATTTCAGCTACATGCTAGTGTTGGATCATCACTAGGTGGTATGTGTTCTCTAATGTCTGCCGCCTTGTATCCTGAAAGAGTTGGAAGGTAAAATAATCGTAGTCTAAACTTGTCACCTCCTGCGATGTAAACTTGTTGCCTCCTGTATTGTGAACTTGTTGCCTCCTGTGTTGTGAAGCTGTTATCTCCTGCCGACAACTGTTTTTGTCATGTAACATTGGAACCCATTGTTAGCAAAAAGAGAAATTGTTCATAATGAACATATGTTGAAATTATTATCATATTCTTACATATTTTCTTGAGTAATTGCAAATGGGAACTGCCTATCTGTCCTTCTGTTGGTCATTTTATGGTGCACACAGATCTTTAAATTATTGTGAGCTCACAGTTATGTTTATATTTCAGAATGGTCTCAATATCAGCAATCTGCTCACAGTCACACTCATGTTTCAGAATGATATCTCTATCATCATGTGCTCTCAGTCACATTTTTGCTTAAGAATGACCGCTTTCTCATCCTGTGCTTATCTCTCTACAGCACCATGTTTTCAAAGTCATGTTTACTTTTCAGAATGATTTCTATAGCACCATGACTTCACGGTCATGTTTACATATCATAATGATCTCCAAAGCACCATGTTTTCATGGTCATGTTTACATTTCAGAATGATCTCTATAGAAACATGACTTCATGGTCATGTTTATTTATAACGATCTCTACAGCACCATGTGTTAAGTCATGTTTACATTTCAGAATGATCTCTATAGCAGCATGACTTCACAGTCATGTTTACATATAAGGATCTCTACAGCACCATGAATTAACAGTCATGTTTACATTTCAGAATGATCTCTATAGCACCATGACTTCACAGTCAAGTTTACATACAATGATCTCCAAAGCACCATGTGTTCACAGTCATGTTTACATTTTAGAATGATCCCTATAGCAACATGACTTCACTGTCATGTTTACATATTATAATGACCATGTGTCCACAGTCATGTTTACATTTTAAAATGATCCCCATAGCAACATGACTTCACAGTCATGTTAACATATCATAATGATCTACACAACACCAGTGTTCTGCCGAGGCTGCGTATTTGCGATTTTCTCGCTAAAGAATTTAAAATGTTGTAGAAAAAATCAGTAAAAGGCGATTCCTGTCGCATATCAAAATTTGTGGAATCAGCCGTATAACTATTACAATTTAGTGTTTTTCATGGGCGCCAAAGGTACATTTATGCAAAATGAAATTTGATTGGACGCAGAACGAAAACATCAACCAAGTATTGGTCGTGTACTTGACTGTCATGAAGTAGTATCTTCTGCAATCTTAGTTGGAAAATGGTTTCGGCACCATGGCGAAAAAACCAGGTATTATCCTAAGCTTCTATGGTCAGCCAAAGCATACCAACAATCAGAGCCGTCAAAGTCTGATAATGATCTGATGCCCAGTACCTCAATCAACATCGTCAGAAGATAGTAAAAAATAGCTGTTTGACAGTTCTTAGTATTTAAAAGAGTATTCTTTGTTGGAATATGATCACGACTGCAACTTTATGGGTTGTAAAATGTGTTTGAAAAAACTAAAAAGTACGCATTTACTGAAAAAATAATGTAACTTCAGAACTACTACTCTTATTTACAACGTGCAGAGAACGTCTATAGTAGATCAGCTGTCATGGCCAGGTCTTTTCAGGGGGATTTTAAGAAAACTGTACGGTAGGGAAAGTCTCAATGAGAAATAATCAGCCGTGTTAGTTGCATTTAAATCCACATTTTGGCTAGTGAAAGAGAACATAGCAATTAACAAGTATGGGTATTGGGGAACTAATTTCAATTTCTTTTTTTTAAACCATTTCAATGCATAATAAATTTTGTGCCCAAACTTTTAAAAATTTCTCAAACTTTTCTGGATGAGTAAGACATTTGTCTCTACTTTTTAAAATCCTTGGCAGAACACTGCAGCACCATGTGTTCACAGTCATGTTTACATTTCAGAATGATTTCTATAGCAACATGACTTCATGGTTATGTTTACATATAATGATCTCTACAGCACCATGTGTACTTTCCAGAACGATCTTTATAGCACCATGACTTCACGTACATAATAACATATCATAAGGATCTCCACAGCACCACATGTTCACGGTCATGTTAACATTTCAGAATGATCTCTATAGCAACATGACTTCACGGTCATCTCCACAGCACCATGTGTTAACAGGCATGTTTACATTTCAGAATAATCCCTATAGCACCTAGACTTCACGAACATGTTTACATTTCAGAATGATCATCATAAATATGTTCACATTGGTGTTTACTTTTCTGAATTAACTCTATGGTACCATGTGTTCATGGTTATGGTCATGTAACAGATCCCTGTATCACCATGTTCTAACAGTCATGTTTCTATTTCAGAATGATCTCTATATCATCATGTGCTCACAGTCATCCATCATCAATAGCCATGAGATATTTACAAAGAAAGTGTATAATGACTGACCCAAACTGGAATAAAGGTCATTATTATAAAGGTGCTTATCCCAAAATGGGAATGAAACTTGCTAGGTAGGCTATTTTTCTGTTTAGCTATTTACTGAATAGTGCAATACTTTCACAACCCTGAAGAGGAGTGCCTTCATAAGTGTTGTAGGAAAGGAGAAAAATCCAGATTACAGAATTTTGTTCTTTTTCCACAATGTTTTCTTCCCTTTTGAGGAAGAACTCCATGAGTGGAGCCACATTAAATTTGTCATATGCAAATGCTTTCTGTTTTGAAGAATCTAAGATTTTGTGCTCTGTTAAAGAGTTGCATGAGCTTTTTCGTCAAAGCCATGATTCTTTGACTTCCATTTTTAATACCAAGATGTCTTTTTGCAAAACAGACAGTCTCCTGTAAATTTCATTCAGTAAAAAGTTTAAAACTACCATTTATAATTTAAGCCTATACAGATAATCTCCGGTTTTAATTAATCTTTTGAAAACATGGTGGGAAAAGAAAAAAATGCTGGTTACCAGCATTTTCTCCTTTTCCCTCCATGTTTTAAAAAGCCTACTTCTTTAGGGTCCTTAACTCTGGATTATGACGCAAAGGGTTAACCTATACATTTTGCACATAACACAAGGGAGATAACCACTGCAACTTTAAGAAGTGGACCAGTATGAGATGATTTCATTGTTTGAAAGATATTTGATAAAAAAAAAAAAGAACAGCATTCTCTATGTATAATCCTAATCTAAAGTACAAAAGAAACTTAATCAGATAAAACCACCTATTTCACACTTGACATATTTTTTTATAATACACCTGTGTATCTCTTTGGATTCAGATTCTGGTTAATTTTAGTTAAGAGTGCTGAAACCAGCAAAACCAACCACAGGAAAATAAAGTCATTATTACTAAAATGTATTCATGTGGAAAAATTTATGATTTTCATGTTTAATAACATAAATGCAGATAAAAATCATCAAAATTGTAGAAATACTTTGCTTTTCTGCCTTTATTAGCCATTTCATTTCACTTTTCATGTAAGTCACAGAGCTATCTTCTTGTGTATGGTACACATTTCAAATTGAACTACATCTGTAAACATTGACACCTGGATAGTAATAGGTTAAAGTGATGATGCAGGGTACTTTTTTGCCTTTTGTTTTGTGTGATGAATAATGATGATAAAATAGAATCTTACAAATATTGGTGTAGGCCTACTTGTATATGTAATTATCACTTTTACCAAACTGATTGACTAAAATGTATACATATGAGGCATGCCAAGGCTCGCATCATATCATTTCAGTCAACTTGTTCGATGAAAATGATAAAATATAAACTCTCATGTAAGATCCTCCATTTGGTTCAGTGTGGCATTCTTCAATCAAATTTTTCCCTTTTCTCCTATAACTTCAGGGAGATAGCTACAATGACCTACAGAAGTGGACCAGAATGGGATGAAAGATTTGGCAGAAAGAGAATTGACAATAAAGAACCACCTGCTCTCTGCCCAACCTTTCTGATAGAAAATTATATAGAATATCAAGGGGAACAATTCAGTGTCAAATTTGATCCTAATTCCCTGCTCTACATTTCAAAGGTAAGAGTAAATAATGTGTACCATATGGCCTGCAACACATGAAAAGGGGCGTTCGGACATTTGTGTAACGTGTCATCTCGGATCAGCCTGCATGTCCGCTCAGGCTAATCTGAAACGACACTTTCCGTTTTTATGTAATTTTCTGTTTCAGGCAAGTCTACTGTAGGACAAAATCTAATGTAGTCGTAAATTAGCCTGCACAGACTGCGCAGGCTGATCCAAGACGACACTTATCGCAAATGTCTGAATGCCCCTTTTCGCGTGTTGCAATCCATATATTGTTAGCCATTCTGGGCACTGCATGCCCATTATATTTCAAAAAGCAGCTGCTCCAAAGCATTGGCATCCTTTTGTGATGCGCTTGTGCTATGGAGCTTGTGCACAAACAAGAGACCTTTATGACTAAAGAAACAGCTTAACCCTTTACCACACAATCCCGCATTTGAATGACCCTGAAGTAGTTAGCATTTGAAAATATTGTGGGAAAAGGAGAAAATGTTGGTAACCAGTATTTCATCCTTTATCCTCATTGTTTTATAATCTTTCGAACAAAAATCCCATCATTTGATCATTTGAACCACACGTACCATGTTGTCTTCAAATGCTTTCAGTATGGAAAGGTTTGAAATTTTGTTGTGTGGTAATGGGATAAAACACCATAAAACAAGCCAATGAGATTTTTGCTTGAAAAAAAAAACAAGCCAAAAAAAAAAGAAAGAGGTCAACAGCAGCCGTGATTACTCAGAGCTCCAGATAAAGGGAATGATTTTGATTTCAAAATTGACAATATTAATTATTCTCCTCTAAACCCTATGTTGTGGGTACTCATTAGAATCGTCTCATCAACATAGGGTTTCAAAGAGAAATAATGACTTTGGAATACCATCACTCCCTCTTATCTGGAGCTCTGATTACTTATTGTCATATGAGCTGTTGGAAGTACTACTTTATACTTTACACTGTTTTCCAATTTTATATATGTTTGAATTTTTTACTCTTAAAAATTGAGATTATCTGCAGGCAACAAATGTGGAAGTGATACACATGAGCTGATGTTCTTTGACGGGGTAAAGAGCATTTTGGTAAAAAAGAGGAAAATGCTGGGTATGAGCAATTTCTCCTTTTCCTACAATGTTTTCAGAAGACCTCTTCATCAGGTCATCCCTGAAAAAAAGGTCTTCTGATGACATGAGATTGTTTGGGAAAGGGTTGAGACATACTCTCAGTTAAACAATCCCAAGAAACAATAACCTTGAGGCAGATGCATTTTGAAAAGACTGGGAAAGGAGAAAATGCTAGTGACCTGCATTTACTCCTTTTTCCACAATGTTTGTCACCCTTTCAAAGGTTAATTTCATTTTTTTTTTTGTCACATTGAACTTCTTTCCAAACAAAAATTATCTTGGGAAAAAGGAAAAGGTGCTGGTTACCAGAATTGTGTCCATTTTACTCAGATTTTTATAGCCTTTCAATGACAAGTCACTGCATTTAGGCTGTGTTTCCTTAACTTGTTTTCAGCAAAATCATTCACTACTAAATGAATTTGAATTACTGTTGTCTGCAAAAGAAAAAATTTGAAATCTGCTAATGCCTTTTGAGCTTTTTACTAAATAACAAAATCTTAGACTGGTCCAAATTGAAAGCATTTGCAGACAACAAATTAAATGTGGCAAACATGATCGTAATAGCCTAGGAAAGGATGTAAAACATAGTGGCAAAAGGAGAAAAATGCCGGTTACCAGTATTTTCTCTTATTCAACAATGTTTTCAAAGGGCTTCCTCCTCACAGTCCTTAAACATTGGGATTGTTTGATAAAGGGTTAATATTGATCAGTATTATATTTGTCTCCTGGTAAAGACTATATATTTTCATTGCATCACACATTGATTCAATCACGATTTCACAGTATTACATTTTACTTCGTAGGCGATGGACCTGTTTGATATATCAGAAGGATTTAACTCAATACTGGAGGGTTTATCTCGTGTAACATGTCCCGTGATGGTCATTGGTGTCCAGACAGACATTTTGTTTCCCATCATTCAACAGAGGGAATTATCAGATCTTTTACAAAGAGCAGGTAACCAGTTGTTGAAACATTTGTCCTACAAATAGTGTCTGTGTGAGCTAGCTGGTTTTTTACATGCCCAAAGGAACATGTGAGCCATGCTCTGTGAAGAAAAGGGGGAGGGGGGGGGGGGGGGGCTTAATGCATTTACAGAAAGTATTGATCTATGTCAGCCTGCGCACTCCAAGCAGGCTGATACGGATTGATAATTTTTGCTTTAGGTAAACTTCTTGTATGTCCAAGGACCTAATGATTCAGTTGGCTTATAGACAAAATGGATGTTATGGATCCACAATTATGTGATGACTTGCTTGGTATAATGCATCACAGAGATGCAATAAACCCCATTTTGCCACAATTTTCATGCCACTGTATTGCAAGTTATTTAACTGTATTCTCGATACCGGTTACATACCAAAGTCATGGCTGGAAGGGGTTATCATACCAATTTACAAAAACAAAGGGGACCCAAAAGACCCCTCCAATTATAGGCCTATAACAATCCTCAGCTGTCTCGGAAAATTATTTACATCTGTACTAAATGATAGGTTAGCCTCGTATTTGAATGAAAACAATATTTTGAATGAAAATCAAGCTGGTTTTAGAAAAAATTATTCATGTACTGATCATATCTTCTCCCTCCATTCTCTTTTCGAAATCATAAGGAAACGAAAAAAGAAATTATTTGTAGCTTTCATTGACTTCTCGCAGGCGTTTGATAAAGTCTGGAGAAAAGGGCTATGGTATAAGTTGTTGCAAAACAACATAAATGGTAAATTTTCCAATGTCATTACAAATATGTATAATAATATCAAATCTTGCATAAAGCTAGACGGACACTTTTCCCCAAATTTTGTGTCAGAAATGGGCGTGCGTCAAGGGGAAAATCTGTCACCTGTCCTATTCTCTCTCTTTCTCAATGATTTAGAAACGCACATGAGATCTAACGGTGCCGTCGGTGTAGAGTTAAATGAACCTGTTGACAGTACGGTATGGCTAAAACTATTAATACTGCTTTACGCGGACGATACCGTTATTTTATCCGATAATGAGACCGACTTTCAAAACAGTTTAAATACTTTCAATAACTACTGTAACAATTGGCATCTCAAAGTTAATATCAATAAAACAAAAGTAATTGTATTCGGAGCGAGAAAAACAAGTCAATATGATTTCAAACTTGGAGAAAGTTCTCTTGAAATAACCAGCAAATATCATTATTTGGGTGTTACGTTTTCCAACAATGGTTCCTTCTTGCATGCACGTAAGCATTTAGTGGAACAAGCAAATAAAGCAATGCATTTTCTATACACAAAAATAAATAACTCTGATCTTCCTCTTGATTTAGTACTAAAGTTATTTGATCATACAGTCTTACCTATTCTAACATACGGTTCCGAAGTGTTCGGATTTGAAAACTTAGAAATTCTTGAAAAAGTACACACTAACTTCCTCAGGAAAATTACTAACAGTAGGAAATCTACTCCACTACATTTTCTTTACGGTGAATTAGGGCGATACCCAATCTCTATCGTTATAAAATCCCGAATGATCCCTTTCTGGAATCGCATATTACTTGGCAAGAGTGAAAAATATTGCACAAAAATATATAAGTATATGTTATCATTACCCGAAGGAAGCTTCAAATGGCTGGATAAAATTAAAGAAATACTTACCTCGGTTGGAAGACTTGATCTTTGGGTAAACCAGTTCCTAATCGAACAAAAAAATATACACAAAGGCGTAAAGCAAATTTTAATCGACCAGTTCAAACAAAACTGGCACGATCAATTACAACAATCAAATAAAGGCAAAATATATAGTAACTTTAAAATGACTCACGAATTTGAAGACTATTTGACACAACTAAACCGACGCGAGTACCTACAACTTTTCAAATTCAGAACAGCAAATCATCTACTGCCGATTGAGACCGGACGTTATGACGGTACTCCCTTGGAAGATCGAACATGCACTCTATGTAACTCAAACGCTGTTGGTTCAGAAATACACTATCTTTTTTATTGCTCTTTTTTTAACGATAAACGTGAAATGTTTTTGTTAAATAATTTCAGTCGACATGAATTAAATGTCAAAGATATGTTCAACCTCAAATCAGTTGTGAAACTCAAACATTTATGCCAGTACGTTAACTGTATTATGCAAAATTTCACGAGATAATCGACATCTGATGTCTCCCTTTGTCGTTTTCCTATAATGTATTATATATCGTTAAGTCATGTTTATATCTTGAGCGGTGCAAGACCGCCGTAATAGCTAGTACATTGTATATGCACTCAACCCCCTTGACCTATCCAGTTTTTAAAATGTAACTCTTAGACAACAATGTAGCAATACGTCCAACTTATTATTTTTGTTTTTTCAAGAAACTTTCACATAGACAGAGAACAACATTTCCTACTTACCTTTGTTAACTTAACTTTGTCAAACTGTTTCAAAGCTAGACATAAATAACGGGATACGCATGCACTGATAGACCGAACGTGTTGATACAGGCGTACTGTAAATATCTGATGAGTAGTTTCGCACGATTGGTCGGTTACAGATCATTCCGCGCAATGTTGTGACTGGTTTAACTGACCAATCGTGTGTGACATTTGGTTTACTTTGCGGTCAAGTGATGCACATGAGATTTATTTTAACTATCTGACTTAGCATGTATATATAATTTTCCAAAATAGCATGTATATATAATTTCCCAAAAAGAATATATTATTTTTTATGAACGCTCTATCCGGCAATTGATCAACCAATTTTCATTTTACCGTTGTCCCCACTTTTTTTTTTTGTTCCCTCTCTCCTGCTCTGAATAAACCTATGGAATGGCTCTAGTGTGTGGCACAGGCGTGCAGCATTTGACATGTAAATATTCAGAGCAGGTTTTTTGATACTTCATTCTGATCTTTGTTATGAAAGATCTTGTAGAAATCAATATTCGCATTATTTCGTTGTTTTACATGTTTTTTTTTCCCAAATGTTCAAGTATATATAAATCCCGTTTTCGCTATCAAAAAGGTTTATTGAAATTATAAAATTCTATCCCCCATAAATAGACGGGAGCGTCTTTGTATTTGCAGTTTCCATAAGGATGCTGCACCCACAAAGGCTCTCTCTATCTTTGTTTCTCTCTCCCTTTCTACCACTACCTCCCTCCTCCGTCTTGCTCTCTCAGAAAAATTGATACCTGGAAGTTATGTATATACAATTAACAGCTCTTTGTCCCAACTGCAGTGTTATTTAAACCCACTGAATCTACAGTTATTTTTTCTAATTAAGGCAGCTATACGCAGTTGGGACAAAGGGCATATTCATGTTTATTATTTCATTTGCCCATGTTGTATACTTGCTATACCTGGGTGTAAATAAAAGATATGTTCTGTTCTGTTCTGTTCTGCTAGAGAATGGCTCATATGCCCCTGGTTGTCTGTCTGTCCATCTGCCTGTCTGTCAGTCAGTATGTCTGTAAGTGACTTCTTGTCCGCGCTGTTTTTCTTGAACCTCATGTCAGATGTTGATATATATTTAATGCATGTTTGCACCTTGATGAGAGAACATGCAGAGAGAGCTGTGAATTCAGTGGCAAAGCAAAGATCAAAATCACAGCAGGGATCAAAGATCACATACATGTACTCTTACATCCTGTCCAATCTATATCTATTGAACCACAGGTCTGATTCTGAAAATATTTTTCTTATGTGTCCCTTGAATTAATGTGCAGAGCTGAGTTTCAGAGGCCGGGCTTCAAGGCCAGACCTTGAGACCAAATGTGTCATGTTCTTGATAGCTGCCTTTGGGCGTACATGTATCACTTTGCAGAGCCCTTGTTTGCCATAATATTTCATTTATGACGCACTGCCAATGCATGTATCTTTTTGTTTCTTCACCAAGTACATGTACTACCTTCAACATTCTTTTCAAACCTGTTCTCACTTCAGGGGAAAATATATTCAGCTGTCAGAGATCAGTGAGTCATGTTTAAGTGCTTTTCATAAATCCTTTTATGAATCCTTCAACATAACTGTGGCCGAGTGTGGATTTCATCACCCATTTATGGATTAAAACATTGTGCATTATCCATGACTATGGGGGCTAAGCTCAGAATGAAAAGTATTAGTTTAAACATATTTATTTTACATCAATTGAGAAACAAGTTCTTACAACTTATACCGATCTCTTTCGATTGTGCTTCCTGGGAACTACACCAGTACTTGCACCAAATGTGTGGGCCAATAAACAGTCCCAAAATTGACACCTGCTCCCTGGTATCGAACTCAGGACCTTACGGTTACGAGGCCGACGCTCTACCTCACAACCGCGGACACCACATATTTTCACCACCAAGTATTGTGGTGAAAAGAACCAAAATGACTAGCTCAGGTTTGCTTTCCCTTTAAATTTGTTGAATATAATGGAGTAGCGTTCTGGGAAAAGGGGTTTAATGTATCGTTGTAAGGCTGACACGATCAATACTTTTTGCAGATGCATTCAACCATTGTTTTTGAGCATGATTCAATTTTTTTAACAGGTAATTCAGCAGTCACGTTCTATGAATTGAACTCCCTGTATGGTCATGACACTTTTCTGTTGGATCTGAATGGAGTTGGGGCTGCTGTCAAGGTATGATGAACTTTATCTGGATAAATGCATGGGGGTAATCTGGGATTCGGAACTGTAACAATTTTTGTTCAAGAAATTGAACTCTACAACTGTTTAACCCTGTACCAAATGATTCAGCAGACAATTTTAAAACATCATCATAAATTATGGGTAATCAATCAAAGGAGTGATTTATTAATATATGCATGAAAACAGTTAGTACAAGGGAAATGTCGCTTATTCAGAGCAATGTCTCTTTTTTGCCAAAATGTTCACAGCATCAAACATGGTGTAGATACATCTGTAGGTGGTAGTGTTTCTAATGCAGAATTTTAGACTTGTCCTAATAAAAAGTATCTGCAGATAACAAATTAAATACATTGTATGACTTACATAATAAGAAGATTTGGCTCTTGAAGGGTAGAAAACAACAGGAGAAAAGGAAACAATGCTGGTTGTCAGTATTTTTTCCTGTTCCAACAATGTTTTCATATGCCTCTTTCACTGGAGTCATTAAAACATGGGATTGTTTGATAAAGGGTTAAGTTTTGTTTGTATGGTGTTTATTGCAATTTTCAACATTATTTAAGTTATGTCACTGCAGCCAGTGCATCTGTCCATACCTTCCTGGAGTTTCTTTCACAAGTACTCTGCACAATATTCTTCGAAAGCCGCTAGCTGCTTTCCCACATAACCGTCGTCAAAGCAATGATCAGCGATGAGAGAGGAATGAAAGGGTTAAGTAAGTGCCAGGCTCTAAGCAATTTTTGTACCTCTTTTTTAGGTCGACTGTTTTCGAAGAAAACACTGGGGTATTGTCACAGCCCTGTCTGCATCTTGGTTTTCTGTGTCATCTTGCAAAAACTTTGACGCTTTATAATACCTCTGACATTGCTGAAGATATTTACTTCAAAGTTGGACTAGTTGTTAAATATCAAAAAAGGAACCATACAAGAAGGGCATGTAGCCATCAAAATATTTCTGATTCAGTTATGTCCCTTTTTTCGACTTGGAACTTGTCATGCAAAAACTGAGACATTTTATAACATCTCGGTCATCATTAAAGACATTTACTTCAAAATCAGACTAGTTGTCAACTATCTATAGGGGAAATCATACAAGAAGGCCAGGTAACCATCAAACAAGTGTTGACAGATTTATGCCCCTTTTTTGAAAAAAAAAATTGCAGCCGAGCATTTACACCCGTATGAGGTGCTCTTGGTTTTTTTTTTTCCAAGTATGGTTTCCTGCTCTTACTTCATATTTATATCATAATTTTACTTGACAGGGTTTCCTAGAAACAAAACTTCCAGAAACTGGAATGTTGACCAAACATCGTAGAGATGACCACAAGTCTGACAGAAAACATTTCTAATCATCAAATAAACCGATAAAAAAGGTATCAATGTGATGGACATAAACGATTCCTCCCAGACGCTTAAGTGTTGACCAGACATTGTAGAGATAACCACCAGTCTGACAGAAGACATTCTATACCATCAAGTAAAAAGATGAAATGACTGACTACATGACAATTGTTGAACATGGTGGAAACAGACCCTCCACAGTGGTCCATGGATGGATCTGATGCAATACCATGCTGTTTATATGGAATATTATGTTGTAGTAACTTTTCTGGTGCTTGTATTTGATTCAGGCAGTGTGAGAAAATTTGAATGTGTTAGAAACTAAAGGTTGAGTGAGATTTCGAAATTTTCTTACGCAGCAAGAAGTATACATACGAGCACCAGGAAAGTTACTAAAACATTATATTGCTTTTATTGTATACCTGCAACTTTCAAAATTTTGCAACTATTGATACATTTTATTCTAAAACAGTAAACAAAATTCAACAAACTATGGTGTACTAGCTAGCAACATTTCTTTTATGAATGGCATATAATTATAATAGTGTAAAATTTCGCCCAATCAAGTCACAAATCAATACATACTTTTTCTGCGTTTGAGTTACATCATCGTACAATATTTGGAACCCTATTGGACACTATGTAGATTCGGAGTTTTTTTCTGTTGTGCATGATATTTTATCTGTGTGTGACACATGTATTTTAGCTGGAAAATTGTTAGGTATATAATTAAACTCTTTAACAACAAAACTAGAACTAAAGCTTTTGCATACAACAAAATAACTGTGAGTCAGAAATTCACCTTTGGAAGGGTAAAAAACATTGCAGGAAATGGAGGAAATGCTGGTTACCAGCATTTTCTCCTTTTCCCACAATGTTTTCAAAAGCAGTTCTTCCTAAAGGTCGTTGAAATTATGGATTGTGTGGTAAAGGGTTACAGCTTTTTATTGCACAAATATGTATGGATCAAGAATACTAGGAAAGTGATTTTCTTACATGATTAATTTAAAAACAATTTTTTACTTTTCTACCAGAGGACACATTTTTAGGCTTGTCTTCAGTGAAAAAATTTTTCAAGCAACAAAGTAATCGTGACTGAAATAATGTGATTATATTTAAAAGGAAAATATTGTGGGACAGGGAGAAAATGCTGTTTACCTGTATTGTTATTGTGGGACAGAGAATAAATGATGATTACTAGCACTGATTTGAAATTACTATGAAAGTGTAAAAAACAATGTGGAAAAGGAAGAAAATTCTAATTACCAGCATTTCCTCCATACCCACAATGTTTTCAAAAGCCTTGTTTCTCAGTCGTAAAAAGGACATGACAGTTGGAAGGTTAAGGTTACAAGGTGACTTACTGGCATAACAGCAGAAACTGCTTTCAAAATTGGTAATTCTAAATGTTGGTATTCTGTTGAATTGTTATGGACGGAAATGAAATGTAGCTTCAACTCTTTACCAAACAACCTCAGGTTTTAATAAACTTGAGGAAGAGGGCTTTCGAAAACATGGTAGGAAAATTGAAAAAATATAGGTATCCAGCATTTTCTCTATTTCCCGTAATGTTTTCCACCCTCCCAAAGATAAATCCCATCATGTGTGCAATATTTAACTTGTTTTCTGCAAATGTTTTTTCAACTTGGACAAGCCAAAAGTTGTGCTGTTTGGTAATTTCTAATTTCGAAAGCCATTTCTGTTTACTACATGGCCTATTGTATGAAAGAAAATGACACATTTATTGAGAAATCCATTCTTCTTATGTTTTGTTGTTTCGTCAGTGATGTAAGAAAGAGGGCTGTTCAACTCACAATGAATGAAACCTTCAAATGAGATTGAAGGGGATCTTAAAGGCCTGCTAACAGCAAAAGTAAACAATTTATGAGTCAAACCACAGGCAAATTTAATTCATACCATTTAGAAATATGAATGTTATTAGGAGTCTGAAAATTTCGTACAAAGTTCCAGTCTCTGACAGAAAAATGAATAGAAAACTTACAATTAAAGTTTAAAGTTATGAATTAAATTTCCCTGCAATTTGACCCCCTTATTTACTTTTGGCCAAAAGTGGACCTTTAATTCTATATAAGATGTTATTATTTGACTTGTCCAATCCCAAGCATTTGCAGATGACAAATTAATCAGAGCATTGCATTTGAAGGAGTAAAAATTATTGTGGGAAATGGAGAAAATGGCAGTTACCAGCATTTTCTTCTTTTCCCATAATATTTTCAAAAAGCCTTCTTCCTCATGATCGTTGGAACTCGTGATTGGTTTTTGAAAGACTAAGCTGATAATTAAATATGAGCCATAGTCTGTGAAAAGGGGGCTTAATGCTTTTGCGAAAAGTATCGACCAAGGTCAGCCTGCGCAGTCAGTGCAGGCTGACCTGGGCTGACTTTTCGCTATTGGTCACATAACTTTATGTCAAAGGACTAGTTTACTTCATGATCTAGTCAGTTGTTAGATAAAAAATATTTTAGGAGTGTATAATACTGTGATGACTTGCTTGGTATGATGCATCACCAAGATGCATTAAGCCCCCTTTTGCCAAAGCATGGCTCATTTATTATATTCTAGATTTGCGTGCTATGAATTCATAAGAAATCTGTGTGAACAGTTGAGCCTCGTGTATGAGGACTCCAAAAGGCAGGGTTTTTACCAAGCGCCGAGGTAAGGGTTCTTGCTATTTGCCAAAGGCAGGATCTTACTGATCACAGTGGAAAAGTTTTGATTAGCCTTAAACAGAGCTCCAGATCAGAGGGAGTGATGGTATTCTACAGTCATTATTCTTCTTCGAAACTATGTTGTGGGTACTCATTAGAATCGTCTCAATGAGACGATTCTAATGAGTACCCACAACGTAGGGTTTCGCGGAGAGTAATTAATATTTTCCACTTTAAAATCAAAATCACTCCCTCTATCTGGAGCTCTGGCCTTAAAGGTGCTCTTTGATTTTGATATTTACCCAATATGTTGTAAATGTTTGTTTATCTCAATATTGTAAATAATTTTGTTTACTTGTTTGTTAATGATAACAATGTGGATATTTTTGTAGAGTGTATGTTGAATATGACTCAGCTTTTCTCAGTTGCAACCCTCTGCCTAGTCTGAGTCCAGGCGGTAATAATTTATTAATAACTTCGTATTACATTGTCCTAATCTCGGTCTGCTGTCGATCTTAGGCAGCTATCCGTTATTATTACCGCCTGGGAACATTCGAGGATCTCCCCATGATTATGAATTGTGCCGATAATCCAATTATAGATTTGTTTATCGCGTGACGTCATAATCTTGATAAAAATGAATTGGCGCATTTTTCGACTAAGTAAAGTACAACGGGGACTAGTGATTTTCCGGAATCTGTTGATTTTGCAAAAAAACATCGCGACCTTCAACAAAACTAGTAAAAACATCCTTCTGACCAGCTTTCAGTGTCAAACAGACGAAACGATTAGCAGCTATTGTTAAACTATCCTTCAAGTTCACGATGAATACTCGTTTGAAATTTTGTTGTCATTATTTTCAAATACGGTCCACAAACAGGAAGTGACTAAACTAAGGCTATTGGAATTTCTGTATATATTTATAGTCATTTACATTAGAAAACGATTGCAGCGACATCTACCTTATCCCCGTGTGAGATGGGGTAAACTAAGATGTCGCTGCGATCGGTTTTCGAATGTCCCCAGGCCGTCATTTTTGACAAAGTAACGTCCGAAATGATAGGAAAGGAAAAAAAATGAACGGACTGGAACCCAGGCTACCCTCTACCAAACAAGACTATGCCTTTCATGACCTTATGGAAGAAGTCTTGAAAATATTATGAGAAAAAGAGAATGATGGTAACCAGCATTTTCTCCCTTTCCAATACTGTTTTTTCTAACCGTTCAAAGACAGATGTGGTCATTTGAGCATTGTCAAATTTTTGGTCCGCATATGCTTTAAATTTGAACAAGTCTAAAATAAATTGAGCCGCACTCTGGCAAAAGGGGGCTTAATGCATCTCCGTAATGCGTGATTTCCAGCAAGCCATCACATAAGTATGGATCCATAATAGCCACTTTTTTAAACAACCGACCTCATAATTAGGTACACCGATCCTTTCACATACAGAAAATTGATCAATAGCGAAAAGTTTCGGCCCAGGTCAGCCTGCGCGGACTGCGCAGGCTGACCTGGGTCGATACTTTTCGCAGATGCATTAAGCCCTCTTTTCACAGAGCATGGCTTAATTGTATTCACCTAAAAAGAGTTAACTCTTTACCAAGCGACAAATTTTTAGACATGTCCATATCGAATATATATGCAGACAACAACAAAAAATGTGGCTCAAAAGACTGACGTGTCTTTGAAAATGTAGAAAATATTGTGGGAAAAGAAGAAAATGCTGGATACAAGTATTTTGTTCTTTTTACTCAATGTTTCCAAAAGCCTTATTTTGTTATTCAGGGTCGTCAAAACTTGGGATTGTGTTGTCAAAGCCTTAACCCTTTCCCAAACGGCAAATTTTGGACCAGACCAAATTGAAAGCATTTTGCAGATGACAAATTAACAGTTGCTAAAAAGATGATTTTTCTATATGATAGGGTAGAAAATATTGTGGGAAAAGGAGAAAATGCTGGTTACCAGCATTTTCTCCTTTTCCCACAATGTTTTAAAAGGCTTCTATTCCTGACCCGTAAAAACCAGGGATTGTTTGGGAAAGGGTTAAAGGGAAAAACAAAGTGTCACACCCAAGTGTCACATTTGACCAGAAAATATATACATAATGGATTTTGTGCAGTATGATCTTGACTTAAACATTCTTCCCCCCCCAAAAAAAAAACCATCTTCATTTGTGATATGCACTCTTTTCGATAAAGTGTTAATTATTGGAATATATTTGTTAATGACCAAGCGTGAACATGTTATTGTTATCCTTAATAAATTTTAAAAAAATAGAAACGTGAAACTGTCTTTACATTATTTATAAGAGGCTGGAGATCCTAAACTACGTGAGTTTGCTTGCTATGCGAAAGCATTTTGCAGGAGATTTGCAGAACACTGCATCAAAGCTAACCATCGATATACATTTGTACAATGAGCCATGTACAAGGATATAGTCTGTTCAATAAGGGTTAATATCTCCCTGCTTTCATGCGCACAACAACAACAGTCTTTTATTATTCCTATTACCCCCGTTAGGGGTGAATTCAAATGACCCACCAAGCCAGGTAGCTTGGCCGGTATCTTACAGAGTTTGAGGTCGCTGGTTTGATTTTCAGCTCGCCCCAATTCCAAGGATTGATAATAAAAACCAAGCCAACTTGTTTCCATTCTTGCGTTCCAAAAGAAACTTTGATCTGTCACGATGAACTACTATTTAGTCTGATAAATGTACTGAAGAGGCCACTGTGCTCTATTGCGTCAACGACATTGGCTAAACTTCGGTTCGTTACTTAGGTGTTAAGCTTCAATGCCGTTTTCTGCAGGCTCTTTCAAACCGCTTGTGCAAGGCTGTTTGATAGAGATTCAAGGTTACGTGGCTGGGAGAAATTCAAGACAAAACGATCTTAGAGTAAAATGGTATTCCCATGAAAATGTTGGTAAATAGCATCATTGTCGCCGCGAATTGTAAGGCCTATATAGTTCATGCTGCTTGAAATTGCCTGAAACTGTCGCCTCAATGTTGCAAAGATGGTAGATTGGTTTTCATTGGTGGGTTATTCCTTTACCACACAATCCCGAGTTTTAACGGTCCTGAGAAAGAAGCCTTCTGAAAACACTGTGGGAAAAGGAGAAAATGCTGACAACCAGCATTTTTTCTTTTTCCCGCAGTGTTTTCCTCCCTTTTAGAGTCAGGTTTCACCAATTTAGCTACATTTAATTCGTCGTCTGCAAAAGCTTTGAATTTGGGCGAGTCCAAAATTTTGTCGTTTGGTACAGATTTAAATTATGTGATCACTTGTTTTTAAACACGTACATGTAACATCGGACTGACTTATTCACACGAATCGTATTGACTAATTATTTCACAAGGATAATAATGAAATGTTTACAAATATCGGCACATGCAAGTATGGTATATAAAAGCACAGGCCTTTAAAGCTCCCTTGGTCTATCACGGAACATCGAAGTTTTTATTTGTCCATCATCGTAGAATGTTACTAGAAATAGCACATTGGCGAATCGCCCCTATGTCGTATAATTATAGACACGTTATTATGACACAGATAATCAAAGTGCTGTCAGCACTGTAATCGGTCGACACTGAATAACTACGATGGTTTGAAATCACAAATCAAATGGCAGTTGTCTGAACTATGTATGAGATAGAAATCCTATACCTTGTTACAGAGCCACGTAGGAACCCCCTTTTTTAACTGTCCTTTACAAATTAGTAGTTTAATGGAATGCTACAGATATATGTTTGCCGGTTAACAGCAATAGGACGTTAAATATATGTGACAATTCTGATCAGTAGTACCCATCATCAAGCTTTAGATATCACTCATCCTGAATAACAGTACCTATCAACCTTTTAAATAAGTTTAACAATATGCAAATATTCTTTTCTGTAGCTTTTGCAACTTTGATAACTGTACGGTAATATATTGTCAGATATTATCAGTAATATCCATACTTTAAAATGGTATGAATAAGTCGTATAAAATGTACCTGTATCATAACACAAATTGTTTATTACTATTTGCTGCAGTAGGCCTTTAACTTTTTCTATTTTTAAGAAGCAATCGTGTTTATCTGGACAAATTGTCCTACCTAATTTTTTTGACTGGCTAAATTGATCTGGGCAAGATCGTTCTGTCCAAAACATTGGCTGGCCAATTTCTTCCACATTTGTTTCAAAGAACGTAATATCTTCCCAACCCTCACCCCTTTTCCAAATGATGTAATTTTAGACTTGTCCAGATCGAAAGCATTTGCACATACGAATCAAATGTAGACCAAATGTAGACCAGTTGATGATCTGAATCGTCGAAAGAAGAAAAAAAAAAAAAAAAAAACCTCGTGGAAAAAGGAGAAAACGATGGTTATCTGCATTTTCTTTTTTTTAACAATGTTTTTAACAGCCGTCTTCCTCTTGGTCATCAAAAACTGGATAGTTTTGTTAAGAGTTAAAGCACCCAGTTATAGCCTTTTACAGTCAGAAAAAACAATATCCAAACATTGCAATTTCATGGTCGGTTTTTTTTTTATATATATCCTACACAGACAGACAATTAAGATCTTAGATATAATTATAAGTACGTTTATTGATCTGCACTTCATTCAAAGGACAGTCTGATCTTGATCTTTCATTGTCTTCAAAAGCGACTTTGCTAGTCCTTAGACAACACAGGTCATTGTATTTGAGTCATTCTAATGAGCAAGAGCATCACTACAGTGAATCTTGGGCTCTTAATCTGAAATATGGAGGATGAGAATCAACTAATATGGAGTAGCTAATCAGACAAACGTCTGAGTTTTACACTTAAAGCACTGAACTAATGAAATAGATATGTGAAACGTGGAAAAGCAGCCTAACTATTACAGGATCACTGCTGTTTTGATTAGAATATCTCAGAAAACTGGCCTAACAAACCCAAGATCTGATTGCATGTTCTACGCTGTCTGGTCTGAATCTGGGCTCTCCGAAAAAGCCTTTTTACCTGGTCAGTTGATTCAGACATGGAGAATATAAAGTTAAGTGAGCTTATTTGTTTTGCACTTTCACTTTTTTTCCTCTATGAAAATGCTGTCTTCAACTCTACCCGTGAAATTACAAAATGTTGAAATTCTTTCAAATGATGAACAAGAAATATCTTTAAAAAAGACAGACGGCGTAAGAGGCACTGGAATATGAATATTTAAATTCGTTTGTAGTATAATATGAAGAGAAATGATGAAAACAGTTCTGAAAGTAGCCCTTTTAAAATGTTTTGCATATGGTTGAAAGCAGAATCTTCAATAAGATTTAAGAATGAGGAAGCTCTCGTAATGAGCGTTATTGAGCAATACATTAATTCTCATGTTTAACGTAAAATGAGAGTCGACATTCTGCCATGTTTCGGAATATATCGTTTGTTCTGTTTTTTATTAATGAATCATGTTTAAATAAAGGTCTGTTTAGACCATACGATGAAACCTTTAAAAAGAAAACAAAGTATATTTGCATGTTTTTGTACAAAAATGAAGCACCTTTCAAACATCGACTATTTGTCGTTATCAGAAGGCGGGGTTTTATCACCCCTCTCAATGCTTGACCACACCCACCTACTTCTATTAAGAGTAATTTAGTAGAAACCCAGTTTCTTCGCTAACAACGCAATAAAATCGATTGTTCCCCCAGGTAGGCATAGTTTTTCACTTTTCGAATTAAATCACCAAATTCAAGACATAACATCTTTTTTCATTGTGACAAGAAACGAAATCAGTTGTTTCACAACCCGTTTTCGTGTAAGACAATAGAGCGGTAACTTGCCGTCGCAATTCATATTCGGTTTTACGCGAGGATAAACGGGTACCAAATCTCTTACACTAACCAAAATAGAAAACTCGCCAATACTCATTGCTATAAGTTTATCCATATGATTTAGATTATGGATGTTTAGCTAGAGTTTAACATCTGCATGGCCAAAAAGTACATCTTTACACAGGTAAATGTGATCATTACGTTATTTTCTGAACATTTTTAATCGGTCGGCGTAAGCCGGACGATTAGAGAGACCACAAATTTCGGAAACCCGTCCGCTGAGGGCAAACTGATGTAACTGCAACTCGTAACAGCGTTCATTTACAGCATTACAACGCTTAACAAGCCTGTCGTGACCTTATTACAAATACTACTTTCGGTTGAGCGCAAGAATGAATAAACAGTCCTAGTAAACAGGTGTCAAGTAATCCCGTTCTCAACTTTTCAATTATGCAATAAACGGTGATTACAACTTGTTTAGCATTGAATTTTGTCATATTACCAATGTAATCAAAATGTCTAGCGAGCAGAAATGGAAAAACTCGTAGCAGTTTACTTTCAAAACAGTTATCAGAAATGGGGTCAGAGGTAATGAGTAATTGTATGAATGAAACGAGAGCGAATCAATTGTATCGCGTGATGTAAACACATTCTGTAGCCGTCGACTGTCTATATTATTCGGCAAACTTCGAGTGGGTCGTTGGTCACTATATACGTATTTACGGGATCGGTCGAGTTGTGACGAGTGTTGTCCGTATATGTTGCAGGTGTTGAAAAGTTCACGGGTCATCTAGGGTTGGGGCAAAGATAAAATCGCTACAGAAAGGAGTTTGTAAGGAATATTGCTGTAAAGAATTTAGATATTTAGATTGTACTGCTTTAGAGCAAAATTATGTAAATGCAACTCGTAACAGGCGTAGGTTTAAAATAGTGATTGGCCGTGGGTTGTTTAACGCTAGTGAGGCAAAAAAGTGTGAAGCTGTGAGGGAAAGGGATGTAAACTTGTGTAAGGGTTATGACCTCTAACTTCTAAGTAGCGGAGAGGTCATTACGTAAGCATTTTCAGAATGGACTGGTGATCCCACGCCTGCAACTTTACAAGCCAGACTGTCCATTCACAGTACTGACCAGCAGTATCTGATTACGCATTTTTTTAGCGTCAGATGTGTTAAATTTTCATAACCCCTTACAGACACGGCACTATCATTTTGTACGGTCACTGACATGTTTCTTCTTGATGAGCTTAGATTGGAATCAGTCTGTCAGTCTGCTGACCCTTGACAAAACAATCCTGTGGGGCATTGAAAATATAGTGGGAAAGAGAGAGAAATGCTTGTAACCACCATCATCTCTTTTTCCAACAGCATTTTCTTCACCATATGAACGATTTTCAAAGTAAAATTTTGTCATTTGGTTGAGTTAAATAGAGCATTTTCTCCGGAGGGGGGGGGGGGTGAAACTGCAACATAAATACTCCCACTTAAGATATAATTCTCCATGTCTGAATCAACGGACCAGGGAAAAGTTTAGGAGCATGTATTTTTTCCAAGATATTTTTCTTTAGAGGGCTAAGCAAAACATGTTGCCTTTGCAGAGAGTGCAGATTCAGACCAGACTGTATAGAACATGCAGTCAGATCTTGGATCTGTCGTAACATTTTTTATATGAGATATTCTAGTCAAGACAGCAATGGCCCTTCAATAAATAGGCTGCTTTTCCAAGCTTGACATGTCTGTTTCGTTAATTCAGGGTCTTAAGGTAAAACTCTCGACAATATGTATGTCTCACCAGACACTTTATATTAGTTGATTCTCATCCTTTCCACAAGGTCCAGTTTTTCAGATAAAGAGCACAAGGTTTACTGTAGCTATGCTCCTCGCTTATTAGAATGAATCAAATACATAACCTGTATTGGTCAAGGTTAAGAAAAGTTGCTTTTGCAGACAATAAAAGATCGAGATTAGACTGTCCTTTGAGTGCAGTGCAGATCAATATTACACACGTAGATATCTTAGATCATAATTGGATGTTCACGTAGGATATAGATCTGTAAATGAAACTGTAATATTTGTACAGTGGTTTCTGACTGAAAACGGCCAGTAGATTAACTCAGAGTTTTAACTCTTTACCACACAATCCCAGTTTTAACAACCTTGAGGGAAAAGGCTGTTGAAAACATTGCAGAAAAGGGGGAAATGCTGATCCATCATTTTCTCCTTTTAACACGATGTTATCTACCTTTTCAACGATTCAACTCATCATTTGGGCTACAGTCAAATTCGATTCGTAATGTCCAAATGCTTTCGATTTTGACAAGTCTAAAATTTCGTTGGTTGGTGAAGAGATGACGGTTACGTAGATATTAGCTACATTCTTTAGAAGTACGGTTGGAAAATTTGGCAAGCAGACGTTGTGGCCAGGGTGATTCGGCCCAGGAAGATTTAGCCAGCCAAAAATATTAGAGAGGACAATTTATCTCGATAGATACGATGGCTTGTTAAAAATGGAGAAATAGATAGCCCACTAGCGGCCAAAAATAAACAATTCGGGAGTCAAAATGTAAACACATTTTATACGATTTATTCAAATTATTTAAAAGTAAAAAACTAAGGATATTATTAAGAGTCTGGCAATGTGCTACAGTACACTCTGTCTGTGTTCCAATAGTTGGTAGAAAAATGAGTCTTGTAACTATATTAAAGTTACCAAAGTTGCTAAAGTTAGAATAATAAAGAATATCAAATTTTGTGTTTGTGTGTGTGTGTTTTTTTTTTTTTTTTTTCTTTAGTAAAATGCTGGTAGGTACTGTTAATCTTGTAAGAGTGATGTCTAAAGCTTGATAATAAGAATTGCTGATTAGAATTCCGTATCTTTTACGTTCTATTGCTGACGGCTGGCAAATCTCTACTTAGACCATTCCGTTAAACTACTAATTTGTAAAAGACAGGTTGAAAAAAAAAAGGTTCCTAGGTGGTTCAGTTGTATGGTGTAGGATTCGACACTTGTGTTTTTCGTGGGAGTGTCATCAGGTAGGATACCTCAGAGCCCTTGCCTAGTACTAGTGAAATCCTTGACAAATATGAATAAGAAGGCTGTCGCCGCGATATGACTGAAATAATGTTCAAAGCGACCAAAAACACAAAACAACCAATTACTCAACCAGTTTATTACTAAATTAGATGATTTCCACATAGTCCTTTGCAAGAATAAGAATGGATTTCTTTATCCATTGTCAAGGTTCTAATTCAGTATAAAAGGCAATATAACATGGGGTTCTTACTCCCATACACAGTTCAAACAACTACCATTTGATATGTGATTTTCAAAAACAGTGTGGTTATTCAGTGTCGACCGATTACAGTGCTGACAGCACTTTGATTATCCAATGTCGGTAAATTTCTACTGTGACCTTTATTTTTTTGCGTAGTTTACCTATATTTGGCCAATCACAAAATGTTTAACTATTCATTTCCTCCTAGTACTGAAAGTAGGTCAAAAGTGAGATCATACAGCTACGCCGAAAAAAAAAACTGTGAGGAATAAGAGAACATGCTGAATACATGCAATTTTTCTCACTACATTTTAAAGCCCCACAGGATTGTTTAGTCAACATTTGACTGACTGATTTCAGTCTTTAGAATATCATCAAGAAGAAACATAGATGGAAGGAGAGGAAGAGGGGCTATGAAAACAATTTAATCCTTAATCTGCTAAATGACTGAAATTAAATTTTCAAGCTACAGTAAAACCCAAAGTTTTAACTATTTCGCAGGTATTTTTTGGGAAAAAAATATCTCCTCATCGGACAGTGTAGATCCAAAATCAAACTACATGTAGTGTGCAGTCTGATCTTGATCTACAATGTCCGCAAAAGGTCATAAAGTCGCGCTTAGCAGCCCAAGGGTTAATACATCCTAAGCTGAAGGATGCCTAATCAGATCTATGCTGGTCAGTATTGTGAATGGACAGTCTGGTTACTAAGGTTGCAAGCGTGAGATAACCAGTTCATTCTGAAAATGTTTACGTAATGGCCTCTCCGCTAGGGTCATATCCCTTACACAACTCTACGCCCTTTGTCCCTCACAGCTTCACCTCGCTAACAATAAACGACCAACTGCCGAATAGTGTTTTAAACTTACAGCTGTTTCCAGTTGCATATACAGCAGTTTGCTCTAAGGCAAAACAATCTAAATGTTCAAATTATCTTAAAGCAATGTTTCCGTAAAAACTCCGTTCCATTGCAATTTTTATCCCTGCTCAAGGCCAAATGACCTATCATCTTTTCAACACCTGCTATATATACGAACAGCACTCGTAAAAACTCGGCTGATCCCGTAACAATGTATAACCTGATCAACGGATCACTCGAAGTTTGCCGAATAATATGGACAGCAGACGACTAGAAGATGTACTTACATAATCTGATACTCCTTGATTCTCTCTTGTTTCATTCATAAGTTTTATCAGGGTTAAAAGTTCAATGTCATTAGGTCACAACAGCTAGTATTAGTGTTATAAGACTGTTAGTAGAAGCTGTCACGAGTTGCAGTTAGATCAGTTTGCCCTCAGCAGACGGGTTTTCGAAATTTGTGGTCTCTCTAATCGTCCGGCTCACGTCGACCGATTAAAAATTTCGGTATCCGTGATACGGGCTTCAAAGGCCTGAGGTCGTCATGTGCGTACCTAGGAGTATAGCAAGGATGAAGCCCAGGACTACGGCCTGAGCCGAACTTAATGTATTCATTTTTTTCCTTCGCCTTATTTCCTCGAAAAGTCATACAACCGTTGATGATAAAGCCAGGACATGAAGGCTTTCCCCTTGCTTCGCCTATGGGAGTGACTACACTTATCAAAACAGCCCTTCATGCCAATACTCTGATGAGTAAACAAGCCGACGAAGAGTTTGGCTGAATATTTGGACTGTGAAAATGTAGGGCGTACATGTACATACTGATAAAATATAGGGATAATTGATTGATTGATTGATTGATTGATTGAAAAGTGTGTACACCCCTTTCGTTATTGTTTCAGTCATATAATGGCGACAGCTTACATATCCATGTGCGTCATGCGTTTCACAAGCACAAGACTAAATCTCTGAAGTGTCTTGTCCAAGGACACTTCCGCGGAAAAAACCCAGTGCTTCCAGTACGGCTCGAACCCGGGGCCTATAGGTTACGTGTCCCACACTTTACCACTGAGCCACACAGAGACTACTAAAATGTCCGAACAAAGGACCGTAGTTTGTAAGGAGGTAATGTCGAAGGATTCAGTGAACAAGTTATTTCGTTGAAATAATATCCCCCACCTTAAAAGATCTTTTTTTGATAGAAATATATATGTGGTACATACATATGTTTTGCATCTACGCGTGGCCTTATTGTTATAGGTCCAAAATGAGATTATACGTTAAGTCCATAACATGGCATTTCATTAGACGAAAACAAATAATGGAAAAATACATCAAGCCTTTTTCCATGACACGTCATTATATATATAGAAAAAGAGTTTATCAACGGACTATCCAAAGGAAGACATGCATGAAGTTTTATTAATTTTCGTCAAGGCTTTTAGAAGTTACCTGTCCGGGCGGACGGACGGGCGAACAGACTGTAAATGGTCCACAATGAAATTACACATTTAGCCCCCTTTTTTCATGACATGGCATTTCATAAAATAAAAACAAATAACCATTGTCTGTGGTTTATGATAAACAATATAAATATGGAGTTTCATAAAATTTTGTCGTTAAAGATATGATCCATAAGAGAAAAATACACCAATTCCCCTTTTTGTATGACACGACATTTAATAAAAAAAAAAAACGATATCGGGGGACTATCGTAAGGAACACACGTATGAAGTTTCATCAATTTTCGTCAAGGATTTTGAGTTAGATATTGATCCACATAATGGAAATATACGTGAAGCCCCTTTTTTCCATGACACCTTATTATACCAAAAAAGCAACACGTGTATGAATTTCTATCAGTTTTCGTCAAGGATTTCAGAAGATATCTGTTCGGAAATACGAACGAATAGACAGTCATTGGTCAATGATGCAATTATACATTAAACCCCCTTTTTCCATGACATGAGATTTCATTAAATAAAAACAAATGATGATTGTCTGTGACTTGTGACAAACATTATAAATATGAAGTTTCATAATATTTTGTCCTATAGTTAAAGAGAAATTGGTCCATAATGTAAATATACATCAACCCCCTCCCCTTTTTCCATGGCACGGCTTTTAAAAAAAAAAAAGGTTAACTGTGGTGTTGCATGGACAATCTGGGTGAAACTAGTACTGCATTTCCTAATGGTGGTTGGTACATGTGACAAGTTCCATGTAAAAACTCTGTATAGTTTTCAAGATAAAACTAGAAACATCTAAAGTTTACGCGACCGCGTAACACAAAATCGCTCCCAGTCGGCCATTTTGCATCGAATAAAAAAAAAACAAGTATACCGGCGGAATGGGTTATTATATACACGTATAAAGTTTCACGAAATTCCGTCCAATGGTATTGGAGATATTGTCCCGGACGGACGGACGGACGGAAGGACAACGCTAAAACTATACCCCTCCGCCTTCGGCAGGGGATAATAACTTGGAGCACCAGCAGGTGTAGAGAAGGAACACACCGTGAGGCCCAGGTGAGCTGAAACTTGTATTCAAATTTTGTGCTTTGCAACCAATGTGTCGACATTTCAAAAAAAAAAAACTTCCGATTACACAGCATACAGTATTGATAGAAACACTGTAAGAGATACTCAAAGTATAAACTAAGCTTCGTTTTATTCAAGTATAACAGATTATGATTGCTTTATTACATTAAATGTGTATATTCAGCTAAACAAAGATGGCTGATACAAGAACATTTCTGCATTTCTTGTTTGTGGTTATGTTGTGCACAGTGATTGGTGGAATCTATTTAATCTATTCAGAAAGTAAGTCAGAGAATCTCTCTCTCTATCTCTCTCTCTGAGAACTTTTTTTTCCTTCAATATCTCTTTCTCTCTCTCATTTCTTTTTCCTTCAATCCCTCTCTCTCTCTCTCTCTCTCTCAACTTTTCATTCATTTCTTTTTTGTTGTAGGTACTTACTTGCATAGTTCAGGGAATTCCCCACCATGGCTTTTGAATTGCCATTTTGGGGGGTATCGTAAGAAATGTATGGAATTAATGTTGAAATGGTGAATGCGCAAACCTTGCATATTTACCACTTCAACATTCTTTCCGTGCATATCTTGCGTCATTCCCCGCGCACCAATATCCCCCCCCCCCCAAAGAAAAAAAAACACACACACACACACACTTAGCAGCTTAAGGGTTAATATTCTACTAATTAATTCTTTACCAACCGATAAAATTTTAGGGTTGTCCAAATTGAAAGCACTTTCAGACGACAAATTAAATGTCACCCAAGTTATGAGAATCATCTGTGTTATGGTAGAAACCGTAGTTGGATAAGGAGAAAAGGCTAGTCTCTTTTCTCTTCTATTTTTGATATCCGTGGTTGTGAGGCTGGCCTGGGTCGATACTTTTTGCAGTTGCATTAAGCCCCCTTTTCACAGAGCATAGTTCATATACAAGTGACTCATTATCGTCTTTAACGTCTACGAGATCAATACAGTTTCTTAACTCAAACTTAGTATTCATACATGTAAGACAATGCGGCAGCTAATGTGTGAGCCGTGCTCTGTGAAAAGAGGCTGAATGCATATGCAAAAAGTTTCGGCCCAGGTCAGCCTGCGCAACTCGCGCAGGCTGACCTTAGCCAAAACCTTGTGTTTTTCGTCAATTTTCTGTATGTCTAAGGACCATTCTACTCAATGATTTTGTCAGTTGTTGAACAAACTCGATTTTATGGACCCATAATTATACATGTATCTTGCTTGGTATAATGCATAACGGAGAAGCATTAAGCCCCCTTTTGTCAGAGCGCGGCTCATATATATATATATATGATCCACTGTAAGAGACGCTAATAATAATAGTAACACCCCCCCCCAAAAAAAAAAAAACAAAAGGTTACAAACAAAGGCTTCTAGCTACGCCGTGGTTACCAAATACAAAACCACCTTCGGGTCGACCTTTGGGTATGATATGTGCGTTAGCCGCTGTAAAACGACTGAGAATTGCCGCGTAAACCCTTTATTAAACCATTCCGACTTGAAACAATCCTAATTTAAACATATTTTATTCAATATCACAATTACATAAATAATAAGTTCTAAAAAATTCAAGTTGCCATGAAAAGGGTTCGAACCAAAGCTAGTGTAAGCTTATAAACTTCCTCTCCTTTAAGTCTCGTCATTGTCAGATGTTAAACAATATCAGAAATTGCAACAAAATATTGTCAACTGTATACGTGTGTGTGTTGGGAGGGGGGGGGTCGTGCAGGGCCACCAACAAACATCCATGTTTTAGTGAAACAAAATTTGAAAGGGAAAAACTTTGTATTCCTTTAAAACAGAACACTTAAATAGGAAGAGACCGTTTCCGAAAATCGCCGCATATACATGTATATTAACAAAGTTGTATGAGAATTTTCAAAACTCAGAGAATCAATGGTGAAGCCAATAAACTTCTAAAACAACCCTGAGGGAGAAGGCTTATAAAAACACTGTGGGGCAAGGAGAAAATGCTGGTAACCAGCATTTCTCCTTGCCCAATAATGTTTTGTACCCTTTGAAATAGATGTTTCATGTCTTAAATAACAGTAGATAAGAACTGAGAGAGCTGGGACAAACCATAAATTCAACCATCCCTCAATCAGCAAATTCAACCATCCCTCAATCACCAAACTCAACCATCCTTCATAGTTAAACAAATTCAACCATCCTTCAATCATCAAATCCAACCATCCCTCAATCACCAAATTCAACCATCCCTCAATCAGCAAATCCAACCATCCGTGAAACAAAAAACTCAGCCATCCCACAATCAGCAAATCCAACCATCTTTCATGCTTAAAGGGCAGATCCTAAAATATTTTGACCAGACTGTTTTTTTCCTTTAATCAGCTGCAAATGATATCAGTTAAACATGTGTCCGTCATTTTTCATAAATACCACCCTGTAACATGCCATAAACCACAGCCGAATTGTCACGCTGATATACGGCCCTAAAAATGGTACATGGCTTACTTCCCCTGATTCGCTTATCTCCCGTGCATGTGTGACGTCATTGTCGAGTCACTCTGTGTATACCGTCAGTAGACATTAAGTAGGAACGCGGATGACTGTATGCAGATATCTGAGTATTAACTGAGAATTGAGCCGAAATAATGGTAAATTGTGCAGCCTATGGCTGCAACGTCGATTCGGGAACTCATAGAAATAGTATTTTCAAATTTCCGAAGGAATTAAAAAGGAGGAAACTATGGATTCAACGTTTAAACCGGGGCCGGACAGTAGCGAAGGATTTTTTGCCATCGGTTCATTCGAAATTGTGTCTGAAATACTTCGATGACAGTCAGTTCTTAATAAGTCCAAAACTCGCAAAAGAAGTTGGTTATAGGAATTTTAGCCTGAGGTTAAAACGTGACGCTGTGCCGACATTATTCGAAACTCCGAGTCGAAAGGAGATAGGCCTTAAACCGAAACTCCGAAAGGCAGACATTCCGCAACGGCAATTTCCAGAAAGAAAATCCAACATGAAGTAGGTAATTTCTTTTTTCTTGAAATTGGAATACATGAATTGTTATTCGTACTAATTTACCCTTTTCTACATTACCGCTTCATTCTGAACAAAGAGAAAATGCTGCCGTTTTCTCCCTTTTCCAAATGATTTCAACATTTAACAAAATTATAAATTCATCCAAATTCATAACATAAATTTTGCAAATAACATAGTCGACATTGTTCAAATGATGTAAACTTTCAAGGGATAATAATCATTCTTTGAACAGCAAACATCATTTTCTTCCCACACTGTTTTTCAAACACTCTTTCTTTGGGTATTGGAAACTAGATCTAGTGTTTGTATGGTAAAGGGTGAAATCAGTATCTGGCTACCCCTAATCATGGTCATAAATGTAAATCCATCACCGACCAGTTGAAACAATACAGGAAATGGTTACATAACATTTGCATATCTCACCCCTTTACACTGTAATGTTTGTTGGTGACAGTAAACCCATGTTACAGCTTTTATCCCATACACTACTTCTCTTTGACATTTCACTCTTAAAAATGATTTGACAACTTACATGCATTTTGAACAAATTTTGAATTATATCTATACAATTTTGATTTGTGGATATTTCCTTTTCCTATCCATATTATGTCTTCTAGACAGGCTACTGAGAAAAATGTTTTGAACATGTCAGTATGAAAATTTTGAAAATGCATTTAATTTGACACGAGTCATTTTCTCTGATAATCAGACAAAAGTGAGAAAATTAAAATAACACATTTTTTTTTTTAAATTAAAAAACAGAATGTTTTTGACCAGGCTCACACACCAGTTCTTTTACCTTTTACCTCAAAATTCTGATCTTCAACCACCCTAATGGAGAAGGCTTTTGAGGACAGGGTGAAAAAAGGAATAAGTCCTGATTCCCAGAGTTATCTTCTTTTCCTACAATATTTTCTACCCTCAAACCTATTGTCAAGGCCACATTTGATCTGTGATCTGCAGATACTTTCGGTGTGGAGTGGACAAGTCTAAAGTTTTGCCATATGTGTAAGGGTTTAGCCTAACCCTTACCCAAATGATAAAAAATTTGAATATTTCAAATCCACAGCATTTAAATATGACCGATAAAATGTGATTGTTTATCGGAATTTAGTTTAACTTAGTTTAACCCTTTACCAAACAATCCTTTATTTTAACGACCCTTGTGAAGATAGAAAAACATTGTAGGTAAAGGAGAAAATGATGGTAACCAGTATTTTCTCCTTTTTCTACAATGTTTTCTAACCCATCAAAAGACAAGTCCAAACATGTGAGTAAATGTCAATAAATTTGATGTTTGGTAACAATTTAAACATGTATTTTACACCTCTTGAGAAACAAGTTCATACAACTCGTACTAATCTCTTCGGATACGGTTTCCTGGGAACCAAAACAAAACTCGTGCCCAATGTGTGGGATTTGTATTGAACCCTTTACCAATCAATCCCTAGTTTTTACGACCCTGAGACAGAAGCCTTTTAAAAACATTGTAGGAAAAGGAGATAATGCTGGTAGCCAGCATTTTCTCCTTTAACCACAATGTTTTCTACTCTGCTGGAAACAAATTTCAATTTTTGAAATATTTAACTTTATTTTGTCGTCTGCAAGTGATTTCGATTTGGACCTGTTTAATATTTTGTCGTTTGGTAAAGAGTTAAAAATAGAAAATATTGTGGATAAAGGACCAATTGATAGTTACCAGCTCTTTCTATGTTTTTACAATGAATCTGAAGTCGTCTATACTGCAATTTGACCGGAATGTCAGTATTAACCGCTCAGTCCCTAGTCGACGGTAGACCAATTTGAGACTTACCCAAATTGAAACAATTTGCATAAGACAAACAAGAACTGAACAAATTACAATTCAGAGTTTAAGACTTTCACAGAGAAGCTCTATATGGAACATACAATAGCTATACATGTATGATAAATTTTTGCATTGAATGGATCATGTGAACAAGGTAAACAGCAAAAAAGTATTTCACACAGGTAGATCCCCTCTCCCTCTCTCTGATGTTCATGTATTTCTGTATGGTAAGAAAAACAACTAAAATAATTTTCAAAATAATTTTGAGAATTAAGTCTTAATAATCTCGGAACATATTCTTTTATCAAATTTCAAGCTGGTTAACAGCATTTCAAAATATTCTTATTCTCATGAAAATCGTGATTTATTGTGTAACCCTTCACCCACGAGAGAATGAACTTGTACCCGTCAATGTTTACAGAATTCTTTACAAGGTACAAATATCAACAAGGACCCATCAACAAATAGTTAGAACTAACATCTCACGATTATCAATCGTAAAAGTCAAGAAAAGGGTTATTTGACATGAAACTAAAGTGTCGGGGAAATGTCTTCAAAAGTGTCGGGGAACTGTCTTGTCGTGGAACTGTCTTGAAACCGTTTTTTTTTGTTGTTGTTGTTGTTGTTTAATTCCGCCCGTTAATCTACTGAAAATGCTTCACGTGAAACAAAGTTTATGCCATACACTTAATTTTATCATGTATAGAATAATATTTCTGTAAGCGATGTTCGCCCCGTAATAGACGTATTTCAATAGCTCGCAATACTCAACACGTTGAAAAGTCCGGCACAACATCGTTATTTTCGTCATCAGTGGGCGAAAAGTTACTTTTATCCTCATCATCAGAAACTTAATAAGTTTCTTTAAAAATTGGCTCGTACATGTACGGCCTTACCGGCCCAGAATCGTCTATTTCTTCGTTTTCAATATCGCTCAGTTCACTATCGTAAACAACGTCCATATTGAAACAAGCTCTCCTATGACATCACAAATCAAGGGACGCAACAATAAGTAAGGGAGATAAGCGATGCAATAAAAATTAATAAGCAGAAATATGAATTGAAAAAAAGTACTTTTACTATTTTTTTTTTCTAATTACAACATTACCAGGTTACCATTTGATAAGTGTAGATTTGAAAATTAACCATATCTGAAACTTGTTGATTTGCCCTTTAAACAAAACTTAACCATCCTTCATGCTTAAACAAAGCTCAACCATCCTCATGCTCAAATCTAAACTCAACCATCCTCATGCTCAAATCTGAATTCAAATCTAACTCAAATCTAAATTCAACCATCCCTCAATCACAAAATCCATCCATCCTCGTGCTTAAACAAAACTCAACCATCCTCATGCTCAAATCTAAATCCAACCATCCCTCGTGCTCAAATCTAAATCCAACCATCCATCATGCTTAAACAAAACTCAACCATCCCTCATGCTCAAATCCTAACCTCATAACTAAACATCCAAAGTCATCCGTGCCAGTGCTCAAAAATTTAACCCCCCCCCCCGTCAGTTTTGCAAGTTAACCATGGCTGTGCTTAAATCTTTAACCATTCATTCCATCCATTCCATTCATTCCGTTCCGTGTATATGTTTAAAACCTCGTCCATTTCATCCATCCATTCCATCCGTTCCATCCATTCCATCCGTGTGCGTGTGTGTATGTGTAAAAGCTCATCTGTGTGCGTTTGATCAATATCTTGATCATCTGTGTGCGTTTGATCAATATCTTGATCATCTGTGTGCGTTTGATCAATATCAAGGTTGTTCTTCGCGAGTGACTCTAGCAGCTCTAGTGGCTCTAGCAGCTCTAACGGCTCTAGCAGCTCTAACGGCTCTAGCAGCTCTAGTGGCTCTAGTGACTCTAGCAGCTCTAGCGGCTCTAGTGGCTCTAGCAGCTCTAACGGCTCTAGCAGCTCTAGCGGCTCTAGTGGCTCTAGTGGTTCTAGCGGTGTATTTTTATTTTCTTCTTCTCCTATCTTATAATGTCCTAAGGCTAGTGTATTAATCCTGTCTTCCAGGATATAGCGTTTATCATCATCTGCGGTTAAAGCGATTTTGTTTACTTCTTCAGTATATAGTTGATGGTCGTAACTTCTAATTACAACCATATTTCTGCATTGTTCTTTTTCTTCGAATAAGCATTTCTTATAGTCTTCATGTGTGATAAAATTCCTAACAACTTGTTGCTTTATTCCTTTACATTTTTTACTTTCATTTCCATCTTCATACATTTTGAATGAGTATAACTTGGATCGCAGACCTACAAACTCGTCAATAATCTTGCCATTTACTTCATCCTTAAAGACACCAAGCATTTTTTTGTTAATCCCAGTTGGGATACCTGATGGATGATTAATTGGGTAAGCACTAGTATCAAACCAATTTTTCACATCATCGCTAATATCCTTGTAAAAATCTTCTGTTTTTAGCTCCACTGGCCGAAGGCCAGCGAGCTATTGTCATGGCGTTGTGTCCGTCGTGCGTCCGTCCGTCCGTCCGTTCGTTCGTCCGTTCGCCCGTGCGTGCGTCCGTAAACTTTTTCTTTAAAAAACTTCTCCTCAGAAACTATTGACTGGATTTTTACCAAATTTCACAGGAATGTTCCTTTGGTGGTCCTCTTTCAAATTCCTTCAAATAACTGTGTTCCATGAAGAATTCTGGTTGCCATGGCAACCAAAGTAAAAAACCTTTAAAAATCTTCTCCTCCCAAACCGCTATTTGGATAGCATTATTATTTTGCAGGAATGTTCCTTATATACAGGTTTACAGAATTCCTTAAAAAAAAAAAAGATCTGTCAAAAAACATGGCTTTTATGGGAGACTCATTTTCCTTTTATGGTATAAAGTAAAATCTTTGAAAAATTTCTTCTCTAAAACTATTCATTGGATTTCATTGTTGTTTTGCAGGTAAGTTCCTATGGTGGTTGTCTACCAAATTGTTTCTTCAGTGAGCTAAAATGCAGGATTGAATGATAATTGTTAAAAACTTCCTTTCGCCATTATAGAAATATCAGGCCTGTGGAGCGATACAGGCGCTCAAGCGCCTCTAGTTATTTCATACATTAAGCTATCAGTATCTGTGAAAAGAAGGTTTGCTTTTTCTTCGTATTTAGGCTTAATGTAATTATAATGAAAGTTGTACATCAAGATCTTGCTCAAATCTAAAATCGATATTCCTACATAAATAGGTTTATTAAAATACAGACGAGTTTTTCTCATCTGTATTATACAGAGATCCTCATTAAGGATAGTTATAGTGTGGAAATTCGGCTTAGCAACTAATTTCTCCGCTTTTTCTCGAGTACTGACTAGTTTAATATCAACTCTATTTCGGATATTCTCCATTGTCTTGCCGAAAACGGAGTTATTCATGAGTTTGAAGAAATCCTTCTCAAAATCGTTACTCGCATTTTTTCTGAGTTCGGTATTCAAGTTAATATAAGTCTTTAGCCAGTTACTTTCCTCAAATGTTATACCTCATTGGATCTTTTTAATTCTTCAGCTTAAGCTTAAGTATAATTTTAAATTTTCGCTATGTAATACGTATTTTTCTTTTTATATAGATTAGGTATAAGTTTCTCAACATTACCAACCTTTATTCTTTCAGGAGCTAGAGGGAAATCGTTGTGTAAATCGTGTAGCTCTTTAGGGTATTCTAAATTAACTTCTAGTATAGAGGGATGATTTCTCCAATTTTCTAGTTCATCTTCATTTAACCATCTAAAATTACCTGTGGGGAGCTTTTTGCTCATACCCCACCCATAGAGGTTATTCGCATCTAAATAAGCAATATATTTAGATGGTTCGTTATGATTATAATTTTTCCCCATCTATTTATTATTCGCTTTCGCGAAACGTTTAGTAACTGTTGATACGCCTCCTCTAACTCCATTTTCGAAGAATAGCAGCATATCAGGGTCTGACAATAGTTTTAATTTTACATCTGTAGTTTTTAACATGGCATCCCAAGCTAGTCCGGGTGCTGAATAAAACCATGATGGATCCAATCCATAATTTTCGAAACAGACATTTCTGAAATTCTCAAAGACATCCACCAACAGTAAGACATCTGTTTGATTGTATATGTCATGGTATTCTTTAAAGGGCAAATCAACAAGTTTCAGATATGGTTAATTTTCAAATCTACACTTATCAAATGGTAACCTGGTAATGTTGTAATTTGAAAAAAAAATTAGTAAAAGTACTTTTTTTCAATTCATATTTCTGCTTATTAATTTTTATTGCATCGCTTATCTCCCTTACTTATTGTTGCGTCCCTTGATTTGTGACGTCATAAGAAAGCTTGTTTCAATATGGACGTTGTTTACGATAGTGAACTGAGCGATATTGAAGACGAAGAAATAGACGATTCTGGGCCGGTAAGGCCGTACATGTACGAGCCAATTTTTAAAGAAACTTATTAAGTTCCCGACACTTTTGAAGACATTTCCCCGACACTTTAGTTTCATGTCAAATAACCCTTTTCTTGACTTTTACGATTGATAATCGTGAGATGTTAGTTCTAACTATTTGTTGATGGGTCCTTGTTGATATTTGTACCTTGTAAAGAATTCTGTAAACATTGACGGGTACAAGTTTATTCTCTCGTGGGTGAAGGGTTACACAATAAATCACGATTTTCATGAGAATAAGAATATTTTGAAATGCTGTTAACCAGCATGAAATTTGATAAAAGAATATGTTCCGAGATTATTAAGACTTAATTCTCAAAATTATTTTAAAAATTATTTTAGTTGTTTTTCTTACCATACAGAAATACATGAACATCAGAGAGAGGGAGAGGGGATCTACCTGTGTGAAATACTTTTTTGCTGTTTACCTTGTCCACATGATCCATTCAATGCAAAAATTTATCATGTATAGCTATTGTATGTTCCATATAGAGCTTCTCTGTGAAAGTCTTAAACTCTGAATTGTAATTTGTTCAGTTCTTGTTTGTCTTATGCAAATTGTTTCAATTTGGGTACGTCTCAAATTGGTCTACCGTCTACTAGGGACTGAGCGGTTAATACTGACATTCCGGTCAAATTGCAGTATAGACGACTTCAGATTCATTGTAAAAACATAGAAAGAGCTGGTAACTATCAATTGGTCCTTTATCCACAATATTTTCTATTTTCAACTCTTTACCAAACAACAAAATATTAAACAGGTCCAAATTGAAATCACTTGCAGACGACAAAATAAAGATAAATATTTCAAAAATTGAAATTTGTTTCCAGCAGAGTAGAAAACATTGTGGTTAAAGGAGAAAATGCTGGCTACCAGCATTATCTCCTTTTCCTACTATGTTTTTAAATGGCTTCTGTCTCAGGGTCGTAAAAACTAGGGATTGATTGGTAAAGGGTTAAATATAAATCCCACACATTGGGCACGAGTTTTGTTTTGGTTCCCAGTAGAGTATCCGAAGAGATTAGTACGAGTTGTATGAACTTGTTTCTCAAGAGGTGTAAAATACATGTTTAAATTGTTACCAAACATCAAATTTATTGACTCAACCGAATTGAAAGCATTTGGAGTCAACAAACTAAATTTTACTCACATGTTTGGACTTGTCTTTGATGGGGTAGAAAACATTGTAGAAAAAGGAGAAAATACTGGTTACCATCATTTTCTCCTTTACCTACAATGTTTTCAAAAGGTTTTTCTTTCTTTACAAGGGTCGTTAAAACAAAGGATTGTTTGGTAAAGGGTTAAACTAAGTCAAACTAAATTCCAATAAACAATCACATTTTATCGGTCATATTTAAATGCTGTGGATTTGAAATATTCAAATTTTTTATCATTTGGGTAAGAGTTAGGCTAAACCCTTACACAGATGGCAAAACTTTAGACTTGTCCACTCCACACCAAAAGTATTTGCAGATCACAGATCAAATGTGGCCTTGACAATAGGTTTGAGGGTAGAAAATATTGTAGGAAAAGAAGATAACTCTGGGAATCAGGACTTATTCCTTTTTTCACCCTGTCCTCAAAAACCTTCTCCATTAGGGTGGTTGAAGATCAGAATTTTGAGATAAAAGGTAAAAGAATTGGTGTGTGAGCCTGGTCAAAAACATTCTGTTTCTTAATTTAAAAAAAAAAATGTGTAAATTTAATTTTCTCACTTTTGTCTGATTATCAGAGAAAATGACTTGTGTCAAATTATATGCATTTTCAAAATTTTCATACTGACATGTTCAAAACATTTTTCTCAGTAGCCTGTCTAGAAGACATAATATGGATAGGAAAAGGAAATATCCACAAATCAAAATTGTATAGATATAATTCAAAATTTGTTCAAAATGCATGTAAGTTGTCAAATCATTTTTAAGAGTGAAATGTCAAAGAGAAGTAGTGTATGGGATAAAAGCTGTAACATGGGTTTACTGTCACCAACAAACATTACAGTGTAAAGGGGTGAGATATGCAAATGTTATGTAACCATTTCCTGTATTGTTTCAACTGGTCGGTGATGGATTTACATTTATGGCCATGATTAGGGGTAGCCAGATACTGATTTCACCCTTTACCATACAAACCCTAGATCCAGTTTCCAATACTCAAAGAAAGAGTGTTTGAAAAACAGTGTGGGAAGAAAATGATGTTTGCTGTTCAAAGAATGATTATTATCCCTTGAAAGTTTACATCATTTTAACAATGTCGACTATGTTATTTGCAAAATTTATGTTATGAATTTGGACGAATCTATAATTTTGTTAAATGTTGAAATCATTTGGAAAAGGGAGAAAACGGCAGCATTTTCTCTTTGTTCAGAATGAAGCGGTAATGTAGAAAAGGGTAACAATTCATGTATTCCAATTTCAAGAAAAAGAAATTACCTACTTCATGTTGGATTTTCTTTTTGGAAATTGCCGTTGCGGAATGTCTGTCTTTCGGAGTTTCGGTTTAAGGCCTATCTCCTTTCGACTCGGAGTTTCGAATAATGTCGGCACAGCGTCACGTTTTAACCGCAGGCTAAAATTCCTATAACCAACTTCTTTTGCGAGTTTTGGACTTATTAAGAACTGACTGTCATCGAAGTATTTCAGACACAATTTCGAATGAACCGATGGCAAAAAATCCTTCGCTACTGTCCGGCCCCGGTTTAAACGTTGAATCCATAGTTTCCTCCTTTTTAATTCCTTCGTAAATTTGAAAATACTACTTCTAAGAGTTCCCGAATCGACGTTGCAGCCATAGGCTGCACAATTTACCATTTTTTCGGCTCAATTCTCAGTTAATACTCAGATATCTGCATACAATCATCCGCGTTCCTACTTAATGTCTACTGACGGTATACACAGAGTGACTCGACAATGACGTCACACATGCACGGGAGATAAGCGAATCAGGGGAAGTAAGACATGTACCATTTTTAGGGCCGTTTATCAGCGTGACAATTCGGCCGTGGTTTATGGCATGTTACAGGGTGGTATTTATGAAAAATGACGGACACATGTTTAACTGACATCATTTGCAGCTGATTAAAGGAAAAAATCAGTCTAGTCTAAATATTTTAGGATTTGCCCTTTAAATGATTTCATATTAAATGCTTCCCAAACTTTCAACGCGTGTTGATATTCTTCTTCTTTTATCCCACAACAATTAAGTGTGTAATAAAAATCTCCCTGGTCGGGTAATTTTGTCTGGTTTAGTTTTTCAATGTTGTTGAACCATTCATATGGGAAAACACCTTTTCGTGTAACTAATTCGAGCTCTTCTCCTTTAAAGTATTTAGAGATGTTACTCATTTTTTCCTTTGGTAATATACTAGCCAGTCCATCTAGACTTTTTGGTAAAAACCTAAAAGTATCGATAAATCTGATTTCATGATCTTTAGTCTTTTTAGTCTTTGTATTTTTACATTCATATTCGATTGGAATTTTCTTAGAAACGCTGATATACGTTTCCTTATTTGTCGGGATGCAACTTGTTTCACCAGGGGTGACCATTAAATCTTTTATAAATAAGTGTATATCATATTTACTTAAATTATGAAAATACACGGGTGTGAATGCTGGCTTTCTATATTTCAAATTACAATTGTTATGGGCTGCCCCCCTAAACTTGCTGGTGTAATGACAATGATCTCGAACTTTTTTGTCATTTTTTGTAAACGGATTGTTACAGTCATATCCAACATTCCGTCGCTTTATCAAATTCTCTTTTATCGTGATTGAGGGATGGTTGAATTTGTTTAACCATGAAGGATGGTTGAGTTTGGTGATTGAGGGATGGTTGAATTTGCTGACTGAGGGATGGTTGACTTTATGGTTTGTCCCAGCTCTCTCAGTTCTTATCTACTAATAACAATGAATATGTCGTCTGAAATTGCTTTCGATTTGGACAAGGCTAAAATTTTGTCATAAGGAAAATAGTTAAACACGAAACGTACCATAATTATTAAAAAAAAAAAAACCTCAAAAACGTGAATTAACCCTAATGGAAATTTTCACTTCTCAACAATATACAAAACAATGTTGAACAGTAGCAATTGCCGATGAGGTTACTTTTCACTATTCCTCTTCATTTTGAGCTACAGAAGAGTTTCCATATTTATTTTCCAATTTCTCTTACGCCATCATCGAAACAGCATCAAGTAACTTCAGCACTGTGTCAATGACACGACTGACTGACTGACTGTATGGTGTTTAACGTCGGTTTCAACATTATTTCAGTTATATCGCGGCGGCCAGTGCAACTATCCATGCTTTCCTGGAGTCTCTTTTACCAGTACTCCGCACAATTTTCTTTCCAAGCCACTGGCTGCTTTCCCACATAACCATCGTCGAGACAACGGTCAGCGGTGGGAGAGGAATGAATCCTGTCTCAATGACTATCATCAAGTCAATAACACTGACCTGGCAAGTTTTGATAATGCCGTACTCGATATTAATCGTGTGACTTTTTGATTATGGTAATGAACTTTTAGTATCAGTTTCCATTCGAAAATCTTATAGCATTAAAACAAAATTCTGTGCTTCATTCAATTAGATAACAATGAATAGCATTAAATTAGATAAAAATTTGATATTTTCCGCCTAATTTTCAACCTACAACTAGTGTTGCGTTTTTAAATGTACCTAGTGTGTTACAACTCTACTCAGCGACTGATAAGTTAAAGCACTAGTTAACTCCTACATTCAGATTTACACAAATTCTTGTACTTACCGCAAAGCAAAAACTTACTTTCGAATTTAGCGAGTAAAATTTAAGTTTACGAAATATGAAGCGTTTGTGTAAGTTCTGTCTTAAAACGAACCGCCTCCTCCGGACTCAAGTAAATCAGAGTTGTTGTGAACTGTATTGATTGATTGATTGATTGTATGGTGTTTAACGCCGTTTTCAACATTATTTCAATTATATCGCGGCGGCCAGTGCGCCTATCATGCTTTCCTGGAATTTCTTTTACCAATACTCCGCATAATATTCTTTCTAAGCCACTGGCTGCTTTCACACATAACCATCGTCGAAACAATGGTCAGCGGTGAGAGAGGAATAAATCCTGTCGCAATGACTGTCATCAATCCCCTTAAAGAAATTGGCCGACCCTTGAATCGAACCAGCGACCCCCTGTCCTCAAATCCTGCACTGTTGTGAATTGTAGTCTTCTTTGGACAACAAACAACACTTATAGGAGTCCTGCTCTGTGAAAAACGGGGCTTAATACCGCATTTGCGAAAAAGGATCGACCCATCTCAGCCTGCACAATTTCTGCGAGTCTAAGGATAAGTTTACCCTTTGATTCAGTCGTTTGCTAGACAAAATAAATTTTATGGATTTATGATCATGTAATGACTAGCTTGGCATCATGCATCACGAAAATGCAATAAGCCCTCTTTTCCTAGAGCATGGCTCATATCTTATCATGAAATACAGTTGGCATTTTTTTATGACGAATGGCAGAAAAAAAAAACTGACGATGTTAAGATTTTTAAAATTCTCATTTCAGATGTAATACATATTTCCCCAAACATCTACAGCATCGGCAATGTATCTACTCGAAAAGCATCCAAAGGTACGAACAAACAACGTCATGAAGACATCCAATGGGACAGACTTGTTAAAGTCAATCAAACGTGCGATAAATACAGAAAACTGCTGACTTCACAAGGCTACCAGAAACACAAGCCCGTATTTTACCCAGCTCCAGAGTACAACTGGTCATATTGTAAAATTGGAAAGATTGGTTCCACGCGTATGACTCAATTTTTTTATATCCTTCACCACGACGGGGAGGCAATCAAAGATATGTTGACTGAAAATAGAGAAGGCATTCATAATTTGGAGAATAAACATCTTGTACTAGGTGTAAAAAACTTAAAGAGTGAATCAACACGAATGATGCTTTCAGCGAGAAATCCTTATACAAGATTATTTTCTGCTTACATAGATCGTATGTACATTCCATCAACATCTATATCGATCAGGGGAGAAAAAGATCCAAAATGTAAACCGGAAATAACGTTTTCGGAGTTTTTGCAGTATGTCGTAAATAACACCCGACGAGGTATTTTTGATTACCATTGGTCCCCCGTTTTTTATCTGTGCAAACCCTGTGAAATCAATCCTGCCTTTATCTTAAAACAAGAAACCTTCAACGATGATTTTTACTTTATCATCAATCAAACTAAGTTAGAGCCACACAAACTTGATATTCTTTTAAAAGTCATGCAGCTTGAAGCCAACTGGACCGGTTTTGCACTTGTTGATGATGTGTTAGACTATGTCACTCTCAAAAACCACCGACATGCCCTAGATTGTCAAACATGGGAACAAGTTACAAGGCGATTGTGGGACGCTTTAAAAATTCAAGGTTTCATTTCGGATAGAGCCCTTTTTCCACGTGATCGATATAAAAACCAGAAGGATTATGAAAACACGAACATTTTTCGTGCGGCTTTAAATGACGCTCGTGCAAGCTATCCTTTAACGAAGACTGGAAGGTCTTTACAAAGACAAAGCACTTTTAATAGGTTTTATGAAACAGTAGATTCTGAGGTTATAGAAGGGATAAAAGAAGTGTACAGTGTAGACTTTGACATGTTTGGTTACAGCTACGACCCGCCCCCGTGGTGACGAAGGCTTCGATCTCTCCGATATTTTCTTGCCATAACTGATCTCTCTTGATGTAACTCTATCACTACTGAATAAATAAATTACACGTTTTCAATGGCAGCAAGTATAGTTTATAAGACGATGAGACAGCCTGGTCATAACCTAGAATAAAAGAGTGGACAGTGTAGATCAGAGATCAGACTGCACGTCTTGTGCAGTCTGATCTTGATCTACATTGTCCACAAAAGGATCCTATGTCATATACAGTAAGGACAGAGTTAATTCTATACCAGAAAAATAAATGTTAGACTGGTCCAAATTGAGAGCCTTCGCAGACGACAGATTCAATGCAGCCCAAATAATGTGGTTTTTGTCAGAAAGGGTTGAAAACATATAGGAAAAAGGAGAAAATGCTGGTAACCAGCATTTTCTTCTTTTATCCACACTTTTTTCAAAAGATTTCCTCTTCAGGGCTGCGTATCAATAAACTGCGTAGATCATACGCAATAATATGGGATCGTATATACCACACATGCGATCCCTGCTTTACCCAAAGGTGTGAACTGGCGTAAAATTATACAAATATTTATTTAAATATAATATGGGAAAAAGTTAAGCATATTCCATCTCATACAGTTAAAACAATTTCTTTCGCCCAAATGTATTGGTTTTTTTTTTTAATCTCTCTGTTTAGCGTTTAATTATATTTAAGTGAATGGAGAAAATGCACCAGACAAAATAAAGTCATATGTCATGTTATGTTGGTCTTTGTTTACCTCTTTTTCAAGGAATATAAAATATGCTTCACTTTTTCCCATAGGTACAGTTAATTTATGCAGTGTAGTGAAACTTGTTTCTAGACTTGATGCTTGCTTTCCTAAACTGCGTACGCAAATTTCATGCGTACGGAAGTTTAGTGAAAGGCCGTCCAAGGTCGTTAAGACCCAAAATTGTTTGATAATGGTATATTATTTCCTCCTGCAGCATACCACTTTCCGCAAAATCTTACAGCATACCACTTATGAAAATATTATGGCAATAGCAGACATTGCTTCGTTTTTATGTGTTTTCAATATTAACCCTTATCCCGCTGAATAACTAACATGAAACTTTTAAGCCGATAGTAATAACCCAAATTTTGCCATTTCAATGGTACTTTTGGAGGAAAAATATCTCCTTATCGGACACTGTAGATTCAAGATCAGACTGCACGTTCTGTGCAGTCTGATCTTGATCTACGCTGTCCGCAAAAGGTCAGTGAGTCGCCCTTAGCAGCCAAAGGGTTAAAACAAAAAGACACACTAGCGGCTAAAAGTAAACAATTAAATGCATCTTAATTCAAATCATACCATTTAAAAGTATGGAAATCATCATGTGAAGATGACAATCTGTTGTTGTACGTTCAGTCCAAGCGTTAGTTGCTGGCAGGAAAATGAATTTTAAAACCAGGTAAAAAGTAAAAAAAAAAACTTAGAGCAACTTGGCAACTTTCGAGCTACTTTTTACTTTTGAAAGTCATTTTTATGCCAGCGACTAACACTTGGATCGATAGCACAAAAACAGTTTGTCATTTTCACAATAATTTCCATACTTTTAAATGGTATGATTGAAATTTAATTACATTCTACCATCCCTATTTTTTTTTAGCCTTTACTGTTTATAATCCATAGTTAAAGCCCCAATAGTGGCCAAAAATAAACAGTGCCGGTGTTAAAACGCATCCTCGTTTGTTTTTTTTTTAAATGTTATTTATTATTGCATTGTACTATCTTTCTCAGGTTGTGTTACCACTGTTATAACGTGAGAGGTTTTTTTTTTGAATTGGATACAAAAAAAAAGAATCTCCTCACTTACTCTCACTAACTCCTAAAATTTGTTTTGTTTGTCATATCAAAATTTACAAAGTAAACACTTCTATTTGAAGGCTATAAATGTATGTACTCTTTTGTGGTGTAAACTCCATAGGTAAAGAGACCATACGGAAAAATCATGACCCAACTACCCTGTCAGAAGCAAAAGACCCATAGGTACAAGTCACTGCTAAAAGAAGTCAAACCCAACTAGGTTTACAAAAAAAGCCGTAAGTATCAGCTTTAGGTAAAAAAGCCAGCGGTATAAAGTCATACCAGTTGAATGAAATATGTGGTGGGTGGAAGGATAAGTTTAATCTATTTTGAAACAAATATCATGATTACAAAGGAAATTGTTAGGCATTTTTTGTTTGACATAGTTACCTGTGTTAGCACTTCTGCTTCCAGGTTTTTTACCAATTGCTTTATTACCTACGACTTTTTGACCTACATTTGTCCAACATTTTAACCTTTTACTACACAATGCTGACTTTTAAAGATCCTGGGGAAGAAGGCTTTCTTAAACCTGGCGAAGAAAAGGAGAAATTGCTGGTAACCAGCATTTTCTCTTCTTTTTCCACAATGTTTTTTACCCTATCAATCATAAATTTAATCATTTGGACCATCTTTAATTTCTCGTACGAAATTGCATTCAATTTGAGCCAGTCATGTACATGCGCAAAATGGATGCAGGTGAACATTTATGATATACTCCATTAAAAGGAGACATACTCTGTACATGTGAATCTAGGGTAAAAATGTACACCAGTTTTATTTCCCCATTGCACATACACTACATTGTGATTACAATATCCGTATGATGTGGGTACAACAATAACACAGTATACGTGGACAAAATATGGAAATACGATATCAATTCATACGAAAAATAAACGATTGATTGAGTCATTGAATCGGTGCTGCGGAGAAATGTGACACTTCGTGTAAAACTTTATTATTATAAATATTATTATTTATTAAGGATATTCCTTTTCTCAAAAGCTAGTTTTATAGAGTAACAAAGATTAAAAATAAACATGGTTATATTACTTTTCATCAAATGGATAAATTTGTGCATACTTGGTTTGACGGTATAGTAACTTTGCGCACACTTGAAAAGAAATCAAAATAACTACATTCTCTTTATTTTCTGGGTAATCTAATTCTACCACGGCTCCAAAAGGCATCCTTTCGCGGCGCGGGGGGGGGGGGGGGGGGGGGGGGGGGGGAAAGAGAGAGAGAGAGCAGGAGAGCAATCTTCTGTTGACAGTTTTGTCATCCTACCAAAATCCTGCTTTCAAGCTTTTAAAGGCGAAAAAACATGACGTATCGCACTATGTAAACCTGCTATGGCGAAAAGTCGATCAAATGACTTAAACCCTTTACCACACGATCTCGTGCTTTGACGGCCCTGATGATAATGTCTTTTGAAAACATTGAGAGAAATTGTAAAGGTGCTGGTAACCAGCATTTTCTCATTTTTCCTACAACGTTATTTACCCTTTCACAAGGAAAAAAACGTCATCGGCGTCTCCACAAGCTTTTATTTTGGACGGGTCTGAAAATTTGTCGCCTAGTACAGGAATAAAGAGTCGATGAAAAGGGTTCACCGATTCCATGGCTTAACCCTTTCTCAAACGGCAAATTTTGGACCAGACCAAATTGAAAGCATTTTGCAGATGACAAATTAACAGTTGCCAAAAAGATGATTTTTCTATATGATAGGGTAGAAAACATTGTGGGAAAAGGAGAAAATGCTGGTTACCAGCATTTTCTCCTTTTCCCACAATGTTTTCAAAAGGCTTCTATTCCTGACCCGTAAAAACCACAGATTGTTTGGGAAAGGGTTAAGCACTCAGTAAGCCTCTGAAGTAATGTGGGGAAAACAACGCTTTTGAAAATATTGTAGGAAAATGAGAAAAATGCTGATGCTTGCACTTTCGGCTTTTCCCAAATATTTATCACACACAATTGTTTTTGACAAACTTGGTCAATGAAACTTCGCCATCATTCTTTCAAATAACCGCTAGATGCGTAAAATAATATTGTCCAATAAGATTCGCTCAATGTATTCACTGTGGTAAGGTGAGATTGAGGAAAAATCTGTCCTTCTCCAAAGTTTCGACCTATTTAACTCTCTGAATATTTATTTATGAGCCATGCCCAGTAAAAAGGGGGTTTAATGCATTTGCAAAAAGTATCGGCTCAGGTTAGTAGCGTTCCGCGTAGGCTAACCTGGGTCGACACTTTTTGTTGTTGGTCAATTTTCTGCATGTCAAAGGACCAGTCTACCTAATGATTCAGTCTGTTGTTGGACAAAATGGATTTTATGGATCCATATTTCTATAATGACTCGCTAAGCGTAATGCATCATCGGGATGCGTTTAACGCCCATTTGCAGAGACCGGTTTTTATATTATAAAACCCTTTATTCCGTTCCATGTACGAGATCGAAGATAAACAAGCATTCTGATATTGCATATAGCAATACCTAGTCCCCTACCGGCCGCCGGTATATATCGCTGGCACGTATAGTTTGTGAAACTCTGTGGAGGAGAAAAAACGTATTTGACCTCCTTTTAGAATTATAAGCATCGTGTCTGTCTTTGTATGCAATGCTTTAATGAAAGCCAGATATATAAAACATTTTTCCTTGTTAATGTAAGTTCACTGAAGAAGTTTTACTAAGACAAGATGTGTTTGTGAAACACAAATGCCCCCGTAAAAGCAAATTTTCAAGGCCCGTAATTTCGTCAAAAATCAGTGGACTGGAACGAAACTCGAACTTGATCATATATGGGTGTGCATGCAATGGTGGTAAATTCAGATACCAAAACACAGCTCAATATCTGCCAGCGTTTAGAAAAAAAAGTCCGGAAAACTGTTTTTTCAGTGAAATTTTCTAAGTCAAAGGCCCGTAATTTCGTCAAAAATCAGTGGACCACAACAAAACTCGAACTTGATCTGTAACTCATGGTGGTTGACTTACACACCGAAAATCAGCTCAATATCTGCCAGCGTGTAGAAAAAAAAGTCCGGAAAACTGTTTTTTCAGTGAAATTTTCTAAGTCCAAGGCCCGTAATTTCGTCAAAAATCAGCGGACCGCAACGAAACTCATACTTGATCTGTAACTCATGGTGGTTGACTTACACACCAAAAATCAGCTCAATATCTGCCAGCGTTTAGAAAAAAGTCCGGAAAACTGATTTGCCGGACTGACTGACCGACAGACAGACGGACGGAGTGCAAAACTAAAGTCGCCTTCGGCTTCGCCGGTAGGAGACTAATTAGCACAGAACTCGATAACAGTAACGACATTTTCCAATTCAGTTTAGAAATACAAACAAAACAAAATACTGACAAATAGGGGAGGTGCGTGTACGGCAGGTAATACAGGTTGACACCTCGTCGTTTCGAGGGCGAAGTTCGTTGAAAAAAAAAAGCAAGTAACTAACCCTTTCAGCACCATAGGCAAAAACGTGCTTTTGCGGAAGGCATAGATCAAGATCAGACTCCACAGAACGTGCAGTCTGATCCTGGATCTATACCCTCCGCTTGTTTAGTCAAGCTTTTCAGGTAAAAGCTTTTTTAGTTTTAGAGGATTATATTTTCAGCTGTCAAAATCGAGGTCGAGTTTACATAAATTTTGCGCTGAAAAGGGTCAATCCTTAGGCTCCTAACCGCGACTCACTGACCTTTTTGCGGACAATGTAGATCAAGATCAGACTGCACAGAATGTGCAGTCTGATCTTGGATCTACATTGTCCGATTAGGAGATATCTGTCCCCGTAAAAATATTTGTGTTTACTATAGGCTTTAAAGTTTCCTTTCACTTATTTAGTAGGATAAGAGTTAAACAATATTTATCTACCCCTTCAATGACAAATCCCATGATTTAATCATTTACCCCACAAACCCGGCATTTAAAGACCCTGCCAAAAGTCCTTTTAAAAACAAATGTGCAATAAAGGAAAAAATTCTGGTATCAAGCATTCATAAGTTCTCCTTTTTCGGCAGTGGGTCCTACCCAGTCAAAAGCGAACCCCATCATTTGACGAACATTTAACTTTGTTGCGTGTAAATGCTTACAATTTCGACAGGTTTAGAATTTTGTCGTTTGACAAAATGTTAATTGTTATTTGATTTCTCATCTGAAAAAGCTGTAATACGAACAAGTCAAACATAAAATTGTTTGGAATAATTCTCCCTCGACTTACGTACCCTTACACTTGGAAAGATACTTTTTCTGATACGTATTCTTTTCTACAATTTTTGATGCAGTATAAATTATAATTTATAGAAGTTATAGGTTGTTTATATCGGATATTTCAATATAAATGACCAAGTACATATGGAGACGGTGGGAGACAGTGGTGTAGGGGTAGAGAGTCGGCCTCTAACACTGAAGGTCCTGGGCTCGAACCCTATGATGAGCGGGGTCAACCTTTGGAACTACCCTCAAAATGGCGGGATTACTGGATAAGGTCTCCAGAATGCAAACATCGAGACTGATTGATTGAAACGCGTTCGCTACAGTTAACCTTTTTCCTGCTAAATAAATTTAATGAAACTTTCAAGCCGGTAGTAAAAAAACAACATTTTTCTATTTCAAAAGTATTTTTACGGGGACAGATATCTCCTAATCGGACAGTGTAGATCCGAGATCAGACTGCACGTTCTGTGCAGTCTGATCTTGACCTACACTGTCCGCAAAAGGTCCTTGAGTCGCGTTTAGCAGCCTAAGGATTAACCCATTTTTTCCGATATAAGAATTTGTTCACATTTGGTATTTTTGTAGTATGATGTATTATGGATGAAAACATTTTTAAAAAAAGAGAAAAGGTGTGTTTTTTTCTATCCCGTAATTTGTAACATGACCAGCTACGGTCAATAAGTTCAACTTCGGACTTAACATTTGCACAATTAATTTGTAATAATTTCAAATGCGTGCTGGATATAACAACATAAATACATAAAAGTTGCATAATTAATGTTATTTTCCTTTCAAAAGTGTAAAAAGCTCAATATGTCTACTTATATGGTATCATGTGGTTGTTGTAGCTGGTGGTGCTGACAAAGCAGTATTTTGGCCATAAAGACTATAGTTCCAACTAATAAAGACTTATAGTTCCACATTAATTTTCTCCAAGTCAAAATACTGGAACTTATTCAAACTTTCAGAGACGTTAGCTGGTGATATTTTCTTTCCAACCATGAAAAGAAGAAAGAAGGTCAACAGGCTAGCTCCTCTGGAAAAGAAATGAAAATGATGGCAGTCTGTTCCTTATTTTAGCAACAAATGTGGGCCATACACGCACAGTTCTAACTAAACTAGTATATGTTATGAACTGAGAATGTTCATTCAATTTTTATAGCACTAAAAAGGTTTAAGTAGATAAAATTTCCATATTCAACATTCTAGCTTATTCGATACGACCAGATCGAACTGAAGAACTTTCCAAAATAGTTTTGTCCGATGATGATGTTGGTCTATGCCTGTTTCTCAAACGATCGGAAGATCTATCGTTTTTATCATCTCATCTCTGTGAAAAAAAAACGACTTTTGACCGGAACTTTAACTATTATCCGAATTATTGTGACCCCTGAACTAATATAGGGTTAATTCACGTCTTTTTTTGGTCGCCGTTAACATTCGCAGAAGCCCGAAAAATGGCTTGACGTCCGAGGGCGAAGCTCGAGGGCGTTAAACAATTTTTCCTGCGTCTGCGAATGTTAACGACAGACAAAACGTGAGTTGACGCTATTATTGCAAAAAGTAAAGTGTTTAGCAATAATTTGCGACCAAAGCAAAAAGTATTTCAATAAAAATGCAAAGAAACGTACTTGAAATGGACTGGACTTACACCGGTCAAAACCGAAAATCCGCGAAGAATTTATGGTTGCGTCGTAAAGGGCCATAGTCCTATACCATTGTTTTTTATCTCTCGCTGTTATTTGCTTCTAATGATATCTAATATACAAAGTGGACTTTTATAAGATTAACTTGCATAGGTTTAGATCGATTACAACTAGGATAAATGAGTGTGTATGAATTTGTGTAACTGAAAGATGTCAAAGGGATAAATCAAACGAAGGGATTGCCTACCACGTTAAAAAAAAAGTGGGTGGGGTGTTGCTGGTGTAGAGTACATCACAAGTGTATTTTAGTTCAGATCTCGATAAGACTGAGATTCTGCATAAGATTTCGTTTGTGGTGTTCTAAAATCATGAAAGACAAGCCATAAAAATGATCTACTGTGGTACAAGGTCCTACATCTTTAGTGGTCGGAGTCTGGGGATGAATGACAAGAACAAACGTTCAGAATACATTGTTTACAATGTAGGGCTGAATTGAGGATGTTGAAAATACAAAGCCGGGCGTTAACGGTGCGTGAATTTACTGATCCATACACATTTTCTCCCATGAACGCCCTTTCTTTCCCCTCCCCCCGTTAATACATGCTTATAACGTCCTGGAAACGTACCTTTTATGCAACATTAAACAAATAAACAGTGGCTAGCATCCTTTCATAGACCAAGGTCTTTTTCTAACATAGTGCTCTTTCGTTGTACAGCCTTGTTTCCTTTGTCTACGTATGTCATATTTTTCGAAGATTGACCTTTTGAAGATTGACCTGTTTGCTATGACGCATCACTGTCCTGTACAGGATAAAATTAATATTAAAACGCGGTGCGTAAACTAAAAACTCTGTCGCTAAAAAAGTAGCAAGCGGAAAAAGGCTATCAATAATACGTCTGTGGAAAAATCAAGCCTATATTTCGCTCCAAATTTTGTGAAAAAAAATAACAATTTTAAACGGGAAAAAATATTTTAAAAATACCACTGTTTGCAGCAAATCTTGGTATGCAGTTTCTAAATACAGACTTGGAGAAAATCGCGATTTGAACTTCAGATTTTGACAACAGCAGTAAAGACCCCACTATCCTCGGCTGTTTTTTAAGCTTATACGGACTCTGTTTATAGGCCTATAAGTAAACGACTAGTGCATAGGTTATAAGCAGCTAACCGTGGCTAGATGAATCGTACCAAGGTAGCGTTTTATTGAGTAAATGTTTATCTTATACTCAAAGGCAAAAGAAAGTATACAGTTTTTGATCTCTCATAATATTCTCATTTTTCATATTTTTGACCTGAAATCTTCAAAAACCCATTGCTACTAAGTTTGAAATGATATTCTGACATTAATTTACAAATTGACACACTTGACTGGCTACAGTGCAGGTACATGTCAATTTTGTATATCTGTACCTGCAACCTATTGGACAATCAACATATTGCTGGAAATCGGTATTTGGTTTCTAAGTCGATAATCTAAAAAAAACCACAGCCTTTTCGTTTTTCTATCGAACAATGGAGCGGCTTTCAGAAGCCGATAGAAATTGTGTCATTAAGATTTTGGAAGCTGGTCATTCAAGACCGGTCTGTAACTTGTTACTTGCAATGTACACAAGTCACGATTGATCGGCTGTGAAGGTGCTATGAGTTGAAGGAACTGCCGTCTGTTTGACCTGAAGTAATCGTGTCGAAGTAAGACCGGTACATCGGGAGTTGGGAGTGGAATGATACATAAAATCAACATTGCGAGGTCCTAGTGAATCACTTAAGTGAAAGTGAATCAGGGTGATGTGCAGTGTCTGCACTCAATCAAATTTAGTCAAATTCGAAGCCATGAACATGGTTCTGAATCATTTGAGATCTGCAATCAATAAATGAGAATGAAATTTGGTAACATCACATGAAAGTGTCTGGAAATTAGGAGGAACTGCTTAAAAAGTATGCCAAAGAAAGTTAACTTGTCACAGATGCCCATCCAGAGGCCTGATTATTGAAGCAAATTGAGTCTGACAATACTTTTAGAGATTGAAATGGAAACATCTTCTTGTCTTTAAAAGAAATAGGGACCCGCATGGCTTATACGTAAAGAGTTCGATCCCGACCCAAGGTGTTCCGATCTCGTGCGAGTTTCCTTTGGCAAGACATTTGAGGGCCCGATCGTAGATTGGTTAAACTCATGATGAACATGAATAAGATTGATGGAGTGAGCTAATGTTGTGATAATGTTGAGAGCAAAGTGAAACACCAATTAGTCCATCAACCATTGAAAACCCCGTCGTAACAAAAAAGTTTTTTGCTAACCTTTGATAAATAACTCCCTTGTTTTCTGTTAATAATGATGTATTGCTGACATTTTTTTTTTTAGTTTTGCCGTTTAAAAATGACTGGACTATCGCAAGAAAAAGATTGCAAGGGCTTAGCTTTAAATATTTTGACGAAACAGCCAAAATTAGAAGGTGTATACTTTCTTTTGCCTCTGAGTATATTTTGAAATTCGCTGCATCAATTGTTTTCTTGAGTGGTAGTCCTGTTCTGTACCAAGAATGACCAAATCAGATAGCTATGTATTTGAAAAATGCCACCTAGCGGAAGCGGAAGATAACGGCCTTGTTTCGCATTCGATGTAAAACATTGAGATTATTTAACATGCTTTGGTACAATACTTAATTCTCTTTGATGGCTATACACAGCAGAACCCGTGTGTATTTTGGAGAGGCGACATCCAACACAGGGTCAAATATGGACCCAGATATTTTGTATTCACGTAGTAGCATCAAAGCGATTTCATTGGACCTTATGGTGTAGACCTGTGTGAAATAAATATGTTTAAAATAAGCACACGTAGATCCGATATCAGACTGCATGACGTGTCTGATCTTAATCTACAATGTCTAACGCAAGCTTTGTTCAAGAAGAATAGTCGTCCGTGTCACGTACCCTTAACCCAAACGATTGCGTGTTTAATCAACCCTGGGAAACAAAATTTTGTAAACACTGTGGGAAAAGGAGAAAATGCTGGTAACCAGCATTTTCTCCATTTCCCACAATGTTTTCTCCCCATTATAAGACAAATTCTAAAATTCCAGCTACGTCCGCATGCGCTTTGAAATTAGACAAGTTTTTTTTTATTTTGTCGTCTGGTAATGAGCCAAAGGTTGGTTAATTATATGCATTTAAATCTGATACAAAACCAATAGACTCTACACAGCGTTGATTCACAGCGTTTCTTTATTATTGAACATATGTCAGAAAATGGCTACAACACGCACTATGAGGAAGACTACTGTTGTTGTCGTCGCGATTTTGTTTTCATTTACATTTGGAATGTACATGTTTATTACTTATGGAAGTAAGTCTGTCTGACTGTCTGTCTGCCTTTCTGTTTGTCTGCCTTTCTGTCTGTCTGTCTCTATCTGCCTTTCTGTTTGTCTGTCTCTGTCTGCCTTTCTCTCTGTGTCTCTTGTCCTCTCTCTACCCCTCTCTGTCTCTAGGTCCATCTCTCGGCGAAAATACGGGCTTTTGTGGACGGCAGTCTAATCTTGGATCTGTACAGTCAACTTGGTTACTTAAGCCTATAAGATACAATACAGTCGAAAGAAGAGTTAAAACATGCGAATCTTTAAAACAATTGTCGGGTCGGTCTTATGGCGTCCAATTTATAATCAGAAAATCCGGCTAGTGGGTTCCCTTCCGACAGCTCTAGTCAATTTGAAAACAAGTCTTCATAGACTGAATGACTCGGGTACTAAGAACAGAGCCTCTGTCTTGTTCTGGTGAAACCGTGTAAAGACCAGGACAAATTGCCGCTGTCACCATTGTTATGTCCAATGCTGTTGAAAGAAATGCATTTTACGTTACAATGTGTGCAAGCAATATGTGGGAAAAATCAAAGAGCTGAAAGGGCTGATATGGGGGCGAAAGTGCAGAAAGAAATTCAAGGGTTGCGAAGCCTCACATGAAAACCTAATGCTCTTTGAGTTTAATGACATTGAGGTCTCTTGTGTCTATTCTATTTAGATTATCATTCGGTAGCAATATCATTTATATATCCATCTAATCTCTTGTTTGGAATTTATTTTGTTTATATATTATAGTAGTAATTATGGCACTATGCAGGTCAAATTGCCTGCGGCCCTATAGGGGCCAGGCCTTTGTCTTTGACAGTTCAGACTATTGTTAGAGGCCTTTGTCTGTTGGAGGTCAGACTGTCTGTGGCAATATGACGTAATCTTGCATACCTTTTGTCTGGCTTTCGTTGCCTCCCACCTGCCGAGGCTAGATGACAATTCCAAGCGTGTTTTGGCGCGTTTTGACCGATCAGGCCGGCGCCCGATTGTATAGAACCGAAAATTCAGCCAAAGCATTCGCCATTGAAAATGCATGAGAACTTTCTCTCAAAGAGGTTGCTCTACTAAAAATGCTTTTGTCTGTGAACGCTTTTACCCCCCTTACCATTCAAAGTCTAGGTTTTGTATTGACTTTAATGAATAAAATCGTATGGTGTTTAACGCCGTTTTCAACATTTTTGTTGCACTTAAGTCGCTGCGGCCAGTGCACCTATACATGCTTTCCAGCAGTATCTTTTACCAGGGCATCATTTTCTTTCCAAGTCACTGACTGCTGTCTCACATAACCATTATTACGGTCAGCTGTGGTAGAGAAATAAATGGTTTCACAATTTTCAGTCCTCGACCTAGCCAGGGATCGAAGCCACGACCCATCTCAAGTCCTGCACGCTAGCTATTTAAGAGCTCAGCTTTTAGGTCCTCGCTTCTACATGGAAAAGTTTGCGAAAAACTTACTACGATCCCCAAATAGCGGTGGCATAATATAAAATTCCCTGTTGGTTTGATCATTAGCTTTCTTAGAAATTCTGATTTTTTTTTTTTTTTTATAATTCATGAGACCTTTCGATACTCTCCTGACAGAGTCGCATATCAAAATGATTTAATGTTTGAGAAATGTCGACACTCTTCCACGTGATGTCTGGCGCGATTGTATAATATCGTCTGCAAAAATTCAGACAAAGCATTCGCCTCTCATTAAAAATGCATGAGAAAATGTCGATATTCTTACAAAATAGGTCGCTTTCCGCTGATTAAAATGCGTGATGTCTGGCGCGATTGTATAATATCGTCTGCAAAAATTCAGACAAAGCGAATAATCAATTGGTCAGATGGAAAAAACAAACTGACCAATCAGAAGAGACTTTGTGACTATATTAGAAAGCTGAATTTCGTGTTTGGAGTCATAAGAGTTTTGACACTCGAATCAGCAACATGGTTAGATGTAAATTTAGTCTCGGTAACGAACGCTACGTACAGGTCAGTGAATGGAGGGGTGAACTGAGAGTCGATATCAGGGAATGGCAGGAAGACATACCTACTAAGAAAGGCATTAGTCTTACGCTTATGAGATGGAAGAATTTGGTAGATGCCTCTGAGTTTGTTGATCAAGCATTACACGGTAAAAAAGCATACAGCGCTCACCTAGGAGGAAACGTTTATTGCAGTATCGGTGAAAACAGCGTTTGTGTAGATATAAGACAGTATTGGAAACCAGACAATGAAGTGGTACCGACCAAAAAGGGTATCTGCTTAAGACCCGCTGAATATAACTCTCTTAAAAAACACGTGTCAGAGATTGGTAGGAATCTACCCGAGTTGGACGCTGTCATTCCCTGTTACCTTCAAAGTGATCATATGAACCAGTTAGGGGCGTTGCGGTGTTCTGAATGTAACCCTAACGATAACGGAAACTGGTAAATAGGCGCGATTGACAGAATTAACATCACATTAATAAGCACCATGTTCAAAGATTCTACAAAAGTGACTGCATATTCGAAGCCAGCCTTGATGTTATGTGAAGATAGACTACAAACGTATGAGCACTGGTCGAAGCAAATAAAGCCTGAGAAATGGTCATTAGCAAAAGCGGGCTTCTTTTACACCGGTACTGCGGATAAAGTGACGTGTTTTGCCTGTGGTGTCAACATAATGTCATGGGAGGAAAAGGACGATCCTTGGGAAGAGCACGAGAAATGGTCTCCGTCCTGTATATATTTGAAAATGACGGGATACACGAGTCAAATCACTTCAAGGTGTGATACACAACGAAACGCGTCTGTTACCAATGGAAGATTGTCCCGTGACGGTTCTACATATAACTGGAGTGCTTTGAATTCAGCCTTTTTCTAAAACCGATGTGAACATGTTCGGACTCATTCTTATATTTGTGACAACAATGAATGACTTCGAATTGTGGTTGAAATACAGACAATTGCGAAGAGACGCCGCGGAGGGTGTTGAAAGGCTCGTTGGCTTGTATATAGAAAACGAAAGAAACCTCTCTATTTACTATTTCTATTTGATGTAGTAAGAATGTATGGATGTCTATGTAATAAATAAACATGTCTGACTGGCAACAATATTTGTCTTCTTTGTATTTTGACTTAAAATCTCCCGCTAGCTATGGTGGTCCTGAAAAACTCTATCAACATGTTAAAGACGAGGGTAAATACAAAATTGGCAGGCACAGAATACGCCAATGGTTGCAGAATCAAGAAGCGTATTCTCTGACCAGGGGTGCTAGACGCCGCTTTAAACGTTCCAGGGTGATTGTAAATGGCATCGACAGTCAATGGGACATGGATCTTATGGACATGGCCAATTTACAGAAGCATAACGAAGGTGTGAAATACATTTTGATTGTTATCGATGTATTTTCTCGTTTTCTTTATGCTCAACCTGTTAAGAGTAAGCGAGGCGCTGATGTAGTCATGGCATTGAAACGTATACTGACAGGCCCCAAAAAGCCAAACACAATTCGTACGGACAGAGGAATGGAATTTAGAAGTAAAGAAGTAAATAAATATTTAAATAGTCAAAGTATACATCATATGTACGCATATAATACGGAAACAAAAGCAAATTACGCGGAAAGAGTTATTAAAACGCTAAAACACAAGATTTTTCGATACCTGCTCAAAAACAGAACTAGTAGATACATTGACATTTTACAGGATTTTGTACATAGTTACAATCACACTCACCACAGGAGTCTTGGAGAAAACCCAGCAGCAATTTCCGTGAAAAATGAAGGGGAAAGTCGTCTTCAACAGTATCTCATTAGAACCAAAGGAAGCAAAGGGGAAAAGCCCGTTATAAAAAAATTCAAATATAAAATCGGCCAGACTGTACGATTGTCACACATCAGGTCCGTATTTGACAGAGAATACTCGCAAAAATGGACAGGGGAGATTTTCAAAATCAGATCACGTTTCAAAAGACAAGGACTTCCAATTTACACGTTAGTAGACTGGGACAACGATGAAATTGATGGTACATTTTACGAACAAGAATTACAAGCCATAAACGTTGACGACGGTACCGACTTTAGCATCGAAAAAAATTTGAAAAGAAGGACACGCAATAAGAAACAGGAAGTCCTGGTGCGCTGGTTACACTGGCCAAAAAAGTATGACAGCTGGATACCGGAAACTGATATTAAGCAATACTCGTAAACAACCGAGAATATAAAAAGAGGCTGAAAACTAGCAATGTTCTATCATTTATGTCTAGACAGTCAAACGATCATGATCATCACAAACGTGCTTTACAGCGCTCAACTCAACTGTCCTATTGATTTAAGACAACTCTGCTCCAAAATAACGAATGTACGGTATGATCCAGCACGATTTCCCGGACTGATATGGCAACACAGAAAAGCTGGAGGAAACTGTTTAGTGTTTTCTAACGGTATTATCAACTGTAACGGCAAAGTTTCGAGTAAAAGAGAGGGGTACGAACGAATACGGAAATATGCGAGACTGATACAGAATTGTGGATATCCAGTGAATTTATCGGACGTGAAACTTTTAACCATGTCTATGAGCCATACCCTCAGTTCGGATTTGGATTTGAAGCGTTTGTCTGTCGATAAAGATGTCGTATACGAACCCCAGTTATTTCCTTCTCTTAACTTTAAAAGGGAAGGGGTGCATTTTTGTTGTTTTCATACAGGAAAAGTGGTCATAACGGGTGTAACCTCTTCACAAAAAGAGGACGAGATTGTTTGTCCCACACTAATTGAACTCGAACTCTATACGCGTAAGAAGGAATGAGTATTTTAACCGATTCAATCATGGAACACTCTACAGTCTATTTACAAATCGCTTATTTACTTCACCTACAAGAGACCGAAACAACGGTAAGGAAGAATTTACTGCAGAATTTAACGAATCGTCAACTAAAGGCTATCATCGAGGTGGCAAAACGTATACTTAATGGAGTCATTAATCCAATGAGAAGAGATGTTCAAGTTTTTGAAAGAAGGAGACTATTGTTACGCACACTATGCTCAAATAACGTTTCATCAACCCGTAAGAAGACTTTACTTCGACGATTTCATTCATTTATACCCATTTTATTACGCCCAGTTTATCTCATTCCTACTATACTAGACCAATTGAGAACAAGGAGAGAAGAATGACAGAGTTTTACTTGTATTTAAATTCCGCAGAATCTATCGATATACGTAAGAATAACGCAGATTTCTTGTTCCAGTTTTCTAAGGACTATATTTTAGAAGGAAGTTGGTTATGTGCTCTGGTAGAATCGTCATTGACCTGCGACTTTACACCTCAAAGTAAGCGGTTGTATTTGAATTGTGACATTATAGAGGAAACGTTTGTCAGGAATAAGTTACAACCCGTTCTCACCAATATAGAAATCGAAACAAGATACAAGAAATTTAAATTTACGGAATGTCTTCATCGACGTTATAGACCCGTGAGTGTCAAGAAATTTAACACTATTAGGCTGTCGTTAAAAGGCGAAGATTTAAAACCGATTGATTTGAATTCGAACGATTTTCACTGTGTCCTTCATTTCAAGAAATCATGGGTTCCATAGACGTCTTTGATTCAAAACTACAGAAGTGGGTTCCGTACAAAGAAGATGTGGAGTATTGGATTGATTATTTTAAACCGAAAGACCACATCCCAGATCAAATAAGGAATTTGGAGAAAATACTAGAAGAAAAGAATAAACTGCTGCGAGATATGGAAGAAAAACTTGAAAAAGTCAAAACTCCTCAGGTAAAAATGGTAAGCCCATTAGCCGAAGTAGTTGATAGGGCAAAATCTCAAATAAAACGTAAGAACGGTGTTGACGAAGATCGTAAGAATATCAAGCGTAAGAAGACTCACAAAACGTATCGCAAAGATCCCGACTGGGCGTTTTGAAAAATTAGCATGAATAGTAAAATTCAGCACAGTGAAGAATTATCGTTATTTAATCCGATCCCAAAAGATTCGTCCTTGTTATCGAAAGATTGGATCGAATTCCGACCCATTAATCCGGTAACCGATTCTTCATCGAGCTTGGAATTTAATATACCGCCACAGGCCAGCGCCTACATCAACTTGAAGGAATGTAAATTGAGGGTGAAATTGAGACTCGCTTTACAAGACGGTACACCCGTGTCAGAAGATGATACGCTGGGACTTATCAATTTACCTTTGCACACCATTTTCAGACAGCTGGACATTCATTTACAACAAAAACCACTCCCGAATAGCGGAACCACGCATCCGTATAAGACCTACATTGACACCTTATTAAATACCAATCAATCTATACAGGAAGCTTTTCTGACCAGTCAATTATTCTACAAGGATTATCGGAATCTGGACGATAGCGACCCCAAAACTGGATCAAATACCGGTTTATTCCAAAGATATGAAAAGACCAAGGGTGGTAAAATTATAGATCTGGAAGGAAGTATCCCGGTGGACTTGTTTCAACAACCCAAGTTGCTTATTAACGGAGTGCAAATGGGGCTTAAATTTTGGCAAGCATCCGATGCCTTTCGAATCATTACAGATGCGTTTACTCCGAATTACAAGGTGCAAATCGTTGACGCCCGTTTCAAGCTCTGTATTCAGCGGTTACAGAATGATTTGCTTCTGGCTCACGACAAAATGATTCAGGACACTCCCGCTATGTACCCATATTTCCGCTCAGAGATAAAAACAACCTCGATAGCGCAAGGACAATATAGTTTTCACGCAGACGATATATTTCAAGGTAGGGTGCCAAACAAAATCATCATAGGGACGGTTGCGAGCGTTTCATATAACGGAGACTACAAAACAAACCCATTCAACCTGAAACATTACGACTGCAGTTACCTCGGTTTCTTCGTTGATGGCCAATCCGTACCATCGCAACCTTTGCAACCTAATTTTGAAGGAAATCACTTCACCGACTGTTATCAGACCCTCACTTCCTGTAGAAATGATATCAACATCACATACAAAGAGTACAAGCAAGGATACTGCCTATATGTGCTGGATATCGATCCCTACTATTCTTTCAACACAAAAAGAAGAGGTCTTTGCCGTTTGGAAATCAAATTTGCTAAACCTTTACCAGAGAGTGTGACATTGTTGCTGTACGCTACCTTTCCAGAAATACTTACAATCGATAAAGCGAGAAATGTGTATATACAATAAATACGGAGGGAAATAATAAAAAAAAAAACCACACACACACAATGACTCATGCCTTCTTTTATACTTTTATTGTATTATTCTGTTAATAAAAATATAAAATCATGAAATTGTCGAGTCGTTATTCAATAAGAAATCCAGTCTATATCTTTCTTTCGTTTCTTCTCTCTAAGTCCCGGAGGAAATAGTGTTAATTTCTTATTCTTCTTTTTCGAGGTATCTTCCCTTTCCTCTCTCTGCTGATCATCTTGTCTCCCAGATAGTTTTTTCAATCGCTCAAACTTTTCGAAAGGCACTAATACATATTTCTCCATTACTGTAATACGGGTTGTAAGTAGGCTGAAGCAATCTTCACCAATGTATGGATAATACGTTGTTTATGTTGGATAGCTTCCTTCTTTTTAACAAACCCCGTGTTACGATCTCCAAGCAAGTAAATAAAGCGTCTCTGCCTCTTTAAGGTGGCTTTTTCCGTAAGTGTCAATCTACCTTTGAACCGGATAATGTTGTACGCAATTTGACTAAGCGCCCTTAGCTGTTGACGGGTAATAGTTTTTAAAAGCGCTTTTCTCTGGTCGGCTGTAGTGTTGGCCACTAAATATAAAAAGTGACGTTGCTGTTTAATTAGTTCTACCATATTGTATTCTTATAAGCTATTTATTTCCATTCTTACGTCAAACGGTACACAATAGGATCTTCGTTGGGAAATATACGAGTCCTTAAACGGTACTTGTCGTCGGAGTAAGGGGACATGTCCACTATGAAATAACCGTGTCTCGTATTAAGGGCATCTTCGTAAGCCTTCATAAACACTCCGGATTTACCGGGATAAAGCTGCCGTCCTAGCACTCCTACTTGAGATATGTCACGAATATTTTTCATAAGCACCAGATACCATGTATTCAAAGCTATAGTTCTGGCATGTTTACCCCCAGGGTATAAGTTTTGTGTGATCATAATCACCGATACTTTTCTGTGATGGCAGCCTTGGGTGAACAGTAACTCCATTTCTTTACTCCGCATGACCTCGTGCATTAGGTCGTCTAAAATGATTAACTTGTGTTTTTTGTCTCTTGTGAAGTCATCCAATTCTTCTGCAGTAGGTAGTCCTTGCTTACTGTCAAAGTTTGGAATGGAACTCTCCATGACATCAAACAAGTCTTGGTGGATACCGTAGCAATAGAGAATATGAGAAGGGGGGTCCCGTCCGTACATGAGGTTTACTTGTTTCAAAAAGCGGTACACCCATTGGGTTTTACCACTACCAGTTTGTCCGCTAATACACATACTAGAACATGGTTCGAATGGAAGAGGGACGGCCATTATTTTTTAAGTCTAGGGTTAGGCAAAGCGTACCCGATACTGCTACTCAAGAGTGATACCCAAAGCTCGGTCGACCCGTTTTGCACTGATAGGTTAATGATGGACGTAATAATAATGATGTACACTATGATCATCTGACAAAAGTAGACAATCTCTGCTTGGGGGACACGGGTGCCCAGTAAATGCCACTTGTCACTATGGCTTTCTTCGTCAGGTTTAGGGAAACGTAAAAACGTTTCTTTTTCGGGAGTTTCTGTCATATTCTTACGTTAGATTAACTCAAAACACAAAAAGAAACTCATTCTTACAATTTTTTATTTATAAGCAATACAATTATCACGTTAACAAATAAAATAAACAACAGTTGGTATCTAGAAAAATAAGCGACACTTTTAAGAAAATGAGTGACACTTTTTTGAAAATGAGTGACACTTTTAGGAAAATGAGTGACACTTTTTGAAACAGACCCAATGGGAATTTACCTGTAAAAGTATAAAAACGTAAAAACGAGTGACACTTTTTGAAAAATGAGTGACACTTATTGAAAAATGACTAACACCTTTTTTTGAAAAATGATTGACATTGAACAACCCACGAACAAAAAAAAAAATTACATCAGTCATATCCATATGGTACAGTGTCATAATTGTCTAGTTTCCTTCGCTTTGTATACACCATTTGATAACTTTTCTTTTCTTCTCTATTATACAATTTCCTCTTTCTTTTGTCTCTACATATTTTACATGGGTTGGTTACAACAATATTTGAACTACTTTTTGAATCTGTTACTATAGCTTTCACGGCTTCAAAATTGATTAGTTTGCTATTAGTGTAGTTCAAAGTAAACCCTCTGACCTTACATGTTTCCTCGTTGGTACTGGTCTTATATGCGTAATTCTTTGGACCTCCTGACACAAATTCTACAATATGCTCTCCTTGCTCCAGTTCATCCGTCAACTCACCCAAGTAGTCCCCTAAGGGAGGATCAAACTCTCCGGGTCTACTCACGTAAATGACAGAGTCCGTGTCGTAGTACAACACTCTTTTATTCAACTTTTCGAGCACACTGTACAATTTTAATCGGGCCCAACATGTTGTAAAGGTCGCCAAGTAAATGTTTGTTTCGTTGTCTTCGGGGTGAAAGTCATGTTTATAAATCCACTCTATTTGTATCATATCATTTGAGAGTATATGAAAGTTCAGAGGCTCTTTTGTAGGATCAGAAAATACTTGAAAAAATAAGTTTGCTTGACTCTCGTGATATATTTTGGTTTGACGCATATTGAGTCTCTGTCCAAACTTACCCCAAAAGCTATTGAGACAAAGTTTGGCCAGAGCTCTTTTGCCAGGGTTTTTTACAATGCTGTTTTGATCCAGCAATACACCCTCTTTTTTATGATAATCTTCCATGTATTTTGTCATGTCTTGTTTCGTTTTGACCCAATCAGGAGGGCCACTCGCCTCTTGCTTAAATTTCAAAAACGTGTTGATATACTTGGCGAATAACCCCCCATCACCCGTCTCAGGATTATACTGTGTTGTTTCCTCCCAGTGGTATACTTCATATATTTTTTCTAGTGTGTAACCCAGTCTTAGAGCCGTTTTTATCTCGGGGATGCACCACGTGCCAATTAAAACCCTGTCTTCAGAAGAACATGTACATGAATCTTGATTCTCGGTATCCGCACAGGTACGACATAGAGGAAATTTCAGTTTGCCATTTGATCTATAGGGGAGGACTGGATGATACAGCCCTCTCGGGGGTAATGTCTTTATTTTGGCAATACCAAAATACTCCTCAAGCTTCCCGAAGTCTTTGGTCAAGATTTTGGGGTGACCTACGGGATACTGACAATACTTGTTCACCCAAGGGTACAAACTTGTAAAGTCTACGTATTTGACCTGTTCATGTTCTTTGGTTTTGTAATAGAGTTGACTGGCATTAGTGCGCCCTCCGAAGAAACTCTCTCTTGGATCTAATCGATCAGCTACATCTAATTGTGCAATGCATTCTTTGAGTTCTTCATTTTCGTCCTTTAATTTTTTGAAGTCATGGTCCCAAATACACACATACTTCATGCCTAATTGCTCGAGGTATGCTTTCTTTTTTAGAGTCAGAGCATACAATTCATTCAGTGATTGATTGGTGAGGGGGTGATACGTGTCCTCTCGTTTGTCTGGGAAACACACAGGGCATCCGTGAAACACACATCCGTGGTACTCGTATGCTGTGTGTGTTTCTTCACAATATCCATCTAATTTGTATCGTGTTCCTGGTATCTTTTTTTCACCTTCATTCAGTGCATGCTGAATGTGTACATGGTCTGTAAGCGCTCGCCACTCTAACCACTGAATTGACACCTTACTGTATTGTTCTTTGTATCCACTGGGAGGAATCTTTGCTATCGGGGTGCTTACAAATTCTTTACCCTTGACTTTCAATTTTGCTGCACTCACCCATTCATCTTTCACCAGTACATACAATACTCCCTCACATAGTTTGGCTGGGATCCATTCATCAGTGTCATACAATTGTACCTTCCACTTTTCTTCTAGAAATTTACTTCTAAACACATTCATGCATACTGATGCAATCGTAACACTGTCGAAAGGATCTACGGCCCCAAACCACCTTTTTTCAATCTTTCCCTTTCCATTTATGACCTCTTTTTCTTCTCCCGTTGCATTCATTAACAAATATCTAAATTTCAAACATGCTTGTCTCAATATATCAACATCACTTCTACAATATTCTAACATCTCTTTTCTAAAATCAAAAACTTCACACTGTCTCTGTTTCAACCACTCTACTAACTCGCTTCTTTCTTTCTCACCCATGAAATCGTAACCATAATCTTTAGCATCAGGGTAGGGCCCAACATAATTTTGATTCTCTCTGGTATTAAAATAATGTGGGAACCACCCTTTTTTCAATTCATGTAAACCAAATGCTTTGGGTAATGCTGACAGTTTCATGGGTAAGAAGTTAAGACTGTCTATTACCTTGATATGTAAGTCTCGCTCTACTGTCATGTACATTATCTTGGACCCGTTGTAAATAATTTTGTCTGGCCGTAATGACTGATCAACGAGGTACTCTAGCAGAAAGTAACCGTCATAACCTTTCATGTTATGAGCAACCACCTTGCAGTACTCGTGTTGTTCCGTAAATAACCATTGCCCAAACTGTTCAGCAGTATCATGTCCCTGGAAAGTGACTTCTCTAAAGCCACATGTCCCTGGACAAGGTCCCAAATCTTTCTCATCCAGATTTTTTTGACATTTTTTACAACGGCTACCGCATCTCTTACATACTGATTTGGCAGTCAATTCATTGTCAATACATTTTGGGCATACCGAATGAGCTAAGACAAAGTTGGGACGATGCGTAGTTCTACCGCACCATGACGTGTTGCAGTTTTTACACTTAGAACAAGACTTACATACCTGTGATGGTTGACAATCTGCGCATTCTATTTTCTTTTGCGGTATGTATCCATTCTCGCACTCACTCATATCATCCTGACTACACTCAAAATCAAAAAATATATATTTAGGTATAAACTTGTCCTTACATTCTTTCGCTCTTAAATAACACTGATGATCGTCCAACACATACTTTTTACAAGTCTTACAAAAGTATTCCCCACACACATGGTCCTCCTTCTTCCTTATGTCCGTCCTTAGTACCTTGTAACACCTGAAACACCTCCACCACTTTTCACACTGGGAAGGCCCACTGGGTTGACCTTTTCTCCTTCCATTTTTGTGTAAGGGTACTTTCTTGTGTTGTTTGTAACAATCATCTGACCTACAGTCCATGTTACAATCTGTGCACCTCAGAGTCTTGTTCGTTTTAGGGCAGTGGTCCCTCTTGCACACTATACATTTTTCTGCACACTGGTGATATTCCCTATTACTATAGTGTTTGAGACATTTTTCACAAAAATAGGAGTCGCTAAAAAACCCAGTGATGTTTGTTATGGCATGAAAGTGGTCGTCGTCCACCAAGTACACGTAGATACAGGGACGCCCGTCACTGCTAGGACCAGTAATAAATTTATTGCCTAGGCGAGCGCTGATGACCATCACGCGTACTCCTAGGATTTCCTCAAATGCCTCCACATCGTTGAGACTAGCTGTTCGGTCTATGGGTACGCCTGCCATCTTACACAGAGCCCTTGCCAGCTGTCCTTGGTGTTTCTTCTTCTTTTTGACAAGGTCGTTATAGTAAGACAAGGGGACTTTTTGATATTCTAAAACCAACTCCAAGCTACTTTTTCCCTGTCTGTTTTTCGTTACCTCCTCCCATTCTTCCTTGGTACACCTCTTTAATTTTGCCCAGCTGACTCCAATGGCCCTTGCCATACACATTTTATCTTCATTCTCAATAGTCACTACCGAGCGTTTTAAATCCAATGAAGTGTTTTCACCTTTAATACGTATGATATGTTTTCGCTTGCCTCCTTTAGGTAGGTCAATGGTCCCTATTATTATATCAAAGGTCTCATCGATCGAAAGTTCCTGGTTACTATTGAGTACCTTTTCGAGGATCTCCATAACTCTATTAGCGTCAAGGGTATCCCACTTCTGTAAAGGGACGACAACAGGGTTGTGCAAAGCATCGTGATATATCACGACACGACCTAGATCATTCCCCTGTAGGTGTCCTCGGGCCTCGTTAAGGGCTGCCTGGATCATGTCATGAAGTCCCTGCCTCACGTCTATTAACCGCTGACCATTGTACCGCTCATCCAATTTTACTTGATATGTTGTATCTATTGCTGCATTTTTGGCATATGTGCGGGTGTCCTTCTTTCTCATTGTGTATTTCAGTTTGTTGTCGTTCTGTAGACCGGAGGGTCCCGCCCGTGGCTCTTCCCCTTCCCCTGTCTGAACAAATGGATCGTCCCAATCACCATCTTCCAAACACAACCTTGCTGTCTCGTTCATATCGTCATCAAAAAGATCGTTCTGTAGACCGGAGGGTCCCGCCCGTGGCTCTTCCCCTCCCCCTGTCTGAACAAATGGATCGTCCCAATCACCATCTTCCAAACACAACCTTGCTGTCTCGTTCATATCGTCATCAAAAAGAAGGGCTTTGACAGCTCCATCAATTTCCTCCTGTATTTGTACATACTCTAGCGATACGACCATGTCCTCCTCGTTAAAAGTAACCGGAGTCTGGATACGTCCACCTAGGGTTTGCAGCACCAAGTCCATTTGTTCTTCGATAAACTCATTATCATATTCCTGTTGTCTCAGCTGGAAAAGTCTAAGTCTTACAGACACGGAATCCTGGATCCCCATGGTCGTTGCAAAGTCCATAAGCTCATCCGGATCCGTATAAGAGTTTATCATAACGTCCATTATTTCAGCCACAGCGTCCACGTTGCTCGATTGAAATCTGAAAACAGAATAGGTATGTTACCGAGTGTGTCTTCTTATATACTCTCCATTAGCCTCGTTTTGAGAAAGAGCTATTTTTAGATATACTAATTTAATACAGGCATACAATATATGAAATCGGGGTAAAAGGCACCCGCTGAAGTCATTTCTTTAGTCAGAAAATGGATTTTATCGTGTTTTAAGTGAAATTTACTTTCGAATTTGATCATAGATGATAAGAACAGCCTCAATGACATTTTATCTAACAAGTTATCTCCAATACCTTCATACCTAATTTGAAAATTTTTATTTCTTGATTTAAAATGAAATATAGCGACAGTAGTATGTAATGTAATATATGAAATCGGGGTAAAAGACATCCGCTGAAGTCATTTCTGTAGTCAGAAAATGGATTTTGTCGTGTTTTAAACGAAATTTACTTTCGAATTTGATCATAGATGATAAGAACAGGCTCAATGACATTTTATCTAACAAGTGATCTCCAATACCTTTATACCTAATTTGAAAATTTTTATTTCTTGATTTAAAATGAAATATAGCGACAGCAGTATGTAATGTAATATATGGAATCGGGGTAAAAGGCACCCGCTGAAGTCATTTCTGTAGTCAGAAAATGGATTTTGTCGTGTTTTAAACGAAATTCACTTTCGAATTTGATCATAGATGATAAGAACAGGCTCAATGACATTTTATCTGACAAGTGATCTCCAATACCTTTATACTTAATTTGAAAATTTTTATTTCTTGATTTAAAATGAAATATAGCGACAGCAGTATGTAATGTAATATATGGAATCGGGGTAAAAGAAATCAGCTGAAGTCATTTCTGTAGTCAGAAAATGGATTTTGTCGTGTTTTAAACGAAATTTACTTTCGAATTTGATCATAGGTGATAAGAACAGGCTCAATGACATTTTATCTGACAAGTGATCTCCAATACCTTTATACCTAATTTGAATTTTTTTATTTCTTGATTTAAAATGAAATATAGCGACAGCAGTATGTAATGTAATATATGAAATCGGGGTAAAAGACACCCGCTGAAGTCATTTCTGTAGTCAGAAAATGGATTTTGTCGTGTTTTAAACGAAATTCACTTTCGAATTTGATCATAGATGATAAGAACAGGCTCAATGACATTTTATCTGACAAGTGATCTCTAATACCTTTATACCTAATTTTTTTTTCTTCTTAATTTAAAATGACATACAGCAACACTTGTATGGAATGCAATATATGAAATCGGGGTAAAAGGCATCCGCTAAAGTCATTTCTTTGGTCAAAAAATGGATGTTTTTTTCGCTTTTTAAACGAAATTCATGTTAGAATTTGATCATAGATGATAAGAACATGCTCAATGACATTTTATCTGACAAATTATCTCATATAGAGATAAAAGTTGAAAATCGACGTTCGGCGTAAATTAAAAAAGATTTTATCACTCAAAACTTGATTGCAATTTGTAACATTAGGTAAACAATTGTTACAAATTAGACTTACACGTTCATATATATGCAAAAATTAAAAGCCAGGTGTTTTTCTGCAGATGTTTTAAATTTTTCAAAACGGAAAAGTCACTTTAGATTTAATATCAAACAGTGTCTGGTTGCACAAAAGTAGCACATTGTTAAATCGAGGATTTCGAAAAGAAAAATTGACGAAGTTTGTTTCAGCATATTTATTTCAATTTTGGGCACCTCTTCTTTTTACTGAAACTGAAGGATGGATATTCTAAATTTACTGGAAATTATAGTTATGTTTCATGCGATAGACATTAACCTTATAGAAGCTTTACGTTTTCTTTTAACAACAGGGATAGGACCATTCAAGTGCAAAGAGATGCGAGTCTCTTTATTTCACTTTTCAGGGTCACAATGGGTGAAAGAAGACATCACCTACCAACCACCCAAGTTCACTGATAAACGATGCCAAGTAATGATCTGTAGGGTTAATTCTTTTTTCGATGCTTTAATTGAACAGAACTCCTATGATGCGTTTGTAAAATATAGCAAAGAACTTATAGCTCAATTAATGTTCTGTCTACATACAAGAAGTACAGATAAAAAACAATTACACATTTATTTACACCCTGAAAAAGATTCGAATGATAATGGCTTCACAAAGTATGCTGGTCCTGAATTTAATGAAATACACATTTTTTGTGGCAATATGAACTCAAAAAGACAGTGTGCCGGAACAATTATACACGAGATGGGACATGCAATATTGCCAATTGGGAATGGACATAACAATTTTTGGTTCACAACAACCGCATGTCTCATGGCTGCTGCAAACTTATTTGTCACAAATAGATCAAAAGAAATGCCCGTGGTTTCAATCACGGGATCAAATATACAATAATTCAAGTGTAGGTCAAAATGTGAAATTGTGTTAATACATGTATGTATGTAAAAAGAAAATCCTGTAATTCGCTAAAATAGTGTTTATGTGTGTTTGTGTGGGTGTGTGTCGGGAAAACTGTGTATATGTTTTTATATTGTAAAAAGGAATAGATTACAACGCTTTAAAGGTAGGTCGATTCATATTTTACTATCATATTTACTGCAGATTTTCATTGTGCACATTGAGAACCTTTCTTCTTTTCCCCCTGTACGCTTTCATTTTCTCCCCGTTCCGGTTAAATTTTCAGTCTTTTACCTCACTACCGTAAAAACCAGGGTTTGTATGGTAACGAGTTATAAGCGTTTACAAACAAGTGAAGTAAAACGGACTTACCTTTCTATAATCGAGGTTCCAACATCAATGATCTGGAAACGCTGTTACAACAATAAACTTTGTGCCATTTCTAACGCACACAACTTTTACTTTATTACTTAATTGTTTATTGATACCTAGAACCCCTATGTAAAAACTAAATTGCTTTAGAAAATATACTCTTCTTCCAACAGTATATTGCCTGTCAGGAGAATCCAAACACAGCTGAACTGCATTAAGCAAGACAGTTTTACTGAAAAAAAAAGAAACTCCTGTATAGGATATGTTATACAAATGCTTTTCATAAGTATGATCTGATATTAAAATGTTCATTTTGAAAATAACTATCACATAACAGACTCTCACATTCCTCCGAAAATGTACATTCATCTACAAAACGTTTGCCTTTTATATAGTTAACAGACAAAAGCGTTTGATAAAGTGTTTATAAATTCCATGCATTTTTAATGAGAGGCGAATGCTTTGTCTGAATTTCTGCAGACGATTCTATACAATCGCGCCAGACATCACGCATTTTAATCAGCGGAAAGCGACCTATTTTGTAAGAATATCGACATTTTCTCATGCATTTTTAATGAGAGGCGAATGCTCTGTCTGAATTTTTGCAGACGATATTATACAATCGCGCCAGACATCACGCATTTTAATCAGCGGAAAGCGACCTATTTTGTAAGAATATCGACATTTTCTCATGCATTTTTAATGAGAGGCGAATGCTTTGTCTGAATTTTTGCAGACGATATTATACAATCGCGCCAGACATCACGTGGAAGAGTGTCGACATTTCTCAAACATTAAATCATTTTGATATGCGACTCTGTCAGGAGAGTATCGAAAGGTCTCATGAATTATAAAAAAAAAAAATCAGAATTTCTAAGAAAGCTAATGATCAAACCAACAGGGAATTTTATATTATGCCACCGCTATTTGGGGATCGTAGTAAGTTTTTCGCAAACTTTTCCATGTAGAAGCGAGGACCTAAAAGCTGAGCTCTTAAATAGCTAGCGTGCAGGACTTGAGATGGGTCGTGGCTTCGATCCCTGGCTAGGTCGAGGACTGAAAATTGTGAAACCATTTATTTCTCTACCACAGCTGACCGTAATAATGGTTATGTGAGACAGCAGTCAGTGACTTGGAAAGAAAATGATGCCCTGGTAAAAGATACTGCTGGAAAGCATGTATAGGTGCACTGGCCGCAGCGACTTAAGTGCAACAAAAATGTTGAAAACGGCGTTAAACACCATACGATTTTATTCATTAAAGTCAATACAAAACCTAGACTTTGAATGGTAAGGGGGGTAAAAGCGTTCACAGACAAAAGCATTTTTAGTAGAGCAACCTCTTTGAGAGAAAGTTCTCATGCATTTTCAATGGCGAATGCTTTGGCTGAATTTTCGGTTCTATACAATCGGGCGCCGGCCTGATCGGTCAAAACGCGCCAAAACACGCTTGGAATTGTCATCTAGCCTCGGCAGGTGGGAGGCAACGAAAGCCAGACAAAAGGTATGCAAGATTACGTCATATTGCCACAGACAGTCTGACCTCCAACAGACAAAGGCCTCTAACAATAGTCTGAACTGTCAAAGAAAAAGGCCTGGCCCCTATAGTGCCGCAGGCAATTTGACCTGCATAGTGCCATAATTACTACTTATTATATCGATTTAACATTAGGGATTGGTTTTATATTTGTTAATAGATGGAGACTCAATCAAAAGAAATCTGAACGAGCTCCTGTTTGTATAGTATTTAGTTCGATGTTATCATTTTGAGCTTGAACAAAGCAAAATATCTATATAAAGAGAGGTTATGAGGTGTTTTCGCAAATTCGACCAACACCCTCTTTAACCATTTTAGAGTATTAGGCAAAATAAGTGCTTTTGCGGACGCATAGGTTACAATAAGACTGCAAAGAACGTGCAGTCTGATCTCGGGTCTATACTACGCTTGTTTAGTAAAAAAGACTAGGTAAATAACTGATTTCAGTGGATTGTATTTTCAGCCGCCAAAAAGGTAAAGGTTATATACTTGGCTCTGACAGAGTTCATATCACTAACTGTTTGCGTTTCATTATCATTTCAGACAAACTTTATAGGGGCTTTTTCTACCAGAAAACCTGGTTCAGTCCCAGACCTTATACAGCCGTTATTACAGACATAAAACGTAGCATCGAGTTTCAAAAGGGTCGACTCGCTCAAGTTCGTCAAACATGTGCTAAATATAGAAAACTGATGACTGCACCAGGCTATTCTGAACACGGAGCCGTGTTTAACGTCGCTCCAAAGTATAACTGGTCTTACTGTAAAATTGGCAAGATTGGTTCCACTCTTTGGACTCAGTTTTTCTATATCCTACACCATGAAGGGGAAACAGTCAATGAAGTACTGATTAAACCTAGAGAGGATATTCATAATATAGAGGGTCTCAACCATACCATTTTAGGGGTTAACAATTCTCAGTGTAATTCAACACGAATGATACTTTCAGCAAGAAACCCTTATACAAGATTATTTTCTGCATACATTGATCGGATGTACATTCCGTCCACATCCATATCAGTTCGGGGAGAAGATGATCCCAAATGTAAATCTGAAATAACCTTCCCAGAATTTTTGCAGTATGTTGTGAATAACACACGACGTGGTTATTTCGATTACCACTGGTCTCCCGTTTTTTATCTGTGCAAACCATGTGAAATCAACCCCGCATTCGTCTCTAAGCAAGAAACCTTCAATGATGACTTTTACTTCACCATCAATCAAACCAAGTTAGAACCTTACAAACTAGACGTTCTTTTAAAAGCAATAACAGCAGAAGCCAATTGGGCCGGTTTTTCACTTGTTGATGACGTCTTAGACTACATCACCCCGAGAAATGTTCGACGTGCTTCAGACTGTCAAACCTTGGATCAGGTGACCAGACGATTGTGGGAGGCTTTAATTATATCGGGTTTTATCTCGGAAAAGGCACCTTTTCCAAATAGTCGATATAAAACACTGGAAGATTATAACAATTCGAATATTTTACGTGCTGCTTTAAAAGAAGCTCGCGCCAGCTATCCTTTAACGAAAACCGACAAGTCCTTGCAGAGAAGAAATGCTTTGAATAGATTTTATGAAACAGTAGATGCTAAGATAATTGCAGAAATTAAAGAAGTGTACAGTGTTGACTTTGATATGTTTGGTTACAGGTACGACCCGCCTCCGTGGTAAAGCTGTATATGTATCTATGTTTGTTATTGTTTCCAGCAAGATAATCCAACATCGATTTTCAGTTTCAGGAGAGACACGTCACGTGGTATTTCTTTGTGGTGTAAATTTCTCATGGTTGCTCCATAATGTCTATTTACAATAAGGGTCCGTATTCAACAACTGTTCTCATGAATGTTCGTAGTTCTTTTCTCCAGAATTTTCTAAATTTGAAAGAAACACAACTTCTGATTGGTTATACCTTTTTAGCCAATCTGAAGGTGTTTCACTTTCAAACTTAGAAAATCTTTGAGAATAAGACAAAGAATGTTCTGAAGAATGATTGGTGATTACGGACTCGGGTGTAAACGCTTAGGCTGCTAAGCGCAACTCACTGACCTTTTGCGGACAGTGTAGATCAAGAGCAGACTGCACAGAACGTTCAGTCTGATCTTTGATCTTCACTGTCCAATAAGGAGATATTTTTCTCCAAAACATCAGATTAAAGTAGCCTTATTCGGGCTTTATTATCGGCTTGAAAGTTTCATTTAACTTATGTAGCAGGATAAGGGTTATATTTGTGTCCATAAAGATGACCTCCAGTATTCATTTATAGACCGATCCTCCTAATTCTAAATCTAGCTCAAGATTTGGATAAGTCGTTCTATGTCAACCAATTGGGTGGATTGTCTTCAAATTAAGAATTTTTAGAACGTTTGAAGTTATTGGTGTATATGAAATAGTAGATACAATAAGACGGTCATTGGGCCTAAAAAAAAATATCTGTGTTTAGGGTTTCCCTACCCTACCCAGAAAATGCTGCCGACCCTAAACTTTTTTTGCTATGACTGAAAAAAAAATCTGTCGGGTGTGATTTCATTACATGTTCCATGTAAAAAGTTTATGGAAAAAAAAAATCCCTACCTACCCTACCTACAGTATCTCTGACTGAAACCCTAAACACAGATATTTTTTTGTTAGGCCTTGGCACATATTGAATAGATGAGCTACATTTTCGGTAATTTAGGGGATCTTCATGGTACTGTGGTAAACCCTTTCAACTTAATGAGCGTAAGCATGGGGCTTTTCCGGACGTTCTGTGCAGCCTGATCTTGTATCTATACCGTCCGCTATCTGATGCAAGACTATGACCAAAAGCATCTACGACTGCAATGGAAACTCATTGTCAGATCAATGGACTTCATTCAGTTTGCAGCTAAAACTTCAAAATGAGCCGCGCTCTTTCAAAAGGGGATCAAATACATTTCCCTGATGCATTATACCAAGCAAGTCATAATTTTAGTATGGATCCTTAAAATCCCGTTTGTCTAACAACCGACTTAACCTACGGGTAGAATAGTCCTTTGACATGCAAAAAAATTAACAACTTAGCAATGAGTTTTGATTCAGGTCAGTTTGCACGGATCGCGCAGGCCGACCTGAGTCGATACTATTTTGCTGATACATTAAGCTCCCTTTTCACAGAGCATAGCTCAAATGCCTCTCCCTTCAGGGTCAAAAATATAGGATCAATATTATAATTGGTCTGCAACATGGGAAAAGGGGCTTTCGGACATTTGCGTAAAGTGCCGTCTCGGATCAACCTGCGCAGTCCGCGCAGGCTGATCCGAGACGGCACTTTACGTCAACATTAGATTTTGTCCTACAGCAGACTCGCGTGAAACAGAAAATCACACAATCGGAAAGTGTCGTCTTGGATCAGCCTGCGGGGACTGCGCAGGCTGATCCGAGACGACATTTTACGCAAATGTCCGAATGTCCCTTTTCGCATGTTGCAGGCAAATTATACACGTGTCCAATCTTATAGTACTTGCTGACAACAAATAAAATGTGGCTGAATTTATGGAAGCTGTCTTTAATAGAACTAAAAACATTGTAGGAATAGGCGAAAATGCTAGTGACCACCATTTTCTCCTGATTCTCCCAATCTATTAAAAGGCCTTTGTTCGTCAGGGTCGTGAAAATTTGGGATTGCTAGGTAAAAGAGTTAAGCTTTTTTTGTACTATGACAAATATTGGAATACCCGACATTTTTTTTACACGATTGTATTTTTCTAAAAGAGTTAACTAGACCGTGACAACGAATCTATTTGAGCCGCGCTCTGGCAAAAGGGGATTTAATGCATCTCTGTGATGCTTGATTTGATGGCGTTTTACGCCGCTTTCAACATCATTTCAGTCATACAACGGCGACAGCTCACACATTCATGCATTTCCTAGGTTTTACCAGTACTGGGCTAGGGCTCTGAAGCGTCTTGCCGAAGGACGCTCCAACGAAAAACCTAGTGGATCCAGTGCGGCTCGAGCCCGGGGCCTCCAGGTTACGAGTCCCACATTTTACCACTGAGCCACGCAGGACCCCTGTCTGTGATGCGTTATGCCAAGCAAGACATAATTATGAATCCATTTTGTCTAACAACCGACCTAATCTGGAGGTAGAATGGTCCTTTGACATACAGAAAATTTATCAGTATCAGAAAGTGTCGACTAAGGTCAGCCTAGGCTGACCTGAGTCGATACTTTTTGCAGATCCATCAAACCCCTTTTCACAGAGCATGGCCCATTTGATACATATGAGCCACGCTCTGGCAAAAGGGGGCGTAATGCATTTCCGTGATGCATTGTACCAAGCAAGACATCGCATAATCAGGAATCCGTAAAATCCACTTCGTCTAACACCCGACTGAATTATGAGATGCACTGGTCTTTTGGCATACAGAAAATTGACTGACAACAAAAAGTTTCGGCTCAGGTCAGCCTGCGCGGACTGCGCAGGCTGACCTGAGTCGATACTTTTTGCAGATGCATTAAGCCCCCTTTTAACAGAGTATGGCCCATTTGATATACATGACCCGACCCGTTACACCAGTGACAAAATGAATAAAATAGTCGTAGACATTTTCTGCAATGTAAATTGTTTGCTGGGTAGTTTGTGTGTGTGTGTGTGTGTGTGTGTGTGTGTGTGTGTGTGTGTGTGTGTGTTGTTTTTGTTTGTTTGAATCGATATTTTGGTTCATTTGTTGGCTGGTGTTCAACGCCGTTTGCAATATTATTTCAATTATATCGCAGCCGATAGTGCACCTATCCATGCTTTCCTGTGTTTCTTTTACAGTTCTTTGCACAATATTCCTCCCAAGCCACTGGCTCCTTTCCCACAAAATCCTCGCCGAGACGACGTACCTTACGATTGGCTAAACCAAATGGTTTAGCTAATCAGAAGTTGCGTTACTTTCAAATTTAGAAAATTCTGGAGAGTAAGACTGAGAACCTTCTAAACAATGGTTGGTGAATACGGTCCCTCGTTTTATGCCCTGTACGTTACCGACTAATTGCAGTGTATAATCTCGTTTGAGTAGCAAAGTTTCTCTATATCGGACTTCACATTTTGTTCGATTATTTATCGTCACCACCGGTTACCTATATGGGCGACGTCATCACCGGTTACCTATATGGGCGACGTTACCACCGCTTACCTATATGGGCGACGTCACCACCGCTTACCTATATGGGCGACGCCCCGAGAAACCTATTACTTATGTAACTCTATGGGGGACTAGATAGTGAAAGATACAGGACGTAACCCATCCTATGTAATGCCTGTTGCTTTAACGACTCGGTGCATACCACCGTCACATGGGACCTAGGTTTGACGTCTCATCCGATGGACTATATATACTGTATTTTAGTTTGCTGTTCATGAGTACTGAACCCACACCCTAAAGGATCCCGAGACTTGTCATCTACAAGCTTCTATCTTACCACTATACGTTTTGGTTGGTTGCAGATTTTTGTTTATTCATCGTCACTATCGGTTGCTCACATGGGCTCTCCGGAAGCCTGTTAGTTTTGTTACGGGGGATAGTACTGGATACAGGAAGAAAACCATTCAAATTTACGCTTGCTGGTTCTTTAGTGTACTCGGCATATAGCACCTTCACACGGGCACTAGGTTTATTAACATCTCATCCGAGAGACAATTGAAGGTGAGACACGCTCTGGCCAAAGGGTTTTAATACATCTCAATGATGCAATATACCAAACAAGTCATCGCATAATAATGGATCCATAGAAATCCATTTTGTCTGACAACTGACTGAATCCTGGATTAGAATCGTCCTTGGACATGTAGAAAATTCACAAGGAGCAAAAAGTATCGACATGGGTCAGCCTGTGACTGCCCAGGCTGATCTGGCTCGATTTTTTTTTTTTTTTTTTTTTGCAAGTGCATTAAAATCCCATTTTACGGAGCATGGATCAGCTACATCAGTTCGCTTGTCATGGGGATTGAACCCACACCCTCAAGTATCCCAAGACTTGTCGCTTACAAGTCCCTTATCTTACCACTGCACACTTTGCGCAAGGTAGTCTGAATTTACACCGTCCGCCTACAACGACAACCTCAACCCCTTTACCGAACTATTCCGTGTTTAAACGACCCGTGGAAGAAGGCTTTTGAAAGGATTGTGTTAAAAAGAGAGAGAGAGAGAGAAAAAAATCATGTAAGCAGTATTTTTTCATTTCTGTCTCTGTGCTTTCTTTCTTCTCGAAGACAAATTTCCTCACTTGAGACACTGATTTTGCCGCGGGTCGGTAAATGCTTTCAATGTAAACAAGCCCATAATCTTTTCGTGTATTTAACCCTTTACCAGTCTATCCTGTGTAATAACGACCCAGGTGTAAGCTGCGTCGTAAAAACAGTGAAAAAGGAGAAAATGCTGGTCACCAGCATTTTCTCACAGTGTTTTCAACCATATTAAAGACAATTTTCCATCAGTTAAGCCACATCTAATCCATCGTCTGAAAACAGTTTTATTTTGACAAGTCTAAATTTTGTCATCTTGTAAAGAGCAAAGGGTCAAAGTCAGCGACCCTGTAAAGATTATTGATTTAGAAATTCGACACGGTAAAAAATAGCGTCCACACAATGGTTGGTCCATACACGTATAGAACTTGTAATAGAAAATGACGAGTGGGAATTATGCAAAAGAAATGACGAAAGGGAATCATAGAAGAAAAGTTGTTTTTGTTGCCATTGCGATTATATTGTCATTGACGACTGGACTTTATACATTTGTAACTTATAATGGTGAGTCTCACTTTATAGTAAAACAAGAGCGACGTACGTGGCTGCCATCACTCAGCTGTCGGTGCTTTGAAAATGTTAAGTCGCAAAAAGGGGCATAACTGAGCCAAATTATAGTAAGAAATACTTGCTCCACTGTTATGGGTTCCCTTTTGATAGCCTAGGTCCAGCCGGTTATAATTTCTTTAATTACTCCTTGTTGCGGTCTCCTTTCGAGGCTTGAACAGATCTTTGGCAAATCTGTTCATCAGATAAGTAGTTATTACCGTAAATTTTGGCAAAGTAACGTCAGAATATGAGCCATTCTCTGGCAAAAGGGGGTTTAATGGATCTTCGTAATCCATTATAACAAGCAAGTAATCACATAACGATACATCCATCAAATCTATTTTGTGTAAAAAGAACCGACTGAATCTGGAGGTAGAATAATCCTTAGACATGTAGAAAATTTACACATTAAAAAGTTTCCACTCGGGTCAGCTTGCGCGGACTACGCAGGCTGACCTGGGTCGATATTTATTGCAGATGCATTAAACTCCTTTTTCACATAGCATGACTCACAAACAAAAGATAAATAAGATTGGACTGGAACCCAGACTTCCATTTAGTAAACACTTAGTCCAAGCTAAAGTAAGTATCTTCAGTCAGATCTTATCAAATGTGAAAGTATTCGCACCACGACGAGGCCTGAGTGTTAGGACGATACCTTTACGTTTCCTTCGTTAATGGCCGAGCTAAAAAGTCAAGTTCATTTCGACAAGAATATCTGATAAAAAAAAACAGGTGTGCGTAGATCAAAACCTTAAGTATGGCTCAAGTTATGAGACTTGTCTTTGAAAGAGTTGAAAAATTGTCGGAATAAGGAGAAAGTGCTGGTTACCAGCTTATTCTCCTTTTCCCACAATGTTTCCAAAAGCCTTCTTCTTTACGCTCATTCAAACACGGGGTAGTGCGGTGAAGGATTTAAAAAATGCCAGACCTAGACCTTACCTTGTGAAGCATAACACGAAGGTCGACTTAATGGATCTATTTTGGTTGTAAATTGTGAAATTAACGCCGTCTTTGACATTATTTCACTTATATCGCGCCGGTGTAATGCAGAGAAATGACCCTCCCCTACAAAATGACCCATGGGTCATTTCACTACGTAGAGGAATGACCCGGGTCATTATTCTACGTAGAGAAATGACCCCAGACAGTAGAGAAAGGCCCCCCCTGTACAGATAATAGGGCGGTTAACCTTTGTTACAAAATTCCATGAGACTAAAGTGTCGACGAAGGGAAGAAAAAGGGTTATCTCTTCGCAAGTAGGCCTATTCTATAAATAGCTGATGTCAGCTCTTACTGTGTAATCTATATCTTGATCAAAGGTTTCGAAACAATGATCAGCAGGGGAGAGGAATGAATTACCTAAAGTGGACTAATACCTCAAAATGGTAGGACTAGATTGTTTAGATATATATTGTCTGTAACGAAGAATGAATTTCTCAAAAACGTTGCACATAGATAAACGTGAAAAAAATTCTTAAACTTCGGAAATGGGTCGCAATACAAATATCTGAATACCCATATATCACTCAATAAGGACAATATGTGTACAACCATGCCAAGTGTTGAAGTAGCATATGAACCGTTACACTAATGTCCCACTTTAACTCTTTACCAAACGACAAAAATTTAGACTTATCCAATTTGGAAATATTTGCAGACGACAAAATAAAAGTGACTCAAAAACTGCCATTTTTTTTATGAAAGTGTAGAAAACATTGTAGGAAATGGAGAAAATGCTGGTTACCAGCATTTTCTCCTTTTCCCACAATGTTTTCAGAAGGCCTCTTCCTCTGGGTCGTAAAAACCAGGGCTTGTTTGGTAAAGGGTTAAGCGGAGCACGTAGTCTACTTAAATGGTAGGGATTACAAAAGAACTATTGTGCTATTGTCTGCACAACAAAGTAATCCGTCAAAAAGCTGCACCTATCACCATCAGTGAAAAAAAAAAAGAAAAAAACAAGAGAGTCGTGATAGCCTTGAATTGCTCACCTGAGGTTATGAGAGTTTAACGAAGAAAATAAGATCAAAAGATGGTTTAAGTAAATCAAAAGAACAGTTTACATTATTACGACGGATAGACTGTATTCGGGTAAAACAGTACATGTACAGTATTTGGTCATGTACATACAGGATATCACTTTTTAGTTACGTTCCTGGTGCTTCTATTTGCTCTAAGCTGAGTGAGAGAAGTTGACATCGTGCTAGACCAAAGGTCGAGCGAGATGTCAAAATTTTCTAAAACAGTAAGAAACAAATACGAGCACTAGAAAAGTTGCTACAGCAAAATATTCCTTTTATTATATACCAACAAATTTAAACGACAAAATATTGCAATTATCGACAATTTTTCTCGGTAAGTTAAGATAATAAAAACAAATACTGGATTAGTATTATATGGCAAGTTTGAATTGGCACAAATTATATTCCGTATATCATCTTCGTAAGTTCCCGTGCAATGTATGTGGAGGTCATTGAATATGCAAATGTCTCTGTTGAATTCTGTCAAACAATGAGTAATATTTTTTTATGAATGGCACATGGATATGAATAGTGTTACTTTTTTTACCAAGCGAATCACAAATTTTATCTATCTGAAAATCAATTCCGAACGGGGGTGGGGGGGGGTGTTACGTCATCATACCATATAAATTTAGAACCGTATTTGACAGTGTAGATACGGACTTTTTTCTGTAGTGTCTGTTTGTATACGCGTCCTATGCATGTCTATTAGGCATATAATAATAAAATAACATCAACTGACAATAAATCAATTGAAAAGGACTTCAGATAATGATCTGTATTGGCTTCCAAAACGCATGAAGTTTATCTTGGCATGTTATGCGTTAAATAAATGTCTTATTTGAAGTGGAGATTAAGTCAAAGTGGTATAGCTTTAACCCTTAGGCTGCTAAGCGCGACTTAAGAACCTTTTGTGGACTGTATAGATCAAGATCAGACCGCACAGAAAGTGCAGTCTGGTCTTGGATCTACACTATCCGATAAGGAGATATTTTTCCTCCAAAAATACCTTCGAAATAGCACAATTTGGGTTTTTAACATCGGGTTGAAAGTTTTAATTCGCTTATTTAGCAGGATAAGGGTTAAAAGAAAAAAAAACAAAAAAAAACGATCGCCTCCATTGTCTTTAGCGCCCCTCTAGCGGTCAAAAGTAAACAAAGCTGGTATCAAAATGCACTTAAATTTTAAATCATACAATTTGTAAGTTAGGAAATTATTGTGAAGATGACAGTTTGTTATTGTACGGTCGGTCCAAGTGTTAGTCACCGGCAAAAAAAAAACCACCTGTAACCCTAGGTAAAGAGTTGCCATGTAGCTCTGTCTATTGTTTAGTTTATAAGTAAAGTTTATAATTATACAATACAAATTAAATGAAGCTCCAGTGGCCAAATTTTCCCATAGGATGTATCCCGCGACTGTCCGAAGCAAAGTCAAATTCTTGACATCTGAAGTTATTTTATAAATTCATTTTGACAGCTTTGATATGTATTTGGATGGAAAGGCAGTATTTCGTTCATATCTAATTTGATAAATAAGTGTAAAAGACCTGTAATCGATATTTCAATCGAGAAGGGAAAAAAATAGCAAATCGAGAGGGGAAAAAAAAAATAGCAGACATCTTTTTTTCCGTAAAATGAGAATCTGTGAGGTAGTAAAGCGAAGTCACTCTTGATTCATAGGAATGATCTGACGCAGTTGTGCCGCTTGTGAAAGTGTTTTTCAAATCGATCGACGTTCGAACGGTAACAAATGATCAAACACTACTTGCCTAAATACTTGCCTAAATATTTTTTCCGCGCGATTGTCGTGCACTGGTTTTAGAAATGTGCGTAAATAGTGAAAAACCCGGGCGATTCTTGCAATCGCACGCTCTGGATCAGACACTGAAAGTGTTCGGTTAGCTGTTTTGCTCAGTATAGAAACATTTTGTACTTTCAGAGTGATTTTCTAGAACTGACAGCCCAGTGAGTCTTACATAGTCTAAAGAAATTGTCAAAGAAACAGAGTCGGAAGAGAAATTTTTGTTTTGTTTTTTTTATGTTTGAAACAATATTTAGTCGAGATATGCAGGAATTAACACAGTCACTCGAGAAATTAAAAAAAGTGATTACCAGAAGTCAGAAACTCTACCTAATAGTGTTGAGATTGCACAAACTTTAATTTGTATAAGGACTACGCAGGTACGCAGATACGCGCACAAAACACTCGGACAAAACGCAAAAAGATTCATGATCAGTTTTCACGTGGAACTACAATTCAACTATGCACTCTATTGTTAATTAATTTAGAATGTTGTTGTTGTTGTTGTCGTCGTCGTCGTCGTCTAGACAAAGGCCTATAAGTCTTTTGTGCATCTGATAGCTTCAGTTAAATCTTTGAGCGTTGCCCGGTTAAAACTAAGATATCCAAACAAATGCATGGAATCAAATATTCAGCAAATAATAAATGTCTTTCTGATAAAGATGATAAAATTTTAGACCTGTCCATATTGCAGACGACTAATGTAAGACCCTGCCTATATTGAAACTATTTGCAGACGAAAAAAGAGGTATGGCTTAATTGATTGGATTTGGCTTTGAATAGTAGAGAACATTTAGGGAAGAGGAGAAAATGCTGGTTTCCAGAATTTTCTTCTTATCCCACAATGTTTTCAAAAGCCTTTTTCTCAAGGTATTTGAAACTGGGCATTGTGTGGTAAACGGTTAAGTAATATCATTTACTGAATGCACTTCATTATCATTTCAGACAAAGCTTACATAAGCTTGTTCTACCCGAACCCAGGGTTCGGTATCGGACATGATGCAACCACTGTTGTGAACATTACACGTAATCTAAAGATTCAGAAGGATCGTCTCGTTCAAGTTCGTCAAACCTGTGAAAGATACAGAAACCTTATGACGTCACCGGGCTATGCTAAACATAGGGCCGTGTTTAACGCCGCACCACACTACAATTGGTCATATTGTAAAATTGGCAAGATTGGTTCCACTCTTTGGACTCAGTTTTTCTATATCCTACACCACGAAGGGGAGACAGTCAAAGACGTTCTAGTTAAATGTAGGGAAGACATTCATAATATGGAAGGACTCAAGCATACCATTTTAGGAGTGAACAATTCTCAGTGTAACTCTACAAGAATGATACTATCTGCTAGAAACCCTTATACAAGATTATTTTCCGCTTTCATTGATCGAATGTACATTTCGTCTACATCTATATCCGTCAGGGGAGAAAACGATCCAAAATGTAAACCAGATATAACTTTCCAGGAGTTTTTGCAGCATGTCGTGAATAACACCCGACGAGGTATTTTTGATTACCATTGGTCTCCAGTCTTTTATCTGTGCAAACCATGTGAAATAAATCCTGCGATGGTATTTAAACAAGAAACTTTCAAGGACGACTTTTACTTTGCTATTAATCAAACCAAGTTAGAGCCTTACAAACTTGATGTTCTCATACAACTCCTGCATAAAGAGGCGAACTTAACAGGGTTTTCACTTGCTGATGATGTATTAGACTATATTACTCCCACAAATCAGAGACATACACTAGATTGTCAAACATGGGAGCAGGTGACAAGACGATTATGGGACGCTTTAAAAATTCAAGGCTTTATTTCGGAAAAAGCACCTTTTCCTAGTGGTAGCTATAAAACATCCGAAGATTATAAGAATTCAAATATATTTCGTGCTGCATTAAAATACGCTCGTTCAAATTATCCTTTGACAACAACTGGTAAGTCCTTACAGAGAAGAAGTGCTTTGAATAGATATTATGAAATGGTAGATTCTAAGATTATTGAAGGAATTAAAGAAGTGTACAGTGTTGACTTTGACATGTTTGGTTACAACTATGACCCGCCTCCGTGGTAAAGCCACGAATCTATATTTGAGCCATTCTCTGGCATATGGGTCCGATTGATTGGCTGTATTGGAGCTTAAAGCTTAGATCATATTACGACGGTCCGTGCACCTAAGCATGTGTTTCCTGGTTTTCTCACACCAGTACTGACACAACTATCTTTCAAAGTCACTGACTACTTTTCTCGCATGCATCAGAGGTGAGAGACGAAAAATCGCCGGTAAAAAAGTTTGCCTCAACCGGGTATCGAACCAGCAACCACCAGGTCACAAGTCAGATACGCTAATCACTGAGCTAACGAGGCGGGCTCTGGCAAATGGGGATGTAACGCATCTTTTTGATGCGTTATACCAAGCCAGTCATCACATTTCTTGATCCCTCAAATCTATTTTGTCCTATCATGAGATAAAGTTGTCCTTTGAACTGCAAAAATTTTATTAATAGCAAAAAGTTTCGACCAAGGTCAGCCTGCACGGTCTATGCAGGCTGACCCGGGTCGATACTTTTCGCAGATGCATAAACCCCCTTTTCACAGAGCATGGCTCATTTATAATTACTTCTATGAAGATCATCCAACATCGATTTTCACTGGAAGAGATCATCCATGTTGTATTTTTCTGTGATGTAAGCCTGTCGTGCGGGTCATTCAGAAAATAAAGATGCATTTACTATAATTTGTTTGTTTGTTTGTTTGTTGTGATAACACCGTTTTCAACATGTTTCAATTATATCGCGGCGGTATGAGTAATGGGGCTGTAAGTGTAAGGGCTACAGTAGACATACGTTACCCATCCCTTTTGGCATCATGAAGGAGTGGCAGGTAAACGGTCCCATCGACCTGTGGAATGAGTAATGGGGCCTGGTGTTTGTTTTACCAATCATTGGCAGAATATTCTTATATAGTCACAGGCTGTTTTCCCAGATTGTGGTCCATAAAAGAAGCCAACCATTGGGTTTGTTTCCAACGATACACGGAAATATGGAAAGAGCTCCGACACGTGCGGATGCAGGAGAAAGCAAAAGTAACATGTTTCGCATCCAGCTCATTCGTCCACTAAGTTGACCCAACATAACTCCGTTTAGGCTCAGTTAGTACATCAGTGCTGTATAAATGTGTTGAAAAACGCCAAAAGAAAATATTGATACATCGCACTAAGGTCGCTGCGAATTGTAAGCCTTCTAAAGACTTCACAGTCCGATAAAATTACCCAAATTGCCTGCTCTGTGTTAACAGCGAAAATGGCAAATTGCGTCTATTTGTAGATTCTAGATATTTACAATTCCTGGTTTTTTTTTTTTTAATTGATTAATTTGATCAGTTGGTCTCTTATTCCCACAATTTTATGGTTTTCCATCAAACGTCATGTAACCGCTTGATTTCTCCCGCGTTAAGTTGAAAAACAAAATCATAAGACTTGCTGCATTACTTACATAATTATGTAACATATGACCGATATGAACACTCGAATTTGATTGTTTAAATAAAATAAACTGTCACGCAGAAACACAGCTCCCAATCGAATAAAAACATAAGTTTGAAGGAAGTAACCCGTACGCAAGATTGATCCTACTTGTAACACAGTGGTCTCCCTTGCTACCCTTCGAGACCATCAATACTTTTCGTGTTAACGGTACCCATTGGCTGCTTAACACGACTCATGGCGCTTTTGTGGACAGTGTAGATCAAGATCAGACTGCACAAAGTACAGTCTGATCTTGGACCTACGCTGTCCGATAAGTAGATATCCCCCCCAATAATAATAATAACTACTTTGAAATTGCAATATTTAGTTTTATTACTATTAGCTGGAAAATTTCTTTCACTTATCTAGCAGGTAAAGTATTAACTTTACTCTTTTTTGTTTGACAAAATTTCAGATGTGTCTATACTGAAAATATATGCAGGCGACAAAAATGTGGCTCAAATGAATGGATTCGTCTTTTGAAAGAGTAGAAAACATTGCGGAACAAGAGCTTCGCAGAGCGGCGCATATACGCCCGAAGGGGCTTGTCAGTGAAATGGGTTAAAGTGAAGGATGTACTGTGAAAGAACAAGACACTGGACAGTTAGGGATCACATATGAGACCATGGAGTTATTTGTTCTTCTGCACTGCACTTCTCCTCAATTTGATCTATGCACCTGTGAAGTATCATTTTTACACCTCTAATAGTTTTTGAGTTATGCTCCTGACAAAATTTAAGTAAGAAAAAAATCAACGGGCAATAACTCCTAAACTATAGGGCCAAAAGTTATAGCTCTAAAACACTGCACTTCTCCTCAATGTCATCTATCAACCTGTGAAGTTTCAGGTTTATATCTCATGTAGTTTTTGAGTTATGCTCTAGACAAAATTTGAGTAAGAAAAAAAAAAAAATACTGTAAAAATGAAGATCGAAGTAGAATTACTCAAAATTCGCGCTAGGTAGAGTTATTGTTCTTGCGCACTGTACTCCGTAATATTGCAACAAACATGCATACCAAGTTTGAAGTCGTTCTGACTTGGGATGACAAAGTTATATTCCGGACAAGCACTAAATGCTGTAGAAATGATGATCAAAGGGAAATAACTCAAAGACAGCACGAGGTAGAGTTACAATTCTTGCGCACTGCACTTCCAAATATTGCAACAAACAAGCATACCATATTTCAAGTCATTCCTACTTAAGATGACAAAGTTTTGCTCCGGACAAGCAAGAAATGCTATAAAAATGAAGATCAAAGGGAGAATAACTCAAAATTCGTGCTAGGAAGAGTTACGGTTCTTGCGCACTGCACTCCGCAATTTTTCAACAATCATGCATACCAAATTTGAAGATGTTCAGACTAGAGATGACAAAGTTATATTCCGGACAAGCAGAAAATGCTGTAAAAATGACGATCGAAGGGAAATAACTCAAAGACAGCACGAGGTAGAGTAGCGGTTCTTTCGCACTGCACTCTGTATTATTGCAACAAACACAAATGCCAAGTTTCAAGTCAATCGGACTGGAGATGACAAAGTTATGCTCCGGACAAAGAACTGGACACCGCTCCCCGACCGCCCGTACGCCATGGGTGATCCCATAATACGAGTACGTCCCGTCTTCGACGGGCGTATAAAAAGGAGAGTATACTGGTTGCCAGTTTTTCCTCCTCTCCCCACATTTTTTTCAAAACGCTTCTTTTTGCTAATCGTTAAAACTCGGGTGATTTCTGTTAAAAAAGGGTTAAAAATTGTTTTCAAAGTCATCTGTTGTTTAAGAAGGCACACTGAGTTACAAGAAAGTAAACCTGATGCAAGTAATAGACTAATTTATAACACAGTGGTCTCCCATGCGTCTTCGAGGCAGACAACACATTTTATTTTAGTATATACGTATGATCTTGTCATTTAAACTAGTTTTCTTTTTAAAGAACGAAATTTCGAATTAGCTTGCGTGTTGCCATCATCATGTCTTTTTTTTTTTTGCATGGATCCAACAAAACACCCGGCCGAGCAGCTCAGTAGTTAGCGCATCTGACTTGTGACCTGGTGGTTAGTGGTTCGATACCCTGTTGAGGCAAATCTGTCTTGCCGGTGATTTTTCGCCTCTCACCTCTGATGTATGTGAGAAAGGTCAGTGGCTTGGAAAGAAAGTTGTGTCAGTGCTGGTTTGAGAAAGCCAGGAAACACACGCGTAGTTACACTGACCGCCGTGACCTAAGGTGTTAAAACGCCTTTAAACTCCGATTCAAACGAAGAAATACACCAAAGACATGCACCAGTGTCACAAAAGAAAATTATCATAAAAGTATTATACAATCCTGAGTTTTTTAGACCCTAGAAGAGAAGGCTTTTGAAAACATTGTGGGAAAAGGCAAACATGCTGGTAACCAGTATATTCTCCTTTTCCCACGATGTTTTCTGTCCCATGAAAAACAGAAATCGTCATTTGAGCTGTGTTTGTCATCTTCAAATGCAAATGCAAATGGTACGGTCCAAAATTTTGTTGTCTGGTGAAGTCATTTTTTAAAAAGAAATCTATCCCCTGAAACGATTAAACAATGCTATGCCAGTTTGGGTTGATCATGCTTAAATCATAGCGCATGTTTATTGAAAAACATTACTGGATAAAGAGAAATTGCTCGCTCCAACCAATAGACTAGTTTTGCGATTGCCAGTTTTCCATTCTCAATCCCATGTACTAGTATCCAGACCGTGGTTAAGGTTGTAAGCCCCGATTCAAATCAGTTAACAATATAGAGGATCGTCAGATCGTTCCATTGTATAAATGATGAAAAATTATTGAAATTTTCCGTGTACACGTAATTCACGAGGAACCTAGTGGTTCAAGTCAAAAAATAAAGCTTTTGAACTGAATTGGTTTGGACAGTGTAATAAACTCTCTCTCTGTCTCTCCATATGTTATTCTTTCTCTCTTTCTCTTCCTTCCTTCCTTCTTCTCTCCCTCCCTTCCTTTCTTCCTTCCTTCCTCCCTCCCTTCCTGCCTTTCTTTCTTTCTTTGATGATTTGAAATCAGTATTTAAGACAACTTCTCAAAACCTAATAAATTGTAAAATTAGTTTCAATTAGCAAATTTGTCAATAAAAACTAAACATTGTATATTTCAACGTGAAGTGATCAAGGGCTTGTCTTCAAACAATTGTCCTAACGATACCTCGAGACCAAAAAGTGCCCCTTAATAAATCGTTCTGCTTTAAAAAGCTCTTAACAGTCGAATGAAATAAATGGCTATCTTAAATAAATATCGGGGTAATTAATGAGTAACACCATTGACAGTGCTGACATATGACCAAAATATTGAGGTTTATCTTACTCCCGGTTGATAAAGGCTGAGAACAGTGGTTATAAACAAAATTGAATCAACGAAATATGGTTCTGATTATGGGCCATGGGATCGAAATGATGTGTACAAAGAAGAACATAAAGTAAAAAGATGCAAAAAATGCCATGCTGTCCGTGTCGGAGCGAGATAAATGGGTAATTCTTAACGGGTCAAGAAACAGAAAATATCATGAAACAAATGCACTCAAGACTAGAAATTAAGTAAATGGAAGGGACTAGGTCCCACTTGGGTGCAACATATTGGGGCATTTTCTTTTAATTCGGGGCGGTACAATGTCCGAATTCTCCACATGACAGAAAACTGCTGTGGAAGATTTAATTGCTTCATAATGCGAAGTAAAAAAGATTGTTACGAGAGCTTCTGAAATGTTGTAATTTAACAACGAAGTTGCAATTTAATAAGGATTTTCCTCAAAGTTTGTTTTCGACTTACAAACAGATATTATACGCCAGTGTGCCGATTGCAACTGATGGTGCGTTGTAAGACAATGTGGATCGAGATCAGACTAATCACACTTTCTGTTTAGAATTTAACGCAATTCTCTTCGTCATTGTACGAGACATTATATTCTGATCAAGAAAGTACTGATCTTGCTGTATCTTGATCCATTGTGCTGATATCACAGGTTCGTTTCTTTTACTTGGTGCTTGTAGTGTTACTTTTTCACAACCTTGGGCTTCATAAAAAGCTTTTGCTGGCGGTGTTAATCAAGATCAGACTTCACAGAACTTGCAGTTCGAGTTTATTTATTCCACCAAATCCCCAGGCTTAAACAAAAAAATGAAAAGTAACCTCGTTTGCAGTTAAATTTTTACTTTTTGATATCGATGAAAGGGTCCAATTTATCTGCTTGGTACCCACATTTTTTCTTCAACCATTTCAAAGACAGGACGACCTTTTGTTGCAGATACTTTAAGGTTGGTCAAATCTATATTTTTTCTTTCGGCAAAGGGTAAAGGGAATAGTAATAGTCAAGTTTAAGATAAAAGCTGTTTTATATGTTGTATTTATAAATCGCGTATTGTTTAACTCTTTACCAAACTAAAAAATTTTAGACTGGTCCAAATTGAAAGCACTTGCAGACGACAAGATAAACGTAACTCAAAAATTGAAATTTGTTTCCCATAGGGTAGAAAACATTGCGGGAAAAGGAGAAAATGCTGGTTACCAGCATTTTCTCCTTTTCCCACAAAGTTTTCAAAAGGTCTATCTTGGGGTCGTAAAAACCAGGGATTGTTTGGTAAAGGGTTAATATAAAGATACAGGTTGATACAGATCACGTGACATTAAACCAAACTCGAGCCAAAAAAAATGTAAGAGATAGCTTCAATACAGACAAAAGATTCATTGGTCTCTGAGTAGCTAGATCGTGAGATGAACGTGTGAATGGCTTTTTTTTATTTCTCTTAGAATAATCGTTTAAACAAGAACCTATAAGCAAGGATATACATTTAAACTTTAAATTGACTTTGTGCATAAACGTAATTGTCGACTCTAAAACAATAACTTGTGCTGGCTCTCATATATTGTTTTAATTTACTTAGTGGGTATATAAGACCTTTGGTGCCACTGGAACACCGACTAGTTTTTGCGGATAGTAAAGATCAAGATCAGACTGCATAGAATGTGCAGTCTGATCTTAGATCACAGCTGTCCGATATTTTGTGAACAAGTCTATTGAAATAATGAGCTTTTGAGTTTCCAATGTCTGCTTCATTTTCTTTACAAACTATGCACATCCTACCTATTTCGCTGATTATTAGGATTGAAACGATAACGTGCGTGCTTGATATGCCCTGTGTTTTGACTCAATGCGTCAAGTCGATAGATATCGTTCAATATCATTTACCATATTGTTTTATTTGTTCATTTATTCATTTATTTTTGTTTAAATTAGTAGATTTTGTAACTAGGACTATTTAGTGACAAGATTAGTTTATTGCCTCCTGTAACAAATTTACAGACGACTTTATCTTTACCAAACTAAAGAATTTAAGACTGGTCCAAGTTGAAAGCAGAAATTTGCAGACAACAAACTGGCAGCCATTGCAGTTATCGATCTTCGTATCAAAGGTTACGGGAGATACAACAAGTAGTACAAGTTCATTGCAAAAATCATATTAGATCATATGGTGCGAACGATGAAGTCTGTTTTTGAGAAGGTACAAAATATTGTGGGAAAAGAGGAAAATGCTGGTTACCATCATTTTCTCCTTTTCCGTCAATGTATTCAAAAGCCTTCTACCTCAGGGTCGTTAAACACAGGATTGTTTGGTAAAGGACTAAAACAGTGTTATTAAATATGGAGGATCAACACCAGTTAGAGTAAAACACACGATATATGGCTTGCAATACGCGAAAAGGGGCATTCGGACATTTGCGTAAAGTGTCGTCTCGGATCAGCCTGCGCACTCCGCGCAGGCTAATCCGAGACGGCACTTTACGACTACATTAGATATTGTGCTACAGTAGACTTGCGCAAAACAGAAAATTATAGAAAAACGGAAAGTGCCGTCTCGGATTAGCCTGCGCGGAGTGCGCAGGCTGATCCGAGACGACAGTTTACGCAAATGTCCGAATACCCCTTTTCGCATGTTGCACGCCATATGAGCAATGCTCTGTGAAAAGGGAGTTTAATGCGTCTACAAGAAGGTATCGTTCAAGGTCCGCCTGCGAGGACTGCGCAGGCTGACCTGTGTTGAAACTCTTTACATTGGACAACTTCCTGCATGTCCAAAAACCATTCTAACTCATGATTCAGTCGGTTGTTAGACCAAATGGATTTTATGGATCCATACTTATGTGATGACTCGCTATGTAGAATGCCTCGTGGAGACACGTTAAACTCCCTTTTCACAGAGCATGGCTTATATACAAACGTTGTTGTAAAATGAGAAAGCGCTCACTGCGAGTCATTTCTAGATTTGTATCAATGTTGTCTCAGTCTGCTGCAGTACAATGAAACAAGCATCTGCATGATATTTTCATTTTTGCTTTACTATATTCAATTCGAGATAGAATGGAAATGAAGATAAGAGACACAAAAACAGACATGGAATAAGTCGCGTGTTCTAGAAGGAAACTAAATCATTCGTGTACCGGGAGACTTTAATTTTGGGGCAAATAGTGGATGGTAAGAAAGTTTACTTGCAGAAAATCATTATAAAATACACACGTATATACATTATAGAGGTAGACTGCACCAGAAAAATAACAAATTGACATCAAAAAAGGATAAAATGCCGTCGCGAGCCATGAATTGGGGTCAAGTCCAGGCAGATATACAACAAAAGTTGAAAGAGAAACCAGCCGACGATGTAAAAAAGAAAATAACAATTCCCGATCCGGTACCGGCCGGTAACCATCTAGCACATTTTATACGATCCATTCACTGGAATTCCAAAGGCATGTTGCCGTCCACAGCCGGGTCCCAGAGAACCTACGACAAATACGGGACTGTAACCAGCCTCTCGTTCCAAGGGCCAGACGGATTCGAAATTAAACCCGGGGAAGCCGCTGGGGTAAGTGTATCCGTATTTCCCACTTTCTTAGTTCCGTTCCGTCAAAATGAGATTTTCAAAACTAGGTCCGTGAGGGCTCCACCTTTTTTACCGAATATTGAAAAATGGTCCTATGTATTCCGAGATGGAAAAAAGGACAGAAAATGAGCGAAGAAAAGCATTTTGCTAAAATTTTAGGAGTACGAGGGTTGTTCGATATGCACTGTGTATTGTACGATATCTCAAAAGCATTCGACTCAAATAGTGAAATGAACATTACATCCCTTCAAAGTATTCTCCGCGGTTTGAAATACATAATTTCAATCTCTGAATCCATTTCTGAAATGCGTCACGGTGCGCTGATTTAGGTAGACCTCTGAGGCACTGACTGATGGCTGAGCCAAGGGCTTGTCGGGACTTGTAACGACGACCAGATAAGAACTTTTTAAGTTTTGGAAAAAGGAAAAAGTCGCATGGGTCTAGATCTGGAGAGTATGGTGGGTGTGGCAAGACGGTAACCTTCTCCGACTTCAAAAATTGCTTCACAAGCTCAGATGTATGTGATGGAGCATTATCAAGAAGTAGACGAACATGCCTAAATCCTGACACAGGGCGTCGTTTAAGAAAATATTTCTTGACCTTTTTTACTAGAACATCTCGGTAATACCGACCTGTAACACTTTTGCCCTTCGGCACCGGAATTTGTAAGGCTATACCATCACATGAGAAGAATATGCAATAAAGAACCTTCTTTGTGCTTATGCTTCTTTTGGCAACTACAGGCCTTCTACCGTGTTTAGTTAGCCATATTTTGTTTCCAATTTTTCTTACTGGTTCGAAATAGTGAACCCATGTTTCGTCACCAGTAACAATGTTTGCAAATTGTCTTTGATTGAATTTGGGAAACATTTTGAGCAATTGCTTAGCGGTTTGTACTCGTACCCGTTTTTGGCCATCTGCCAATATATGCGGTATCCATCTGGCAGAAATCTTTCGTACTTTCAAAATACGCTTCAAAATGAAATGCACCCCCGATAGCGATATGCCAACAGCGTTGGCAATATCACGAATCGTGTATCTGCCATCACTTTCAATTATTTCCCTGACTTTTGAGACATATGCCTTGCCTGTTACAGTCACAGGTCGGCCAGATTTTGCTGCATCTTTGACGGACTCTGTGCCACTCAAAAATTTCTTTCTCCACCTACGAACTGTCTCATAAGATACCTTATCAGACCCATAAACTTCCCCCAATTCAGTAAAAATCTGCATTACCGAATGACCGAGTTTTGTGCGAACTTTTCTATAAGCTCTAATTTCTTTAATATTCTTAATCCGTTTCCCAACCATTTTTACAACAGTGGTCAACGACTAGCTCTATTGAAATCACTATAAGTTTAAAACTATGTGGAGCTGAAGGCTCGTGTTTATACCATTGGAAAGGTATTGAATAGGGCTATTCAAGCGTATCATCATCTACGAAATTGTCCAAAGCGTTATCGCGCTGTGGTACAATACACATTACATATCGAACAGCCCTCGTATGTAAACCAAAATTGTGTCACTGACAAAAAAGACGTTGAATTCTGCTGTGTGCGAGGAGTAGAATGTGTTGCTGTTATTAAGCCTTTGGATGCTAAGCGCGAATTACTGGCCTTTTGCGGACAGCGTAGATCAAGATCAGACTGCACAGAACGTGCAGTCTGATCTTGGATCTACACTGTCCGATAAGGATTTATTTTTCCTCCAAAAATACCTTTGAAGTAGGAAAATTTGGGTTTTTACTATCGGCTTAAGGGTTTCATTTCTTTGATTTAGTAGGATAAGGTTTAAATCTAAGACAGAAGTGTTTTGTTTGGTCTAATGCGCACAATTGCCTAGAACAACTGACTGAAACATTTAACCATTATTTTGTTAAATAAGTTAAAAGAAACTTTCAAGCTGATAGTAAAAACTCAATATTATTTCAAACTTATTTTTGGAGAAAAATATCTCCTTACCGGAAACTGTACATCCAAGATCAGGCTGCACGTTTTGTGCAGTCTGATCTTGATCTACATTGTCCGCAAAAAGTCAGCAAGTCGCGCTTAGCAGCTTAAGGGTTAATATCGTAGAATTTAGTTTGATTCCCAAGTAATTCAAAAATCTTATGTTCTGTCTATTTACCCGATCACTTCCATGTGTGTTCGGGCTTTTTTTTGGGGGGGGTTTATTTATCTAGAGCCTACCCGTTCATAGAATCAAACAACATATCGTATCAAAGAATTATCAAAAAGTTTGGTTTTTTTTGTTGTTGTTGAGAAAGAAAATGAAATACAAGCAATAACAGTCCTAACACAAGCAACTTTATTTACGAGATAATATAGTACGTAGAGATGAGTAGGGAAACAACGTGACTGAATGGATAAGGCCAGTTGCTGCGTAAGAACATATAGGCCCACTATTGCAATGCCGAGATATGTTTAAGCCTGTACCAAAGAAGCCTGTTTCTTAACGACCCCCAGGAAGAAGGCGTTTAAAACTTCATGAAAAAAAGGTAGAAGATGCTGGTAACCAGCCTCTTCTCCTTTACCCGCAATGTCTTCTACTCATTCAAAAAACAAAATCCCATCATATGAGTCACATTTAATTCTTCTGTAAATGCTCAACTTTAGAAATGTCTCATTTTTAATGGGGTAAAAAATCAAATAACAAAAATGAGCTGAATGCTCTGTGATATGAGGTTCAATGCATCGGCAAAAAGTATCGATACAGGTTAGCCTGCACAGTCCGCGCTGGCTGACCTGAATCGACACTTTCGCTTTTGGTGAACTTTCTGCATGTCAAGATTCAGTCGGTTGAAAAAAATGGATTTCATACATCCATAGTTATGTGTTGGCTTGCTTCATGGAATGCATCACGGAGATACAGCAGCATTAATCTCCCTTTTGGCAGAGCCTGGCTCTGATACATAAATAATACTGTGTAGTTGTAAAGTCAGAGATGAACCAGGGTTTATTGGAGTTAGTGAGATTAGCACTGCAGATAGGGTTGTGTTTAACCCTTTACCAGACGACAAAATTTTAGCCTTGTCCACATTGAAAGCATTTGCAGACGACAATTTATTTCAGTGTGGTTCAAATGGTGCAATGTCTCTTTGATAGAGTAGAAAATATTGTGGGAAAAGAAGAAAATGCTGGTTACCAGCATTTTCTCCTTTTCCCACAATGTTTTTAAAATACTTTTTTTCCCCAGGGTCGTTAAAAGTCGGCACTGTGCGGTAAAGGGTTAAGGTAACGCGAACAAACAAAGACTTTGTATATAAGCCAGTATACCTTATCGCCTGTCTTTCACATAATACGACACATACTTTATGCTATATACATTATGTTCAGTTCAGCCTCGCTAGCTCCTCAGATGGTAGGGCATGAAACTTGTAAAGTCAAATCTCCGGCCACTTGGGGGTGTGGGTTCGATCCCCACGGTAGGCCAACAAATATTACCATAGAGTCTTTCGGGCAAGACGTTAAACCGAGGTCTCGTGTGACACTACTTTACACTGAGCATGTTAAAGAACCAGGAGTAACTTAGAATGGGTTTCGACCTGTATCTTGCACTATCCCCCGTAACTAAACCAACAGTCTTCTCGAGACGTCGCCCGTATGGGCAACCGGTGGTGACGATAGATAAACGAAAATCAATCAAACGTTACGTCCTTTATCTGCATAGAGTGGTTCTGCGTGGCTCATTGACTGTGTTGAAGTGTTGGACTCATAACCGGAAGACCCCGGTTTCTAACCTCACTGGGAGTATTGTTTTTTTCTAGGAAGTGTCCTTGAGCAACACACTTCAAAGCCCTAGCCTATAGTACTAGTGAAACCCAGGACATACATGAACATGTAAATTGTCGCCGCGGTATAATTGAAATAATGTTGAAAGTGGCGTAAAATACAATTCAGTAATTCAATTATCCTCATATAGCATTATGTTTGAGCATGCTCTGGCAAACTTTTGAGGGGGCTTAGTATCTCCCCGTGATACATTATACCTGGCAAACCATTGTCATACTATCGATCCACAAAATCCGTTGTGTTATACAACCGACTGAATCGTGAGCTATACTGGTCCTTTGACTAGCAGAAAATTGACAAATAGCAAAAAGTTTCGGCCTAGGACAGCCTGCGCAGTCTGCGCAGGCTGTCCTAGGTCGATACTTTTTGCAGATGCATTAAGCCACCTTTTCACAGATCATGGCGCATTTATACTGTGTATGAGCAGCGCTCTGAGAAAAGGGGGTTTAATTCATCATAATGGATTATACCAAACAAGACGTCACATATTATCGTGGACCAATTTTGTCGAAAAAAATACGGCTGATTCTCAAGGTAGAATGGTCCATTAAGCTGGGTTAAATTTACGAACGGCAAAAAGTTTCGACCCAATGATGTTTTCAAAAGCTTTCGTTCCAATTGTCGTAAAAACACAGGATTGTTTGGTAAAGAGTTAAGGTCTACCACCCCTGACACATCGGTAAAAATCTTTATCACAGACATTTTCGTAAAGGCTATTCGGCTAAATCTCGGCAGCTTCCGTCTTTTAATACGAGGGTTAGGAGCTGTAGACTCACTAACTCATCGGTAAATATCGTGTAACATCGACGTTTTCGTAAAGACTATTCGGCCAATCTCGGCAGTTCCCGTCTTTTAATATGAGAGTTAGGGGCCGTAGACCTTGAAAGGAGATATAGGTGTTTTGATCAAACTTTTGCATTGCAATACATTTATTCTTATTTGTTTCTATCCATGTTCTTGTATTTAGTTCTCAAAATAATGTAGCTACCTGTAACTTACCTACCATCTTGCTAAAAGATATATACAAGGTGCCAAGAAGCCCCTACGTGATACTAGTCCTTTCATGTTTTGCTATAAACGTGAATACATAAAACTATGACGGGCCAGACAACTGACAGAGGCATCCATTATTCCAACAGATATACTTCACCCTCCGCGGATATAGTTGTACCTACATGAAGACTCCAACAGTTTGCCCGAAAGCCTATAGATTCTTTAGTTGCATTAACTCTTTACCAGACGACAAATCTTGGACAGGACCAAATTGAAAGCATATGCAGACGACCAATGAAATGTTGCTAAAATGATGATTTCTGTCTTTGATAGGTTAGAAAACATTGTGAGAAAAGGAGAAAATGCTGGTTAACGCCATTTGTTTCCTTTTCCCACAATGTTTTCAAAATCCTTTTTCAGGGTCGTCAAAACTCGGTATTGTGTGGTAAATGTCGCTAATCAAAGGGAAGTTACTCAGCCAGCCATTAATTGAACTCTGCTCTTAGATACTATCTAGCATTTTTTTGTGCCTTCAACAGGCAAAAATCTAATCAATCATTTAATCATTTTATGTTCTATGGTGGGGGCAAGGGGGGGAGGTGGTGTGTGTGTGTGTGTGATGTCTAGCGCCCCCCCCCCCTTCCTCCTTCTAATTTCTCCTTTGAGACACATGTAATAAAAAGAGAATGCAAGCAATCGAATTTCTTTATACTTTATTCATTTATAAGTTTTCAGGTGTGGAACGATTATTTCATTGGTTACTTTCCAACGCCTGGTGGTCCCTGAATATGTGCGAAAATCATTTTGGCTGTTTTTTCATAGAACACCTCATACTCGTGTTGATTTACCTGGTCGTCACCTGGGTCATAATGATAATAATGTTAATTGATAAGGGTGCTTTTAGGGAAGATGTAAATCAGGATAAGACGGCACAAACTGAAACATGCAGTCTGATCTTTCATTAACCTTGTCCCATATCAAGACAGTCTGACAAATACAGCTTTGAACTAACAGCAGTTTTCTTTTCTCTCTCGTTTTCTAATACATTTCAAGATGCTAATTTACAACAATTCAAAAATTTAGTGCAATAACTGTGTAATTGTTATATGTTGCGTTGTTGTTGTCTGTCTGTCTGACTGTCTCAAATCTGAAATACGTCTCTCTCTCTCTCTCTCTCTCTTTTCCTCAACTCTACCCCCCCCCCCAAAAACACACACACACACACACACACACACACACACACACACACACACAAACCTGAAACTGTTACTAAATAGTTTCCGAAAACATGTCCGTTTCAGTCACTGATTCGAATTAATTTTCATGTGTTCGATAAAATAAAAAAAGTTATTGCTAAAGAAGTCTTATAACGAAATCATGATGGTATACCATTCTCATCCATTGATCTGTATTTGAGATTAATTTCGGCCACGGACCAACACCCGTCATTGTTCTCGTCAAGCCACTTGTAAATCGGATCCGAGACCGCCGGTGGAAGTTGACTAATTGCAAAATACTCGGCCTCCGTAATACAGCTATCGTCTTACAAAGGAAAAAATATGGAAAGTTAATACGTTGTAAAGTTACTTTTCTGTGACTTGTTTCTGCTTCGAGCTGCATGGAAAAATTTGATATCTCGCGCGACCTTGCCTTCTCGAGACATCAAATTTTTCCATACAGCTCGAAACAAATGAGCCATGCTCTGTGAAAAGGAGGTTTAAATCATCTGCAAAAAGTATCAACTCAGGTCAGCCTGCGCAGGCTGATCTGGGTCGAAACCATTTGCTAATGGTCAATTTTCTGCTTGTCAAAGGACCAGTCAACCTCATTATTCAGTCGGTTGTTATACAATTGGATTTTATGGACCAAAAAAAAAAAAAATACCGTGATGACTTGCTAGGTGTCATGCTGCACGGAGATTTGAGAAGCCCCCTTTTCCCAGAGCATGGCTTATAAATTAAAGTTGTATTAAATTTGGTTTCTAGCTGCGTGGAAAAATTGTTGTCTTGCGAAACCAAAGGTCGAGCGATATTTCAATTTTTTCCAACGCAGCGAGAGCCAAATACAAGGTCTAGATAAGTTACTACGACAAAATATTCCATTTATTACATACCTACAAATTTTAAAGAAAAGTTAAGCTTTTATCGACAATTTTATTCCAAAACCGAAAGAAATCAAAACAATTCCGTGCTTAGTGGGTGATAACTCCTTTTGAAAAAATAGCGGATGAGTAAAACTAACAAGATGGCGTAACATTTTGAACTATCAAATCCAATACCGATCTGAAAGTAGCCCAAACGCGGGATACGTTATCATAGCCTTTTTTGGGCCGTATTTCGTCTAAATTCATTTATATTACATAGATAATGAAAAACTATATTAATCACTCTCATGACAAGATTCGAACTCGGTCCCTTCATTGTGAGAGATTTGCGCTCTATGCACCAAACCACACACACACACACACACACACACACACACAAAAAAAAAGAGGGCCATAATGGCCCTGAAGTCGCTCATCTGAGCCTTTTGACCAAACATGATCCATTTAAAATCTCTTAAGAGATATTATGACAAACATTCTAACAAGCTTTCATAAAATTTTGGACTGAAGATTTGGCCTCTAGCTTGCACACAAGCTTTTTTTAGACTAATCCAAGATGTCATCAAGACAAACATTTTGACCAAGTTTCATGAGTATTGAACTTCAATTGTGGCCTTTAGATTGTACATAAGGTTTTTCTAAGATTTGACCTAGTGACCTAGTTTTTCACCCGACCTGACCCATTTTCAGACTCGTCCGAGATAACATCAGGACAAAGATTCTGACTAACTTTCAAGAGTATTGGACTGAAAATGTGGCCTTTTGAGCGTACACAAGGTTTTTCTAAGATTTGACCAGGTGACCAAGTTTTTGACCCGACATGACCCATTTTCAAACTCGTCCAAGATGTTATCAAGAAAAACATTCTGACAAACTTTCAAGACTATTGGACTGAAAATGTGGCCTCTAGAGCATACATAAGTTTTTTTAAAGATTGGTCCCAGTGACCTAGTTTTTTACCTGACATGACCCATTTTCAAAATCGTCCGAGATATCATCAAGACAAAGATTTTGACTGACTTTCAAAAGTATTGGACTGAAAATGTGGCCTCTAGAGCGTACACAAGGTTTTTCTAAGATTTTACCTAGTGGCCAAGTTTTTGAAATGACATGACCCATTTTTTAACTCGTTTGAGATATCATCAAGGCAAACATTCTGACCAAGTTTCAAGACTATTGGACTAAAGATGTGGCCTCTAGAGCATACACAAGGTTTTTCTAAGATTTGACCTAGAGACCTAGTTTTTTACCCAACATGACCCATTTTCGAACTCGTCTGAGATATCATCCAGATAAAGATTCTGACCATTTTGCGAGAGTTTTGGATTGAAAATGTGGCCTCTATAGCGTACACAAGGTTTTTCCAAGATTTCACCTAGTGACCTAGTTTTTGATACAACATGACGCATTTTCGAACTCGTCCGAGATTTAATAAAGGCAAACATTCTGACCAAGTTTCATGAGTATTGGACTGAAAATGCGGCCTCTATAGCGTATACAAGGTAAAGGTTTACGACGCACGCCGCACGACGCACGCCGCACGACGGACATAGCATGATCACAAAAGCTCACCGGCTTGAGCACTTCGTGCTTAGGTGAGCTAAAAAAAAAAAAGCTTCACTCACTATCTGCGTCAAAGACGGATATCAGTAGATCCCACTCAGATAGGGACATGATTCCATCTTTAGGGGCAATGTCAACTTGTTTGAACACTTGGTCAGCTAGCATATCTAGTTCATGGGCACTAGGAATGTGGGCTGGTGGTTGACTGAAACAACAAGTCGAGGAAGTATTCACAGCGAAGTTTTTAATTTAGTTAGTAACCTTTTTACCAAAGGATCTCCTGTTTAAAGGATCCGAAAAAGACAGCTTTTGAAAACATTGTCGGAAAGAAAAAAATGCTGGTACCCAGCATTTTGCTCTATTTCGAAAATGTGTTCTACCCTATATATAAAAGACAGATTTAATCATGTCAGTCACATTGAATTTGTCGTCTGCAAATTCTTTCGATTCGGATAAGTCTAAAATGTTGTCGTTTCGTATATTGTCGAAACCGGGTGTCTTTACATACACATGCGTCCTTTGTAATTCTCTGCTTTTTTTATATATGAGCCACGCTTTGGCAAGGGGGTTTAATGCATCTTAGTGATGCATTCTACCAAGCAAGTTATCTCATAATTATAGATTCATAAAATCTATTTAGTCTAACAAAAGTCTCAATCCTCAAGTAATTAATAGTCCTCGGAAGTGCAGAAAATTTGCCGGTAGAAAAAGGTTTCAGCCAAGGTCAGCTTAGGTCAATACTTTTTGCAGATGAATTAAGCCCCCTTTTCACAAAGCATAACTCATATAATTGTGGTAGGTGATCATCCTATATCATAATTAAATTACCACGCTGCCTTGGTTACAACTATAACGGCTAAAGTCCAAAAATCTAGGGTCCTGTATGTCTCAGTGGTAGAGTATAGGACTGTCAACCTGGAGGACACATTTTTGATCCATACTAGAAGCACTCAGTTTTTTTTTCCGCGCGAGCGCTCTTAGGCATGATACTTCAGAGCTTTTGCCTAGTACTGTAGAAACACTGGACATTAAAGAATATGTGAAATGTCGCCATAATATGACAGAATTATTGTTGAAAATGGGGTAAAACACCATTCAATCAATCTACCAGGTAACATGCAAGTTGAAAGTACCTACCCACAAGTGAGTGCAGTTAGCGTGAATAATAGGTAGGCGATCATTGTCTGAAAAAGATAGAAAACCGTCAGTTACTTTACAGTGTCCTCTTGTTTTCTCTTTCAACCATTATATTCATTTAGTAATTCATTTCATTTTGATGAGCGCTTTGCCCTATACCAATAGACAGACAAGGAAAAAAAAAAGGCAGAAAGATAGACAGACAAAAGGACAAACAGACACTGACTGTGATCTCTACCTCGCCAGCCGTTGAAATCGCTGTATTCGGGTTTTTGATAATTAATAGAAATTTTCGTTTGATTTATTGGGCAGTAAAAACGTTAAAGAGGATTACTAGAGGAGCCTTTTTACAGGTGCAAGTTTTCTTAGGACTCGAAGATAGGAAACTTTTGAAAAGTTTATTCCTGCAAACTATTAGTACATGTACTTCTTTTACGTCTTGCTAAAGATCACTTTTAACATGACTTGATTTTCTTTTCAGATTCGCAGGACATATGTATACCCTGTCACCCAGATTCTTTACCCTTTTGCGGAAAGTGTTGATCAAGATCAGACTGCACAGAACGTGCAGTCTGATCTTGGATCAACACTGTCCGATACAGAGACATTTTTTTCCGAACAAAATAACCTTTGAAGTAGCCACATTTCGGTTCTTTACTGTCGACTTGAAAGTTTTATTTTAGGTATTTAGCAGATTAAGGGTTAACAACCACCAAAATGTATCTGCATTGTAAAATTGTAGTTTCGATAAATCTAGAAAAAGAAAAAAAATACCGACGTGTCAACGAAAAAACTAATGCTTTGCAACGTAAGACACGAAACTTCTTACATGGTCCGTCAAGATGAAGTGTTCGCCCTGATGTCAAGCTAGTCAATGAAAACTGTGCCAACAAGATCTTGTATCAGATGCCTTATCAAACAGAGGATTTCGCAAAATGTCTGGGTCACTGTACAGACACGCCATACTCCTCAGTTTCACACCGATGCAGTGCTCGCTCTTCTCTCCTGAATTTTCTCATTAGGCTGAGCACTATAGCACGTTCTACGGAGCTTGATCTTGATCCACATCGTCCTCAAAGGCAACATGATTTGTTTTCGGCTCTCCAACAGTATAAGTTGCCTTTAACTTGCTCTTTTCGAGTAACTTCCGTAATTAGCTCCTAAATTTACGACACATGTGTCATCTTAATCTCTTCTGTCCGCAATGGCAACGGTAATTGTACTTAGCTCGCTGACTGCTTGACCTTTGGTTAACGAACTTAACTCATCATTTCCTCATAACACGGGACAGTGGGGATGGGTAACGTATGTCTACTGCAGCCCTTACGGCCCAATTAATCATACCACGTGGCGATGGGGATGAGTACCGTTTACCTGCCACTCTTTAATGACGCCAAAGGGGATGGGTAACGCATGTCTACCTCTCTTTAATTAATCCCCTGACTCACTACATAGAACTATGGGGTTGCAAAGTCTTACAACTATTTTTGACGCAAATATACAATGAACTTGCTGATAATATCGAAAGTTACCATATACCTAAAAAAAAAAAACTAAAAAAATTAAAGACGACAAACTAAATGTGACTTAACGAATCGTCATTGAAAGGATTTGTAAAAGGGAGAAAATGCTGGCAACCCCAATGTTTTAAAAAGCTTTCTCTGTGAGGGTCGATAAACCGCTGGACTGTGTGGTAAACGGTTATAACTGCAATCGGCTCCTGTGATAACTGGAGTAAGACGTTTTACAGATGTAAATGTACAAGTAAAACGCTGAAAAAGTTGACAATGTCATGCCTTGCCTTTCTTTTGGTCTAAAGGTCATCTTACTCTTTAAGTTCGATAGTTCATCGTTGCTGTACTTTTTACTGATAACGGCTTTTTTTATATTCAACTTAAAACCGTCAATTCAGAAAGTCACGATTGTTCTATAAAATATATGCATGTAAGTTTTATCTTTGTTTCGGAAACCTCTAGCCGTCCCAGACCTATAAAACTCTTTAGATCGAGGTACCCTACTGACACTTTGATTTCCTTCGTCGGTCCCAATTTTACTTTCCACATTTAAATTTCGATTCCGAGCCGCGGGAATTCGGTTTCCAGTCTTCATAAATATTCATGAAATAAAAGAGCGCCTGTTTGGCAAATAAAATTCGTACTTTGACAGAAACCTTGGTCTGTATTCACCAACCGTTCTTAAGAATATTCATAGTCCTAGACTTCAATATTTTCTAAATTTGAAAGTTACACAACTTCTGATTGGTTAAACCAGATGGTTTAACCAATCAGAAGTTGTGTTACTTTCAAATTTTAGAAAATAGAAAATCTGCAAGTTGCGCAACTTCTGATTGGCTAAACCAGATGGTTTACCCAATCAGAAGTTGTGTTACTTTCAAATTTTAGAAAATTCTGGAGAGCAAGACTAAGAATGTTCTTAAGGATGAATGGTAAATTATATGGACCCTGTTAAATCCTTTACCATACAGTTCCGAATTTATCGACCCTGACCGAGCAAGCTTTTAACCCCTATCCTGCTAAATAACTCAAAAGAAACTTTGAAACCGATAGTAAAACCCCCAAATGTTGCTATTTCAAAGACATACTTTAGGGCAAAATATCTTCTTATCGGACAATGTAGATCCAAGATCAGACTGCACGTTCTGTGCAGTCTGATCTTGATCTACACTGTCTGCAAAAGGTCAGTGAGTCGCGCTTAGCAGCCTAAGGTTAAAGACATTGTGGGAAAAGGAGAAAATAGTGGTAGCCACAATGTTTGCAACCCTTTTCCTGAAAACTTTCCCAATTAGAGCCACATTTAATTTGTCGTATGAAAATGCTGTCAGTTTGGACATTATTGAGTTAACCCTTAGGCTGCAAAGTGCAACTCAAGTACCAGTTGCGGACAGTGTAGATTAATATCAGACTGCACAGAACGTGCAGTCTGATCTGTGATCTACAATGTCCGATAAGGAGGTATTATTTCTCCCCGAAATTACTTTGAAATAGCAATATTTGGGTTTTCACTATGGGCTTGAAAAGTTTCATTTAACTGGACGTGTCTAAACTTTTGTAGTCTGGTAGAGGATTAAGAAGTTCATGGTTCGGATCATTGGATTAACCCAACTTTTGTTTCATAACGGGATCAAGTACAGTGAACGCCTTTAGTTTTCAATATGACTGCATAAAACAAAAGCCATTCTAAAATGACCCTGGGTCTGTATTCACCGACCATTCTTAAGAACATTCTTAGTCTTATTCTCAAGAATTTTCTACTTTTGAAAGTAACATAACTTCTGATTCAATGGCAAAACCATTTGGTTTATTTAGTCAGAAGTTATATTACTTTCAAAATCTAGAATAAGACTAAGCATAAAACTAAGCACATGGGTCCTTAGTTCCTTTTGTCGCAGTTATTAAATCTGTCTATTTGACAAACAATCATAATGGAATTGCCAGGGAAGAAATCTAACAGAATATTATGTAATCAAAAGCGTCCTTTGGTGAAACAATTAACAAGAATAATGAAATTATTGTGCCCACACAATACGATCATTTGCTTGCTTAAAATCGACTCGGTTAGATTGATCAGCCTTTTTGACGAACATTGTTTGGAGGCGCGACTAATATACTCATAAATAGGAATTAACAGAAAGTTTCACTCATTACCAAAAAATAGACTGTTCCAAACTGAGAAAGATACGCAAGTCAAACTTGGTTCAAATGCTGAAGTCCGTCTGTATAACTGTAGAAAATATTGTGGAAAAAGGAGAAAATGCTGGTTACCAGCATTTTCTTCTTTTCCCGCAATATTTTAAAATCTTTTTTACCATAGTGTCGTTCAAAAATTGGATTGTTTGGTAAAGGGTTAAATCAGTTGGTAAACTCGGGTTTAGCTACAGCATGGATACAACACGGGTTCGTGCCGAATGAAACCGTTCTGGATTAATTCGCAAAAATGGAAACTTAAACATAACAGATAAGAGAATAAAACATATCTCTTCATTTTTAGAGAGGATTTAAGATTGAAAAAAGAAATTACAAGGTGAATTATGGTGCTACCATATGAATTAAGATCGGAACATGAGTGGGACCCAAAAATACCGAAATTTCCACCTGTTTCGCCTCCAGTTTACATGGTAACGACATTTTCTTATTGTACGAGTATTTTGTTCTGGGATATTTGCAGCCGCGTATCTCTAGGTTTTTCACCCTGTTGTTATTTGTGTGCATTTGTTTACGCAACATCTGTCTATATCTCTCGCCCAAAAATACCAAAGTTTCAACCTATTTCGCCTCAAGTTTACACGGTTATGACTTTATCTTGTCGTATTTTGTATGTTCTTGAACATTAGCTGCCATTTAGTTCTATGATTTTTTAAAACTGTTACTATTTTTACATAGGAAACTACTGGAAGTGTATATGGTTTGTTTTTGCTGTTGTTCAGACTGCTCTCGCTTGCTCGCCCCCCCCCCCCCCCCTCTCTCTCTCTCTCAACCTTGGTCAAACCCTCCCAGAATTCTAAGTTAATGTCAAAACCTTTGTTATTAAGTTTGTGTTAGTAAAGTCATCGATATCTATTCCGCAGGACATGGGTTTTCGTCACATAAAGGCCCAGTAGCGACCAAAAGTAAACAATGCGGATTTTTAATGTGGCTTGCTTGCTTGCTTGCTTCCTTCATTCATTCGTTCGTTCGTTCATTTATTTATTGATTCGTTTAGATATTTAGACAAGGAAACAGGTCAGCTCATCCTATATTTTCTTGGTTTGAGCTGTACAAGACTGGCGCACAGTTCAAAGTTATTCATGCCAATGAAACTCTCACGTGAACAGTTTCGCCAACGAGGATCAAACTCGGCTGATGTTTAGATTTCCCATCCAAATCATGAACCATGTTGTCACACTGGATCCCAACTTAACTACCTATAATATTTTTAAACCTTTACCACATAATTCTAAGTTTTAACTACCGTGACAATGAAAGGTTTTGAAAACATTGAGGGAAAACGTGAAAATGCAGATTACAGGAATTTTCTCCTTTTCCCACGCAGGTTTTTACCCTATCAGAAGACTAAAACTCATTTGTGCCAATTTAGATCTCGTCGTCTGCAAATGAGCCGCACTCTGGCAAAAGGGGGCTTAATTCATCTCCGTCATGCGTGATTACAAGCAGGCCATCACATAAGTATGGATCCATAATAGCCACTTTTTTTAACAATCGACTTAATCATTAGGTACACCGATCCTTTCACATACAGAAAATTGACCAATAGCGAAAAGTTTCCGTCCAGGTCAGCCTGCGCGGACTGCGCAGGCTCACCTGGTCGATACTTTTTGCAGATGCATTAAACCCCCTTTTCAGAGCATGGCTCAAATGTTATTACGGTTTATTTTGTCCTTTCGGAAGGTGTTATACATGGTTTAGTTTTACCCCTAAGTCGTTAAGTAAACTAAATAAATTTTTCAGCAAATACTAGTAATGAGAACTCAAATATTGCGATTTCAGTTATTTCACTGACAAATTTCACCGTATCATAGAGTCTGATCTTGATCGATACTGTCTGCAAACGCATACTGACTTGCGCTCAGCAGCCTAAGGGTGAGAGTGGAATATTTAACCATAAAGTAAGTATGGAAAGCCTTTGTTTACATGCAGTTCCTTCATTAACTCTCAATCAAGCATACACTAATGACGTATCAAGTTTCAAGCTTTTTTGGCACCGAACTCTTTTTCATAGCCAGTGTTTAATAAAAAGACTTGCAGACGGTGTAGATGAAGTTAAGTGCACCTATCCACGCGTACTTGCATTGTCTCTCAATGCTTCGTACAACATTCTTTCCAGTCCAATGGCTGCTTTTCCAAATTAGCATCGTGGAAACAATGTTTAACAGTGAGAAAGTGAATGTTATCGCAATGACAGTCGTTAACCCTTAAAATACTAAGATTTAAAAACCCGAATAATGTTATTTCAACTTATTTTTTGGGAGAAAAAATAACTCTTTATCGGACAGTGTAGGTCAAAGATCAGACTGCACGTTCTGTGTAGTCTGATCTTAATCTACTCTGTCCGTAAAAGGCCAATGAGTCGCGCTCAGCAGCTTAAGGGTTAACGTCCCTGACAAAGACGGCTTGTGAAAAACATTATGGAAAAAGGACAGAGTGTGCAGGCTGATCTTGATCTATATCGTCCGCCCGCTTCTTCATTCTAAAGAGTAACCAACAAGTATTTTTTTTTTAGAACTTTGTTTCTTTTGCTCTGTCTGACCATAGTCGAAACATTTTGCTATTGATCAAATTTCTGCATGTCAAAGGACCATTTTACCTCACGACTCAGCAAAAATGGACTCATATTATGCAACGACTCGCTTGCAATAAAGCATTACAGAGATGTATGCATTTAAAACTTAAAACCCACATTCTAGATAACTGCCCAATCGGTTAATATTACATTTGAGGATTTTGCAAAAGGTTCTGTCCTTGATGGCCTTCCGTAGTCTTACCCTGAGTATTTTTAAAGACTATTCACTGCGTTTGAATCGCGAAACCAACAGCTAATGATATTCCTTTATTTTGTGCATTTAGCGATAGGCTTGATATAGATTCAGAACAGATAACTGGTGAATTGTGTGGTATACGAGTATACGAGACCATTTCATTGTACACAGTTGCCAGGTGGGTTAAGGCTTTTTTAGCAGTGAAATTATCTGTAAAAGATTATACCCGTTCTGGTACCCTTTACCACAAGATTTTGGACAGCAAATTAAAAAGCATATGCAGACGAAAAGATAAAAGTAGCTCAAATGATGATTTCTGTCTTTGATAGGGTAGAAAACATTGTGGGAAAAGGAGAAAATGCTGCTTAATTTTCCCACATTGTTTTCAAAAGCCTTCATTCTCAGGGTCGTTAAAACTCGGGATTGTGTGATAAATGCTATACCTCTGAAATAAAGTTAAACATCGATCACTCTAGTAAAAGTTGTGGTGGAACATGATGCGCGATTGTTTGTAGGAGAAATAGCCGGCCCTACTTGCATACCAGAAGGCGGTGTGCATGCAGTTTTGAAAATCGTTTGCACCTAAGAATGGTTTGTGCTAAGTGGGTACCGCATTTGCTCTTTGAGAAGCACAGGAAGCAACGGCTATTCTTAAGGATACATCCTCACAGTCAGAGAGAGAGAGAGAGAGAGAGAAGTTTTTCTGATAGACTGTTGAATGGTTCACAATTTAGTCTGCTGATGTAGTGGTGTAAACATAGATGGATTACCGATAAATATGGTGTAAGGGATAAAATTTAATACATATATCAGAAATCTTCGATTTAAAACCGGAAACGTCACAACATTGATTTTTTTGATGTCCTCCTGAAAATCAAATGCATTTTCTATCGCTCGTAATCTATGCAACCTTGCAACCGCCAGGGGCATCATTTGGTATGAAGAAACAAGGTTAATTATAATTTGATAGAATAAAGATGAAATGGGTTCATACTAGTTGAAAACGAGTATAGATATATCTTTAAAAGCTACAAAGGCTGCGACATTGGGTTTATTTCCAACTTAGTAACAGGCAACGGAACTTGACTGGGTGCACATGTTTAAGCCACTGAGAATGACTGATAATGAGCAGTGGAAGCGGAAAGATAAAGACGAAACGTCCCCTGTATTGCCAAGAGAAACTCAGGTTCAAAAAAGATGTTGTAGAAATTTACTTCAAATGTAGTGGACTAGTTGTTCAAGTGCCATGTCCATCTGTTAAAAAATGTCAGAGCAAAGGATGATCAGGGATCTTTCTTATACAGGAATCCATTCACACGTGTAACATTGTTCACATCGATAAGTCTTTTCTTGTTTCCGAAAAAGCGGTAGTTATGAACCACCTGCTAAGTTCAATTGACCTTAGTCCCTGTCACTTCTCTCTTTATTTGCGAGGCTCAAGAAATGTTTTCTGCTGGAAAAATACAAGTCCAGAAGATCTCTTGGCAGCGCTATTTATCGGTGCCTCCAACAGATACTAAACGGAGATTATAATAATAAATTTTATCTGCTTTTCTTGGGATTGGGCAAAAAAGTTTCTCAAACGTGCTAGAAACATTTTCGATAAAACGTAGCGTTCAAGAAACGTAAGTCCAATTACAGAACTTTTTGCAGGACCCTCGTATTTGGAATTGAAAAAGACACTATCAATAGGAGGTATACATTAAAAATTTTATTGATTTTCACAAACGACCAAACACTTATAAATTAAGTTAAATCTGTACATCTTTTATTCCAGCTTTCTGGACCGTAGCGTAACCTTAAATTAAAGTCTATTTCAAGATAACACTGTGGCAAATGGAGAAATTGCTCCTTTGATTAAGGTTCTATTGGCCACTTATTTTTTTTTTTTTTCATCTTATAAATTCCGAACATATCAGACGTAGAATTAGAATAGAATCATCTCAAACAAAGCATTTCAAATAAATTGTTTATCGATCTGTCAATAAAATTCAATAAAATTCAATATGACATTGTGTTCTTTTGTATTATGTCATCCGCGTAGTTCACGTTTCCCTTTCACTTGAGTTTTATATAAATGTCACGGAACTCTTCTTTATATATAGGGTTAGCAATTGCACCATAAATTCCTCTTACACCTCTGAACAATGTGTCGGAAAGCAGCCAATGGTTTGGAGAGAGTACTGAGCGTTGTACTGGGGGTACTCCTGGTACTCAAGGAATACAGTCAAGGTTCAGTCTCAGACTGTTTTGGCATAGGTGAAATAATGTTAAAAACTGCATAAATGAATGAACAAACACATTGTCTTTATGTATCCAGATCTATGGGAGCGATAAAAGCTTTCAAAATAAATTTTATGACTTAACGCTTCACCACACAATCCCGACTTTTAACGAACCTGAGGGGGAAGCCTTTTGAAAAGCCTTCTTGGAAAAGAAGAAAATGCTGGTACCCAGCATTTCCTCCTTTTTCCACAATGTTTTCTACCCTTTAAATGGCAAAGGTCATGTTTTAAGTAACATTTAATTTGTTGTATGCAAATGCTTTCAATTTGGCTGAGGCTAAAATTTTGTCGTTTGGGAAAAGGTTAAAATCCTATGTCGTGGGACAAACAATACGATGCACATTACATCTTTAAAATAAAAAAAATACTGATCTTCTTATCTGTAGCCTTATTTTGAATAAAATGATGGGATTTGTCTTTCAAATGGTTGAAAACATTGCGGGGAAAAACGCTGTGGAGGTAAAACAGGAAAACGCTGGCATTCCAGAGGCAGAGGTAGTTTTTGTCATTTCCCTCCTAGCCTATAGATTTGACAAATAACTAAGTTTTTGATGCAGATAATCCCCACATAGTTGGATTCATATCTATTCATGTATATTGATGTGACATTTTGTGAGTGGAATTTATAATGCATTAAAACTCTTCCTTGAAAGAGTTTTGGAAACATCGTTTAGTTTGGATTACTAAGGGTGTTGTGTCTAGGTCGTTTTGACAGAAACATGAGAAGTGTATGGAATATAATTGAGCCGTGCTCTGTGAAAAGGGGGCTTAATGCATCTGCGAAAAGTATCGACCCAGGTCAGCCTGCGCAGTCCGCGCAGGCTGACCTGGGCCGAAACTTTTCGCTATGGGTCAATTTTCTGTATGTCCAAGGACCAGTCTACCTCATGAATAAGTCAGTTGTTAAAAAAAGTGGCTATTATGGATCCGTAGGTATGTAATGGCTTGCTTGGTATGATGGATTACGGAGATGCATTAAGCCCCCTTTTGCCAGAGCATGGTTCAATTGAATCCTTCTTCATTCTTGGCAAAAAGTGTTTCAGTCCTTCTCTAGGCTTTTCAAGCAAACGAGAGCCGTTATCTGGCAAAAGGGGGTTTAATGTATCTCAGTAATACATTCTATCATCACATAATTGTGGATCCATAAAGTCAATTTTGTCCAACAACTGACTTAATCCTGAGGTAGAATGGTCCTTGGACATGCAGAAAATTTACGAAAAGTAGTTTCGACTAAAGTCAGTCCGCGCGGACTGCACAGGCAGACCTAGTTCATTCCTTTTTGCATTTATTTTTTTCCGACCAGTTCAAAAAGACCACCTGTTGCAAAGTCAAGGGTGTTCTGACTACAATATCTCACAGGATATAGGACATTGTAGATCCAAAGCCTACGATACCGAAGCCTACAATACCATGTCTAAATATTTTACCTGACAAAACAGATTGATGAATGGATTATGTTTGACTTTTTGCATTACGGAACGGAAATACGGTCTAATGTTTGACAGATCAAAACAAAATAACCGTTGTACTGCAAGGTCAGAGAGCCTGGCTGTCTTTTGGTCGTAACATGCAGCACAAACTTAATGTAAGCCAGATGAATCTGAATTACCTTGAGTTTTTTCTTTACCCATAACAGAGATAGCAATTGATGTATTCTGTTTCATAAAAGGTGCTGTAGATTATATACTGAACCAAAAAAGAAACTTCCCCTGTGTTTAAGTGCAGATATACACAAATATGAAAATCAGGATTAAACTAGATTTATATGCATTGAAAGTGTATTTTATTGCGACTTTGTGTGAAAAAAATTATTGCTGAGGGTTTATCCAAAAGTAGTGAAATGGTAGTTAAAATGCGGAAGGGGTCGCTCATCAAAATCACAAATTAATACCGGGTATGACCACCTTCAGCATGAAGGACTGCCTGGCATCGTAGGCGCATAGAACGGATAAGTGTATTGATTTCGGCTTGTGGAATGTTGTTCCATTCCTGAATTAAGGCTTGTCTTAGCTGAATGACGTTTGACGGTGGAATAGGGTGACGTCTAACACGCTGGTCCAAATTATCCCAAAGGTGTTCAATGGGATTCAGATCAGGGCTTTTGGCAGGCCAGTCATTAATAAATGCAATGTTATTCGCCCTGAGGAAATTCACATTGTCCCTAGCTGTATGGCTTGTGGCATTATCATGCTGAAAAAGAGTGATATTGGCATTATTTTGAAAGAGTGGGATAACGTGCCTCGCAAGAATTTCATCTCGGTAGCGTTGGGCATTCAAATTCCCTTCGATAACGACGAGATTAGTGCGAAAGCCATGTGCAATGCCCGCCCAGACCAAGACAGAACCCCACCCCCAAAACGATCTCGTTCAAGTACGCAACAGTCGGCATAACGTTCATTTCTACTACGGTATACTCGAACCCTGCCATCACCTCGATGAATGGAAAACCTGGACTCGTCAGAGAAAAGCACGCTATTCCATTGTTGTCTAAGCCAGCGTTGGTGTGTACGTGCCCAATTAACACGATTTACGCGGTGACGTCGCGTCAAAACACAACCAATGTATGGACGACGTGCACGTAGCCCACCCTCGCGCAAGCGATTGCGCACAGTTTGGGCAGATATACGGTTGTTATGTGTACCAGGGGTGTTAGCAGCAGTGGCTGTGGCAGTTTGAAAGCGATTGCGCAGGTGGGTGTTCCGAATATAGCGGTCTTGGCCGCGCGTCGTGACGCGAGGACGTCCACTACGTGGTCGATCTTCCGTACGCCCTGTTGCTTGAAAACGTTGCCTAAGGTGTCGAATAGCACGAGTAGAACATCCAATATTCATAGCAACAGCATTCATCGTCATATCAGCATTAAGCATGCCAATGGCACGTTCGCGTAAATTTTGCGGAATTCTAGGCATATCAAAAATAAAGTAAACTAAAAAGAATTTAATTTTTTTCAACGTCTTTTTCTTATTGACATGAAAGTCTATAAAATTAGACTGAAAGGTTTCAAAAAATATACATGAATTATACTGGTCCGTGCATGCACGTGAAAATCGCTTTCAGCGGGTTTCTTCTGCAAAATGCTTTCAATCGAGTTAAAATTTGTTTTATCAGACACATAATCGTTCGCCCGAACATATGCAGGTCATCTGACATTTTGATTTTTTTTTAATAACATTGCATTTGCACTTAAACACAGGGGAAGTTTCTTTTTTGGTTCAGTATATTTTACCGCGCAATAATTTCTGCTGGCAGTAATGCTACATGCACTTCCGGTTAATACACACGAGACAAAAGGCAGTATGAAGTCTTGCTAAAAATAGCTTGTATTCTGCACGCTTTTAAACGCATGTACATCTTTAAAGCTAACATGCTGAGCCCCGGTAGCTCAGTCGGTAGCGTGCAGGACTTGAGAACACGGGGTCCAGGGTTCGATCCCTGGCTACGACCCCTGGCTCGGCCAATTACCTTCCGAGGATTGATGATAGTCACTGCGACAGGATTCATTCCTCTCCCACCGCTGACTGGCGCTGACCATTGTTTCGACGATGATTGTGGGAAAGCAGCCAGTGGCTTGGAAAGAAAATTGTGCGAAGTATTGGTAAAAGAGACTCCAAGAACGCATGGATAGGTGCACTGGCCGCCGCGATATAACTGAAATAATGTCGAAAACGGCGTTAAACACCATACAATCAATTTATCAATCATTAAAGCTAACACGGTATTTTTTTTTTTTTTATTAGATTGGAAACTATAAATATCATTATCCTACATTATGAAAGTTACTTTGTAGCGGGTGAAGAAAAACCAAAGCTAGACAGTTTAAAAGTCATCCTGTTGAATTCAAAAATACGGAACCAGCCCAGCCATCACAAAACCACTGATCAAAATAATTTTGGCTATTATGAAAATAACTTTGACAATTATGATATTGATGAGACTTAAATAATAATGATAATTCTATTTGTATTTTTCAGGGATTCACACGGAAGAAGGAAACAATCGAAGACATTATGTTGAACCCCAAGAAGAACCAGGTTTGTAACTTTTTTTTTTTTCATCCTTAGGACCGCCTTGAGTATACCCCTTCATTCAACATACCTTGGTGCGCCTACACGTGACGACTTTGAGGGTCAGGACGAGGGCGGTAAAATCAATCAAACGCAGATAATGGCTGCATAAGCCACACTGTAAGCTAATTCTCGATTTCCTACATAATGTTTTTTCAACCCTACGTACGATGAACGTATGCTTTATATACCAGCGATTTCTGTGGAATCCTGAATGAATGGCTTTTAAGAGCCCTCTTGAGTGAAATAACAGAATTATTGTTCGATCCCCCTAGTTGGCAACGTTAGAGTATATTTGGACAACGGGCTACACAGCCCCAGCCTAGAACTGGTAAAACCCAGGAAAAAACTAGAGTAAATGACCTGTCGCAGTTATATTACTCAAAAACTGTTTAACTCCTAACAATCTCGCGTTTTAAGGACCCCGGGGAAAGACTCCTTATAACATTGCATTAATAAAAAGAAGAAAAAAAAAAAATGCTGGTAACTAGCATTTTCTCCCTTTCCCAGAATGTTGTCTTACTTTTCTGGAACCAATCGCATCATTTCAGTCACAGTTGTCGTTTGCAAACACTTTCAATATGGACAAGTCTTAATGCTGCTTTCTGGTAAAGTGTTCAAGCGACAAGTTTAAGCAATCTTATCATGATTCAACTGAAAGAGTGGGCTTCGTTTACCTTTTAAATTATCTGAACTCGGACGGGGAGGTCACCATAGGTCAACGTCCATACGTCAGAAAAATAGATATTGGAATGACCTAGTCTGTATTCATACATTGTAATCTGCTTTCCATTTGTTGTCAATAGTTTCAAACCCTTTGCTTCTCTACAAGGCGTGAATTTGGCAGAAAGTTCGCGATTTCTTAATTGGTAGATTCTCCTTAGGGAATTAACCCTTTACCAGACAATCCCGTGTTTTAAAGAATCGAAAAAGGAGGGCTTTTGAAAACATGATGGGGGAAAAGGAGACTTTGAATGCTGGTAAACAATGTACTCTATCATGTTTCAGAAACAACAGATATCATTTGAGCCTCATTTAGTTTGTCGTCTGCAAAATTTGCTTTCAATTTGGACTAGTTAAAAAACTTTGTAGTCTCGTACAGAGTTAAGCACTGTATTTTGAAGACAAGAAGTTCAGGCACAAAAGGGCGATATACAGTTAGTAAAGCGTTGGATGGTTATTTTATGAAATTCAGAATATGTCTTACCAGTTCTTTATTAAAGCGCTTATATTGTTGGCACACACCAATATTTTAAAGATTATACACTACCTAGATATTAATCAACAAGCAAATTTCAACAAGCTTGAAATCTTTGTAAAAAAAGGCTGACATTTGTCGATACTTTTTGCTATTTGTAAATTTCCTGAATATCAATAATCAAAGGAACATACTACCTCGTGATCGAGTCGGTTACTAGACCAAATGGTTTACAAGCATCCATTATGTAATAATGACTTGCTTGGTAATACAAAGCTGAGATGCATTAAACCTCTTTTTCCTTAGAGCATTGCTCATATGTGTAAAAATAAAATCCATCAAATATTGTTGAACTTGTTTTTTTTTTTCGTTAACTGGCTTTCCTAATTACCAATACAAACCTCTACCGAACGAACCCACGTGTTAACGACCGTGACGGAAGAGACTTTCGTAGACAATGTGGGAAAGGGAGAAAATGCTACCAGCAATTTCCATGTTTTTCTACACGATGTTCTCTATCCTTTCAACGACAAATCCAAATTTACTGTGTCGTATGCAAATGATCCATGCTCTGGCAAATGGGGGCTTAATGCATCTCCGTGATGCATGATACGGGTCAAACTGTCATATTATCACAGGTCCATAATAGCCACTTTCTTTAACAACTGACATGGTCTTGAGGTAGAGTGGTCCTTGGACATATAGAAAACTGACCATTTACGAAAAGTTTCGGCCTAGGTCGGCCTGCGCGGACTGCGCAGGCTGACCTGGGTCGATACTTTTCGCAGATGCATTAAGCCCCCTTTTCACAGAGCCTTGCTCAAATGTTTTTAGTTTTGACAAGTCTGAAATTCATTCTTCCTTGAAAGGGGTTACCCACTGAGCCCTAGAGATTTTACAAATGAAGGATATCGAAATTACATAATACAAATACTAGAAAATGCAAAAACAAGAATGTCTCTCTAGTTTTCATTTGATAAGGTATATTGTATTTGTGTATGGGATTTTACGGATCTATCGAATTCCTCTGTTTTATCGATAAAGCAAGCGGTGGGAACAGACAGTTCAATACCAGGGTAATTCATAGATGGTTTTATGACAACTTTCTCTTTTTACACACTAATTTAATGTGGAATTTGGACGTTTATTGTTTGATAGTAATATCTATCACATTCGTTGTAAATCATTACAATAATTGTGTTTTAGGACAGCGTTGATCAATTTTAACATCAGATAATTTTGTGGCAAGTTTAGATCAAGATCAAACTGCAATTAACGGGCAATCTAGGCTCATATTCACCAACCATTCTTAGTTTCTGTCTTATTCTTATTCTACGTTTAGAAAGGAACACAACTTCTGGCTGGCTAAACCATTTGGTATAGCCAATCATAAGTTGTGTTAATTTCGAACTGAGAAAACTCTGTCCGGTGATTTGTGAAACAGAGTTCGTATTCTGATACCAAACAGCCGTGAATGGTTACAAAGATTTTGGTCATTTTGCTGACTGAAAATGTCCGTTTCGTTTATTGGAACTGATATTTTTATATATGGTGATGCTGATGATGGTGAATTCATAAAATTAAGGTCCCTCCATACTCTAGGGTTATTTGGTGTGGACCGAAAGGTGTGTCGGTCTAATCTAGTGCAAGTTCCTTCGGAAAAAAGTAGTGAATGCTTCATTGTATGTGATCAATGATGGTTATGTAAGGGAATTTATCTGACTCGTTTACAGATCTATATGTTTAGTGCCGATATGCAAGGATACTTCGTACGTGTCCTTCTGTTGGCTAATGGGCAGTGAAACCTGGGTCGTTATCAGCAAAACTTCTAAATTCGATACGTACATGTCCTTCTGTGGGCTATAGGACAGTGAAACTTGGGGTCGTTATCAGCAAAACTTCTATATTCGATTTATAGATGTACACATACTTCTGTGGACCATAGAACAGTGAAACCGGATCGTTATCAGCAAAACATCTAAATTAGATACATGCATATCCTTCTGTGAGCCAAAAGAAAGTGAAAATTAGGTTCGTTATCATCAAGACTTGTACATGTCCTTCTGTGGGCTAAAGGACGATGAAAGCTAAGTTCATCATCAGCAGGACTTCTTAATTCGAGTCCAATTCAAAATTTCAAAGGCAGTCGTCAATATTTGGCTAAACATAACGTATCAACAAATAAGATGGCTGGTAATGGAATTCGGTACTAGAATGTTTTGAATGGTTGGTAAATAGTCTCTGCTTTAGCTCTTAAGAGCGCTCGATAGAAGTCGAATCAAATGATTAATAGACGCCATTGTTGCATTTGTTTAATGAGGTTTTAGTTAGAACTCTTACAGTGCATGAAAAAAGTATAAAAATAAGATCAGAATACACTTTTGTGTATGTTGATTTTGCTTCAATGTGTTTGCAAAATCACCCGAGATCGTAGACTTATACAAAAAATATCTGTAAAACAGTTTAGAGTGAGTGGTCTTTTAAATCAGATGGTCTGTTTATGGAGATTACGTTCGTATTTGCTCTGTAGATGTGGGTCTTTAAACTTCGAAATGTGGTTTTCAAGGGGAGTATTGCTTAAAAATACTACAGGTCCCTGGTCAAGTTCAGGTTGTGATTGTAGTCCGAAATAATTTATATATGAAAACCTTTGAAACAGGAATTTTATCATAACGTGAGGCATTTAGGCAGAAGCTGTTGTATTCAACAGATTGTCTCTAGTTCGGGTTTTGTTCTCAGCAAGTTCAATTTGATCAGTCTAAATGACTTGTGTAGAAACAGAAGCTTTAGTGAGTGAGCTGTAAATAAAGGGTATTACCAACTATAGGTGGTCTCTCGTTGAAGTAACCAATAAGGCCACTTCAGCTCTATGGATTTGTGTTTACTAAGGTAGTTACGAACAAAATTTGCGTAGGGTTTACGTAACTACAGTATGGTGGCATATTTCTGCCACGAGATACGAGATAACTATCATGATTATTTTAGAAAACTATTGCGATAAATCAAAGTTTCCTAAATATTTTATCTTTTGATTTTATCTAGATAAAATTTCCAGGAAACTTTGATTTATCGCAATATTTTTCTGTAATAATCATGATAGTTATCTGATAGTTATCTCGTATCTCGTAGCAGAAATATGCCACCATACTAGAGTTACGTAAAACTTACGCAAATTTTGTTCGTAACTACCTTAGTAAAACGGTGCCATGGCCATTACTTACTTTGTGTGGTCTCCAGTTGAGATATGCCTGTGAACTAGTACAAAACGACATACATGTACTAGCACGAGTATGATGCAAATTCGTTTTAGGTGGCAAGGTTATTGTTTTAGAATTTCTTATTGGCTTAATCTTTGTCCTGCTTAATAAGTGAAATGAATTTTTCAAGCTGATAGTAAAAACCCAAATTTCAAAGGTATTTTTGGGGCAAAAATATCTCCTTATCGGACTATGTAGATCCAAGATTAGACTGCATGTTCTGTGCAGTCTGATCTTGATCTACATTGTCCGCAAAAGGTGTTTTAGTCGCGCTTAGCAACCAAAGGGTTAAACCGCTATCTGAAAAGAACAAAGTGAGATGCTTAGTGTCCGCTTTTGATAGATTTTTCTCCCTTTAGACCAATTACCTTTGGACCAATTAAGAGATCACATTTCATAAAATTTTCAACAAAACCGTTAGATATCGTGTCTGTAAATTTTCTTTCGTCTACATTATGATTTGGCCAATTGGTGCTTCACTTTTTGACTTTTTTCGTGTAAGCCTTTTTTATACGTATATTGTGACCGTCATATGACTGGAATTTTACACGTGATTTTAAATGCAATCGTTATATTGATACACAAAATACAACTCTGAGTAGGATTTAAGAGTTCTTGGTCAACATACATGCGACTAGGCTTCAGAAATTTAAATGAACAAGTAACGATTTCGGTCTGGACATTTAACGTTGTCTTCTGGAAGGACAAACGTTCAGCTTTGGATTTGTTCTGTGTTTCTGGTAAAAGAAAAAAAGACCATGTCCGGTATTATTATGAGGGACAGTCCAATATTTGAGGAGTTCTACGAAATGCGTGGATTAACTCCAAGGAAACAAAACGTAAGTGCAGTGTACTGGCTTGTTCTTATTGATGGTAAAGATGATTCTATCCAACTAAACCCTTTACCAAACGAGAAAACTTTGGACAAGTCCAAAAATTGAAAGTATTTGCAGATGGCAAATAAAATGTTGCTCAAATAGACAAACGGTGATTCCTGTCTTTGAAGGGTAGGAAACGTTGGAACAGAAGAAAATGCTGGTTATAAGTGTTTCCTCATTTTGCAACGATGTCTTCAAAAAACATTTTTCTGCAGGGTCTGGATGCGGTAGATCAGGCATACAGGTCGTCTGATCTTGAATGTGACTTTCCCCTTATGTTATGTGAGCTTTATCGGCTGAATAGCCATGAAATTGCAGTATTCGTCAACCCTAGGGTGATCCTTTGATGTTCAAAGTCTGTAATACGGACAGGGTCACTCAACAAACTGCGAGTGATAGATTGATTAAATAGATGAATCGGTCGTGTTCGTGATGAGTGGGGAAAGGTTACATGTAGTTATGGAATCGGCCAAGTTATGACGAATGTCTTCACCAGATGATAAATTTTGTATGGAGATTAATTGAAAGCCTTTGCAGATAACACATTATATTTGGCTTAAATCAAGGGATATGTCCTGGACAAAGTTGAAATCGCTGTGGGTAAAGGGGAAAAATGCTGGTTACCACGACGTTTTCAAAAGCCTTTTCCCTCAGGACCGTAAAAACCCGATATTGTTCCGTAAAGGGTAAAATCTGAAACAGAGAAATTTTTTTTGGAATCCTCCATTTATAAGCCTTCCCCTTACAACCGAGTAAATATTGTTCAAATGATCGTATTAGTTTTAAATTAGAGGATAAAGGACATTTTGGGAAATGAGATAAATGCGGGTGTCCATCAGTAAATCATTAAAAATCATTAAATTTTGCTGTTTTTCCAAATAGTTCTCAAAGGTGCTCTGGTTCAGGGTAACCTGGGTCCTAGCAGTAATAATCTTTTAATCACTTCTTATCGCGGTTTCCTTTCACGGTCTATACAGATCTGTGGCAAAACTGTTTAATCGGTTCCGAGCACGAGCTATGCTCCGGCAAAAGGAGTTTTAATACATCTCGGTCATAACATTATTATGGTTCCATAAAATCCATTTTGTCTAACGATCAACTCAATCCGGAGGTAGAATAGTTCTTAGACACGTAGAAAATTTACCAAGTGCAAAAAGTATCAACCCAGGTCAGCCTGCGCGAACTGTGCAGGCTAATCTGGGTAAACACTTTTATGCAGATGCATTTAACCCCATTTTCACAGAGCATGGCAGGCACACACACACACACACACACACACACACACACACACACACACACACACACACACACACACACACACACACACACACACACACACACACACACACACATATATATATATATATATATATATATATATATATATATATATATATATATATATAAAAGATTGATCGGATTGGAACCCAGGCTTGTTCAGGGTCGGAAAAAAACCTGGAATTACATCATAGAAGATTGACTGGCTGAAAAGCCCATTCGATTTACTCAGCGTTATTGGGGGTCAGAAATGTTCAACTTCATTTGCTGTAAACTGACATTTGATTCACCTGCATCAGACGACTGTCCATTACAACAATTCGAAAGCTGCACATAATAAATAACTCCTTCGTTTATCATGCTGTTTTTGTCAGGGTTTTATTCTTTTCAGCCATATGCTAGACATTCTCACTCTCGCAAACAAGAATCCTGACAGGAAATTTTAAAGTCTGCCACTATAAATGAGCTGTTCTGTGAAAACTAAACAAGCTTCGACTCAACTTTTGCCGTCAGAATTTCACGCGGACAGTGTAGATCAAAATCAGACTGCATGGAATGTATAGCCCGGTCTTGGATTTACACTTCATCCTCATTTCCTAACTGATCTATATATTACTCTTATTCTTTAACAATGAAACATGTGTCGTTAGCAACATCATAGCGTTTCATTCACCGACACGAGCCAGTAACTTCCTCGTTTTTATCCCTTATCCTGCTAAATAACTAAAATGAAATTTTCATTTCAGTAGTAAAAACCCAAATATTGCGATTTCAAAGTTATGTTTTGGGGAAAATATCTCCTTATCGGACAGTGTAGATCCAAGATCAAACTGCACGTTCTGTGCAGTCTGATCTTGATCCACGCTGTTCGCAAAAGGTCAGTGAGTCGCGCTCAGCAGCCTAAGAGTTATGACGTCAAACATTTATAACCTGGCCTTCCAAAAGAAGTTTCCGGTGTTTGAGAAAAGACTTATAGATCGAAAAAGGGATATTTTCTATTGTTCACTTGTGTTTACATTCAGATTATAAGCTCTTTGTTAAGCTTGCAATACAATGTATGTTCAATATAAGAGTTTTTTCAATATCGTATGGTTAATATGCTTTCTAATCCAAACTAGGGTCCATGTTCACTAACCATGCTTAATTTCATTCTGAGTCCATAGCTAGATTTACAAATTAATATGACTTTTGATTGGCTATCCCATATGGTTCAGCCAATCAGGAGTTGATTTTCTTTCAAATGTAGAAGATTCTTGAGAATAAGACCAAGAATGTTCTTAAGAATGATCGGTGACTACGAAGAACGGAAAAAACTCAATGTGTGCTTACATCACTTCATCGCAATTCGATATTTCTGAATGATTATTGTTACATATTGATAATGTTCACAAAGGAATTGAAAGTAACATTTAGGCTTCTAAACGAGACATAAGAGTAGATACACTTTCGCAGACAGTGAAGATCGAGATCATAGTGCACAGAACGTGGGTCTGATCTTTACTAATCTACACTGATTGATATGCTGATTTCTTTTCCACTGCAGAAAGAGTTTCGATTTCGCAGCATTTGGGTGTTCACGTTTTGCTGAAAATTTTCTGTTTAACTTATTTGGCGGTTTGCGGGTTAAAAGTTCAGAGTAAAACATGTGTGACATTTAAACTATTGATATCATCGACGTAACCAACTATCGTATTAGAGCCTCTGTTCCAGTTTGAATGAATATAGAGTGTACATAGCAAAGTGTCTTATTTTGTTAAGAGCGACAAATGCGCTTTCCCTCACAATGTAGTTTAGATCACGATCAGAGTGATCGTAACATCATCCTGATCATGGATCTTCACTGTCCGATGTTACCATGGCATTTTTCAAATAGTAAATAATTTTTTAAAATTGCCATATTTGGATTTCTAGTATTGCCTGGAAATGCCATTGCGTTACCTTTCTATTCATCATAACCAGGGTCAAGCAATGTCCTTTACGACTGTTCAATTAATCTTTTACCAGACGACAAAATTTTAGCCTTGTTCAAATTGGAAGCATTTGCAGACGACAATTTCAGTTTGGTAAATATCGTGTAACATCGAAGTTTCGGCTATTCGGCCAATCTCGGCAGCTTCCGTCTTTATATATGAGATTTAGGGGCCGTAGACTTACTCATCGGTAAATATCGTGTAACATCGACGTTTTCGTAGAGGCTATTCGGCCAATCTCGGCAGCTTCCGCCTTTTAATATGTGAGTTTGTGGGCCGTAGATCTTAAATGGTGCACTTTTTCTTTGATATGATAAAAAACATTGTGGGGAAAAAGAGAAAATGATGGTTACCAGCATTTTCTCCTTTTCCCACAATGTTTTCAAAAGGCTTCTTTTCCACGGTAGTTATAAGTCGGTATTGTACGGTAAATAGTTAACCGTTTACCAAAAAGTTCCGTGTTTTGGCAACCCTGAGGGAAAAGGCTTCGGAAAACGATCGAGGGAACTGCAGAAAATGCTGGTAACCTAATTTTCTCAAAATGTTTTGTCCTTCAAATACAAATACCACCATTCTAGCCACGTGTAATTTTTTTCACCTATAAGAAGAATTTCAATTGGGACACATCTGCAGTTTTTTTTTTTTGTCCAATAAAGAGTTGAAAATCGATCAGTTTACAGCGGGCTACTTCATGTCAATTTGAAAACTGAACAACGGAAGTGTGATAGGGTAATTTATGAATCCCATTCTCGCCATGACTTCAAACCCATTAAAGCACCTGTCACAAGTTAAGTTTCCTCTGCAATCACAGCAGATCAAGATCAAACTGCACAAAACGAAAAGTCTGATCTTTGATCTACACTGTCCGCTTCGCTTAGGCATTCTGGAAGAAGAGCAGTCATGGAATTGCAATTGCAGTTATTCACTGGGTCTTATTTCTAGACTAAAGGTGTATGATCGTAGCTCGCCTTTAAAAACAAACATGATTTTGAGCTGATTACTATGGTTTTGAAGGCTGTGGGTTTGAGGCCCACCAGAGGCTATTCTCCCAGCACCCCCACCCTGCGGTAGGATAGACAGTCACATCTTTATGATTTTTCCTTACAAAATGTCAAATCCCCCTCCCAAAAAGAAAATGGGGACGGGGGAGTGAGTTTGTCAAGATCTTGTTTAATGCCCCTTTAATATCCAAAGCAAGTATTGCCATGTTAAGACATTTATTGAATATCTACACCCCACTTATACATTATGATTATTTCTACACAGATAAGTACCTAAACACCCTGCTTAAAATACAAATGTATATTGGTTTTTAATAGTCTTGTGACCCTTTACAAAACAATCACGAGTTTTAACTCTTTACCACCAGAGTCCAGAGTTTTACTATCTTAATGAAGAAGGCTTTTGAAAACACTGTGGTAAAAGAAAATGCTGGTAACCAGCATTTTCTTCATTTCCCACAATGTTTTCTACCCTTTCAAAGGCAAATTTCTCTGTTTAAATCACAATTCTTTTGTTGTTGATAAAAGCTTAGCCTTTTAATTTGGACAAGAGTCAAATTTTGTGGTTTGGTAAAGGATTAAATGACCCTAAGCAGAAAGGGCTTTGAAAACATTGTGGAAAAAATGCTATAATCAGCATTTTCTCCTTTGACAGGAATGCTTTCCAACCTTACCAGGACAGATTCTGGCATGTCTCAATTGCCATCTTTGAATGGTTTGAATCTGGAACAGTCTAAAAATTTATGATCTGGTAAAGAATTTTTCTCCTTTCCGAAATGTTTTCTACCCATTTTTAGACAAATCTCAACATTTGTGTCACATAAGTCGTCTGCAAATGCCTTCAACCTGGACAAATCTGAAATTTTGTTATTTGGTTTAGAAATTAAACAAATACCTTTTCTAGCTATTTACTTGGACCCACATGTTCAGTCTGATGTAGTTTTGTCTTGCGCCTTTACCACACAATCACGAGTTTTAACGAACCCATAGAAAAAGCCTTTTGAAAATATTGCGGGAAAAGGAGAAAATGCTTGTAACCAGCACTTTCTACTTTTCCCACATCGTTTTTTACCCTATCAAATGCAGAAATCACCATTTACGCAACTTTGCATTTGCTTTCTGCAAATGCTTTCAATTTGGTCCAGTCCAAAATTTTGTCGTTTGGTAAAGACTTAAGTTTGGTTGGTTGGTTGGTTGTATTGGGGTTTAACGCCACTTTAACAGCTAAGGTCATATCATGGCGGTCGGTGACGCACATGTGTTTCCTGGCTTTCTCACACCAGTACTAACACATCTTTCTTTCCAAAGCCACCGACTACTTTTCTCAGATGCTTCAGCAGAGGTGAGAGGTGAAAATACGCCGGAAAGAAAGTTCGCCTCAACCGGGTATCGAACTCACAACCACCAGGTCATGAGTCCGACACGCTCACCCGGGCGGGGCGACTTAAGTTTGAAAAGGAGAAAAACACCTGTGACTGTATATTTAAATTGTTTTGACATCCCTCAACAACAGTTCCATTTTATCATTGTCACAATCATGTCTTTCCTTGCTTTCACCTGTACTAGGCTGGGGCACTTCAGTGCCTTTCCCAAGGACACTCATGTAACCTTAAAGGGGAGATCTATGATTTTCTGATTACAATTTTCATTGCAAATTACAGATCCAACTACTCTGAGACATTGAGTGCAGATACCTTTTTCACTGCCAATACCCCTTTTGCTGTTTTCTGTCTTTGTTAGGGTAGAAAACATATTGTGGGAAAAGGATAAAATGCTGGTTACCAGCATTTTCTCCTTTTCCCAAAATGTTTTCAAAAGCATTCAAAAGGATGTTAAAACCGGGGATTATGTGGTAAAGGATTCACACAATAATTGATTGAAATATTGCCAAGTTTAAATTTGGTATCAAGGATTTAACACTCGAGGTCAAATAAATGTTGAAATATTCCAATTCCTTTATGTTTGGATATCCATTGCATATTAATTAAAACTCATATATTGAGCAATTGAATGCACGCTATATTCAATTCAGTGTACATGTATTTTAGATTGATTGATTGATTGATTGAATGATTGATTGATAGATTGTATAGTGTTTAACGCCGTTTTCAACATTATTTCAGTTATATCGCTGGACAGTGCACCTATCAATGCTCTCCTGGAGTCTTTTACCAGTACTCCGCACAACATTCTTTACAAGCCACTGGCTGATTTCCCACATAACCATCGTCGAGACAATGGTCAGCGGTGGGAGAGGAATGAATCCTGTGGCAATGACTATCATCAATCCTCGGAAAGAATTTGGCCGAGCCAGGGATCGAACCCGCGACCCCCTGTTGTCATGTCCTGTGCACTACCGACTGAGCTACTGTGGTTCGGCAGAGAAAGAGAGAGAGGGGGGGACACACACACACACACGACAGACAGACAAAGACTGTAAGGAGTTGCTATCTGAGAGAGAGACAGACAGACGGAGAGAGAGGGAGAGACAGACAGACAAAGACTCTACAAAGACTCTAAGGAGTAACGGAGGGACAGACAGACAGACACAGTGAGAGAGAATGAGAGAGAGAGAGCCCTTGTTTTGGATTCACTTTAAGATTTAAAACAGATTTGAGCAAATTCTATGGTATCAAAATAGGCAAAGACAGTTTCATATTGAACTGAGGACAGATCTTGAATTTCTGAGATACTTTTCGATTCTTCATGTGCAGATATTTCATGCTAGTCTCCTTATTCCTTTCTATATTCAACTAAATGAAGATTTACATTTTTTTCTTTCTATTTCAAATGTTTAACATCTATTTAAGATTATGTAAATCCTTTCATAAGCAACAACTTTTAGATCCTTTGAAACTGAAGGCATCAGCAGAGGACAACACAAAAATTGATACAAAAAAGCTTAAGCTCTGACTGGATAGAAAAAGTTGAGAAATGGAGAAATTCTGGTAGCTAGCACTTTTACTCCTTTCTCCTTGAATCCCATTCAATTTTTTGTCTGCTAATGCTTCCAATTTGATCTACTAAAATTTTGTTGTGTGCTAGAATTAATTGGTTAACCCTTTACCACACAATGCCGACTTTTAACGACCCTGGGAAAGAAGCCTTTTGAAAACATTGTGGGAAAAGGAGAAAATGCTGGTAATCAGCATTTTCTCCTTTTTCCCCACAATGTTTTCAACCCTATCAAAGAGAAAATTCACCATTAGAGCCACACTGAAATTGTCATCTGCGAATGCTTTCAATTTGGACAAAGCTCAACTTTTGCCGTCTGGTAAAGAGTTAAATTCTGCAACAATGTCCCTCTCATATTTCTGTTATGAATTTGATTTGACTTAAGACATCTCAGTCTTTGTCCTTTTTCGTTTAGTTTCTGATATCTGTTAACATTTTTAACATTGGTTCCTCTTAAACTGTCATGGGTGCTAGATGACCTTTCATTCATTTATTCATTAGTTCTTTCATTCGCTTGCTAGCCTGCCCATCCACCTATTGTCAGCTCACTCACTCTCACAGATTTATCAGGTTTTTATGTATCTGTTTCAGATGTTTAACAGATGGAAGATACCAGATCGTATTATTGATTCTGCACCAGTTGGACTGCAAAGTGGTGGACTAGAGGACATACCAGAAGGTACCTATATAGAAACTCAACACTCTCCTTTGGACCTTTGGTCACAAAAAAATATGAGCCATACTCTTTGAAAAGGGTCCTTTTCCCACCATGTTTTCAAAAGGCTTTTTTCTTAGGCTCATTAAAACTCTGCATTGTGTCGTAAAGGGTTACTTGGAAAGAAAGAATGAGAGAGCTATTATACTCTGGCATCTAAAAAGACAGCTAATGCATATCCTTTTAAAAACAAAAACCATGACTATTTAACACACTTTTGATTGTCTGGAAATTTTTTTCAATTTGGACAAGTCTAAAATTTTGTCTTCAGGTAACGAGTTTAGAAGTATGCAGGATGTTTTCAAAGTTGATCCCTGCAAGTTTCTCGGAGATGATAATGACTGAGCTACATGTACATTGCAGTGGCTGACTTAAACTTTGCTTTTAAAGCAGTGCTTTTTTTGTCTTTGTCTTTGAAAGAAGAAAAAACACTGCAAAGAAGGACAAAATGATGGTAATCAGTTTTTATTCCTTTTCTCTTGCTGTTTTCAAAGGCTTTTTTTCCTTAGGGTCTTGAAAGCATGTGACTGTTTGGTAAAGGATTTCTGTCATTTTTGCCCCTTTCTTTTAGTCGGTCCACCAGTGCCTCACTCACCCAGTGCAAAAAGTGTCCCCAGGGCTCCCTCTGTCCGCAGTGTTGGGTCCCCAAAACCAGTGTCAAGAATGTCTAGAATGTCAAGAGAGTTATCACGTAAGTAGTTAATTTTTTATGGTTCTGTTAATGACCAGATAAAAAATGGCCTTTTACAGCCTAGTAGACTACATTTGAAAACATTGTGACAAAAGGAAGAATTGATTGCTCTTATATGTTTATCCTTAAATAATTTGTAAAATCCCCGTTTGACAATAACGTTTTGTGAGTCACCTGCATCAAATTGTTTTTCAAAAAGGTAGTCCATTGTCCATTTACCATACAGCATATGTACACTGTACTTGGACAGATATAATGCATAGTATAAATGACTCAGACACAAACTGTTTGAAGAGAAGAAAATAGTCTAATATGGATGGTTTATAGAATACAAAGGATAAGGAGAAATTATTAGGAACAGTAAGTTGCACCTAGACCACAATCTCCCTCCTGCAAAAGTGCCTAGAAAATTTGCAAGTGTTGAAGAAAGATAACTCATTTTAAACATTAACAATTACTTGCTTTTAGTTATCTGAACTTTAATATCTCCCTTGATTTACTTCACATAATTACCGAAATTATGGTTTTATCCAAGATCTGACAATTTCTTAATTTGCAAAAAGAAACAATAATAAACACATGTTTTTCAAAAAGTCAGATAGAAAATAAGTGCACTTGTTTATCAGATATACCCTAGCCCAATTACATTTCACGTATAAAATGGCACTTGTTTTCTATTCTATACATACATGTATACAATAATCATTTCTGTTGGGAGTTCAATAATTATTTAGAATACTCTATCCCAAAAGGTGATGATGACCAAGAAGGTAAAATCATTGTAAAATTGGTGTTTAGTAAAGCAGTGTTAAATGTTCTTCTCCGTTAAGTAAACCATTGTGAATTGTTTCATTATGCTGTATTTTGTAAAATGTTCTGTGTGCAGCACTCTGGGAAAAAGGAGCTTAATGCATCTTTGTAACGGATTATACTAAGCAAGTCATCATTCAGTAGATCCATTTGGTCTAAAAACCACCTGAATCATAAGGAAGAATGGTCCTTTGTCATGCAAAAAACTTATCCATAGCAAAAAGTATCAACCCAGGTCAACCTGCACCAACTGCACAGGCCGACATTGGTCAATACTTTTCACAGATGCATTAAACCCCATTTCACAGAGCATGACTAATATGTTTCAGTGTGTTCTCTGAATGAATCATTGAAAACTAACTTGTTCTGAGCTGGTTGGATCATATAGAGCAAATTCATATAAGAGCTTGAGCATCTGGAAGAACAGTCCACTTAGAACATGTATTCTGACCTTGCAGATGATGCATAACCCTTTACCAGACGACAAAATTTCTGACTTGTCCAAATTGAAAGCATTTGCAGACGACAAAAGGAACTGGACTTAAAAATTGATGTTTGTTTTGGAAAGGGTAGGAAATATTTTGGGAAAGGGAGAAAATGCTGGTTACCAGCATTTTCTCCTTTTCCCAAAATATTTTCGAAAGTTTTCTTAGGATTGTTAAATGTCGGCATTGTGGTAAAGGTTGAAGTTCTCTTTGTATACTGTAATATGATTAGACTAAAATAGCACTGACATTACTGTATTACAGACTTCCTACAGATTATTGTCATTGTCTAGGTAGATTAAGGCTTTACCATTGATAATCCCGACTTTTAACGACCCTGAGAAAGAAGCCTTTTCCTACAATGTTTTCAAAAGTCTTCTCCCTCAAGGTCGTTAAAAGTCTGCATTGTGTGGTAAAGGGTTCAGCTGTGATTTAACCTTTCACCACATGACAAAAAATGTAGACTTATCAAATTTGAAAGCATTTGCAAGCAGCCTTTAAATGTGGCTAAAATGATGGAATTTGTCTCTGAAAGGGTAGAAAACCTTCTGGGAAAAGGAGAAAATACTGGTAACTGTTTTCTGCCTATTCAAGGACAACTTTCACCATTTGAGCCATGATGCTTGATTTGCTGTCTGCAAATGCTTTCAATTTGGACCAGTCTATTATTTTGTCTTGTGGTAAAGAGTTAAACAAAATGCTGAAGTTTGGAAATATAATCTAGTTTTCAAATTGTCTTGAGGCAAGAATCTTTTGTTTTACTGACATTTGTAAGTCAAGATCAGACTGTGTATAATGGCAGTCAAAGGTAAGATTAGCACTGCACCCAAAAGTCTACTGAAAAGTTCCATATGAGATCACCAGTGTTTTAAGCCTTAATTACCAAACCATTCTCTGTGTCAACTACCCTGATGAAGAATGCTCTATAAAACATTTTGGGAAAAGGCAAAAATGCTGATAACCAGCATTTTCTAATTTTCCCACAATCCTTTGTACCCTATCCAAAACAAATCATATCATTTCAGACACTATAGATTTATCATCTGCAAATTCTTTTCGCTAAGCCAAGTTAAAAAAATGTCATCTAATAAGGAAATAACCGTTCACCAAGTAATTCCAAGTTTTAACTACCCTGGTGAAGAAGCTTTTTGAAAACATCCTGGGAAATAGAGAAAATGTTAGTAACCGGTTTTTTCCCCCCTTTTCCACAATGTGTTCTACCCTTTCAAAGAAAAATCCCATCAATTGCAGGGCTTTTTTTTCAAAAATTGGGAAGGGGCCTTAGCCTTTCATTTTGGGAAATTCAAGCGTGATTTTGGCCAAATTGGGAAAAATCAGACTGACTTTCAAGATACATCAATAAAACAAATTAATGGCAGTGTACATACATACAGTAAATAGAAGGTGCAGCAATTTAATTAACAAGTGAAACAAATTCAATATTTGAATTTTAACTGTTTAAACTATGGCCAAATATCTCACAGCATTTGCACATTATAGGCTTAGAGCCCTTTTTAACACTACTGTGGTACACCCATGGGTTCCACAGTTAATACTTTAGATGAACTGCTTTTTCGGCCATCATATGATACAAGGGAATAATTATCTGTGGAAGTTACAAGGCTAGGCTTGGATTTTATGTCTGAAGATGTAGAGTTTGCATCATGTGCAGTGATAATAATTGTCTAGTCTTCAGACAAAGGGAGATCGGCGATGCCCGACAGAACCGGCACTTCAGATTGAGACTAAATATGCGGAGATTTGATTACCTGTAGATCGATCAGCAAAGAATTTGAACGTTTCACGCCGAAAGTAAAAAGGCTACGCCGGCCTTTATCATCTGCAGCCATTTTATTTAACGAACTTTTTGCAATGTTTCCCGGTTCTTGACATGTTTTGCTTGGATACAGCGTGTTTGGTTTTTTTTTTTGAGTATGTTGACTGCAACCGAGTACGAATGTGTTCCACAGTGTTAAGCAAACTTCTTTTGTCAGCTGTAAGTTTTTACGAAAGACAAACAATTACATAACATGTCAAAGGATTTAATATTGAATGATAGGGAAATGGCAACGGCGTTCAGTCTATGTACGGTGTTATAATGCGCAAAAAATAATTCGGTTCGGTTAAGAGTGCCTCCATTAAACAAACCAAATGGCGCCAAGAAAACGCAACATTTCGGCCATACTGCAGCGCAGTCAGCTGAGTCATTTCGGTACAAATCAATAAAAAAAACCTGCTTTCAGTTTCAGTCACCGCTAAATAACGAGTTTTGTGTCTGGTCATTTGAAATAGCTTTTGAGAAATTGGTATTTTAACTTATTAGGAATTTCAGCATCGTATTATGAGAAATATTTCCAGCAAAATTGGGAAATCCTTTCAGCAAAATTGGGAAATTCTTCCACCACAATTGGGAAATTCTTCCGCCACAATTGGGAAAAAATGATGCTTTTTGCAATTGGGAAGTCACCGAATATCGGCCTCAATTATAGAAGGAAAAAAAGCCCTGAACTGGGTGTAATTTAATGTGTCATCTGCAAAGGTTTCAGAATGAGCACAAAATTTGTTGTTTGCTATAGAGTTTTAAGCAGTATTCTTAACATACACCGCACATTGTCAGTCTAGAAGAAAGAATCAGATCATTGCAATTTCAAGGTTGCTCTTGTCTATGATGTCTCAGCAAAGCAGACTGTGTAGATCAAAGATCAGCCTGCATGCTCTCTGCAACCTGATATTGGTTGACATTGGCTGCAAAGACAATGTAAGTTTTGAAGGGCACTTTAAGGGTTAAATGCCTCTGTACAAATCACACAATCCCAAGTTTTCATGATACTGACAAACAAAGCTTTTGAAAATATTGTGGAAAAAGGATAAAATGCTGGCTACCAGCATTTTATCCTTTTGCCACAATACTTTCAAAATTATACATGCTCCGGATCTTTAAAAATCAGAATCATTTGGTAATGACTTTAAAACAACATAATACTCTCTTTTTTAGTGCCTAATATTCCTCTCAAGTCAACATCAGAGAGAGCTGAGTCAAGGAATGGATTACAAAAATCTGTACCCATGCTACCAAAGTCTGCCGAGTTGAAGCCCAAAGTTCAGCCAAAATTACAAAGATCTAAAACAATGATGGTTCCCTCCAAAAAAGTTTCAGATGCCAAAATGGTACGTCAGTGTAATTGTTTGTTTGTTTGTCTGGGGTTTTATGCCAATTTCAGTATTATTTCAGATATTGCAGCAGCCAGTGCACCAATCCATGCTTTCCAAAATTTTCTGCTAACAGTACTTTGCGCTTCTTCCCAAGCCACCAGCTGCTTCAAATCACATTTTTTTTTAAAAAAAGTTCAATAGTGAGAGAAGAACTAAATCTTGCACAACAACTACGGTATCATCAGTCCTCAGAAAGAAATCAGCCAAGCTGCAAATCCAAACCAGCAACTACCCCCTCCCCGCCCTGATTTCCAGCCCTGTGCATTACTGACAGAGATACTAGGTCAGTACAAATTGAAAGAGTTTATAGACATAAATGAACTGTGGCTCAAATGGTTGGATTGATCATTGCAAGGGTTGAAAAACACTGAGAATTAGACAAATTGCTGGTCACTTGCATTTTTCTTTTTTGCACAATTTTTTGTTGTAATTATAAGTTTTCAGTAACTGTCTTTCTGCAGCCTGAACCTGCTTTTGAAGCTGCACTTCGACCTGAAGCCGTGCCACAAGCCGAGGCCTGGATGAAACATGCGGACAAGGCAGATCGCAAGGTGATTGAGAGAATCCTGAAAATGGCAAGCAGTAAACACAAACTGGAAAACAGTTTGAGGAATACTTTACTTCCTGATGCCAAAGAATCTGTGGAGAAATGGCTGAAAGGGGCCAATGCAAGTGGTGAGTAGTGATTGGAAAATTTCTTTTTCTCATGTCAGATACTCAAGTGTGAAATATATGTGAGCTATGCTATGTGAAAAGGGGGCTTATTGTATCTGATAAAGTATTAACCCAGGTCAGCCTGTGCAGACTGCGCAGGCTGACCTTGGACGATATTTTTTTGCTATTTGTCAATTTTCTGCATGTCAAAGGACCAATCTACCTCATGATTTAGTTGTTGTTAGACAAAAAAACATGTAATGGATCTGTGACTATGTGATGGCTTGCTCGGTACAATACATCACAGAGATGCATAAAGCCCTCTTTTCACAGAGCATGGCTCACATGTTCTTTTATATGATTGGGGCTCTGGAAAAAGAGGGTTGAATAATGCATTATACAAGCCAGTTGTCACATAATGGATCCATTTTATCCAATTACTGACTGAATCGTGAGATAGTATGGCCCTTTGACATGCAGAACTTTATCAATAGCTAAAACTTTTGACCCAGGTCAGCTTGCGCAAGCTGCACAGGCTGACATAGGTCAATACATTTTGCAGATGCATTAATTCACCATTTCACATAGCAAGCATCTTATGTATTGAATCAAACCTAAGCAACCAATCTCAGTATGGACCAACGTACAGTCTCGTAAATCGAGAAGAATTTGTTCCCACGTGTATGAAAGTTCTGGCTTGGCCTGTATAGAGACCAGTGTAGTCAAGTGCTCTTAATTTCTAATTCTTTACCATATGAACAAGTTTTAGACTGGTCCAAATTGAAAACATTTGCAGATGACAAACTAAATGTTGCACAAATTAGGAAATTTTTCTTTAAAAAGGGTAGAAAACATTGTAGGAAAAGGAGAAAATGCTGGTAAGCAGGATCTTCTCCTTTTTCCAAAATGTTTTCTTCCTCTCTAAAGATAAATCCTATCATTTAAGCTACAATTATGAATATGTTATCTGCAAATGGTTTAAATTTGGACAAGTCTAAAATTTTGTCGTTTGGTAAAGAACTTTAACAGTGAAGTTTGTTGAAAGCTAAAAAATGATAGTCATCTTCAGTGTTTGACCCTTTACGAAACAATCCTATGTTTTAACGACTCTGAGGAAGAAAACTTACAAAACATTTTGGGAAAAGGAGGGAATGCTTCTTAGAAGCATTGTGACTAACAGGAGAAATAACTTTTTAACCCTTAAAAAGCCACATGAACAAAATAAAACAAAAAGACATTTTGTATCCATTTTCTGGAATGAAAGAACCAAGTATTGCTATTTCAATGCTGCCTTTAACTCTTTACTGCAAGACAAAATTTTAGACTAGTCCAAATTGAAAGCGTTTGCATGAATCAAAATAAATGAGGCTCAAAAATTAAAATGTGTTTAGGGACAGGTAGAAAACATTATGGGAAAAGGAGAAAATGCTTGTTACCATCATTACTACTTTGCATAATGCTTAAAAAATCAATTTTTCTCAGGATTGTTAAAAGTCGGAATTTTGTGGTAAAGGGTTACCGAAATCAAAATGTTTGAACATTGCAACAAGCTGACATAAATCAAGTCATGGGCAGCCTGATCTTGTTTCATGCTGACTGCATGAGACACAAAAGTCATGAAAGACACTTCAGGTTTAAGATTTATTTCTTTTGCAGCAGATATGTTAAAATTAAAAGTGAGTCTAGTGTAGTGTAAGAGAGATTTCATTTTCATTTCACTGTCATGCATTCCCATTTTCATTCACTTTTGTTTATCATCAACCATTTTTTATTTTTTCTATAGAGGGAATAACTGAAAGAGGTATATGTTCCTAATCCATTTAAATTCTCCATAACAAAATTCTTATATAATCAATTCTACATAGTACAGGGTGTCCAGAAAGTAAGGTAACACTTTTGTACGTTTAAAATATAGCTTTTAATTTCAGATGAAGAGATAAAAATATGTATATACATGTACATAAAATATGTAAGCTTTTTGTGTGGTAATTATGTTCAGTTTTAATTACATTATACATTTTTATACAGATTTTAAACCAAAAGAACCTTTTTGTTTTTGATGTCATTTTGGTAATTCATGACGTTTTCAATATGACGGCATTTTATACTCTTTCCATGCCGAACACACACGATGAAATTGTAAATCTTTTAAGCACACATTCCTATATCATTCTTTGTGATTTCACGTTTCATATTCTTTAAAAACATGTCTTTGCTGTCTGGCGTGGGATTGTAGACCTTTTACTTTGAATAACCCCAAAGGAAAAAGTTGCATGGGTTGAGGTCAGGATTGTGCGCTGGCCACGATATTCCTCAATATTTTACCTCCGAATATAGTTTGATATTACCCCACCACTGAATATATCATATATAAAAAGTCTATCAAAGTGTTAGATGTGTTTTGCAATTTAGGGGACTTCTTTTCAAGTGTAGGATAAACTTGTTTTTCAAAAGTGATACTTAGCGTTGGAAATTAATTGTGTCTTTATAGATGTATGGTCCAAAAACACCGTGACATGACATTGCACACCATACAGGTAGTTTTGTCACTGTACAGCCGTGTCTCTGTGAAACAGTATGGTTTCATGTGGCAAAAAACGCATATTTTGTTAACAGACATGTCAAGACAACAAGAAGTGAAAGAACGTCATAAATAACTAAAATGACAGCAATAACAGAAAGGAACTTTTGATTTAGAATCAGTATAAAAGTGCGTAATATAATGAAAATTAAATGAATCTTTCACACCAAAAACTTGCATATTTTATATGCATGTGCATATATTTTTAACTCTTCATCTGAAATTTAAACCGATATTATAAATGTACGAAAGTGTTACCTTACTTTCAGGACACCCTGTATTACAATGTTTATATTCTAACTTTCTGTTCTAGCTCTCCAATGAAGATATCTATTGATAAAATTTATAGTTATAGTTATATAATTTACCTCATAATTTACTCTTCCTACTTCACAAATAGAGAGAAAACAAGTGGATTTATTTTATGGCGAAATTCGACTGAGACTACAGAATTAGTTGATTGATTGATTTTCATTTATTTATCGTCATGCCCCCAGAGGACTATTACTTTCTGTCACTTGGAATAGTTCAAGATACAGGATGAAACCCTTCCTAATTAATGCCTGATTCTTTAACATTATCAGTGTATAGCACTGTCACATGGGACCTTGTTTTTGAGAAAAAGGCGATGGAAAACATTGTGGGAAAAGAAGAAAGTCTTTGTAGCTAGCAGTTTCTTCTATTCTAACAATGTCTTTATCCATCCAAAGACATATCCCATCATTTAAAGCTGATTCCATTTGTTGTCTGCAAGTGCTTTCAATATGGACATTTCTAAAACTTTGCCATAATTTGGTAAAGAGTTAACCCTTTACCACACAATCCAGGGGTTTTACGACCCTGAAAAGGAAGCCTTTTGAAAACATTGTGGGCAAAGGAGAAAATGCTGGTAACCAGCATTTTCTTCTTTGCCCACAATCTTTTCTCCCCTGCCTAAAACAAATTTTGATTTTTGAATCACGATTATTTTGTTATCTGCAAATGCTTTCAATTACAAATTGTCTGAAAGTTTAATGTCTGGTAAAAAGTTGATTTGTCAACTGCTAAATACTTTCAATACGGACAAGGCCATAATTGTGTTGTGTGGTATTGGATGAAAGATTTATCTAATTTAACCTGTCAATTTAAAAATTCTTGTCACAATGTCAAGACAGTGTGGATTAAGATCACATTGCACATGAGCATACAGTCCAATCATTTTTTGTTGAATACGTGGGGTGATCAGAAAGAACGCGAACCACCCGATTATTTCAAAAACTACTTTACTTAAGATAACAAAAATTTGCACAGATGAACATTAATTACCTGGTTACTTACCCAAGCGTTTAAATGACGTCATAGGCAAATAAGAAAAGAGTGACGTCATTTCGATGACATCACATACTGCGTTAGTGGTTCACAATGTCGGATGACGTTTTATTTGAGCAGAGAGTAATTATAAAGTTTTACGTTAAACTCGGAAAGTCTTCATCGGAAATTAAGGCCGATTTAGATAAAGTTTATGGGGACTCAGCACTTAAGAAAACCAGTATTTGTAAATGGATTGGACGATTTAGAGAAGGACGCGAAACCGTTGAAAATGACCCTAAATCTGGCCGTCCATCAACATCAGTAACGGACAAAACTATCGCGGATGTGCAGCAGCATGTAAAGCAAGATCGTCGAGTTACTGTCAGGGAAATAGCTGACACATTTAGCATATCCTATGGAAGTGCACAGGAGATTTTAACTGACAAACTTGGAATGTCGCGTGTTTGTGCAAGGTGGGTGCCTCGGCTACTGACGCCCGAGCAAATGGGGGTTAGGGTCGAAATTTGTTCTGAAATTTTAGAACGCATTAGGAAAGAAGGATCAAACTTTACTGATCGTATTGTGACATGCGATGAAACATGGGTACACTTTTACGAGCCCGAATCTAAACAACAAAGCAGTGTATGGAAACATCCAACATCGCCGTCCCCTGTTAAAGCCAAACTTTCTAAGTCTGTTGGTAAAGTTATGTGCATCATGTTTTTCTCTTCTCAACATTTTCTTCTAAATCATGTTGTACCTATACATACTACAGTCAATGCTGAGTATTATGCCAGCATTATTCGAATGAATTTAATACAGGCCATCCGAAAAAAACAGCCGGAACTTCTATGGAGAGGCGTCATTTTACATTAAGATAATGCTCCCGCTCACAAAGCCAAACTTGTACAGGAAGTTTTGAAAAAACTAAACATAGAAACATTAGACCATCCTGCCTATAGTCCAGACCTGGCCCCATGTGACTTTTGGCTATTTCCTGTTTTGAAAGATTCTCTACGTGGCACGCGCTACGAGAGCAGAGAGGAGCTAACCCATGCCATGACCGGGTCGTTGAGAGTGATGTCAAGTGACGGGCTCGCGCACGTGTTTCGCGCATGGGAATCAAGAATGAATAAGTGCATAGAACACAAAGGAGGTTACTTTGAAAAACAGTAAACATTCCAAGTTGATTTTTAGAACAATATTCCGATAAAGGCACTGGTCCGCGTTCTTTCTGATCACCCCTCGTATTTCGTAAGATAACTGGCTTTATTTTCATATCAGTTTAGGAAGTTTGTTTGTTTGTTTGTTTTTGCTGTTGTTTCTTACTCTTATTTTTGTTTATGTGTACTTTGTGTCTTGGTGTGGTGTTCATTTGATAAACACGGACCTCTAGATGTCAGAGCCTTTCAAGACTTTCAGGGCAAAATATAAAACCTCAGCCTCATTCCTGGCTGAAAATACAATCCACTGAAATTCACAGAGAAATTATTATCTTATGGGCTTGACTAGACAAGCAGACTGTACAGATTAAAGATCAAACTGCACATTCTATGAAGTCTGATCTAGGTCTTTGTTGTTACCTGTTGGGATGAGTGGTTTGTTAGCCCATTAAGATTCAAATATCTCCTTTTCTACCCCCCCCCCCACCCACCCACACACACAGCTATAACACCTTGTACGAAAAATTGAGCAGTTGTTTATTTCATGCAATAATTGCTGCCTATCTAACAATGTTTTGATTTAAGGCATAAAAAAAAAAAAACCCCTATAAGCTAGTTTAAGTTTGCTCAAGTCTTAACCAACTAGTTGAAATTGAATGCAAGTGCAGACAACAAAATTAATGCAAAGGCTTTTCAAGATCAGATTTGGCTTTCAGTGGCCATAAAATGTTGTGGGAATGGAAGAAAATAGTTGTTACTAGCATTTTCTCCTTTTCCCACAATGTTTTCAATTGCATTTTTGTTCTAGTTTGTTAAAACATGGGAGTGTCTGGTAAAATCCAAATGCTGAAATGGGCATTGATAAATAACATTATAAATTTAATCCAAACTCCAATCACCACAACTGGTTATCACATTCAGGCTTGGACATAATCTGTAAACCAATCACATGACCATTCTTTGAATTTAGAAGTAGCACAATATTTAGAATGTCTCGTAACTGAACGATTTTGTAACATTTTCTTTCAGAACGACAAGTAGCTCTTGACTTTTTCAATTCGCTGGCTGGAGGACAGCTGATGGGCATGACTGTTGAAAGTAAGAGAAAACGGCTGAAGGAAGTGATCAACACACTAGAGAAGTAATTGTCATACAATGCCTTTTTGTCTTGAAGAATCTCATGCTTAAAAATTGTTGCAAAAGGAGAAGTTGCTTGTAACAAGCAACTGCTCCTTCTACCACAATCTTTTCACATGTACTGGTACAACATAGCTTATCCAAAAATGCATGTAACAACACAGTAATAAATACCGTGTTGTGATGATAATACTAGATTCTAGAAGAATATGAGTAAAGAAAATGAGCTGGTTTAATTGGGTCTGTGACATAAGGTTATGTTTAAGATAAAATTTTATTGAGCAAGTCTAAAAAAAATTTTATCAAGCATGCCTTTGGCAAGCATTTATCTCAGACACTAACAATCTTCTTGTTGTCACATAGGGCCCAACTGTATCTCAAGAATTACATATGCAAAACCCACGTAAACATAAATAAGATCAATTTACTGCTTCTGCATGACTGTACTTTCTAGGATTAATTAAAGTACATGTAGTTCCATAGCAGCTAACATTTAATTAGTTCATTTTAAGAAATAAAAAGAAGTGTTAGTTTCACCATGATCATCAATTTTGACAGTTGGTTTGACCGAGAAATTTGTCTGATGGAAAATATAGCAGACTTGTTCTGAAAATATGCAATAAGAATGTAACATTTCTTCAAATGACATTACATAATGCGCCTATGACGTCATATAATTTTTTATCACATAACCTACCATGTTTTGAGTGTAATAAACCCATCACGAATCTTCTTATCTTACACATGTTTGATATAACAATTGTGTGACGTCATTTTTGACGTCATTTTGTACATATTTCATAAAAGTGAATGGGTTTTATAGATATTACCGGGCGTGAATCTATAGGTGGTTTTGCAATTTGTGATCCACAATTTGAGAAATATCATTTTGTGATCAAATGATCATCTGACATTCTTGCCAAAGGCTTACTTAACCCTTTACCACACAATGACGCCTTTTAACGCCCCTGAAGAAGAGGCCTTTTGAAAACATTGTGGGAAAAGGAGAAAATGCTGGTAACCAGCATTTTCTCCTTTTCCCACAAAGTTTTCTACCCCATCAAAGAAAAGTTGCGTCATTTGAGCCACTATGAAATTGTCGTCTGCAAATGCTTTCAATTTGGATAGGTCTTAAAGTTTGCCGTGTGGTAAAGGGTTAACAACATTTTCCCTAGACTTGTTTAATGAAATTTATCTCAAATGCCAACTCATGTCAGCTCCTATATATCTCAAATGCATGAAAGATAGGAAAACTAATACTGGCAGCATTACACTAAAAGCGGAGGGAGGATATGTAATGACATACTTATAGATGAAATAATAGGATTGCTATTTTCATTTCAGCAACCATGAGTTTGCCCATTTTGACTAAGTTCTGTTGCCAGCAACAGCCTTGTAGACTATCATTGGCTAACTAATTAGCTTTATGTGCTAACTTTGCATCATGTCTCATACTTGTATGTCATTTCCAAATAGCTTTTACAGATATGTTAAATTTTATCCAATTAATAATTTGGTCCCTGGTGAATTAAACAGAAAACAACAAAATTGGCGCAGTATTTGAATTAGAATTTTCACCATGGATTTTTTTAAATTTCAAAGTAACATAATTTCTGTCTGACAAAATTGTGTCACTTTCAAAATCTAGAGTAAGACCAAGATTGCAATTTTCCTCATAAAAAAGACATAATACAACAAGACAGAATATCACATACCAGTACAAACTGCTTTTCCAGCAATTCAGCTTCAATGGGATGCACCATTGGCCAAAAAAGAAGAAATCAAATGACCCTGAAAAATAGCTTTTGTAGGACTAGATGGCCTTTTAAATCAGTTATGAAGATCTGTCATAACTCTCTCACTTGGACACTGTCTTTGGAGACTGTAACTCTATAAGCAAAATGCTTATTGGTGGATCTTTTAAATGTAGTTAGCAGGAGAAAGATAGAATGTCATCTCTGCTAAAATATCATTGATAAAAATCTCTGGAATTTCTATGTGTTTAATTAACAATTAACCCATAGTGTGCAAAACAAACTGGACATAATTCAGTTGGTAATCACTTTAATAGAGGGCAAAAAATTTGGCTTGTCCAAATTGAGATCATTTGCAAAACACTTCATTGTGGCTCAAATAACAATATTTTGTCTTTGAAATGGTAGAAAATACTGCAGAAAAGGAGTAAATGCTGGTTGACACCATTGTCTTCTTTTTAGACAATTTTTTCCAAAGCATTCAACCTCAGGAACTGTTAAAATACTTCACTTTGGATTGTTTTGTAAAGGGTTGAACAGACCCGAGACCTAGATATTTCACTTTCAAAAAGGTTACAGCCAAAATGATCCAAAAAAATTTGCATGAATTCTAGGTCAGTGCAGATCAGACTATGCAGTCTGTGAAGTCTGATCTAGATCTGCACTGTTGTTAAAAGCAACTGAGATTAAAAGTTAACCCTTACAGCATTTTCAGCAAGTTAATGTTTTTACAGATGGTTTAGTTTACAATACTACATAATGTGTCCATGTTGTAGAGATTTTCTTCCTTGCTTCACTGAAAGATCCACTTTGTTTATTTGGTGTTGTAAAAAATAATACTTTTGTTTTTTGTTTTGCTTTGTGTGCAGTGCGCAGTCAGGGCCTGCTGGCAACAGATACAGACTACATGGTGGTCATCGACGAAAGGAAACTCTACATGATGGGAATTTGAAGTATATTCGCCTCCTGACACCTGACACAAGAGAAAATCAATGGATGTTTTCAACATGGCACCATCTGCCAGAGTACCGTGATGACAATATTGTTGGTAACTGGAGTTCTCATTACATTCGACCACATGCTGGAATTCCGCGTCACTTCACGATTCACCCCGACTGGGGCCCTTAAGCACAAAGGATCACCTAAAAGCTTTCAAAAAAGAACAATCTTTTTTAAAGGCCAATATATTCTGCAGGCATATAGGAACTTAAAATTTAGTTTTATTTCTTTAATAATTTCTGTAAAAAAAGACTTTAGTATCTTGTTGTTTTCCTCCATTGTTTATTGTTATCTAAAGAGTTAAAAGATGGCTGAGTGTTTGTTTGATTGTACTATAAAAGGGCAACTTGTATCCTTTATCCATCCTCTTACATTCCTTTGCGTATAAGCCATGCTCTGATGCTCTGTGAAAAGGGGGTTGAATTTATCTGCAAAATGTATCAACCAAGGTCAGTCTTGGTTTACCACAAGTCTAATTTGGACAAGTCTACCTCATGATTCTGTCTGTGGTTAGACAAAAATGGATTTTATAGATCCATAATTATATGTAAAGACTTGCTTGGTATAATGCATCACAGAGATGCATTGAGTTCCTTGCCAGAGCTGCTCTCAATTACAGATAGAGCCCATGTCAACTAGCTCAGTATTACAACATTTGGATGTGGCCAAGATGGGTAAAAGCTGAGGTTGAAGCATTTCTTATTGTCTGCTCCTCAGTCTTTTCTCCTAAACTGTTACTAAACAATCCCTTGTTTACACAACCCTGAAGAATAATGCTTTTAGAAAACAATGTGGAAGAATGAATATTTGTTACCTTTTGAAAGAAAAATATTATTGTCATCTGGATATGCTTTCAATTGTTTACGTATAAAAATCTGTTATCTGTTATGGGCTTAATTCAGTTCATGGCAAAGCAGTGTCTTGTTTGACTGGTTGGTTAGCTGTACAATCATCAACTGCAGCCATTGGTTGTATGAATATACCAGAAGGCATTAAACCTTAAAAGTATACCAAGTTTTTTACTGTTTCACACAGTCAATGGTGTCTTTGGTTTACAACCCTGACAATTAAATCTTTTGGTCTTTTGTTCATGTTGGTGTATCAGTCATATAAATGATGTTTTGATTTTGAAAAAGCAAAATGATTTGGTAAGTATAAACAGAAAAATTGCACATGGCTACTTTCAGTCATTTTACAAGGGCAGTCAAATTTAGACAGGTGTGCACTTTCTTTTGCCTCTGAGAATATCATTTATTCATGTAATAATAGGAAAATGATCTGGATGACAAAATTTATTAACTCTTTACCAACTGACAAAATTTTAGACCTGTCTAAATTGAAAGCATTTGCAGACGACAAATTAGAGAGTGCTTTAATGACCCAGATTTGTTTTTGATGGTATAACTTTATAAAACATTGTGGGTAAAGGAGAAAATGCCGGTTACCAGCATTTTCCCCATTTCCCACATTGTATTCAAATGCCTTCCTTGTCACGGTTGTTGAAATTCGGGGATGTGTGGTAAAAAGTTAAGTAACAAAAGTATTATAACTGATAGGTTTTTTTTTTTCTTCAATCATAATGATGCACCATGGTTAGTAGATAAAGATAGTTAGTTTTGACATGTAGACTATCAAATAAATGGAAATGAAAGATCACACTGTTGCAAATTTTTAATTCCTTTTTTAGCCCACTGATCTTTCAAAATACAAGATCCAAGATCAGACTTCACTTTCTGTGATCTGATTTTGATGTACACTGCAAAGGAAGCTACTGTTGCACTAACACAAAGGGAATTTACTTATTTTTAAAAGAATGTTGAATTTTTCCAAAGTTTATTTCTGCACTATAACCAGAGTGTGAATTTTGACTTCTGTGTGAATATAGAATAAAAATCATTTCTCTCTCTGTTGTCTTTGTCTTTTTGCCAAAGAACAAAATATCAGATTGATCCACATTAACTCTTTATTAAATGACAAAGTTTTGGACCCGTCAAAATTAAAAGTATTTGCAGACGACAAACTAAGTGCTGCATAAATTAGGAATTTTTTCTTTGAATGGTAGTAAAACATTGTGTCAAATGGAAAAAATGCTGGTTACCAGCATTTTCTCCTTTTCCAACAATGTTTTCAAAAGTCCTTTTCCTTGGGGCCGTTAAAACTCAGGATTGTGTGGTAAACGGTTAAAAGCTGCTGCCAACAACAGATTACACTTAACTACATTGCAAGATTTTAGACTCTGCCATATTGAAAGTAGTTCCAAATGGCAAATTAAATGTGGATATTTGTCTTTGAAAGCAAATAAAACTTTGCGAGAAAAGAAGAAAATGCTGGTTACAACTCTTTACAAAATGAAAAATTTTAAGAAGTATCCAAATTGAGAAAATTTGCAGATGACAACATAAATCTTGATCCAAAGATAACATTTGTCTTTGAAAAGGTAGAAAACAGAGAGGGAAAAGTTTTCAAGACAAAGGTCTTTTTCTCTTGGGTCATTAAAACATTTGATTGTTTTGTTGAACAAAAAATGTATGATAAACAAGAGGGCCATGATGGCCCTGAAGTCGCTCACCCGAGTCTTTTGACCAAACATGACCCATTTTCAATCTCTTTTGAGATATTATGACAAACATTCTACCAAAATTTTCATGAGTATCTGACTGAAAAAAGGTTTTTTGAAGATTTGACTCAGTGACCTAGTTATTGACCCGAAATGACCCACTTGCAAACTGGTCCAAGAAATCATCAAGACAAACATTCTGACCAACTTTCAAGAGTTTTGGACTAAAAATGTGGCTTCTAGAGCATACACAAGGTGTTCGAAGATTTGACCTAGTGACCTAGTTTTCGACCTAACATGACCCATTTTCAAACTCGTCTGAGCCATTATCAAGGCAAACATTCTGACTAACTTTCAAGAATTTTGGACAAAAAATGTGGCCTCTACAGCATACCCAAGGTTTTTCTAAGATTTGACCTAGTGACCTAGTTATTGACCGGACATGACCCTTTTTCAAACTCCTGCAAGGTATCACCAAGACAAAGATTTTGACCAATTTTCAAGATTTTTGGACTGAAAATGTGGCCTCTAGAGCGTACACAAGGTTTTTCTAAGATTTGACCTAGTGACCTAGTTTTTGACCCGACATGACCCATTTCCAAACTCATCTGAGGTATCATCAAGACAAACATTCTTACCAACTTTCAAGAATTTTGGACAGAAAATGTGGCTTCTAAAGCATACACAAGGTTTTTCTAAGATTTGACCTAGTGACCTAGTTTTTGACCCAACATGACCTATTATCACACTGGTTCAAGATATCATCAAGACAAACATTCTGACTAATTTTCAGGAGTTTTGGACTGAAAATGTGGCCTTTAGAGAGTACACAAGGTTTTTCTATGATTTGACCTAGTTACCTAGTTTTTGACCCGACATGACCCATTATCAAACTCGTCCGAGATATCATCGAGACAAACATTCTGACCAAGTTTCACGAGTATTGGACTGAAAATGTGGCCTCTAGAGCGTACACAAGGTAAAAGTTGACAACGCACGACGGACATTGGACACAGCACGATCAGAAAAGCTCATCTTGAGCACTTCGTGCTCAGGTGAGCTAAAAATGATAGCACAGGGCTTACACAGATATAACAATAAATGTCACATTAATGTAATTCCTTTTTACACTCTTTATTAACAAATATTTACATAAATAAACAAAACCTTTTACAAAACAAAAACATTTATTTTAATCAAACACAGTATATAACTTGGCAAACAGATCAAGACCTTGGCCCAGGTTCATCAACCAGTCTTAACCCTTTACCACAAAATCCGAGATTTAACCACCCTGAGGAAGGTAACCAGCATTTTCTACTTTCCAAGCAATGTTTTCTTCCACACAAAAGACAAATCTCTATTACTGAATCAAGTTTATTTGTCATTTGCGAGTGCTTCCAATTCTGACAAGTCTTCAATTTTGTCCCCAAGTAAAGGAACACAATGACACCTGCTTTTTTCACATTGCAAAGGATCAATTTTGAAAAATTGATAAGAGAGACAAACTGCTTGTATCAAGTTTCACATGAATTCATATAAGAAACTTTTATCATCTTGTTTAACCCATTACCACACAATCCTGAGTTTTAACGACCCTGTAAGAGAAAGCTTTTGAAAACATTGTGGGAAAAGGTGAAAATGCTGGTAACCAGCATTTTCTCCTTTTCCCACAATGTTTTCTACCTGATACAAAACAAAAATCATCATTTCAGCGACAATTAGTTTGTCGTCTGCAAATCCTTTCAATCTGGACCAGTCTAAAATTTTTTCGTTCGGGAAAGAGTTAAAATAGCCGTGCTCTGGCAAAAGTAGATATAATGCATCTCTCACATGAGTTATACCAAACTAGTCATCATAAATACGAGCCCTGCTCTGGCAAAAGTGGGCTTAATGCATCTTCGTGATGCATTATACTAAGCAAGCCATCACATAGTTATGGATCTAAAATAGCAACTTTTTTAAACTACCAATAAAATCATGAGGTAGACTGATCCTTGGACATACAGAAAATTGACCAATAGCGAAAAGTTTCGGCCCTGGTCAGCCTGCGCAGATTGCGCAGGCTAACCTGGGTAGATACTTTTCGCAGATGCATTAAGCCCCCTTTTCACAGAGCATGGCTCAATTATATAATTATGGATCCACAAAATTCATTTAGTTCAACAGCTGCATGAATCATTCTGTAGGCTGGTCCTTTGACATACAGAAAATTTACCAATAGCAAAAAGTTTCAACCCAGGTCGAAACTGACACTTTTTGCAGATGCATCAAACCTCCTTTTTTACAGTGTATGGCATATATATGTCTATATTGATTTAACTCTTTACCACACAATCCCGACTTTTAACGACCCTAAGAAAGAACCCTTTAGAAAACATTGTCAGGAAAGCCTAGAGAAAATGCTGGTAACCAGCATTTTCTCCTTTTCCACAATTTTTTCTACCCTTCCTAAGACAAATTTCAATTTTTTGAGTCACACTTATTTTGTCGTCTGCAAAATGCTCTCAATTTGGACTAGTCTAAAACTTTGTCTTTTGGTAAAGAGTTAATTCAAAGTTGTATTCAAGGTTGTTTGAAGCAAAATTGTCACTTGTGGTACTTTGTTAATAATCACAGTACAAATCTATTGCACTTCAAATGAAAAATGTAACAAAGAAAGAATACATTGAAATCTTGATAAAAAAGAAAGACTATCACAAAGCTAAAAGAATATTCAAAGTACAAAATAATACCAAAAACCAAACTACAACAAGAGCTGCAAATTGTCGCAAGATACGCCCGTCCCACCGCCAGTTGTCGAGGGGGTATAATAATCGTAAAGGGCAGGTAATGCCAAGTCTCAAGTCAATTTGACTTGAGGTGACAAAGTTCCGTTCCGGACCAGGGCTTTATCCAGGCATTTTGGGAAAAGGCCCCTGGCCAAATTGGGAAAAAAAAATATCGACAAATGTCAACATTGGAATAATATTGACAAAACATATAAAGTTAGGAACACATTTAACCTTACAATAAACTTAATAAGGCATTTAATGTACTACTGAATCAATGCTGCTTCTTCTTGTCAAACTTCTAAACTTCTTTTTTTTGGATGGATGCGCTCTCTTTTGTCTTTTATATTAGTTGCAGCGGTCTTAGCTGTAAGATCCACCCCCCTCCTACGTTAAGTACGGTTTTTAAATTCTCTTTTAAATAAAGATATCTGTTTTTCTGGTGAATGAACAGAGGAATTATTTCCTGTTTCATATTTTATATGGTGTATATGCAAGTCAGCTGATAGAAGTCATTATCAAGGCTAAAGAAGGCAGATTAAAGAGCGTTTGACCAGTTGAGATCTTTTTGACATTTGTTTAGTCATGAGTTTTCGTGTTTTTTTCCCATGAAGATTAATCTTTGAAAATGACTTTTTGTGTGTTTTGACATATATGAAAAGACTGATAAATCGTCATTTTTTTGTGGAAGACCTAGATGTAATACAGTATTGAAAAAAAAAAAATGTTAAAAATTAATTGTGGAGAGGAAACTTCACGCTAGATTTTTGCGTCATACGAGTTCGGGTGTATGTGTTGATAGTCCCACAGCCATACTGATACCGGCTCTTCAATCAACATCTTGATTTTATGACCCATAACTGACGACTTTATACGTCCCAGTATGAATTTCCTTGTCTTTGATAGAAAGTATCCATTTCAGCAGACGACAAGCGATGTTCACCTATTATATGGTCTATACCTGTGCCAAGACAAAGACAACCGCTCAAAATTTGAGAGGGGAAAAAACTCATGGTCTAGATTAGGATCAGATATTTTTAATAACTTGGTCCTGGTTCAGGGCTATCAATTTAGGACCTAGGTTCTTTTTTCTTGCCTCACTAAAACTTTGCTTCGCTGCAAAACATGAGGCAAATGCCTAGACGTGATTAGTTGTCAGTATTTTTTTTGTACGTGTACACCAAAAATACAGTGGAAAAAGAGTGCCCAGTCTAAAATTTGATAACTTACAACGGTTTACAGCCACAAAATCCAGTCAACACATAACTTGATTGAAAATATACAGACGCAGTCTATATTTCATTCACCCCTGAATAGTTTCACACCGAAAATATGACGACTGTCGATTTCCTGCTTCAACTGTGGTCATTGACCACAGTCGATGAATTTTGGCAAGCTATTTAGTTTATAAATGAGTCAAAATGCACAAATTTGTGCCCCAGGGAACACCCTGGCTGATACATGGGATCATTATCTTTTTCTAGCGTCTAATTGGGAAAAAAAAAAATATGGAATTGGGAAAAAAATACACTTTTTTCAACTGGGAATGGGGCCAAATTCGGCCCCGCAGAAAAGGTAGAAAATCCCCTGCAGACAAGCAAGAAATACTGTAAAAATGAAGATCAAAGTGGAATTACTCAAAATCTGCGCTAGGTAGAGTTATTGTTCTTGCGCACTGTACTCCATAATATTGCAACAAACATGCATACCATGTTTGAAGTCGTTCTGACTTGAGATGACAAAGTTATATTCCGGACAAGCACTAAATGCTGTAAAAATGATGATCTTAGGGAAATAACTCAAAGACAGCACGAGGTAGAGTTACAATTCTTGCGCACTGCACTTCCAAATATTGCAACAAATAAGCATACCATATTTCAAGTCATTCCTACTTAAGATGACAAAAGTTTTGCTCCGGACAAGCAAAAAATGCTATAAAAATGAAGATCAAAGGGGGAATAACTCAAAATTCATGCTAGGAAGAGTTATAGTTCTTGTGCACTGCACTCTGTAATTTTTCAACAATCATGCATACCAAATTTGAAGATGTTCAGACTAGAGATGACAAATTTATATTCCGGACAAGCAGAAAATGCTGTAAAAATGACGATCAAAGGGAAATAACTCAAAGACAGCACGAGGAAGAGTTATAGTTCTTTGGCACTGCACTCCGTATTATTGCAACAAACACAAATGTCAAGTTTCAAGTCAATCAGACTGGAGATGACAAAGTTATGCTCAAGACAAAGAACTGGACGCCTCCCTCCCAGCTGCCCGCCCGTACGCCATGGGTGATCCCATAATACGTCCCATCTTCGACGGGCATATAAAAATTCAATACTTGCTTATCATAAACATGCTGTACAACTGTACAAAACTTCACAACTTTAAAATATGGTCCAGAAAATGCAATATACCCAAGTATGCTTGTAAACTATTTCTCACAATGTTCTTTAAAGCAGTTTACTTGATATCTATGACAAAACCTATCTACCAACAGGAATTGCAAAATTAAATAAGAGCACCGCATGTGGGTGCCAACCCTTGGCTGCATTTGCTTTTAGTGAAAATTTTAAGGAAAAAAAAAGGGGGGGGTATAAATGTGTCAAAAATATTTCAATGGTTACCTATCCCTGTTGTATGGGTTCCCCTTATTATAGTTAACATCTAGTCCAAGTTTGAAGTCAATATCTTCAGTAATAACAGATATTATAAAATGTCAAAGTTTTTGCAAGAAAACTTAGACAGCGATACCAGGGCTATGACAATACCTCGACATTTTCTTCAAAAACAGATATGCTAAAAATAAATGACTGACAAGCACAATTCATCCTACAATCGGCTCTTTCTTGTATTGTACAATTTAGCCCTTGAAAACCCTGCAACAAAAGAGTTGCTTGTTGTTGCAATGGATTTCTCCTAGTGAAACAATGTGTTCACTTGTATTCACATATTCATCTCGACCCTGTAAGTGCTGGAATAGGTTCAAGTTGCTTTTGCAGACAGTGTAGATCAAGATCAAACACCATAAAACTTAGAGTCTGATCTATGATATATACCCTCTCCATTTTGCAGAATTATTCTGGACAAGAGCAACCTTGAAACTGCAACTTGTTTAGTCTTATTTCTGTTTGGATTTATTTGGCACAATAGCATGAAAAAAAAAAATGTAACTCAAAAATTGAAATTTGTTTTGGTAAGAGTAAAAACAATTGTGGGAAAAGGAGAAAATACTGGTTTCCAGCATTTTCTCCTTTTCCTACGATATTGCTAAAGCTGTCTTTATTAGGGTCATTAAAACACTAAATTCTGTGGGATAGAGTTCAGTTCGTGTTCATTATCCTTAATTTACAAAGACGCTTTCATGTTCATCTGCTGCAAATATTTTCAGAAATTAACCTCTTAAAAAGTTGTGACTTGGTGCCTTGGTGATGAAAAACTCTGAATCATGTCAATAGGCAAAGGGAATATGATTGTAGAATTCTTCTCCGCAGAGATTGTTGTGAGTGTCTGCAAGTAGCGGAGTTGGATTGCTGACGATGATTCAGAAATCACTTCTGCTGCTTCTTTCAATGCCCTAGAGGCTTTCTTCTCCCCGTCTGCTGCAATCACCTGTTAGGATAAAGAAAGATGAGCCATGCTCTGGCAAAAGGGAGTTGAATGTATCTGTGATGAATTGTATCGGGCAAGTCATCATACAATCATGGATCCATAAAATCTATTTTGTCTAACAACTGACTGAATCTTGAGGTAGAATGGTCCTTGGATACACAGAAATTGTGCAATAGCAAAAAGTTTCAACCCAGGTCGGTGCAGGCTGACCTGGGTCAAAATCTTTTTGCCGATTGTTTTAACAAACAAACTGGCAAAAAAAACTTCAACTCATTTTAAGCGATTGACTGACATGCATTTGAGCTCTGCTCTGGCAGAAAGAGATTTCATGGATCTTCATGATGCATTATACCAAGCAACTCATAACATAATTATGGATCCATAAAATCCATTTTGTCCAACAACTGATTAAATCATGAGGAAAACTGGTCCTTTGACAAGCAGAAATTTGTCCAATAGCAAAAAGTTTCAACCCTGGTCAGCCTGCACAGGCTGGCTTGGGTCAATACTTCTTCCAGATGCATTTAACCTCCATTTCACAGAGTATGGCTCATTTATGTTTTTGACCCGCTTTCTTCATGGGTCATAAAAACACACACTTTGTATTGTGTAGAAATCCACAATATGTAATTATTTGAAGAGACCATACACACATACCTTCCTATATATTGTCCAAATTGTATTATATAATAGCTGACTATAAACAGATGCCATAGTTACTTTACCTTTGCCCTTGCCTCTCTTGTAGCCTCAGCTTCAGCAGCCATTGCTCTTTGTAGCTGCACTGGTAACCTTACATCTTTACTGTTGTATGAAAGTAAAATCATAGCTTATTAAAGCATTTTGAAGACAAAAAAGGAAAGGATAAACATTTTTACTCTACCTGAATGGGTTGTTGGTGTTTAACCCTGTTTTCAACAATATTTCAGTGATTTCCTGGCTGTCAGTGCAGCTTCCATACTTTTTCAGGAGATTCTTTAACCAGTTCTTTGCAAAATATTCTTCCGAAGGCACTGAGTGCTTTCCCTCATAATAATCATCAAAACAACAAAGAGCAGTGACAGATTAATAAATCTTATTGAAATGACTATCATCAATCCTCAGGGGAAAAAAAACAGTTTTGAAATTCCAATATGGCCTGCAACACGCGAAAAGGGGAATTCGGACATTTGCGTAAAGTGTCATCTCGGATCAGCCTGCGCAGTCCGCGCAGGCTAATCCGAGACGACACTTTCCGTTCTTATGCAATTTTCTCTTTCATGCAAGTCTACTGTAGTACAAAATCGAATGTAGTCATAAAGTGTCGTCTCGGATCAGTCTGCGCGGAATGCGCAGGCTTATCCGAGACGACACTTCATGCAGATGTCTGAATGCCTCTTTTCGCGTGTTGCAGACCATATGTGCATCTTTAGTACGGAATGACTATGTCCATTTCATTTTTACCATGCTCTGGCAAAAGGACGTTTGGTACATCTCTGTGATGCCTGATACCAAGCAAGTAATCACATAATCATGGATTCAAAAATCCATTTTGTCTAACAACCAACTATATTTTTAGTTACACCTGTACTTTGATATGCAGAAAATTGATCAAAAGCAAAAAGTTTTCATCCGGGTCAGCCTGCACAGACTGCACTGGGGTCAATACGATTTGCAGATGCATCAAGCTCCCTTTTCATTGAGCGAGAATCATTTAGCACTACAATGGTTGGGTCAGGGCAAATGCTGTGTATGCCACTTACACTTCAACTCTTTCCACTTTCACTCCCCAGGGGTCAGTGGCTTCATCCAGTGATGTCTGTAAAATAGAAGGTTTTTTTTTAACCCTTAAAGCGCATTTCGCTACTATAGTTGCATTTGCCGCCAATGTAGATCAAGATCTGATGGCAAAAAAACATGCAGTCTGATCTTTGATCTAAACTGTCCACTTTGCAGAAAACCTGCAGACAAATAGCAACCACGAAACTGCAATTATCTGGATCTTATTCTAGACTAAAGATGTCCAATAGATTTATTCTGCATTTTAACTCTTTACCACACAACAAAATTTTAGACTTGTCCAATTCCAAAGCATTTGCAGACGACAAATCAAATGTAACTAATTGTGAAAGTTGTCTTTGATAGTGTAGAAAACATTTTGGAAATCGAGAAAATGCTGGTTACTCCTTTCTCCACAATAGCGACAAATTGACCTTCGGGTTCATATAGTTATTTCGTACCTAGTTATTTATTACTAAACAGGGCTTCAAATGTGTGACTGTGTCAGACAGAAGCCAATTTGTAGCAATTTGTGTTCTTTAAACCTTAATTATTAATAAAATCAGTTTCAGACACAAACCACAAACTCTCAATAAAAATAATCATGGCGTACAATATCTTCTCTCTCTGCATATACGAACCTTACTTTGCCCCATAGTATTTCGTCTCGACGTCATGGTGTGCATTATAAAATATTGTTTTGATAGAACTGATATTTTTTGGGTGCGTCAGGAAAGACGCACACGATGAATTTTAATGCATCAGCAAAGAAATAATTCAGTCAAAAACGCAAGAAATGCACTCTGGGCGAAACACTGTGAAAATATGGTGGAAAAAGGTGCAGAAGCTGTTAACCATCTAATATGTTGTCTGCAAGTCCTTTCCATTAAGACAAGTCGTCACTTTTGTCGTCTGGTAAAGAGTTCAGCATCTCTTTCAAGACAATGTGTCATATAACATTGAGCATGACAACATCAAGACAAATTTTACAGCTGGTTACCTGCATTTGATGACTGATTGTTTCTCTGTCAGAGAGTATCTCACTCAGGTTCTTGGTTCCCAGTACATTTCTCAATGTTGTGGCAGCTAGAAGACGGGTTGATCTGTTTGCATCCTCTACATTAGTGATGGATGTTGTTGCATTGTAAACTCTGTAATACACGACAGCGTCAACGGCAACTGTCACAGAATCTTTGGTCAGAACCTGTTGATACACAATAACAAGCATGGTTGATACCACGAAATTTTCCATGCAAACGACTTGGAAGGGGTGTTTGTGAGATAGTTGTAAATGAACCTCAAGAAATGAATTGATAGGAGTACCAACAGCTTTGATATGACAGATGCTGTGTTTAAAACAATGCTTCAATTAATTGAAGGGAGGTAAAAAGTAACAATACTTTGATTTAAAAAATGAGTTATTTCCCTTGAAATTTGTCAAACAATCTACACTGTTACTATTCAAATAGAAGAGCTCTATGGTTTTTGGCTATAGACAGAAAAAAATCACATTTATGTTTATCTGAGCAGATGTTCAAAGGCAAATTTTCGCAAATACAACTATTAATTTTAACTCTTTCAGTGCCCAATACATAGACCCAGCCTCTTTTGACTGCTGAAAATACAATCCACTGAAACTCAGAAAGGTTTTTACTTCATCACAGTTGCTTATCTCCTGAATCACAACACTGTGTTGTGACAGGAAAAATATTCAGGGGACATCCGATTGAACTTCAGGGGACTGTAAATTGGGCATTGCCAAGTGCAAATGGTTCCATCCATCAGCGTGCATTTAAAGATCTCTCAAAATTATGTTGCGTTACTGCCTTTCTTCCAAGAAAATGAGATTTTTTGTGAAATTTGTGATTTAGGGGATCTGTGGTGATTAAACGGATAGGTTGTGATTTAGGAAATGGAACATTTGCACTCCACAACTTCATAAACCAGAATCCAAATTGTTCCCATGCCATCAAAATGACCATTGTTTTAATCACCCTTGCTGCCCGAAAAGATGTATTTCTGCTGTATCATTCAGAATCTAGCTTAAAATGAGCCCACTATTTATATTAAAATGAATAGACGGTTGCCTAACATTCTCGGATTTTTGATATTTGACCCTGAACCAGAAAAATTCCCGGTTCAACCGTTACACCCACCTTCGTATCATCCGATTAACTGTCCCCTAAAGTTCAACCACATGTTCTCTGAATATTTTTCCTTTTACAACACAGTGTTGAAATTCTGGAGATAAGTGGCCATGTTTATGGGCATGACTAAACAAGCAGAGGGTATAGATCCAAGATCAGACTGCATCTTCTGTGCAGTCTGATCTTGATCTATCCACCCGCAGAATCCATTGCTTTTGCCTATTGTGCTGAAAAGGGTTAAAAGCTGGAAAAAGTGCTTGTCTCTGGCAAGAAATCCTTTCCCCACATTGTTATTCCATATCATTTCAAAGCATTATTTCCCCCCCTTTAAGCATTTGTTCTTCACGTGAACTCCATAATGTACCTTTTGGTAGTTCAAAATTTCAGCCTGTACTTTAGAGAGTTAACTCTTAACCAGGTGATAAAATTTTTGACATGTCCAATCTGAAAGCATTTGCAAGTAACATATTCAAATGATCTCAATGATGAGATATGCATCTGACAGGGAAGAAAATATTTTGAAAGAAGGATAGAGTGCTGGTCACCAGTATTTTCTGCCTCCTTTCAATGTTTTCTACACCTATATTCCTCATGGCCTTAAAAATATAGGCGACAGAGTTTGAAATAATTTAGCCCTTTACCACCTGATCCTAAGTTTTAACCCTTTACCACACAATGACGCCTTTTAACACCCCTGATGAAGAGGCCTTTTGAAAACATTGTGGGAAAAGGAGAAAATGCTGGTAACCAGCATTTTCTCCTTTTCCCACAAAGTTTTCTACCCTTTCAAAGAAAAGTTGTGTCAATTGAGCCACTATGAAATTGTCGTCTGCAAATGCTTTCAATTTGGATAGGTCTTAAATTTTGCCGTGTGGTAAAGGGTTAATGACCCTGAGAAAGAAAGCTTTTTAAAACATTACGGAAGAGGAGAAAATGAAGGTAACAAACATTTTCTCCTTTCCCACAATATTCCCTACCAATCAAAGGCAATTTCCATCATTTGAGCCACCTTTAATCTACCGTCTGCAAATGCTTTGATTTTGAGAAGTCTAAAATTTTGTCATGCGCATTGTGGTAAAGCGTTAAGGGAATACAGTCATGCTATAAGAGACAAAATCAATATGGAATAGCCAGATTTGTAATTTCCATAATGCTGGTCTACTGCAGAAGCTTTTAGCTTAATTACATACTTCTCGACTGTCTTCTAACTCTTTACAAAACGACAAAATGTTAGACTGGTCCATATTGAAAGCATTTGCAGAGGACAAATTAAAAGTGTCTCAATTTATGAAATTTGTCTCTGAAAGGATAGAAAACCCTGTGGGAAAAGGAGAAAATGCTGGTTACCAGCATTTTCTCCTTTTCCCACAAGGTTTTCAAAAGCTTTTCTTTCCAGGGTCGTGAAAACCAGGGCTTGTTTGGTAAAGAGTTAATCAAAAGACAACTTTGTTTTCATCACTTTTGCTCTTTAGATGCACACAGTGGCACAGTTAGTTTTTAATCGGTCAGCATGAGCCAGACGATTAGAGAGACCACAAATTTCGGAAACCCGTCTGCTGAGGGCAGATTGATGTAACTTCAAGTTGTAACGGCTTTTACTTATAGCCTTTTAAACCTAATATCTGCTGTGATGACCTTATTACAAAAACTACTTTTAACCCAGATAAGCACAAGAATACTAACTAGTAGTAAACAGGCTTTCAAGTAATCCCATACTTAACTTTTCAATTATGTAATAAATGGCGGTTACAGTTTGTTTAGCATTTAATTATGTCATAACACCAGTATTATCAAAATCTCGGGCCAGCAAAAACTAGATATTTGAAGTAGTTTTCTTTCAACACTGCTATAAGGAATGGGGTCAGTGATAAAGTAACAAGTTTATGAATGAAACAAGTGCGAATCAAGTGTATAGGGTTATGTAAACACATCTTGTAGTTGTCTGCTGACTATATCATTCGGCAAACTTCGAGTGATCCGTTGATCAAGTTATACGTAGTTACGAGATCGGCTGAGTTGGGACGAGTGCTGTCCATATATGTAGCAGGTGTTGAAAAGACGATGGGTCATTTGGCCTTGAGCAGGGATAAAATTGCAATGGAACAGAGTTTGTATGGAAGCATTGCTTTAAAAGAATTTGAAAATTTAGATTGTTTTGCCGTAGAGCAAACTGATATACATACAACTGATAACAGCCGTAAGTTTAAAATAGTATTCGACTGTTGATCGTTTATTGTTAGCCTGGTGAAGCATGTGAAGCTGTGAGGGACAAAGGTTGTAGAGCTGTGTAAGGGTTATGACCCTAGCGGAGAGCATTGCATAAACATTTTCAGAATGAACTAGTTATCCCACACTTGCAACCTTAGTAACCAGACTATCCATTCACAATACTGACCAGCATAGATCTGATTACACATCTTTTAGCTTAGGATGTATTAACCATTGGGCTGCTAGATGCGACTTTATGACCTTTAGTGTAGATTAAGATCAGGCTGCACACTACATGTAGATTTTAGATCTACAATGTCCAACAAGGAGATATTTTTTCCCAAAATTACCTTTGAAATAGTAAAAACTTGGGTTTTTACTGCTTGAAAATTTCATTTAATTTATTTAACAGGTTAAGGGTTAAATCGTTTTCATAGCCCCTCTTCCTCTCCTTCCAGCTACGGCACTACCATTTTACACACTCACTAACATATTTCTTCTTGATGATATTCTAAAGACTGGAATAAGTCTGTTAACCGTTGACCAAACAATCCTTTAGGCTTTATAATGTAGTGGGAGAAAAAGTATGTATTCAGCATGTTCTCTTTTTCCTCGCAGCGTTTTTTCATCATTTGAAAGATTTTCAACATTTTGTAATTTGGTAGAGTTGAACAGAGCATTTTCAGAGAGAAAAAAAATGAAAGTGCAAAACAAATTAGCTCACTTAAAGTTATATTCTCCATGTCTGAATCAACTGCCCCGGGAAAAAGCCTTTGTCGGAAAGCCCAGGTTCAGACCAGACTGCACAGAACAAGCAATCAGATCTGGGATCTGTCATGCCAGTTTTCTGAGATACTCTAGTCAAGACAGCAATGCCTCTGTAATAGTTAGGCTGCTTTTCCACGCTTAACATATCTTTTTCTTTAGTTCAGTGCTTTAAGTGTAAAACTTAGTTACATGTTTGTCTCATCAGCTACTCCTTATTGGTTGATTCTCATCCTATCCATATTTCAGATTAAGAGCACAAGGTTAACTGTAGTGATGCCCTTGCTCATTAGAATGACTAAAATACAATGACCTGTGTTGTCCAAAGACAAGTAAAGTCACATTTGATGACAATAAAAGATTAACATCAGACTGTCCTTTGAATGCAATGCAGATCAATCGACGTGCATATTTTAAGATCTTAATTGTGTGTTTATGTCGAATATATATGAAAAAAACGCCCATAAAATTGTAATGTTTGGATATCATAATGTTTTTCTGACTGTAAAGGGCCATAACTGAGTGTTTTAAGACGGCTGTTAAAAACATTGTGGAAAAAGGAAAATGCAGATAACCATCATTTTCTCCTTTTCCCACAATGATTTTTTACACTTTCAATGATTTAGATCATCATTTGGTCTACATTTGATTCGTCATGTGCAAATGCTTTCGATTTGGACAAGTCAAAAATAACATCATTTGGTAAAGGGTTGATAATGGGTACTACTGATCAGAATTGTCACATATATTTAATGTTCTATTGCTGTCAACTGGCAAACATATATCTTTAGCATTCCATTAAATTACTAATTTGTTAAGGCCAGTTAAAAAAAGGGGGTTCTTATGCGGCTCAGTTGTAAGGTATAGGATTTCTAGACAAATGCCATTTGATTTGTGATCTCAACCCATTGTAGTTATGCAGAGTTGACCGATTACAGTGCTGACAGCACTTTGATTCTATACAGCATAGAGTGAGTCAAGACAGCACGGACTCTATAGATTGATCTTTGATTTAAGCTAGCCGGCCGCCTGACCAATGGACAGACAGACCGACCGACCGACTGACTGACTGACTGACTGACTGACTGACTGTTGTTTCACACCCCTTTCAACATTATTTCAATCATATCATGGCGACAGCTCACATATTCATGCATTTACTGTGTTTCACCAGTACTAGGTTAGGGCTCTGAAGTGTCTTGCTGAGGATACTTTGACATAAAACCCAGTGGATCCAGTGAAGCTTAAACCCGGGGCCTAAAGGTCATTAGTCCTACACTTTACCAGGCCTGAACGGGTAGCTCAGTGGTTAGCGTATCTGACTCGTGACCTGGTGGTTGTAAGTTCAATACCTGGTTAAGGTAAACTTTCTTTCCAGCGATTTTTCACCTCTCCTCTTTGATGCATGTGAGAAAAGTAGTCTGTGACGTGGAAAGAAAGTTGTGTCAGTACTGGTGTGAGAAAGCCAGAAAACACATGCATAGGTGTACTGACCGCCGTGATATAACCCTAACTGTTCAAATGGAGTTAAAACTCCAATACAACAACCAACCAACCGACACTTTACCACTGAGTCACTAGGACTGTACCTGATACAGAGCTTTGACTATAAACTGTAATGTCTCAATTAGCCTAATTATTTTTCATATTCTCCTATTTTTCACGATACTTTCTACCTGTATTAAGGCAACCCCATGAATTTAGTCACATCTATTAAATTTTGTTAACTGTGGGTTTCACTCTACCGCAAAACAAAATTGTGGAATCATCCAAAATCAGTATTTTGTAGGTCTACAACAATTATATGTGGCTCAAGTGATAAGAATTTCTGTGCAAGGGCAGAAAACATTGTGGGAAAATGAGAAAATCCTGGTTACTAGCATTTTCTCCTTTTCCCACAATATTTTTAAAGGCTTTCTTCGGAAGGATCATTGAAAGTAGGGATTGTGTGGTACGGGGTTAAGGTTTAAAGATCATACAACTATCACAGAAAAAATGTTCGAAAAGCTTGCCAAATATTATGCTTGACTAATAACATTTTATTAAACATAGTTAATATGATTTTTCCAGGTTTTTATGATGAAATTTTATCCCACAAAACACACCATGTATATGATCGTAACTATATAAGTACATTTACCTCTTGAGGTGGCACGTCAAATGACACTGTTCTCATGTCCACTTTGGTATAATTGTCAATACAGGGAATAATGAAAAACAAACCTGAAAACAAACAAAAATATCGGGTAGGAAGTTAATATCTGGATATTGGATTTGTAGCTCAATTTACAACAAAAACTGATACAATTTCCTTTTACATGTAATTATAAATGCTTACAGCGTTGTTTTGTATTGTTTAAAAACACAATGACAATAAATTTCAAATAAAAATCAGCAATGAAAATCAACAATAACCCTTTCCTTTACAACCCAGAGTTCTTACATTACTCTGAAGAAGAAGCCTTTTGGAAACATTGTGAAAGAAAGGAGTAAATGCTGATTACCAACATTTTCTCCTTTTCTCACAATGTTTTCTATCCCTTAACAGATACATTTCATCATTTGAGCCAAACTGAATGTGTTGTCTGCTAGCACTTTAAATTTGGAAGAGTGTACAACTTTGTCATTTGGTACGGAGTTAAGAAAATTCTGACTTATAGTGGAATAAACAGTAATTTGTTTTTGGACAATAATCATTGAAGTAACAGTAAAACTCTGCCAGCAAAATGGTCTTTTTTCAGCGACACACATCTCTTTAAATGATCTTTTTCCTCCCAATACCTAAATCTAGCTTTTAAATCTGTGGAGATGCTTTGTTTCAGCCAGATAGATTGTATCTGAACTTTTGAATCATGATAGAACTTTAGTTCATATGGTCTATAAAAACAGACAGCGGTTTGTACTTTCTCTGTGCATCAGCATGTTACAGTATACCGTACACTTCTTTCCTAAATACCTACATGTACATCAGAGGTCTGTAAAAAACATATAGAATTTGGCATATACCAAGTGATTTGTCTTAAATAGGTTATAAAACATTGTGGGAAAACTAGAAATGCTTGGTACTCTGGCAAATTTCAGCACAAGCAAACAGTCTGAAGCCTGTTCATTCTTGAGTTATTTAAGGAATAAAGAGAACTTTTTTTTTTCATGGAGGTATGAAAATAAAAACCTAATCACACTCCAACATTGTGTAGATCTATTTATTTAATGTCCATTTCATTGATATTTCATAGCGCGGTAAAACTGCTCATCATGACATAAAAATTACATAAATTCATGACATCATTCAGCCTTTTCATTAAGAGGCGGCCGACGGCAAAATTGCCGTCTACTTTCTGAGCAAGTTTAGAAAATGAAAGTAGAAAATTATAGTACTTTGTGCATAAAAAAAAATACAAAACAGTCTACTCTTTCTGTTTGCTTACGTTTAAATCGAAGCAATAAATCAGAATCCGCAATCGATTCGACATGTCTTTCCTTATACCGCGATACCGAATCGTATTGTTTATATCAACACTGGATAGAAAATTTTCGGACCACCGGTAAGGCCATTAATTATGAAGCCTCAGGCCACAATAACCAACTTTTTCCCGAAAAAGGCGAAATCCTCCAGTGGTAGGTATTCCAAAGATTCATTATGGCTGTGTGGCATTACCGATCATTGCTTTGATTGAAAGAAAACGACTGAAACCTGAACACCGGTGTCTATAGTGTAAAATGATCAGTACAAAAGTCCAGTCTGTCTTGTTCACATGCACTGGTTACAGCATTATGATCTTAGTTCCAGAACGTAAGATATGAGTTGACAGTGCATAGCACTGGGAAAAAAATGCATCTAAAACAGTGTTCCCACTCGTGCAAATTCTTGCGTTAATCACGTTATAGAATTGAAATTCATGCAACAAATATTAGTTACACGCGAGACCTCACGTAAAAAATACATGGACAAAAAAGGCCAATAATCGCTTGTTTTGTGTAAAATGACAAGTTTTCAAGTTACCTGTTACCCTAACTGATAATTTTTTTTGTCAAATTATGCAGAAATACATTTCCAGAAATTAAAATACATGAAAAATTGATCGATGCAAAAAACGCGGAAACCCATGACACAACAAAATATCTCTTCAACGTTGTCTGATCAGAGTCACGATCAGAGTCACGTGAGACTGACTTTTCAGCTTTTTAATGACTTTAAGCAATGAATTTACATAAATATCTTAACATAATAAACTTTTATGCTGCAAATCATCAATATGGATTGCTTTATGTCTAGTTGGGAACCATTATTGTCATACCCTCTAATATGAATCTTACCCCCAGATTTACAGCTCAGGGGGTAAGCGTACCCTGGAATTAAAAAGCTAGAGGGAACACTGTAAAAAAAATGAGGCATTCATTTTGTTGTATATGAAGGTAAGATTTGTTTTACCATAAAACAGAATGGATGCCACATTGCATACCCTATATAGGAAGCAGTCTGACTTGGGTCTACAGTGTTTCCAAAAATATGATTAAAGATTTGAGAACTAGAAAAGACTGGTCAATGAGCCAAGAAAATGAAAAAAATTGCTGTAACCAGCAATGTGATTTTTTTTTCAGAATTTTATCCAAAAGGTTATTGTAGACCCCTGATCAAACTGCTCCCAAGTATATTTGGATATAAGGCAGAAAATAAAATACAGTTTCATAACATTTTTTAATTTTACTGCATTTTCCCTGAAATTATAAGTAACTTCAGAGATTTTCTGAATATTTTTACATTCTAGAAGGTATAAATTAAGTCCAGTAGAGCTAATTTCTGACCCCCTGGAAAGCTCTAAATTCAATTTCGGCCGGGGGGCTTTGCCCCCCTGGCCCCCCCTAGCGGGGACACTGCCCCCGGCACCCCCGCTGGGGAAGGACCCCCAGACCCCCCTGCCTTCTACTTTGTCATCCCAGCCTTCTACATTGAATATTAATGAAAAGGCTGATCATTATAGTATTGAACATTTGCAGATTTAGTAGATTTATTATTAGAACTTCAATATGCTAGAATTAAGTTGAAACTAAGATTGTTAGAACCCAGCAAAGTGACAGTGAGTTTTAAGCTCTCTGTTTGAATTTACTGTTGGATAGATTTTTTTCAATATTTAGAGAAAATAAATTTGGCTAGCAATTTGAACTTCCAACTCGATATAGATCTAAAATCAGGAAGAAAAACATTATCAAATCTCGTATACGCGTTTGTTTACATTAGTTTGACTGCAAAAGTAGTTTTGGCACTGCTTAATTTTATTTTTTTTTCATGGAGCCATAAAAAAAATTTTCAGCCAGTCAGAACTTGCCAATGTTCATGAAAAAAACTAATATTGAATTATAAACAGATGACATATAAAATAGTTATAGTTTACAATTTAAATCAATTGCTGAGCCAATATACTGTTGTAAATCATTTATGACAAGCTTTCAGGAAATCAAAAAAAACCTATCTGAATTCTAAATCTAAGACAAAAAAATATGTGATTTCAAGACTGTCTTGCTAGAATGCCTTAAACATAGCAGATAAGTTCAATCTATGAAACACTGTAAAAATGAACTTCTGGGCTGTTTTGGGCAGAAGATGTATCTCACATAGTAATTTGTGGCAAACTGTTTGTGCCACCTGATCCTGACTTACACAATCAGAAAAAGTAACTTTGGCCCAGTCCCCTCAAGATTACCGGTAGCTCTTTCAGCACAATCTGGGATTTTTGCAAACAGCATAGAGCAAGATCAGACAGCAAATCTTCAATCTATACTATCTGGCTTTTTAATCAAAGCCTATATGATAAAAATCTGAGTGTCAGTGGATTGTATTTTCAGCCATCAAAAGAGGTCAGGTTTATATGAGTCATGCTCTGGCAAAAGGGTGTTTAATGCATCACCGTGATACATTATACTGTCCCAAATCATCACATAATTATGGATCCGTGACAGCCACTTTTTTAAATAACCGACTTAATCGTGAAGTAGACTGGTCCTTTGACAAACAGAAAATTGACCAATAGCAAAAGGTTTCGGCCCAGGTCAGCCTGCGCGGACTGACCTGGGTTGATACTTTTCGCAGATGCATTAAGCCCCCTTTTTACAGAGCACGGCTCATATATTTGGTGCTAACTCACCAGGTCCCTTGGCACCACCAGACACCAGCCGCCCTAGACGGAAAATTACGGCTCGCTCATACTCTTGTACCACCTACAAAAAAAATGAAACAATCAGTTTACTCTTGTCCTCATGTAATAACAGTTTTAGATCGATGTAACCAAAGACTTTAGAAAACACTGTCATAGCTCATTGTTACTGTTGTACATGTATTTAGGTACTTTGTGCTAAAAAAAATATGTTGTAAGAATTATGATGTGCTTACATATTTTGTCAGTTAGTTCCCTATGCAGTTAAATTGCTTTATGGGTACATTTTTATCCCAGTTGTCTTTTGCCTGTTTATATTTTTAACCATATCCCTCTAAAGACTTTTAGGTAATTTTTTTTTTTATCTAAAACATGTTTGTATAATCAAGAAAGCATACTTGTTATCAAATGTTGAAACCACTCCTTTAGAGCAACTTGTCATTTTTTCACAGAAAGACATCAGTCTGTATGTTGATACCTTGAAGTATCCAAGTCTTAAAGTATACAAGTGGTCCTTAAACAGAAGGTGGTGCTTTTTGCAATTATGCCTTTGATGCAGATGGAACTATGTATGTGACTAACTTATAAGATGGAATAATCCAAAGCAATTATGCTGCTGTCAATTGATACTAGTCAAAAACAACAAGGCATATGAAAATTACAGTGATAGACTATCTTTGACAGTTCACATAATGTAACAATGCAACATGCTAAAAGCAAGCCATTAAAAACTGCCAATCCAATTATTAACTGTTAATCTTACAATATAAGCTTGTGAGATAACAAGCTTCTTAATAATCAGACATATACAAAAAAAAATTTTTTTACTATAAATATCATTATTCATACGCAGTACATTTAGTAACACGATAACTCACAGCATGCACATAGTTCAACGACTAAAGTACTGACAAAACGGATAGAAAAAGTTAATTTCTTATTTTGAATTATCTAAAAATATGAGTATCAAAGTGAACAAAATTTGATTCGGTCTTTTTTAATATTAGATATTTACACATGTGGTGTTCTATTGAATGACAAATAAAAAATTGACCATCCAGTAACTTTCAGTTCGGTAGTTCTTGGATTTTCCCCGAAACCCCCCCCCCCCATTTCTTTGAATTTGGACCCTCAAATCTAAATGTCCCCATAAATTTACTCCTTTATGTGATTAGTCATGATAAGGTAAAAAAGGATTGTTTTACCCTGAACAGGAAGCAGGACAATTTTATTTGAGAAATCAACTTAAATGCAACAGCAATAAGCACATCTTTTGCAACCAGATTAAAAGATGCCATGCAAAAGTGGTTCAAACCAACTTTGGGTCTTGGCCAGAACCCTTAACCATAGATTCAAGTTTGTAAGTGTTCCCTTTTGAATAAAGTTTTCAGAAGCTGGTTACTGTTGTTATTTACTGGTCTACACATGTTTGTTAATGAACAATATATGGAAAGTGATATAAACAGATAATCTAGAGAGATAACCTTTCACCTCTCTGGAACATGTCAGCCATATAAGATGAGATATGTCCAGCCACATGGCGTTTATTAGATACATGTAGTATCTATCCGCTATAATATACAGCCAGCCTTTTTGGAAGAGGAAGCAAACAATACTTTCTTTATGTTTAAATCAAAAACTGTACACTGCAATGGGATAATAAATCACGGATCTAATTGGTTATCACAATACAAAGGTTTTTCATAATCACCGTTACATCTTGCTGCCAAAAAGTATTGACCCATGGGTCGAAACCTTTTGCTATTTGTAAATTTTCTGCATGTCCAAGGACCATTCTACTTCCAGTGCCATTCCATTGTAATAGACTAAGTGGATTTTATGGACTCATAATTATGTGATAACTTGCTTTAGCCAATTTATTTTTTCTGTGATGTCCCTACTTCGAGTCAGCAAATTTTGATATGCTTGCAAAACACCGCTTTTGAAAATACGGTAGCAACACTGTAGCTGTTACAATTGTATTTTGTTTTAACCCTTTGCCACAAAATCCAAAGTTTTAACAACCCTGATAAAGTTTTTTGAAACCATTGTATGAAAAGGAGAAAATGCTGGTAACCAGCAATTTTCTCCTTTTACCCACAATGTTTTCTACCCTATCAAAGACAGAAATCATCATTCAGGCCAGAGCTCCAGATAAGAAATTGACCTAAATTGTTCTATACAACCTAGTTCTACTCTTTAAATTGTTTTTTACAACTTATTTTAAGAATCAAATTGTTTTTTGTGATATTAATTGTTTTCCTTATAAACAAATTATGTGTCTATGTTGGACATACTTTTTTGTAAGTTGTGAGAAAGGGAAAACGTTGGTTAAAAACACTTTCTCCTATTTTCACAGTTTTCTATCCTTGTCATTAGAAATCTTTTCAACTTAAAAGAGTATACTATGACATTTTTCAGGGAAGACTATAGAAATTCAAAATTCGGTTTTTTAGAGTGCCTTGACATACTGTCCTTTTGTATATTTGTAGACCCCTCCTTTGCCCATATACTACTGACCTTGTATTTCATGCACACATTGCACTTAAATTTCATTCCTAACCCCCTTCCTTCAACTACGAGGCAGTGAAATTCGTTTGTCAATTTATGCAGTAACTTTTCCGAAACAGACTTTCCTGTGTGTTTAGTAGTGATAATCTCGCTTTTATCACATTGTTGAAGCACATTTGATATCAAATCATCAACCAAGACACATACTATATGGTAAGAACATGTTTTATCCTCTCGACTCATGTATCTAAGGATAGATTCCTTAATTTGGGACGATAATTTTAGTAACCTACCCCAAGCAGTCAGCTGTTTCGCCATTTTTACCACGAAGCTGGTTGTCCAGTTTCCGCTGTCACTAAATTCAAGACGCTGAATTTCAATGTAACGGTGGGAATCAGTACCTACTTCGGCTAACTCTTGCATTTCCTTTATTCTCTTTGTCCAAAAAATTGTGTATTAAGAAACGGTGCGTGGGCACTGTACACCCATGATGAAATGCCTTTTGGTTTGGTTGTTGTAAACACACGGAAATCGGACATTAGCATGTTTTATTTTTCCTTAAATTGCTATTGTCCGCGTCATGTTTTATTTCAATTTGTTTTTTTACGCATTGATTTTCATTCAAAATAGTTTTTGTTGATTTCTAAATTGTTTTTACGCCCGTACGCCTCTTATCTGGAGCTCTGATTCAGGCTACATTCAATGTCACCTGCAAATTCTTTCAATTTGGTAGAGTACAAAATTTTCTTGTGTGGTTAAGAGTTGGGTATTTGAAGATGAAGTTGTGCAATTTGTCTAGTGTTCAATGCCATTATCAAAATTCTGTGTTTTAGTTATGTTCCATTATACTACCAGTACATCCATTCAAATACTGTATAAGTGGAATTTTTTGCGACATGGAAATTTTTGCAATTTCGCAAATTTGAAAAATTCACAAGCTATTCTGTTCACGTATTTTACTACATGTATATCAAAAAATAATGAGTGTCCTGAGTTCGCAAACATTTCTGTTCGCAAAATGTCCGTAATCGGTAATTCGCAAATTTTTCGACACGCATATATATCCACGTATACAGTACAGTATTCCTTTACAATCTGGTCTTGCCAGGAAGAAATTATGTTGCTGTAAAATTTAGAAAATTTCTGAAAAATAAGACTAAGACTGCAAGTAAGAATACTAGCCCTGGAATTTAACCCTTTACCAAAAATATAAAGTTTTAACAACCCTGAGAAAAGTATTTATAAATACTGTGAAAAAGGAGTAAATAACAAGCAAATTCTCCTTTTCCGACAATGTATTTCCACCCTTTCTGCTACAAATCTCATTATTATTGTAACATCCAATTTGTTGTCTGCAAATGCTTTCAATATGGCCCAGTCTAAAATTTTGTTGTTTGGTACAAAGTTAAAAGCCACTGGCTGCTTTTCCATATGGACAAAGTAGGAGCTATTTTCACCAGTGAGGAAGGAATTTCAACAATCCTCTGAAAGAATTTTGGCTGATCCAGGATTTGAAGGGTGTATGAAAGGATAAACAAACATTTAATTTTCTACGATTAAAATATAAATTAGGAGAAAATTATTTTCCCATGTGTATAATCCCAGGCCTTTGAAGCTCCGTTGGTCCTTAACGGAACACTAAAATTTTCCATGGTCGTTCATCTAAAACTTATAGCACATTGGTCCATTGTCTGTATAGCACTGAATATACTCGAATTTTCATTTCAGTGCATGGTGATCTGGAAAATGTAGGACTTTTTGAAATCTTTTTAGATGAGAACTATTGCTTGATCACAAGAGCCGTTTGGAACTTTCGAATGTCAGGGTACAGAAGAAAAATCATTTGTGAACCCATCTGCACCTGTAATAAGGTTTTTTTTTTTTCATTTTCAGTTAAATATCATCTTCGAAAAGGGACTGGGGCAAACATTTCTTCAATTTCGTTGCACACCTTGTCTTACTATATACGACATAGAGGGAGTCGGCAATGTGCTATTTATAGTAATTATCCTGTGATAGACCAATGGAGTTTCAGAGGCCTATGGTATAATGCAAGTAACTCAAGATAATCATATTGCATGTGAATTAATTGAAAAAATTATATATCTAATTAGTTTCATAATTGTTAACAAGTTGTAATAATCAAAGTTGGGAAACCAACGTATCTAGATGTTTCTTTTCTTTATTTATGACTATCTTGTTACAGATTACAGCATAAAGTATTTATTGCTAAAGAGTTATGTTTAGTATACTATAGTGCAAAAAACCAATGGTTACACAAGTGCTTGTCACGACTATACCAAATAACAATTTGTACTTCATATAATATTGTTGAGTTATTTGTTGTTTCTAGGTCACAAAATGGTAAAGTTGGAAAGTATGCTGTTGTCCAGAAAAAAAAAAACGTAATTATGGAGACTTACTCTGTCTATTGATCAGAGAGTATCTCAAGAAGAATCTGACATTACCATTCTGGTTAACAATTTACACAATTTACATCAGAGAAATAAAGCATTTGTTCTGTATCCAATATGACAGACATATTGCCTTATGCATAAATTCTGAAGATCGCTGAGGGAACTATAAAATCCAATAATATATTATTTGTATAATGCTAACCAAAATGTATTGGGGCCAGAAACCATTCTATCCAAAATTTTGTATTTCCCATACAGGATAATTATACCATTAAAAAAGAATTTAACCCTTTAACAAAACACACAGTTTTAAAGACCTTGAGAGAGACAACTTGGGAAAACATTGTGAGAAATGGAGAAAATGTTGTTAACAATCATTTTCTCCTCCCCCCCACCCCAGATGTTTTTTACCCTTTCTCAGACAATTCCCATAATTTAAGCCACATTTGTCATCTGCAACTGCTTTCAATTTGGTCTAGTCTAGCATTTTGTCCTTTGCTTAAACCTTTACCAAACAATCCCTGGTTTTAATAACCCTACAAATCAAAGCGTTCAAAATGCTGATGTGGCATTTGTCAAGGAAGCCATTGTGTGGAATTAATAATTTGAAAAAAAAAAAAAGAAATATTATTCAAATATTAACTTGAAAATCAACCTCCTGAGCAAATTAATACATCTTTTTTGGTTAAAGGGAGAGTACTGGTACCAAAGTTTGCATTATTTATGTATTGGTGGTCTCCCTTCGATCATTCAGGAGGAGTCAGGAGTAACGTCCCTTGACGGTAGGATGCATGATGGGTAGAGAGAGAAACCATGTAAATATATCGAATTAAATTAAGTTTATACCTGAAAACTATCATTTTGAGATATATCTTTGGCCATCAGGATCTAATTCCCAACATTACAATAAATTTTTCAACCTGTAAATATTCATGCACAATCAAATGGAGTAGCATGCAATCATGGGACGAACAAGCCCAGGGACGAACTGGTTTTGGAACAAACAAGCCCGGAACTAAAGCGGTCAGTAGACAAATTTTGTGTATATCATTGCGCCAATAGAAGTCTATGAGGGGGTGAAGCTATTTTCAATCAGAAAGAAGTATTTCAACGATCGATGGCCTAATGCAGTTTATTTCAATATGCCATTATCAATTATATATGTGAGTGCTATCGAAAAACTCTTGTCTGAGAAAAATTGAGTTTAATTGGGTTTATTTCCTTCAGTTTTGCACAAAATATGATACATGGTCTTCAAAATTCAATATTGAACATTCATTATTGAACTCATAGTGGCATTGTCTTTGAAAAATGCCACAAAAAACCTTTTGTCTGTTTGCTTAAGATCATTAAAACTTGAGATTGAGTGGTAACTTTAGAGTTAATTAAACAAAATAGTAATGGGATCATCTCCAGCAGTAACTTTCACTAACCTGCATAGGCACGAGTACGCAAGCATCAAGTCTGAAAATAAGTTTCACTGAACTGCATAACTTTACAATTTGAGTAAATATTTGTATAACTTTATGCCAGTTCATATCATTGTAAAGCATGGATCATACACATGAGTGTATATTAAATCCCGAAAAATTTGCGTAAATCTACAGTCTAGTGAAAAGTACACCAAGTGCATAGCCAAGAATGTAGTGAAGATGAATCCCAATTTATTCTAAATTTTCTTCTCTCTTTTTATTCTTTCTTTCTTTCATCCTTTTCCCTCCCTTTTTGTACCTTTAAGAGCCAAGGACAACTTTGTAAATTTTTTAGACAATACATATCAAGATCATACTTCAATGAACATTTTGTCTGCTCTTTGACCTACATTGACTGCTATTTAGTTTTTATCTTCTGGTGAAAGAAATTTTGAAATTTACATGATTTGATTTTTTTTCTTGATTTGAGAAAGAACACTTCGTTTATTTGATGCTTTTATGGTTAATGTTTAAGCCCAGGCTTCCCGGTTCCACTTGGCTACACACCTGATCGCTATTACAATTTTGTGACAAAATGGCATGCACTTGGCTATGCAGCAATCCATTGTTGACTTGACTTACCTTTATACATAGACAAAGAGATATTGGCAAGGTAAAGATTATGACTACCACAGAAAAAAACAACAGTATGTAACCACAGCAACCCAGATCCCCATCACTCTCCTGCTGTTCATCTGAAACAAGACATAACAAGTAGCCTATTGTAGTATTCAACTCCTTATCAAACAATCCCAAGTTTTAAGAACCCAAGAATAAAGAAAACCCTCTGAAAACATTGTGGGAAAAGGAAAGTGTTGGTAACCAGCATTTCTATCTTTTCCCTCAATGTTTTGACCCTTTCAAAAGCAAATCCAAATTTTGAGACACTTTTGAATACATGTTTGCAAATGCTTTGAATATGAAGTTGAATCTAACCTTTAACTAGACAACAAAATTCTAGACATGTCCAGATTGAAAGCATTTGCTGGCTACTACTTAAATCTTGCTCAAATGATAAGATTTGCTCTTGAAAGGGTGGAAAACATTATGGGAAAAGGAAAACTTCTTATCAACATTTTATCCTCTTCCCAGTATCTAAAAGCCTGTTTCTTCTGGTCGTTGAAAACCCACACAAAAATTAAACACAAATGTCCAATATCGGCTTTAAAATGTCCAAATATACATGTAACAATACGTGCTTTTCACACTGATTTCCGTTACTAATTTTTTTTTGTTTATCTGTTCTTATAGATCTAAGTTTTACAGATTTTTCTATGCATCATGTTTTCTAAGCTTGAACTACTGAATGCCAAAGTTAAAGAGTCAACCATGTTTTTCAAAGTCAATCACATAAAAATGGAACACATTTGAACAGCTGATATATAGCTGTTGGTATTTAGACAGGGGTCAAATTTAACTTTTTTTTCAACTAGCAAAAATTTGCTAGTGACCATTTTTTCTACTAGCCAAAATCAATTTTGTACTAGCAATATTTTAACCCATTACCACTCAGTCCCGTGTTTTACCGACTCTGAAATGAGAAACTTATGAAAACATTGTGGCAAAAGGAGAAATTGCTCATAATGAGCAATTTCTCCATTTCCCACAATGTTTTCTACATTATTAGAGAATTAAGTTTCCTTTGTACCAAATGCAGACGCTTTCAATTTGGGAGAGTCTAAATATTGTTGAGTGGTTCTCCTCTGTTTGCTCATACAATATTATAGCTCAGACTCTACACATTCTGCATGGCAAAAAAATATCCTTTGTTTGGACAAACAGTTTGATCATTAATTTATATTAAATAAATATTCCGGCGATGTCACGGAATCCGGCCTTTTGCCCAAAAAAATGGATATTTTCCGCTCCATACTCTCAGCGAGGCAATGCAGACGTATAAACAACGTCAGAATTGTCTACGCGCTTTAAATATCGGATAAATGTATTTACAATATCACTACAAGCGTCTCTACGAATACCGGTCACGTGGTCGGTGATACTCTCAAAGGATAGTTCTACACCGCATACGGCAATTCAGTGTACACGAAAAACGATCGCATTTATGGATTAATTCAGATTTTTAAGCGGTAGGTTTGCCCATTTCGGCGCACTCGCAAATTATTTCGAGTGTTAGAATTTGGCACTCGCATTTTTTCATTTCAGCTCGCATTTTGCGAGTTTGTGACCGTTAAATTTGAACCTTGTTAGATGACTGCAGTGCTCCTGAATTGAGTGATGTGATGCCCCAGATTTGCCAATCTTCTCCAAAGTGTATCTTGAGAAAACAATTTCAGTTACCAGCTTGAATTTTCTGTTACATCTACATGAGCCTCTATGATTTTGCATTCCATAATTATGTTCAGGAATGAACAGGTTGTATATTTTGTAAGTTAAAATATAAATAAAATTCAAAATTAGTCGAATTTTTTAAATACAATTTGAATGTTTATCATATTTGTTGTAAGGTAGGAGGTCTGAGCACTCCTGCATTGCATATAGTAAAATTACTGCTGAATATTGGGCAAAAGTCTAGATCTGTCACGCAAAAGCGATAGAAGTCTTTCAAGGTAAAATCACTTTCCACTCATTTACATTTCTACTATATTTTAATCCAATAGTAGCTGTCTTTGCCTAATAAGATTTCTGTTACCTCCTGCAGGGCTTTTTTTCCTTCTATAATTGAGGCCGATATTCGGTGACTTCCCAATTGCAAAAAGCATCATTTTTTCCCAATTATGGCGAAAGAATTTCCCAATTTTGCTGAAAGAATTTCCCAATTTTGGTGCAAGAATTTCTCAAAATATGATGCTGAAATTCCCAATAAGTTAAAATACCAACTTCTCAAAAGCTATTTCAAATGACCAGACACAGAACTTTCGTTATTTAGCGGTGATTGAAACCGAAAGCAGGCTTTTTATTGATTTGTACCGAAATGACTCAGCTGACTGCGCTGCAGTACGGCCGAAATGTTGCGTTTTCTTGGCGCCATTTGGTTTGTTTAATGGAGGCATTCGCAACCGAACCGAGTTATTTTTTGCGTATTTTAACACCGCCATAGACTGAACACGGTTGTCATTTCCCTATCATTCAATATTAAATCCTTTGACATGTTATATAAATGTTGGTCTTTCATAAAAACTTACAGCTGACAAAAGAAGTTTCTTAAACTTAACATTGTGGAACACATTCTTACTCGGTTGCAGTCTATGTATTTAAAACAAAAACAAACACGCTGTATCAAAGTAAAACATGTCAAGAACCGGGAAACATTACAAAAGGTTTGTTAAAAGGGATGCAGATGATAAAGGCCACTGCAGCCTTTTTAATTTCGGCGTGAAACGTTCAAATTCTTTGCTGATCGATCTACAGGTAATCAAATCTTCGCATACTGAGTCTCAATCTGAAGTGCCGGTTCTGTTGGGCATCGCGGATCTCCCTTTGTCTGAAGACTAGACAATTATTATCACTGCACATGATGCAACTCTGCATCTCCAGTTATAATATCCAAGCCTAGCCATGTAACTTCCACAGATAATGATTTCCTTGTATCATATGATGGCCGGAAAGCAGCTCTTCTAAAGAATTAATTCCAGCACCCATGGGTGTACCACAGTAGTGTTAAAAAGGGCTATAAGCCTGTATGTGCAAATGCTGTGAGATATTTGGCCATAGTTTAAGCAGTTAAAGTGTGACTGTTGAATTTGTTTCACTTATTAAATTTCTGCACCTTTCTATTTACTGTATGTATGTACACTGCAATTAATTTGTTTTATTGATGAACCTTGAAAGTCAGTCTGATTTTTCCCAATTTGGCCAAAATCGCGCTTGAATTTCCCAAAATGAGAGGCTAAGGCCCCTTCCCAATTTTCGGAAAAAAAGCCCTGTCCTGGTTACGGAAATTTTATCATTTGAAAACAGCCCTATTGAAAAGAAAACACATAAAACTGTCCAAAATAGACAGAACTTGTAGAAGATACATACACATCACAGAAATGTTGAAAGTTACATTTAGTATCATGTGATATACATACAGCGGAACCCCGTTATAACGCTGTCGGTGGGAGCCACGGTCGACAACAGCGTTATATCCGAGGTTAAGTATATAACGCTGACACCCCCCCCACCCACGACCTATCGGCCAACCATTGCCAGAACTATGGCTTTATTAATTACTGTTATTCGCCAATATATTAAGACAAAAATGAAATAGTAATGTTCCAAATACTTAAACATAGACATGTGTATTTACGTTTAAACATTTATTATCGGACATTAAACAATTTAGATTCTTCTGCACGTAACGTATGAATGATTCCCAGTTAGTTTCTGTTACTGAATCTGGTCATTCAAACAACGTTACAACTAGGTAAAAGAACTTATTTTACCTTTAGGACCATTTGTATTAGAAATTATTCAACCGCTGTTTTGCTGAATTACAGCCAGGTTCATTCCGAAATTAAATAAAAATGTATCATGTTGGATTGCAGACGGTGCCGCTGCCATGTTTTTCAATCATGTTGACGATTGCATAACGAACCCTAATCAATTATGTCTAACGAAATCTCTTTCAATAATCAAAAGAGACAAGACCCCCGTACATGATGAAAGTCAAAATGAAAAAAACGTGCGGTAGGGTCTATAAATTAGACTACGGTGGAGGGATCTAAATTGTTTGTAATATAGATCCTGTAAGGACGGGTCTTCTATCTTAAACGGGTCCTAAGTATGTTCTTACCATTTTTAGGCAAACAATAGTAGCTTTCTACGAATACGATTTCGGTCATAGTTCACCTGCGGATGGTATAGATCAAAGATCAGACTGCACGTTGTTTAAAGTCTGATATTTATCTACACCGTCTGCAAAGACTTGAACCCTTTACCACACTTTAACGACCCTGAGAAAGAAAGCTTTTGAAAAGCATGTAGAAAATTATGGAAACCAGCATTTCCTCCTTTCACCACATTGTTTCTACCCTTCGATTCGATTTCAAATTTGGCTCAATTTCTTTGTCGTCAGCAAATGCTTTGAATTTGGACATGTCTAAAATTTTGTAGTTTGGTAAAGAGTTAAAAAAAGTGATCCTGCCATGGTCAGTGAATGATTAAATACGACCATAAACATTTAACTTTCCATCCGTAAAGATTTCACACCAGTCGTGTATCCACACAATGTTTGCAGTAAAGTTTGCATTAGGGGTACAAGTATGACGTAACACGCCAATAATTGAAAGCGAGAGGGTTGTAAGTGCAAGTGTTTGTCGTACACACTTACAACTGTTTCGCCCGAAGAATTTACACCTGGTTATGGGCTGACCTCCAATCAAAACTAAACGATCACCCAATAAGCCAGTATCTCGCCTGCCTTACAAGCTCTGATACAGCCCTTTGCGTATCGCAATGATTATTGCTGGAACACCCCAGTCGTGTCACATGTATATTGTGTAGTCGGTAGAAAGAGAGTCATTCGGCCATTTTCAGAAAATTTTGTTGTGACCGAGATAAAAAAAAAAATGCATGATTTGATGCTAAAGTAAAATGGATTAATTACCGATAAATGAAGAAGAGAAACAAGGTTTTGTATTCAACAATGCTTTATTTTTGTAATCATGGGGACAACACAGGGCTTCAACCATTTCCTTCTCTCGAACGACTTTTCATGCATCTGCTGAAGATGCATTTAGAAAACGTTGTGAAAAATGGCAAAACTGCTTACATAACATCGAAAAGTCGAGAAAGATTTAACCCTTTCGCTTCTTTCAGGACTCGAGTTGCTCAAGATCATACTGTAGACTAAATGTCTTGTCTGATCTCTGATCGTAATCTTCTTGGTCCGCTGTGAAGAGGTATTTCTTACATAAAAAATAACTCACTGTCTCATTTCTGGTGTGTCTGTGTAATTTCAAGACTGAGAATTACTGTTGGTTGACTCGACTCTCGAAGGTTTCATGTACATGACGGTTTTACGCACGATGTACAATTGTGCATTCACCATGCAGTCGATCATCCAATCTGGAGTATTTTCCAAAAATTAAATGTCAGATGTTTGGGAAAATATATTTTTCTGCCTGTCCAAGTATTTACTATTCCTTAATATTCAGACTATCTGAAGTTAGAACTTGACATAAAATATTTTTTGACAATAATTTAACATGTCCGAACATTTAGGGTATCCGAATACATTTGCGAGTTACGGAACATTCGATATCGCCGTTAACGATCTACATACAGACATATAGCTGTAAAGTCTGTATAATATAATGTAAGATTTTGTAATTTATGCAAAGACAATTATGGGATGAAGTCCTTTTGTTACCTACTGTGCGTGTATTTGTCAAACAAAGCAATTGTGCACAGCCATAGGTGATAAAAGTAATCAACAAGGAAAGGTAAAGGTGTGAAAAATTGTCACATTATGTGCACGGTATCGATTTTACATCAGTATTTGGTTGATAGGTGGTTTTGTTTTTTACATTGAAGATTCTTATCAGAGCAACGCTGGATTCGGATCAGACTCGAAAATGGTCAACCCCCCAAATTTTGGGAGCCAAAGGACGCCCGTGTTATAATAGGGTCAGCGCTTTAGCGAAGTTCATTCTAACGGGGTTCCACTGTAACTGAATAAACAAGATGAAAATGTACATGCCTTTCCTGTGTAAAACAATCTGAATTGGCCATTCACACGCCAACACTACACTGGGTTTCCAAAATGGTGAAATCATTTGAGGATAAATATGTAATAAATGACCACATACTATGATGTTATTCAAATAACACAACTTTTTGGGCATTAATTAAAATATTGTATCAGAAAGTTTGTATTGGAAATTTTCAGGTTACTCGTATTCTCAAGTATTACAGTGTTTCATAATTTTTCACTAACAGTCATAAATAATTTGAAAAATAACCTTTTGGGTATCTAAATAATGCCTGAATATACAAATCATATCAATTCTATATCCGATTCAGTTTGTATAGGTTATAACGGAAATTTTATGTTATTACTTTTGTCACTGAATACCTTTATACTGAAACATATTATAATTTCTGATTTCAGAAACATTCGCCGAGAACTTTATTTTCGAAAACCTGATGTTTGATTTAAGTGCTTAAGAAAAAAAATTATGTTATTTGAAACCATTTCGCTTTATCCGACTGTCAGCTTGACGTATCGAAATTTTTACCACGCTTTTTCAGTGACATTAAGTGAACAACCACAGTGTTCTGCAAAGGATTTTAAAAGGTAGAGACAAATGTCTCACTCATCCAGAAAAGTTTGAGACATTTTCAAAAAATCTGGGACAAAATTTAGTATGTATTAACCCTTTACCACACGGCAAAATTTTAGACCTATCCAAATTGAAAGCATTTGCAGACGACAATTTCATAGTGGCTAAAATGACGTAACTTTTCTTTGATAGGGTAGAAAACTTTGTGGGAAAAGGAGAAAATGCTGGTTACCAGCATTTTCTCCTTTTCCCACAATGTTTTCAAAAGGCCTCTTTTTTAGGGGCGTCAAAAGGCGTCATTGTGTGGTAAAGGGTTAAAATGGTTTAAAAATAAGAAATTGAAATAAGTTCCCTAATAACCATACTTGTTAATTGCTACATTCTCTTTCACTAGCCAAAATGTTGATTTAAATGCAACTAACACTGCTGATTATTTCTCACTGAGACTTTCCTTACCGTACAGTTTTCTTAAAATCCCCCTGAAAAGACTCGGCCATGACGGCTGATCTACGTTAGACGTTCTCTGCACGTCGTACATAAGAGTAGTAGTTCTGAAGTTACTTTTTTTTAGTAAATGCGTACTTTTTGGGGTTTTTTTAAACACATTTTACAACCCATGAAGTTGCGGTCACGATCATATTCCAACAAAGAATATTCTTTCAAATATTAAGAACTGTCGTACAGGTATTTTTTATTTTCTTCCGACAATGTTGATTGAGTGGGAGGGGTACTGGGCATCAGAACATTATCGGACTTTGAGCTCTGGTTGTTGGTATGCTTTGGCTGACCATAGATTCTTAGGATAATACCTGGCCTTTTTCGCCATGGTGAAGAAACCATTTTCCGACTGAGATTGCAGAAGATACTAAGTCATGACAGTAAAGTACACGATCAATACTTGGTTGATGTTTTCGGTCTGTGTCTAATCAAATTTCATTTTGCATATACGCACCTTTGGCGCCCATGAAAAACACTAAATTGTAATAGTTATGCGGCTCATTCCGAGATTTTTAATACGCGACAGGAATCGCATTTCACCGATTTTTTCTGTGACATTTTGAATGTTTTGGCGAGAAAATTGCAACTCTCAGTAGAATACTGCAACCAACATCTCTGTTTTTCTAACAGACATATTTTTTCAAAAACATCGTTGTTAACTGAAGTTTTAAAGCGGATTATTGATGCCTATAGTTCTCAAAAATTGTACAAAAATACGGTACTTCTTTTTGATTGTGGCATTTGGAAACGTAACTAATTTGAAAATATAATACACCTTCAAATCTGTATTAGAAATGTACTGTCCAATTTCTTTGAAATTTTACGTAAATGTGGCAATGGTACAATACTTACATACCATACATGAAAATCTTATGTTTTATACTCATTTACATTACCAAACAACAAAAACAATCTCTGGATCTTTATATTGAATTTTTGCATCCAAATTGTTTGGTAAAGGGTTAATTTTCATATGGTGATGAGTTCAGTGCAATGGTTTATCTTTTACCACATGACAAAATTTGGACTTGTCTAAACTAAAAGGATTTACAGATAATAACTCTGAATTGAAAGAATTTGCAGATAAGTAAAATGTGGCTGAAATGTGGCTCAGAAGAAGGAAATTGACTTTTGCAGGGTAGGAAACATTGTAGAAAAGGAGAAAGTGCAGGTAACTAGTATTTTCTACCTTTTATAAATGTTTTCAAAACACTTCAGATTATGCAGAATCAGTATGAGTTAAACTGTCTTGTTTGATGCCCTTCAATTGACATCCTTCTTATACACTGTGAGTAGAGGAGCAGTTTCTAGTGAAACAATAACATTTTCTTGTCCTATGTTGAAAGCTGCCTAAAACACAGTTACAAGTCACTCAATCTCTAGAGTCACTTGCTCTGATGCAACCAAATTTGCTTGGAGCCCAAAAGGTTAACTCTTTGCCACACAATCCCAAGTTTTAACAATCCTGACAGTGAATGCTTTTAAAGAGATTGTGGGATATCGAGAAAAGGCTGGTAACTAGCATTTTCTCTTTTTTTCAGTGTTTTCTACCTTATCAGTGATCGGGACAGAATTTATTTCAATGAGACAATGTCTCCTGTTTTTGAAAACCAATGAGACATTTTCATAAGTAATGAGACATTTTTATTTTCAGATGAGACATTATAAAGATTTCAAGTAAAACACTTTATTCTGAAATATTTACAAAGCAATACTATATATGTAAAACATTATAAACACTTTGACAGCACTCTTTCAGTTCCTAATCATGGGATGAAGAAGATAATAACTCTTTGTTTCGGATCAACATAGACCTTTATTGATGTTCAACTTTAACAAAAAAAGAAATGATTGACAAATGATTGACTAGAAACTGTATGAAGAAAAACAAAGACTGTCCCAAATTGAAAGAATCTGCAGACGACAAAACTGAAATTTGATATACTGGTTGTGTAAAAAACACTGTGGGAAAAGGAAAAATTGCTTGTTTTGAGCAATTCTCCTTTTCCCACAATGTTTTCACAAGACTTCGGCTGCAGAGGGATTAAATATATATTAGAAAAAGAGTTACAATTTAACAGTATAAAGCTTCCGGTCCTTTGAAGCCTTCCACCTCTGTAAAGCTTTTTGTTTGTCAGTAGTTCCACCAGCTTTCAAAAACAAACGCACACGAAGAAGCCTGTCAAGTTGTACAGTAGAAAGTTTTGCACGACATTTAGTAAGTATTTTATTTTGCTGTGAAAGTAAGATAGCTTGAGTGTTCTTTCACAAGGCACTGTATCCTAGTCTAGTACTGGTTTGTTAAATGAATAAATGAATTGTCACCATGAAATAATTGAAAAACATAAATTAAAAAACGCAGTAAGTTCTTTCATCTACAGCAATTAACACAAAATATTATAACACTTTGTTTGGGCCATACTTTGAAATTTATTAAATTACGAGTTAAATTAACACATTTAATCACAAACTCAGATCTTCTGTAGTCACCTGTATGTTCAAGTGCATTTTGTAAAAAAAAAAAAAATATTTGACAGCATAGAACATTGACCATGACAGCAGTTTCTTTACTCTATGGAACTCGAGCTCAATGACGTCACATAACTGTACACGCCGAATACACACACATACAGTCATGCGTGAAGCGAATGTTACTGAAATAAAATGTCGAACCTTTGATCATGTACGATAGTTTGTAGGACTATATTAAGTAACTTTGAAGGTAATTTTCTTCGATTTATTTAATTACAAACCTGTTTGGGTGACTTTGACTGCAAAAAGACTTTGGTTGATTTGCCGCTGGTGGTACAAGTTTCCTTTTAGGCGGCATTTTAAAAGAAGAGAAATAGCAAACTTCACGGACAATTGCCTATAGATACAAGGGCTTCCTGCGATGATTCAATCGCAATATCTCGGATATAAAGTCGCACTTTATCAATGTATTATCCAGTAACATTCCCGATTACCGATGTTAAAATCAGATTCTAGCCCATACAATCAATGATAATATTCACAAAATACGAGAATACTTCACTTTTCTTTGTTTTAGTTTTAGAAGATTCGCAAAACATATAGGCGCAACTTCCGTATCTATGAGACAGTTGGGCGCATTTCTAGGATTTTGAATGAGACATTTTTGGTTTTCATGTGCCAATGGCGCATGGCGCAGGGGTTTCCCAATCACTGCCCTATCAAAGACAGAAATCATCATTTGAGCTGCATTTAACTTTTCATGTGCTTTCAACTTTGTCAAGTCCAAAATTTTCTTGTTTGGTAAAGGGTAAAGGGACAAATATAGGTCTAAATGTGCCCAAAGACTCTTCTTTGACACAAGAAAATAAGATAAATATATCAAACTGATGTACTTACTATCTTTGCTAGGCATATTTATAAATAATATTTCATCAAAGTCCTATTCAATATCTTTATGTATGAACATTTTATCACACATTTTAACTGAACATAAATAAAAGAGCCTCTGTTATGTTATATAAACATCCTCTCCCAAACAGCCTTCTCCACTGTTATTGATGATTTTCATTCAATATGCATCTATCTCAGTTACACAGAATAGAGGCAAAAACTGTTTCCAGGCAGCATTGGGAATTTTATCAAATAGAAATGCTGCCCAGGAACCTAGATCTGGAAGACTCCAATATTGTTCAGCATACTACCGTCTAAGTTATGATAGTGTTGCACTTCCTCGTATCTATCTGCATGCTTATATTACATAAAGGCAACCAGCTAGAATTACTGGATAGCCATTAATGCAACATGCAATGGTAATGACTCAATCCTTTACCATACAATCCCAAGTTTTGGCAACCCGGAAGAAAGAAGGCTCTTGAAAACATAGCGAGAAAGGGAGAAAATGCTGGTAACCAGCATTTTCTCCTCTTTCCACAATATTTTCAGCCATTTGAAAGACAGAAATTATCTTTGGGGCTATCATTATATTTTGTTGTGAACAAAAATTAATATTTCCTCTTTGGACCAGTCGAGATTTTTGTCTTGTGGGATAGAGTTAACACCTTACCATTAAATGACAAAATTTTAGGCTGGACCAAATTGATGGCATTTGCAGAAGACAAAGTTTAAATGTTGCTAAATTGATGATTTCTGTCTTTGATAGGGCAGAAAACATTGTGGGAAAAGGAGAAAATGCTGGTTACCAGCATTTTCTCTTTTTTCCTAAATGTTTTCGAAAGCAATTTCTTTCAGGGTCGTTAAAATTGGGGATTGTGTGGTAAAGGGTTAAGGTCTTATGATTCAAGTAAAAGCACTGCATGGCAAATTGAGTTTTTGCTCGTTATAGCCAGTTTTGCCTATTGCAAATTTTTTTTTAAAGTGTTTTGCTTCAACCCTTTTCCACACAATCCCGATTTTTAACAACCCTGATCAAACAGGCGTCTGGAAAAAATTGTGCAAATGGGAGAAAATGCTGGTAACCATCATTTTTCTCCTTTTCCCACCACGTTTCCCCCCTTCAAAAGGCACATTTCACTTTTTGAGTCAGGCTCACAATGGTCTGCTAATCCTTTCAACTTAGACAAGTCCGTAATTTAGTCATCTTGTAAAGGATTACAACCAAAAGAATTTGTCTGACTTTGGTATTTATATTTTTATCCATTGTACAATAGATACTAATATATCAGTTTCACTTCCTTGTATTTCAAAGATGTTGGAAAAAATCAAGACAGCTCAATTGTATTAGTAGACAACCCCAAGTTTTAACAACCCTGAAAGAGAAGGCTTATGAAACATTGTGTGAAAACGAGAAAATGCTGGTAACCAGCATTCTCTCCTTCACCTACAATGTTGCATACCTTATCAAAGACAGAAATAATTATTTAAGTTCATTATATAAGTTCAAGTCCAAAATTTTATCCTTTAGTAGAACACTCTGAAGTGATGCACGGCTCAAATGGTTGGATTTGCGTTTGATAGAGAAAACTTTTTACCAACATTTCCTCCTTTTCCAAAAATGTTTTCAAAAGGTCTGTCTTAGGGTCATTGAATCTGAAGTTTGTGTGTGGTAAAGGGTTAACCCTTTACCAAACAACAGAATTTTAGACTAGGCCAAATTCAAAGCTTTTGACAAAAATAAAATGTGACTCAATCATTGAAATTTGTTTCGGAAAGGGTATATAACATTGTGGGGAAAGGAGAAAATGCTTGTTACCACAATGTTTTCCTCTTCCCAAAACATTTTCAAAAAGCCTATGTTGCAGGGTTGTTAAATCTCAATATTGTGTGTTCAAGCAGAAAAGCAACAAATCTGGCCCTCTTATTCTTTTTCTGTTTGTTGTGAAAGAAGTTCAAAGCTGAAAATTTAAACCTTTTACTGCATAATCGTGACTTTTAACAACCTTCAGAAAGGAGACTTTTGAAAACATTGTGGGATTCTGGGTTTGAATCTGAAACCTCTAATGTGACAGGCTGGCACAGGGTTCAATCTAGGCTGCGTTTTTGCGCCAATGGCGCGATTTTAAAGTCCTTGGCCCATTTTTGAAACTCTAGTGCGCCGGATCGGCGCAAAATCCAATGCATTGGCGCTTTTCCGATTCCGTTGTGCGCCACCATTAACTTTTTTTTTAGTATAGTTTTTAGCGAATCAGTGTTAGAAGACGCTTTCCGCAATATTGAAATTTGACTGCAAAGCATCGCAGCAACACTGAGAGCGTTACTGGGGTTCGGATATTCACTTATTCACAGCACATGAACGAGCGCGATGGAAACCAGCTTTTGAAAACATGTCGGCAACGCAAACACAGAAACGAATCGGTGATTTCTTTTCTGGCAGAAATTCCGCCAAACAAGCGAAAATGCAGCAATCGGGTGAAACTAATGGTGAAAAACAATCAGCTGATGGAAAAGCTGGGAAATCGTATGCAAAAAAATTTCAAACTGAGAGGCTACAAAAGCCTCAATTTCACTGGCTTCGTTACGACGATACAAAAAAAATTGTAATACAAGTCACTTGTATAATACAGCAATCGTTTAAAACAAATGATTTTTAGTGTTGTTACATAATTTGACCTCTTAACAACTCAATCACTATCCCCATACACAATTAACCAGTAAATTATCTGGATTTACTTCCTTTATATGGTAAGTCAGTAATAATTGAGCTTTTAAAATGCCAAGATCCTGGTTATTTGGTTGTTAAAAAGTGCTGGCCCATCTCAAAATACTGGTGGCCCCTTTTTAAAATATTGATGGGCCACTGGCCCATTCTGACAAAATTCTAGATGGAACCCTGCTGGCACTCTATCAGTCTGCCACATGCGACCTTTGCTTAGGCCAAAATAAACTATATTTGTGGTTTTGGATACCCGACCATGTCTAATTTTTACACCCGACCCTAAAAATTTCTTTCACCTGTTGAGCGTTTAATATTTTATCACACCATAATGTTATTGTCGTCCTCAAAACATTCTGAAAATTCTATGTCGTTTTACCTCTATTAATAGCCCCCAGGGCAAGTTTTTTGGACAAAAAAAATTCAAGAAAAAATAAAACAATTTTCCTACCTACCAACCCTAATTTTCAAAAGTATGTAACTGGAACCACACATATATTTTGTTTTGGCCTTGTTTAGAGACAAAGGCCCAATACCTATGCCGATCTCTGGGCTCTACTTTGGGCTGAAACAACATAGGTTTTTGTTTTTACATACCTAGAATATATCCTGGTGCTTCTACTGTAATGTCTGGACCTAAGACAGCAAAAGAAGAAGTACAGCTGCCATATTATCTTTATTCCATCACAGTAAGGTCCTCAGAGATACAAAGGAAAAACAACAACTGAGAGGAAATACTTTTCTAAGAAGCAGCTGCTCCTTGTTACAAGCACATGTTATGCAACAGGCAATTGCCTCTTTTCCTTTAAGGCAGTTGGTACTTATCCAAGGACTTAAAAACAGAATTCACCTTGCAAATCTTTAAATAATCTTAACAAAGACTATTAATTTCCATTTGAATGAAAAGAAGGCTTTAGATTAAAACAGAGATAGAAATTCATGCTGAAAACTCAAGGAATTACTGTGTTTAACTGTATTTTTACTCTAAAATTTTCTATTCAGTTTTAAACAGTACAGCCATTACTGCTTAACACCCCATGAATATTCTTTGAAGCCAAAACTAGAACATGTAGTTCTATAGCTCAGTTGGTTGAGGTGCTGATCATGAATTTAAGGCTTATCGGTTTGAGCCCCACCTGAGGAAAACTTTCTTACTCCTTATGATTTTTCTTACAAAATATCAACTTTCTCCTGCAAAAAAAATTGATGTCAAAATCTGATTTATTGGCCCTTTAAAGGGACCTTTTTAGTAACTATGCCATACAGATAAATTTTTTGTACAAGACTGATAGCCAACAGCATTTTCTCCTTTCGGATTCCCAACAATGTTTTCCAAAGCCTTCTACTCCGGAGTCTTCAAAACACAGGACAGTTTTGTAAAGGGTTAAAAAGATGTTCAGCCTGTTACAAGCAATTTGTTTTCCCCTCAATGTTTCAAAAGGAAGCTTTCCTGTATGACAATAATAAAATTCACATGAGCTTGTTGCAAAGCAGATGTTTCTCCCCTCCCTACCCATGCCCATCCCTCCCCATGTTTAAATAACTTAAAATATAGAAAGGATGTAAAAAACGAAGGTGAAAAAGTGTGCAGCTTTTTTCACACACCACTAAGTACAATATGTGTACAATGATCATTTGTCATATCACTATGGTTCATATCTTATGTGTTAGGCTGTTGTTTAACATTGTTTTCAGCAGATTATCAGTCATGTTTCTGTAACTACATGTAGTTCACCTTTTAAATCTTCTTGGTTGTGTCATCTTTTTCCAGTTCTAGGTGTTAAATATAGAAATCAGAGAAGTGTTCATCTAATATAATGCAACAATTTACCCGTAACTTTGTAATCCCGACCTTTAATGAGACTGGGGGAAAGAGCATTTTATCATCTTTGTTGGTAAAGGGAAAAATCTTGTAACCAGCATTTTCTCCTTCACCCACAACATTTTCTACCCTTTCAAACACTATTCCAGTCGTCTGCAACTGCAAATGCTTTCAATATCATTATGGACAGGTCTAAAAATCTATTTTGTGATAAAGAGTTCATTCATAAATTAACTGTTTACCACACGACAGAATTTTAGACCTTTCCAAATTGGACATGTGAAAGCATTTGCAGACGACAATTTCAGTGTGGATCAAATGATGTGATTTTTCTTTGATTGGATAGAAAACACTGTGGGAAAAGGAGAAAATGCTGGTTACCAGCCTACAGGACTTGAGAACAGGAGTCCACTGGTTCCATCCCTGGCTCAGCCAATTTCTTTCTGAGGACTGATGATAGTCATTAGGTCAGGATTCATTCCTCTCTAACCGCTGACCATTGTCTCAACGATGGTTATGTGGGAAAGCAGCCAGTAGCTTGGAAAGAATATTATGCAGAGAATTGGTAACAGAAGCTCCAGGAGAGCATGGATAGGTGCACTGGCCGCTGTGATATAACTGAAATAATGACCAAAAAGGCGTTAAACACCATACAATCAATCAATCATTAAACAATTCCTTACCTGAAGTCTATACATTGCAAAAGGCATGCTAATATTATGAAACAAAAATGTGCCCTAAAGCCTCCAGTATATGAATTATGTCTTTGCATAACATATAAATATATATATTAATTTAGATGCTGGCTCACCTGTCCTATGGTTCACACTGGTCATTTCTACTCCATCATTTGTAGCCACTGACCGATACTGACCAGCATCCATTGTAACGCATCACTCATCAAAACCGTTTCATTAGCTCCATACAAAATCACGAGAGATTGTCTAGTTCATGTCTATGAATAAAAGCTGTCATCGTGAAACCTGGCCGGTCTCCAGCATTACACTAATGAAACAATTGCATGCAGAGAACCAGCTATAGAGATTGTCCTGCTGTATTTTGTAATGTGTCATGACGACTCATGAGACATCTTTTTTTAACCCTTCAACCTGTATTATTTACCAAAAATTCTGGTTGTTTAACAACCCTGAGGAAGAAAGCCGTTAAAAAAGTCCTGAGAAAGAATTCCTTTGAAAACACTGTGGGAAAAAGGAAAATATGCTGGTTACCAAATTTATATTTTCTTCCCCATAAAAGACAAATCTCGTTGTTTAAGGCACGTGCAATTTTTTGTCTGCAAATGCATTCACATTGGAAGACTCAGATTTTGTCATCTGGTAAAGTGTTATATTGTTTACCAAGTAATGAAATGTTAAACTTGACAATTTTTAACCCTTTACCAAACAATCCCTGGTTTTTACGATCGCGAGAGAGAAGCCTTTCGAAAACATTGTGGGAAAAGGAGAAAATGCTGGTAACCAGAATTTTTTCCTTTTCCTACAATGTTTTACCCTGCTCAAAACAAATTTCAATTTTTTAGTTATCTTTGTCGTCTGCAAGTGCTTTCAATTTGGATCAGTCTAAAATTTTGTCGTTTGGGTAAAGTGTTAATCCTTTGCTACACAGTTCTGAATTTAAACGACCCCAAAGCAAACAGCTTTTGAAAATATTGTTGGAACCAGCATTTTCTCCTTTTACCCACAGTGTTTTCAAAAACTGTTTTAAAGACAAATCCAAATCATTAGAGCCATGTTCACCTCATTGTCTTTAACCCTTTCCCAAACAATCCCTGGTTTTCACGACTCTGAAAACAACACTTTTGAAAACATCGTGGGAAAAGGAGAAATGCTGGTAACCAGCATTTTCTGCTTTTCCCACAATGTTTTCAACCCTCCCAGAACAAATTTCAATTTTTCAGTCACATGAATTTTGTCATCTGCAAATGCTTTCAATTTGGACCAGTCTAAAATTTTGACGTTTGGTTAAGAGTTAAATGCTTTCATTTTTATGGTCTGGTCTGATATTTGTTTTGTGGTATAGGGTTAAAGCATTTGCATATGGCAAATTAGATGCAGCTAAAATGATTAAAATTGTCTCTGAAAGGATAGAAAACATTATGGGAAAAGGAGTACAATGTTGGTAACACTACTGCCTCGTAGTTGCAGCTTTTTTTCAAACATTTTTTCAAAAGCCTTGTTCTATACGTTTGTAATTTCAAAAGCCTTGTACTCTAGAGTTGAGAGCTGATGTCTATATGGGTAAGTAGTTAGTAGCTTGGGAAGACTACTGTGCGAGTTTGTTGAAAAAGAAATCCTAGGAAAGCATGGATAGGTGCACTGTCTGCAGAGATAAAGTTGAAATAATGTTGAAAACAATGTTAAATAAACAAAAAGAAAATATTTGGGTTGTGAAAGAAAACAATGCTAATGAACAAAAATAAAAAACTTTAGGGTTGTGAAAAAGGTTCATTGGATTTTTTTGAGGAGGGTTATCTCAGCCAGTAAATTTGCAGCAGACGACTTTTCAAACATTCTCCCATGATATGGATAATCAATATGAATCAACGTTTAATAAGTACCAGACAACATAATTCTAGAAAGGTTCATGTTGAAAACATTTACAGAGCTTGATTATTACACAAAACACGAAAGTTGTCTTTCAAAGGGCAGAAAAGATTGTGGGAAAAGGTGAAAATGCTGGTTCCCGGCATTTTCACCTTTTTCCTCAATGTTTCTCGAAAGCCCTCTTTTTCAAGGCTTATGAAACCAAAGGATAATAAACATTGTGGATAAAAGGAGTTACGCTGGTTACCAGCATCTCTTCTACTTTCAACTAATTTTTCAATGGTGCCTTAAGCCTTTACATGATTACCACGAGTTTTAAAGACCCTGAGAAAGAAAGCCTTTGAAAACATTCTGAAACATAGGAAAGAAAAAAACTGCTCATAACTGGCATTTTCTCCTTTTTCCAACAATCTTTTTTAGCTTTTCAAAGATAATTATCATCAAATGGACCACATTAATCTTTGTTTGTGGTCAGTAAACCAGTGCTCCAGCTAGCGGGGAATAGAAGGGCGCTGCGCCCTGGCCCCTCTTGAAGACGCCCTGCCTTTTTCCTGGACGCCCTGCCCTTTTTCTGGTCACCCTGCCATATATCAGCGCCCCGGAGTGTCCTATGTTCAGTATTGTAACCTGTAATCTAAATTACGCCACAAGTCTGTTTAAGACGTCATTGATATCCGCCTTCGAATATACAATCTAATTTACAGCGTATCACTAATCCCCTCCAGACAGCGAAGTGGGAAAAGATCGACCATGACTGTATATTACAATTTACAAGTTCGAAATTTAAACAAGTGCTGAGAACAATCGATGCTATTAAACAGATTATCGTATCTTTAAGATTACTGCCCTTATTCTACGATATTGGAGGCTGTTCAGCTTGTTATCAATCGCAATTTATTGTTTAAGCCGTAAAAAAAATTATGTCCGACGAAGATCGATCTTATTTTCCTGTACCAAGTTACATGTACAAAGTTGAATCAAGGGTTAGTGATTGATAAAATCAACCTTTTTGTAGTGTGTTCTGTTCATAAGCAAAGTAACTTATTCTTAGATTTACCCCTGGTTTCAAAAATAATTGATAAAGTTATGTTAATGCTCAGGTAGGATTGATGAGTCAGCAAATTAAGCTATCGTAAGTCGGAAATGGCGCATTCATGAAGTAAACAATGAAGCATACCACAGCATGTTGTTTACTTACATTTTGTAGAATGTATGTCAAAATGTCCAGAAATACCTTTCCAAAACTAATATTACATGGAAAAGGGACCAATGCTAAAAGCACGAAAACCCATGACATAACGAATTTCAGTTTCACATCAACCCGATCAGAGACACTTCAAACTATCTTTCCAGCTTCAGCAGTGAATTCAAAGAGGAGAATTGCTTACTCAGCGCATAAAACATGAAGAATACGCTAAAATCTCCTTATTTTTCACTGGGAAAAAGACTTGGATTGTTCTTTTATGAAATGAAAAAGATCGGGAAAATTCCGGGGGGGGGGGCCTTGCCTTACCGAACGGAAATATAGAAACAAGTGTAATGAAAAGAAGTATGCAGCATTTATAGAACATTGAACACTTATCCACGATGTTCAATGACATGCAAAGTAAAAAGTTACTCAATAAACACCTGTTTCAGCCTCATGTCACCAACTCTACAGATTTAAAACCTTCAAAATTGAATACAAAGAAGTTTCACAAAAAGGAAAGACACAGTTACATTGCAAGAAAGTGTTGAAAGTTTGTATTTGTTAGTTTTTGTAGCTTACTTGTCTTGCTTATCTGCAAAGCACTGATAACTAGAGGCGCTTGAGCGCCTGTATCGCTCCACAGGCCTGATATTTCTATAATGGCGAAAGGAAGTTTTTAACAATTATCATTCAATCCTGCATTTTAGCTCACTGAAGAAACAATTTGGTAGACAACCACCATAGGAACTTACCTGCAAAACAACAATGAAATCCAATGAATAGTTTTAGAGAAGAAATTTTTCAAAGATTTTACTTTATACCATAAAAGGAAAATGAGTCTCCCATAAAAGCCATGTTTTTTGACAGATCTTTTTTTTTTTTTTTTAAGGAATTCTGTAAACCTGTATCTAAGGAACATTCCTGAAAAATAATAATGCTATCCAAATGGCGGTTTGGGAGGAGAAGATTTTTAAAGGTTTTTTACTTTGGTTGCCATGGCAACCAGAATTCTTCATGAAACACAATTATTTGAAGGAATTTGAAAGAGGACCACCAAAGGAACATTCCTGTGAAATTTGGTAAAAATCCAGTCAATAGTTTCTGAGGAGAAGTTTTTGAAAGAAAAAGTTTACGGACGCACGCACGGACGAACGAACGGACGGACGCACGACGGACACAACGCCATGACAATAGCTCGCTAGCTCACTGAAGAAACAATTTGGTAGACAACCACCATAGGAACTTACCTGCAAAACAACAATGAAATCCAATGAATAGTTTTAGAGAAGAAATTTTTCAAAGATTTTACTTTATACCATAAAAGGAAAATGAGTCTCCCATAAAAGCCATGTTTTTTGACAGATCTTTTTTTTTTTAAGGAATTCTGTAAACCTGTATCTAAGGAACATTCCTGCAAAATAATAATGCTATCCAAATAGCGGTTTGGGAGGAGAAGATATTTAAAGGTTTTTTACTTTGGTTGCCATGGCAACCAGAATTCTTCATGGAACACAATTATTTGAAGGAATTTGAAAGAGGACCACCAAAGGAACATTCCTGTGAAATTTGGTAAAAATCCAGTCAATAGTTTCTGAGGAGAAGTTTTTTAAAGAAAAAGTTTACGGACGCACACACGGACGGACGGACGGACGGACGGACGGATGCACGACGGACACAACGCCATGACAATAGCTCTCTGGCCTTCGGCCAGTGGAGCTAAAAATGAAGTAATGTATTGTAATAGTACCAAGTCTGTAGTTGAATGACATGAGGCTTTAGGAGACACTGTGTGAAAAGGAGAAATGCTGGTAACCATTTGTTTTCAGAAATGGCTTTCAAATTGGGCAAGTCTGTTATTTGGTACAGAGTTAAATGAGGGTTATAATATGAACTACATATACTTGTCATGCTTCTGGACCTAGCTAAACCATTCAAGAAACTGAGTTACTAATAATGGAAAATCGCTTTCTTGGTGAGATAAATCTGGAAGGTCCATATATGCCACTATAACATGAATGATTTTTGTTTTAAGAATCCCTTATTTTACATCAAAATTGCAGGAGAGACTGTCAATAAGGTCAAAATTTATTAAGTTTTCTTGAAAGACCCCCCCCCCTTGCCTCCCCCTACTTATGCCTGTTTAGTGCTTTACGCATCAAAGTGCCCTTCTCAGCCCCAGCACCCTACCCTTTTTTTACCCTGGCTGGAGCACTGGTAAACGCTTTCAATATTGACATACGTAAGAGTTTAAAACTCTGGATTGTTTGAGTACACTAAGTGTTCTACCTAGAATAGTTTAGTGGGGTGACAATTATCTTGGTAATACAAAACGTTTAGGCCCATGGAGAAACTGTTTACAACAATTGCCTTCCATTCCAGACTGGTCAGTCCATTATTTTGTCATTTGGTAAAGGGTAATTATCTACTATATTTCACTGAACTACATTTCAATACAGTAAAATAATTTTTTTGTTTGTGGTTGAATTTACAGGAAACTGCAATTGTCTTTGTTACAATTCATAGAAAATCCTTGAGGAAAAACTCTGTTCCGCTCTGAAGACAAAATGATGTGCTACTTTAGACTAAAGATTGAAATATCAGATCAATAAAAACAACCTTATATGTGGTACATCCAAAAATTATTGAACTAAAGCAATTATATTTCTGCTGTATTTTGTTACTGGTGAATATTTGTATCAAAAATGTTTATCTAATGATCTTGTAATGTTTTATTAAAATTTCATCCAAAGGGAGGTAATCACAAACTACCATTGTAATGAAAATAGAGTGGTTATTATTCTTATAAATAATGGCTTTAGTTCTGTTCATAAATTCAATAAAATATTATTTTTTCAGAGCTGTGCACAGTACTGGACCCATTAACTCGTGCTTTACCTTTACCATTTATCAAACGATTTCATGTTTTAACAATCCCGAGGAAGAAGGCTCTCGAAAAAATTATGCAAAATGGAGAAAATGCTGGTAGCCAGCATTTTCTCCTTTTCCCACCATGTATTTTTTTTTTTTCACTCTTCCAAACTAAAAATCCAGTCATTCGAGACACATTTTTTTTGTTGTCTGCACATCCCTTCAACTTGGACAAGTCTAAAATTCTTATTGTTTGGTAAAGAATGAAGTATGAAAACTTGGTTCTACTCACCAGTGCTGCCTGCTGATGTATCGTTGGGAAGAAATCTTCCCAGCCTTCAACTTCAAGTATTAAATCCACATTTTTTACAGAATTTATAAGCACAACACTTGCACTAGAATTTTCTCTGGCCCACACTTTCACATAACACAAATGATATGGGGGTAGTCAAATAAACAGAGAGATTGGAATGACAGTTCTTATTTACATGTAGATCTATACTTGGATAGAACAGAATGTTTCTTACGGTACCTTTATGATTTAATAAAATTTGTAAAATCCTCTTAGCCAGACCTATTAGCACACAAACTTCATAGGAACATGTTGTTTAACTCTTTACCAAAAAACAATATAAAAACATTTCCAGATGACAAGTTACATGTGGCTTAAATGATGAAATTTGCCTGTACAAAAAGGTCGAAACTGTCATGTGAATAGGAGAAAATGCCTGTTATCAGCATCTTCTCATGGCATTTTTCAAAGCCTTCTATCTCAGGGACGTTAAAATTCAGAATTATGTTGTAAAGGTTAATCTTCTGCTCTGCACAGAGTTACTTCCCCATGAAAAGACAGCAATTATAATGGAATGTAAAAGGACAAGAACATGCCGGATTTGTAAAGTATTTTCTTCCGTGGTTACGCATACCCAAAACGTTTGACCTAGTCACCCTTTGTTACTATGGTGCAGTGTCTAATGCAGTTTTCAGCATTAGGCCTAAAAAAAAAAATCTGTGTTTAGGGTTTCCCTACCCTACCTAGAAAATGCTGCTGATCCTAAACTTTTTATGCTACAATTGGAAAAAAAAGATTTGTCGGGTGTGATTTCAGTACGTGGTCCATGTAAAAAGTTTTTGGAAAAAAAATAATAAATCCCTACCTACCCTACCTACAGCATCTCGGACCGAAACCCTAAACACAGATATTTTTTTGTTAGGCCTTATTATAGTTGGATTGCACAAACCAGTGCATTTACATGTATCTATGCTTTCCTAGAGTTTTCTTTTGCCAGTACTCTGCAGTATGCACAATATTCTTCCCAAGCCACTGGCAGCTTTCCATCATAACCATGGTTGAAATAATGATCAGCAATTAATGCAGTTTTCAAAATTATCTCAGTTACATTGCGCAATCCAATACATTGATCCATGCTTCCCTGGAGTTTCTTCACCGAAACTCCACAAAATAATCTTCCCAAGCCACTGCCTGCTTGCCTACAAAAACCATCATTGAAATAATGATCAAGAGTGAGAGAGGAATGAATCCTGTTGCCATGACTATCATCAATCCTTGGAAAGAAATTGGCTGAGATGGGAATTTGAACCAGGGATCCCCAGCTTTCAAGCCCTGTAAGCTACCAACTGAGCTACTAGATTTTGTCGATCTTTGTTATGTACAATGCACTCATTCTGAAAACAGTATAGACTCTACTTGTCCTTTATAATCTTTGAAGTCAATATCACTCATCTAGTATTTCAAAATGTGTTCATAGTGTATGAAAAACTTCTGAAATCCACAATCCACAGGCTTCTTACTAATTTCATTATTTACTTTAATAGACTTTCACTCTGTACATGTAGCTTGTCAACAATTGAAAACATAATGCCTGCTGGCTAAAAAGGGACAACACCTCATCATGCTGACAAAGTAGATCAAGATCCAGCCAAAAGAAATAATATTAGTTACATTATTGCTATAGCTGGTCCAGTCTCTGTTTATTTGATTACTCTCATATTTATCCATTGCACAAACACTGAATTCCTCATCTTCTTTCTTCAATGTTTGCATCTTGAAGCAGAGATATCCTCAAATACAGTACTGCACCTCGGTAAATTTGCACTATACCATTTGTTCTTCATCTTATGCATATACTGTATACTTCACTGAGACATTCTGGGCAGGAGCAACCTTGAAAATCAAATTTTTGGAGTTTTTATTTCTATAGTGAAAATTTAAATATGTAATTTAACTATGTAAGGTTTAATTAGCACACATAAGCCTAAGTCAGTTTGTAGTTGATTTGACATGGTTAAGATTCTACTTATTAACCAAAAACTTGATGATCATAAAAGCTGTGTTTGTCTCTTTCTTAGCTACGGGTCTTTCCAAAAGCTTCGATTTCACGTGCTGAGCCCACTTTATTTGATAGTGAGGACAAGAATGACCTAGATGGATTTCACTGACCATCCCCAACATTGCCAGAAATTACCATTCCTTCCAAAGAGGAAGTAAATGTCAATATTCCTTTGGTTAACTCTTTACCAAACAACCATTGTCTGCGCATGTCATATTCTTCGAAGATTCGACCTGTCTGCTATGACGCATCACCAATCCCATATACATGGGAAAAGTAGCGCTTATACCGAAGCTATTACCCAAGCCAGTAGGGGCTGTTTTAATAAATGGCCAGTGCAGAGGTTACATGCTAGCTGATCATAGCTGAAAGAATCACACCAGGTAGCGTTTTATTGAGTTAACGTTTATCTTATTTTGAAATTCAAAGTAACGGTTGTCATTTTGAAAACCAGTCCGGTTCTGTACCCAGAATGCCAAAATTAGATGTGTATTTGTAGAATGCCATCTAGTGGGAGATAATGCCAAACAGCAAATTTTTTGACTAGTCAAAATTTAAAGTATTTGCAGACGACAAAATAAATGTGACTGAAGAATTTTGGTTTATTTTAGAACGGGTAGAAAACGTTGTGGGAAAAGGAGAAAATGCTGTTTACCAAGATTTTCTCCTTTTTGAACAATGTTTTCAAAAGGCCTCTTCCTTAGGGTCGTTGAAAGTCGACATTGTGTAGTAAAGGGTTAATATAATATGCTATTCTTTGAAGCAGGTAGCTGCAACAAATATAAAAGCAATGTTAGGTCACCTGAAAACCTATCTTTATCAAGCATGTAAATGTTCTAAGATTTTGAAACACTTAATTGAAACAAGGTTTCTTTTCCAGAAAACAATACCCAACACCACACAAGGCACTTTTGGGGGCCATTGTTGATCAAGATAAGAATGCACAAAGCATGCAGTCTGATCTTGGATTAACACCGATACAGTTTTTTAATGACAAATCTAAATCACAATATTTCAGCTTTTTACTTTTGGCAAAAAAACATTATTCATTGAGCTGGTTTACGGTTTTACATGCCTGAGGTCTAGGCCTTGGTTTTTGATATGGTTAAAAATTATGTTACTTTCAAAAGCAGTTAGGTCATTTCACTGCAACAGCTCAATAATCCGTGTCATTGCTGGATTTCATGATCACTCCAGTGTGACTTTTACCTTCACCAGAGATCGAACCAGCAATTTCTAATCACCTCTGGGAACCTAAAAAAACTTGACCTCCCAAGGCGAAGCGCGTTTGAAGTTTTGTTTTCTGAAGTTGAAATCTGCGACAACAAGAATTTGAGAAAAGAAAGTTCAACTTACAATAAAACTATTTCTGAAGATCTAGATCTCGGCCTACTATACCTTTTATCTTTTGTGGCATCGTTTGTTCTGCATGTTCGATTTCTGTGTTATTCTTCCAAAAGTCAGCGTACGTTAACCTTCCGTTGCGTTCATACAGCATTTAGTGTCCTGTAGATCTACCTAGCATTTCAACTTGGATTTAGATCTATTTTTCGACGATAAGTCAAGCTATCAATATTTCCCTTTAAGTCAAGCTGATCTCACTTCACTTATCCCGCTATAAACATTTTTTTTTTTTTGAAGAATTAGTCACTTTCAACCAAGGGGCATTCAGCCATTGAAAACTTCAGGAACGCTGCAATATATGTGTTGTAACAGCCTTTCCACACAATCTGCATGACCTATTAAAGTTTTTCCCGCCTTAAGTTACAGTGCATGTATATATTCCAATCAAAACACGGAAGTGGGCGGAGTCTGTGTCAGGTGTTGATTCCCTTAGCTCTCGAGACGTTTCCTTTACCCTTTACCAAGAATGACCGCGTGTTTTTACGTTCCATTGGACTGAGGGTTCCTGAAAACATCGTGAAAATCTTCAATTCCTCGATTTCCAAATATGTTTTCTCCATCATAAACGAGTAGCTTCTTTTGGCCCACATAGTATTGTTTGCAAATATTTCAACAAGGATTGATTCCTGATTATGTGGTATTCAACGCCGTTTTCAACATTGTTTCGGTTATAATGCGACGGCCAGTGCACCTATCCATGCCTTCTTGAAGTCGCTTGTTCTTTGCACAGTATTCTTCCCAGGCCACTGGCTGCTTTCCCGCGTGACCAATGTGGAAACAACGATCAGCGTTGAGAGAGGAATAAATCATGTTGCATTGACCATCACAGAAGTCCGGAGAGATATTTGCCGAGCTGGGGATTCGAACCAACAACTCCACTGGTTTTCAAAGAAAGAGTTAATTGAATAATAGAAATGAAAACATTGTTTCGATGGTATTTTACGTCGTTTTCAACATCTTTCCAGTCCAGGGGACAGTTCTATTCAAGTGTATCAGGGATCTCATATACAGTATATATACGATCCCGGAGTGTATCTTGGGTTTGACAGACAAAGCAATACAATATGATCAACCCTTTACCATCCTCTGTTTTTACAACCTTGAGGAAGATGACCCTTAAACATCGTGGTAAAAGTAAAAAAATGATGATTCCCAAATTTTTCTACCTTTTTCCAGGTTTTCTTTTCTACGACTGCCACCATTTGGACCGTATTTTATCTGTTGTCTGTCAATTCTTTCGTTCTAAGGACGGTTCAAACATTTTGTCCTTTGGTAATGACATTTCCCTAAACTTTCAAAATAATTTAAAAAATGGTCATACTATATAGCAACACTTCACTTATAAATTCGTGTAATCCAAAGGTTTTACAACAGAAGGCTAAGGCTCTGTGTCTTGTCCTTGGTTTTTATCACGGAAAACCCAGCCCTTCGAGTGAGGTTCAAATCTGAAGCCTACAGGCTTGGAACCCTACTCCATCAAGAGTAAGCAATGCGGTACCCAGATGGGGCGTAGCCCTGGTTTATGGAATCATTACGTAATCAGAAGTAAGACTTCTGTGTAACAAAATTGTAGACGTGTCCATACTGAAAGCATCTGAAGAGAACAAACTAAATGTAGGTCAAACAATGAAATTTGTCTTTGAAAAAAACAGAAAAAAAGCTGTTTGAAATGGTGAAAATGCTAGTTAATAATATTTTCTCCTTTTCCAATAGTGTTGTAAAGGTCCTTTATCCCAGTCAAGGTGTAGCATTTGGGGGTGGTTGGGGCGGGGTCGACTTAAGGGAAGTAACTCTTAGAAAAATAATATATTAATCGGTAAGATTTACAAACCTTCGTATATACTTCAATTTCATTGTCAATTATAGGAATGGTGTGGGGGTAGAGTGCCAGTCCCTCATATCACAAGTTCTGCGTTTGAACCCAGTGTTTTGTACTTGTGGCATGACTTAGGTAGAGACCGTGGTTGTCATGTGATTTGAAAAAAAAAAAGAATTCCTCAAATACAAGTATTTGGCTTCAGTCTTCTGGTGTGTCTTACTTAATAAGTGGATGTGAAATACAGGTTTGGAAATGACCTTTTCAATGTATTTTAGCACTGTGATTTGGGCAGTTCCTAAGAGTGACCGTGCTCTTCAGAACCTTTGATGTGAGGAGAGGTTGATGCTGTACCACTACATCACATTATTTGCCAAAGTTTGGGTTTCAAATTCCTTGATAAATACTAACACCATGACTTGATTGAAGTTGTGTTTATTTATCGTAGCCACTGGTTGCCCATATGGGCAATGCCACTTGAAGGCTTTTAGTATTGTTACGGGGGATAGTGCAGATAAAGGACAAAACCTGTTCTAAGTTACCCCTGGTTCTTTAAAATGCTCGGTGTGTAGCACCATCACACAGGACCTCGGTTTAAATGTCTCATCCAAGAAACTATTAGTAATTTTAGATGGCCAGCCGTGGGAATCAAACCCACACCCTCAAGTGACCCAAACCATCATGTTTATGAGTCCTACGCTCAACCAGCTGAGCTATGCCGGCTGGTCCCCACTCCATGACTTGTGTTGTGACCCTCCTTATTAAGTGATTTGAACCAAAAACCTGTGATAAGAGTATTGGATCTCAGTCACTGAGAACACCTACACTTACACTCAATGTAAAAAAATGGTATCAAACAAAAAAAAAGAGTAATTTGGGGATTTCTTTTTAGTGTGAAAATATTGCTAGCTGTTGTCACTTGTTCCTGGAGAAACAAGGATATCCTGTGGGTTTAACTCTTTTCCACACAATCCTGCGTTGTAACGACCTTGAAGAAAGGAGGCTTTTCTTTAACCCTTTACCACACAATCCCAACTTTTAACGACCATGAGAAAGAAGCCTTTTGAAAACATTGTGGGAAAAGGAGAAAATGCTGGTAACCAGCATTTTCTCCTTTTCCCACAATGTTTTCTACCCTTCCCAAACCAAATTTCAATTTTTTAGTCACCTTTATTTTGTTGTCTGCAAATGCTTTGAATTTGGACCAGTCTAAAATTTTCTGGTGAGGTAAAGAGTTAAATCACTGTTTGATTGTATGGTGTGTAATGTGGTTTTCAACATTATTTTAGTTATATTGAGGCATTTACTCCTGTCCATGCTTTCTTGGAGATTTTTTTTTTCTTACCAGTACTTCATGCAATATCCTTCCAGAGCCACCGGCTGATTTCCCACATAAGCATCATAGAAACAATGATCTGTGTAAAAAAGGAATCTTGTTGCTATGATGTTTTTAAAAGCCGACCTCCTTGGGGTCATTATAGTATAGGTTACGAAATACACAGTTGAAAATACATTCCAATGAAGGAAAAGAAAACAATACTTGTAAGTAGTATTGAAAATACTGCGTCAAAAAGGAGCAGTAGCATTTTTCTCCTTTCGACACTATGTTTTCTGTCCTCTTAAACCTGTGAAAACATGGGCTATTGTTGATGGCATAGGTCAAGATCAGACTGCACAGAGCATGTAGTCTGCTCTTGAATCTTTATAGTCCACTTATTTAGCCAAGTATGTGGGGTAAAAAAACTTCTGAGTTTCAGTGGATTGTATTTCAAGCTGTCAAAAGAGTTCAAGTTTATGAAATTGGCACTGGAAAACTTTAAGACAATTTCCGCATTTTAAGCTGTTACCACACAATCCCATGTCTTAACGACCCTGAGGTAAAGGCCTTTTGAAAAAATTGTAGGGAAAAGGAGAAAAATGCTGGTTACATTTTCTCCTTTCTCCACAGTGTTTTCTACTCAAAAACAAACAAATTCCATCATTTTGGAAACATTTGTCATCTGCAAATGACTTCAGTATGGACTTGGCTCAGATTCTGTCGTATGGTAAAGAGTCAAGCTAGGTCTAACAATGTTGTTGACACAGTTGACTGTCTAGTTAGTGTTGTCTGCTAGAGAGTAAAGCACACAATCCTGACTTTTAACGACACCGAAAGATAAAGGTTTTGGAAAAATTGTGGGAAAAGCAGAAAATGTAGGTAATCAGCTTTTTCTACTTTTCCCACAATGTTGTCTACCCTATCAAAGACAGAAATTGTCTTTTAAGCTACATTTCACTTGTTATCTCTAAAAGCTTTCAATTTCTTTTAAATGAGATTTGTTTATTTCCATTAAATGCATTCAAAATGGACAAGTGTCAAGTGGTTGAACCCCATGGAAAATGAAGAAAATCAAATCATCAGTTTAGGAAAAGAAGTCATTTAAGGAGATATTGTTGTTTATGCAACAAGGGCCACATTATTGGTCCCATTTCTTTGAAATTGGCTTTTTACAGTAACTATATTCTAAAGCACTTTTAAATTTGGCTTGATTCCCAAGAAAAGGTTTCGAGAAATGACAATGTGATTCTTTTCCTCCCATTTCTTTGAAACTGGCTTATTACAATTACAATAACTATATTCTAAAGCACTTTTCAATTTGGCTTGATTCCCAAGAATAGCTTTCGAGAAATTACACTGTGATTCTTTCCCTATTTGTTCATCATGCATACTTATTAACCCTTTGCCGCACAATGCTGACTTTTGACTACCCTGGGAAAGAAGCCTTTTGAAAACATTGTGCTAAAAGGAGAAAATGCTGGTATCCAGCATTTTCTCCTTTTCCCACAATGTTTTCTACCCTGTCAAAGAAATATCACACCATTCGAGCCACAATGGTATTGTCGTCTGCAAATGCTTTCAATTTGGACAAGGCTAAAATTTTGTTGTCTGGTAAAGGGTTAAGCTTTTTTGGTGCTGTCACCCTGACTGGCCTTGTTTCCTACCTAGTTCATAATGCCCCCATTTCCCACAACTAAAAAAGAAAACAAAGGAAAAAAATGAAACTGAAAAAAAAATGTCTTCCTTTCATTGCAAATTCAGGATAGATGTTCCCAAAATACTGATCAGTCACTGACAGTAGAGGAATTCAGGCCCTAATAGACCTCTTGATTTTTTAAGTCATCTGTTACAAATGTGATTATGGGGGAAATGGGTGACAATTTTGATATTTACTCTTTCCATATCATAGACGACACTAGAAGCTTTTGTGGTCAGTGTAGATCAAGATCAGACCGTACAGAACATGCAGTCTGATGTCTGATCTACACTGTCTACTGCTATATTCTAGATTATGACTGAACTGTCTCTTAATCTTGCAGAGAAAATGTATTTTTAGCCTTTGAGAAAATGCAATTTATTTATTCAGTAGTGAAAGAGTTAACTATACAGTCTCTAAGGTTTTAGATGACCCTATAAAGATTATCATTGAAATTATCCATCAATTAATTCAGATAACCTCAATAACCCTTCATCAAATGAAAAATTTAAGATTTCTCCAAATTGAAAACATTGGCAGACATCAAATTTAATGTAGCTCCAATTTTGTGATATGTCTTCCAAAGGGTAGAAAATTTTGTGTCAAAAAGAAATGCTGGTTAACTCTTTACCAAATGACAAAATTTTGGACCATACCACATACAAAGCAGTTGCAGACAACAAATTACATGCAGCTAAAAAGATGATTTCTGTCTTTAATATGGTAGAAAACATTGCTGGAAAAGAAGAAAATGCTGGTTACCAGCATTTTCTCCTTTTTCAACGATGCTTTCAAAAGCCTTCTCTTTCAGGATTGTAAAAACTCAAGATTGTTTGGTAAAGGGTTAAACTGGTAAGCCTTAAAGTAACAATAAAGGCCAAATGTAAACAAAGCAGGTGTTTAAATGAATTTGAATTTATATCATACCATTTAAAAGTATGGAAATTATTGTGAAGATGACAATCTGTCATTGTAGGTTCAGTCTAAGTGTTAGTCGCTGACAGAGGAATTAATTTCAAAACCAGGTTAAAACCTGTGAGGTAGCTGTGTCTTTTGTTTACTTTTTGCCTGATTTTAAAATTCTTTTTTTCTGCCAGCGACTAACATATGGCTTGACCACATGAGAATAGACTGTCATCTCCACAATATTTTCAATACCTTCAAATGGTATGATTTAAATTTAAATGTATTATGACACCTGCTTTGATATTTTGGCCTTTACTGGGCCTTTAAGCATATGTAGACTTCCTATCATACTACTAGATATTCAAGAAACTTTGAATCGAAGGACATGCCAAAGGTCTTCCTGGTAGATCTCCTACAAAAATGTAAGAAAAAAACTTTACTCTACACCAACAACAGAAATTTGGACTGTCCATATCCAGAGCATTTGCAGATGAAAAATCAAATGCACCTCAAATAATTATATTTAGCTTTACAAGAATAACAGATTTTGTGGGAAGGGCAGAAAATTTGCTTACCTGTATTCTCTTTTCCCTACAATGTTTTCAAAAGCTCCTTTCATAAGGGTTCTTAATACATGGGATCTGTTTGTGAAGGGTAAGTGGTTGGTGAACTATATCAAACAACAAAATTTTGGAATTTTCCAAATTGATGGGATATGCACAGAACAAATGTAGATGCATCTCAAAAAATTTGATCTGTCTTTGGAAAGGTAAAAAACATTGTAGGAAATGATTGATTGATTGATTGATTGATTGATAAATGGTATTTAAAGCCATTTTCAACATTATAACAGTTATGTTGCTGCGGCCAATGCATCAATCCATGCTTTCATGGAGTTTTTGTTACCAGTACTCCGTACAATATTCCTTCCAAGCTACTGGCTGCTTTCCCATATAACTATCGCCAAAACAATGGTTAGCTGTGCGAGAGGAATGAATACTGTCACAATGACTATCATCAATCCTAGGAGAGAAATTGGCCGAGCTGGGGATTGAACCAGCGACCCTCTATCCTCAAGACATGTACGCTACTGACTCAGCTACCAGGGCTCGGCTATTGTAGGAAAGGAAAAAATGCGGCTAACGAGTCTTTTCTCCTGTTTTCCAATGTTTTCAAATGCTTTTTTTCATAGGGTAGTTAAAACTCGGGATCATTTGGTAAAGGATCAGTGGATGATAACAAGGTCAAATTGTAGGTAGTCTAACCCAATACCACACAGAAATAATTTTGTATAACCCTTGAAAACATTGTGGGGAAGGGAACAGTTGCCAGCAACAATAATTGTTCCTTTTTCCACACAAGTCTTCACAATCATACAGGTTCCTTTCCTCCAACCATTTTTCTTTGTGGTCTATGCAACAGTTTCTTGTCAGTCTAAAATTAGCCTTTATAATTAAGGCTTAAATTAATCAGTGTCTGATACATGTACCTTATTAACTCTTTATCAAATGACAGAGTTTTACACTTGTCCAAATTCAGAGCCACTGCAGACGACAAATTACATATGGCTCAGTTGATGATATCTGACTCTAAAAGGGTAGACTTTTCCAAACTGAAGAGATTTACAGATGGTAAATTTGATGTATCTCATATGATTGGATTTCTCTCACATAGTTAGAAAACACTGTGGGAAAAGGAAAAAATGCTGGTTAAAAACCTTCTTCCCTAGCATCTTTAAAGTCAGGGTTGTTTGGTAAAGAGTTGAAATACTCAAACTTGTGCACATTTTATTTGTAAAATGACTGAGACAGTTGGTATAGTAGGTTGTGCTTCATCAATATAAGTTCAGATTAGTGTCCTTTTGAGATCCATTGGATATAAGTGCATATAAATTGAGTGTTTTTCTTTATTCAAAACTCTCCATTCTCACACCCCTGTTGGAAAAGGAGAAAAACAGGTTAACAGCATTTTCTCCTATTTGAAATATGTTTTCAAAAGCCTTTTAGTTTGGGGTTGTTAAAAGTCAGGGTTGTTCAGTAAAGAGTTCAATGAAGAATGGCTCCCTAAGATGTGGCAATGCATTTTAAAGAAAACGCAAATAGAAATGAGGCTAATTTCAACATTGCATGAAAAAGAGTCTATTGAAAAAAGCCAACTGAAGTAGTTCATTGCGAAATTCAAAGGAAACCAGCATGCGAGGCATAGAAAGAAGGAAATGAAGTAGTTCATTGCGCAATTCAAAGGAAACCAGCATGCGAGACATAAAAAAAGGGAATGAGACTTGTAAATTGACCAAACCTTTGTATATTTCTAAATCCTTCAGACTGATTTACAGTCAGAAATACTTGTTTGACAATCTTAAAAAAAAATTCCTTGTGATGGAAGGTAAAAACAGTTGCCTTGATAAACAAGGAACAGAGACTGCTGATGATGTAGATGAACTCTTCAACCTACAGGATGGTGAACATTTCGCACAATATTCTTCTCAAGCCACTAGCTGCTTTCCCACATAACCATTGTCAAAACTGATCAGCAGAGAGAGAGGAGTTTATACTGTTGCAATGACTATCATCAATCCTGGTAAAGAAATTGGCCCAGCTGGGGATTCAAACCAGGGACCTGATGGTCTTAAGTCCCGTATGCTACCGACTTCCCTTCTCGAGCTTGGCTCAGTACATATCAACAATCTTAACTTAAACCCCTAGATGAAATTCAAAGACTAGCCTTCTGATTAATGGTGCCATTTTAGCTGAGCCAACTAGAAGGCTAGCCTTTATATTTAAAATTGAATTTTAGAATTTGTTTATGAAAAAAAAGCCTTGGATGTTGTGCATAATGCAGATACTGGTGATAGTGATGACAATAACAAAGACACTAACAGCTTTATGATAGCTAACCAAAATGGGGTCAAAGACAAGGAAACACAAGATGACCACAATGAGGTCATTGTCCAGATTGATGAATCACACACAGAGGTGAAGGATGGAGGCTGGGGATGGATTATAGTTCTTGGATGTGTCTTGCTGCGTGTTATTATAGGTATGTCAGGGGATGGAATTTCCTTTTCTTTTAAGTGTCACCCCCTACGGTATTGACTGGAAACAAGATGTACATAGCTATAAGTGCAGTAAATAACTAATTGAAAGTTTGCTTTGTCAAAAGTTCTGTCTTTTGGGAGGTTTCCATCTAATGGTGTGACTCAATGCACAGAAATATTTCATTATACTTTACCACACAATCCTGATTTTTAACCACCCTGAGAAAAGATGGCTTCTAAAAATAATGTGGAAAAAGGAGAAAATGCTGGTAACCTGCATATTCCCCCATTTCCCACAGTACTTTCTATTTTTCCAAAAACAAATTTAAAATTTTTGAATCGCATTATTATTTATATTTTGTTGTCTGCAAATGCTTTGAATTTTGACAAGTCATTAATTTTTTTTCATTTAGTAAAGAGAGTCTTGTTCAAGAACGAGTTTCTGGTAAGGCCATATTCACTAGCCATGCTAACATGAATTTCAAGATTACCCATCTGATAGGATAAGACAGGGCATGTCAGCCAATCATGTGTTTAGTCTTAAAATTCAGATCAAGAAATGAACTTGAAAATATGAATGATTAATGAATACATTGGTGAAATTACATCTTAACTAATATCAAACTCTGTCATCTGGTAAAAGTTTTAACCCTTTACCAAAATTTATAATCCTGTGTTTTCACAACCCTGAAGAAGAGTCCTTTTGAAAATGTAACAGTTCTCACAAATAGCCTTCCAAGGCAGGGATCGAACCCGGGACCTCAAGATCCCAAGGCGAACGCTCTACCACATGGCTTCAAAAGCTATACTACATAACCTCCCGCCATATGAAGATTCATCCACGAATCCTTCAAGTACTGTTATTCTAATTCTCAAATAAGTGGGTTTTTTACGGTGGGGGCCAATATAACAATTGTGACAAATAACCTCCTGAGGCAGCGATTGAACCTAAGACCTCAAGGTCCCAAGGCAAATGCTCTACCACATCGCTACAAAAGCTAGCTCTATAGCAAGGCAGTATAAGTGTCCCCTTGTTGCCTGCAGATACTTTCAATTTTGAAGAGTTGAAAAATTTGTCATTTGGGAATGAGTTAAAGTCCTTTAAATGTAACACAATGGGAAAGTTCTAATAATTATATGAATCCCAATAGTTGCCAACTCAGTTAAGAAATAATTGTACAGCTCATTAATATCTGTATAGCAAAGGATTGTTGGTGACAAGGGTAGAAAGTTAAATTGTTTATTGAAGAAAAAGGAATGAGAGCAATTTTGTTTTTTTCTTCTGTAGGTGGGATTGGTCGCTCTGCTCCACTATTCTATGTCAAGTTTCTGGACAGATTTGGTGGTAGTGCTGCCCAGACAGCATGGGTGACATCTTTAGGTGCCACTGTACGTCTGTTGGTTGGTGAGTTGTCTGTGTGTACAATATACTTGTACGGCTTCAGTTCTTGTTCATTTAACTCTTTACCATATGACATGAATGGTTTCAGCTCTAGTCCATGTAACTCTTTACCATATGACATGAATGGTTTCAGCTCTAGTTCATTTAATCTTTACCATACAACATGAATGGTCTGAGCTCTAGTTCATGTAACTCTTTACCATATGACATGAATGGTTTGAGCTCTTGTTCATGTAACTCTATACCATTTGATTGATTGATTGATTGTATGGTGTTTAACGCTGTTTTCAACATTATTTCAGTTATATCGCGGCGGCCAGTGCACCTATCCATGCTTTCCTGGAGTCTCTTTTACCAGTACTCAGCACAATTTTCTTTCCAAGCCACTGGCTGCTTTCCCACATAACCATCATCGAAACAACGGTCAGCGGTGGGAGAGGAATGAATCCTGTCGCAATGACTATCATCAATCCTCGGAAAGAAATTGGCCGAGCCAGGGATCGAACCCATGACCCCTTGTTCTCAAGTCCTGCACGCTACCAACTGAGCTACTGGGGCTCGGCTCTATACCATTTGACGTGAATGGTTTGAGCTCTAGTTCATGTAACTCTTTACCATTTGACATTAATGGTTTGAGCTCTAGTTCATGTAACTCTTTACAATATGACGTGAATGGTTTGAACTCTAGTTCATGTAACTCTTTACAATATGATATGAATGGTTTGAACTCTAGTTTATGTAACTCTTTACCATTTGACATGAATGGTTTGAGCTCTAGTTAATGTAACTCTTTACCAAATGACAAAATTTTTAACTTGTCAGAATTGAAAGCATTAAATTTTGCAGACGACAAAGTAAATGCGACTCAAACATTGAAATTTGTTTACTGGAGGGTAGAAAATATTGTGGGAAAAGGAGAAAATGCTGGTTACCAGCATTTTCTCCTTTTCCCACTTTGTTTTCAAAAGCCTTTTTCAGGGTTGTTAAAAGTTGGGATTGTGTGGTAAAAAGTTAAACACTGCATGCATGAAGATATACTGCCCCATCTAACTAATTATCATGAAAAACATCATTTGACAATTTATTTTCTTCATAGGTTGAAACCAAAAATAATCATATACTTTCAAGTACAACAAAAGCTGTGTAATCTGAATAATGATTGCAGCTTCTAGACTAAGTTTCACAATATGATGTGTAACTTTTCATCAGTGGTACCTTGATAAAAACCACACATCAAATTACTGCCAAATCAGCTTCACCTATATTGTAAGTGGCTTACCAAGCTATTGGTATAACTTGGTAGCCAACCAACAAAGCTGGTTTTAAGGTCTGTATGCATACATACATGGCTTTGGGTCAAGTCAGAGTGCAGTTTTAACCTTAAGTTGTGAAACTATGAAGTAGGTACTTACAATGAATATTGCAGAGTAAAGCAAGACTTAGTGTTGATGATGTAGCCGTCTTTTGGTTTAGTTCAAACACTGCATATTAACCACTCATGATGAATGCTTTCTGAAAACCTTAACCAGTTCTTGTGTTCTGATGTATGTCGCTGTAAGGGTTGACTTCGGCCATCAGGGAATGTGACGTATCCTGGACCATTGATGTGAAAGCCCTGCCCTCTACCCCAAGACTACTGCCGCCCATGCCACAGCCATCTGTTGACATATATAGCTGTGCTATTTTTGTTCATGTATTCTTTATTTTCAGGCCCAGTTGTGAGTGTGCTTTGTAATCGTTACTCCTGTAGAAAACTGGTGTTTATTGGTGCCATATTGTATATTGTTGCCATACATGTCAGTGGTTATGCCACAAGTCTGACTTACTTATACATGGTATATGGTATTTTGGGAGGTAAGTGTTATACATAACCGTTATGTAAAATTATACTGGGTGTGAATGAAACCTCTTGGTGTGTCATTGAATAAATTTTTTTTGAAGTGCTGTTTTAGCTTGTTTCTTTTTAAGTTGTAGCTCATAGACTGACTTATACAATCTCTGCTGCAGATGACTTTTAAAACCCTTTAAGTCTTTGTTTCATTTTCACTTAGTTTTGCATTTTTTATAATAATGGCAGCAAAGAGGTCGCTGCAATTCACAGTTACACTTGGCAGTCTTAGTCAGAGGACCTTTTATACCTGAGTAAAAGTATTCCCAGGGCAGCACAATACCATGTTGCCAGAATGAACTTTTAGGCAAAAACAGAATGATGCAGAACAAAATCTGTAAGTTTTTGCTATTCTGTTCATGAAGAAAATGTCAAGGTATTGCCATAGCCCTATGGTCATGTGCATTTTCTTGACTTTTGTGTGAAAACTTTGACATTTTCTGATATCTCTGTCATTACTGAAATATTTACGTAAACATCAAGCTGGTTGTTAACCATCTAAGGGACCACATACCAGAAGGGCAAGCAACCTTCAAAATATTTTTGATACTGTTATGCCCCATGTTTAACTTTATTTCACAGAAATAGTCACTGCTGCCAGGTTTCTATTTTTTGTAGAAATAGACTATTCAAACATAATATTATGAACCTTGGGTTTAGTCATGTATCGAGAGAACTGTCATTATTACTGAGAATAATTCTGTAACAAAGTACAAAATTTTAAAATTGTCTACATTGAAAGCCTTTTCAGATGACAACATAAATGTAACTCAAAAATTGAAATTTGTTTTTGAAAGGGTAGAAAACATCGAGGGAAAAGGAGAAAATGCTGGTTACCAGCATTTTCTCCTTTTCCCACAGCGTTTTCAAAAGTCTTGTTCTTCAAGGTCTTTAAAGCATGGGATTGTTGGGTAAAGACATAATTGAAAGAAAGTGAAAGTTTATGAAAACTGATTTTAACCCTTAAAGGGCCAAAAAAACCTAACAGACAACTTCAGTCAAAAAATAAGACCCAAATAAAATGCAGTTTCATAGTTGTTTTTGTCTTTAAAGATTTAGCAAAGCGGACAGTGTAGAGCAAAGACCACACTACACATGTTTTTGATATCTGATCTTGATCTACACTGACTACAAAGGTTACCTAAGAAAGTTATGAAAGCGGCTGTATGGGCAAACAAACTTAAGCCCCATCTATTTGCCATTTATCTTCACACAATAACTTCGAAATTTAGATACTTTAAAATGCACAATATTGACATATTTTTATTTATGTTCTTTACAGGTTTAGGAAGAGCATTTTTGCTAACACCCTGTACCATTCTTCTCAGCCAATATTTCAGTAAAAAGGCAAGCCTGGCATTCGGGTTGGCTTCTTCTGGGTTTGGTTTAGGAGGTTTTATAGCAACCCCTGCGATTGAGGCCATGTTCCAGTTTTATGGATTCAACGGGACTTTTGTTTTACTCAGTGGAATTGCCTGCCATCTGTTTATCTGTGTGACCCTTTTTAAGTCACCAGAAAAATGCCAAAACAACATCAGTTCAAAGGGTTCCTTAGAAATGTGAGCATCTATTTAATTCCACTTTTTAATTCCACTATCATTCTATTACAGTGCCTAAACCACAAACTCAACCGTTTGCTGCAGGCTGAAATTACAAGTACAATCCATTGAAGCTCTAAAAGATGTTTATCTTACAGGTTTAACCTGTATCCACAGTTTTGACTACATTGAGATAGATGGCTCTTGAAAATATTGTGGGAAAAGGGGGAAATGCTGGTAACCAGCATTTTCTTCTTTTCCACAATGTTTTCTACCTCAAAAAAAAACAAGTTTCAGTTTTTGGGTCACATTTATTTTGTCTTCTGCTAATCTCTCAATTTTGACAAGTCTAAAATTTAGCTGACTGGTAGAGAGTTAACTGAACAAGTGGATATTACAAGATACAAGATCAGATTGCATTTGTTGCAGTCTGATTTTGATACATGTCATCTGCAAAAGTTGATTCTCACCAGTGGCCCTAATAGAGTTATATCCATATATCCATCCTTGCTTAACCATTACCCACACAATCCCTTCTTTTAACAACCCTAAAAAAGGGGGCTTTTGAAAACATGATGTGAAAAGGAGAAAATGCTGGTAACCTATCATACACAAAAACTGTTGACACACGTCTAATTTGTTGTCAGCGAATGTTTTCAAGTTGGACAAGTCAGAAATTTGTCATTTGATATGGCCTGCAACACGCGAAAAGGGGCATTCGGACATTTGCGTAAAGTGTCGTCTCGGATTAGCCTGCACAGTCCGCGCAGGCTAATCCGAGACGGCACTTTACGGCTACACTAGATTTTGTGATACTGCGCAAAACAGAAAATTACATAAAAATGGAAAGTGTCATCCGGATTAGCCTGTGCGGACTGCGAAGGCTGATTCGGAACGACACTTTACGCAAATGTCCAAATGCACCTTTTCGCGTGTTGCATGCCATATAGAGTTCAGAGCTACCTTTATCAGAGATGCATTTTGATGCGTTTTTCTCCTTGAAGCTATTGATTACTCTCTTTTTAAATAATCTGCTAGTTTTTTACAGAAGGTTTTTGAAAACCTAGGTATTGATAGGAAATGTTGGTAACCTGTATTTTCTGCTTTATCCACGGAATTATTTTAAACATTTTAAAAGACGAATCCCATCATTAGAGTTACATTTACTTTGTCTTCTGCTGATGTTTTTAGTATGACCAAGTCATCATGAGTTAACCTTTTTCCACACAAATAAAACCCTAATAAGACCACCCTAAATAAGAACCCTTTTGAAAACATTGTTGAAAAAGGAGAAAATGCTGGTTACCAGGATTTTCTCCTTTTCCAGCAATGCTTTCTACCCTTCATAAAACAAAATCAATTTTCCAGTCACATTTGTCTTCTGCAAATGTTTTCAATTTGGACAGGTCTAAAATTTTGTCAAAATGGTAAAAGGTTATATCAGAAAAGCAATAGAGACATTATAAAGACATTTATTTTTTTCTTCAGAGAAACTAATGAAGATGAAGTGGAACTCACAAATGAAAGAAATATTCTGACATCTCGCATATCTTCTACAGGAAGTGTACATCTTCTTCAGAGATCACATAGTTACGAGACTGACCCAGAATCCTTTAAAGTGAAGAATGGTGAAATACCACAAAGGTCTTCTATTAGGAAAATCATAAATAGAATTAAAACTTCTGTAAAACAAACATCTAAAAATGAGACAAAGCAGAAATGGATTTCATTTTCTATTCTAAAAGATATACGATTTTTGACCCTCTGTTTTGCAACATTTCTTTTCTCTGTGCCAAGTAGTGGTGTATTCTTAGCAGCCCTGGCTGGTGAGAGAGGAATTTCAGACCTGGACAGTGCATACTTATTGTCTATAACTGCAGGTTGTGATACTTTTATACGGGTAGCTTCTGGTTTTGTATTGGACTTAAAACCAGTACGGCCTTACAGACCACTCATCTTTAATATAACTTCATTTTTGCAAGGAATATCTTTTTTCTTGTTACCGATGGCTGGGAGATTTTGGCAGTTTGCCTGTTTGTGTGGATTTAGAGGAATGCTCATGGGGCTCAAGGCTGCTCAGAGGTCAGTTGTGTTACTGGATATTCTGGGTGTTCAAAATTTACCCAGTTCCTTTGCATACCTGCTCACTATTCAAGGGATAGGAACCCTAGTTGGACCCCCGGTGTCAGGTAAGTTCTCCTGTTATGTATTTTTCCAAAGCAATCTAGTTTTCATACCAGCTTTGTATTTTCTCTTGGGGAATAACTGAAGATAAAAAAAAAAATTGGCCCATGTAATGAACTTAACCCTTTACCACATGATCCCGACTTTTAACGACTCTGAGGAAAAAGGCTTTTGAAAACATTGTGGGAAAAGGAGAAAATGCTGGTAACCAGCATCTTCTCCTTTTCCCACGATGCTTTCTACCCTATCAAAGACAAATTTTGTCACTTGAACCACCTTTTATTTGTCGTCTGCAAATGCTTTCAATTTGGATCAGTCTAAAACTTTGGCGTTTGGTAAAGAGTTAAATGCATTTTGGTGTATTAGCTGATGTACAGCTACCATATCTTTTTTGTGTACCTCTAATATCTTTAGGTAATGTAAATCTCGAAAAACAAATATTAGAAATTAGAGGGACCCAGGGACATGTACAATAATTATAACCATTTGGAGGGAATCAAGATTTCATCATGGAAAAATGAAATTGAGCAACTGTGTTAGTTTGTTCTATAATTGTTTCAAACCTCTCTTTTTTCTTCTTCTTATTATCAAACAATCTGAATGTTCAAAAACCCTGAGGTAGATGGCTTTTGAAAACATTGTTGGAAAAGGGGAAAATGCTGGTAACCAGCATCTTTTTTTTTTCCAGAAATATTATCTACGCCTTTATTCTAGAAAAGCCTAATTTTTCGCCATCTGATAAACAGTTAACCCTTTACCAAACAACAGAATCTTAGGTTTGTTTGTATTGAAAGCATTTGCAGACGACAGAATAAATGTGACTGAAGAAATGAAATTTGCGATTGGAAGAGTAGAAAACATCGTGGGAAAAGGAGAAAATGCTGGTTACCAGCATTTTCTCCTTTTCCAACAAAGTTTTCAAAAGGCAACTTTTTCAGAGTTGTTAAAAGTCGGGATTGTGTAAAAGGTTAAAAAGGGGCATGAATGAGAATAAGACAAATTTCATTAAAAATTTTCTTTTCTGTGTCATTGCCAGGTTTTCTCAAGGACTATTACGGGAAATATGACTATGCATTCTATTTTGGAGGTGTGGCTGTACTTCTTGGCTCATTTGTGTTGGCTTATGGGAATCTACGAAACTGTCTCCAGAATAGTGCCAAAGGAACCAATCTTTAGATTTGTTTTTATCTGACAAGTACAGAATGAAACACTCTTTGTAAGCAATGACTCACCTGGATATCAAACACTGAATAGTAAGGCTTTTGAAAACATCATGGGAGAAGAAAAAATGCTGGTCACCATCATTTTGTCATTTTCAAACAATGTTTTCCACCCTTTCACAAAAAAATCCTATTATTTAATTTTGATTCAATTTGTCATCTGCAAATACTTTGACCAAAAGTAAACTCTTTACCAAACCACAAAATTTTAGACTTGTCAAAATACAACACTTTTTCAGACAGCATCTTAAATGAGGCTCAAACAGTGACATTAGATTGTAAAAGGCAAGAAAACACTGTGACAAAAGGAGAAAATGGTGTTAACTAGCATTTTGTCCTGTTTCCAAAATGTTTTCAAAAGCCTTCTTACCTTGGGTTGTTGAAACAAGATTGTTTAGTAAAGGTGTTAAATGATTAAATTTTTGAAATTGTGAGCTCATAGTTATCCACAGTACAGTCATTTAGAGAGTTCGAGACTGAAAGAGAGAGAGAGAGAGAGAGAGAGAGACAGACAGACAGAGACAGACAGACAGACAGACTGAGACTGAGAGAGAGAGAGAGGTGCTCTTAAATGTACATTTGCATATTTACCAATTAATGATCTCTCCACTTTGAGAATATTTGAATTAGTTTTACATTTAAACACTTATGACTTTCAACAATGATCTGTTGGGGTGATTCCTTCATTTCCCACGCTGTTTTCAGAGGCCCATGGTCATAAAAAAGCTGGACCCTGAATATCGAAACTTCACGACTGTTTTTGTCAAAATTTCTCTCCACAATCTAGGACAGTGTACATCAGATTGTTAGTACTTGTATGTAGGAGAAGTACATGTATGTGGAATTTGTGCCCGGTAGCAGTTAGTGGATTTATTTAACCCTTGGAGTGCTGAATAAACCCTGGGGACATTTTCATCCTAGAAATAAGACCCAATTAATTGCAATTTCATGGTTGCTTTTGTCTACAGTCTTTCTGCAAAGTGGACAGTGTAGATCAAAGATCAGACTACATGTTTTGTGCAGTCTGATCTTGATCTACACTGGCCGCAATGGCTCTTTAAAGGCTAATCCTTTGTAACTTTTAGTCAATCATTGTACTTTGATGAAATTTGTAGCATTTATCAATGAAAGGTCCAATGATATGAGTAGTATAGGAGGGTCGTCTGTACCCCTGCCAGGCCAGGGCAGGGGTCTAGACGACCCTCCCTGAGTGCCGTACATCACCACCCCTGAAAAGAAATTTGTCCTATTCTACCACCCTGAAAGAATTTATCCCTTGCAAAAGTTCACAAAAGGTCCGAAAAGTTGCGAGTAAGCGATAAAGTCCGAGATTCCGCATGAAAATGTTACTATAAATAGAATCATAGCATTCAAAATGGCGGCCTTGTGACTGACAGTCTGGGTAAAAATCCACCCAAAGAGACTACCCTGAGTGGATTTTTCTGCAAAAAAAGGCAAAAGGGGGGAGCATTGAGTTGGACTTAGTTTTTTACCCTATGGATGATTTTTTTCTCTTTCTAAATGTCTGGACATTAAGTTGGACTTAGTCTTTTTCTGCAATTATGAATGATTTTCTCTCTAAAAGACTGAGCACTGAGTTGGACTTAGCTTTTTTCACCCTATGAATGAATTCTCTTTTCTATTTGTCTAATCATTGAGTTGAACTTAGACTTTTTTTACCCATATGCTATTAGGATTGCTTTATTGTTTTACTTCTATCCACTACTTGACCTTTAAGTGGTTTCTCTCTAAAAGCCTGGCCATTGAGTTGGACTTAGACTTTTTTCTGCATCTCTATGTATGATTTCTCTTTTCTAAAAGGAATTTATCCCTATATCACTGAGTTGGACTTAGCTTTTTCTTCATCTATGTATGATTTTTTCTTTTTAAATGTCCGAGCACTGAGTTGGGACTTAGTTTTTTCACCCTATGAATGATTTTCTCTCTTTCTAAAAGGATGACCATTGAGTTGGACTTAGTCTTTTTCTGCAATTATGAATGATTTTTTCTTTCTAAAAGACTGAGCACTGGGTTGGACTTAGTATTTTTCTGAGTTTTTTTACTCTTTGCAGTATAACTCTCTGGAGTATAACTCTTTTGGAGTGCAACTCGTCTAAAACAAGTTTGACAATTTGAAGAAATGACAATTTTGAAGAAAGATAGAACTTTCGTGGTAGCTGGTTAGTCCTGAAAAGGACTGTTGGGTTAGCTCTGAAAAGAGCTGTGACAATTTGAAGAAATGACAACTTGAAGATAGAACTTTCGTCTGACAGCTTGAAGGTAGAACTTTCGTCTGACATCTTGAGGATAGATCTTTCGTGGTAATGGTTAGTCCTGAAAAGGACTGTTGGGTTAGCTCTGAAAAGAGCTGTGGCAATTTGAAGAAATGACAACTTGAAGATAGAACTTTCGTTTGTCAGCTTGAAGGTAGAACTTTCGTCTGACATCTTGAACATAGATCTTTCGTGGTAATGGTTAGTCCTGAAAAGGACTGTTGGGTTAGCTCTGAAAAGAGCTGTGACAATTTGAAGAAATGACAACTTGAAGATAGAACTTTCGTCTGACAGCTTGAAGATAGAACTTTCGTCTGACAGTTTGAAGGTAGAACTTTCGTCTGACAATTTGAAGAAATGACAATTTGAAGAAAAGATAGAACTTACGTCTGACAATTTGAAGAAAGGTAGATCTTCCGTGGTAGATGGTTAGCCCTGAAAAGGGCTGTTGGGGTGGTCCTAAAAAAGGACCTGGTTTGGAGGTTGTGTTTTTAAGCACAACCTCCAACCTTTCTGCACGCCGGACAGCTACTTGCAGCCCTCCTCTTCAGCCTTTTTAGTTGCTGCTCATCCAAGGCGAAGTCCAACGAGAACGGTGGCTCGTTGTCACTATCCCAGCACTCGGTCTGGGGCACGACGAACTCCTTCTTCTTCTTTTTTTCTTTGGATGCCAGCTGTGCAAGTTTGGAAAAACTCATGTCTCTCAACGCACACTCCATGTTGCAGCAACTTGAAGAGAATGAATGATGTGCGGGAAATGCCGCTGGGTTTTATAACTTTTCAGACGGATTGAACTAGTCGACCCATGACGTCATTTTCTCCTATGTTTTTCCCGCGTCGGCGTTTCATGCTGTTTTGGCTCCAAATTAATGTTATCCAATCAGATTCACCGTTGTTTTTCTAATACTAAATGTTTTATTGTTGACCAACCCGCGTCGGTGTTTCATGCTGTTTTGGCTCCAAATTAATGTTGTCCAATCAGAATCAACGTTTTATTTCTAATACTAAATGTTTTATTGTTGACCAACCCGTGGCTTTGTTGCATTTTTTTGTTGTTCGGGGGTTAGAAAAAACTAGAGTTTGACTATTCTACGACTTTTTTTATTGTAAATCTTTTGAGTTTTTTGACAATTTTAAAAAAGATAGAACTTTCGTGTTAGATGGTTAGCGCTGAAAAGAGCTGTTTTGTTTTGGAGGCTATGTTTTTTCCACTTCTAATGGCAACACCCGAAATTCACTTGGCAAATGGCTAAGATGATGTCAGGCGTTGTCTTTAAAAATAGTTGAAGTAATCTTTCGCTGAGATCTTTTGTAGGGCTGTGTTATAGGTTGTAGTTGGTTTTGTTCCTCCTCTCCTACGAAGTGAGTGTTTAGTTGTAATAACTGTTGACCTGCATTTAGATATTCTTAGAGAGTCTCACGTAGTTGATAATTTATCTCCTCCATATTGATACTGCTTCCGAATATTGACACTGCTTCCGAAGTGCTCGTTAGCTGAGAGCCAAAAAATGGTGAATGTATGAAAATAACGCTGGTCTTTATACGTTTACAGAGGCTTGAAATTTTTAAAGAGCTCGGGTCTGGCAGAAACCACATACATTTTTTCCATGCTGCGTTTCATGCTAATATAGCAAAAAAAGTTATGAGACGATGTATGGAAAAAATGTAGACAGAACAAGTCTTTGGGAAAAAACAGAATGAAGAGCTCTATTGTTTTTGAACTTTTATTTATTGAAAAGAACTAAACAATGAAACATTTTTTTTGCAAAGCATCATAAAAAATTTCTTGACAATGAAAAAATTTCTTGACAATGAAAAAATCACAAGGAAACATTTTTTACAATACAGCATAAAAACAGAATTAATCGCAAAAACAGTATATAACAAATTTTTTACAATGCAAATTTCGCAAATACCACGAGTTTCATATTTGTTTTCATATTCCTACCGTTTTGTTGTTTTTTCTTGGTTGTTTTCGCTCTGTCTTTGGTTTTTTTCGGGATCTTGAAATCAACGTGATTATCAATGTTTTTCCCGTATTTACCCTGGCCTGTCAATATTGGTGTAGTCGGTCTTTGATCAACTCGCTGTTTCTTGTGGAGATGGCTAGCATCTTCCTCAGATTTCCGTTTTGTTGTTTTTCTTGGTTGTTTTTCCTCTGGTTGTTTTTTCTTTGGTTGATTTTTCTTCACAACACTTACGATAGAGTCCACTAACTTGTGAAGATTGGATTTATCAAAGTCGAACTCCACAGGGATCTTCACAGGAGTTGTTGAAATGCACTGATCCTGTTGACGTAGTACCTCGATATTTCTACTGAGCTGCTCAGTACTTGTGCTTAAAGTTTTAATTTCCTCCAAATGTCTGTTTAAAGTCTCCAGCTGATCTATGATTCGGATCATCATGCTATCTTGTTTCAAATTTAGCTGCTTTACCTCTTCATAAATGTTGTCAAACACCGTCGCTGGAATGATAGTTGTCGAATTTAACTCCGGTGCTGGATTGGTGATTGTCGAATTTATAACTGATGAAAGAACGTCTCCATTGTTTTCCACTGGTGGAAAATCGTCCAAGTTGATTTCATCTAAGTTGTGCTTCATATTGAAACTGCCTCTGAATATTGATACTGCTTGCGAAGTGATCGTTAGCTGAGAATCAAAGAAATGGTGTTTGGTATGAAATAACGCTGCGTTTTTATACGTTTACAGAGGATTGAAATTTTTAAAGAGCTCGGACCTGACGGAAAACACCAGGATTGAACTGTGTCACACCGAATTAGGAGTGGTAAAAAACACCAATATAACCATCGATTTAATTGGGCAATGTTAATGAAACGCCGACGCAGGAAAAAACATAGGAGAAAATGACGTCATGGGTCAACTAGTTCAATCCTCCTGTAAAGCTATAAAGCTCAGTGATATTTTACATAAAATCATATTTGTTCCAGAATGGTTCGAATTCTTGTATGCCCTCACTGTGCAAGCAGATGTCTGATAGAGTGTGGAAAATGTTTTACCATACTTGAGTATCTTGGACAGAAACATAACTGGGCAGATACAGATGAAGGATTTTACGATGATGATGAAGGTTCATCGACTTGTTGCGAACACTGTGGGTGTGAAATCATCCCGGTGGATCGGACGGAGGAGTCGTAGAGCTGAATATCAATGTGAGATCCTTTTAAAAAGCCCTTTTCAGGGCTAACCATCTATACGAAAGATCTTTCTTTCTTCAAAATTGTCAAAAGTAAAAAAAGACTTACAGTCACAACTAGAAAAAGTCAGAAGTAAGAAGTAATTATTTTATATTTTTTATTTCAAAAAAGAACTTATGTACAATGAAAAAATCAAATCATGAACTGTAAAAACAAAAAAATGAATGAACTGTAAAGACAAAAAATGAATGAAAAAATCAAGTCAGTCTTTTTGTTTAAATTCAATATTGTGTCGAAATCTTTTTTCACTCAGTATGTTTTTCTTTTTTTCTTTGGGATGTCAGATTCACATTTGGTTTTACGTTTTCTTTTCCTATCGTTGTTTTTTAATACCACATCTGGACAGATTTTATCCTCGTGTTTTGTTGATTTGTAAAAGAAACAGTTCTTTGTTACTCGTTTTTTCTTCTTTTCGTTGTTTTGCTGTTTTTCCTCTCCGTACGAACAACCCGCTTCTGCAGAAAAATCGTTGTTTTTTAGATCCAAAGTTTGTTGTTTTCTTAGATTTTTTCGTAATGTCTCTAAATCATCTGCTATTTTGCAGATTTCTGAATCGTTGATATCCGTCGTGTCGCTCTGCATGTCTACGGTCTGAGTTTCAACCGATGACGATGTAGCTTGTGGTGAACTTTTTTTCCATGTATTTCCACTGCAGAATGAATTTAGTGTGCCGACGAATTTTATATCTTTGAGACCATCAACGTTGTAAAACGATGGTAAAATCTCAATGTCGTGACTGTGCGGATTCACGTAGACAAAAACAATTGTTCCTAGCTGATTTTCTTTTTCTGGACATTCTTTGGCTCAATGTCCTGCTTCGTTGCATGTGAAACAAATATTTGTTCTCTCGCCATTCGTACCATATCGTTTGTCAATCGTCGCTTGATCCAAAACTCTGTAGCTGGTAGTACGGTAAACATCTTTTTCTTCTAAATGTTGCAGGGATAAAAATGATCCCACATAGTTTCCGATATGTTTAACATTATACTTTGATGGTATATTGCTGATCTCATAATCGTGGGTGTATGGATTAACATACAGATACACCCTCTTTCTAAGTGGTGATGTATTTTGCAGCTTTAACTCGCTCATATTTTTTTATCAGCTGTACTGTTTGAGATTGAGTAGGAGAATGATTAGATTTTCACAACTATCGTCTCTATTTATACACTGTTACAACGGAGAGGCTATATAAATTGTCAGTTTTTTCTCACTTCTGCATTATTGTCTTTTCACTCAGAGCTAAAACGATGGGTAAAAGAAAAAGAATAATAACCTATTCAGACAGCGAAAGTGACGATGAGGTGTTTCCACCAACAAAAAAGAAAAAAACTAGACCTTTGAAAGAAGAAAGTGACGATGAGATATTTCCAGCAATAAAAAAGAAAAAAACTAAACCGTTGAAAGAAGAAAATGACAGCGACGATGAAAGTATCAACTCTAACTTAGACATGAAAAGTCTATATGATTTAACAGAAAAGGGAAATAAGAAGTCAAGAAAATTTAAAACAGAATCACATGTGCTGATGCTGAGTTTTAAGAAATTTGAAGAATTAACACCTCAGAGACTACTTGGATTATTTGACGATGTTACCCATGAAATCATTCGAAAGTTAAATGCTAACCCTACGGACATGATTAGAATTACCATCAATCATCCTTCGTTGGAAATAGGAATCCATATTCCTTTTTTAGCTGCAGACCAGTTACAAGGTGAAACTATGCTGAATGAAATTGAACGAGTTTTACAATCGAATACAGATTTCGTCTTGAACGATGGATTAATGACATTTGACATTACACATACAATACCACCAAGTGGTAGCGGAAAACAAAAATATAGATCGTCAGAATTAGATTCGAAGATTTTTGCCCAGAAGAAGCAATCTATTATACAAATTGGTAATCATGACCAACTATGTTTTGCAAGAGCTGTTGTTGTGGGAATTTGCTACAGTGAACGTGAAAACACCGAAGTATGGAATAGAAAATGGCGTCGTATTTGTCGTTCAAAACGCCTTTTTCAAAAGACTGAAGCTGAGAAATTGTTAAATGAAGCTGGAGTTTCACCAAACCAGTCTGTAGGAATTGATGAATACAAAAAAATTCAAACATTCTTGTATGAAAAAGGCTATGTCATTAAAGTTCACCAACAGCATTCAAAAGTGGAAAAAATATTTAAACATCCAGAAGTGAAAGCCAATAGTAAGATTATACATTTGTACTTTCATCAAAACCATTATGACTACATCAAATCTATCAAAGGTTTTCTTAGTTGTGGATATTATTGTGAGTTCTGTGATGTGGGTTACTCTAACCGAGAAAATCATGCTTGTTCAAATATCTGCAAAGGTTGTTATCGCAAAGGAAAATGTCCATCAGAATCAAAAGAATATGTTTGCAGTTATTGCAATAGACGGTTTTTTAGTGCTGAATGCTTTGAAAATCACAGAAATGTACAAGGTAAAGAAAAGAAATCCATTTGTGTATTAGTAAAACTCTGCTCGAAATGCGGTGCACAATATCATGACAGAAAGAAAAATCATGTTTGCAATGGAAAGAAAAGATGTCATATTTGTAAGAGAATTGTTAACTTTTCTCATCAATGCTATATTCAACCTTACCAAAGTAAGTTGAACCATGACAGCGATGACCAGACGAGTTCTTCTGTAGTCAAAAAACCACAGTTTATTTTCTTTGATTTTGAATGCAAACAAGACACAGGCGTACACATCCCGAATTATTGTATCGCACACAGAGCGTGTGATGTATGTATCGATAAATCACTTGATTTTCATTGTTCTACATGCAGTGAATTTGAAGAGGGCCGGGAAGTTATTTTTCAAGGTGAAGAAACTTTGAGTAAATTTTGCAACTGGCTCTTTTCAAAACATCATAAAGGGGTTACGGCTATTGCCCATAATTTCAAAGGCTATGACGGTCAGTTCATTCTTGACTATATTGTCAAAGTTGGGTTAAAACTTCCAAAATTGATCATGAATGGAAACAATATTATGAAGTTAGAACTGAATGGTGTACGTCTGATCGATTCTTTCAATTTCATGAGTTTTGGTTTGGCAAAATTTCCACCCACCTTTGGTCTTCAAGAAATGAAAAAAGGTTACTTTCCTCACTGGGCAAATACAGATGAATTTTGGAGTTACATTGGACCCTACTTGGATATGACTTATTACAAACCCGACTCAATGTCTGAAGGGGCTAGGTCAAAATTCATAGTTTGGTATAATGACAAAGTTCGAAATGGTGAGGAATTCAATTTTCAGAAGGAGATGGAATTGTACTGTAGGTCAGATGTTGATATCCCCAGACGAGGGTGTGCTGAATTCAGAAAGCTGTTTATCGAACAGGGTGGTATTTGTCCATTTTTAGAGGCGATTACCATCGCAGATGCCTGTAACAAGGTGTGGCGAAGCAAATATTTACCAGAAAATCAAATAGCTATCATTTCAAGTAAAGACTCATCCAGACGTCGCTTTTCTATGAAAGCGATACGATGGGTTCAAAGCGTTGCTCAGGAAAAAGGTATTATTATTCAGCATGCAAAAAATGGTGGTGAAGCTCAAATCGGGAAATATAGTGTAGATGGTTTTCACCGTCAATCAAACACTGTTTATGAATTTCTTGGGGATTTGTATCATGGTTGTCCTGTATGCTATACAGATCGAAAACAGATCAATCCTATTAATGGAAAACCCATGTCTGAATTGTACGAACGTACTTTTGAACGTATAGCAGATATCGAAGAAATGGGATATAATGTGGTGTACATTTGGGAACACGAATTTGATGCTAAGATGAAGGATAAAGAGTACAAAAAACTCATTGAAAAGTTATATCCACATTGGGACCCTATCGATCCGAGGGATGGTTTGTCCGGGGGAAGATGTAATGCAATAAAAATTGGATATGATGTTGATGAAAAAACCAACAAGGAAATCAAGTACATCGATATCTGTTCTCTATACCCTTATGTTTGTAAACACAAATCCTACCCTGTAGGTCAGCCAAAAATTTTGTCTGCTGAGAATATTGATATGAACAATATTCGGCAATATGAGGGATTAATCAAGTGTAAAGTTCTACCTCCAACTGATTTGTTTCACCCCGTTCTCCCAGTTCACTGTAACAACAAAATGATGTTTCCACTATGTATGAAATGTGCAGAAGAAAGCTCAAACATTTGTAGACATGGTAAAGAAGAGAGGGCTTTGGTCGGAACTTGGGTTACTTTTGAATTATTCAAGGCTCTTGACTGCGGTTATCGATTATTGCAAGTGTATGAAATTTGGCATTTCAATTCTGTGTCAGATCAGTTCTTTAAACATTATGTGGACAATTTCTTGAAAATTAAGCAAGAAGCCAGTGGTTATCCAGATTGGTGTCAATCAGACTCAGAAAAAGATCAGTTCGTTTGTGAATATGAGAAGGTGGAAGGTGTTCGTCTTGATCCAAGTTGTATTCAAAGAAATCCTGGGAGAAGATCATTTGCTAAGATTATGTTGAACTGTCTTTGGGGAAAATTAGCTCAGCGTGAAAAAATGACCCAGACGGAATACATCAGTGATCCGTCTAAATATTTTGAATTAGTCACCAATCCCAAGATCATTGTAAAGCATGTAGAAATCTTTGACGAGAACTGTTCATTCATCTTGGTTAACTATGAATCAAAGTTGGAACATATTGACACCCACGCTACAGCCAATGTGGTAGTAGGTTCTTACGTAACAGCTTATGCAAGGTTGGAATTGTACAGCGTTCTTGAAAAGTTAAAAGATAGAGTTCTGTATTTCGATACAGATAGTTGTATGTACATTCACGACCCTGAATTATGGAATCCTCCTATTATTAACAGCCGGTTAGGAAAATGGACTGATGAAGAGCCTGCTTGTAAAATTACTCAATTCAGAGGACTTGGACCTAAGAATTATGCTTACAAAATGAAAACAAAAGATGGAAAAGAGATAAGCAAATGTAAACTAAAGGGGATTACTCTGGATTACAATACAAAACAGGTGCTAAATTTCGATACATATTCGAAATGTGCTTTGGATCGCACAATAGAAATCAAAATTCAGTATGATTGTAGAATTAAAAGACACAGAGATAGAACGGTTACCAGTGAACCACAAACAAAAACGTTTCGTTCTGTATACACCAAGAGAGTTATTTTAAATGGTACTGATACTGTACCCTATGGTTATAAAAGTTTGAGAAAATAATTTCATATCACATTGTTGTGTACCAATCAGTCAAAGTAAGTCGGGGAAAAAATATTACCCGTTGGTCAAAAAATAACAATCATGTTACCGTTACCAATAGAACTACGTGAAAAAATTTATGGAGAATTTGTTCAGCAGCATACGCTTGATAAACGAACACAGCTTAATATTAAATTTTTCTGTGTGAAAATTTGGATCAAAAAAATGTTTAAATGGGCTGCAAAAGGAGAAAAGTCATACAAAGTGTATGACATATTCAACTTTATAGCGATGATGGTGGACGATTCGGGTTTTGATCTCGATCTCAAGACTCATTTAGCAGATAGCTGCTTGAAAGACAATGTTATTAGTAAACTGTTTCGATCCACAAGTCGATGGACATTTTTTATCATAGGAAGAACAGAAGAAAGTTTTCTTAACGTTGTGAAAATGAAATCAGTTCTATTTGACTTTTACTTACGGTACAAAAAAGGATCTGTTCATGATTCCTACGGAGAAACAATGGAAACCATGTCAGGGTATATTCTATTTGATAGAGATGTTACAGAAGAAGTAGTGAATTCAGCTCTTTCAACAAAAGACGCTTATAGACATGTTGCTCCATTCATAGGACTACGAGATTTCGACGATATGGACAGTGAGTATACAATGTTTTTGGGGTATGACCAATTGCATAAAGACATTACGGAATATGAAAACAAATGTGAATCTCGTGGTATTTGCGAATTTGCATTGTAAAAAATTTGTTATATACTGTTTTTTGCGAATAATTCATTGTGAAAAAATAATTCAGTGTGATTTTTTTCATTGTGATTAATTCATTGTAAATAATTCATTGCAAAAAAAATATTTCAGTGTGATTTTTTCATTGTGATTAATTCATTGTAAATAATTCATTGTTAAGAAATTTTTTCAGTGTGATTTTTTTCATTGTTAAGAAAATGTTTTTTATGCTGTATTGTAAAAATGTTTCCTTGTGATTTTTTCATTGTCAAGAAATTTTTTTATGATGCATTGCAAAAAATGTTTCATTGTTTAGTTCTGTTCGGTAAATAAAAGTTCAATAAATAAAAGTTCAAAAAAACAATAGAGCTCTTCATTCTGTTTTTTCCCCAAAGACTTGTTCTGTCTACATTTTTTCCATACAGCGTCTCATAACTTTTTTTTTGCTATATTAGCATGAAACGTAGCATGGAAAAAATGTATGTGCTTTCTGCCAGGTCCGAGCTCTTTAAAAATTTCAATCCTCCTTAAACGTATAAAACTCGGCGTTATTTTCATACAATCACCATTTCTTGATTCTCAGCTAACGATCACTTCGAAAGCAGTGTCAATATTCGGAAGCAATATCAATATGGAGGAGGTAAATCATCAACTACGTGAGGCTCTCTTAGAGTATCTAAATGCCGGGCAGCAGTTATTGCAACTAACCACTCATCTCGTAGGAGAGGAGGAACAAAACTAACTACAACGTATAACACAGCCATACAAAGATCTCGGCGAAAGATTAGTTCAACTATTATTAAAGACAACACCGGATATCATTTTGGTTGATATCGAATTTGGGAGGAAGATTACAGCATGTCCTATTTGCCAAGCGAATTTCGGGTGTTGCCATTAGAAGTGGAAAAAACACAGCCTCCAAAAACAAAACAGCCCTTTTCAGGGCTACCCATCTACCACGAAAGTTCTATCTTTTTTTCAAATTGTCAAAACTCAAGAGATTTACAATCAAAAAAAGTCATAGAATAGTCAAACTCTAGTTTTTCTATCCCCGAACAAGAAAAAATGCAACAAAACCACGGGTTGGTCGACAATAAAACATTTAGTATTAGAAATAAAACGGTGATTCTGATTGGATAACATTAATTTTGGAGCCAAAACAGCATGAAACGCCAACGCGGGAAAAACATAGGAGAAAATGACGTCATGGGTCAACTAGTTCAATCCGTCTGAAAAGCTATAAATCTCGGCGATTTATTTTCCATACATTTCATTTTCACAATGGCTACGATAGCACCACTTCTTGGTACTTGGATGGATGCTGAGCGAAAGTTAATAAGAGCAAGGAGGCAAATCGTCTTACTTAAACAACGCTTAGCTGGAGTGAGAAGACGATACGAGAGGGCTGAGCTTGCTAATAACAGGGTGTTCTGTTATAACCTTCGGATGAAGGAACTCATTATTTAGGGCATGCTTGAGATGTATTTTCAGTATGTTATTTCAAAAACTGAGCAGGTGACCCATCTTTTCCGCGCGAAAATCACCGCTGAAAGGAGTGAGTCAGACAGCGAATCGACTGATGCTGATACTGAATAAACATTTTCAAAAAATCAGCTCTTCTCAAAAAACAGCCCTTTTCAGGGCTAACCATCTACCACGAAAGATCTATCTTTCTTCAAATTGTCATTTCTTCAAATTGTCAAACTTCTTTCTTTTTAGAAGAGTTACACTCCAAAAAGAGTTACACTCCAGAGAGTTACGCTGAAAAGAGCAAAAAACTCAGAAAAAAGACTAAGTCCAACTCAATGGTCAGACAATTAGAAAGAAAAAATCATCCATAGATGTAGAAAAAACTAAGCCCACCTCAGTGCTCAGACATTTAGAAAGAAAAAATCATACATAGGTGAAGAAAAAACTAAGTCCAACTCAATGCTTAGACATTTAGAAAGAGAATTCATTCATAGATGCAGAAAAAGACTAAGCCCAACTCAGTGCTCAGACATTTAGAAAGAGAAATCGTCCATAGATGTAGAAAAAAGTCTAAGTTTAACTCAGCGATATAGGGACAAATTCCATTTAGAGAGAAAAAACCATTCATAGGATGAAAAAAACTAAAAAAGTGATCCATTACACATATAAAACACTAAACTCTTGATTATTTTTCTCATTCACCATTAACTTTTCGTAAAACCTGAACCAGGATCCCACAATGTTTGGATTAACATTTTTTCTCTTATTGCTCTTCTGGTTAGAAGAAAGAGAACGTTTCAGATATATCAGACATGAAATTGAGCATCTGATGCAAATGCTAGATAAAATGGAATCAATCAAAAGAAAGAGAGGAGGATAAAAAAGTGCATTCTGTACAAAAAAAGCAACCCTTTTCAGGGCTAGCTATCTTAAATAAACATCTTTCTTTTCATTTTGTCAGAAGACTCATAATCAGAAAAAAGTCATAGGTTAGTTAAACTCTAGTTTTTTCTAACCCGAACAAGAAAATGTAACAAAACCACGGATTGGTCAAAAATAAAACATTTAGTATTAGAAAAACAACGGTGAATCTGATTGGATAACATTAATTTGGAGCCAAAACAGCATGAAACGCCGACGCGGGAAAAACATAGGAGAAAATGACGTCATGGGTCGACTAGTTCAATCCGTCTGAAAAGTTATAAAACCCAGCGGCATTTCCCGCACATCATTCATTCTCTTCAAGTTGCTGCAACATGGAGTGTGCGTTGAGAGACATGAGTTTTTCCAAACTTGCACAGCTGGCATCCAAAGAAAAAAAGAAGAAGAAGGAGTTCGTCGTGCCCCAGACCGAGTGCTGGGATAGTGACAACGAGCCACCGTTCTCGTTGGACTTTGCCTTGGACGAGCAGCAACTAAAAAGGCTGAAGAGGAGGGCTGCAAGTAGCTGTCCGGCGTGCAGAAAGGTTGGAGGTTGTGCTTAAAAACACAACCTCCAAACCAGGTCCTTTTTTAGGACCACCCCAACAGCCCTTTTCAGGGCTAACCATCTACCACGGAAGATCTACCTTTCTTCAAATTGTCAGACGTAAGTTCTATCTTTTCTTCAAATTGTCATTTCTTCAAATTGTCAGACGAAAGTTCTACCTTCAAACTGTCAGACGAAAGTTCTATCTTCAAGTTGTCATTTCTTCAAATTGTCACAGCTCTTTTCAGAGCTAACCCAACAGTCCTTTTCAGGACTAACCATTACCACGAAAGATCTATCTTCAAGATGTCAGACGAAAGTTCTACCTTCAAGCTGACAGACGAAAGTTCTATCTTCAAGTTGTCATTTCTTCAAATTGCCACAGCTCTTTTCAGAGCTAACCCAACAGTCCTTTTCAGGACTAACCATTACCACGAAAGATCTATCCTCAAGATGTCAGACGAAAGTTCTACCTTCAAGCTGTCAGACGAAAGTTCTATCTTCAAGTTGTCATTTCTTCAAATTGTCACAGCTCTTTTCAGAGCTAACCCAACAGTCCTTTTCAGGACTAACCAGCTACCACGAAAGTTCTATCTTTCTTCAAAATTGTCATTTCTTCAAATTGTCAAACTTCTTTTAGAAGAGTTGCACTCCAAAAGAGTTATACTCCAGAGAGTTATACTGCAAAGAGTAAAAAGACTCAGAAAAAGACTAAGTCCAACCCAGTGCTCAGTCTTTTAGAAAGAAAAAATCATTCATAATTGCAGAAAAAGACTAAGTCCAACTCAATGGTCATCCTTTTAGAAAGAGAGAAAATCATTCATAGGGTGAAAAAACTAAGTCCCAACTCAGTGCTCGGACATTTAAAAAGAAAAAATCATACATAGATGAAGAAAAAGCTAAGTCCAACTCAGTGATATAGGGATAAATTCCTTTTAGAAAAGAGAAATCATACATAGAGATGCAGAAAAAAGTCTAAGTCCAACTCAATGGCCAGGCTTTTAGAGAGAAACCACTTAAAGGTCAAGTAGTGGATAGAAGTAAAACAATAAAGCAATCCTAATAGCATATGGGTAAAAAAAGTCTAAGTTCAACTCAATGATTAGACAAATAGAAAAGAGAATTCATTCATAGGGTGAAAAAAGCTAAGTCCAACTCAGTGCTCAGTCTTTTAGAGAGAAAATCATTCATAATTGCAGAAAAAGACTAAGTCCAACTCAATGTCCAGACATTTAGAAAGAGAAAAAAAATCATCCATAGGGTAAAAAACTAAGTCCAACTCAGTGATATAGGGATAAATTCCTTTTAGAAAAGAGAAATCATTCATAGAGATGTAGAAAAAAGTCTAAGTCCAACTCAGTGGTCAGGCTTTTAGAAAGAGAGAAAATCATTCATAGGGTAAAAAGACTAAGTCCAACTCAATGTCCAGACATTTAGAAGGAGAAAAAAATCATCCATAGGGTAAAAAACTAAGTCCAACTCAATGCTCCCCCCTTTTGCCTTTTTTTGCAGAAAAATCCACTCAGGGTAGTCTCTTTGGGTGGATTTTTACCCAGACTGTCAGTCACAAGGCCGCCATTTTGAATGCTATGATTCTATTTATAGTAACATTTTCATGCAGAATCTCGGACTTTATCGCTTACTCGCAACTTTTCGGACCTTTTGTGAACTTTTGCAAGGGATAAATTCTTTCAGGGTGGTAGAATAGGACAAATTTCTTTTCAGGGGTGGTGATGTACGGCACTCAGGGAGGGTCGTCTAGACCCCTGCCCTGGCCTGGCAGGGGTACAGACGACCCTCCTATACTACTGATATGTGACCAAGTTTTACTATTAAAATCTTTGTAAATAGTCCAGTTATGGGAAATGTCTACAACTTCTAGGATAACCCTCATACATCCAGTCCTATCTCGATGTTGGCTGTCAACAAAAACAACTCAAGTTAACAAGTTGTACTGGTACTAAATACTCCAGGAGAATTGTGTTCATCCAAATTTTGAAATACAATTTAACTTCTTACCAAAAGACAGAATTTGAGGCATGCCCAAATTGGAAGCATTTGAAGAAGACAAAATAAATAAGACCCAAAAATTTATATTTGTTTTTGGAGGGGTAGAAAACATTGTGGTAAAAGGAGAAAATGCTGGTTACCAGCATTTTCTCCTTTTCCCACAATGTTTTCAAAAGCCTTCTCGGTCAGGGTCATAAAAACTCGAGATTATGTGGTAAAGGGTTAAAGAAATTATTTTTGTTGACTGATTGATTGAATGGTGTTTAATGCCGCTTTCAACATTATTTTAGTCATGTCACGGCGACAGTTCACATATTCATGTATTTTCTGGGTTTTACCAGTACTAGGCCAAGGCTCTTGCCCATGGACACTCCAACGAAAACCCCAGTGGATCCAGTGCGGCTCGAACCAAGGGCCTCCAGATTATGAGTCCCACACTTTACCACTGAGCCATATAGGACCCCCAATTATTTTTGTTATTGATATAATAATAATAAAAAAAAGACTTGGTTTGCAAACACACTTTATCAAAAAGTTGGTATCAAAGTGAAACAAGGTAATGAATGAGACACAAGCAAAAAAAGTAACAAGTAACAAAAGAAGTAGCCTGGGTCTAGGCAGTTATAATTTCTTAATTAGTTTGTATCACGCTCTCTTAATCGCTGTCTGTTACAGATCATTGGCAGCTATCTGTTTATCGCTTCCATTATTATTACTGCCTGTGGACATTCGAGGGTCTATCCATGAAGTAGATGTCGCTGGGATAGGTCTTCGAATGTCCCCAGGCTGTCATTTTTGACAGTGTAATGTCTGAGTGATAGAAAAGGAAAAAATGAACCGACTGGAACCCAGGCTACAAAAGAAGGTATAACAAACTTGTTTGAGTGAAAAGACTTAACTCTGTAACTCTTTACCAAATGACAAAATTTTAAACTTGTCCAAATTGAAAACATTTACAGACAACAAATTAAATTTAGCCAAAGTGATGATTTCAATTTTTGAAAGGGTATAAAACATTGTGGGAAAAGAAGAAAATGCTGGTTACCAGCATTTTCTTCTTTTTTCCAAAATGTTTTCAAAAAGCTTCTTCCTCGGGGTCATTAAAACAGGGGATTGTTTGGTACAGGGTGAACAAAGAAGCAAATGCTGGTGCACCTTTTCCTACAACGTTTTCAAAAGCCTATTTCCTCCAGGTTTTTCAAACTTGTCATTGTTACATGTAGGTAAATGGTTAACAACTTTCAACAAAACATTATCAAAAAATTTTTCAAAATAAGAGTTACGACAAACCTGTATCCAAAGGATCTTGCATTTTTTCTACAAAAGGAAGAAGGGCTTTTGAAAACATTATGGGAAAGAGAAAAGATGCTGGTGACCAGCTTTTTTCCCTTTAACACATTGCTTTCTGACCTTTCAAAAAAAATCCTAACATTTGAGCCACATTCTATTCGTCATCAGCAGATGCTTTCAATATGTACAGGTCTAAAATTTTGAATGGGGCTCAAAACTCATGCTCTACCAGAATCTTTTCTGGATTGGTTGTTACTAGCATTTTCTTCTTTTCCCACAATGTTTTCAAAAGCTGTCTTCAGGGTCGTTCTTACTCTGGACTGTGTGGTAAAGAGTCAAAAAGTCTTCTATATAAGTAACTAAACATGCCAACATGAATTATGGATTAAATGAAATATACACAAAAAATATCATTGAAAAAGATAGACAGTGCAAATTTGCCAGCAAATAGGAAGTGGCCCTTAGAATAAACATGTCTACACTTTTTGCTACAGGGGTCCTTAAAATAAACATGTCTATATTTTAGACAAATCACAAATTTTTATTCATTCATTTGTTATCAGTACCAAAAAGTAGGTAAAGCCAGCACATTCAGCTACGCTGAAAAATGAGAAACATATCTATATTACAGCAAATAAACAAAACAAACAAAAAAGAGCAAGGTAACAAATACATCTAAATGTTGTTTAACTCTTTACCACAAAATCCAAAGTATTAACTACCTTGAGGAGGAAAGCTTTTGAAAACATTGTGGAAAAATGAGAAAATGCTGGTAACCAGCACTTTCTCCTTTTGCCACAATGTTTTCTGTCCTTGGAAAGACATACTTTTTCATGTAAAATTTGTTGTCTGCAAAATTAATGCTTTAAATTTGGGCAAGTCTAAAATTTTGTTGTGTGGTAAAAAGTTAACTCTTTAAGCGAAAAGTATATAAAGTTGAACTCCATCAATGAATGAAAATACAATCTACTGATACTCAGACAGATTTTGAAGCATGACTAGACAAGCAGACTGTGCAGTCTGATCTTGATTCAAGCCGTCTGCAAAAGCTCCTTTGTTTGCTTATGGCACAGAACAGGATAACACATCTTAATTCATCTCAAACCAAATGTATGCAAAAAAATTTTCAATGCACACACAACAATGTATGGGAATATCCTTCACTCTTTACCAAACAACAAAGTTTTAGACTTATCCAAATTTAAAGCATTTGCAGACGACAAAATAAACATGACTCAAACATTGAAATTTGTCTTTCATAGTAAAGAAAATATTGTGGGAAAAGGAGAAAATGCTGGTTACCAGCATTTTCTCCTTTTCCCACAATGTTTTCAAAAGTCTTCTTCCAAAAAGCCTTAAAACTCAGTTTTTTAAGTAAAGGGCTAAACAAATTTACAACAATGAGATAATAAAACTTCAGGGAATGCCAGCATATGCCAAAACATGAAACTCAGGATTGTGTGGTAAAGGGTCAAAGAAATATCAAACGACGATAAACATGTAATAAATTTCAAGGGAATGCTAGCATATGCCAAAATATGTTTGGTTTGTTGGCATATCCTGAAATAATTTGTTTTAGTGTAAAGGCGTTTCAAACATCTATAGTACATTATTATAAATATCATCTTTCAACTAATATCAATAACCAAGAAAAAAAGAACTGTCACAAAAGAGTGACTTAATCTTAAAGCTCACTTTCACTACTTTAATTCCCTTTGCTGTCAGTGTAGATCAAGATCAGGCCACATAAAATGTGCAAGCTGATCTAAGATCTACACTGTCCGCTTTGCTGAAACACTACAGTCAACAGGCAGCCACTAATTGCAATTATCTGGGTCTAATTTTAGAATGAAACTTCATTGGGTTAATGTGGCACTTTCAGGGTTAATATCCTTGACAACTGACTTGAGATTTCAAGAGAACAGTTGTTAAAGTCTAATGGGCATAGCCGACAAGAAGATCATGCATGTGGGTGCCAATATTCTGCTGCAGTTGCTTGATTTTCAGTGAAAATTCTATGTAAAAAAAAAAAGGGGGCATGACTGTGTCAGAAATATTTTGACGATTACCAGTCCTGTCGCTGTTGCATCAGTTCCCCCTTTTATTAGTTATAAACCAGCCTTCAAAAATAGCTGAGAGGAACATGTCAGTGCAAAGGGAGACAATCTCAAACACTAGCGTCAGAAAAATTAAATCTGGCACAGCTACAGTACCTTGTAAATAAATGTTTGAAGTTTCAATGCAACGACAGCAAAATTTGGGGATAAGTTTAGGACACAAATATTGATGAGAAGGAATGTACACAGACGGATAGACTGAGAGGCTTGTTCAAGTATAGCTCTAAAAACCTTCATTTTGAAATAATATAACAATCATCAAACATATTAATTTTTACCACATAATGATACAAACATAATATATTATGGCATATACATAGGAATATATTATGGCACATTCATAGGAATAAGCACATAAAGTGAAAAGTCTGTAAGAATTATTTAGATGATCAAGCACACACACAAAAAAAACAAGAGGGCCATTTGCCCTGAACCACTCACCTGAGTAAAGTCATCTACAGTTGGTAAGCTGAAGAGATCCTGGTTTTGATAATGTAAAACACACAAGTGTAAGGGACCTACTTTTTGACCCGGCATGACCAAATTTTAAACTTGTCCAATGTATCATTGAGACAAACATTCTGACAAATCTCCATGACTACATGTATCAAAATTAAATTGTGGCCTCTATAGTGCACAAAAAGTTTTTCCAAGATTTAACCCTGTGACCTACTTTTTGACTAGACATGACACAATTTTGAACTTATCTAAGATATCATGGGACAAACATTCTGACCAATCTTCATGATTATCAGGCTGAAATATGGCCTCTGGAGCGCAAACAAGATTTTTCTAGGAACCAATTTTTGACCCAGTAACCCATTTCAATTTTCTCCAAGATATCATCCAGACCAACATTCTGACCAAGTTTTATAAATACCAGGCTTTAAATGTGGCTTCTAGGGTGCAAACAAGGTTTTTCTAGGATTTGACCCAGTGACCTACTTTGTGGTCAAACATGACCCTATTTCAAACATATCAGAGATTTTATCAGGACAAACATTCTGACCAAGTTACATGAGTATCAGGCTGAAAATGTGGCCTCTAGAGTGCATGCAAGGTTTTTAAAAGATTTGGCTAAGTGACCTACTTTTAGAACTAAGGTGACCCTATTTCAAACTTGTCCAATATATCATCAAGACAAACATTCTGACCAAGTTACATGAGTATCAGGCTGAAAATGTGGCCTCTTTAGTGCACACAATTTTTTTCTAAGATTTGGCCCAGTGACTTACTCTTTGACCCAACATGATGCAATTTCCTATTTGTCTGAGATATCATCAAGACAAACATTCTGACCAAGTTTCAAGAGTATCAGGCTGAAAGTGTGGCCTCTAGAGTGCACACAAATCTTTTCTAAAATTTCATCCAGTGACTTACTTTCTGACCCAACATGACCCATTTTTAAACTTGTCAGAGATTTTATCAAGACAAACATTCTGACCAAGTATCATGAGTATCTGACTAAAAATGTGGCCTCTAGCGTGCACGTAAGGTAAATGTTGACGACCACAAGAAAGACGACGCATGACAGATACAGTACGCAGCATGATCACAAAAGCTCCTTTTGAGCACTTCATACTCAGGTGAACTAAAAACAAATTAACTTCAAAAGAGAAGAAACAAGTCTAATCAAATAAGAGAAAAGCTAACAATAAATATAGGAGAAAAGTTTGAGATCATGTACAGTTATATACAATTGTGTTTCTTTTAAGATAACACTGTTTCTATGGTACATAAAACTGGTTTCCAGTATTTTCTCCTTTTTCCATAATGTTTTCAAAAGCTTAGTTCCTCAGGGTTGTTAAAAGTCAATATGTGGCAGGTAGTTAGTGTAAAATAGCAACAGGGTGGGCACTGATTTTGATTTCTCTTTGCATATGTCATACCTGGCATACAAGAGCACTGTATGGGGCTACCAACGCTCAACTGCCATTGGATTTTCCAGTAAATAAAAAAGAAGGCACAATTTTGCCTTTTTAAAGGTTTACCTGCCCTTTTGATTCTCCCTTTGATACTTACAACTACCTCAGTAAGACGTAAATACCTTCATTAATGACAGGTATTAGAAAATGCCGAAGTTTTCCCATGAGAAGGACACAAACAATAAGGCTATAAAAATACTACAGCCATGCTAAAACTACTTGGATTTTGAATATTACCTCAAAGTAGTAAATGTATACATATAAATCCTTTACCACACAATCCCTGGTTTTAACAACCCTGAGAAAAAAAAAAAAAAAAAAAAACTTTTGAAAACATTGTAGGAAAAGGAGAAAATGCTGGTAACAAGCATTTTCTCCTTTTCCCACTATTTCAAAGACAGACATCATTAAACTTTGTGGGACTACGTTTGATTTGTTGTCTGCATATGCTTTCAGTATGGTTGAGTCTAGAATTTTGTTGTTTGCCAAAGGGTTTATAAGGTATTTTACACTTCATGTCATGGAAAATTATTTTTTGTATGTATCTGGAAAATAGTACATCAACAGTTCCGACTGCACTGTTTCCTAAATACAGCTCATACTCATAAGAGTTAACTTCCTATCAGACTAAGACCAAACAAATAATATTGTGAAAAGCGTATACATGTATATAAAAAAGAAAAGACAAGGAGGTCATAATGGCCTTGAATTGCTCACTTTAGCTTTTTTCACCTTTGTGAACATAGTAAAGTCAATGTTTTTCTCTGATATGACCTCACGACCGAGCTATTTCAAGGCTGACCCATTTTCAAAATTGTTTATTATATAGTCATGACAAATATTCCGACTCTGGTTTATGAGCATCAGAGTTGAAATGTGGCCTGTATAGATCTGTCAAATGACCTACTTTTTGACCCAAAGAAACTAAATTAGAACTTGTCTTTGTTATCATTGAGAGATACTTTTGACCAACTTTCATACACAATTAAGTTGACAATTTGGCCTCTGAGTTTGCACAAGATTTTTTTTTAAGATTATGTCCCAGTGACATAAATATCATCAAGAAAAACAGTATGACCACTTTTTTTGAGTATTGGACTGAAAATGTGGCCTATAGAATGTATGCAAGGCTTTTCAAAGATATGTCCCAGTGACCTACTTTTTAACCTGGGGTAACTGATTTTCGAATTTGTTTAAGATACACCAAGATAAACATTCTGACCAACTTTCATAAGTACCATAATTAAAATGTATTTTCTAAAGAGCACACAAGGTACTTGTTGATGCCTGGATCATGTGTGTCATAATGTACTTAGGACAAAGCATGACCATGCAAATATGTGGCATATATCTTTGAATGGCTAAACAATAGGGTCATGATGGCCCTGAAGTGGCTCATCTGAGCCTTTTGATCAAACATGAACCATTTCCAATCGCTTCCAAGATATTAATAAAAACATTTTTACAAACTTTCATAAGTATTGGACTGAAAATAGGGCCTTTAGAGCATACACATGGTTTTTCTAGAATCTGTCTCAGTGACCTATTTTTTGGCCCAACATAACCCATTTTCAAAATCAGTGTTGATCTTATCTAGACAAACATTCTGACCGCCTTTCATGAGTATTGGACAACAAATGTGACTTCTAGAGTGTACAAATTTTCCAGTATTTGACCTGGTTACCTAGTTTTTTACTTAGTGTAACCCATTTTCAAACTTGTCCTGAAAATCATCAAGGCAAATATTCTGACAATTTTCATGAATATTGGACACAAAATATGGTCTCTAGAGTGTACTCTCGATTTTTCTAAGATGTGACCTGGTAACCTAGTATTTGACCTGATGTGACCCATTTTCACACTCATCAAAGATATCAAGACAAACAAGCTGACCAACTTTCATGAGTCTTGGACAAAAAATGTAGCCCCTAGATTGTACACAAGCTTTTTCTAATATTTGATCTACTTTTTGAGCTCACATGACCCATTTTCTAAATGATCCAAGATATCATCAAGACAAACATTCTGACAAACTTCCATGAGTATCTGACTGAAAAGGTGGCTTCTAGGAGTGTTCACAAGTTTTTTTTCAAAAATTTGACCAGGTGACCTAGTTTTTGATCCCATGTGATCCATTTTGACACCTGTCCAAAATATGATAAAGATAAACATTCTGACCAAGTTTCATGAGTATTTGACAAAAAATGTGGATTATACAGTATACACAAAGTTTTTCTAGAATTTGACCCAGTGACCTACTTTTTGACTGGACATGACCCATTTTCACACTAGTCCTAAGTACTATCCAGACAAACATTTTGACCAATTTGTATGGTTATTGGTCTGAAAATCTGGCCTTTGGAGTGAATACAACTTTTTTCAAAGATTTCCTGTGATGACCTGCTTTGTGACCTCACATGGCCCATTTTAGAACAAGTCTGAGATTTTATCAAGATAAACATTCTGACCAAATTTCATGACTAGTAGATGGAAAATGTGGCATGTAGAGTGCACATAAGGTTTTTCAAAGATTTGACCTTGTGACATAGTTTTTAAACCTATATGACCTAATTTCAAACTTGTCCCAGATATTATCAAGACAAATTCGAGTTTGAGATATTATCATGACAAACATTCTGGCCAACTTTCATGGGTATTGGGCAGAAAATGTGGCTTCTAGAGCGTACACAAAGTTTTCAAAGATGTGACCTGGTGGCCTAGTTTTTGACCTGAAGTGACCCATTTTCAAACTTGGCCAGATATCATCAAGACAAACATGCTGAGCAACTTTCATGAGTGTTGGACTTTCTGACCATTTCACAAGGGTGTTGGACTCAAAATGTGGCCTCTAGAGTGTACACAAGGTTTTTTCAGAGTTGACCTAGTGACCTAGTTTTTGCCCAACATGACCCTTTTCAAAGCTTAAACGAAATATCAACAAGAGAAACATTCTCACCAAGGTTTATAAGTATCTGACTAAAAATGTGGTCTCTAGAGCTTACACAGGGTAAAAAAGCTCACAGAAGCTCATCTTGAGCACTTTGTGCTCAAGTTAAATAAAAACATTGTGGAAAAAGGAGAAAAAGCTTGTTACCAGCATTCAATTCTTATTCCACATATTTTTTCAGAAGGTTTCTCCCTCAAGGTCATTCCAGGAAAGCAAAACTAGGTACAGTGACTCGCAATATAATCATTACAAAATTGAAAACAGCATTAAATCTAATACAAACAAACAAAACAAACCCTTAGAGTTGTTATAAAACAATATTGTACATCAACTTTTTTTTTCAGATGACAAACTGTTAAGTTGTCTGTTTTGAAAGCGTTTGCTGATGACAAATGTGACTCTAATGAAAACATTTGTTTCTGAAATAGAGAAGGAAAAAGACTTTTGAAAACATTGTGGGAAAAGTTCTCCTTTTCCTGCAATGTTTTCCACCCTTACCAAGACAAATCTCAGCATTTCAGTATAGAATTAAAGCACAGAATTGTACGGTAAAATACAATGAATCTGTTGCCTCTTTTGTCTAGGTGTTGACATGGTCCAAAGGCAGATTATTAAAGACATCAACATCTATACTACCACTGTTGGCCTGCTTTCCTTCTTCAATATCATGGTTACTGAAAAAAAAAAAACAACAACAGTTCCGCATGAGGATGCCAACACTTGGCTGCAAATGTTTATATAGTGTAGATTCTATGTCAGACAAGAGCACTGCATGTGGGTGCATGTGCTCAGTTGAAGGTGCTTTTAGAAAATGATTGATTCTCAGAGAAAATTCTAAGTTGAAAAGGAGCATATTTTAATAGTTACCTGCCCATGTTGTATGGGATCCCCTTGTCATAGTTAACAACTTGTCTGATTTTGAAGTTTATATCTTCAGTAACAAAAGAGACATTATGAAATGTCAAAGTTTTTGCATGACAATAGAGACAACATTAGGGCTATGACAATACCTTGGTGTTTTTGCTGTGACAATACCTTGGTGTTTTTTCAAAAACAGCAATGATAAATATGGACATAACTGTGTCAAAAATGTTTTGAGAGTTTCCTGACCTTATGGCATGGCTTCCTATTCTGACAGTTAACAACTAGCCCAAAGTTCAATAATAATATAGGAAAATGTCAATTTTTGCATTAAATAACCACACTATGACAATACCCTGACATTTCCTGAAAAAACAGTCTAGCTAAAAACAGAGCCAGAGTAAAATCTCTATCTATAAACATTTTTGTTTTAGCAACGACAAAATGGCTATGACAGTAACTCAACTTTTTCTTTGAACCAGCTGAGCTCAAAAATGAGAGCTATGGAGAGGAAAATATATATGCCAAAACAAATGATTTGTCTGTGGATGGGTAGAAACATGTTCACACAATACTTTCTCTCCTTTCAAAGACAATACATTTTATTTGTGGTCTGCAAATGCTTTGAAATCTTGACTTGAACAAAATATTGTAATATGGTAAAGAGTCAAAACATTACCACAAAATGCGCAGTGCTCTAGAAAACTAGACTGTAGAAAACATTCTGGGAAAGAGAGAAAATGCTGGTAACCAGCATTTTCTCCTTTTACCCACAATGTTTTCTTATCTTTCTTAAACAAATCCAATCTTTTAAGCCACAATTAATTTGTCGTCTGCAAATGCTCTGAGTTTAGACCGGTCTTAAATAGTTTTGTTTGGTAAAGCTTTAATGCACATATTTGAGGTCGAAAGGGATAACAAAGTGGAACTAACCTTAACATGAAGTCATCTGAACTTTGGTTTCTGTCGATATCAAGACTTGAGCTGTCCATTTCATTTGTGGGATGTGCAGGGCTTGGCTGAGCTGATGTGAAGGACTGCTGTATTTCCTCAACCTGTTCCGTTGGTAGTTTTGACAAAATTGCCATGAGAACATTGTTGAAAACATCTGGTTGGATTCTGCTTAAATTATACACATACTGATGAAGTTGGTTCAACTGTACGTATTGTTGGTTACAGGGTTCAGAACCTATGATAACTTCTTCATGTGTGAAGTTTTGAAAATTTTCTGAAAACTGACAACTTGTAAAGTTGTTATCATGACTTATCAACTGATAAGAATCTGCATCCTGTGGGAGATTTATCCCAGTCTGTCCAATCATCTCATGATGTTGCACTGCAAAGCTGTCACTATACATCACCGGACTGGAAACCATCATGCTATTGGTGCTGTAAGGGAGCTGCTGGTTCCCTGGGCTAGTTCCACATGAACTTATTTCACTGAGATCATTGGTTGAAATTGTGTGGTATTCATTATGGTTACCATTCATAAATGTCCCATCAAAACCATTTTGTATCATCACAGGTAACTGGGACTGTATTGACTGTGGAGACCCAGGTGAAATGGCGTCATATCTGTTTACAGATGATGGCGCAGGAGATACTGATGGAGCCGGGGAGCATGGGATGTGGGCAGGACTTGCTTGTGGGGATGACATCATTGAATGATTGGCTGGACTTCCGGCAACAGATGGACTGTTACTTAGCAGATTTGCAATTGTAGGATGAGCCTCTTTGCTACTTCTTATTCTCTTACCACCACCTGCATGATAGATACGAAAAAGAAAAAAAAAGTAATCATCACTAGAACTGTAACACAAAGTCTCTTTATACCCTACCAAGTACTTTGATTAACAAGGTAGATGTCATGCCAGGTCCTTGGCTTGACTAGGAAGATGTTCTGCCAGGTGCCTTGATTGACAAGGCAGATGTTCTGCCATGTGACTTGATTGACAAGGCAGATGTCCTGCTAGGTGTCTTGATTGACAAGGCAGATGTCCTGCCACGAGCTTTTATTGACGAGGTAGGTGTTATGCCAAAAATTTAATTGACAAGGCAGATGTTCTGCCAAGTGCTCTGGTTGACAAGGCAGATGTTCTGCCAAGCACTCTGGTTGACAAGGCAGATGTTCTGTTAAGCAGATGTTCTGTTAAGTGCTCTGGTTGACAAGGCAGATGTTCTGCCAAGTGCTCCGATTGACAAGGTAGATGTTCTGCCAAGTTCTCTGATTGACAAGGCAGATGTTCTGCCAAGTGCATGGATTGACAAGGCAGATTTTCTGCCAACACTTAGATTGACAAGGCAGATTTTCTGCCAAGTGTTCTAGTTCACAAGGCAGATGTTCTGTCAAGTGCTCTGTTTGACAAGGTAAATGTTCTTCCAAGTGCTTTGGTTGACAAGGCAGATGTTCTGCCAAGTGCTCTGATTGATAAGGTAGATGTTCTGCCAAGCGCTCTGATTGACAAGGCAGATGTTCTACCAAGCGCTCTGATTGACAAGGCAGATGTTCTGCCAAGTGCACTGATTGACAAGGCAGATGTTCTGCCAACACTAAGATTGACAAGGCAGATGTTCTGCCAAGTGCTCCAGTTCACAAGGCAGATTGCTCTGATTGACAAGGTAGATGTTCTTCCAAGTGCTTTGGTTGACAAGGCAGATGTTTTGCCAAGTGCTCTGACTGACAAGGTAGATGTTCTGCCAAGTGCTCTGACTGACAAGGCAGATGTTCTGAAAGGCACTTAGATTGACAAGGCAGATGTTCTGAAAGGCACTTAGATTGACAAGGCAGATGTTCTGCCAAGTGCTCAGGTTGACAAGGCAGATGTTCTGCCAAGTGCTCTGGTTGACAAAGCAAATGTCATGTTAGGCACTTTGATTGACAGCATTTCCTCCTGTTTCCCAGAATATTTTCTACGCTTTCAAAAATAAATTTCGATTTTTGAGTCACATGTATTTTGTCGTCTGCAACAGCTTTCAATTTGAATAAGTCAAAAATTCTGTCTTTTAGTAAAGGGTTAAAAATTAAGAGATTTTGGAGAATACATTCACAAAGTTAAACACTTTCACTACCAAATAAATGAAACAAAATTTTTCATTGGCAACAAATAGTTACATGTATACTGCAAGATAAAGAGACAGTTCGGTCATATTCTAGAGTACAGTAGTAGATAGTGTAATCAAGAGATCAGATTGCATGTTCTGTAAGTTAAATCTCTGGGTGCTGTGCACAACCCTAGTTGCTTTTGCAGACAACAAAGATTACGATCAGACTACAAAGAACATACATCTAGAATCTACAGATAGCTATTTTGTGTGACATACTGGTGAAAGTAACCTTACTCCATTTTCCTTACCCTTTTTTATTTTTTATTTTTAAATCTAATGCAAAGTTATCATAGTAAAATATATAAATGAGTTTTGCTCTGTGAAAAGGTGGTCTTTGCATATTCAAAAAGTATCCACTAATGTCAGCCTGCTCTGTCCACGTAGGCTGAAACTTTTTGTTATTAGTAAATTTTCTGCATATTAAAGGAACATTCTGCTTTATAATTCTGTCAGTATTTACAATATATCTATGTTATGCAAAGACTTGCTTTGTTTAACCCTTTACCACAAAATCCCGACTTTTAACGCCTCTGAGAAACAAGGTTTTTGAAAACATTGTGGGAAAAGGAGAAAATGCTGGTAACCAGCATGTTCTCCTTTTCCCACAATTGTTTTCCACTGTTCCCAAAATGAATTTCAATTTTTCAGTAACAGTTATTTTGTCATCTGCAAATTCTTTCAATTTGGACAAGTCTAAAATTTTGTTGTATGGTAAACATTGTGGGAAAAGAAGAAAATGCTGGTAACCAGCATTTTCTCCTTTTCACACAACGTTTTCCACCATTCCCAAAATGAATTTCAATTTTTCAGTAACATTTATTTTGATGTCAGTAAATACTTTCAATTTGGACAAATCTAAAACTTTGTTGTATGGTAAACATTGTGGGAAAAGAAGAAAATGCTGGTAACCAGCATTTTCTCCTTTTCCCACGTTTTCCACCGTTCCCAAAACTCATTTCAATTTTTTAGTAACATTTATTTTGTCGTCTGCAAATGCTTTCAATTTGGACAAGTCTAAAACTTTGTTGTGTGGTAAAGAGATAATACATCAACCTTTTAGCAAACAATCCCACCTTGAGGGAGACTTGTTTAAAAATTTGTCAATTGGTATGATCTTTACCAAATGACAAACTTTTAGACATGTCCAAATTGAAAGCATTTGCAGACAACATGCAAAATATGGCTCAAATAATCAGATTTCATTGAAAGTGCTAAAAAAATAAAGAGGGAAAATGAGAAAATGATTGTTACCAGCATTTTCTCCTTTTTCCACAATGTCTTATAAAGGCTATCTTCCTGTGGTTTTTAAAACCTCGGATTATGTAGTAAAGGGTTAATCAAGAATGGATTTAACCCTCTCAGCACCATAGGTGAAAACAGACTTTTGCAGATGCCATGGATCAAAATCAGACAGCAACAAGTGTACCATCTGATCTTGTATGTATAATATCCACTTGTTATGTCTTTACCATCCAATCCCAAGTTTTTATGACCCTGAAGAAGAAGATGTTTGAAAACATTGTGGAAAAGGGAGAAAATGCTGGTAACCAGCTCCTTTTTCCACAATGTTTTCTATCCTAATAAAGACAGATATCATCCTTTGAGGTACATTTCATGTGTCGTCTGCAAATGCTTTTAAGTTGGTCAAGTCAAAAATTTTACCATTTGGTAAAGAGGTAAACCCGATTTTCCCATACTGCTTTTCAATTACAGAATTCTTACCTACAGATGAGGGGGACATAACACCCATCCCAGAGTCTGTGGATTGTCTTCTGTGCTTCCCTGTACTTATCTTAAGTGCACTGAAAAATGATAGATAAGACAGCAATTGTAAGTAACATGTTTCTCTCTTTTTTTTTTAAATATTCCATACAGCTTGTGTGGTGTCCGTGGTTGTGAGGTAGCGTGATGGCCTCGTAATCATAAGGTCCTGAGTTTGATACCTGGGAGCAGGTATCAACTTTAGGACTGTTTGTTAGCCCACACATTCGGTGCGAGTACATGTGTAGTTTCCAGGAAGCAGAATCAAGAGAGATTAGTATAAGTTGCAAGAACTTGTCTCTCAATCAATGTAAAATAAATATATTTAAACTAATATTCCATAAAAAAAAAAATAGGGGACCACTTTTGCAACAACCATTCTGAATTTAGTTTCCAAGACATGCCATCTGATTAGCTGAGAGAGAATTCTGACTAGCATTGTCTCCTTTTCCCATACTATTTTCTACCCTTTCAAAGACAACATCTTCTTATTGGGGAACATTTGATTTGGCTTCTATACATGCTTTGAATATGGATGCGTCTAAAATTTTTGCCTTCAGGCAAAGAATTAACACATCATGTAAATTCCTGTACTCTTGTTTTTGGGTATCCTGAGCTCTTCTGTGAATTGACTAATCTTTCATTGAATACTTTTATATTTAAGCCATGGTGGTTTGATGCATCTGCAAACACTATTGACCCAGATCACTTTCGCAGTCTGCCCCGCCCGGGTGGCTCAGTGGTGAGCGTGTCGGACTCATGACCTGGTGGTTGTGAGTTCGGTACCCGGTTGAGGCGAACTTTCTTTCAGGCGTATTTTCGCCTCTCACCTCTGCTGAAGCATGTGAGAAAAGTAGTTGGTGGCTTTGGAAAGAAAGTTGTGTTAGTACTGGTGTGAGAAAGCCAGGAAACACATGTGCGTCGCCGACCGCCATGATATGACCTTAGCTGTTAAAGTGGCGTTAAACCCCAATACAACCAACCAACCAACTTTCGCAGTCTGTGCAATCTGATCTGGTTCGAACTTTTATGCTATTCACATACTTTCTGCATAGGTACCTATCTACCTCATGCCTCAGGCAGGTATTACAAAAAAAGTAAGTTTTAAGGATCCATAATTATACGATGACTGTCTTGGTATAATGCATTATTGAGATGCATTAAACTCTCATTTGCCAGAGCACTGCTCAATTGAATTTTCTATCATGTATGGCATATTAAATTTGGATAAATGATTGAAATACTCTTATTTGAACACAGGTTCAGTCTAAACCTACAAAGAAACACACAAAGAAAAGTAAACATTTTAGCTGAACAGAAAACGTTGCTGTTTTAACTTTTTACCAAACAACTATATGTTGGACTTGACAAACTGTAGACATTTGCAGACAACAAACTATATGTAGTAAAATGGTGATATCTATCTTTGATAAGGAAGAAAACATGGTGGAAAAGGACAAAATGCTGGTAACCAAAACTTTATCCTTTTCCAAAATTGTCTCGTACACTTTCAGTATTAAGACAAATCCCATCATTTAACCCTTTACCAGATGACAAAATTTTAGACTAGTCCAATTTGAAAGCATTTGCAGACGACAAAATAATTGTGACTCAAGAGTGGAAATTTGTTCTGGGAAGGGAAGAAAACATTGTGGGAAAAGGAGAAAATGCTGGTTACCAGCATTTTCTCCTTTTCCTACAATATTTTCAAAATGCTTCTTCCTCAGGGTCGTTAAAAGTCGTCATTGTGTGGTAAAGGGTTAAGTCATATTCATTACGTCTTCTGCAAATGTTTTCATTTTGGATGTATACAAATAATTAACTTATTATGAAACAATCCCTTATTCTTATAACCATGTGGAATAAGCCTTTTGAAAACATTGTGAAACAAGAGCTTCGAAGAGCGGCGCTATACGCCCAAAGGGGCTTGTCAGTTAAATGGGTTAAAATCTAGAATGCCTAAAGAGATCCAAATTTTAAGAGTCACATGCACAACTACACATCATAGAGATTCATTGTAGTAAGTTTAAACTTATTCCAATGGAAACTGTAGGAGGAGTTGCGCACACAAGAAATTGCTAACGGATGGACGTACGGACAACCGCGGCCAAAACATAATCTGACCCTTTGGGCATATAAAAAGGAGAAATTGTTGCTAACCAGCATTTTCTCCTTTTCCGCTAATGTTTCCTCCTCTTCCAAGTCAATTCCCATATTCAATATTGTACTCTGCATTTACTTCGGATCATTACTAAATTCTGTCCTTTGGTAAAGCTTTTCAAAGCTGTTGCAGACAACATATCAACTGTGCTTCAAATTATAGCATTTTTGTTTTGTAAGGGTTGAAACCGTTATGGGTAAAGGAGAAAATGCTGGCTCCTTTTCCAACAGTGTTTTCAAAAGCAGTCTTCCTCAAGGTTGTTAAAACTCGGTATTGTTTGGTAAGGGTTAGAACTTACTGCATGTCTTGTTCGAGATCCACAATAAACGCATCATGTCTTCCTGTGTAACCATCGACAACAGTTCCTACAGGAGAAAAAGACAATTAAAGTAAAAAGTCAGAATACAGTAAATGATAAGGAAAAGAGCAAAAAAGTCAAACCTCAGTTTTGTGGAACAAGGCAGGTAAGCCAGGCTTTCTGTTTGACAGGTCAATGGCACTTTTTCATTCAAACATTACTTAACCCTTTAACAGATGACAAAATTTTAGCCTTGTCCAAATTCAAAGCACTTGCAGATGACAAATTAAATCTTACTTAAAACATGAAATTTGTCATTCAAAGGATAGAAAACAATGTGGAAAAGGGATAATGCTGGTTACCAGCTTTATCTCCTTTTCCCACAATGTTTTCAAATGAAATTCTCCCTCAGGAATATTAGAAGTTGGCATTGTGTGGAAAAAGGATGATTGATAGAAACATGTTTCTACTTTTGTTTTATCAGTTACAGTCAAATGTTCATTGCTCGATCATCTACTAGTCGAAGTTCTCTATATGTCGAAGTAAATTTAAAGTCCAGATTGAATTGCTCTACTTTCCTATATAAAGTTTGAAATGTATATCTCGAAGTTTCGCCATACCACGAACCTAATTTCAGGTCTGAATTTCAATGATCCCATCAATTTACACATCCTTACTTCGAACATTGAACAAATTTTTCATACATTTTGATCATAATTGGGTTGAAAAATAAACTTAGATGTTATACATATAGAAATGCTTGATAAAATAGCGTCATGTTTTTCACACAGTTTTTATTATTGACTTTTGTCAACTCAGGAATTAACATGCCACTCAACTTAAGTTGGAGATTATTATTGTTAACCCTTTACCACACAATCCCGAGTTTTAACGACCCTGAGAAAAAAGCCTTTTGAAAACATTGTTGGAAAAGGAGAAAATGCTGGTAACCAGCATTTTCTCCTTTTCCCACAATGTTTTCTACCCTATCCAAGACAGAAATCAAAATTTGAACTACATTAAAACTGTCGTCTGCAACTGCTTTCAATTTGGACCAGTCTAAAATTTGTCGTCTGGTAAAGAGTTAATTTGTTCGATTGGAAATGTTTGCACTAGGATTTTCATGCTATACACTATGTGATTTTGGCTTCTGCAATAAAAAGGCTGGGCATTTTATAGTCTGCCATCATTTACAATGACAACCAAAAGTGCAACTACCGCTACCAAGGACTTGTCTGGTGAAGGAACCGCAAACCAGTCCCGGGGGGAAAGCCAGCAACTCCATCCAACGAAATTCCTTTAGTATTTATGATTTAAACTATTGTTCTTATAAACAGAAATTATTAAAGAAATATACAAATGTTAATAAAAGACAATAAACAGTATGCATCATTTACAGTTTAATTTTCAAAACAACGATCGGCTAACTTAAGGGAACAATGTAATACATATTCTGTTAACAAAGCATGCTTCAATTTACCTACTTTTGGTACCTGACATACTCGTCTAAAGAACCTCTGCACATCAAACTTTCTACACCTCTAACATTTTTCGGTAGTCCCCCGAACTTTAAGGTATGGATATTTGACTGTAAATGTTTAACCCTTTACCAGACAATCCCATGTTTTTCCTTTTTCCGAAAGTGGCGTCTGAAAACTTTGTGGAAAATGGAGGATATGATGGTTATCAGAATTTCAGGAGGAAGCGCTTATTACCATGATTTTCTCCTCTAACCTAAATGTTTTCAAAAGCCTGCTTCTTCATGGTTGTTAAAACACAGGAATGTTTCGTAAAGGGTAATAACATTTTCACACACAAATGTTTGTCCTATAGCAGATTACCTTTGAAAACCCTTTGCAAAGGGAAAAAGTTGCTTGGATTGAACAACTTCTCCTTTTGTCACAATTTCGTATGTATATGTATTATTGTTATATACTGGTACCTACAAATTTTCCATTTCCTGTCAAACATGACTGTAAAAAGATCTGTATCTATACAGTGTCAATTGCAATTCCAAATATGGTATGATGGCATTTAACTGCAAGCAGACCACTTTCAGATTGGTGTCTGATATGATTGGTCAAAATGTTATGCGGTAATATTCATCCACCAGTCAAAAAAATAGTTCTCATCTTCTAAGCTGGCAATTAATTTCTCGCCTTTTTTCGATAAAATTGTCCACAATTGCAATATTTTCTTAGATTTTGTAGGTATATAATAAATAGAGGATAATCAACTAGTGGTGTGTGATATTAAAAATCTGTCACTAGAATGGGGTGTGATGCAGTTGAAAAACAAGTCCGCGCAGGCTTATCCGAGACGGCACTTTACGACTACTTTAGATTTTTTCCTACAGTAGAGTTGCACAAAACAGAAAATTTACATATGAACGGAAAGTGTTGTTTCGGATTAGTCTGTGTGGACTGCCCAGGCTGATCCTGGATGATACTTCACGCAAGTGTCTGAATGCCCGTTTTCATGTGTTGCAGGCCATATGGTAGTTAAACCTTATTTATGATAAAACTAGAATACTATATTTTAACCCTTAGAGCACCAAATAAACCCAAATGGACTCTTTCAATCTAGAAATAAGACCCAACTGATTGCAATATCAAGGCTAATCTTGTCAAGCATGGCGCAGCAAGATGGGCAGTGTAGATCAGAGATCAAATTGCATGTTTTGTGCAGTTTGATGGTGTTCTACACTGGCCGCATAGGTGCTTCAAGGGTTAAGGGATGTTTCACACGACTTTCAGAAGGAATCAGATAACACTTTTTGGAAATGATGAACATGTTCATGTTAGACATAAATGTGAATTGATAGGTCATGAATACAAAGCTGTCATACCTTCTTTGCAATACTTGTCAAAATACTCTTCACGAGATCGGTTGCCAGGAAACAACTGTTGGTATATAATCTGACCATTCCTCATTAAGGATTCCTTTAAAATGTTGGCAAGGTTTTTGTCCTTTAACTTTTTATGGTCTGCAACCTCTGTGGTGTGAATTTTATACTTTTTCACCCCTATAAAAACACATAGATTTCCATGGATAAACACTTACAATGCAAAAGAAATTTGAGATGGAGACAAGCATAATTTTGTCGAAACTTTGAAAAACAATCTGTCAATTCGTTTTTTGCTGTTGTTTCAAGCATCAAGTCCACATGACAAAAATCAATCAAAGTAATGGAAGTCAGAACAAAAAATGAACCTAGAATAGTCATTTAATATTGCTCCAAATCTTGGGTCTTCATGTTAAGGTCATGATTAAGATACTATGAACTTTGTAGGACAGGATTCACATGGTTTATGTTTTGACAAACTTTAAAAATTAACCGTTTACCACACAATGCTGAGTTTTAATGACCCATTTTGAAACAATGTTGGAAAAGGAGAAAATGCTAGTAACCAGCATTTTCTCCTTTTCCCACACTGTTTTATACCATTTAAAAGATAGCAATAATCATCTGGGCCACATTTAATTTGCTGTCTGCAAATGCTTTCAATTTGGACACATCTAACATATTCTTGTTTGGTAAAGACTTAATGGTGAAATTTTGACAATGCTGTTGTAAATGTTATTTTCTGCTTTTTTTTTGTGTGTGTGTGTGTTTTGTGCCTAAGTCTAACTAACAATCTAAGCATTTCATTCCAGCAAACTTATATTTTGATTTTGTGGTACAAAGACTGTCATAAAAATTCATATTCTTTGCCAGTATCCTTTCATTAAATCGTAAGTGATGAGTATTGATTGTAGAAAAAAAGAAAATTGAGTCACTCTGGCAAAATGGGGTTCAGAACATCTGCACAATGCCTTATGCCTAGCAAGTCATCACACAATTATGGATCCATAACATTTATCTTGTCAGACAACTGGCTAAATCCTGAGGTTGAACGGTTCTTGGACATGCAGAAAATTAACCAATGGCAAAAAGTTTTGACCAAGATCAGCCTGCCCAGACTGAACAGGATGATCTTAGTCAATACTTTGTGCAGATACATTTAACCCTCTTTTGACAGACCATGATTCAATTGCTTAACTGTTTACCATACAATCCCTGGTTTTCACGACTCTGAAGAAGAAGCCTTTTGAAAACATCATGGGAAAAGGAGAAAACGCTGGTAACCAGCATTTTCTCCTTTTCCCACAATGCTTTCTACCCTACCCAAAACAAACTTCAATTTTTGAGTCACATTAATTTTGTTGTCTGCAAATGCTTTTAATTTTGACAAGTCTAAAATCCAAATCACAAAATTTTAGACTCCTCCAAATTGAAAGCATTTGCAGACAATAAATTTAATGGGAATCAAAAATAGAAATTTGCTTTGGGAATAGTAGAAATCATTGTGGGAAAAGGAGAAAATGCTGGTTACCAGCATTTTCTCCTTTTCCCACAATTTTAAGAGGCTTTTCTCTTAGGGTCGTGAAAACCCCTTTAGTATTTGGTACACTATTTACCAAACGATAAAATTTTAGATTCATCTTAATTCAAAGGTGTTTCAGATGAAACTTGTGGCTCAATTGATGGAAATTAATCTCTCAATGGGAAGTAAATATTGTGGTTACTAGTATTTTCTCTTTTTCCCACAATGATTTCAAAATCCTTTTTCCACAAGGTCATAACAATTTGGGATTGTTTGCTGAAGGGTCAAATACTACTCAAAATCAGGTAACTGACCATCCTATCTTTTTCTCCCTTTCACATCATGTTTTTGAATGCCTGCATTCCTCAAAGTTGTTTAAACGTGTGTAAAAGTTATAGCAAAGGACTCAAAAACAAATGACTAACCATCTTCCTCGCACTTTGTTCTTGTCACCATTGCTGTCAGGTACCCAAACACACTGTTGATGCCCTGGCTATCATTGATGTGATTATCCGAGAATCTCAGTACAAACGTTCCATTTTTGGGCAAACTAGTACTTTTAAACATCTGTTCAATGTCATCTTTGCTCAAGAATCCACCAATCAAACTGTAAAACAAGATATTTTTTTTTCCAAATCCTTTACCAAACAATCTTCTGTTTTAATCACTCTGAAGATGCTTTTGAAAACATTGTGGAAAAAAGACAAAATACTGGAAACCAGCATTTCACTCCATTTACCACAATATTTTCTTTCCTTTCAAAATAAAATTTCAAAATTTTTGTCATATTTGTTTAGTCATATAAAAATGGACAAGTCTGAAATTTTGTCATTTGGTACAAAATTAAAATATATTTATAAATAATCTTGAAGTGAATTAGACTAGGAAATTCTTTTGAACAAGACAAAATTTAATATTCTCATTATCAAAAGGTGATATGAGTAATTGATCAAACAACTCTTTTCCAGACAACAACATTTTTTATTTGTCCAAACTTAAAGCATTTGCAGAGAACTACTTAAATGTGGCTGAAATTATGGGATTTAGATTTAAAAGGTTAGAAAACATTGTGGGAAAGGAGAACATGTTATTTATCTGCAATGTTTTCAACAGTTCTTTCTTCAAGGTTGTTGAAACTCTGAATTGTATGTTAAAGGCTTAACCCTTTAGCAGCTAAGCGCGACTCAAGGACCTTTTAACCATCAGTGTAGATCAAGATCAGATTGCACAGAATGTGCAGTCTGATCTTGGATCTACACTGTCCAATAAAAGATATTTTTTCTCCAAAAATAACTTTGAAACAGCAATATTTTAGGTTTTCATGATTGGCTTGAAAGTTTCATTTTACTTATTTAGCAAGATAAGGGTTCATTGATTGAATGATATTTCACACTATTTTTAACATTTCAGTGAGTTACAGCAAGAGCTCATTTATTTACAAGTTGTCTTAGTTCTCACCAGTATTGAGCAAGGGCTCTGAATTGACTTGCCGGAGGGCAATGCCACAAGATCCAGTATCAAAGGTGAGAGCTGAACCCTTAACCTCTGTATGACTAATCCAACACCTAATCCACTGGGCAATCTTTTTCAATAATTTGCTCATGCAGATGACATATTTCCATCTAAGAGACAATTTATGAAACATTGTGGCAAAGGGGAAAAATTGATGTATTCAAACCATTGATATTCAACAATACTTTTTCAATCCTTCAAATAATACCAACTTAACACAACCCAGAAGTGAAATGCATTTGAAAGCAATATAGGAACAAGAATAAAATGCCTGTCCAAATTGAAAGCTTTTGCTGACAATATTTTCAATGTGGTGAAAGACAGGAATTTGTCTTTGATAGGAAGAAAACATAGTGGGAAAAGGAGAAAATGTTGGTAAGCAACATTTTCTCCTTTTCTCACATTGTGTTTCAAAAGCACTCTACCTTAAGGTCATTAAAACTTGAGTTTGAGTACTAGAGAGTTAAAGGGAGTTCCCTTCAATTTAAAGACACATTTTCAAACAGGGGGAAAAAAACAACCCTTACTCGTCTTCCCAGTACTGTTTAAGATACTTGTCCAGTAAGTTATAATTTGCCAGAAACCATTTCCAGAATGAGAAGGGATGCTGTTCATTACCATCTGGTTTTGTCATTTTCTCCTAAAATAAAACAAGAGTAGTGGATAATTGGTGTCAATGTTCTGCTGCAGTTGCTTTTAGAAACTAGAGGCGCTTGAGCGCCTGTATCGCTCCACAGGCCTGATATTTCTATAATGGCGAAAGGAAGTTTTTAACAATTATCATTCAATCCTGCATTTTAGCTCACTGAAGAAACAATTTGGTAGACAACCACCATAGGAACTTACCTGCAAAACAACAATGAAATCCAATGAATAGTTTTAGAGAAGAAATTTTTCAAAGATTTTACTTTATACCATAAAAGGAAAATGAGTCTCCCATAAAAGCCATGTTTTTTGACAGATCTTTTTTTTTTTAATGAATTCTGTAAACCTGTATCTAAGGAACATTCCTGCAAAATAATAATGCTATCCAAATAGCGGTTTGGGAGGAGAAAATTTTTAAAGGTTTTTTACTTTGGTTGCCATGGCAACCAGAATTCTTCATGGAACACAATTATTTGAAGGAATTTGAAAGAGGACCACCAAAGGAACATTCCTGTGAAATTTGGTAAAAATCCAGTCAATAGTTTCTGAGGAGAAGTTTTTTAAAGAAAAAGTTTACGGACGCACGCACGGACGAACGAACGGACGGACGGACGGACGGACGGACGGACGGACGCACGACGGACACAACTCCATCACAATAGCTTGAGCTAAAAATTGATTTTTTGGTTGAATAAGGGACATAACTGTGTTGAAAAATATTTTGATGGTCACCTGTCCCTGTTGTATGGGTTCCTCCCATTTGATAGTTAACAACTATTTTGAGTTTGAAGTAAATATCTTCAGTTATGACAGATATTATGAAATGTCAATTTTTTTTTGCTCAATGCCGACAAGCACAGATGACAACAGGGCTATGACAATACCTTGACCAGGGCTTTCCCTTGATTTTCTGATTTGGGGGTCATTTGAACAAAAGAAGGCACACATGTGAATTTTGGGGGTCATTTTGAAAATTTGGGGATCAAAATTCAAAGAAACACAGGGTCATGGAAAACTCTGCTTGGCGTTTTCTGTGAAAACAGCCAAACTAAAAATTGGCATTTCTTGACCTATCTTACTAGCTCTTTACCACATGACAAATATTCAGACTGATCCAAATTGAAAACATTGGCAGACAGAAAATAAAATGTGTCTAAAATGATGGGATTTGTCTATGAAAGGGAAGAAAATATTGCGAAAAAAAGAAGAAAATGCTTGTAACCAGCATTTTCTTTATTTACAACTATGTTTTATAAATCACATGTGACAGTTTGGTAAAAGGTAAACATATCTCAGTCTGATAAAAATCTTTTTTTTTCCCTTGCAGCAGAACCACATTTTAAATCATTGCAAAGGAAATAATTGCACAGAACAACCAATTTTCTGATTTTGCCAACAATATTTTACAAGATTATCATTAACAGTCATGTATAACATCATTATACATGTGGATTGTCCATATTCGACAAGAATGTTTTTAAGTTATCTAGTATCAATTTGTCTATCTATTCAAAGAACACTAGTTAGGCTTAGAAAATGTGAAGAATTTAGATCTAGGCAGTATTAATGTCTTTGACACTTACAAAACAGAACTTGTTCAAAGTCACTTCATGGCTATCTGGCAACTTATCTGAACCTGGAAATAGTTAAAATAATATTGATCAATCCTTTACTGACTTTTAATGACCTTGAAAATGAAAGCTTTGGAAAATATTGCAGGAAAAGGAGAAAATGCAGGCAACCAGCATTTTCTCCTTTTCCAACAACATTTTTTTTCTACCCTTCCATATAAATTTCAATTTTTGTGTCACATTTATTTTGTCCTCTGCAGATGATTTCCTTTAGGACAAGTCTAAAATCTTTTTGTATGGTACAGAATTAAGTGCTGATGGCAATGCAGTAGTATTTCACTGCTTCAAAAAGTTCACAATAGTAAAACAAGGAACAAGAGTTGAGTAAAATGCATTAATAGATCTATAGTTTTCTAACTATACCTTTACCAAACAATCCAGATTTTCAACAACCTTGAGGAAGACAATTTTTGAAAAAATTGTGGGAAATGAGGAAATGCTAGACTTCCACAGATACGTCCTGTCATTTGAGCCACATTCAATTTTGCCTACAAATGCTTTCAATATGGACCAGTCTAATATTTTTTGTTGAGTAAAGGGTCAAACAAATTTTATAAATTACTTATTTTAAATACAGTTCAACCAGTATAGAGTAGGCATCCTAGAGATACTCAAAATCCTTAACCCTTTACCACATAATTCCATGTTTTAACAACCTTTAGGAAATTACATCTGCCTAAACTAAGAGAGGCACATTTCACTATGATTCAGTGTCTAATAAGTCTATTCAGGTTTTTATATTTCATTTGTTATTCTCATTGTTGGTTACTTAATATTTTGTTTATGTCCTAATTATATTGTGCTGTCTCATGACACTTGTTCATTTTCTTACCAAATACAGACAAGTGAGATAACTTTATCAGACTGGTCATAAGTATTGACTTCTCTGGGAGCTCACCATATACTTGCTTCACCCTTTACCACATCATCCCATTTCTAACAACCCTGTAAATAAAACTTTTGAAAACATTGTGTAGAGTGAAAATGTCCATTGGGTTTATTTAGCGCTTTAACACTTGATCACACAATCCCAAGTTTAAACTACCCTCATTAGAAAGGCTTCTGAAAACATTGCGGGAAAAGGAGGAAATGCTGGTAACCAGCATTTTCTCCTTTTCCAACAATGTTTTCTACCCTCTCAAAGACAAATTCTATCATTTAAGCCACACTTAAATTATCGTCTACAAATGCTTACAATTTGAACAGGTCCAAAATTTTGTTGTCTAGTAAAAAGCTAAGGGATAACTGAGATATGAAAAAATGTCAAAGTTTTCCCACAAAGATGCAGAAATGTAGACAGCAGCAGGGTAATGACAATACCTCAACATTCTCTTTGAAAACAGCCGTGCTAAACTTTCATGTACATACCAAGAAGCCGCCTCTTTAGGTGATTGATGTTCTCTGGAGATAAATTTTTGCGGTCACTAAGTTTTGACATCTTGGCATGCAGCATATCTGATATTTCAGACCATGGAAGTGTTGCCCTATTTTGAATTGGTAGTGAAAACTGAAACAGGGAGAAAAATCTGAGATTATCTATCCTTCTCCAAACCAAGCTCTTGTTATTAAGACCTACAGATACAAAAAATACTAAAGAATGCTCTTGAAAGCATTATGGAAAAAAAAAAAAAAAAAAAATGCTGGTATGCAACATTTTCTCCTCTTTCCACTATGTTTTCTACCGTATTAAAAAAAAAAAAATCATTTAACTGTAAATGGCAAAATTTTGGACCCCCATCAAATTGAAAGCATTTGCTAACAGCAAATTGAATGTACCGGTAGCTATCATGATGATTTCTTTCTTTGACAGAGTAGGAAAAATGGTTTACAAAGGAGAAAATGCTGGATACCACCATTTTCTTTTTTCCCCCCACAATGTTTTCAGGAGCCTACTCTTTCTGGGTCGCTAAGATTCAGGACTGTGAAAAGAGCTCAGCCACCAGAAGTTAGTCGTCTGCAACGGCTTTTGACATGGACAGGTCTAAAATGTCATCTGGAAAAATTCAGACTTCTACCAATCCAAGTTTCAAATCTTGAAATGTTACAATAACTTATTAACCCTTTACCAAAAAATCCCTTATTTTTACGACCCTGATGTGGAAGGCTTTTGAAAACATTGTGGGAAAAGGAGAAATTGCTCGTAACGAGCAATTTCTCTTTTTTCCACAATGTTTTCTACCCTATCAGACAACTGCAACTCATAAGAAAAAGTTTTTGAATTGCCGTCTGCAGGTGCTTTCAATTTGGAAGAGTCTAAAATTTGTCATTCGGTAAAGGGTTAAGAACTTAGCACTTTACTTGTATCTTATTTGGTAAGTCTGCAGTCCTCTGTGAAGAATTCATCATGTGATAAGAAGCAATCATTTGTAACACACATTTTATATTTTTCCCCAAGAATATTCTCAATAATAGTCAACTAGCTGGGCATGTGTGGTATTTTAGCTGTCAAGGGCCAATGAACCCTTTACCAAATAACAGTATTTTAGACAGGTCCAAATTGAAAGCATTAGCACACAAAGGATTAAATGTGACTGAAATGATTGGATTTGTTTCTGAAAAGTAAGAAAACATTGTGGGAAATAGAGAAAATGCTATTAGCCATATCCAATTTGTCATCTGTAAATGATTTACACTTAGCCAATCCTGTCTGTCTAGTACAGAGAAAAGGCCAACATTCAGTGCAACTAGAACTGTCACATACAGGCAAATAGCCACAATCAGGATCACAAAAAAAGCATTCAAAGGGCCTTAACTCTTGCACTAGCAGTCACTAATCACAATAAAATTGGGGGTGAACAAAATTACAATCTGAAGGCTCCGGTTATTGCTTTACCAGACAAAAATTCTTAGACTTGTCCAAATTGACAGAATTAATGTCTACGGTCCCTAACTCTCATATTAAAAGACGGAAGCTGCCGAGATTGGCCAAACAGCCTTTACAAAAATGTCGATGTTACACGATTTTTATCAAAGAGTTAGTGAATCTACGGCCCCTAACTCTCATATTAAAAGATGGAAGCTGCAGAGAATGGTCGAATAGCCTTTACGAAAACGTCGATGTTTACTGATGAGTTAGGGGCCGTAGACCTTAACAGACAAAGAATCAAATGTGGTTGAACTAGTAGGACTTTTCTTTGAAAGGGTAGAAAACATTGTGGGAAAAGGAGAAAATGCTGGTTACCAGCATTTTCTCCTTTTCCCGCAATGTTTTTCAAAAGCCTTTCTCCTCAGGATTTTCAAAAGCCAAAATCTTTGGTAAAGGGTTAATATTACAGCCAACTGGCTGAAAACTGCCGGAGAAGAAGAGGCCACAAAACTGTGTTTTAATCCTTATTCTGCAAAATAAGCTAAATGAAAATTTCAAGTCGACATTAAATACCTAAATGTTGCTATTTCACAGTTATTTATTGGCGACAAATATCCCCTTATCAGACAGTGTAGATCCAAGATCAGACTGCACGTCCTGTGAAGTCTGATCTTGATCTATACAGTCTGCAAAAGGTCCTTGGGTCGCGCTTAGCAGCCTAAGGGTTAACTTGTTACCAAACAACAAAATTCTGGACCTGTCCAAATTGAAAGCGATTGCAGATGACAAATTAAAGGTGGCAAAAATGACACAATTTTTCCCTGATAAAGCAGTAACCAGCATTTTCTCCTTTTCTCACAATATTTTCAACACGCTTCTTCCTCAATGTCAGAACTGTGTGGTAACGAGGTAAGTGAGATGAGTGGATGTACAGACTAACAACATGTTTCCAGTGGTGGGGTGCCAAGTCCCAGTACAGCAGTCGGTTGTGCACATGACTTGAGACCAGGGGGTCGCTGGTTTGAATCCCTAGCTCGGCAAATTTCTTTCCGAGAATAGGTGATAGTTATTGAGACAGGATTCAATCTTCTCTAACCACTATTCATTGTTTCGATGATATGTGGGAAAGCAGCTAGTGGCTTGGGAGGACCATTGTGCAAAGGACTGGTAAAAGAAACTTCAGGAAAGCGTGGATAAGTGCAATAGCTGCTGCAATGTAGCTAAATAAAGTAAAAAAAGGCATTAAACACCATATAATCAATTAATTCAGTGGTTAGTTTGGGGCAATGGGTTGACAGTAAGGCTACAGAAACATTGGTGAATTCTTACCACATCTGTACTGAAACACTGCCACATAACTGACGCCAACGCACAACACCCTTGATTAGCCCCAGTTGTGACCACCATAGGCAGGGATAAGGTCTGTAATGTACAAACATCTAGGTGTTCATGTATGTATTCTTTTACTATTAAACCTTTTACCAAACAACCCTGAGTTTTAGCTACTCTAGAGAAAACAACTTTTGAAAACATGGTGGAAAATGCTGATAACCAGCATTTTTTTCTTTTTCCACAATGTTTCCTACCCTTCTAAAAGCACATTTCAGTTTTGGAGTCATATTTATTTTGTTGTCTGCAGTTACTCTGAATTTGGACACGTCAAAAATTTTCTCGTTTGGTAACAAGTTAACATGGGATGGCAATGTAAACTTTTAACCCTTTACAAAATGATCTTGTGTTGTAACTTAAATTTTAGAACTGTCCAAATTGAAAGCATCTGCTGACGACAGACTAATTGTTATTCAGATGATGTAGTTTGCCGTCGGAAGGAAGGAAATCATTGTGCTAAAACGAGGAAATGCTGTTGATCAGCATTTTCTCCTTTTCCAAATTTGGTTTCAAAAGCTTTCTCTCTAATGGTAATTAAAGCTCAGGATTGTCTGGTAAAGGGTTAAAGACCCCTAGGATAAAATGTTTTTGAAACTATTGCAAGAAAAAGAGATTAATGCTAATTACTAGCATTTTCTCCTATTTCCACTATTCTTTCAAAAGCCCTCTTCCATTGGGATCATTAAAACGTGGAAAAAAGTAATAAATGTCTATGTCAAAAAAAACATTATAAACTAATCAGAATTATTTATTTGTTCAATGGCTTCAATATAAATAAAAATCAAAGCGTTGAAAATGCTGATGTGGCATGTCAAGGAAGCCATTGTGTGGAATTAATAATTTGAAAAAAAAAAAAAAAAAGAGAAATATTATTCTAATATTAACATGAAAGTCTACCCACTAAGCAAGTTAAGACCTCTTTTTTTGGTTAAAGGGAGAGTACTGGTGCCAAAGTTTGGATTATTTGTGTATTGGTAGTCTCCCTTTGATCATTCACAGAAGGAGTCAGGAGTAATGTCCCTTGATGGTAGGATGCATGATGGGTAGAGAGAGAAACCATGCATATATATCGAATGAATTAAGTCTATACCTGAAAACTATGATTTTGAGATATCTTTGGCCATCAAGATCTAATTTCCAACATTACAATCAATTATTTCGATCTGTGAATATTCATGCACAATCAAATGGAGTAGCGTGCAATCATTGGACAAACAAGCCCAGGGATGAACTGGTTTTGGAACGAACAAGCCCGGAACCAAAGTGGTCAGTAGACAAATTTTGTGTTTATCATTGCGCCAATAGAAGGCTAAGAGCGGGTGAAGCTATTTTCAATCAAAAAGAAGTATTTCCACAATTGATGGCCTAATCCAGTTTATTTTAATATGCCATTTCCAATTACATATCTGAGTGCTATCGAAAAACTTATTTGTCTGAGAAAAATTGAGTTTAATTGGGTTTATTTCCTTCGGTTTTGCACAAAATACGATGTATGGTCTTCAAAATTCAATACTGAACATTTAATATTGAACTCATAGTGGCATTGTCTTCAACAAATGCCACAAAAACTGAAAACGTAAGTGTAATCATTTACGTCTACAGTTGAATGTCCATACCTCGAGGTTCAGGGGACTACCAAAAAATGTATGAGGTGTAGGAAGTTCAAAGTGCAGAGATTCTTTAGACGAGTATGTCAGGTACCCGAAGTAGGTAACTTGAAGCATACTTGGTTCACAGACAGTGGGTTATATTGTTTCCTATAGCTATCCAATCGTTTTTTCTTTTTCAAAATTAAACAGTTAATGATGCATACTGTTTTTTTTGTTTTTTATTAATATTTGTATATTTCTTTAATAATTCTTGTTTATAAGAACAATATAAATCGTAAATATTAAAGGCCTTTCGTCGGGTGGAGTTGCTGGCCATCCGTCCGGATTGGTTACCCAGGTCCTTGGTAGCGGTAGTTGTACTTTTGGTAGTCAATGTAAATAATGGCCGACTAGGAAATGCCCAGCCTTTTTAATGCCAAAGCCAAAATCACTCTTTATGGCACGAAAATCCAAGTTCAAACATTTACAATCAAACAAATTATCAATAATCATCTGCAAAGACAGTGGCATGTTAACACCCGAGTTGACAAAAGTGAAGGATCGAAAATGTGCAAAAAACATACCGCCATTGTATCAAGCATTTCAATTATGTATAAAACCCAAGTTTATGATTAAAGCCAATTATGATCAAAATGCATAAAAAATTTGTACTGTGTTCAAAGTAAGGATTTGTAAATTAATGGGATTGTTGAAGTTTGGATCTGAAATTAGGTTCGTAAGTATGGAGAAACTTTGAGATGTAGATTTCGACATACGGATAGTACTTTTTACAGAAATATAGAGGAGTTCAATCCGTAAATATACTTCGATGTATAGAGAACTTCGAGGAGTAGATGTTCGAGCAATGGACAATCGACTGTATTTTTATTTATTATGTAAATATAATTACTTACATGAATTTCGAACCTGTCTTCAATATTTGTTGAAAACACCACACGATACTTTTCTTCATGTACAAATGGCCTCTTTTCTGCAGTAATCCTGTTGAACTGACCTTTAAAGGCAAGTTTATCAAAAGTCACTTCAAAACTGTCACGAAACTTTTTGTCCTTACAGACAGTGAGCTTGTTTTGGGTCATTTCTTGGGAAACACTGGCTAAACTCTGCAGGCAAAGTGTACTGGTATTCCAGCAACTATTTATGTCTTCTTCTCGAGCAAAGTAGGCAGAAATTTTGACGCCTTTTAGGTCTACCTTGTCTAGTGCAAGAATTCTGTAAAGGAAAATACCAACCATCTGTTCTGCAAGAACACTAACCTTCTAGTGCCAAATACATGTAAACCCAAAGGACATTTTCATTCTGAAAATGATACCCCGAAAACATGCAATCTAACTCTTTACCACACAGTATATCTTGGAATTGTCCAAATTGAAAGCATTTGCACAATAGAGTTATATGTGGCTTGAATAATGGAATTTGTCCTTGATGGGTACAAAACATTGTGTAAAAAAGAGAAAATTCTGATTACCAGCATTTCCTCCTTTTCCCACACTATTTTCATCAGGATTTTTGAAACTCTGGATTGTGTGGTAAAGGGTTAAAGGTTACTGTTGTCCAGAATTTCTTGGCAAAGTTGACAGTGTAAATCAAAGATCAGACTGAACATTGTGTTGTCTGTTCTTGATCTACCCTGGCTGTAAGTGCATCAATAGCTTTGAATGGGGCTTTAGGGTTAATGAATGTACAGTTACTTCTGTGCCATGTGCAGTCCCTCTGCCAACAAATGTCCTTTAAGTCTTAACTAAATGACTAAATTTTTACACTGTTCAATTTGAAAGCACTTGCAGTCAAGAAATTAAGTGTGACTTAAAAATTGAAATTTGTCTTTGGATTGGTAGAAAACTTTGTGGGAAATGGAGAAAATGCTGGTTACCAGCATTTTCTCCATTTCCCACAATGTTTTAAAAAGGCCTTTTCCTTCAGGGTCGTTGAAACTCAGGATTGTGTGGTAAAAGGTTAACTGTTAACCGAACGACTAAATCTTAGACTTGTCCTAATTGAAATCATTCGCAGACAAGGAATCAAACGTGGCTTAAATGGTTAGACTGGTCTATGACAGGTTAGAAAATATTGTGGGAAAAGGAGAAAATGCTGGGTACCATTATTTTCAAAAGTCTCTTTCCTCAGGGTTGTTAAAACTCAGGAATGTTTGGTAAAGGGTTAACTGTTTTAGAGCTAAATTCATTCTTATCTCACTTCTGTACACTTTTGACAGTGATTATATGGGAAAGCAGCCAGTGGCTTGGACAGAATGTTGAGGGAATTAATATAACAAGGGAGTCAAGAAAATTGTGAATAGGTGCACTGGCCACTGGGATATAATGTTGAAAGTAGCTTTCACCTTTTACCACACAAGCTAAACTCTTAACAAAGAAAAAAAAAGGGGTTTTGAAAACATTGTGGGGAAAAGAGAAAATCCTGGTGACCAGCATTTTGTTTTTCCTTTTCCTTAACTCTTTACCTCACAATCCCGACTTTTAATGACCCCCCCCCCCCCCCCCCAAAAAAAAAAAAAAAAAAAAAAAAAGCTTTTGAAAAAATTGTGGGAAAAGGAGAAAATGCTGGTAACCAGCATTTTCTCCTTTTCCCACAATGTTTTCTACCCTACCAAAGATAAATCCCATCACTTGAGCCACATTTGATTTGTCTTCTGTAAATGCTTTGAATTTGGACCAGTCTAAAATGTTGTTGTTTAGTAAAGAGTTAAATGCTGTTAACCCTATCAAATACACATTTCAACAAATGAGCCACATTCATTTTGTTGTCTGCAAAATGCTTTCTATTTGGACAATCCTGGGTTGTTGTTTCTGGAAATTGGTAAATTACCTTTACCATGCAATCCCATCTTTTTAAGACCATCAGGAAAATGATGTTTTACGCCCTGTCAAAGAAAAATCCCCACCATTTGAGCAAAACACTATTATTTGTCTGCAAAACTAATACTTTCAACTGAAAAGGGTTCCAAATTATGTAATCCATGAAAGAGGGTTGAAAAACAAGAAATGTAAAATTTCAAGGTCATTTGCTACCTTTTTCCTTCTAATTTGTCAGAAATTTCCTGGTTTTTTTTTTTCCAAAAAATTTTCAAGCTATGATTGAGCCATGCTCTTGCAAAAGGGGATTAAATGCATCTCTGTGATGCTGTGTAGAAAAGAAAGTCATCATAAAATTATATGTCTATACAATTCATTTTCTTTAAAAACTGACCAAATCCTGAAGTAGACTGGTCCTTTGACATGCAGAAAATTGACCAAAAGCGAAAAGTTTCAACCCATGTCAGCCTGCACAGGCTGATCTGGGTAGATACTTTCTGCAGATGCATCTAACCGCCTTTCCAAAGAGAATGGAGTGGAAGTTTTGCAACAGTGTTCCAACCCTACCAATCACACAGCATGTCTTCAAATTAACCCCCCCCCCCCAAATTTAACGACCCTGAGGAAAAGGCCTTTTGAAAACATTGTGGGAAAAAAAGAAAATGCTGGTAACCAGCATTTTCTCCTTTTCCCACAATGTTTTCTTACCTGCCAAAAACAAGTGTAAATTTTTAAGTCACATTTAATTTATCGTCTGCAAATGCTTACAACTTGGAGAAGTCTAAAATTTTGTTGTTTGGTAAAGAGTTAACAAGCTTATCATGTGGGTACTACTGCTTGGCTAGGTGCTTTTAGAAAGACATATGGCTTTCAACATGTGAAAAGGGGCATTCTGACATTTACGTAAAGTGTCGTCTCGGATCAGCCTGCGCAGTCTGAGCGAGAAGACGGAAAAGACGGAATATTTGGTAAAAGGTCAGGGAAGACCAGAAGTAAATAAATATATGTTCTGGCTGTATAATTGAAACAATTTTTTATTTTTTTGTTTGCTTGGTGTTTGATGCTGTTTTCATCATTTTTTCAGTTCTATCGACAGAGACAATGCTCATATCCATGTTTTCTTTGAGTTTCTCTTACCAAAACTGCACAATACTCCTCCCAAGTCACTGGCTGCTTTCCTTCCCTGTCAAAACCATAATGAGGAGTAAGACAGGAATGAATCCTGTTGCAATGTCTATCATCAATCCTCAAAAAGAGAATGGGAGGCAGGAGAGTTTGACCTGCAACCCACAGGGTTCAAGCCCTGTATGTACATTACTGACGCAGATACCAGACCTGGAGATATCTTTGAAAACGATATGGCTTGCAACACATGAAAAGAGGCATTCAGACATTTGCGTAAAGTGTTGTCACGGATCAGTCTGCACGGACAGCGCAGACTGATCCGAAACGACACTTTACGACTACATTCGATTTTGTCCTACAGTAGACTTGCACGAAACAGAAAATTACAAAAGAAGGGAAAGTGTCATTTGGGATTAGCCTGCGCTGACTGAGCAGTCTGATCCGGATTAACATTTTAAGCAAATTTCCGAATGCCCCTTTCGCATGTTAACCACATGATAGTGATTACACAAACCTGACAGTGATCTTTGGCAGATGTTTTTTATCAGTCTTCACAATGAAGTCATCTTGATCAGCAACAATGAAGGTTCTGTGATGGAGGAAAAGTTCGTTAGTAATGAAGTATCATAATTTTACAAGTCAGCCAGGCTTTATAAATAGAGGGTTCGATGCATCTGCTGTAATGACCAAGTCAGCCTGCACAGTCCACGAAGGCTGACATGGGTCAAAACTTTTTGTTATAGTACATGTAAACAACCATTCTACCTCATGAATTAGTTGATATTTGGACAAAATGGATTTAATGGATCCATAATTAATTCTTTACCAAACAATCCCGAGTTTTAACGACCCTTGGAGAGAAGCCTTTTGAAAACATGTTGGCCATATGATAGTGATTACACAAACCTGACAGTAATCTTTGGCAGATGTTTTTTATCAGTCTTTCAATATTTTAGAAAGACTTCTCTTGCAAGGTCATTAAAACTCCAGGTTGTGTGAAAAAGTGTTTATCTGTCATTGGCAAATGTTAACAACATGGATGAGTCTAAAATTCTGTTGTCTGGTAAAGAGTTAAAGACAGCTTGTCCTAGAATGTTGATCAGACTGCACATTTTAGGCTGTCCGATCTTTCCCAAACAAAGAAGGATTTTGAAAACATTATGGAGGAAAATGTTTCTCCTTTTCCCTAAATGCTTTCGACACAATCTGAGAACCAACACTCTTTCATAGCAATATCAAATTTGTCATCTGTAGTTACATTCAGTTTGGAATAGGCAAAAATTTGTTGTTTGGAAAAAAGGTTAATCTAATTTATTTAACATAACAGAAACTTAAGGTCTCCTTCACATTACGCTAAATAAATTTTATAATCTGGGATACAATACCTTTGGACAAGAGCTAAACGCAGTCTCGCTACAGAGCTGACCACTTGCTGATACACTGTCCCATCACTTTGTGTCCACATAGCATTAAAAACATCATACCACTTGGGTAAAGTACCATGATTCATTTCATACAGGATAAATCCAATATCAGAACACCTGTTAAATGGAAATTATGATTGAAATGAAAGACATATGATGAAGGAAATAGAGGATATTTGTTTATTACGCAGCCACTTGTGAAAATGTTACAGATGATGTTCACTCGATGAAATAAATTTTGATCTTTCACCGTAAAAAAACAAATATTCTATTTATTTCATGCTTTTAACCCTTTATAGGGGGAACTTACATCAAAACCCAGTACAGTCCTTTTCGGTTATTCCCTGTGGCATACCCCCTCTGCATAGCAACGCATTACAATATTACGTAAAGCGCAAGAAATGTAAGGTAAGTGACATCATCTTTCCATCTGGTTGAGAGGCACGCACATTTTACCTAGGTAGCTATTGCGCAGGAACACCTGTTTAACGCCTTCAATTGAAGAGTTAGAACATCAAAATCGGTATTTTTCACTGGTCGTAACCATGAAACATCGAAAAATATTTCACTGTTATTTCTCAATAACCCCCCTGAAAGCATGAAATAAAGACATAAATTCAAGCCACTTTCAACATTTCTTTTGTCTATAATGGCTAGACTCCGTATGTCCCGGCTTTCACCAGTACAAGGTTAGGGCTCTGAAGTGGCTTGCTAAAGGACACTCCAATCAAAGGACACTCCCACTTAAGGACAATCCCACCCAAAACACAGCATTTTGAGTGAGGATAATAGAAATAAACCAGGGCTTGTATTTACCAAACATTCAAAATTGTATTTGTAGTCTAATTCAAAATGTAGAAAGTAACAAAGTTGTAGACATGTCTAAATTCACAGCAAATTTTAGACATGTCCAAATTCAAAACATTTGGAGTCCATAAATCAAAAGTGGCTCAAATAATATAATTTGCCTTTAACTCTTTACCAAACGACAAAATCTTAGACTGGTCCAAATTGAAAGCATTTGCAGACGACAGAATAAATGTGACTCAAAAATTGAATCTTGACTTTGGAAGAGTAGAAAACATTGTGGGAAAAGGAGAAAATGCTGGTTACCAGCATTTTCTCCTTCTCCCACAGTATTTTCAGAATGCTTCTTCCTCGGGGTCGTTAAAACCAGGGATTGTTTGGTAAAGGGTTAATTGAAAATAAAACATTGTGGGAAAAGGAGGAAAGGCTGGTTACCAGCATTTTCTCCTTTTCCCACAATGTTTTCAAGAGCTTTTTATCTAAGGATGGTAAAAACTTGGGATTGTTTGGTATAGGATTAACAGCTGAGCAGAGTTTTATAATAAAGGAAGCCAAACTGAAGAGCTCGGATATAAATACATATATGTATTTGTCAAATCACAGATGGAGTGACAGACAAACAGACAGGCTGATTCCAATAAAATATAAAAATAACCATTACCTCGTTACCAAACAACAAATATTTTACGTCGTCTAAATTCAAAGCATTTGAAGACAACAATCTAAATGTGGCTTGAACTGAGATCTGGCTATCAAAGTGTAGAAAAGATTGTTTGAAAAGATGAAAGTGCTGGTTATGAGCATTTTCTCCTTTTCCCACAATGTTTTCATAAGTGTTCCTATTAACCGTCTTTAAAACACCAGATTGTGTGGTAAAAGGACAATTTTGTTCTATGAGGTTATAAGATAAATGCTTACCATGATGCTATATTCTTCAGACCAGGTTCGGGAGCCAGCTCAGCATATTTCAGTTTATATTGGTTCTGCCAGGTTTTTACTTCTTTAATCAGTCTGGGTACCAGATCATCAAGGCTGAGTTTTATGTCACTGAATTTCTTTTTTAAAATCTACATTAGAAGAGAGAAAAAATTACCATAGCAACATCATCTTTAAACAGACAAGTCATCTTTTGAAACTTTATACAAGTCACTCTTTACCAAATGACAAAAATCAATCTTTATTTAACAAATATAATTACATGTATGACTACTTCTGGCTTTTTTATGTATGGCTTTTTTTACCAATAGCTTTTTTTTATATCTCTGGATTTTTTATTGAACACCAATTAAACAGAATACATATATACATGTATGTTATAAAATCAGACTACCCATAACCCATTAAAAAATTGTTTGATGCAAATATATAAACTCTTTAAACCCTCTGCCTGCTATAGCAGACAGACCAAATCCAAGAGAAGCCAGATTGAACATGCAGTCTGATCTTTGATCTTCAACCTCTAAATCTTTATCATACAATAAAATTTTAGACTTGTCCAAATTGAAAGCATTTGCAGCTGGCAAATTAAATGTAGCTGAAATCCTGGTAATTGTATGTGAAAGTGTAAAAACCTTATCGGAAAAGGAGAAAATGCTCATTGCTGGTACAAGCATTTTCTCCTTTTCCGACAAGCTATAAAGGATATTTCCTTTAAGACTCTATACTGTGTGGTAAATATTTACATACTTTCTTCAGTAATAAACTTGATGATATTGAAACATAGATCAAATGAATCAATCTTTTATGTTACTATTTAGTTCTGTTTTATGTTGCGCCAAGGAAAACATGATGTATTAATTTTGTTGTATCAGCCTGTCACATTTTGCATCAAAAACACAAAAATGCAGACTTTTAGAAACACTCAGTGACTCTGCTTTTGTTCATTTCACGCATTCATTGCTCAATGAGTAACCCTTTACCAATGAATCCCATGTTTTTTATAGACCAAGAGGTAGAGAGCTGTAGAAAACATTGTGGGAAAAGGAGAAAATGCTGGTAACCAGCATTTTCTCCTTTTTCTACAATGTTTTCTATTCAATTATAGGCAAGTTCCATTATTTGAGCCACCTTTGAATTGTCGTCTGAATATGCTTTGAATATGGACAAGTCTAAGCTGGTAACCGGCATTTTCTTCTCTTCCCACAATGTTATCTGGTACAGGATTAATTCTTTCCTATAGGACAAATTTCAGACTTTTCCATATTCATCAGCAGTTGACAAATTTCAAATTGGTACAATTGAGCTTGAATCTCCTGATATGATAGAAAACATTGTGGAAAAAGTAAAAAATGCTGGTTCCCAGCATTTTCTTCTTTTCTCACAATGTTTTCAATGCCTCTAATCCGTAGAGTTGTTAAAAAGAATAATGAAACTCTCTAAAAATACAACAATAAGCCTACGTTTTTATACTCTTCAATGTCTTTTCTGATTTTATGGATACTATTCTTGCAAGTCTCTATCGTAGATTCCAGCTGGTGTTTATTCAGTATTCTACCATTGGTTTCTTTTGGCTTTTGTTTAATCACCTCTTTGAGACCTACAAAAGAAAAAAAGAGTTTCCCATTTATGCAAAAGCCCAATATGGCTCATTTATAATCGATCAAGTTATAGGGCATGAGACTTGTAAACGACAAGTTTTGCGTTACTTGAGGGTGTGAGGTCCATTCATGTGGCTGGCCAATTAAAACATTTGAGTTATGCTCCATGAAAAGGGGGTATAATGCATCTGCAAAAAGTATCGACCCCAGGTTAGCCTGTGCTGTGTCTGTAGGCTGACCTGGGTTGAAACTTTTTGCTATTGGTCAATTTTCCACAGCTCAAAGGACCAGTTTACCTCATAATTCAGTCAGTGGTTAGACTAAATAGAATGTATGGATCCATAATAATGTGAAGACTTGCTTGGTATCACGCATCATGGTGATGCATTAAGCCCCTTTTTGCCAGAGCATGGCTCAATTACTGAGAGTGTTTGAGGTAAGACATTACACCTAGGTCCCCTGTGACGATGCTATACACCAAGCACATTAAAGAACCAAGCGTATATTAGGATTGGGTTTGTCCTCACAGTCCTGTATCCAGCTCCATCCCTTGTAACATAACTACTAGTAACAGCCTTCTGTGGTCATCATCCATATGGGCAACCATTGGCAACATCAAATAAACAAAAATCAATCAACTCGTTTAGCAATATTGGGTAGACCTATTCAAATTTAGGGTGAATAAACACTGACTCTGACATCAGTAATTGTCTTACTTGAGCACAGCATCAAAACAGACGTAACTTGTACAGCTTCTATCTATCACCGTTTTCAAAGTATGATCTCTTTCATTCCATACACTTAATGGAAGTCTCCCCAATAGAGGCAAACACTTCTGTGCCTCTCTTTTTCAAAGCTGCCCACAGCAGATCCAAAAAAGAATTAAATGGGTTACTCTGTTTGGCAGTTTTTCCTGCAGTTAAAAGTCCAGGGACCCATCAAGCACACACCCTACTCATTTCCAAATCTTGTGTAAGCATTTAAAGCACAGTTGCATGACCAACTCCTGCGGTATTGGCGATTTTGTCCTCTGATTTTTTCCAGTCTGGTAAAACAAGGCTCTCAAATTTCTTGACTCCACTGGCATCCTTTGGTCTCCTACTCCTAGCATTATCTGTTACATCTGAGCGATCTTCTTTAAAACATCTACGCCCCCTCAAACACAATACTCCTGAACACTTTCTGTGCAACCTCTGTCTGATTCATAAATTTATATGTGTCTGTACATGTCATTCCTGCTCTGTTGCAGAACTTAATGACTGCACACTGCTCCATGTGATCATGTGACTTTGGCATTTGACCATCCCGAATTTCTCCCATTGCTATCAAAAGCACCCGTCAAATTGAAGATTATCAACTGATCACGTTGGTTCTTCAGAGTTGGTTTTAAAAAATGTTGGTGCGCCGATGTGCAAGATTTCACAATGTTATGGCACTATTTAATCAAAATTATACTGTTTGTTTGTGATCAAGATATTTTTAAATTTAAATTTTTTCAAGCTAAGATTTTTAAAGTGCTCCGTAACCAAGTACATACACATTGCTTAGCATCTTCTGCAAACAAAATATCATATAAACTTTTTTAAACATATTTTAACATTGAGGACGTGATGACATTTATATGTGTAGTAAATTTTAGCATAATCGGAAAGCTAGCATGCTAATAAATGGACTAGTCTGGGAACTTTCCGACTGCACCTTATATAATTATCGGTCCATTTCAATAAATGATGTCACAAATTCAAGTGGATACCTGTAATAGAGTAATACAGTGATTCCTAGAGAACTGTTAGCAGGAACCAACTGTTGCTATGCATTACTGACGCTGAAGATAGCTTCCAGAAATTTCCCGCTAAAAGCATTTTTTCAAAAGGGCGTTGAGTTAATCAACTGATGATGTTTGTAGGCAGAAATGGGACTTGGAAGGACCTCAGAGGGACTCAAGTTTCCCTGTGACAATGACTGTCATGGACTCAATAAAATCTTACCCAGGCAGAAACACTTACTTGAATAACTGCCTGCAAATGCTTTCAATTTGGACCTGTTCAAAATTTTTTTGTCTGGTCAAGAAGTAACCAATTCGTAAGCATTCTGTATTCACAAACCATTGTTTATTGCGTTCTTAGCCTAATTGTAGATTTACAAAGTAACAAAACCTCTGATTGGCTAAACTATTTGGTTTAGCCAATCAGAAGTTGTGTTATTTTTAAATTTAGAAAACTCTTGAATATTTGGTGAATGTGGACCCAGGCTATTCCTTGATGTTATATATGCAACGGTTATACATTTAATCCTTTACCAAACAATCTCATATTTAAACGACCCTATGGAGGACGCCTTTTGAAAATAATGTGGGATAAGAAGAAAATGCTGGTCATCAGCATTTTCTTCTTATCCCACAATGATTTCTATCTTTTTTAAGACACATCTCATCATTAGAGCCACATTTCATTTGTTGCCTGCAAATGCTTTCAATAAGAACAAGTCTAAAATTTTTTCACTTGTCAAAATAATGCTTTCGATACAGAAATGTCTAAAACATTAACGCCTAGTAAAGGTTTAACTCTATCAAACAATCCTGTGTTTTAAAAAATCCGAGGGAGAAGACTTTTGAAAATATTGTGGAAAAGGAGAAAAATGCTGGCAACTCCAGCATTTTCTCCTTTTCCCACAATGTTTTCCACCAATCCAAGGATAATTGTCAAGTTTTCAGACACAATTATTGTATCCTGTGCAAATGCTTCAAATTTGAAAAAGTCTAAATTTTTGTTATTTGGTCATGATCCCCACCCTGGGAGGTTATTTATCAGAGCTGTTGCATTAATTAACCGTTTACCACACAATCTCGACTTTTAATGAACCTAAGAAAGAAGCCTTGTGAAAACATTATAGGAAAAGGAGAAAATGCTGGTAACCAGCATTATCTCCTTTTCCCACAATGTTTTCTTCCCTTCCCAAAACAAATTTCAGTTTTTCAGTCACATTTATTTTGTCGTCTGCAACTCCTTCCAATTTGGACAAAAAGTCTAAAATTTTGTCATTTGCTAAAGAGTTAAATGATATACCACAAAGATAGCTTTCTGCCTCATCCTTTGACTCTTCATTCTCTTTCATTGAGGTCAATGTTACCTTTGCTCTGTCCAAAAAGGTTTCAATCTCCTGAAGGAAAAATATAGCAGTTTGTTTGCATGGTGTTTAATACTGTTTTCAACACTACCATATTTTCCGGACAATAAGCCGCTGCACGGTATGGGCTGTACCCTTTTGTTTTCACTATTTTAGAAATAAAAAATACTGTATAGGCCACTACGTCATATAGGCTGCCCATACGCTTGGTTAATGTACAATGTCATCCATGTATAGCTATATCTACCACTATAGTTATAATAAAAACAGGAAACAAATTTGTCTGTTGTTTTTGCATTTTTTTTTTCCAATCCATTGGAGTGATTTCCCTTTCGTTAGATCAAATCACTCAAAGAACTTGGCACCATTATCATTCTTTATCCCTTGTCAAAAGTTTTAAGGAATTTCGAAATTACTAAATTGTCACTTCGATTGATTAATTGATGGTACATACCAAAAAAATGCCTTTTACATTCGCAGTTAACCACTGATTTGTACCAACTGACATCACCAAGCAAAAGGTGTGAGAATCAAGGTTGGTTGCAAGTTTTCACACCTTCGTAAGTTTGCAAGCGGATTGATTTATCTACCAACTATAGGTAGGATTAGTGTTTGAAAAATACTATAGGGGCGTGAACCAAAATTGCGTTCACATAGGGAATCGTAAACTGGTTTTCGTTTATCTTCAGTTTTATAGTGCGCACTAAAAGATCATTTAGAAAAATAAAATTAATGTATAAGCCTCTTCATTATGTAGGCTGCGCTCTTGAAAATGTTCACTTTTTTAACAGATACACCACAGCCCATTGTCTGGAAAATGCAGTAATTCAGTTATAATGGGTCAGCCAGTCCACCTATCCATACTCTCCTTAGCCACTGCCTGCTTTCTCACATACTCATTATCAACAAATGATCAGCAGTGGTAGACGAATGATTCCTGTTGCAATGACTATCATCATTCCCAAGATGGAAATCTGCCAAGTTGGGGATTTAAACCAGCAAAACCCATGTTTCAAAGTCCTGTACACTACCAAATGGTGGCTACCAGGCTTAGTTTAAACATATTTATTTTACATCGATTGAGAAACAAGTTCTTACAACTTATACTAATCTCTCTTGATTCTGCTTCCTGGGAACTTCACCAGTACTCGCGCCAAATATGTGGGTCAATGAACAATCCCTAAGTTGACACCCGCTCCCCGGTATCGAACTCGGGACCTTATGATTACGAGGATAACGCTCTACCTCACAAAAACGGACACCACAGGCTTGGCAAAAAGAATAAAAAAAAACAGGTAAGCACTCTGATATCCAATGCTGACAAAACTTCAGCAAGACAATGAAGACAGCCTAGCCCAGTAGCCCAGTCACTACCATTCAAGGATGAAATAAAGAAGCTCCTGGTTCAACTGAAAGCTCTGTTAACCCTTCACCACACAATCCTGGACTTTAAGGACCCTGAGTAAGACAGTTTTTGAAAACATTGTGGGCAAAGGAGAAAATGCTTGTAACTTGCCTTTTCTCCTGTTCCCACAATGTTTTCTAACCATCCAAGACCAAATCCTAGTATTTTAGTCATTTTGAATTTGTCCTTTGCAAACACTTTCTATTTGGACAAGTCTAAAAATCTTCCTTGTTGTAGAGGATTAACTCTTTATTCCACAACAAAATTTTAGAATTGTCCAAGTTAAAAGCATTTGCAGATGACAATTTATATGTGGCTAAAAGGATGGAATTTGTCTTTTATAAATTAGGAAAGGAGTAAAATGCTGGTTACCATTAAAAGGCTTCTTCCTCAGGGCAGTTGAAACTCTGGATTGTGCGGTAAAGGGTTAATGTGCAAAAACAGCTTTTTCATACCACTGAAGCTGACTATCTTTTGAAAACATTGAGGGAAAAGAGGCTAATTCTTGTAACAAGCAATCACTTGTAACTGACCATTCCATTTTTCTTGACAGTGTCTCCATGTTATTAAAGATTCAAGCGAAACTTTTGCTGTTCCTAACTTACGAAAATAAGCCACACTCTGTGAAAAGGGGGCTACCTGCACAGGCTGACCTAGGTCAAAACTTTCTGCTACTGGTAAATTTTCTGCATGTTCAAGGACCGGTTTGCCTCATTATTCAGTTGGTTATTAGGCAAAATTGATTTTATAGAAAACCCTTTAGCTGAGGTTTAACAAAAGAATGCTTTTGAAAACAATCTGGGAAATGGAGAAAACCAACATTTTCTCCTATTCCCACAATATTTTCTATCCTTTAAAAGAGATTCCTGCATCTGAGCCACATGCAATGTGTTGCCTCTAAATCCTTTGATTTTGGACAAGCCTAAAAAGGTCTCATCTGGTAAAGAGTCTGTTTTATCCATAATCATTTGACATCCTGCAACCAATTAACTCTTTACCAAACGACAAAATTTAAGGCTGGTCCAAGTTCAAAGCATTTGCAGACGACAAAACAAGAGCCGTTGGAGATGGATTATGCTCCCCAAACAGGTCTTTGTCTAGGAAAGTGAAGACTGTCGGTAAAACCGAGAAAAAGACATTGGTGCAATATCCTAAAGAGTTCATATATGAAGTTTCATCCAATTCGGTCCAGGGGTTGTGGAGAAATGGCTTCAGACGGACCGACAGACAGACAGACCGACAGACGAAGCGGCGACTATATGCTCCGCCTTCGGGGAGCATAATAAACATGGTTCAAAAAATGAAATTTGTTTTGGGAAGGGTAGAAAACATTGTGAGAAAAAGGAGAAAATGCTGGTTACCAGCATTTTCTCCTTTTTCCCACTATGTTTTCAAAAGGCTTTTTCTTCAAGGTCGTTAAAACTTGGGATTGTGTGGTAAAGAGTTAAACCAGACAGTAGTGGTTTACAGCATTCACAACTGACCTTGTGTAAACTTCTCACTTTGGCTACATCTGAATCAAACTTCTGTAAATACTTCTGGTCCGTTGTTTGCCTTTGTGTCTGTTGATTAAAGGAAAAAAACAGAGAGAATTACATAACTCTTCACTAGAGAAAAGCCTAAACTAGTCCATATTGATAGTATTTGCATACTGCAAGTCAAACTTGGCTTATTCCTTTACCACATGACAGAATCTTAGACTTGTCCAAATTGAAAGCATTTGAAGGCTACAACAATAATGTGGATCAAATGATAGACCTGGCCTTTGAAAGGGTAGAAAAAATTGTGGGAAAAGAAGAAAATGCTGATTACCAGCATTTTCTTCTTTTCCCACAATGTTTTCAAAAGCCTCCTTCTTCAGGGTTGTTTAAAGTCGGCATTCTGTGATAAAGGTTAAATGATGCTGAAAGGGTAGAAAACATTGTCAAAAAGAGAGAAAATGCTGGTAACCAGCATTCTCTCCTTTTTCCACAATATTTTTAAAACCTTTCTTCCTTAGGTTTTGTTAAAACTAGAGATTGTTTGGCAAAAGGTTGAATAGATTTTACATTTGATATCCTTCTATAAACTTAACCCTTATCTTGCTAAATAAGTTAAATGAAACTTATAAGCCTGAAGTATAAACCCAAACGTTGATATTTCAAATGTAAACCTTTTTGAAAAAAATATCTCCTGATCGCACAGTGTAATTGTAATATTTTCGGACAGTTTAAATTGTTTAGACTCTGTGAAGTGTAAGTAGGTATTTATATCATAATTTGTATTGTAAATTACTGCATTCTGAATTATCGAATTTTAAAACATAGTGGAACTCTTCTGTTCTTTTTTAATCTATTACACCGTCATTTAAGCCATAGCCATGAGGTATCCTAGACTTAGTAATAAGATAATCTACACCACTGTATATGTTATAATTACCTGCTTGTGTTTCTTCATCAGTTCCTTCTCACATCTTACACATTCAACTGCCTTCTGTACCCACTCATTGGCACTAGATTTCTAGAAAGGAAAAAAATGAGGGAAGAGTGACCAGAAATACAGAGAATTCACAAATATTAATAATGGCTTAACCTCACCACCTCTTGATCACAAGCACCTTTGCATAAAACCACAAACATTACAAGTTCTTATTTTTGCCAATCAAGCTTACTGCTCTTCCTATCCATAAATCTTTTCCAGATGGCGAAATTTTGATTTTGGTTTGAATCGGAGTTTAATACTCTTTTAACAGCTTAGGTCAAATTACGGCAGTCAGTGCACATATGTATGTGTTTCCTGGTTCTCACACAAGTACTAACACAACTTTCTTTCCAAGTCACTGACCACTTTTCTTACATGCATCAGAGGTGAAAGTCAAAAGAAGTTGGACTTATCGAAATCCAAAGCATTTGCACATGTCAAATTAAAGATGGCTAAAATACAGTGGAACCCTACTATAACGCTGTCGTCAAGAGCCACGATGGACAACAGCGTTATATCCGGGGTTGAAATATATAACACTTACAATGTGCGTCACGGTCTATAAATTAGAATACTGTGGAGGGATCTAAACCGGTTGTAATATAGATCTTGTGTGGACAGGTTTTCAATATTGAAATAAACGGATCTTAAATAAAATCATTTTCTTACCTTTTTTAGGCATAACAGAAGTAGCTTTCTCAGAATATGATTTTGGTCATAGTTCAGCTGCAGATGATATACATCAAAGATCAGACTGCACATTCTTTGAAGTCTGATGTTTATCTACACCGTCTGCCAAGACTTTAACCCTTTACCACACTTTAAAAAAGAACCTGAGAAAGAAAGCTTTTGAAAAGCATGTAGAAAAAAGGAGAAAATTCTGGAAACCAGCATTTTCTTCTTTCACCACATTGTTTCTACCCTTTGATGAACAGATTTCAAATTTGGCTCACATTTTTGTCATCTGCAAATGCTTTGAATTTGGACATGTCTAAAATTTTGTAGTTTAGTAAAAAGTTAAAAATCGTCATTCTGCCATGGGCAGTGAACGATTAAATACGACCATAAACATTTAACTTCCCATCCGTAAAGATTTCACACTGGTCGTGTATCCACAGAATTAATGTTTGCAGTAGAGTTTGCATTAGGGGCATGACGTAACGCGCCAATAATTGGAAGCGAGAGGGTTGTACTGGATGCGTTTGTCATACACACTTGAAACTGTTTCGCTCGAAGAATTTACACTTGGTTATGGGCTGACCTCCAATCAAAACTAAATGATCACGCAATAAGTCAATATCTCGCCTGCCATATATGGTCTGATAGAGTCTTTTCGCATATTGTAATGATTATTGCTAGAACACCCCAGTCGTGTCAAATGTTTATTGAGTAGTCGGCAGAAATAAAGTCATTTGGCTATTTTCTGAATTTTTTGTTGTGACCGAGATTTAAAAAAATGCATGATTTGATGCTAAAGTTAAATGGATTAATTACCGATAAGTAAAGAAGAGAAAAGACAAGGTTTTGTATTCAACACTGCTTTATTTCTGTAATCATGGGGACAACACAGGGCTTCAAGCATTTCCCTCTTTTCATGCTTTTGCAAAAGATGCCTTTTGAAAACGTTGTGAAAATGGCAAAACTGCTAACATAACATTGAAAAGTTGGGAAAGATTTAAGCCTTACACATCTTTCAGGACTTAAGTTGCTGTTGCAGCCTCTGTAGAATAAGATCATACTGTAGACTAAATGTCTTGTCTGATCTCTAATCAGTCTGTTGTGAAGAGGTATTTCTTAAAAAAAAAAACCTCAATGTTTCATTTTTTTGTCTAATTTCATGACTGGGAATAACTGTTGGTTGACTCAACTCTTGAAGGTTTTATCTTCATGACGGTTTTACGCATGATGCACAATTGTGCATTCATTATGCAGCCGATCATCATAGCTGAAGTATTTTCCAAAAATTAAAAGTCAGATGTTTTGGAAAAAATATTTTTAAGCCTGTCCACTCAAAGTATTCAGTACTCCTTAATATTCGGACTGTCTTGAGTTAGGACTAGACATAAAATATTTTTTGATAATACAGGGTGTCCGGAAAGTAAGGTAACACTTTGGTAGATTTATAATTTGGCTTTAAAAATGAGAAAAAGAGATAAAAATATATATACATGTAAATAAAATGAGTAAGTTTTTTGTGTGATAATTTTATTCAGTTTTCATTACATTTCGCACTTTTCTACAGATTTCAATTCAAAAGTGCCTTTTTTGTCACTGGCTTCATTTTAATAATAACGTTTTCATTGTGACGGCCAGTTATGCTCTTTCCTTGCCGATAAATGACGATGAAATTCTCAATCACTCTAGCACACATTTCAATATCAATCTTCTTGATTTCACCTAAAGTGTTCTCTTACAACATGTCTGTGCTGTCTGGGTTGGGATTGTAGACTTTTGACTTCAAATAATCCCACAGAAAGAAGTCGCACGGGTTGAGGTCAGGATAAAATCACCCTAATAGCAAAACACTTGGTTCATGCAGTATAGTGCAACTGCACACACATCCAGCTCCAAGACAGCCTTTTTATACGATACATTCAGGTGATAGGGTAATAGCAAGACAATATCAAGAGGTAAAAATTACGGAATATCGTGGCCTGCACACAGTCCCAACCTCAACCTGCGTGACTTCTTCCTCTTGAGTATTTTGAAATCAAAGGTCTACAATCCCAACCGACACAGCACAGACATGTTGTTGAAGAACACTTAAAGTGACATTAATAAGACTGATATTGGAATGTGTGCTAAACTGACTGACAATTTAATCACGCGTGTTCAGCAAAGAAAGATCTTAAAAAGCCATCAGATTGAAAACGTCATGAATTACTAAAATGACGCCATTGACAAAAAAGTATTTCTGGTTTGAAATCTGTATAAAAGTGTGTAATGTCATGAAAATTAAATGAAATTACGACACAAAAAAACTTGCATATTTCATATATATGTATGCTTATTTCTATCTCTTTATCTGATTGTTAAAGCCATATTATAAATGTACAAAAGTGTTACCTTACTTTCCGGACACCCTGTAATTTAACATGTCCCAGCATTTAGGGTGTCCCAAAACATTGGCAAATTACGGTACATTCCATATCGTTGTAAAGATCTACATACAGATATACTGATGTAAAGTCTCTAATGTAAGATTGCGTTTTTTATGTGAAGACAATCATGGGATGAAGTCCTTTTGTTATCTACTGTGCGTGTATTTGTCAAACAAAGCAATTGTGCACAGCCATAGGTGATGAAAGTAATCAACAAGGAAAAGGTAGTTTTGTGTTTACATTAAGGATTCTTATCAGCGAAATGGTGGATTCGGATCAGATTCAAAAATGGTCAAACCCCCCCCCCATCCGCGAAATTGTGGGAGGCATAGGACACCCACGTTATAATAGGGTCTGCGTTTTAGTGAATTTGTTCTAACTGGGTTCTACTGTATCAAAAATAAAAGACATTTTCAGTCTAAAAATAATATATGAATATGACCCAAATAATTGAAATTTGAAAGTTTCTTCTGTCCAACATGTCCTAGCAAAGCTGACTGCGTAGATCAAAGATCAGAGTACATGTTTGTGCACTCTGATCTTGATCTACCCTAGCCACAAAAGACAAGTAATGCACTAGAAGGACAATGTACATGTACATTAACACATACTAATAATTCTTACTTTTATTGCTGTAAATTCTTGCCTTAACAGAAATTCACCACACAGGATGTGTTCCTCTCTAAGGAAGTCATCAAACAGTGCACTGTATCTTCCACTATCCCTGAAAATGTCAACAAAATTGTCTAACATCTTTACCACACAACAAAATCTTAGACTTGTCCATTTTTAAAGTATTTGCAGATTACAAACTAAAAGAAACTCACAATATTTATATGTCTATCATGGTTAGAAAACATGGTGGGAAAAGAAGAAAATGCTGGTTGACAGCAATTTCTCCTTTTTTCACAATGTTTTCAAAAGCCAAGTTCCTCATGGTCTTTAACTCTTTACCACATGACAAAATTTTAGACTTGTCCAAATTGGAAGCATTTCCAGAACACAAAATGAATGGCACTCGCAAATTTAAAGTTGTTTTGGGAAGGGAAGAAAACATTGTGGGAAAAGGAGAAAATGCTGGTTACAAGCATTTTCTTCTTTTCCCTCAGTGTTTTCAAAAGGCTTCTTTCTCAGGGTTGTTAAAAGTCGGGATTGTGTGGTAAAGGGTTAAGTCGGGCTTCTGTGGTAAAAGGTTGAGCTATAATTTCTTCATCAAATGTCAATATCTGAGCATGCAAAGAGTTAAAATCTTTAACGGAAATCAAAATTTTAGATTGTAAGTATAAGTTACGGACTATCCCTGTAAGTTCTTGACCCGTCACATGTTAAGTAACTGACTACCTGTGTTGTATGATAAGGAATAGAGATATATGTTATTGACTAGCCATGCATTTATTGATTGGCCATGTAAGTTATCAAGTAGCTATGAAAGTTATTAAATAGCTATATATATTATTGACTAGTCCTGTAAGTTAGGGACTAGCCCTGACTAGCTCTATAAATTACTGAATCGCCATGTATGTTTGGGACTAGTCTTGCATATAGTACACATAACTGTCCTCGAATGAGATTTTAGTTTTTGACGAGTTGCATCCAAGTACAGAGACACTTGCCAAACATATGGGCGAAATACAGATATTGTGTGTACCCTTAACTCTTTACCAAATGACAAAAATGTAGACCTGTCCAAAATGAGAGCATTTGCAGACGACAATTAAAATTAGCTCAATTGATGGAATTTGTCATTGATAGGGTAGAAAACATTGTGGGAACAGGAAAAAATGCTGGTAATGTTTTCAAAAGGCTTCTTTCTCAGGGTTGTTAAAAGTCGGGATTGTGTAGTAAAAGGTTAAACTCCAAGTATTGTCACAAATTGATGACCTGAACCTGAACATACCTGTTGCTTGTGTATTCAATATCCTTTTTTTAAACACAGATATTTGTAATCTAAATGCAAAACATAAGAAGAAACAGTTTCATTCATATTTTACTTGAGATGTTTTTGTTTCCCCAACCAGACATAAATGGCTGCCAAACACAAAAAACACAAGCAGTATTTAGTTATTTTTTTTTTTTTTAAATTCACAAGTAATAAACAAATTCTTAAATAGAGGATCTTACACGAGTGTTTATGTAATGTCATTTTTATGAAATGAGTTAACTGAAGTTTTATGACTCAAGCCTTGGCAAGCGTCATATACATATACATGTTCAAATAGTCAACAAGTTTGATAAAAATGATAAAACATAAACATATATCCAAGATTCTTTTTATCTTACTGTACAATTGAAATACCAACAACTATCCTGCATCATCATCTATAGCCATATAATGTTCACGGGTCAATGTTTACAGTTGTAGTTCAGTATGAAATGTGCACATACCCGAAGGTGCACTTACATCCAAAGAAGTCTGAAGCAGTTTATAGAAGGAGTGAATGGAAAGATTTTCACAATTTTGTTGATTTAAAAATAGCTTTCTCTGCATTTCCTGTTGTCATTCAACATAAAAATCATAAAAATTTCCTTGTGTTTATGTCTAAGCAACAACAGCTTCATTTTCCCACAGAATGGCAAAGTAGTACAAATTCTGTCACATGCTGTGGTTGCTTTGGTTGGCTTCACATGTTTAAAGCTACAAATTCACTAGTGTAATAAGGAAAATAAGTTATGCATTTAATACACTGATGAAAGAAGGTTTTATGTGAAAAAATTCTTGAGGTTATGAAACATTTGATAATTTGTCCTTGGTCATGTGTGTCACCAATAGTTAATTGCATTTTGCTGCAATACAGAATAATTCAATATTACTTGTTTTCATCAATATTGGACAGTTCTAATTGACTCAAAATTTTTTTCATGGCTCCATGAAAAAAGATCATACAGTGCCGGAAGAACTTTCGCTGTCAAACTAATGTAAACAAACGTGTAAATCTATAAGAGATTTTATGTTTTTCTTTCTAATTTTCTAATACTGAGTCCGAAGTTCATATGCTGGCTAAGTTCATTTCTCTAAATGTCATCAAATGAAAAAAAAAATTCTTAAAGTCTTTAAAAGAGAAAACTTAAAACTCATTCTCATGTTACCGGGTGTGAATTATCTAATTCTTAACTTACTTCCAGTGTATTAAACTTCTAACAATTGATCTACTAAATCTCAGATGTTCAATAGCTATGATGATGTCATCAATTACACATTTTTTACGTCATGAACGAGCCATTGTTCCATGCTATGAAATACCAATGAAGTGTGCATTAAAAATCATAACTCCATGAAAACAAAATTTTCTTCCTTCCTCAATTAAACCAACAATGCAGACAGTCACAAGCTTTTCAAACAGAAAATTCAGAGTGGATCTGAGACGTTACAGAGCACAAGAAATGTCTAAATATGAAAAGAAGCATCATAAATATCTCACAATTGAGACTAGCCCTCTGTGTTATGGAAAAGCTCTGTGTACTATGGAGTAGCCCTGTATCTTATGATGTAGCTATATATGTTACGCAGCTCCAGTTCAAACAGTAATGTAGATAAGACAAAGATCAACAGATACACAGTTACCTCTCCTTGTAGCACATTTGAAACCAGGTATCAAACCGTTGTCGAATGTTTGTGCCGATTTCAAGGCAATCCAACATTGCCTTCCAGTCATGATACAGTCTTTGGACAAACTCAGTTTTATGTTGATTCTAAAATGAACAGAAGCCATTTTTTATGTTGATTCTAAATCAACTCTTTGCTAGATGAGAAAATTTTAGATTTGTCCATATTTTAACATTTTACCAAACAACAAGATTTTATTTAGACTGGTCCAAATTGAAAGCATTTGCAGACAACAAATTAAATATTGCTCAACTTATGAGATCTGTCTTTGATAGGATAGAAATCATTGATGGAAAAGGAGAAAATGCTGGTTACCATTATTTTCTCCTTTTCCCACAATATTTTCATAATTCTTGTTTTTCAGGGCTGTTAAAAGTCTGGATTAGTCAATAAGGGGTTATGCCTTTGCAGATAACAAGCCTCCTAGATAAAAATCTTTCTGAATTTCCGTGGATTGTACTTTCAGCCCTGCAAGGGGTGGAGCCTATACATTTGGCACTGAAAGCGTTATATTGATACCTAACCCTTTAACCCTTTACCAAACAACAAAATTTAAGACTTGTCCAAACTGAAAGCATTAGCAGACGACAATTTAAATGGGGCTCAAATGATAGAGTTTGTCTTTGATAGGGTAGAAAACATTGTGGGAAAAGGAGAAAATGCTGGTAACCAGCATTTTCTCCTTTTCCCACAATGTTTTCAAAAGGCTCCTTCTTCAGGGTTGTTAAAACTTGTGATTGTGTGGTAAAGGGTTAACTCACAATCCCAAGATTTAATGACCCCGAGAAAGAGGCCTTATGAAAATATTACATTGAAAAAGGAGAAAACGCTGGTCACCAGCATTTTCTTCTTGTCCCACATTGTCTTCTCCATTTTAAAACACAAATCCTACCATTTGTGCCATATTTAAGGATTACGACCCCTAACTCATCGGTAAATATCATGTAACATCGACATTTTTGTAAAGGCTTTTTGCCCAATCTCGGCAGCTTCCGTATTTTTAAAATATGAGAGTTAGGGGCCGTAGACCCACTAACTCATCGGTAAATATCGTGTAACATCGACGTTTTCATAAAGGCTGTTCGGCCAATCTCAGCAGCTTCCGTCTTTTAATAATGAGAGTAATCTGCCGTAGACCTTAACATGTCCTCTGCAAATATTTAATGCTTTGGAATTGGAAAAGTCTAAAATTTTGTCGTGAGGTAAAAAGTCAAATAGAAATTTACCAAACAATCTTTCTAAGACCCTGTGGAACAACGCTTTTAAAATATTGTTGCCAGCATTTTCTCTTCCTTCCTCACCATTTTTTTTCATTTGTTGGAAGATGAATGTCATCACTATGATTTGTCATCTGCAAATGCTTTCAATATCAGTAAGTCCAAAATTTTTGTCTTCTGGTGAAGAGTTGACAATAACATATTTCTGGAATGATAATTCTGAGTGCAAACAAACTAGATTTCAACTTCAGCATACTCTATGAAACATAAGGTGCTTTTGTGGACTGTGCTTATCCCAGATCATTATGGGATCTGATCAGTCAGTTAACAGTTACTGTAAGTAAACTTTTAATCAAAAGACTTATTTTCAAACCTTTTCAAATTGAAAGCATTTGCTAGTGACAAAATAAAAGTGATTCAGAAACTGAATCTTTTTTTTTGGAAAGGTAGAGAACAATATGCAAAAAGGAGAAAATGCTTGTTATCAGCATTTTCTCTCTTTTCAACAATATTTTAAAATAGGCTTCTTGTTTAGGGTCATTAAAGATAGCTGGCTGGCTGGCTGTTTAACTTCATCTTTTTAACATTATTTCAGTCATAGTGTGGCGGTCATGGCACCTATGCATGCTTTCCTGGAGTTTCTTTTACCAGGACTCTGCACAATATTCTTTCCAGACCACTGGCTGCTTTCCCACATAATCATCGTTGAAACAAAGGTTAGCTGTGAGAGAGGAATGAATCCTGTTGCAATGACTATCATCAGTCCTCAGAAAGAAATTGGCTGAGCCTGGGATAGAACCAGCTACTCCATTATCAAGTTCTGTATGCTACAGACTGAGCTACAGGGGCTTGGCTGGGATTGTTTGGTATAGGGTTAAATGTATCGAGATACATGTACCATGCTCTGTGAAAAAGGGGTTTAATGCATCTGCAAAAAGTATCAACCCATGTCAGCCTGCACAGGTTTACATGGGTTGATACTTTTACTTTTTGTAAATTTCTTAGAATGTCCAATGACCATACTACCTCATGATTCAATTGATTATTAGACAAAATGGATTTCATGGGTTTATCATAATGGTATGACTTCCTAGGTATAATACATCATGGAGATGCATTAAACCCCCTTTTGCCAGAGCATAGCTCATAATCTTAAATCAGACAAAATCTTGTTCTCAAGTAGTTGTATCACGCGAAACATCCACTTGCTGATGCTTGTGCATATTTTCCTTATACTAATACATTGATCTGTGGTGATAAGATAAACCGACGTCCTTGGTTGCTGTTGCCAAGAGCTCCACAACAACCACAGTAAATACATATACTGTATATGAGATAGGCTACTTAAATTGTGCAGTCGTGACTGTTTCTCTCAATAAAATTCCAGAAAAAAATATTTCTATCATATGTTTCTGCCGAGGATGAATTCTCGGTAAGAAATTTAAAGATGCTTGAACTAATTTGCACAAAGATATGTACAAAAAAATGTGATTTACGGGGGTTACGGACAATGTAATAGATCTACTTGTTTTAGCAAAGTTTTGAACTTCAATGAGAAAGAATAAAACACCTCAACAAACCTCCGTTTTGCCACAGAATAATAGAATTAAAGATACTTTTTGTTTTCGTATAGTAAAGTCATCTCAACATCATACCCAATTAAATAACACTGAATTACAAGCATTTCGAAAAAATTATAGATTGTCTGATTCTACAGAGAGGTGTAAGTTTATGAAAAATTGACTATGACTTGACTATGAAAAATTTCAATTTCATGTTAAGGGAAAAAGGGTTGTCTTATGATTTTAACATGCTTTAAGTGTGCTGTCAATTAACAAACTTGTTAATATCAGTTTGTTTTATCTTATGATATACTGAAGACAAACGGGTGGTCAAGTTGATTAGAGTGGCAAATTGGTTTGCAATCAACCACACTTCTTATCAGTTAAAAGTTTACCGACAAATCCTTTGAAATGGCAGATGTGTCAATCCAGTTTAATACGACTATGTAAAAAGTCTATTTAACTAACATAAGTTGCCTTTTTAGCTGAAGTTCCACCGGTACAGAACAGAGTTAGACTTAATTTTATAATTGAATTCTACTTTTAGTGAGGAATATGTAGTGAAGAATACACACCAATATGCTTATTGTAAATAGCAGACAGTTTTAATCCAAGTTAAACTGCATGTTATTTGCAATCTGATCTATATCTACACATTCAGCATATTCTTCATGTACCAAGAGTTTTAAGAGTAACGTCTAACTGTTCAACATTGATGACAAGTGCCACATTTTGGATTTGCATAGGTTATTGAACAGGTTAGATATTCAAGTAAACGTATTTACTTTTTATTCGTAATTGATATAGATCTATTTTTGCCTTTGTTTTCCACTTTAAAACATTTTTGTCTCTTTCAAAATCTTTCAGAGGGGAAAAAAAAAACACTATAGCATTAATTAATCCATTGTGTAATGTAGCGCTGATCAGAAGTCTTTGCATATGTCCCATTTTCAGTCATTATCATAATTCAAACTTGTCCACAGCCTCTGCGTGATCTCACATCAGCGGTACAAGTTTAAACTTTTTCTGAAATTCAAATGTTTAAAACACAAAATAAATAAAAACTATCGCATCCCTCCAACGTTAACAGTCATTTATTTGGGAACCGAAATAGCAGACAACAAGGCTGCACATCGGGTAAAATAAATGCGATGACCTGATTGGTCAAATATCGATTTCACGGATCCATGTATGTACTCTTTGTCTACGCCATACTTAGACTATGAAGTTTCATCTAAGATCTGCGATGTTACACAATTTATGAGATATCTTAGCAAAGACGGTCATTACAAGTATTATTAAGCTTTTTTGCAACAGTTGAAAATTTTCCTTTTGTTTACTAAATAGGCTAAACACCGATGAGGTGAGAAATTTCTTAGCTGACTTACGACAGCTCAATGCCATCTTTGGTAAGTGAGGAAAGGTAATTGTGGAAATAGGAAAAAATGCAAGTTATAAGCATTTTTTCTGTACCACATGATGTTTTCAAAAGCCTTCTGCCAGCCTAAGGGCATTAACACACAAGATCACTTGGTAAAGAGTTCAGCACAAGTTACATAATTTTTGGAATTCAAAGAAAATATTCTCAGAACTAGACTATCAACAGATACCTCTGTCATAAACTGTATAATACTGATCTCAGCATTCTGGCATGGCGATGCCATGTTTCTGCCTAACTTCTATTCTTCACAAACTGTAAAAGGAAACAATATCTATGATCAATATAATAAAACATATGCACCATTTTTTTACCAAACTTCAGCAACTTACAGTTCACTAAATGTTAATGTTTGTATAACCTACAATGAAGTACGTCTCCCCAATCCTCCACCTTTCTTCCCTTCCCCTCCCCATCACACATCAAACAAAAATGGATAAATACAGTGTAAAATTGAAATACTTCATAGAAAAAGCGATACATTTGCTTTTACAATACACATGACAAAAAGAAACAAGACATTGCAACTTAAGTTCTATTTGGCAAAAATACATTGCAAGGTTCTGAACAGTGTAAATAAAACAAGGGCACTGCCTGCTCAGCTACCGTTACTTGATTTTCAATGAAAATTCTAAGTCAAAAAAGGAGCATAACTGTGTCAAAAATACTTTAATAGTTACACCTTGTCCAAGTTTGAAGTAAATATCTTCAGTAGTAATAGAGATATTACAAAATGTCAAAGTTTTTGCACAACAATGGTGCAGACAACAGCGATGACAGTTGACAGGGCTTTGATGATACCTCTAAATTTATTTGAAAACAGCCGCGCTAAACGATCAGAATGCACGTTCTTTGCACTGTGGTCTTGATTTACACCGTCTGCAAAAGCAACTTAACCCTTAACTCTTTACCAAACGACAAAATTGTAGACCAGTCCAAATTGAAAGCATTTGCAGACGACAACGTAAGTATGGCTCAAAAATTGAAATTTGTCTTGGGAAGGATAGAAAACATTGTGGGAAAAGGAGAAAATGCTGGTTACCAGCATTTTCTTCTTTTCCTACAATGTTTTTAAAAGGCTTCTTTGTCAGGGTCATTAAAAGTCGGGATTGTGTGGTACAGGGTTAAAGGGCCCTCCACAACTTTGATTGCCTTTGCAGCCAGTGTAGATCAAACACAGAATGTACAGTCTGCTCTTTGATCCACACTATCTGCTTTGATGGGACCTTCTAGACCGCGGCAACATTGAAATTGCAATCATTCAGGTTGTATTTCTCAAAAAAAAGGGTCTGCTGGGTTTATTTACTGCTCATAGGTTTACAGGAAAATCTGGAGTGCATCCAAAGGCTACTGGCCACTATGATAAAAACTGAGATACTGTTAAACAAAGCTAAAAAATTCACAGCAATGGTCAGACACTGATAAAACCAATTATCATGGCAATGGTATGGATCAGTTAAAAGAAATCAGATGAGCTAGTGCCTAGTGGTTAAAAGCCAGGAACTCTAGGTCGTGTGTGAAGTAAATGAATGGTTTGTAGAAACTAAACAATCTCATGTGTTATTGGCTCCCAGGAAGGACGCTTTTGTAAACACTGTGGGGCAAGAACAGAATGTCTGTAACCAGCATTTTCTACTTTTTCCACAATATTCTCTTCTCTCTCAAAGACGAATCCCAATTTGAGTAACATTTGTCATCTGCATTTTCCCCCCCATTTGAAACAAGCCTGTAATTTAGCCATCAAGTAAACAGTTAAATGACAACAGCCTACAGAGTCTGTTTATTTACTTTTTAGGTTTCCTGAAAGAAAATCTGAATGTTCAGAAGTCTTAAAAAGAATGCGTAATCTTGACCCATGATTCATAAGTCCTATTGATGAAGCGATACTGTACACTCCATTACCGAAAGATGTCCATTGCTGGATTTAACACCTCATATATTCAGCTTTTCAGCTACCTTCAGTCTGAAGGTTTGCTCCGATGTTATTTTTGTGATTACTAGAAACAATCACAAAAATAACATCGGAGCTAGTCCCCGAATCGGGGGTACTTTTCAGCGAATCCTGGTAAAGCAAACTGATAACAATGAAATATTTGTAAAGACAAACATACCAAATTCCAAAAACAATTATGCTGTCGATGTTTTCGTGTGATCTGAACTTTTAAAAACCATTTGTTTCTCACGAACACATTAACTCAATGTTTACGGAAAATGATAGCGGAAATTAAAAGTGGGTCAGAATTGATTAAGGCGACATAAGCCTTTACTCTATTGGACAGAAAGGGTTTCCGTTTTAGAAAATGGCCAATCGTTGCACATCTGACTATAATACAGGGGGAATTCCGACCTGAGCTATATATTTAGACAAAATTCCAGGAACGAAGCATCAATTTGCCAGGATTTGGACAAATATATCTACCTAACTTTTTGCAGTTGTATAATATTTCGCTCCCTTTTAATTCTGACTAATTTTGTTTAATTCATTGACACCCTTTACTTTCTGAAAGAAAAACTGTACTTTCACTTTCTCATAATTATCATTTAGTCCAAAAGGTACAGAAATACCGAAAAGATCGGGTATACCAAAATTGACAACGAAAAGCAACACTTAATATCGGGTTCTTTGCGGTGTCGGGTGTTAGGCTACTTGGGCTCCAATCCAATAATTCATTTCCCTTTAATTTATTCTGACTTTACTTTGGCAAGGATCAATAAACGCAAATTCAAAGAATATTTGGTGCAACACGAGTTTTGTACCATGAAGTTCTGAGACTTGGAACCAATAATGGTATCTGCTTTAATACCGCGAAACATCAATTTATATTATACAAGATATAACAAGAGTTACGCTTGTTGGTGCCAACCCTCGACTGTACTTGCTTTTAATGAAAATTCTAAGTCTAAAAAGGGGCATAACTGTGCCAAACTATTTCGATAGAACTTTACGTGCCCCTATTGTGTGAATTTCTCTTTTTAATATAAACATCTAAGTGTGAGGTATCTTTAGTAATGACAGAGATATTCAAAATGTCGAGGTAGTTGGAAAAATCTAAGTGAAAAAGGGGCATTACTGTGCCAAATTATGTTGGACCTACCCCTGTTGGATTGGTTCGCCTTTTCATAGTTGACAAGTTGTCCGACTTTGAAGCAGGAATCGTATATATAGATATATATGTCTATATAAGATCCCTGTTTGAAGTAAACATATACAGTATTAACAGAGATATTATAAGGTGTAATTTAAAGTTTTGCATGACGATAACGACACAGGCGACGATGCCAGGGCTATGACATTCTTCGAAAACAGCCGAACTAGAGCTCTAGTAAAACCATGGGTAATTTTGTTACAATATTAAGTGGCTTTGAACAGGGATCGTATATAAAATCCCTGCTTTGAAGTAACCCTGTCATCTCATGAGTTGTTAATATATATAGGTTATAAAAAAGTGACGTAACTGCTTAAAATATCCATATAAATGCGAAAGTAAAGCAGGTTCCCTCATTTTAGATCTATAGCAAATTTTACATGTTACATTTTAAGTAAAGTATTCTTGTTTGAAATAGTTGCTATTGAAGAAGTGTGTTCTCGACCTGACCTCCATGATATCATATATGATTTAAGGAGATAACCCAATTTTTGGTTACAATAGAGCAATCTTCCTTACTGAATAATCCTTATCTAGGTGTTACCCGATCAGCCTAGAATCCGTTTTAGCCTAAAACAAAAAAAAAACGTTTTTATGCCGATCGTCTTGACAGACTATTTATAAACGTGATGCACACTTTTACAAACTGGCAGCCCGATACCGCTTGTTATCGATCTTCTTCTATCGGACGGTTACGGGATATACAACGCGTTTGCACGCGGCTCTTAAATATAAGGGAAGCAACTCTGCTTTACATATTAACAAAATTTGGAGGAATACTCTCCCTTAAATAATCGGGTGTTGTGTTCATAATTTTCAAGTGTCGTTTTCATAACAATCGGGTTGCAAAGAAACGAAAAGCAAAGGCATAGTAGGAGGAATACATTAGAAAATAAGTAGATAAATAATTGGGATGTTTTACAATAAGCTGTTGACCTTTTTTATCAACACATTTATCTTCCTCGGTCGCCAATTAGGTAACAAATTACCAAAAAGTAGTAGTTTGAGCTTCTGGAATAAAAGCATTAAAATTCTCTATTTGTAAGTCATGTAATGGTGACATTGGCTCAAAAATACCAATAGAATATACATCGACAGAATCAGATTTTTTTACTGCTTTTTTGACTGCAAAAATCAAGATCATTCTGCTAGCAACCATAAGTGTTTAAACAAATGCCACTGTTTTCCACACACACACACACACAAAAATGGATTCGGTCTTAATTCATGTAAATAAACCAAACCCTTTTCAAAACAGTCCGTTGTTTAATGTTCCTTATGAAAGAAGGCTTTTGAAAACATTGTGAGATAAGGAGGAAATGCTGGTTACCAGCATTTTCTCCGTTTCCCACAATGTTTTCTATCGTTTTAAAGACAAATCTCATCCTTTGACCTGCAAAGACTTTGTCATATGTTACTGTTTTGAATATGGACTGGCTTATATTTTTTTTCTCTGGTAAAGAGTTAATCATATTTTACTAAGATCTTAAAATGTCAAAGTCGTATGCTCCGACAAATTTCGAGGCGATGTAGAAAAAAACATGTAATGCATTTTCTATTCTGAACGGAAGCATAAAGAATTACCTTTAGTATTTTAAAAGTAATTCTCACCTCAGAGAATATCTTTTAACAGCCAAGACCTTAACAGCACCTGTCTCATTTGTAAAAAATATGATTCAAACCAAAATAGGGCCATGTCAAGTGTTGGGGCACTCACAAGGTAAGTTAAGAGTCTAGGATTCGTGTGGCGTCGGCCTTTCAACCATAATGTCCAGAGTTCAATTCCTGGGAGCTGGTGTCAGCTTTGGAACCACTCAATGGCCCACACATTCGGCGCGAGTACTGGTGTGGTTTCCAGGAAGCAGAATAGAATGAGATTAGTGTAAATTGTAAGAACTTGTCTCTCCATCAATGTAAAATAAATATATTTAAAGGTCTAGACTCTAGATAGAATTCAAACTCTGGCCTGGGCGTTATTTTCTACCACAGTTACATGTTCCTTTTTTGCACTGAATAAGAACTTTAGAAAGATCTGTATCAACCCATATCATCTTCAGGGGACACACACAATCATTATCATGTAAACAGGTTAGACTTAAAGAACATTGTGGAGTCAATTGAAGAGGGGTGGACGGGGATACTCAGACGGCTGTTTGGACCATGTCGCTATCATATTCATACAGCATATTCTGTTACGCGTGTTGTTCTCCCCTCTCCACGTCCTGGTCCAAAAAAAAAAGCAGCCATGACAAACAGCATTTTTGTTGCGCACAGGGATATTCTTCCTTTGTTCAGCTGGTGAAAATGTAGTACATGTATAGTGGGCTATCCCACAGACATATACATGTAGCTTGTGTTTGTATCAGGGAACATTTACACTGCCTTACTGCAGCGGCTAGCTTTTTTAGTGACGTGGTAGAGCATTCTTCTTGGGACCTTGAGGTCCTTGATTCATTCCTGGGTCAGATCTGTTTAAATATTTGTCTGAGCTGTTACATGTACATTGGTACCCACCATGAGACTTACAGAGTTGACAAATGAAGCAACAATCCTTGAAGTGAAGGATTCGAGGATGGATCTTTATGTGGCGGGGAAGTATGTAACATAGTGGTATATCCCATAGATGGATATATATTTACATGGGGACTCTAGGGAGTTGTCTTTAACTCTTTAGCAAACGACAAAATTTTAGACTGGTCCAAATTGAAAGCATTTGCAGACGACGAAAATTAAAGATGGCTCAAATGCTGGAATTTGTCCTTCATAGAGTAGAAAACATTGTGGGAAAAGGAGAAAATGCTGGTTACCAGCACTTCCCCTTTTCCCACAATGTTTTCAAAAGGCTTCTTTCCAAGGGTCATTAAAACCCGGGATTGTTTGGTAAAGGGTTAATAAGGAAGAAACCATTGTGGAAAAGGAGAAAATACTGGTAACCAGCATTTTCTCTTTTTCCCTAAATGTTTTGAACAGTCTCAGGGTTGCAAAGACTCAGAATCATAGGTAGAACTTCACCGAATGACAAAGTTTTATACATTATACGAGTACTTGGCTCAGATGCTGGGGTTTGTTTTAGAAAGGACAGAAAACATTGTCGAAAAGGAGAAAATGCTGGTTACCAGCATTTTCTTCATTTTCCATGATGTTTTCAAATGCCTTCTCTCTCACGGTCCATTGTGTCGTAAAGGGTAAAACAGCGATACAGGAAAATGGGCTTGTTTCCCTCACTGAATATTTAGATTTCATTTCTTTGGCACTTCTTAGATGAATTGCATACCCACTGATCACAAGGATAACATTGTCTGATTGTGAAACAATAGTGTGATGAGTAATCTTTCCTCTGGTCACAATGTTTTACATTTTGTCACCAAAGTTTTCAATTTAACCACCAAAGCTTTCCATTGTATTTTATGAAGGCTTCTGCTGCACTTTGTCAGCTGGATTAGCACAGGTGGTAGAGTGCAAGACTTATAAGCAACACATCTTAGGATAACTGAGGTTGTGGGTTCGAGTCCAATGCCTTGCCACCATTAAAAAAAATTGCTAACAGTCATACATGTGAGACACCAAACCTAGGCCCCCATGTGATGGAATTTATCATTGAAAAAACAGAAACCATTGGGGGAAAAGTAGAAAATGCTGGTTACCAGCATTTTCTCCTTTTTCAACAATGTTTTCACAAACACCATTCCTCAAGGTTGTAAAACAAGAGGGCCATGATGGCCCTGTATTGCTCCACTGCCATAAGTAAAAACTCTACACGCCAAACATTACAATACTTGTCCAATTGGTTGCGAACTAGTAGACATGCAAAATTTTCTCTATAAATTCCTACGAGAAAGTTATGACCCCAGGGCAAAGCCATTTTTGACCACAGAGCTATAATTACTTGAATCCTGGTGGAGGTCCACAAGATAAACCCCAAATAACACAGGTCTAGAATGCGTGGTTATAAACAAGAAAATTTTGGAAGTTTTCTCAATAAGAGGCCATGTAAAACATGAGACCCCTGAGACAGGGGTAAATTTGGTAGCCCTAGTTCTTATGGTTAGTAACAAGAAGATTTCTAAAGTTTTCACTATAAAAGCCCATGTAAAACTTGAAACCACTGGGGTGGGGGTAAACTGGACCACAGGGCTATCATTTGGGCCCTCTTGGTAGAGGCTAACTAGATAAAGCTACATGCAAAATTTGGTAGCCGTTGGCCTTTGGCTAGATATTTAAAGTTTTCCCTATATAAGCCCATGTAAAACTTGTGACCCCTGGGGTGGGATCAAATTTGACCCTAGGGCTATAATTTGGGTACTCTTGGTAGAGGCCCACTAGATAAAGTTACATGCAAAATTTGGTAGCCCTAGGCTTTATGGCTAAGTACAGACGACAAAATTTTAGCCTTTAGATTTCTAAAGTTTCCTCAATATAAGCCCATGTAAAACTTGTGACCACCAGGGCAGGGCCAAACTTGACCCCAGGGCTATAATTTGGACACTCTCATTAGAGGTCTACTAGATAAAGCTACATGCAAAATTCAGTAGCCCTAGGCCTTATGGCTAGGTACAGGAAGATATCTATAGGTTTCTCTATATATAAGCCCATGTAAAACTTGTGACCCCTGGGGCAGGACCAATTTTGATCCCAGGGCTATAATTTGAAGAAACTTGATAGAGATCTACAAGATAAAGCTACATGCTAAATTTGGTAGCCTCAGGCCTTATGGTTTCAGACAAGATGATTTTCAAAGATTTCCAAAATTTTTCAGTTTTGTTGCCATTGCAACCAGAGTTTTTGAAGGAATCAAATTCTTTCAAGAAATTCTGAAAAGGACCATGGTAGGATCATTTCTGTGAAGTTTCATCAAAATTGGATGAGTTGTTTCAGAGAAGATGTTTGAAATAAAAGTTAACACACGCACGGACGGACTGACACATGACGGACAACGGCCCATGACATAAGCCCGCTGGCCTTCGGCTGGTGGAGCTAAAAACACAAGATTGTTCAGGGTAAAAAAAAAAAAAAAAAAGAGGGTAGGTACAGGGTTACTAAAAGAATACCAGCAGCAAAAGAAAACTGGCAAATATACATTCTAATTTATTTAAAATAGACAGAATACCAGTATATTCTTTATCACAATTTATCTTTAACCCTTTACCACACAGCAAGTTTTTGACTCTTCCAAATTCATGCATCTGTAGATGACATATTTAAAATCTGAACAAATGAGCTGAAGTTCTCTGACAGGGTAGAAAACATTGTGAGAAAAGGAGAAAATGCTGGTTACCAGCATTTTCTCCTTTTCCCACAATGTTTTCTAGAGGCATCTTTCTCAGGGTCATGAAAACAAGGGGTTGTTTGGTAAAGGTTTAACACAAACCACATCACATAGTACATCATCTAACTTTTTTTTGTAACTGATGTTTTCTCACCAAAGCCTTTATTTTCTTTGTCTATATGATTCTTGGAAACTCGGCCCTTTACCAAACAATAACATGATTTAACAACCCTGGGGAAAAAACAGTTCTCAAAACATTGTGGGAAAAGTTGGAGATGCTGGATACCAGCATTTAATCTTCTTCCCACCATGTTTTCCCCTCTTCCACAGACAAATTCTATGATTTGAGCCACCTTTGTTTACAATCTGCAATTGCTTTTGATTTCTAAACTTCTATCGTGTGGTAACGGGTTAGCTTATTACCAACAAAAAGTTTTTAGACTTATCAATAATGAAAATGCTGGTTAACCGTTTACCAAACAATCCTGGGTTTTAACAACCCTGAGATGAAGGCCTTTTGAAAGCATTGTGGAGAAGAAGAAAATGCTGGTAACCAGCATTTTCTACTTTTTCCCCACAATGTTTTCTACCCTATCAAAGACCTTTATTCTATTTGTACCACATTCAGATTTGTTGTCTGCAGATGCCTCCAATTTGGAAGAGTCTCAATTTTGTCGTTTGGGAAAGGGTTAACAGCTTTTTCTCCTTTTTGCACAAGATATAAAGGTAGAAAACATTGTGGGAAAAGGAGACAATGCTGGTTACCAGCATTTTCTCCTTTTTGCACAAGATCTTCAAAAGGCTATTTCCTCAGAATTGTGTGGTAAAGAGTTAATTTAGACAAGTATAAAATTTTAATCTTCTGGTAAAGAGGTAACTTACTAGTTACAATCATAGGCACTTGGTTTCCATGAATTTAAATTTCACAACTTACATTTATTTCTGTATATTATAAATACTAGAAGGTTTCGCAGCAGCCATGTTTTAAAGCAACAGAAGTTCGTTCAAATTACACCGGTTCCCGAATCGTCGCATAGCGAACATTGCAAAAACGGGTACCACGGTAATTTAAACATACTGTTCACTTTAACTTTAAATATTGCAAAGTAAATGCTTTATAATTTGTATGAATAACACACAGCTAAAATAAAATAAGTTTATTTAAAAGTCTGAAATAACCGTGGTACCCGAATTGTAGATCTTCGCTATGCTACGATTCGGGAACCGGTGTAATTTGAACGAACTTCCGTTGCTTTAAAACATGGCTGCTGCGAAACCTTCTATGCATAGTATTTATAACATACAGAAATAAATGTAAGTTGTGAAATTTAAAGTCATGGAAACCAAGTGCCTATGGTTACAATCATTTATGACTCTTTTATGCCTCTGTAGCTGTATGGTTAAGGATGCCGAAAAACTCAAACAACAAGAGAGATAAGTAATGTTGTAAGAACTTGTTTCACAATTGGTTTGAAATAAATATGAGCTATCCATGCTTTCTTGGAGTTTCTGTTACCAGTACTTCACATAATATTCTTCCAAAGCCACTGGCTGCTTTCCCACATCTTCATCATCAAAGCAATGTTAGGTATTGAGAGAGAAATGAGTCCTGTCGCTATGACTTTCATTAATCCTTGAAAAGAAATTGTCCAATAAGAGATAACTCATGGATAGAAGCACTGGCCACCATAATATGATTAAAATAATGTTGAAAACAGAGTTGAACATCAAACAAACAAATCCACTTTCTCAAAATTTCCATGAACCCTTAACCTGCTAAATAAGTAAAATGAAATTTTAAAAACCAATAGTAAAAACCCAAATTTTGTTAGTTCAAGGTGTTCTTTTTTTCGGGGAAAATATCTTCTTATCGAGCAGTGTAGATTCAAGATCAGACTGCACGTTCTGTGCAGTCTGATCTTGATCTATACTGTCCGCAAAAGGTCAGTGATTTGCACTTAGCAGCCTAAGAATTAAAGTTTTAGTCTACACTGGAAGACAGACAACCATAGGAGGTGCAACCCTTTTCCTAAATGACGACTTTTAGACACATGCAAATTGATAGCAGCTCAAGACGACAAATTAAAAATAAGTATAAAATAGCTTAACTGTTTTGATATGGGGAAAAAAACATTGTGGGAAAAGAAGAAAATGCTGGTTACCAGCATTTTCTCTTTTCCCGACAATCTTGTCAAAGGCCTTCTTCTTTAGAGTCATTACAGTATGGAATTGTGCGGTGAGGGGACAAGCTGTTTATACTCCAACAGTCACACATAAAAAGCAGAATTAAAGGTTTTCTTGTTCTTTTCATCCATCACTTGGACCTGGCCATAGGGACACTGAAAACACAAAATGAGGAAAAAGTGAAATATGTGATGATTAAATTCAAATTTATACGAGCCTTGCTCTGTGAAAATGGAGTTTAACCCATCTGCAAAATGTATTAACCCATGTCAGCCTGCTCAGTCCACACAGGCTGAGATGGGTCAATACTTTTTGCCATTCATAAAGTTTCTATGTGTCCAAAGTCCAATCTACCTCTTGGTTCAGTTTGTTGTTAAGACTAAATAGATTTTATTGATCAGTCATTATGTAATGACTTGCTTGGTATAATGCATAACAGAGATGCTCATATACATGTATGAGCGGCACTCTGGGAAAAGGAAGTTAAATGCATCTTCGTAATGCATTATACCAAGAAAGTCAAACCCATTGAGTCATGACATAGAACAGTCCCTTGACATGCAGTAAGTTTTATCAACTGCAAGAAGTTTTGAACCAGGTCAGCCTCTTGCAGACTGCACAGACTGACATGGGTCGATACTTTTGGCAGCCGCATTAAACTACCTTTTCACAGAGCCTGACTCACATCTACTTTTGCTACATGTACATACATGTATCTGATTGGTTCTTTTGTGTCTCCTCTTTATAGCCACAGCATCAGCAATTCTGCATAAATCATTGTGGCAAAGGAAGAAATTATTTAAATGGATATGGGCGACAATTCTTTAGGTGGCAAAGAATTGCCTCGGAGGTTCAAACTCATGATGAGTGGGGTCATTTACCTTTTAAACTACCACCACTTTGGCATAAGCACTTTTTATGTGTCCAAAGAGGAAATGCTGGTTAACAACAATTTCTCTTTTTCTCTAACTGTTTTCAGAAGCCTCTTCCCTTAGGGTCATTAAACTACAGGATCATTTGGTAAAGAGTAGAGTCTTGATTTAAATACAGCTTGAAACATAATCAAAACCAGTGTGCTTACATGTCTACATGCATTGCCGCAACATTTTCCTCTTTGTAAGTGAGCCAGTCTAGTCATCACCTGGTATCCAGTCTGTGGATCTACATACATCAACTTCCCTTGCTGGAAACCAAATAAATGACATAATGTTCCAATTTAGAGAAAATAAAAATCCATAAAACTGCAACACACAATGGCTTGATCACCCATTCATGCGATAGCCATAACTCTAGATGCTTGATTATCACAGACAGACATGCACAAAACCCCATGGCTGTAAAACCTAGCTCTAGAGCTGAGTTTAACAGAAATATATCCGACCGCTCACCCTGGTATTACCCTCAATAGATAATTGCATCAACAACAACCCAAGATAACTCTGTCAACAGTATTACCCTCAATAGATAATTGCATCAACAACAACCCAAGATAACTCTGTCAACAGTATTATCCTCAATAGATAATTGCATCAACAACCCAAAATAACTCTGTCAACAGTATTACCCTAAATAGATAATTGCATCAACAACAACCAAAGATAACTGTCAATGAAAACAATTCAATAAATGTAACAGCCGTTTTTATGATAAAATTGGGACAACATAGATATGAGTCACATTTTGTGAAAAGGGGGCTTTATGTATCTGTTACAAGGAACAACCTAGGTCAGCCTAAGCAGTCGACATCTGTCAAAATTTGCTACATATAAATTCAAAGGACCATTCTTCTTCCAGATTCAGTCAGTTGTTAGACCAAATTGATTGTATGGATTCATGATTATTTAACTCTTTACCAAAAGACAAAATTTTCAAGTGATGCACAATGAAAGTACTTGCTGATGACAAAAGGTGGCCCAAATGAGGAACTTTCTCCTAGTTAGGGTAGAAAACATTGTGGGGAAAGGAGAAAATGCTGGTTACCAGCATTTTCTCCTTTCCCCACTATATTTTCAAAAAGCATTTTCCTTAGGGTTGTTAAACTCGGGATTGTGTGGTAAAGGGTTAATGACTTGCTTGGTACAATGTATTACGGAGGTGCATTAAACCCCCTTTTGCCAGAGAATAGCACATAAAAATTTCAAAGACTTGCTAACCAACAACATTTTTCTCAGAGCCATATTTTCACTTATACCTGAAACCATTGCTGTGACCGTTATCAGATTCAAACTGTTTAACCCTTTACTAGAAAACCTCATGTTTTTGAAACCCTAAAGATGACAGCTTTTGAAAACAACTTGGCAAAATGAGAGAATGCTAACAATCACTTTCTCCATTTCATACATTGATTATTTTTTTCCTTTCAAAAGACTAGTTTATTCATTTAAGCCCGATTCGTTTAACCCTTTACCACACAATCCCAAGTTTTCACGGCCCTGTGAAAGAAGGCTTTTGAAAACATTGAGAGAAAAGGAGAAAATGCTGGTAACCAGCATTTTCTCCTTTTTCCACAATGTTTTCTATCCTATCAGAGACCTTAAGCTCATGTGCGCCAATTTTGAATATGTCTTTTGCAGATGTTTTGAATTAGAAAGAATCTAGAATACTTTGTTTGGGAAAGGGTTAACATCTAATTCAATTCTCCATATCTAGAAAGATTTCTACAGCATGTGACTTAGGTTGTTTATCATATAACCCTTACAGGCCCTTACCTTAACAGCATCTCTATGCCGTTCATGTATCCTGATTTCCATGGGAGACAGCTTATCATAATCAACCAACAATTCCCAAGATTCAACATCATCTTTGACCTGCTTTCCATCTGTTGTGTATTGTTTCTGGAATGTTAACTGTATAAATTTTTCTGGCACATGTTTTATGATTAGTGATGTAGTCAATGGGACATTCACCGGTCTCGATAAAGAAGTACATGTAGTTCCTTTACCTCTATTTTTTCTTGCCCAGCGTGAGCATAACCATGCAGCTTTAACACAACTGAATGTTTGATAATTTGGCAAACTGAATGAGCTAGATTCGGCTTTGATAAATAATGTGCATCTTTTTTGTATGATGCTTGTTCTTTCTCTGATACTTTCATCTTTGAATGAGCTCTGTGTAATGTGGTTTGAATGATGAAAATGAGATTCACATTGTACACTACTCTTGACAATCTTATTTATCTGGCAGTTTAAACTTTGGGAAGGTAATTTGTGGCATGAGTAGATACAGCATCTGTAGTTGAGCTGTGATGTTAATCTCCAGATCATCATGTTTACCTTTGATATCATTGTCACAAGTTTTTACAAACCTGTTCTGTACTCATATTCCACCCTGAAGATGTTAGGCCAGAAGATGTTTTGTTCTGAAAATTGAAAGTAGAACTATTAGAGGTACAAATCTCGGGGATTTTTAACTACAACAGGCCAATAAATAACCTACACAGGGTAGAGATTGAACCGACAGCCTCCTGGTTCAACAGTGAACAGTCAGTCCGACGAATCACCGAAATACCACCGAAACACCCGTTTTTTTTTTTATTGTTGGGTTCAAATAACTGACAAAAGTATGCAGGATTTTTTTTTGTTCAGAAAACATACTTAATCAAAGTATTAATCATTATTGTGAAGAGTGATGCTGTTAGTATATACTAATCATTGATTTACGTGGAGAATAATCACCGAAACGCTCGCGTGCCTGATCTGTTACACACCGAAATACCCGATCTCAATTATGACAATCTAGACTAAAGATTTATCAGTATGAAATTATCACTTATATTTCTTTTGAATGATAAACACACACAAAAGAGAGCGCTAATCCACTTCATTTGCGAAAGAAGTAGACGGTGAGACCCACATCATACATTACATGATGTAAGTCTCTGATCTGACAAACATACAAGTTTCTCGGCACGTTCTGTTCTCTTCTGTTCTGTTAAAGTGAAGCGATCATAAATGTTCGGCTAACATACTCAAATTTGTTTGATGTGTTGGTTTGTCCTTGTTATTTTTAAAGTAATATGGTTATTATTTATTATCTTATCGGTGAAACTGTAATTGTCTTATCAATTCACGCCTGGTGCTGTGCTAACTAAAGATTCAAAATGGCTGTCGGTTTTCTAATTTGGTGACGTTTTATCTCATTTTTTCCAACATAAAAATGGAAAGCTATTTTTTCTAGCATACCTATGGATAAAGATCAGACACATCAATCTTGTACAAAAGCAAATGAAGTGAGACTGTGGAGGTATAATCCCTGAATTGACCAATTTTAGTATGTGGAGCGAGTATTTCGGTGGGCATTTACAGCGCGGTAGGCTATTCCGGTGCACATTCTTCACAGTGGGCTTCAATAACATGTTGCTATTTTAACATTAGGTTTAATACTAATCCTTCATAAATAAAATTACAATTTGGCCAAAATCCACTACTTCAGTTATCTTAATAACTAAAAAAATATGGGTATTTTGGTGTTTCTGTGGTATTTCGGTGATTCGTTGGACCCGTAAACACTCTACCATGTCACTACAAAAGCTAGTTCTGTTAGGCAGCACATCAGCTTACACTGGACCTGGCTTCACATCAAATTTGTCCTCGAATTTTTCAGAAGTTGTTGTCCTTAGATAAATGAAATGCAGCTCTCTACACAGGTCTTCAATGAGCACCAATTGCAACAGAATGATAAATAACCTGACTAGGACGGGGATCATAATCTAAAACTCTATCACTTCACTATAAAAGCTAACTCTGATGCAAGGCAGTGTAAGCACAACCCTATACTAGACCTGGTTATATTTTAGCAAATGCCATTTACATGTAATTCTTAATTCCAGAACTTTCACTCTGATTAAGCTGACATTAAGGATCCTATGTGTATGATGATCTCCACTGATCCCTTTTGATACCTACTGCAATCTTACTCATTGGGTCGTTTACAAATGGACATTTTTAGTCTAGAAACAAAACCTAACTAAATGCAATTTCAAGGCTATATACTGTATTGTACAGAATGGCTCAACAAAGCTGTGTAGATCAAAGGTCAGAATTTGTGCAGTCTGATCTTGATCTGTACTAGCTGTATAGGCAACTACAGTCATGAAAGGTGCTTCAGTGGTTGATATAGCTCCAGTTCCTGACTATTCATGTTTCATAACTGCAATGAAGGAATGAAATCAGAAGTATACAAATTTTTAGTAAAGTTGTCTTCAGCAAATTCAAAGATGAGTTACTCTCTAACATGCTGAATTTGAAATCTCTCGTCTGAAGACTTCGTGTCCATGGGGATGCAGGACAAGTTTGGGTTGATTCAAGATCTTTTAAATCCTTCAAGTACCCAACATAATGTTTGTGGCTTAATCTGACATTTTGAGAGCAACCACAGAAAATATGCACGAAAACCCATTAAAACTCTTCATTTTTACAGATTTGCCAATAAATACAACACTTTGTTGTTTTTCAACACACTGATCTTCATATGTTACCAATACATATAAGGAAAACACTTTTCGTGCCTTGGAAACATCATAGATTTTGATCTTTGAGTTCGCCGAAGGACGAACTAATAAAGTACTGATAGCGTATGAGCATTCAAAGTACTCACAGTATCGAAGACGGCCATTCAACAAAAATATGATTAGACAAAAAAAAAATAACTGACGCTTCAAAAATGACAGAATATTCAGAGACGTAAGAAATACTATGAGATCTTGAGTATGTTGAATTGCTTATATAGACTATAGCATGAAAATAAGCAAAAGATTTGACAAATCCATCACCTTACCTCGATACGAGTTCGTCAGTTGTTTCAACAAAGTGACAAGAACACAAGAGAGATGGCTAGATTGCTACCTGCAGGGCACCGCTTACCTTCCTTATTTCATCTTTTAACAAATTTGTTGTTGATGACTTTGAAAACATTCTTGTAAATAGAAATGAATAATTTGACTTAAGGTTTTATTGAGTTGTTATATGTGAAAACATTGTGCCAAAAGCAGAAATTTCCTGGAACAAACAATTTCTTCTTTGGCCACAATATTTTCAGAGCTGATTAACTGCAAGAAAGAAAAGTCTTCTGTATGAGGTAATGAGTTATGTGGAACCCTTTATCAAACATTCATGTTTTGACGACCTCGAGAAAGAAGGCTTTTGAAAGCATTGTGGGAAAGGGAGAAAATGCTGGTACCTCAGTGTTTTCTACCCTTAATAGGAATTCCTATTAGTCGAGCCTTAAAATATGCAGTTCAAGCAGGGATCGTATAAAACATACGATCCCTGGTTCAAGTGCGCTGCTTGACTTACAGGGAAATCCCACTTTAAGTTATCTGAATGGGAAAACTTGAACTTTGGTTTACCCTTTACCAAACAATCCTGTTTTTTTTTTACAAATACATATGTGTGGTAGAAGGCTTTTGATTGCGGTTGATCCTTTACCACACAATCCCGGGTTTTAATGACCCTAAAGGAAGAGGGCTTTTAAAAACATTTTGGGAGAAGGAGAAAATGCTGGTAACCAGCATTTTCTCCTTTTCCCAAAATGTTTTTTACCCGTTCAATGACATATCTCACCATTTGAGCCACCCTTAAATTATTGTCTGCACATGCTTTCAATTTAGACAAATCTAAATTTTTGTCATTTGGTAAAGAGTTAAAAGAGACTATGTTGGTTACCTTTTCGAAGATTAATGATGGTCATTGCGCTGATCATTGTTTCAATAATGGTTATGGGGGAAAGCGGCCGGTGGAGTGGGAAGAATAACGTGGCAAAGTACTGATAAAAGAAAGTCTGGGCTAGGATGTTGAGATGCACTTGCCGCCGTGATAGAACTAAAATAATGTTGAAAAAGATGATAAACACCATACATACTAAAAAGAAATTATTTAGAAAGGCCAGCCAATACATGTATCTGACTTATGAGACAGCTTCTCTCATACATAGGCATTCACATACTGTATCTATTCAGATGGTTACTCAGCAACTGGCCATATAGGGGCTCCGCTCTCCGCAGTAATACTCTAATCTTCAACATTCCACCCCATGGAAGGATGTATAAGCCATTGGGCCAGAGACATTTGACCTCACAAATACACAACTATGTCTCATTTCAACCCATTTCCAATACATTGGCTCTTTTTCCACCAGTACAAAGTCTATGGAATTCATCCACAATGTTGCAGTCTGTGCTCTGACTGCCTGTGTATGCACAGCTGTGCACTCTGCAGACTAGAATAGCTGTCTTAAACCTGTTAGCATTTGGATAAAGATGCCTGAAGCATTTTTTTTTTAAGTTTGAGGACCTTAGCTCATATCTATGTTCACTTCCCTAGCTTGACATTTCTATATCTATTCAAAATGTTGGTTTGTTCAATTATGCTTTGTTGCAAACTCTGTTGTTTGTGAAAGCAACTAAATTTAGCTGTATGGTGAACTCATTTCTAGACAAGACAATTCTAGGCTCATCCATAATATTATTTAATCCCTTACCAAAAAGATGATTTAAGACTTGTAATTGACAGCAATTGCATACAAAAAATTAATTTGGCTAAAAAGATGGGATTTGTTTCTGAAAGATTAGAAAACATTGTGGGAAAAGGAGAAAATTCTGGTTATCAGTAATTCCTCCTATTCCCACAATGTTTTCAAAAGCCTTCTACCTAAGCACCATTAAAACTCTGGATTGTTTGGTAAGGGTTAAAAGCATTTGCAGTTTCTTAACCCTTTACCACACAATGATTGACTTTCAAAACCCTAAGAAAGAAAGCTTTTGCTGCTAAGCAGCATTTTCTCCTTTTCCAATGTTTTCAACCATTCCCAAATTAGATTTCAATTTTTGAGTCAGCTTTTTTGTCTGCAAATGCTTTCAATTTGGACTGATATAAAACTTTGTCACATGGTAAAGAGTTAACTTCATCCTGTTCAGACCTGGCCAAGAAATGAATTCCAGTCTATGTAACTGCAACATACAGTTTATCAATTGCAAATGTATTGATTATGGATTACTCTAGCATTTTTTGCAAAAATCATAACAATCATAATGAAAATCATACTTGTGAAAATGGAATTATAAATAACAAGATCTTTGATATTCAAAAAACTTTTTTATCTAACAAATAAATACCACAGCTAAGAAAGAAGGTGTACAAGGTAATCAGCATTTTTTCATCAAGTAAAAAGTAAATAACGTGGAGATAGGGTTTGAACCAAATACACTGTCACAACATTTTCTGTGACAGGAGTAACATATGCAGGCACTATTGCTTGGTTGCAATAACTATTGATTTTCAACTCAAAGTCTGTGTCAGAAAAGGGGCATAACTATGAGAAATATTTTTAGGGTGACCTGCCCTTCTCTTGTGGGTTCCCTTTTTGATTGTCAACTCTGTACAAAATGACAAATTTTTAGATTTGTCCAAATTGAAAGCATTTGCAGACGACAAAATAAACTTGGCTCAAAAATAGAAAACTCTTTTTTGTAGGATAGTAAACATTGTTGGAAAAGGGAAAAAAAATGCTGGTTACTATCATTGTCTCCTTTTGGCTTTTCCCACAATATTTTCAAAAGCTGTCTTCTTCAGGGTCAATAAAAGTTGAAATTGTATGGCAAAGGGTTATAAATATACTCGTGGTTGAAGTGAGTATCTTAAGAAATAAAACAGTTATGAGCAAATGTTAAAATAGGTTACTCATTGGCGACACAGATCCAGTTGAAGACATAGCCATGACATTACTTCAACACTTTCTTCGAAACAGCTGAGGTTAAAAAATGAAATAAATATCACAAGTTCAAAGAGGAAAATAACACAATTATACAAAACAAACAAAATGTAAAAACAAAGAATGACCCGTGCAGAATGGTACAAAACTGATTATGGTTTAATGTAAAATAAATATTTAATAAAACAATTGTTAGTAGGCATGATACACTGTAAGATAAAAGCATAATAAAGAAAGAAAATAAATTGTAAAAACTAAAAAAGCGTGAACCTACAGTGCCTATTATGAAACATAATTCATTCTCTTGATCCTTTACCAAGCATCCCAAGTTTACATAACTCTGAGGAAGAAGACCTTTGAAAACATTGTGGGAAAAGGAGAAAATGCTGGTAACCAGTATTTTCTCCTTTTTCCACTGTTTCCTACCTTTTCATAGCCAAATCTCATCACTCCAGACAAAAATCATCAGTCCACTACAAATGCTTTTACATTAAACAAGTCTAAAATTTTGTGGACTGGTCAACCTGTAACCCTTTACCAAACAATTATGAGTATTAACTACCCTAATGCCAAAGGCTTTTGAAAATAGTGTTTACAATGTTTTAACATTCATCCAGTTCATTGTGGTTGTTAAAACTCTGGATTGTTTGGTAAAGGAATCAGCTGTTTTGGATGATATTGGAGTTATTTACTTTTGTCAATCTTTAGCAGGGAGTGAGGTGCCACCAGGCTACAATTACGCCATTTTCATTATGATACTAGCTGAAGCCATTTAACTCTCTACCAAATGACATAAATGTAGACATGTCCAAATTGAAAGCATTTGCAGACAACAATTTAAATGTGACTCAAATGATGGAATTTGTCTTTAATAGGGTAGAAAACATTGTGAGAAAAGGAAAAAATGCTTGTTACCAGAATTTTCTCCATTTCCCACTATGTTTTCAAAAGGCTTCTTTCTCGGAGTCATTGAAAGTCGGGATTGTGTGGTAAAGACTTAATATCAAAGAGGCAAACATAGCCATATGGACTGACTTAGAAAATTCTTGTAAAAGTTTATGGCATAGAATACATCTGGTTAGTAAGAGTGAAACTTATATATCAGAAATAAATGCAACTAGTCTCATAATACAGACCTAGAGACTAAAAGGTGAATGCTTTACTTTGTAGCACTAAGAGTCTTAACTCTTTACCATACAACAGAATTTTAGGCTTATACAAATTGAAAGCATTTACAGATGACAAAATAAATGTGACTGGAAAATAGAAATTTGTTTTGGGATGGGTACAAAAACAATGTGAGAAAAGGAGAAAATGCTGGTAACCAGCATTTTCTTCTTTTTGCACAATGTTTTCGTAAGGCTTTTTTCTCAGGGTCATTAAAACTCGGGATTGTGTGGTAAAGGGTTAATATGTGAAAGTTGGATATATCTGTGGATAGAAACAAATTAAGACCTCTACAACACAACAAGTTTCAAATTGTCCACAAGGAAAAATATATATGCTGGAAAAAAAAAAAAAAAAAGGGAGTGCATTTAAAATGATGAGATTTGTCTTTGAAAGGCTTAAAAAAGTTTGTGGGTATAGGAGAAAATGCCTGTTACCAGCATTTTCTCCTTTTTCCACAATGTTTTGTACTCTTTCACAGGCAAATTCCATCATTTCAGCTAAATTTAAATTTTTGGCTGCTTACACAATCAATTAGGAGTATTCTAATATTTTGTTGTCTGGTAAAAAGTAAGACAATTATTTATATTCAGAAAAGTGTTCAAAAGCTGCCTATAAAGCTACTGTAGGGATATGAAACATGAATGTGTGAAGTAACTGTGTTAAAGACAAACAAATATTTTATACATCACATCTAATGAAAAATAATAACTGATTTCAACAATTAACAATGATAATAAAAATATCATAATAACACATAACTCACTCTATCACCTGACAAACGGTCACACAAAGTTTCAAAATGACCAAATTGAAAGTGTAGCCTTACAAGTGAACAAGCTTAATGTCAAATGTGAATGAAGGACAATACATAGTGGACAAAAAGTAAATCATAACTGAGCTCAACCTGTGGTCTTTGTTTCCAGATGAGGTAAAAATCTTAAGTATTAACAATAACTGATTCTCAGTGATAGATGAGTTTTTTCTTGAGCTTTATCACACAATTATAAGTTTTGACGACCATGAACAAGAAAGCTTTTGACAACATTCTAGGAAAAAGAGAAAATGCAGGTAACCAGCATTTTCTCCTTTTCCCATAATATCCCACAATAACATTTTATGGCCAAATCCCATCATTGGAGCTGCATTATATTTGTCAACTGCAAATACTTTCAATTTGGACAAGTCTGAAATTTTGTTGTCTGGTAAAGAGTTCATTGCTTCATGCCATAGAGTTGAATAGTGATAATGATAAAACAACACAACAGTAACAAATGTACTTTTAACTCTTATACTTTAGCCATCTCTGAAGACAAAATAAATAAAATATCAATGTGCCACAGATGATCAGTCTGGTCTGGCATCTAAAGTATCTGACAACTGATACTGATCTTCTAATCAAAGCAACTGCAACATTTGCATTTACCATTGACTAAAAATATCCACTTCATTTATCAGAGGTCATGTAATACAGTCCTAGAGTTTACCCATTACAGTATGTATCGGTATGCTGTGATACAAATTACTGTTGTTTTTCACAAATTACATAACAGGCAAATATCTGAAGGGAAAATTTTCATAGTCACTACTATTTTTTTCCCAACACAATTTTTTTTTGTAAAAGCTGCCAACCATAAGGTCTTAAAAGTCTTGTTTAAATTGATTTGTCAAGAATACCACAAACTACTGCAGCCCACATGTAGGTCAAACATTTGAATAAGAGGAAACTTTTCTTTTCTTTGATGTATAGACAACATGGCAAAAAGAGCAATTGCTTGACACAAGCAGTTGCTCCTTTCCCAACATATTTTCTCAATTTATTAACTCTTTACCAACAACAAAATTTTAGCCTGGTCCAAAGTGAAAGCATTTGCAGACAACAAAATAAATGTGGTTCAAATGGCAGATTTTGTCCTTGACAGAGTTGAAAACATTGTGGAAAAAGGAGAAAATGCTGGTTATCAGCATTTTCTCCTTATCCCACAATGTTTTCAAAAGGCTTCTTTCCCAGGTACATTAAAATCCGAGTTTGTTTTGTACAGAGTTAATGACTGGTGTGTAAAACATTTGATTTATTCAGCAATGAGTTGAAAGTACATGTTCCCTATTTTTTCATAAAACTTGACATCATGTCCATGGGTAAGGGAAATATGATCGTGGAATTCTTTTCAGCAGAAATGGAGTTAAGCGTCTGGAGATAGCGTAACTGTAATGCTGCGCCAGTTTGGGCAATAACATCTGCTGCCTCTTTCAGTGACTTTGCCGCTTTCTGCTCACCTTCAGCAGCAATCACCTAAAAATATATGAAAATGAATGCTCAACTTTTAACCAGACAGCAAAATTTCAGACTCTTTTATTTTGAAAGTATTTGTAGATGACAAATGTGGTTCAAATGATGGGATATGTCTTTGACAGAGCAGTACACATTGGAGAAAATGCAAATTGGAAACCAGCATTTTCTCCTTATCCCACTATCTTTTCAAAAGACTTTTGACCTTTTCTCAGGGACCTAAAAGCATAGGATTGTTTGGTAAAGTTTGACTTTTTATCTTCAGAAACAATCTGCAACGGACAAATTTGAAACTTTCTTGAAATATATCAGTTATCAACAGGTCCAAAAGATTTAAGTCTTTACCTAACGACAAAATTTTGGACAGGCACAAATTAAAAGCATTCACAGACAACTAATTAAATGTGGTTACCAGCATTTGTTATATTTTTCCCACAATGTTTTTAGAAGCCTTCTTTCTTCAGGGTTGTTAAAACTCAGGATTGTGTGATACATTAACATATTCAATAACATGCATATGTCAAGATAAATAAGTGTATCTGTACTTTAAATTTCTTATTTCTTAACTAAAACCTATATTCTGCTTTTCCACATGACAGTATTTCTCTGGTGTTTACATTTTTCTGGTTGTTTATTTTTTTGCGTACAATAGTTACTATTTGCATCACATGTAATTTGTTCTGTCTTTTCCTTTTTGAATTTTTTATTCATTATTTTGATCAATCTTATTTTTTCATAGCGCATACATTTCTATATATTGCCCAAACTGTTTGATACAATACTTAGCTGACAATAAATAGATGCCATGATTACTTTACCTTTGCCCTTGCCTCTCTCGCAGCCTCAGCTTCAGCAGCCATTGCTCTTTGCAACTGTACAGGTAATCTGACATCTTTACTGTAAAGACACACGCACACAAAAATACTTGATAAAAGTTTCTCGATAGAAAGATACAATATTGCATTTGTCATTTTGTCAAAAGCAGTCAGCTATAAAGCAGCATAAAAAATCTTGCGATCTGATAAAAAAAGCCACATAAAAAAACCATAGATGACTCACTATTTCCAATAAATATTCATAGTATTTCATTACTATTTCACAAGGTTTTTTGTCTAAATGCAAGTTTTTAACTGAAAGATTATGACAAAATTCAAAAGGAAAACTTTCTATGGTATCAACAACGAAAATGCTTGTACATCGTAAATGCCCTGTTGCTAAAATCAAGTGTGAAATCAAAGCAAATAAACAAAGGTATTCCCTAACTTTGGGGCAACCTTGTGAACTTACATTTCAACTCTCTCCACTTTTATTCCCCATCTATCAGTGGCTTCATCCAAAGTTGTCTACAAAAAATAACAGAGATATAAGCAAGTAATGGCTTGCCACAAGTTGAAACACTGATATCACACTGTGTCAAGAAATATAGCTCTCAACCGATATTTGAAGGCACCCAGATACATCCAGAAAAACAACTCTTTAAAAGGTCCTTGCACTATAAACATCTTCAATTACCAAGTTCTTTCGATTGGTTGAGGTATCTTTATTGAAGCCAATCAAGTATAAGACTTTGTCTCATCCAATCAAGGTTAGAATTTTTCTACGCCAACCTATGACAAAATTTTGTCTAAGCCAAAGATTGGATTTGTCAAAGATTTACCTTAAATACAAAATACTGGTAGTTAGCCATAAGAACATCTAAAAGTAACCTTTCACGATTATTATTGATTTTGTAACCAGTATGAATCAATATAAGACTGCATAAAACATAAAGCCTGGTCTCTATTCTACACTGTCTGCTATGCTGACAAGTTCTGGCTAAAAGCAACATGCCATGCTGAGACATTCTAGGCAAAAGCAACCTTCAAACAAAATTTATTTGCATATTATTTTCATAACTGAAAATTTCACTTTTACTTATTAATTTTGTTGCTCTTACAGTTACCTGCATGCCTTGGCTAATAGCCTCTCTATCTGAGAGAATTTCTGTCATATTCTTGGTACCCAGGATATTTCGTAACGTTGTCTGAGCTAGAAGCCTTGTGGAGTGATGGGCATTCTCTACATTAGCCACTGAGACTGTGGGATTGGACACCCTGTAGTACACAACTGCATCCACGGATACTGTAACACTGTCTTTTGTTAACACCTGTAAAAATATGTCTATCAATTTGAGTTTTCACTCCTTAGTCCAACAACACCATATTGAATTACCTTTTACCAAATGGTTCAGCCAATCAGAAGTTGAGAAGTTGGGTTACTTTCAAAATCCATATTTAGACCAAGAATGTTGGTTAACGTGGACCCAGATATCAAACCAAACTCACCTTGATTACCAACATTTTACAAATATCTTTCCATGTTCTCATATGCAAACTTGTATCAGAAGGGAAAGAATTAATTGTTTACCAAATAACAACATTTTAGACCCATGCAATTTTAAAGCATTTGCAGATGCCAATTTCAATGTACATGTAGCTCATAAAATGGAGGTTGTCTATAAAAGAGTAGAAATCCATTACTTTCTCCTTCAAACACAGTGTTTTAGAAAGCCTTCTTTCTCAAGGTTGTTAAAACTCAAGATTGCGTTTCCACAGAAGGGTAACGGTTTCATGCATCAACAGCACTCTAGAAACAACAGTTTTCCTACCTGAGCATGCCAAGACACCAAAGAGCGATGATGCATATTCTTGATATTGCCCAAAGCGCATCCTTCACTATACCTGAGCAGCAAAATTATATATATACCAGGCTCATCAGTTTCTCACAGAAGCCCTCAAGTCACAGTTTTCACAAAGCTACCGAAAAGAACTATTAATTCGGTTAACTTATAGTTGTGTTAGCTATTTTTGGACCATTTCAAACCCTTTGCAAAACAATCCAGTGATTTTAAGGCCCTGATGAAGGGAGCTTTTAAAACACATTAGTGGTATAGGAGAAAATGCTGGTATTCAATTTCTCCTTTTTCAACAATGTTTTTGAAAGCTTTCTTGCCAAAGGTTGTTTCATAGAGCATCATTATGTCTGAAAATATAACATATAGTAATTGTATATATAGCTGCAAGTTACAAACCTCCTGGGGTGGTATATCAAAAGACACTGTCCTCAGGTCTACTTTGGTATAGCTCTCTATACATGGAATAATGAAGAAGATTCCTGAAAAATTAAACAAAATTACAGTCTTAACATTTAAATCTTTACTAGACAACAAAATTTTAGGCATGTCAAAAGTTAAAGCTCTTGCAGATGACAGAACAGCATGTTCAAAGAAAAGCCAGTCCTTTTTGTGCTCCAGTTTTAGTATCAAGATCATGTGACCATATCAGCAAATCAAATTCTGTACCACATTCTACTAGTAAAGAAGGATCTTTTTTAATAACCCTTTCTCAAACAACAAATTTCAGACTCTTTTAAGTTTAAATCAAGTGCAGACAACAATTTACAAATTAGTTCAAATGAGTTTAAGTTCTCTGATAGGGTAAGAAACATTGTAGGAAAAGGAGAAAATAATGGTTACCAGAATTTTCTCCTTTTCCCACAATGTTTTTAAAAGCAGGCTTGTTTAACCTGTGGGAACTGTGGGACTGTGTGATAACGGTTTAATCTGTCACTTATTTTCCACAGTAACAAAAATTCTATGTTAACCCTTTACCATACAATCCTGAGTTTTAACGATCTTGAAGGAGAAGGCTCTTGAAAACAATGTGGTAAAATTGGAAAATGCTGGCAACCAGTATTTTCTCATTTTCCAACTTTGTTTTCTACCCTATCAAAGACAGAATTCATCATTTTAGCAACATTAATTTGTCATCTGCAAATTATTTCAACTTGGTTCATTCCAAAATTTTGTCATTTGGTAATAAGTCATTAGTGTGTCTAAAAGACATGTAACACTTTCGCTATATATAGAACCTGGATACACCTCTCTAAGCCTTCCAAGTGCAGGATAACTAGACTGAAATGTTCTCAAACATATCTATATCAATTACAAGACAGTATAGCACCAACATCTCACAATATTTCAACAGTTAATGCCAAAGCCAACTCCTCTTTCTATGCATTCTTCACAAAAGTATCTGCTGTTCCCCTAAGTTCACTGAAAGGTTTAGACAATCTGTTCACCAAAATCTATCTAGAAATAAGAAGATTGCTGTGGGGGGAGGGGGGGGGGGGGTAGGATCAATGGAAATAAAAACAGACACCATATACAGCCTATAGATGTTCCATAAAACAATCCCATGAGCAGTCTTAACTCTTAGCCAAACAACAACATTTTGGATTTTGTCCAAATTGAAAGGATTTGCGGATGGCAACATAAGTGTGATCTAAAAATTAATTTGGTCGGGGGAGGATAGAAAACATTGTGGGAAAAGAAGAAAATGCTGGTTACTAGCATTTTCTCCTTTTCCCACAATGTTTCAATATCTGTCTTTTTCCAGGTTGCTTAAAGCCGGCCTAGTGTAGTAAAGGATTAAGCTATTACTTTCCCAGTAGGACATTTCAAACTCCTATGGATAATGCTTTGGAAAACATTGTTGGAAAATGAGCAACTGCATACTAAAACCATTCATTCCTGTTCCCACAATGTTTTCCATGCACTTGGAAGGAAATATTTTCCTTGCCTTCAAATGTTAGTCTTTTATGTAAACTAAACTAGTTTTGTACAGGCCGGTAAAGTAATAGGCTATCGCTTTACCAAACAATTATGTGTTTCTATGAGCCTGACAAAACAATGATAGAAAAGAGGAAAATGTTGGTCACCAGCATTTTGCTCCCTTCCCACAATGTTTGTTACCCTTCCAACACATTTCATTATCTGGGCCTCCTTTAACTCTTTACTGCATGACAAAATTGTAGACTTGTCAAATTTGAAAGCATCTGCAGACAACAACAATGTGGCTCAAATGATGGAATTTGTATTTGATAGGGAAGAAAACATGTAACCAGCATTTTCTCCTTATCCCACAATGTTTTCATAAGGCTTCCCACTCAGGGTCATCAAGGGATTAATTTGTTGCCTGCAAATCAGTTAAATCTTGTCAAGTCTCAAAGTTTGTCCTCTGGTAAAGAGTAAAGAAAATGCATTATTGAGTTTTCTGTTCCCATTTCAGTTAGTACATGTTTCATTGCCTTGTTAAGTTTTTCTTTCTTGACAAATAAAACCTCTTGATTAGGTACTTTGTCAAGCATTTATCTCTATTTTTGAGCCATATCGCAAAATTGCTTCTCTGTGATCATCATACTATGCAAGCTGTCACGTAATTATGGATCCATAAAATCCACTTTGTCTGACAACCTACGGAATCCTGAGGTAGAATGGTCTTTGAACTTGCAGAAAATTTACCAAGAGCAAAAAGCCTGTGCAGGCTGACCTAGGTCAATACTTTTTGCAGATGCATTAAACTTCCTTTTCACAAGGAAAAAGACAAGTATTTCTTCATGCTTCTGTTCAAGTAATCCATACAATTATAGTTAAACAAAATTGGACATTGTGACAAAGAACTTCCTGATATGTTTTTTCTTTAATATCTGTATTGATTGTAACATTTTCTCCACATTTCTCATACTTTTTAAAGTTAATGATCTGCTGTGTGGTTTATTTTCTTGTGGCACCTGGTTTGATCCACACTCCAAGCGGTGGGTTTTGTCATGAAAAGTCTTCAAACAAGTCAATTCAGAGCCCTAACCTAGTACTTTTGAAACCCAGGATATACATGAATATGTGAGCTGACACTGTGATATAACTAAAATACTGCTCAAAGCTACATAAAACATAATTTAATCAATCAATTAATCATACAAATGATCATCATTTTCAATACCATAACTCATTAAATTTTCATCAGCAGTCTGTCATTTTGTATTTTAGCTCGTTTTACAAAACAAATGGAATATAAGACAATGAAAACCATAATGTTAATAAACCTGTATACCTTTTACAAAGATCTTATTTTTCAACAACCTGACATAGAAGACTTTAGAAAACCTTGTTAAAAAAGAAGAAAATGCTGGTTACAGGCAATGTTTCCTTTTTACAAACTGTTTTCTACAATTTCAAAGACAAAATGGGGCCTAAATCAATCTGTCATCTATATAATGCTTCCAATATGGACAAGTCTGAAATTCTATTTCCAGTTAAGAGTTAGTGGCTCCACTGAGATGAAAACCAAACATTTGAAGTCTGTCACATACCTGGTCCCTTGGCACCCCCAGAGGGCAACCTTCCAAGTCTAAATATCACAGCCCTTTCATACTCTTGTACAACCTGTAAAATATGTAACACAAAATTATTTTCCATTGATCCACCACTACAACTGGTTTACAGAACAAGGGGGCCATAGTGGCCCTCATGCTCACCTGATATGTCATGTAACATCACCCCTCCCAGGCAAAGGGATAATTTTTGACCTTGTGATTGAAATTTGAAAATTATAGTTGGGATCTATTAGTTGGTAGTATCAAATATAAGATATCCCTCAAGATAAGAGGGAGTGATGGTAGTCTAAATCCATTATTTCTCTTCCAAACCCTATGTTGTGGGTACTCATTAGAATCGTCTCAATGAGAAGATTCTAATGAGTATCCACAACATAGGGTTTAGTGGAGAATAATTAATATTTTATTTTGAAATCAAAATCACTCCCTCTGTCTCAAGCTCTGAAATATTATGGCTGTAAGCCTAATGATTAGGACTATATGATATGTTAAATTTTCCTTCTACAACTCACTATAAAACATCTGACTCCTGGGGCAAGTTCCATTTTCAATCCTAGTTCAGTAACTTGAAAAATCTCGGAAGTGGTGTATTATAATAACATTGGAACCTAATACAAAGCATCAAAGCTCTTGCCCTGGTAGTTACAGTGGTGACAGACAAGAAGATTTTCATACTTTTTGCTGCAAAATTAAAGCCAGGAATTCATCTATTTTTTGAGTCACAATCATTCTGTTGACTGCTTAATGCTTTCAATTACAAAAAGTCTACATTTTTGTCATGTGGTATAGAGTTAAGTCTTAGCTTACCTTTATTGTGAAGATCAAAGAGAATGGTAATGTCAATAAGATAAGTAACACAGAAAAGATGTATAGCAGCCATCCACAGCAGCCAGGACCATCTGTGTTTTCATTGGCTGAAATGATAATGATATAAACCTTAACCAAATAAACCCCTGGGTAATATAACCCTGAGGAATAAGCCCTCTGAAAACATTGTGCAAAAAGACGCCACTTTTGTTGTGGTTCAGCAGCACCGGCTATCAAGATAGGATTGTTAAATCTCAGGATAGTTTGCTAAAGACATAAGGTGGAATATGTGAACATTGTGCCAAAATGAGAAAATACTCCTTTATCCCCTTGCCGTCATGTTTTTCTAGAATGGTGTGTTGCAAAGACGAAAAAGTTACTTGCAGCTGCCTAAGTTAATTAAATACATAATTTCTCAATAGTATTTATGAGAAATCTATACATCAGCAAACCTGTTATTAATAAATAATGAAGGTAACCTTTTATACATATCCTTTATATACATATAGATCTCTTTTGATCCTATTTCCTGACAGTGCTCTTTTAAAACAATAATTTTATATCCATAGAAATACTTCAAGTGAATTCATTGCTCCATATTTCTGTGTTTATTTTGGTCAAAGATCCACTTTCAAAATTAATCCTAACGTTACTTTTTCTTTTCTTCCTAAGTCAATGAATCATTACCAGACTACAAAATTTTGCAATTCCCCATTTTAAAAACACAAATTACAGAAAATAGATTCAGTCTGGCTCAAAATAATCGGATTTATATCTGAAAGGGTAGAAAAAATTACTGAAAAAGACGAAAATAAGAGTTTATACTATATTTTATCCTTTTGTCAACAATGTTTAGAAAATATCGTTCCTTTAACTCTTTACAAAACGACAAAATTCTAGACAGGTAAAAATTGACAGCAGTCAAGAACAAAATTAAGAATAGCTCAAATTTTGTGATTTGTTTTTGAAAGCTTCTAAAAACATTGTGGGAAATGGAGAAAATTCTGTTTATCAGCATTTTCTCCTTTTCCCCCAATGTTTTCAAAAGCTTTCTTTTACCGGGTTGTTAAAAATCAGAATTGTGGAAAAGGGTTAACTCTTTACCAAACGACATAATTTTAGACTAGTCCAAATTGAAAGCATTTGCAGACGACAAAATTAATGTGACTCAAAAATTGAAATTTGGCTTGTGAAATTTGTTTTGGGAAGGGTAGAAAACATTGTGGGAAAAGGAGAAAATGCTGGTTACCAGCATTTTCTCCTTTTCCCACAATGTTTTCAAAAGGCTTCTATCTCAGGGTCGTAAAAACCAGGGACTGTTTGGTAAAGAGTTAACCCTTTGTAAAACAAGGGATTATTTGGAAACGGGTTAAACTCCTGGTAGAAAAGAAAATTGGTACCACATAAAACCACTTGCTGCAGAAGGGAAATAAAGCTAACTTAATTAAGGCTAAGTCTAGTTCTACTTTAACCAGTTACCTCCTGCAACTGATTTGCAATAGTTATCTTTGAAAACATCTTTGGAAATGTATTACTCTAATAATCCACATAAATAAAAGTTACACAATAAACTAGACGAAATTAAGAAATTGCCTAATAAAAGCAATTTCTCTTTTTGTCAAATTGCTTTTAAAAGATCTTCTGCAAAATTGAAGAGCCATCCGCTGGTACTAAATACCTCAATACATCAAGAAATTTCTCACACATTCTTACACTTTGACCCTCACCTTTGACCAAGGTACATGTAACTGAGGTTATCAGTTCAAACAGCAGTTACAAGAGCAAAACTAAATGAAGTAAAATTGCTGTTAATGAACCAGGACTTTCATTTGGAGTTTGCAAAATGGATTTGAGTAACCCTGAAAGCTGAGTCTGACTCTGACCATTGACCTTGGTACCCCTTCATCAATGGTCTTCTTCAATGGGTCAAATTAACTGCATGATGGTTTGGAGAATCCTTTTTCTATGTCGATGGGCTTCCTTGTTAGAGATCAACACTTATCTTTCTAAAGACTGTGGGACAACATACATGTAGATGTGGTAAAAAAGTAATCTCTTCATTTCAGTGTATTCTAATGATCAATCAATTCAATGATCAATCAATTCCCTATGATGGAAGGTAAAGAGCCAAATGGGGTAGTCTCATGATAATAGCTTCATTTGTTTGTAAATGGGTCATGAAAACCTTTTGTCACAAATTACTGGCTATACAGGATCCATTACAGTGTTAACTCTTTACCACACGACAAAATTGTAGACAGATCCAAATTGGAAGCATTTTTAAAGGACATAGTAAATACAAGTAATGCAAGTAATGTCTGTAAAAGATAAGAAAACATTGTGGGAAAAGAAGAAAATGCTGGTTACAAGCATTTTCTCCTTTTCCCACAATGTTTTCAAAAGCTTCCTTTCTCAGGGTCGTTAAAAAACTAGGGGTTGTGTGGTAAATGGTTAACCTTTTACCATAAGATCCCCAGTTGTAACAACCTTAAAGAAGAAGGCTCTTTGATACATGTAGGAAAAGGAGAAAATGCCACATTATTTTCTACCCTTCCAAAGACACATATCAGTTTTTTAGTCACATTTTTATCTGCAAATGCTTTTGATTTGGACTATTCTTTAACTTTGTCATTTGGTAAAGGATTAAACCTTGCTTACCATACAGGGCTTGTATGACTGTACTGTTCTGACAGCAGTTCCAATTGTGTTGAATTGAACCAGAACATAAAGTGGAAATTCAAACAAGACCGAAATGGCGATTTTGTAGTCTTTCTGCGCAACATTCTCAGATGAAGATGGTGGTTTTGACCTAATTGGTATCATATATACCATGTCAAAGCTTTCATGGTTGTATTGCAGCAACAGTCCACTAATCCATGCTTCCTAGACAGCTTTGAGTTCATGGCCTAGTCTTCCACAGGATGCTTGAAACAATTGGCATACAGTGCCAGTGGGCTGGTTTGGATACTGTACTTATGATTTTTATACTGATATAAAGCTGAAAAAAGTATGCCTGCCGAGAGAAAAAATATATGAGCCACACTTCTGTGAAAAGGGGGTTTCATGCATCTCTGTGGCACATCATAACAAAAAAGTTGTCATACAAGTATGGATCCATAAAATCCATTTTTTTAAAATTACCAAAATCATGAGATAGACTGGTCCTTTGGCATGCAGAAAATTGAAGGCAAAAAGCTAGTTTCGATCTAGGTCAGCTGTTGCAGACTGCCCAAGCTGACTCAGGTCGATACTTTTTACAGATGCAATAAACCCATTCTTTTTTACAAAACATAGCTCAAATGTACACTGTATTAAGTATATTGTGCACATACAGCAAAGGCACAATAGTGTTTCAAAGCATCCTCAAATGTCCACAGATGCATTTGTATATATTTCCAACTCCTTTCCACCATGTTTGTCACATGACTGTTCCAACCACAACATCTTTATTGTGGTCACAGTTACAGCCTGTTCTGTATAGTGTTCCAGTGCCTTTGACTGGCAGAGCATATGTTCATGAGTACAAAACAATAAATTGAACACGACCACAGATATTATTGGCACACCAAAGAACAAATTTTTAGTTGACAAATTCAAATTGGATAAGATTTAAGGTTAAAAACATGAAAGCTGGGGATAATACCACAGCAAAACATGGAAGTGATTGTTGAGTTTTCCTTTCCATTAGTGTTTTGAACATTGTTCTGTAGTGAGAAAAAAAAAGTTTGCAAATGGTCTTACTTTCAGAAGTGGGAGTCTGTTACGCAGACAAATTCCTGAAGGCATTCTTCAGTATACTTTTTAAGTGCAACCAATATGACAACTCGTTAAATTTACGTCCCTGGCCTGAAAGGATGCTTATAGAAATCGATTACTATTGCACTACTCTGATACAATTCAAGGTACAATGGTAACAGTAATTGTAAGTGAATAGTTTTTTGGTCTAGAGGGAATTATCTATTGAGGCAATCCTAATATCCACCAAAACAATCTCCTTTTTTCAGTATGTGTACTAATCTCAGTATGTATTTAATAAAAAAGGGCTTTATCTTTTATGGGTTTTAACAAACAAAGAGAAAAAAACCTTTCAAAACATTGTGGGAAAAGAAAAAAAATGTTGGTAACCAGCAATTTTTTTCTCCTTTTCCAAAATGTTTTCTAACCATTCAAAGACAAATCCTATTATTTGAATCATAGTTTACTTGTCATCTGCAAATTGCTTTACATATGGATAAGACTAGAGTTTGTTGTCTGTTTACAGGTTAATACTTCAGATTCCACACAAATTATGTTTTCAAAGATCTAACTGTGCTAACATAAAAAACTTCAAAAAAAAAAACATTGTGGGGGGAAAAGAGAAAAAGCTAGTAACCAACATTTTCTCCTTTTTCCTCTATGTTTTCTATCCTATCAAAGACAAATCCTTTATTTGAGTCACATTTCATTTGTTGCGATAACACCTTTCAATTCAGTTCAGTTTAACAATTTTGTTGTCTAATAGATTGGTAGAGAACAAGAGGGCCATTGGCCCTAAAGCACTCACCTGAGTAAAGTCATCTAGGACTGAAAAAGTTGAAGAGATCCTGGTTGTGATGGTGTAAAACAAATGAGTGTTAGTGACCTTCTTTTTGTCAGTTATATCATCAAGACAAACATTCTGACAATGTTTCATGAGTATCGGGCTAAAAATAAGGCCTCTTGTCCGCACAAAGGGTTTTTTAAAGATTTTGTCTAGCAACATACTTTTTGACCTGACATTACCGAATTTCAAACTTGTCTGAGATATCATCACGACAAACATTCTGACCAAGTTTTATAAGTATCAGACAGAAAATATTCTCTCTACAGGAAGAGATTTTTTTCCAGTGACCTACTTTTTAACCCAATGTGACCTAATTTCATAAAAGTCTAGTATATCATCAAGATAAGCCTAGTTTCATGAGTAAAAGACTGAAAATGTTGCTTCAATAAGGCACACAGGGTTTTTCTAAGATTTAGCCTAGTGACCTATTTTTTGACCTGATGCGACCCAATTTCAAACCTGTACCAGATATCATCAAGACAAACATTCTGACAATGTTTAATGAGTGTCATACTAAAAATGTGGCTTCTAGAAATGACACAAGGTTTTTCTAAGATTTGGCCCAGTGACCTACATTTGACCTGGTGAGATCCAATTTCAAAGTTGTACCAGGTATCATCAAAACAAACATTCTAATCAAGTTTCATGGGTATCAGACTGAAAAAGATGCATCTAGTATGCACATAAGGTTTTTCTACGATTTGGCTAAGTGACCTACTTTTAAACCTGATGTGACTCAATTTCAGTAATCTTCCAGATATCATGAAATCAAACATTTTGACCTAGTTTCATGAGTATTAGACTTCTAGAAGGCACACAAGGTCTTTCTAAGATTTAGCCCAGTGACCTACTCTTTGAACTGAAGTGACCCAATTTTAAACTTGTCTGAAGTATCATCAAGACAAACATTCTGACCAAGTTACATGAGTATCAGACCGAAAATGTGGCCTCTAGAGTGCATACAAAGTTTTTTTCTCAAGATTTGGCCCAACAACCTACTTTTTGACCTGAAATGACCAAATTTCAAACTTGTCTGAGTTATCATAAAGGCAAACATTCTGACCAGGTTTTATGAGTATCAGACTGAAAATGTGGCCTAGAGTGCATACAAGGTTTTTCTAAGATTTGACCCAACATGACCAAATTTCAAACTTGTCCAAGATATTATCAAGACAACCATTCTGACTTAGTTTCATGAGTATTGTACTGAAAATGTGTCTGCTAGAGTGCAAACAAGGTAATTGTTGACATTGCATGAATGACGTCAGACACGGCACAATCACAAAAGCTCACCTTGAGCACTTTGTGCTCAGGTAAGCTAAAAATATGAAAGCTCCAAATATATAATCTAGCCATTTTCACTGTGGAATAAATATTTCCAGGCTACTTTTGGTGGATTTTTGCAACATGGCTGGCAATGTAGATTTAAGATCAACCTGTATGATTTGTGCTGTTTGATCTTGATCTACACTGGCCACAAAAGTATTGAAACTGTAGTTATTTTAATAAATATTTCCAGGCTACTTTTGGTGGATTTTCGCAACATGGCTGGCAATGTAGATTTAAGATCAACCTGTATGATTTGTGCTGTTTGATCTTGATCTACACTGGCCACAAAAGTATTGAAACTGTAGTTATTGTGGGCATTTAAGTGTCTGATCTTATCTAAATTGGCCACAAAAGCACCTTGTATTCCCTTAGGTATGCCAAGATTCATTCAGATCCACCCTCCTCAAAATATTTCTTAATTCTTTCCTCACTAGATAACATAATTTTCTACTTTTCCAGATTGAAAGCATTTGCAGGAAGCAAATTAAACATTGCTAAAACATAAAATTTTTCTGTGAAGGGGTATAAAAAATAGTGGAAAAAGGACAAAATACTGGTTACCAGCATATTCTTCTATTACCACCACATTTTCAAAAGCCATTTCCTCAGTGTCTATTAACCACTGCAACAGTTTTAAATCAAATCAATGGAGTCTTTGTGTCCTACACAAACTGATGAATTAATAAATCAAATCAAGTTTCTATAATTAACTGTCAGTGTTCACTGTTCCAAACAGAATTGTCCTATTACTGCCTACCCTTGAGGGCTGTTACCATTCTAAAGACAAGTATAGAACAATTTCTGATTTTTATGCCCCTGTTGTATTCTCTTTCTTGAGAATATTTGTGAAAGAGGGGTCAATTTTCCTGTAACAAGCATTTCTTCCTTTTCCAGCAACCTTTTCTGCATCATTCAAAAAAGTTTCCTTCCTTTAAGTACTTGCAGTATTTCAGGATATGCTGTTGGTACCCCTAAAATGAGACCCTAGTTTTGATGAAATTTGAATGGAGAAATTGTACATACAATGTACAGTTGGCATCATTCTGTGGTAATAAAATTTAATGTAGCTCCAAAGATGATTTCTTTTGAATGGATAAAAACATTATGGACAACAGAGAAATAGAAAGAAACCAACATTTTCCCCTTTTCCTACAATTTGAAAAGCCTTCATTTTCAAGGCTGTTAACTCTTTACGAGACAATCTCAAGTTTAAATGACACCGAGAAAGAGGCCTTCTGGTAACCAGCATTTTCTCCTTCTCCCACAATGTTTTCTTCCTTTTCAATGACAAATACATTTCAGCCAAAATTATTTTGTCCTCTGCAAAATGCCTTAAGAATGGGGAAGTTTAAAATTTTGTTCATTCCTCATGTCACTGTTGTATAGTTCCAAGTTTATGTGCAAACACAGCCAATGGCTTGGAGAGAGTGTTGTGCCAATCATTGAGAACACAACTCAAAAGGTCCACTGGATGCTTGTCTGTAGGATATTAAGAACAAGAGGACCATGATGGTCCTATATCGCTCACCTGAGTACTAAGCAGTAAAGGTCTACAATGAAGAAAAATACCAAATATGGAGGTTCAAGGCCAAATGATAATGAAACAAGCAATTTCGTTGAAATGATATCCCCCGCCAAAAAATACCTCTTTTGATACAAACATAGAGGTATTGTGTGTTGCATGAACATGTGGCCTTTTTGTTAATGGTCCATGATAAAATTACACATTAAGCCCCTTTTTCCATGGCACAGCATTTCATTAAATGAAAAATATATAAGAGGTCCATATGAGATCATACATTAAGTCCCCTTTTACCATAACATGGCATTTCATTAAATGAAAACAAATGATGAAAATATACATCAAGCCCCCTTTTTCATGACACGTCATTATATATAAAAGGAAATTGTATCAATGGACTATCCTAAGGAAGATATGCATGAAGTTTCATAAATGTTCGTCAAGGACTTTAGAAGATATCTGTCCAGGCGGACGAATGGGCTAACTAACTGTTATTGGTCCATAATGAAATTATACATTTAGCCCCCTTTTTTCATGACATGGCATTTCATGAAATAAGATCAAATAACTATTTTCTGTGGCTTAATAAAGATGAAGTTTAATTGCATTTTGTCTGGTAGTGAAAGAGATATTGGTCCATAATGAAAATATTTGTAAAGCCCCCTTTTTCCATGACATGACATGACATTTAATGAACAAAAGCGGCAAATTGTCGCAAGATACGCCCGTCACACCGCCAGTTGTCGAGGGGGGATAATAATCGTAAAGGGCAGGTACAGGAAAATAGTAGTGCAGCAGACATCATGTAAGTGATTGAAATAGGCATGAATGTCTCCTCTAATGTTAAAGAAACATGCATATAAAGTTTCAGGTCATTCAAACATGAAAAGACAAAGTTATATTGTAGAGAAGCATGAAAAGCTGTAAAAAAAAATAATGAATAGGGAATAATTCCAAAAGGGCATTAGGTAAGGTTACGACTCCAGTGCATTGCAATTTTCGTAACTGCAACAAACATGTTTACCAAGTCTCAAGTCAATTTGACTTGAGGTGACAAAGTTCCGTTCCGGACAAGCAAGAAATACTGTAAAAATGAAGATAAAAGTGGAATTACTCAAAATCCGCGCTAGGTAGAGTTATTGTTCTTGCACACTGTACTCCGTAATATTGCAACAAACATGCATACCAAGTTTGAAATCGTTCTGACTTGAGATGACAAAGTTATATTCCGGACAAGCACTAAATGCTGTAAAAATCAAAGGGAAATAATTCAAAGACAGCACAAGGTAGAGTTACAATTCTTGCGCACTGCACTTCCAAATATTGCAACAAATAAGCATACCATATTTCAAATCATTCCTACTTAAGATGACAAAGTTACGCTCCGGACAAGCAAGAAATGCTATAAATATGAAGATCTTAGGGGGAATAACTCAAAATTCGTGCTAGGAAGAATTATGGTTCTTTTCAATAATCATGCATACCAAATTTGAAGATGTTCAGACAAAAAATGACAAAGTTGTATTCCGGACAAGCAGAAAATGCTGTAAAAATGACGATCAAAGGGAAATAACTCAAAGACAGCACGAGGTAGAGTTATGGTTCTTTCGCACTGCACTCCATATTATTGCAACAAACACAAATGCCAAGTTTCAAGTCAATCGGACTGGAGATGACAAAGTTAAGCTCCGGACAAAGAACTGGACTGTAAAAATGAAGATCAAAGTGGAATTACTCAAAATCTGTGCCAGGTAGAGTTATTGTTCTTGTGCACTGAACTCTGTTATATTGCAACGAACATGCATACCAAGTTTGAAGTTGTTTTGACAGGAGATGACAAAGTTATATTCTTGACAAGCACTAAATGCTGTAAAAATGACGATCAAAGGGAAATAACTCAAAGACAGCAAGAGGTAGAGTTACAATTCTTGCGCACTGCACTTCCAAATATTGCAACAAATAAGCATACCACATTTCAATTCATTCCTACTAAAGATGACAGTTATGCTCCGGACAAGCAAGAAATGCTATAAAAATGAAGATCTAAGGGGGAATAACTCAAAATTCGTGCTAGGAAGAGTTGTGGTTCTTGTGCACTGCACTCTGTAATTTTTCAACAATCATGCATACCAAATTTGAAGATGTTCAGACTAAAAATGACAAAGTTGTATTCCGGACAAGCAGAAAATGCTGTACAAATGACGATCAAAGGGAAATAACTCAAAGACAGCATGAGGTAGAGTTATGGTTCTTTCGCACTGCACTCCGTATTATTGTAACAAACACAAATGACAAGTTTCAAGTCAATCAGACTGGAGATGACAAAGTTATGCTACAGACAAGCAGAAAATGCTGTAAAAACGACGATCAAAGGGAAATAACTCAAAGACAGCACGAGTTAGAGTTATGGTTCTTTTGCACTGCACTCTGTATTATTGCAACAAACACAAATGCCAAGATTCAAATCAATCGGATTGGAGATGACAAGGTTATGCTCCGGACAAAGAACTATTCTAAAGAACTTTCTAATTCAAGGGCAAATAACTCCAGTCATTCTGGTCCGATTAGACCCATAATCGAACTCATCTCAGATCTTATGGTCATAAGTATTTTGACTAAGTTTGATGCTGATTGGTTAAAAATTGTAGATGCTAGAGTGTAAACCAAGTCAAATATAGCAATTTTTCTAATTCAAGGGCAAATAACTCCAGTTGTTCTGGTCCGATTACACCCATAATAAAACTCATCCGAGATGTTAGGGTCATATATATTTTGACCAAGTTTGGTAATGATTGGTTGATATTTGTAGATGCTAGATTGTAAACAAAGTCAAATATAGCAATTTTTCTAATTCAAGGGCAAATAACTCCAGTTGCTCTGGTCCGATTAGACTCATAATCAAACTCATCTGAGATCTTATGGTCATATATATTTTGACCAAGTTTGGTGCTGACTGGTTGATTTTTGTAGATGCTAGAGTGTAAACAAAGTCAAATATAGCAATTTTTCTAATTCAAGGGCAAATAACTCCAGTTGTTCTGGTCCAATTAGACCCATAATCGAACTCATCCGAGATCTTATGGTCATATATATTTTGACCAAGTTTGGTGCTGATTGGTTAAAAATTGTAGATGCTAGAGTGTAAACAAAAAAATGTGAACAGACGGACGACGGACGGACGGACGACGGACGCCGACAGACAGTGAGTGATCACAATAGCTCATCCTGAGCACTTCGTGCTCAGGTGAGCTAAAAACAACTGACTTTCACCCTTTAACACACAATCCTGAGTTTTAACAACTCTGATGAAGGAGGCTTTTGAAAACAAGAAAGATCTGACCCTTTACTAAACAATCACGACCCTGCGAAAAGGGGCTTTTGAAAACATTGTGGGAAAAAGAGAAAATGCTAGTAACTAGCATTTTCTCCTTTTCCCACAATGTTTTCTATACTATTAAAGGCATACCCCGTGATATGAGCCTCATTTGATATGTCATCTGCAAATGCTTTTAATGTGGACAAGTCTACAATTTTGATGTTTGATAAAAGAGTAAAAGACTGTGCTCAGGTGGGCTTAGAAAATTCCTCTTCTAGAATCCTGTTCCTCTGTAATCTTCATCATGTTTTCTGGATTTACTGTCCAATACAATATGAGGTAACATCTATAAAATCTTGGAACTGCCCTATAAATCAGACAGACATATTTTCAGCCAATAGTACAACCCCAATTATTGCAATTTTCAAAGTTGCTTTCACTCAAAAATATCTCATCAAATCAGATAGCATAGATCAAAGATCAGACTGTATGTTCCACACAGTCTGATCTTGACCTAAACTATCTGCATAAGCAAAGTGAGTCATATTCAGCAGCCTAAGGGTGGACATGAAGCAGCAACTGTGCTAGTGACAGACTAATCAAGAGGATTAGATGAACACATTTTGCATGCTACATGAAACATGAAACTTCAGGCGCTATTGTGCAGTGTGCGCTGAAGATCAGACCACATAAAAGAGCAAATGTTGTCATTGATCAACATGCTGTGATAACTTGCCAAAAAAGCCTCGGAATTTTTATAGAAAGAATTTTCTCATACATGAAAAATGTTCATTGCATTTTAGCAGTCAAGGGGTTACAGACTGCAAATGGCTTTAACCATCTAGCAAATGATACCACTTTTTAAAACCCTCAAGCTTTTGGAAACATTTTGTGAAAAGAACAAAATGATGGTAACCAGTATTTTCTACTTTACCCACAATGTTTTCCTACCAAATCCTGTCCATGCACATCCGTTGTTTGCAAATGGTTTAATTTTGAATGAGACCTAAATGTTGTACTCAGGGAAGAGTATCATCCTTTACAATGCTCTAGAAGTCTAACAAAAAAGCTTCATCAGAGGGCAAAAAATCACGATATTATATAGAAAAGAAACTTTATTTGTCACTCTGACTCAAAAATAAATGAGCCATGCTCTGGAAAAAGGGGGCTTAATGCATCTTCGTTATCCATGGTACCAAGTAAGCCATCACATACTTATGGATCCATAATGCCCAGTTTTTTTTTAGCAACCAACTTAATCATGAGATAGACTTAGGCATACAGAAAATTGACCAATAGCAAAAGGTTTTGGCCCAGGTCAGCCTGTGCAGACTGCACAGGCTGACCTGGATTGATTCTTTTCGCTGATGCATTAAGCCCCTTTTTCACAGAGCATGGCTCAAATGGTCTCACCATTGACATTGTAGTTCCACTGATTGAATTTATAGATGACAATTCAAAAATGTTTTCAAAGGATAGTATTAGACCTGGAATAGATAGAAAACAATGTGGGAAAAGGAGAAAATGCTGGTTATCAGCCATGAGAAATGCCATGATTTGAGCCACTAAATTATGAAACAATTTACCATCTTGCAAAATGCACTCAATATTCAGACATGTCTAAAACTGCTGCCTGCTAAAGCATGAATTCTTTACCAGACAAAAACAACTATAACCCTTCAGCTGCTGAGCGCAACTCACTGACCTTTGGCGGACAGCGTAGATCAAGATCAGACTGCACAGAATGTGCAGTCTGATCTTGGATCTACACTGTCCGATAAGGAGATATTTTTCTTCAAAAAATAAGTTTGAGAAAACATTATTCTGGTTTTTACTATTGACTTCGAAGTTTTATTTATCTTTCTTTAGCAAAACAAGGGTTAAATTCATCCGAATTGAAAACATTTGCAGACCACCTGGAAAAAAAGTCATTCAAAAGATATAGAGTCTAAAAATACAAAACTTATATTTTGACAAAATAAATCTAAATCAATAATTCTTTACAAAATGACAAAATTTTAGACTGCTCCAAATCAAAAGCATTTGCAGAGGACAAAATAAATGTGACTCAAAAACTGAAATTTGTTTTGGGAAGAGTAGAAAACATTGTGGGAAAAAGATTGAAAGCTGGTTACCAACATTATCTCCTTTTCTCACTATGTTTTCAAAAGCATTCTTCTTCAGGGTTGTGAAAAAAGTGATTGTGTGGTAAAGGGTCAAACAATGTTCAGAAACTGCCTTCCAGCTACTAAGGTGGCTTCGTTCAATATTTTGGAGAAAGTTCTCCGGAAGAATAAGATGTCTAAGAGAATTATTTCCTACTCTTAGTATTAGATGAAGCTTTGATAACATACAAGACTTCATGTCATTTCCATGGTACAGAGGGATGTCAGCGGAAATTATCATCCAGTCTAGAAAATGAATGCTTAACCCTTTACTTAACAAGCCTGAGGGAGAACTGACATAGTGACTTACATTTTGACCAAATATGATCCATTTTCTTTTTTTCTGCATGGTCCTAAATTGATAATGATCAGCACAGGCATACTGACTAAGTTTCATTCTGGACCCAAGAAGACCCAAAAACTTCAAGATAAAAGCAAGGACTTTGCCAATGATTATGAGCAGTAGCAAGAGAGATTCAAGTAAACATTTCAGCAGTTGCTGGGTTTGTTTAACCCTTAACCATGTAATCTCAAAATTAAGCAATCCTGAAAAAGAAAGCTTTTGTAAACAATGTGGGAAAATGAGAAAATGAATGATGGTAACCATCATTTTTCATTTTCCCACAGTTTTCACACATTTTGTCATTTGCAACTGTTTTCAATTTGAACAATCCTTAAATTTTGTTGTTTGGTAAAGAGTTAAAACATTCTTGGCACTCTTACATCATTTCTTACAATTGGTTTCTTCTTCTCTTCAAAACTAGCTATTCTCAATCTCGCATTCTTAAGCAAAGAAGATGCTTTCCTGGACAATGTATATCAAAATCAGGCTGCTAAAAACTAGATTTACTTTTCATAAAACTTTGGAAGAAAATGTGACTAAACCAGCATCTGACTGCTGTCATCATGTGATAATATATGGTTCCATTCCACAAGCAGATGTTGTTCATTCATCTGAGCCATTACTCTGGCAAAAGGGGGTTTTATGCATCTCTATGATGCATGATACGAAACAAGTCATCATTTAATTATGGATTCAAAAATCCATTGTGTATAACAACTGACAGATTTATCACAGATGTATTAGAACCCCCCCTCTTCATAGAGCATGGCTCATTTGTATGGCAGTCTACCCCACACATGCTAACTCTAGATAAGCATTTTATGGACAGCATTAGTTAAGTAAGGAAACAGTGTAATTCAAGATAGCTCTAAATAGAATGTCAACAAAGAATATTTTTCATAGAAAGAATGAGTTTAAAGACAAAAAGAGTCAAAAAAGATGCCAGTATCTAACCTCCAATGATATGGTTGCTGTCCTGCCTCTGCTGGCTTTCTGTTCTATCACTATGATTTGTGGCTGTCATTTTTATATCCTCCATAGTCCATTTAGAATTACATCATATACAACTTTTATTTCAGATATACATAGAGAACAGATGGCTTGTGTCTTGGATGGGTTAAATTTATCAGGCCAAAGGCAAACCGGATATATTCCATAGCCAAGCCCGATAAACTTAACCCATCCAAGACACCAACCATCCATTCTATTTATCCTGTTTCTCATTTATGACCCATATCCGACTTAATTGAATATTTCGCTCGAAATAACACACACAGAATCTTTATACGGTCTACATCTTTTTCACTATGAGACAAAATGAAGGACTATGTAAAACATTCTGGATTATGCAGCTGCAGTAACAGAGGCTGGAATAGTAAAGACTTGGTGATTGATATTGACTACATCATAAATCTTACGTTTATCCGCAGAAAAAGAATGTAGAAGAATTCTATCATTTCAAATAATAAGAAAAATCAACACTGGCATCTTATTTTAATCAATAATTTTATTGTAAAATATTGATTTCATGTACCAGCAAAAGTAGTTCCGGCTGGGCACATGAACAACTAGCCTAATAAACCTTGATCAGACGACCAACTGATATAATAAACCTATACATGTGGTAAACTGACCATAATTATATCAACAAGTTTATATGATGCATGGGGTTTATAGGAGGTGACAGGATAAAATTATTTCGAAACTAGTGTATAGTGTAAATTTCGATACTTTTATACACACAAAAATTCAAAGGAATAGTAGAGAATGGGTATGATGAATTTCTGAATTAATGTTTAAGTATATTTAGGAATGTAGTTAATTGATCAAAAGATTTGTTCTTTTCTTTTTATTATATTTCTAACGAAATATCATCTAGTGAAACCCATAATATTTTACTAAGTGACACACAATTGCCTTTAAACTGTATGCACTAATAATCAAAAGGCAACATTTTCATTAAGTAATCCAGCAGGCTGCGGGGAGTAAACTCTTACTGTTACACCAAGAAGTTAAAGTTCACATCTATTTAAAATATCTGTTTATCAGAAAATGATGTTATATCAGCCAAATTTGCAAAGATCACTGCATTGTAACCTTTAAACACTGTACTACACAATCCTGAGTTTTAATGACCATGAGGAAGCAGCTTTTTTAAAAAATATAGTGGGAAAAGGAGAAAATGCTGGAAACCAGCGTTTTCTCCTTTTCCCACATTGTTGTCTACTCTTTAAAAGACAGATCCCCATAATTTGTGCCAAAGTTAATTTGCCATCCACAAATGCTTTGGACTTTGAAAAGTCCAACAGTTAACACTGTTAAGGAAAAGTTTGAATGGAAATATATTTGTTACAGATTGACCATCAAAACTGAAAACAGTATGATGTATTGTGGTAAAAGAGACATAAATCATATCTGACAATATGATCCATTTTTGTCACAATGTTTTAAAAGGTCATCATCTTGTGTATGCATCTACAAGTCATTGTGAGCCATATTCTGATCAAAAGGGGTTTAACTCTTTACCAAACGACAAAATTTTAGACTGGTCCAAATTGAAAGCAGTTGCAGACGACAAAATATATGTAACTCAAAAATTGAAATTTGTTTCCGGCAGGGTAGAAAACATTGTGGGAAAAGGAGAAAATGCTGGTTACCAGCATTTTCTCCTTTTCCCACAATGTTTTCAAAAGACTTCTATCTCAGGGTCGTAAAAACCAGGGATTGTTTGGTAAAGGGTTAATGCATGTCTTTGATGCATTATAGCAGACAAGTCATCACATAATTATGGATCCATAAAATCCATTTATCTAACAACCAACTGGATCATGAGGAAGAATGGTCCTCAACCTGTGCTGACAGCGCAGGCTGACATGAGTCGATACTTTCTGCAGATACATCAAACCCCCTTTTAAAAAAGCATGGCCCATGTACATGTGTAGGAATCACAAAATGCTCCATGAAATCTCTTAGAAATGTGCCATCATCCTCACAATTTTTTTCCTACACAGCAGAAATAAACTACCCTAATGATTTTTTTTTTTTACTAACACAACACAAGTATCATTAATGTCAGAATTTCCCATAGAAATTGGGAAGATTGTACCACATAATCACAACAGGATGTGTAGACTGGGGTTCTGGGATACCAATATTCCAATACAGCTTTACAGAACCACACCGATGAAGTCAACCTGTATCGGCAAATAGTAATGTTTTACATCAGTTGGGAAGTATGTCTTAATTGTATTTACTCTATGCTGTATCATCATATAAAAAACCAATAAATATTTGAAATGATGGTGATAAATGGAAGTTGATATACAAGAGGTATTAAAAAGATCCTAATAACACATCGTGTCCACTACAATTTCCATCAGTCTAGAATTTCACAACATATTCCTGAAGGAAGCTATACAGAGCATGTCATCTTAAAAGCCTTGCTGTGACCTTGACCTTGGAGCTCAGCATCAGATGCCTCTGATCTCCACGTTGTCTTATCAAGGTGCACCCATGTGTAAAATATTTTTAAAATCACACAAGGGTTTCAAGAGATACGGAGCCGACACAAGCATGTGACATTTGATCCCCTGCAGTAACAAGCTGATCGTAGAACATGGCATCTGGAACCTCTATTCTCAACATCATTTTATCCACTTGCATGTGAGAAATATTTCTTAAGGTAACAAGAAAGCCCAAAAGTAAACAAAGTGGGTGTTTAAATGCACTATTGTATTATACCATTTAAAAGTATGTAAATTATTGTGAAGATGACAATCTGTCATTTTACAGTCGGTCCAAGTGTTACTTGCCGACAGAGAAATTAATTTCAAAACTAGGTTAAAACCTGCCAGGTAGCTGTGTCTTTTGTTTACTTTTTGCCTGATTTTAAAATTCTTTTTTCTGCCAACAACTAACATGGCCCAACCACACAATAACAGACTGTCATCTCCACAATATTTTTCATACTTTTAAATGGTATGATGTAAATTTAAATGTATTATGACACCTGCTTTGATCTTTTGGCTTTTACTGGGCCTTTAACTCTTTTATTACTGAATAAATAAACTGCATTTTCTCAAATGCTACAAATACAGTTCTGCTGCAAGATCAAGAGACAGGTCGTTCATAATTTAGAATTAAGTAGTGGACATTGTAGATCATAGATCAGACTGCATGTTCTGTGCTGTCTGATCTAGATCTACACTGTCCACAAAAGATTTTGGTGTTGTCTATGGTATGGAAAGATTTAAATTAGACAAAAGTTCAAGAGATGTAGAGCGGATACAAAGTTGCTAAAAAAACGAATGGATGGCCTGACGATCAAAGGCATATCAATAATGGTCGACAATGGAAACTTTACGGGCAAAGATTTTAAACAAGAGGGCCATGATGGCCCTGAAGTCGCTGACCTGAGTCTTTCGACCAAACATGACCCATTTTCAATCTCTTCTGAGACATTATGACAAACATTCTACCAAGCTTTCATAATTATTGGAATGAAAATTTGGCCTCTAGCTTGTATACAAGCTTTTTCTAGAATTTCTCTCAGTGACCTACTTTTTAGCCAAACACAGCCCCTTTTCCCATTGTAGATATAATCAATTCAAAGATTCTAACCATAAGTAATGGACAGAAAATGTAGCCTCTAGATTTCCAGGATTTGACATGGCAACCTAGTATTTTACCCAATGTGACCCATTTTCATCATATTGATCATCAAGGAAAACATTCTGACTAATTCTCAAAAGTATCTGACAGAAAATGATGACTCCAGAGCTACAGAAGCTATTTTAAAGATTTGACCTGGTAACCTAGTTTAGACCCGATGTTACCCGTTTTCAATCTCATTCAAGATATCATTATGACAAACATTCTGACCAACTTTCATGAGTATTTGACTGAAAATATGGCCTCTAGAGTGTACACAAGGTTTTTCTAAGATTTAACTTAGTGACCTAGTTTATGATGCTAGATGACTCATTTTCAGACTAGTCCAAAAATTCATCAAGACAAACATTCTCACTAAGTTTCATGAGTATTGCACTAAAACTGTGGCCTCTAGAGTGTACACAAGAATTTTTTAGGCTAATGACCTAGTTTTTCACCCTACATGACCCATTTCCAAATTTGTCTGAGATATCACCAAGACAAACATTCTGACCAACTTTCAAGAGTTTTAGATTGAAAAAGTGGCCTCTAGAGCGTACACAAGGATTTTCTAAGATATGACCTAGTGACCTAGTTTTTGACCCGACATAACCTGGACGGACGGACAACGCTAAAACTATATCCCTCCACCTTCGGCAGGGAATAACAAGCCCACTGCTTACAATCCATGAAGAATCATTTGTTTGTATGGTGTCAGACATTGATTTCAACATGCATATAGAATCAAGTTATTTGACTTTGAACCTAAATTAACAAAATTGTTGGGGAACTGTCTTTATTTTGTTAAGAGAATCCGGGACCATTTGATCTATTTCACATGTATACATCTACGCAAGAAGAATGCATTCTACTTTTGACAACCCTCAGAATTAGTTTTGGTTAAGCCGGGATTCAAACTCAAAACTATGATTTCAAGATCTAGCCTGTCATTCGAATTATTAGATGTTTGTTCCACAAATCATTCACATCGCTCATTTTGAGGCTTTGCCTTTTTACATGCCTTCCGGTATGTACAAGTAGAATTGTTCAAAGTGTGCTTCATGTTTACAATTCAACACATGTTGCTGTGTACTTTCGTAATCAAGAGAGATAAAAAGTAGCAAAAACATGTACTTTAATTTTTGACATGGGGGGGAAAAAAACACAGGAGATATTTCCAGTTCACATTATATATGATTAAGTAAAGCTTATACTATAAAATAAGCCAAGCCCATAGCAGTAGTACTATTTGATGTATCAAATTATATCAAGATGTTTGAAAGAGGTTGACCCAACAAAAGTGTATACCAATAAATTATGTAGTGGATACCAGGTTGTGCTCTTTGAAAACAAGTTTTTTCAAAGATTTACAGTATGTTGCATTGGCAACCAGAGTTCTTTATGGAACCCAATTCTTGAAAGGAATTCCAAACAGGGCTATGGCATCATAACTGACTATGTCTGTAATGTTTTGTTAAAACCGTCTAGTTAGTTTGGGAGAAGTTATTTGAAAGAAAAGTTCACACAATGCACACATCCAAAATGAACACAGGGCTGAGAATGATGTAAGCTGGCTGGCTTTTTCCCAATGGAGCTTAAAATTCTGGGACACAATCAATGACATCTCTCATGTTTTCAATGGAACAAAAAATGAACAAAAAAAACCCATTAAACCTTTACCACACAATCACAAACAACCATCGGGAAAAAGGATTTTGAAAACATTTTGAGAAAACGCTGGTTACTATCATTTTCTCCTTTTCCCAGAATGTTTTCAATCCTTCAAAGACAAATTTTTGCATTTGAGACAAAGTTAGTTTGTGGTCTGCCAAAGCTTTCAAACTGCACAGAACTAAGTTTATGTCAGCTGGTAAAGGGTTAATGTTTGTTTTTGTGGTGTTTACTGCAGTTTTCAACATCATTTTTGTTATATCGCAGCAGCCAGTGCATCTAGGCATGCTTTCCTGGAATTTCTTTTACCAGCACTTCACACAATGTTCTTCTAAAGCTTGCTTTCCGACAAAAACACTGTCAAAACAATGATCAGCGGCGAGAGAGGAATGAATCATTTCACTGTGACTATAATAAATCCTTAGAAAGAACAAGCCGAGCTGGGGCCTTGAACCAGCGACCCCTAGTCTCAAGTCCTGTACACTTCCTACTGCACTACATGGGCTCGGCAAAGGGTAAATGAATATCTTAATGTTCAGTTCACTCTACTGATTACTTTTGTAAGTGACTATTGTACACATTAGATACTGAACATCTTAAGTATTCATCCTTTTCAGTGCCACAGATATGGAAGTGCATAAAACAGTCATGGTGTCTGATATTGGACCTACTTGGTTTGCTTGTTTAGCCAAACCTGTATGGTAAAAGTCTTTCTGAGTTTCAGAGTATGGTATATTCAGCCATTGAAAGAGGACAAGTTTACTAATTTGGCACTGAAAGAGTTATAGGACCCATCTGATATGTCTCCTTCTGTAATAGAGCAACTAAGAGTATCTTCAAAGTGTACTTTATAATTGTATTATCACAAACAATAGCACCGCATGTGGATGCAAACACTTGGCTGCAAGTGCTTGATTTTCAGTGAAAATTCTAAGTGGAAAATGGACACAACTGTGTCAAAATATCTTGATGGTCTTAAGAACATGAAAGTTCACAACAAATGCATAGCTCAAATACAAACCGCACCTGGCCGGATTCGAACCCGTGCATACAAATATCCTCGTTTTTTGAGGTTTACAAGACCAACATCATAACCACTGAGCTAAAGAGAATTCTCCCTAACGCAGCTGTTGGGTGTTGTACTTAAATCAGGTGAAGCCATGCATGAAGGAGTGGTCTCCCATAACACACCCCCTCTTAAAGTCATCATTTTGATGACAGAAAGGCTAATTAGGCAGTAAGTCTATTAATTAGACAACAAATGGCTCAATGGCCAATCCCGGACGAGCCCCCATCTTATGAACATAGCAAAGAAACAAATGAACAAATGCATGGCAGAAATACAGGGACCGGGCAGGATTCGAACCTAGAACGCCCGGACGAAAGGCCAACACCATAACCACTGAGCTAAAGAGAATTCTCCCTAATGCAGTTGTTAGGTGTTGTATTTAAATCAGGATGAAGCCATGCATGAACGGGTGGTCTCCCGTAACAATGGTTATCTGTCCCTGATGTAAAGGTTCCCCTTTTGATAGTTAACAACTACTCCATGTTTCAAGACAGCAAATATCTTCAGTAATTACCAAGGTATGTTTTTGAAAATTCTAAGTTGAAAAGGGGCATAACTGTGTCAAAATAATTTGATGGTTATTTGCCCCTCTTATCTAGGTTACCCTTTTAATAGCTAACGACTTGTCCAAGTTTGAAGTAAATATCTTCAGTAATAAGAAAGATACTACGAAGTTTTTACAAAACGCAGACCGAGAATACACCACTGCCACGGCCATGACAATAACTCCATGTTTTTCTTGAAAACAACCAAGCTAAAAATGCCTATTCATTAACCAAGAGGGGAAAACCTCACTCAAAAGAACAGACAGCCATATACTGCCCTAAAAGCAGAGAATTTCGAAAGGCATTGCTTGAAAAGTTCAAACTGCTTGAAACAGGACATTTTCCTCTGCTTCAATTCTGCCCTTTGTGTAATTTCTAACCATACACCATGTTCCCACCAGCCAGGGCGGCCCCATTTCAAACTACCATGGACAAAACGGGATTAACGTAATACAACGTAGAGGAACGGGATAAGTAACCTTGATCGCATCACAACTTACCACCACGTAATAAGCCGTAACAAGACTAAGAGATGATCCGTGCTTGGACGTGGAAGCCCTTTTTTCACTGGTATTGATCAGGCCATAGGAGAACGCAACGATCAGCCCGTTCCGCTACTGTCTGTTAGGTTTCTCATCAGCACCGGGACTGCTGTGGCAAATTTTTTGACAGTCAAAAATCTGGCACGGCAACCCCGGCAATCACAAGTTTGCTTGTCCTGTTTTTCTGTGTTGTATTATGTCAATCCTGTTTTGTCCACGGTTGTCAGAAACATGGCTTTCGTGGCTCCCAGGACATAGTGTAGGTGTAGGGTTCCCTCCACGGCTTGTCATTGATACCGTGAGGTACTGTAAAGAGACTTAACTAAACTTGGTAAATGGAGGAAGAACGAACAAAGTCTCACAGCACACCATGTTTTGGACAAAAAGGGCTGCCCTGGCTGCCTGGAACAGGGTGTAAACATAGGGTAACCTGCTTTGGTAGCTCAAACAATACATGTAGCTGGTATTTTAAATTGTAAAAGGTGAAGCAAAAAGAAAGGTCTTGCAAAACATTCTAATTGATAATCATTTTCTATCATTAATGGTATGAAATTTTAACTGTTTCCCAAACTAGAAAAAGTTTGACTTACCCAAATTGAAAGCATTTTGCAGATGACAAAATAAATATGACTCAAAAATTGAAATTTATTTTGGGAAGGATAGAAAGCATTGTAGGAAAGAAGAAAATGTTGGTTACAATATTTTCTCCTTTTCCTACCATGTTTTCAAATATCTTAATTCTCAGGTTCGTTTAACTCAGAATTGTTGTAAAGGATTAAGATTATCCATAAAAAGTCAATAATGTGATAGGTTCAATCAAACAAATACCCATGTATGCTTTTAATTTTCAAGTGCCGTCAATACAAGGGAATGTTTACTTTTTTTGCTATTGTTTGAACATTGACAGTATCCAATATACTGATAAGTTCTTCATTATGTCCGCAAATTTGACCTCAGTTTCCCAATCTCTCTTCAAACATATTACCATTACATACAGCGACATCTAAATTAAATTTTTACTACACAATCACAAATTCTAACACAGAAGAAAGCTTTTGAATAAATATTGAGAAAAGGAGAAAATGCTTGTATTTTCTCCATTCCCCCCAAATGCTTTCTACCCTATCACAGGCAAATCTTACAATTTGAATCACATTAATTTTAATTTGTTGATTGCAAATTCTTTGGATTTGGACAAATTTGTTGTTTGGTATAGCGTTAGGGAATATCCAATGACTTAGCCCCTTCTTCAAATAATCCCAAGTTTTTATGGCCCTTGGGAAGAGGCTTGTGAAACCATTGACCATTCAACCATACAAAACAGAATTAAAATTGAAAAATAACAAAAACAAAAAAATCCTTGCCAAAAGACAGCTTTCACTTATTTTTGCAGTTTAATCATTGACCACAATGCTATAACTCATACCATATCAAGTTTTAACGACCCTGAGTGAGAGGGCATTTGAAAGCATTGCAGAAAAAGGAGAAAATGCTGGTAACTAGAATTTTCTTGTTTTCCCACAATGTTTCCTGCCCTTTCAAAAGCCTTTTGTTTGAGTCACAATTATTTTCATCTGAAAATGCTTTCAATTTGAACCAGGCTAAAATTTTGTTGTTTGGTAAAGGGATAAGAGTCTTCCATATGAAAATGTGAAGATGCGCACATGTTATGTAAAGGATCTGTGATAGACCATTGTTAGCAAAAGTATTCTTTGACAGGCTGTATTATGGAAAATACATAAAAAATACATTTGAGGGTAATTTTGTTCACTATTAATTCTCAAATGTTAATAAAATGCTTTTAGATAGCATTCATTTGTTTAACCTTTTACCAAACTATCCATTGATTTTCCAGCTCTGAAATGGGGGTTTAGATTAAATTGTGGGAAAAGGAGACAGTGCTGGTAGTCAACATTTTCTCCTTTTCCAAAAATGTTTTCTACGCTTTTATATACAATTCTCCTAATTTGAGTCACATTTAACTGGTGCATATGCAAATGCTTTCAATTTAGGACAAGTCTAAATTCTGTTGTTTGGGAAAGAGTTTACCCATGTACTGCTAAACACTACAAGTACAAAATAAAATGGAACAAACTTTCTGAGTCGCTTAAAAAATGCAGATATTTCCCCCAGAATATCTTAAACAAGAGAGCTTGATGGCCCAGAGTTGCCAATCTGAGTCTTTTTGTCACAATATGGCCCATTTCAAATCTCTTCCGAGATATCAAGATAAATATTCTAACAAACTTTCATGAGTATTGGACTGAAAATGTGTAGAGTGTACATATGCTCTTTTTAGGATTTGTCTTGTGACCAACTTTTTTATCAATCAAGACCAATTTTCAAGCTTGCAGATATTATCAAGACGCACAATTTGACCAACTTTCAGTACTGGACTGAAAATGTGACCTCAAGAGTGTACACAAGGTTTTTCTAAGATTTCTTTCTCAGTGACCTACTTTTTACCTGATGTGATCCATTTTCAAATCTGAGATATCATCAAGACAAACATTCTGATCAATTCTTATGAGTATTGAACTAAAAATGTGGCCTCAAGAGTGTACACACGCTTTTTCTCAATCACATCCTAAATATCCTAAAGACAAACATTCTGACCAACTTTCATCAGTATTGGACAGAAAATGTGGCCTCTACAGCGTACAAAAAGTTTGTCAAAGTTTTGACCCTGAGTCATCTAATTTTTTAACCAAAGTGACCCATTTTTGGACTGATGAAAGGGTTTTTATCAAAACAAATATTTTGACTAAGTTTCATGGGTATCATACTGAAAATGTAGCCTGTAGAGCATACACAGGGTCAAACTTCACAACAAACAAATTAGAGGCCATACACAGTACATTCACAGGTCGCCTCGAGCACTTCACTGCTCAGGTGAGCTAAAAACTGGAAACTGTATGCTAGATCAATCTGTTTAACATGACTGGGTCCACAAGCCAGAAGCCAACCTGGACTTCCTAATCAAAATCAACTCCTTGACTCTTCACCAAACAATCACATGTTTTTAAGACGCTGAGGATAAAGGCTTTTGAAACCATTGTGCGAACAGGACAAAATACTTGTTGCCAGCATTTTCTCCTTATCCCACAGTTATTGACAAATCTCATTATTTTAACCAAAATTCGGTCTCAAATTTTGTCATCTGGTGAACAGTTTACAGGTACCATGAATAACTTAAAAAATGTCTTTTTTGAATGATAGCTAAATAATGAGGTATAAATGAAATAATTGGTGTTAAAAGCAGCATCTCCTTTTTCAGTGATCTTTTATGCAGCTAAAACTGTATACTATTGTGACACATGAACCATTATCATACAAATCTCAGAGGAAGAAGGATGTTGGCAACATTGTAGGAAAAGGATGAATGCCGGTAACCTGCATTTTTTTTCTTTTCCTACACTGTTTTTGTCTCATTTCTACAGAAATCTCATTGTTTGAGACCCATCTGCCATCTGCAAATGCCTTAGATTTGGACTAGTTCAAAATTTTGTCATCTGGTAGAGTTAAATTCCAACCTGTGAGGTAATGAATGATACATGTATAAATCAGATAACAAACAAAAGTATGCAAAGGGAAGCAACTTACTTTTTCTTCATTCTAGCATGAGTTATTTTTCTTAAAAACTTTAATCTGGCTCATGGCATTTGGAGCAAGAAGTTCATTGACTAGCATAATTTGTATAAGCAATTTAGCATCAAGAAAAATCCCTATTTCTGACAAATCAAACCTTATAAAAACAAGGTTGTCAGATGTTGAACTTCTTGGAGGAAATCAAGTGATTGCTCGTTGGATTTTGAACTCCTTACCAAACAATTTCCTGCTTTAATAAATCTGGAGAAGAGAGTCTTTCAAAACACTGTGGAAAAAGAAGAAAATGCTGGTAACCAGCATTTTCTCCTTTCCTACAATATTTTCTACCTTTCAAGAGAAAAATCTTGTGATCTTAGCCATCTTCAATTTATTGTCGGCTTAATGCTTTTAAATTGGACCAGTCTGGAATTTTGTCATTAGGTAAAGAGTTAAAGGTCCAATAGCAGCCGAAAGTAAACAAAGCAGGTGTTAAAATGCATTTGAATGTAAATGATACTATTCAAAAGTATGAAAATTATTGTGAGGGTGACAATCTGTTAATGTATGGCCCGTCAAAGTGTTAGTGGCTGGCAGAAAAAATGAATTTTGAAATCAGGTAAAAAGTAACCAATAGACAGAGCAAACTGGCAACTTCTGACCTACTTTTAAAAGTACCAAAAAAAAAAAAAAAAAGGCTAAACTTTTGCACTTTAGCATTGATTTATCTGTCCACTAGGCAATCCCTGTTAAATGTATGACCAATTGATGCTTTCAAATCAGACAAGTCCAAAATTTTGTTATTTTGTAAAGATTTAACCATCCACCAAACAATTCCTGTTTAAAGTATGAACCCGAGCAAAGAGGCTTTTGAAAACACTATTGGGACAGTAACATTTCTTTTCTCACAAGGATTTTCCACCCTTCACCAGACAAAGATCTCACCATTTGAGCAACATTCAATGTTTTCTCTGCAAGCTCCTTCTTGATGGACAAGTCCAAAATCGTGCCATCTGTTGGAGAATTGATAGATTATTCAATTTGAATAGGGAACTGGCATTCTGAATCTAGGGCGATCAAGCCTACAAAATAATGTTTAAGTTAACCCTTTACCATACGACATTCTTGGACTGGCTCAAATCAAAAGCATTTGCAGATGACAAATGTGACTAATTGGTGATGGATTTGTCTGGGATTGGGCAGAGAAAGATTGTGGGAACAGGAGAAAATGCTGGTTGCCAGTATTTTCTCCTTTTCCCAAAGTCTTTCCAAAAGGTTTCTTTCTCAGGGTCACTAAAACTTGGGATTATGTGGTAACGGGTTGAAAATTGAAAAGAAAACATGATCAATATAAAATCAATATATCACATTATGAGTACATGTATAGAGTAACATGACAGGCCCATCAATCTAATCCATATTTACCTTTGAGAGAACATGAGGTATTGCTGTAGAAAGCCTAGAATGAGATCAGACTGGGTAAAACATGCAGTCTAATTTTTCTTTAAACTAACATACATGTATTTTGTGGGACATTCTGCCAAACTTGCCCATAAATGGCAGCTATTTTGGTTTTTTGACCGGTTGAGAAGATCCATTTTATGTAGTCTGACGCAGAAGAGTGACCTTCTTTACAAACTATAAATGGGCCTTTCACTAATCCTTTTCGCTAATAATCAATCTCTTTTCTACAAAATCTGGGTCCATAATCACCAACCATTCTTAAGAATATTCTTAGTCTTATGCGGAAGAGTTTTCTCAATTTGAAAGTAACACAACTTTTGATTGGCTATATCATTTGGTTTAGCTAATCATAAGTTTTACTTTCACATCTGGAAAATATTTGAGAATCAGACAAAGAATATTCTTAAAATGGTTGGTGAATACAGACCCTGGTTATGGGAAAAGGTACTTTGGATGCTGATAAAAGAGGATTCTCTTGGGTTTTTTTTTTTTTCGTCTCTTTCTCTTCAGTAATATTGATGAAGAAGTATCATAACATTTTTTGTAAGTACTGGTAAGTTTAGTTAATATATTGCACAATAGGCCCATTCCTTAACTCTTTCCATACCATAGACAACACCAGAAGCTTTTGTGGACAGTGTACATCAAGATCAGGCTGCACAGATCATGCAGTCTGATCTCTCTCTTGATCTTGCAGCGAAACTGTACTTGTAGCCTTTGAGAAAATGCAATTTATTAATTCAGTAATTAAAGAATTAAACTGTAACTTTAACTCCTAACCAAACAACAAGAATTTAGGTTAATCCTTGTTAAGATTACAGTCAAACTTCGGAAGCTCGAACACCCCTGGGACTAGGTAATTTGTTCGAAATATCGGTAGTTCGACGTATCCATATTTCAAGGTACGAAGTGGTCAGTGAACGAGTTACACGTATTCTTATTGCATACTTATGACTTTTGTATTTGGAAATATCACACAGAACACACCACATACCTTTGTCATTTTACAGGAATCGGCTGTCTAATTAGTGAAAATGGCTTGTTTTCGGCCGATATGCTCTGTTAATGTTTTTCTTTTTTTTTTGAGAGTATCCATTTCGGCCGAAAGCAAGCTATTTTCACCAGTTAAACGGCCGATTCCTGGGGTCATTTTCTTTGCACATATCTAAAAGTCATTTTATCAGAAAAAAAAGGACATTTGCAGATATCGAGAGCAAAACATTACCTTGTTTATGTTCTAATTATAACTTCTATCAACGCTACATGTGCGGATTAAGATCACAGTTGCGGTTAATGGAACTTAATGTGTGGAAAAGCAATACTCTTCATGCGTCAGAAAAATGACTTGACCTGTAATTTAGGTCAACCACCTCGAAAAACAAAAAATTAAAAGCAAAGCGATTATTCAATCACGGCTAAACAATTTGTAATTGACACTTTGATCAAGTGTGTGTATATTTTACAGTAAGTGTTAAAAACATGCACCTTATCCAATATTTGACAGACGATTACCGGCGTATCCAATTAACCATGCAAGTGTAAAACCCAACGTCTGATTGTTGACTAACCCTTTGTTCGACTTTTGAGAGGTAAAATACACAGGAAAATGAATGACGGGACCGCGATATGTGTTCGAAAGTTCCAATTAAGGGTTGTGCGAGCTTTCCGAGGTAGAACAATATGAATTATATAGAGATTTTGCCGGGACCGATATCATTGTTCGAGCTTTCTTTGGTATTCGAAATTACCCATATTCGAGCCACCGAAGTTTAACTGTAGTTGCAGATGGTGAATTGAATGTGGCTCAAGTAATGATATTTGTCTTTGCAAGGGTGAAAAACATTGTGGGAAAAGGAGAAAATGCTGGTTACAATCATTTTCTTCTTTTCCTAAAATTAATTCTACAGCCATTTTCTGTAGAGGTTGTTTTAAACACAGGATTGTATTGTAAATGGTTATCTGTCTCACAATTAAATAAATAAATCACTATAAAATTCAGGGCTAAAATTACAGTTCCTCAATTATTAAAGAGACATTTCTGTAATATCAAGAACTGACTGACTGATGAAAAGGTTTTTCACAATGCCTTTAACTTTTTACCAGACGACTAAATTTAAGCCTTTTAAAAATTGAAAGCATTTGCAGACGACAATTTCAATGTGGCTCAAATGGTGCAATCTTTCTTTGATAGTGTAGAAAATATTGTGGGAAAAGCTGGTTACCAGCATTTTCTCCTTTTCCTACAATGTTTTCAAAAGGCTTCTTTCCCAGGGTCGTTAAAAGTCGGAATCGTGTGGTAAAGAGTTAACATTACTTCTACCATATCACAACAACAGCACATTCATTCATCTGTTTCCTAACTTTAATCAGTTCTAGGCCAGGGCTCCAAAGTGTCTTACCCCAGGACACTTCCATGAAAATTTGGCAAAAGAATTAAATATAGATAGAGGTGGAGTTTTTTTTTATTCTTCTTTTTTTAAACCTATGTTGTAGGTAATCATGTAAATTGTAGCAATAAGGCAAGTACCAAGAACACAACCCCGTAGAAAAAATAGGCCTTAGCCTTTGCCAGATAACAAAATATTGGATAGGTCCAAATTTAAAGCATTTGCAGTTGACAAATTAAATGTCACCTAAATGACAAAATTTGTCCTTGATAGGATGGAAAACATTTTGGGAAAAGATAAAATGCTTGTTATCAGCATTTTCCCCTCTTTCCACAATTTTTGAAAAGGCTTCTTCCTCAGGGTCATTGAAAGTTGGAATTATGTGGTACAGGGTTAAACTTGCTTAAATTTTCTTTTTCTTTTTTTTTTAAGAACTGACAAAGTTTTGTGATATTCATCTGGCAGGCAATGAACAAAAACAGTCTGACGTCTGTACACACTAACAGCCTTGTACTCTACTTATTGTTTCCATCCTAAATTTCAACCACTTAGTACTCTACTTACCATTTCCAATCTAAATTTCAACCACTTGGTACTCCACTTACTGTTTCCATTCTAAATTTCAACCACTTGGTACTCTACTTACTGTTTCCAATCTACATTTCAACCACTTGGTACTCTACTTACCGTTTCCAATCTAAACTTCAACCCTTTGTCACATAATTCCCTATTTAAATGACTTGAGAAAGACAGTTTATGAAAACATTGTGGAAAAAGAAGAAAACCAGCATTTTCACCTTTTTGCACAATGCTTTCCACTTTTTCAGAAAAAAATTCCATTAAATTTGAGCCACATTCAATTTGTCATCAGCAAATGCTTTCAGTTTAGGTATGTCTGTAATTTGTCCATTGGAAAAGGGTTAGGGCTGGCGGTCTGAAACAATTATTTAGCAAAGTTCAGGACAGCTCCGTCTGTAAACAGTTTTCCTGGACATTGTGAGACAATGTTCGTGGTGAACTCTGTATTACAGCAAGAGCTGTCATCAGACACTACAGCTTGTCTGGAAAACTTAATTGTTAGGGAGTTGGAATCATTCAATCTGAAGAATAGGAGCTCTAGAAAAACTTTGAGGTGATATTCAAAAATCTCTAAGCTTGACCTTAAGATCATGAGTATGGGCATGGCTAGGGTAACCCTTTACCAAATGACAAAAATTTGACTTTGTCCAAATTCAGTTATTAAAGCATTTGCAGACAACAATTTCAGTGTGATTCAAATGGTGCAATTGTTCTTTGATAGTGTAGAAAACATTGTGGAAAAGGGAAAAAATGCTGGTTACAAGCATTTTCTCCTTTTGCCACAATGTTTTTAAAAGGCTTCTTTCCCATGGTCATTAAAAGTCCGAAATGTGCGCTAAACGGTTTGAAGTGTACCTGTTATCAAGCCAAATCTGAACCAAATCCATCATTCAGTTGGAAAAAATAAGCTCTTAAAGAAATTTAATATGAAACTGATGCAAAATATAGAAGTCTACAACCTTGTTCTTATAATGATGGGCTTGGGTGGGGGTACTGCTGAAAGAAACTTATTATCTGTCATCATACCAAATATGACTGAAATCCAGCTGGTTTGGAAAATGTGAGCTATTACAAAACTTTTTTGTAAATGTGGGCACCAACTTCAACACTGAAGCTAAGACAGGTCCCAAGGGCAGTACAACAGCTTCTCCTGGACTTTGTCCAGGTAAGCTAATAAAACTAATCAGCTTAGTGCTCACCTCCGATTACAAGTGAGTCATCTTTCTGAGCTCCTCTTTGTCTCATTTCTGCCATGTGGTATGTACCTTCATCTACTGGCATCACTTGGTTTGATGCAGTCGATGGTAGAACTGGGCCTCCCAACATCCCTGTAAATGCTGTTGGTTCTTTATTGAATACTTGAGGATCTCTACCTTCAGGCGTTGATGTTCGTGCCAGAGAGCTTGATTCTGTATAGTAACCTTTGTCATTGAGATGTAATCTAGAATCTTCTGATGGAGCCACATACTCAGGTTCATGTAATGTATCTGGCATTGGCAGACCAGGCTCATACACAAGTCCTTCATTCTCATACTCGACAAACCTAGACTCGGGCCTGAAGCTATGACGAGAGGCAGCACTTGTCTCTCTTTGTCCAGTACAGGTATCCATGTCCCCTGGCTTATCATCCGGGGCTATAATATCACTATCTTGTAATTGGATATCTTGTTGTGTTTCATCTACTGGCGTCAGCTCAGAGTATGCATGTGGGTTAACTGTGAAATCAGGAGTTTTTCTTACAACTTCTTCACTAGACTCTAGACTGATTTTACTCACTGAATCTCTACCTGAACTTGACACAGCTGTGGTATCATGGTCTTCATGTGGATCTAGCACATCTTTTTTAAGATGGTCGTTATCTTCATTCTGCATGTTAATGTCCTCAACATTGTGTTGTCCATCTAACCAATCAGAAAAAAAAACTTTTAAGCTTTTGACCACTCACTAAAGGACTGGATACATGTAGTAAGCAGGCAAGACCTACAATAGCTTTTATATGAGCCATGCTCTGGCAAGAGGTGGTTTAATGTACTTCCATAATGCATTATACTGTGCATGTCATCAGATAATTATGGATCCATTAAATCACCAATCCAGTTGTCTCACAGCCGACTAAATCATGAGGTAGATTGGTCCTTTAACATGAAAAAAAATTAACTGATAGCAAAATGATTTGACCCAGGTCAACACTTTTAGCAGATGCATTAAATAGAGTTTATTTCATCAGCTTTTGGTTAATATGGGGAAATATTTGCCGAAAAAGGGAAAGGTATGCGAAAATAACGAGTGCCGTAAGGCACGAGTTATTTTTGCGGACCTTTCCCTTTTGAGGCAAATATTTCCCCATATTAACCACAAGCTGATGAAATAAATTATATATTATATTTCCTGTGATTATTTTGTCAACGAATGCCACTTTTAAAACTTAAAAACTTAAAAAAGTAGTTCCAGATTTTCGGCAGGAGGAAAATATTCACTGTGACGGGGAAATAATTCCCCCCAGCTTAAATTACGACATTTCTTTACCCATAACATTTCTAAAAATAGACACATGAAATATAATATACCTCTTTTCATGAAGCATGGCTGATATCATTTTGTAACTCATTGCCAAAGCATACAGATGAAAAACATGCAAGAGTAAGGATAACTTAAATCTGACTTGTTACTTGCTTTTGTTTTGCTCTCACTTGCCCCAAGATACGACATATCTGAAATCTTGACAGCTTGGGAACTGATCTCAACAAAATGAGTACAGCAATTCCATACTCTTGCTTTATCCCATAATACAGTTCACAATTGAAATCATGTGGGTACTCAGGCATACATCCCAGAGCAGTTGTGTGAAAATCTTTGTGAAAAAAAAAACACTTTGTGAGAGAGACAGAGTGACAAAGAGAAAAAGGAAAATGACAGAAAAAAATTCAAAACGTTTGTAAGGACACCTCTGATTGATAGACTTTTGAAGGGGGAAAGGGGGGGTGGGAGAATGCTCTGCACAGTACCCCTCCAAGAAGAGGTTTCCATCCCTGAACCCTTATCCAAATGACAAAATTTTAGACTTAACCAAATTGAAAATGTTTGCAAACAACAAATTACCTGTGGCACAAATGATGAGTTTTGTCTTTGATAGGACAGAAAAAATTGTGGGAAAAAGAGAAAATGCTGCTTACCTGCATTTTCTCCATTTCACACAATGTTTTTAAAATCCCTTTCTTTCAGAGTCATTAAAACTTGAAATTAAGGGGTAAAGGGTTAAATTTCACTGGGGAAGGACCCCCCCCAAAAAAAAACAATTCATCCTGCAATTTTATTGGGCATATTTTATAATTTTCACACTGAGCTCTTGTATTGCAGTCTGTAGCGTACATCTTTAGGACTTGAGAACAGGGGGTTGCTGGACCAAATCTCCAGCTCAGCCGATTTCTTTCCATAGTCATTGTGTCAGGATTCATTCCTCTCTCAACATTTATCATTGTTTTGATGACTGTCATGTCGGAAAGCAGCCAGTGGTTTTGGAAGAATATTGTGTGAAGTATTAGTAAAAAAAACTCCAGAAAAGCATGGACAGGTGCACTGGCCGCCGCAATGTAACTAAGATAATGTTGAAATCAGCATTAAACACAATACAATCAATCAATTTTTAGCGAAGGAAAAACCACGGAAATAACTTGTCAACTGTTGGTAAATGTTTATTAATTATAAATCAATTAGGATATCTTAACCCTTTACCACACAAGTAAGCCTTTTAATGACCCTGAGGAAGATCGCTTTGAAAACATTGTTGGAAAAGAAGAAAATGCTGGTAACCAGCATTTTCTCCTTTTTCCACAATGTTTTTCTTCCCTATGATAGACAGATTTCATAGTATGAGTTACATTTAATTTGTTGTCTGCAAACACTTTCAATTTGAAAAAGTCTAAAATTTTGTCCTCTGGTAAAGGGTTCAACAAATTTGTGACATCAATTATTGACAGACTTCAAACTGAATGGCACAATTATCCAGGGAAATATTATTGATGGAATGTTCAGTCACCTACATCACAACTGATCTAACTCTTTACCAGATGACAAAATTTTAACCTGATCCAAATTAAAACCATTTGCTGATGACAAATTAAGCGAGGCTGGTTGGCTGGTTGGCTGACTGACTGACTTACTGACTATTGCATGGTGTTTTGTGCTGCTTTCAACATTTTTTCAGTAATATCATGACGATGGCTAATTAATTCATTTAAGTCCTAGGTTTCACTAGTACTAGGCTAAGGCTTTGAAATGTCTTGCCAAAGGACACTCCTGAGAAACACCCAGACAACACAAGTTGAGACCTGTCAAAACTGAAAGCATAAGCAAAAGACACATTCATTGTGGCTCATACAGTTGTATTTTTCTTTGATAACATTGAAAACATTGTTACACTGTTGGAATAGGAGAGATGCTGGCCACCAGCATTTTCTCCTTTTCACATATTTTTTTCTTTTGCTTTTCTCAGGATTGTTAAAAAGACAGGATTGTTCAGCAAAGGGTTAGGATTCAATACAAGAGCAAATATCAACCCAATATCAAACAATCCTGAGATTTAATGACCTTAACAAAGAGGACTTTGGAAACATTGTGGGAAAAGGAGAGAATGCTGGTAACCAGCCTTCCCTCCTTTTCCTACAATGTTTTCTACCCTTCCATCATTTAATTTGTCGACTGCAAATGCTTTTAATTTGGACAAGAGTAAAATTTTGTTGTTTGGTAAAGAGTTAAACATTAAAGGCCCAGTAGCAACCAAAAGTAAACAATACAGGTCTTAAAATGCATAGATTTAAATCATACTTTTTAGAAATATGGAAATCATTGTGAAGATGACAATCTGTTATTGAAAGTGCTATATTGGAAGTGTTAGTCGCTGTTAGAAAAATGAAATTCAAAAACAGATAAAAAGTAATCTAAGGATAGAGTGACCTGACACTTGGACGAACCATACAATAGCAGATTGTCATCTTGACAATAATTTCCATACTTTTAAATAGTATGATTTACATATACTGACGTCCATTAGAAACGCCTCATCTCCCTCTATCGCGTCATATTTCATGAATTTAATATCGAATGCATGGTTTTGTATTTTAGAAATGGACTTTGTCAATATTTCTACACATATTACATGACACAAACGTTTAGCTAAACATTACACAAATTTAACAGCCATTTCAACAAACTCACCCCCTAAAATTCATCAATACCGTGTATGGCCTCCTTGACTTGCTATCAGTGCCGGCAGTCGCCGTCCCATGGACCCACACAGATTACGCAGGAGATAGCGTGGAATGCGAGCCCACTCTTCACGAAGAGCATTTGTCAATTCTTGGACGTTTAGCGGCTGTGGGTTACGTCGATGTAAACGACGTCCGAGGATGTCCCACATGTGTTCGATCAGGTTACAATCAGGAGAGTTAGCAGGCCATGGCAGCACGGCAATATTACTGGCCATGAGAAAGTTTCTGGTAAATCTGGCCGTGTGGGGGTGCGCATTGTCATGTTGAAATGTAAGGCTACGGCGTTCCTGAAACATTAGAACGACCACAGGACGCAGATCTTGGTTTACATACCGTCTGGCATTTAAATTACCATTAATAACCGCTAGGTCAGTTCTAAATGTGTGGTTTATTGCTGCCTAAACCATTATACCACCACCACCAAAACGGTTGTGTTCCAGAACAGAACTTTGGGTGTACCGTTCATTACGTCGACAGTAAACGCGGACTCGTCCGTCGGCACAAAAGAGGTTAAAACAGGATTCATCACTGAAGACCACATCACGCCAACGTCTTCCGATGTTGTTTGAGTCCACTGCTGACGTTCCCGACAGTGGTGGTCAGTTAGCACATCACTGTGGTACGGCTGCCTGCACAATATTCCATGCTCCCGAAGACGTCGCCTTACTGTATTCTGACTTACATGTCTTCTGCGATTCCCCATAACCATCGACGTTGCGGATTACGCTGTGACAAAATGGTTTCGCAAGTGACGTTGACGGATGAAATTGTCTTGTCGTACAGACGTCACACGCAGAGCACCAGGTCGGGGTCTATCAGACAAGCTGTCTGTTTCGTTTACCCGTCGAACAAGACACACTATTGTTGATCTTGCAACGTTAAAGCATGTTGCAACGTCACTTTGAGAAAGACCGCTTTCAAGCGTGCCCAAAATGCGTGCTCTTTATTCATTATTTTGTCTTGACATTTTCGAAATTGATGTTTTCAAAATATTGCTTGGACTACTTAATTGTAAATCAATTACTGTTTACACATGCGTAATTTTGACTGACATAACCATGTGGGGAAAATGCATGGGGCATAGGGCAAACAGTGCCATGAGTCATGGTTGAAGCAAACATAATAGACTGGCATGAAATTTCATGCTTCAGTAGATTAGAGAAATGAAAATTCTATGGTAGGCAAAACGTGACGTTATATTCTAGGTATGTACAAAGCTATTGCACTTTTTCGATGAGGCGTTTTTAATGGACGTCAGTATATAAATCTAACAGCATGTCATTACCCACATTGTTTACTTTTGGCAACTACAGAGCCTTTTAGGCAGCAGGAGAAATTTTGACATTCACTTTGATTCCATAAGTGGTTAGGTGCTAATCAATCGTGTAAGCCAATCAGCTGGTTCTGAAACTTATAAAGAGAAAAATAGATATGCGCCTAGTGCAGCATCCAAAGTATCCTGATGTACCACTTACCTGCAGTCCCTTGGTCAGTGCTCCCTAAATGCTCTGGTTCTTGACTTTGGCCACTGTCCACTCTGTCCAGCTCCATGTCCATTGGGGATGGACTGACCTGGTTTCTGGACATCTTTTACACACTATGCTTGATCACATTGTCATTATTCAGGAAGTACTGTACTTTCATTCACATAATGTTGTTTTTACCGTGAATTAATAGTTAATAGATCCCATGTTATAATGACCTTAAAGAATAAAAGATTGGAAATACAAGTGTTGGAACAGGATGCATTTATAATCAAAAAGTATATAAGGATAGTTTTTGATGTTGCTATGTATGTAAGAGTATACTGCAGTGTATTGTTAGTCCACCCCCCCACAATTTTTTTTTTTCATTGGATCCATCAAAGAACAAAGCATGTGCAGTTGGTTGTCAGATAAATTTTGATCCACCAAAGAACGAAGCATGTGCAGTTGGTTGTCAGAGGAAATAATGTTTTGCAACAAGAATCTCTCTCAGGACTGGTTTATGTGTCAAAAATATGTTTTCTTTATCAAACAACAAAATTTTGGACTAGTCCAAATTCAAAACATTTGCAGACCACAACATGGCTTAAATGATGGAATTTGTTGTTGATCCCGTAGAAAACGCAGTGGGACAAGTAGAAAATGCTGGTTACTAAGTTTTGTGGGATTATAAAAAATCTGAATGGCTCTCTTTAAACCTTTACCACACAATCTTGAGTTTTAACGACCCTGAGGAAGCAGCCTTTTGAAAACATTTTGGAAAAAGGAGAAAATGTTGATCACCAGCATTGTCTCCTATTCCAACGATGTTTTCATCCCTTTCAGAGACAAATTCCACAATTCGAGCTACATATAATATGTTGTCTGCACAATCTTTGAATTTCAAAGAGTTAAAAAATTTGTTGTTTGGTAAAGAGTTAAATGATTGGGTTAGTAGTTGAATGGGTACATTGAGGGAAAAGGAGAATATGCTGGTTACCAGCATTTTCCTCTTTTCCCATAATATTTTCAAAACCCTTTTTTCCTTAAGGTTAGTAAAACAACGAATTGTAAGTGCAAGTCCCATATACATCAAACCAGAGGGCCAAAATGGCCCTGGATTGCTCACCTGAATTTTTGAGAGGACCGTAACCAATTTTTTTTGAAGTATTGAAATTTTGGAAACAAAATCATTATTTTGCCAAGCAATTTTGAAAAGGTCACCTGTAAAAATCATTTCAAAATCTGTCACCACCCCTACAATCATCACCACAGCCATGTTTTTGACAAATCAGAATTCTGCAAATAAATTTTGGGATAAGTCACCCAAGGACCATTTCTTGAACAAAAGCACATGCCCGATAGTGGCTAAAATATTAAGTCGAACAAGAGCACCGCATGCGGGTGCCAACGATTGCTGTTGAGTGCTGGATAGTAAGTTTAAATTCTAAGTCGAAAAAGGCGCATAATTTGGACAAAATGATTTTAGAGTTACCTGCCCTTGTTGTATGGGTTGCTCTTTTGAACAATCATTCCAAGTTTCAAATACATGTGTTGAGTGGAAGCCGAGATATAACAACATGTCAAATATTTTGCACGACAACATCGCAAACGACAACAACAGGGCTATGACAATACCTCGACGTTTTCTTTGAAAACAGCCAAGCTAAAAAAGAGACATAATATAAGGATCATTTCTGTGAAATTATTTCAAAATCTGACATGTGGTTTCAGAGAAAAAGAATTTTTAAGAATTTCTTCATGTACATATAGTGCAAATAGCCCCCCACCACCACAGCCATGTTTCTTGATGGATCAAAATTTCGCAAACAATTTTTCAAAAGGGGCACCCAAGGAACATTTCTGTGAAATTATTTCAAAATCTGACCAGTGGTTTCAGAGGAGAAGATTTTTAAAGAATTTCTTAGAAAATTCCAGTTGGTTGCCATGGCAACCAGAGTTTTTGATGGAATCAAATTCTGTGAACTTTTAAAAATAGGACCTCCCAAAGAACGTTCCAGCCAAGTTTGGTCCAAATTGGCCCAGCGGTTTAGGAGGGGAAGATGTTTAAAAGAATTGTTGACACTACATGAGTGCAAAGATCCCCCCCCCACCACAGCTATGTTTTTCGATGGATCAAAATTTCGCAAAAAAATTTTGGAAAGGGTCACCCAAGAAACATTTCTGTGAAATTATTTCAAAATCTGACCAGCGGTTTCAGAGGAGGAGATTTTTAAAGAATTTCTTAGAAAATTCCATTTGGTTGCCATGGCAACCAGAATTTTTGATGGAATCAAATTCTGTGAACTTTTAAAAAGGGACCTCCCAAAGAACGTTCCAGCCAAGTTTGGTCCAAATTGGCCCAGCGGTTTAGGAGGGGAAGATGTTTAAAAGAATTGTTGACACTACATGAGTGCAAAGATCCCCCCCCACCACAGCTATGTTTTTCGACGGATCAAAATTTCGCAACCACTTTTTGAAAAGGGTCACCCAAGGTGCGTCTCTGTGAAATTTTTTCAAAATCTGACCTGCGGTTTCAGAGGAGAAGATTTTTAAAGAATTTCTTAGAAAATTCCATTTGGTTGCCATGGCAACCAGAGTTTTTGATGGAATCAAATTCTGTGAACAACTTATAAAGAGGACCTCCTAAGAAACATTCCTGCCAAGTTTGGTCCAAATTGGCCCAGCAGTTTAGGAGGAGAAGATGTTTAAAGAATTGTTGACACCATACGAGTGCAAAGAGCCCCACCCCCGCCATGTTTTTCGACGATCAAAATTTCGCGAACGATTTTTGAAAAGGGTCACCCATGGGACATTTCTGTGAAATAATTGCAAAATCTGTCCAGCAGTTTTAGAGGAGAAAATTTTTAACGAATTTCTAAAAAAATCCCATTTGGTTGCCATGGCAACCAGAGTTTTTGATGGAATCAAATTCTGTGAAAATTTTTAAAGAGGACCTCCCAAGGAACATTCCTGCCAAGTTTAGTCCCAATTGGCCCAGCGGTTTAGGAGGAGAAGATGTTTAAAGAATTGTTGACACCACACGAGTGCAAAGATTCCCCCCCACCATGGCTATGTTTTTCAACAGATCAAAATTTCACGACCAATTTTTGGAAAGGGTCACCCAAGGAACATTTCTGTGAAATTATTTCAAAATCTGACCAGCGGTTTCAGAGGAGAAGATTTTTAAAGAATTTCTTAGAAAATTCCAGTTGGTTGCCATGGCAACCAGAGTTTTTGATGGAATCAAATTCTGTGAAAATTTTTAAAGAGGACCTCCTAAGGAACATTCCTGCCAAGTTTAGTCCCAATTGGCCCAGCGGTTTAGGAGGAGAAGATGTTTAAAGAATTGTTGACACCACACGAGTGCAAAGATTCCCCCCCACCATGGCTATGTTTTTCAACAGATCAAAATTTCACGACCAATTTTTGGAAAGGGTCACCCAAGGAACATTTCTGTGAAATTATTTCAAAATCTGACCAGCGGTTTCAGAGGAGAAGATTTTTAAAGAATTTCTTAGAAAATTCCAGTTGGTTGCCATGGCAACCAGAGTTTTTGATGGAATCAAATTCTGTGAACATTTTTTAAAGAGGACCTCCCAAGGAACATCTGTAAATGCTTTCAATATGGACATGGCTAAAATTTTGGCATCTGGTAAAGGGTTAAAGTTATTGTAATCTTTTTACAAACTTCAAACTATGGGGAAAAAACTTATCCTGAAGTGTATTACTAATTGAGAATGAATACAGAAGTATGGTATTGCAGTAATAGTACTAGAGAACCAAAGCTACATGTACAGTATAGTCCAACCCCATTGTATCGATCTATCCACTATGTCGATCTATTTACAAATTTTCACAAACCTCGCGACATTTTGATCAGAGGGCCACCTGCCGAGTCTTTACATTAAAACTAGGTCACGGGATTCTTTCGGTTTCGACTTTTTCGTATATCTTGCCAATAACTGACTAAAAATGCCAAACCTGAATTGTAAATAGTTTTCGTTGAAATTTAGCAGTTACCAACAGTTTATTGAGATAAAATATGCTCAAGAGTTTTTATTTTCCACAATTCTTACAATAATTTATTAAACAGAGACTGTGCATTCTGTTCTATTCATTTTGGCACTTTTTGAACTCCATAGAATATAGTCAGTTGGGTAGTTCCGAATCACTAACGAGTAGCCTAATACGATGCTATACTTTCGTTTAAAAATTGGGCCAGGCTAAATACCTTTTCATCAGAAGGTCTACTGATAAAGAAGGTTTAAAAAATAAAGTTCGTTTCCATTGGTTTAAATTTTTACAATATATTCCCATTCTACAGTGTACATACATTAGGGTAGTTGGGAATCAAGTGAGGGTATTCCGAATCGCTAAACAATTTGCATATAGGGGTCGTGTAACAATGGATTTCGGCTGTCAAAATGACCAAGAGATACATCAATCTAGATTTGTTTAGTTTCAACAAAGTTAGACCTAATGAAAATAATAAAAGTAGTAAAAAAAACTTGTGATAAATTTAATTTTCTGCACCATGTTTTACGATGGAAAATTTTGTTTTTGAAATCCCATTGCCAAAGTATAAATCACTATAGAACAGGGGACATCCAATATTCATCAGTATGTTCATACTTTTATAGAGGTTTATGAATTTTAGTTTTATGCGTGCCAAACGTTGTTTAAATGCTTTAAATAAAGAATATATATATATAGTGTGGAAAAGTTAAAAATTGCTCTGTTTCAAGGCTTTATGTATAAGATTGTTCCCAGGCACAAAGGCCTGTTGTCAGGGCATCGTCATACAGTTTTGTGATGTATAGCATTAGAAAACAAATGGCCATCGCAAATTACAAGTCTTGAGTGCTTTTCCCCTACTGATTATTCAATTTATCTAGTAGCAGTGATCACCTTAGACGCAATTTGAGCCCAAAACATTAATTTTTAAAAGGCGCCAAAATCCTAATGTTATCAAGTTATGACAGATTTTTTAATCGTTTTAATCGATACAAGATTAAACGAAGTGGCAAGTTACATCAATTAAAGATGGTGATTAGCTCTGTTAATCACATCCTATACACAATTACATCACTCAATCGTAGGGTAACAGAATGAGATAGTACATGTATATGCTGAAGCCGAATATACTAAGGGAATGACAAAACAGTTTTGTACCATTTTATTTGAGAGAAAAAAAAAAGGCGAATGGTTGTATTACAAATTATCTATTCAAAACGCAACATAAATATCACAAGATAGCACAAATACGTGGTACAATGTTTTCTGTATTCTTAACTATTTACAGCTTAAGTAAAAACTAACAGAGTTCCAGAGCTAGCTCTGGCCCAAGTAAAATAATGGCCAACAAAATTTTTTTGAAAAAAATAATAGACAAAGTTAGCGCGCGAAGTTTGGCTTAAAAAAAAAAACATGCACATGTAGCATTGAACAAACTATATTTTTTGCTCATAGTTTCAAACTGTCATTCACATAATTATGTCCATTACAATAATAAAACTAGAGGCCCATGAGGGCCTGAAATCGCTCTACTGGCCTGGCAGTGATTTTGCTAGCATACATATGAATTCATGATACAAAAAGAAAAAAGACAAAAAACACAAAACTAGCAAAGATCAAAGAAATGTGATTAATAATGAAGACTTTGTTGAGTAAACTATACTAAGTCATCAAATGGCTGCTTTTCCTAAACGGTTTACTAGATTTTCTTTACTTTTGATAGAGTTTAATCCCTTGATGAATCAAATAATCTTTGCAAGTTTCACAAGATTTGGATCAACACTGTGGACTTCAATGCCTAAACAAGAAATGGAAATTTTCAACTTCAAATGTTTGCTTGAAGATGGGAATCCTCTTAGTTGACAGCAATGTTTTCTTAAAATTTTTGTCAACTGGTTCACTTGCTACGTTGTCATCCATGACATTTGTACAAATACAAACGTAAACAACGCTGTAATTAATGTATAGATTCATAATAAATGACCTTTTCAAACGGCTCAATAAATTTGTTCTACAGCTTTACCTTTCTGTCCGACCGAACACAACCGTACTAAAACTGTAACCTTATTTACCCAGTAATAAAATATGACAAAATTATAGAGACAGATCCAATTGTATATGATAAATGTTGGTCTCGAACAATACAACAATTTGTCTCGAACATTACACAATATAACTACGACAATTCGTCTTTAAATTTCAGAACAAAATGGTCAAGTCTAGGGCGGAGATATGTCGCGATTACAGAAAACGTTTGAAAGAGAGAGACGAGGAAGGATATTTAAGAAAAGAGAGAGAAAGAAGGAGAAAGAACTATATACCATCAAGCATGTTATCACCATCTGAACAAACTGAAAGAAGACGCAAAGTGCGTGAAGCTGTAAATAGATATAGAAGAAAGAAGTCAATGCAAACAGCAAATATTGCCGCAGGTCAAGAACAAGCCATGGACACAAGTGGTTACGAAAGTGTGCATGAAAATACAGAAGTCACACAGAATATGGTTGTGGCATTACAGTTTCCTCGAAGGTCAGAGGGACCTCGAAGAAGATTTTTAAAAGAATTAAAGTCCGCTAAACAAACAATTGCAGAACTAAAGAAATCTAATATAGAACTTTCAAGGAAGTTAAAATCGGAGCAGAGAAGGAGGCAAAGAATGATCAAGAGGTTGCAAGGTTCACCAAGAACACCAAAAAGCAAAGCAGAGATAGTAATGAATGAAGCTGGCCTATCAAATACCCAGAAAGAAAAGATAAGAAAAGAATTAGTATTTGGAAATGTGCTAGCTGAGCAATTGAAAGATAAGGGAGGGAATAAGAATATCGGGTCGATTGGTGGTGTGCATATGCTAGTAGCTGGACAAGTTATGAAAAAATACAGATGTAATCTAGCACTTTGTGCAAAGGTTGGGTTGAACAAAAATACGATGTCAAAGTATACGGCAATGAAAATTAAAGAGGATATTGAGTTCCGAAAATTCGAAAGAAAGTATCAGAGGAAGATCACTGAGTTTTTGGAGAGGGACGACAACAGCCGTTCTGATCCGGGGAAAGCGGATAGTGTGAAATGTGGGGGTGAAATAAAGCAATCAAGAGTTCTGACTGACTGTCTACATAATTTGCATGAGAAGTTCCTATCCGAGTATCCAGAATGTAAGGTTTCATTGGCCACGTTTTGCCGTGTGAGGCCAAAACATATAAAACTGTCAGCTTTTATTTCAAGAAATAGCTGTCTATGTACAAGGCACCAAAACATGGCTTTAATAGCCAAAACCCTTAGACGAGAGGGAATTTTTGTCTCCACCAACCCAGAAGTTTTTGTAAAGACCATTATAGACAAAGATGAAATTGAGAACAACATACAACAGTGGAAGCGAGTTGAAGTAGAAGAGAAAGGAAAGAAAAAGAATGTGATGAGAATACAAAGACACAGAAATAACTAAACAAGAGTTTATCAGTCACATCGTCAATCAAAAACGTGAATTTACTGAACATGTTGATAGGTTGAAAACTCAGTATGGCCAGATAAGACTGCTCAAGCAGAATTTGCCACAAGACCATGCTGTCGTACACATGGAGTTTGCGGAAAATTATGCTTGTCGCAATGTAGATGAGATACAGTCTGCATATTTTAATCAAACGTGCGTGACACTACACCCGGTAGTTGTTTACTATAACAGTGATGAACAGCTTAAGCACAACAGTATTGTTTTGATTTCTGATACTTTAACTCATAATGCTGCTTCAGTTGCAGCTTTTCTTGACACAGTTGTATTTGAGGTCAGGCGAATCGTGCCAGACGTGAAGGTTATTAATTACTGGACCGATGGCCGGACCTCGCAGTACAGGAACAAGTTCATTTTTGATATTGTTGCAAACCATTATTCTCTTTATAATTGTGCAGCAGTTTGGAATTATTTTGAAGCAGGGCATGGGAAGGGGCCCTGTGATGGTTTGGGGGGGGGGGGGTACGGTCAAACGTATGGCGGACACAGCCATAAAGACGGGTAAAGTAATGATCCAAGATGCAGATGACTTTTTTGTTTGGGCCAACGAGAAATCTACTTTTGTAAATGTCACTTTCAAATTTATATCAGAAGTCACAATTAATGAAAAGGTAAGTCAAATTTCTGATTATTCTGACAAATTAAGACCGATTAAAGGTACAATGAAGTTGCATATAGTCAAAGGCAAGGGTAACAGTACTGTTGTTGTAAGAGAAACCAGTTGTCTGATAACAATTGTGATACATGGCGTGAAGAAAAAACTCGTAAAGCAGTGGGGTTGAGTCAAAATACAAAAGAACCACCGATGAAAATGTCCGTTAACAACTATGTTGCTGCCGTATATGAAGAAAACTGGTATGTCGGCAAGGTTTTATCAATAGATAACAGTGACAAAACAGTAGAGATATCCTTCATGGAAAGAAAAAAGAATTTGTATCAGTGGCCAAGGCGATCAGATAAGCTTTGGGTAAGCCTTGACAAAGTTATATGCGTAATAGAGCCCCCATCAGAGACGGGTAAATCAAAAAGAATGTATAAAATCTCAAAAGATGACCAAGCTAAAATACTAACAATGTTTTCAGGGGTGCACTGATATGTACAGGTAATATGATTAGTAAGCAATTTCTCTCTCAAGGTGATCATATGACTTTAATGTAATGTTCGAGACTTTGCTGTATAGGATGTTAATCTATATGTAGTTTCATAGTTTCTCCAGTTTATTCTGTTCAAAAACAAACTTTATTGTTTGTTAAACACGAATTCGTCACATTTTAGTAGCATACTGTGCAGTATAAGCAATCAAATTAGACTACGCCAAATAAGTAATGTTCGATACGCATTCAGAATCATTTATAATTTTTAACGCGTTTCACAATTTGTTGTTCTTCACGTTTTGGTCGTTCGGTTTTGTCTTTTTTCCCAGAATGTTTTACTGAAAATATAGATTACGTTGTTTGGGGAACGTTTATACACTGTTGAAAGCGTTTAACCTATGGCTTGCCAAGTCAATATTAACGATATCTCATTTTTTTTTTAAAACACATGCTAAAACCAAGTCTCTTTGATAAAACAGCACATTATTGGCCAATTAAGGTACATTTTTTATTCGGTTTGAACGCTCATTGAAATAACGCCAATACAGTCAATTTCATGTAATGTTCGATACAATTTACCGGATTCGCGTAACCTTTTAGCGATCTTGAATAAATTGACGAAAAGGAAAATACATTGTTTTATTTTATAAATAATGCATTTATTTCGCATTTTATGGGTAGCAAATCATTATTTGATTTCGAACAAACAAAAAGCATTAAGTGTAAGTTGATGTAATGTATAGAAGTGAAAATGAACATGAGTATTAGCAAATTACCAGTTTTAATGCAGAAGGAAAACCTACTTCTTTGGAAGCTCAGTCCCTTCAAAATTGAAAAAAATGTTAAACCACTGACTAATGTTGCAAAAGAAACTCAGAAGAGTTAATACGTACGTTACTGAAACAAGTGGATAGCCAATTTGTAATACGAGGGTTTAAGTAACGCACATTACAGAGGCAAAAATACCGACATAATCCATACTTAATCTACCCCTCACCAAAATTTTATGCCTCAATTCATGTTCAAAAAACTTCTGACGAGTAAACTTCAATGTACATGTCATCAAATGGAAGATGAATAAAATGTTTTGAACAAAGTTATCTATTTTGTTTTTTGGTATGCCAAAATCCCAAATCTCCTGAGAATGAGTGTACGGCGAACCAATCACATACGAGATTTAGTCATCGCCCGTAATTTCTAAATGCCACGCTTTGATTCTGGGTACTTAGCCCCCCAGAAGACCTCGGGACGACTCGGAGTAAATCAGGCACTCGTCACAACTCGGCCGATTCCGTAGCTACATCTAACTTGATGGCTTCCATCACCCGAGGTATGCCGAATGCGCTTTAGTATTTATTTCTTTTCTTACGGGAATAGCCGAGGGAATTTCAAATTGGTTTTATCAGAAAATATGACGGTGCAAATAACATATTTTAGTAGCGGTGTAGGGAACACCATCTATTTCTTTACCTTTAGAAAATGAATTCCTCTCTTTGCCACCATTCAAACAAACAAAACAAATCCTCTCTTTGCATGATGTTAATGAACAGGCAGTTGAATAAAAAGCTAAAAATCAGAATTTCTTGACATTTATTTTAGATCAACATTACGTGTTTACAAGTGTAATTAATCACATGACTTTCAATTCTATTAAACGAATATTTCACGAAAAAGAAAAGGGCGATTGAAAAACTTTGCAACGCGAGTAACCTTTAACACCTACTCGCCCGGCCGGGCGAGTTAACAAAAAAAATAATTTTACATCCCTGCTTTAAAGACGATCGCTACAGCTTCACCAATTTTTGAAAACATTCAGAATTTCATGAAACTTTGTTTGGTGATAGATCTAGTTTATGATCTGATCTACAAAAATAGGAGATAAAAAGATGGGGTCACCAGCTTTGGGAAAATTCTACGAATACTTCTTTTAGTACACCCTGCATTGCGGCAGTTCAGGATGAAATTTCGCCTATGAAAACTAAGTCTATGTATATTTTTTTAAATGACAACAATTATAAGCAAATTTTATGTCATTGTACTGGTGAAACATTAAATTTAATGAAAAAAATAATTTAGAGTATAATGAGTATCAATCTTTAAAAAACAAACCCTTAACTTAGGGCTAAAACACCTTTATTTTGGAAAAAACCCCAAAAAAAGCAAAGAGTATCTTTCAAAGTTATTTTTTTAAATGTTCTAACATTCAGATTTTTCTTATTTTTTCTATAAATAATATTCAGGTACTAAATTAAAAGAATCAGGCTTAAAACAAATAGGTCACCAGCCTTATTTTTTGAGAAAATACATTTTCAGTTTTTGGGTGGAGCACTAACTAATGAGTAAATGTAGGGTTTGTCAAAGACAGAGACATTATATGAAGTAAATTATCTCAATTTTTTCAATAATACAACAATATTTATGTAAGAATCAAGTTTGTTGGTCATAATAAACCAATTCATAGCATATCAATGTAATACTGATGTTAGCATTTAACCCATTTCCAAACGACTACTTTTAGACTCTTCTAAATTTGACGTGTTTGCAGACGCTAAACCAAAACCTGGTATTCATGTATCACAGTTCTTTGATGGGTCAGAAATCATTGTGCGAAAAGGAGAAATCAATCATTAGGAGCAATTTCTCCTTTTGACATCAAGGTTTTCTAATGTCTGCTGCAGACTCATCAAGCTAAGGGATAACCTGGTAAAGGAGAAAGAGTTATGTACAGCCCCTCGTTTTCTGCAAGTCTTTACCAAGTGACATCATTTTGGACTAGACCAAACTGAAAGCATCTGCATCTGAAAAGATGTTTTAGCTCGACGATACGTCTGCCAGATAGAGCGCTAGTAGTAGCATCTGTGTCCATACTTTCGTTGTTAGGTGACGTATTTAGGTGATTCACTTTGACTTTCAGTCCGATCTTTCGTAAGCGTAATTTTGGATTCTTGCCTCGCAGATAATTACTTGGCTTGATTCAAGTACTTTTTCCTTCGTTTTGCTGACATGAAACGACCCGTTTTAGTTCTTGGTTTATTCATTCTGCAGACATTGACAAGTGTGGCAAGATCATTTGTGTTAGGTGCTCACCGTTTTTCGAGTAAAAGGTCAGCGTGATAGTTACACGAAGCATGAAAATCATGGAAACTGTCGCGAACGTCGTTAAGTGTATAAATTTGCCTTCCATTCACATGATGACAGTTAGTAGATCGATACAGTGGGGTTCCAGGCCACTTTGGCAAATGGTACAGATAAAGATCAGACAGCAGAAAATGAGCAGTCTGATTTTGGATATATCCACAATACAACAAAAAAGCTTGTACACTTCACTGTTCATGTGTTGTTATTTTTACGGACAGAAAATGTCCACTTTATTTATTTGGCACTTAACTCTTTACCAAATGACAAAATTTTAGACAGGTCCAAATTGAAAGCATTTACAGACAACAGGGATCATATATACACGTACATAAGATCCCTGCAGACAACAAAATAAATGTGACTCGAATATTGAAAACTGCTTTGGGAAGGGTAGAAAACATAGTGGGAAAAGGAGAAAATGCTGGTTACCAGCATTTTCCCCTTTTCCCACAATGTTTTTACGGGGCTTTTTCCTCAGGGTCGTTAAAACTCTGGACTGTGTGGTAAAGGGTTATGAGTACAGTAGCCTCGGTACCCAGTAGCCTTAACCCGTTTACCACATAATCCCGAGTTTTAACCCCCCACCCCACCCCGATTAAATTCAAAATATAATTAACAAACAAAACTGTTCAAGTGTTAGCATTCTGTCCCATTTATTCATAGAAAAATATTTTACAGTTGATTCAAGACATAAATTCGTGTATATTGTTTCTATTTTCTTCAAAATGGGCTTCTATTTGCAGCAGAACACAGTCTGTTTATCCTAGAAACGGCCAAACGGGTAACTTCATTTAAAATACCAGAAGCAAAAATGAATGATAGAAGAATACTGCGCACATTCACATTTTAATTGCAGTTACCGTTATCAAAGTTGACTTACCGATACCGAATTACGAAATTCCAGGAATACGAGTCTTGCTCTCACGTTTGTTTACAAACACAGGGAATGCACTTTTTTCCAACCATGAGAAACAGCTTGGGCATTGGCGTTTTTTTACCCAAATATACTCAAATATATCCAAATACATCCAAATACACTCTTAATTAACTCAAATACACAAATGTGAATTCTCAAGGAACAATATCGATTATTCTATATGGTATGATTTTGGTGTAAATGGTGTAAATTTCTTGGAAATAACAAATATCTACACCAATAAAAAGGAAAATTGAATAATCCCCTTCATGCTAGACTGATTCTCTTACAGTGTGGAAAACAATGAATACTGTCTGCTTATTTGAAACACTGGAAGATACAATCAACAGTGAAATTGCAGTTATTTGGGTTGTATTTCTAAACTTGGCTTTTGAACACATTGTGGAAAAACAAGAAAATGCCAGTGTTTTATGCTCTTCAACATTTTTCCTACTCTTTCAAATCTTTCAAATAATATCATTTGAACCAAACCGGATTTGTCATCTGCATATGTTTTCAAGTTTGAGGAGTCTGAAATTTTGTGGTCTGGTAAAGAGGTAATCCATGTTTTTAGAACAAGGACTGAGAAGCTCTATTCATATTAATAATGTCTGGTTCATGCAAGATGGGGCAACGCTGCACACCCCTATTAAGGTGTTAGATGCATTATATGAAAAGTTTGATGATAGAGTAATTTCCAAGCAATACCCAGAGGTGAAGCACTGTGGTGTGACATGGCCAGCTCTGATCTCAACCCTTGTGATTTCTTTCTCTGGGGCTGTTTGAAGTCGTTAGTATACAAACCAACAGACACATCTATGCTCCCCAAGAGAGAGGTAAGGAAGATTAGTGTAGACGGTTGTTGCAATGTAATCAAGTTTTGAGAGCAAGTGCAAGAAGCGAAGCTTCAAAGGGCAGACATCTTGAAAACATCATGTATGTATAAACTGCTGAATTTACGCTATGAACAAAATAGGGTAATTTTAGTAAATTGTTTGAATGATGTTTTACGCCGCTTTCAACATTATTTCAGTCATATCACGGCGACATCTCACATATTCATGTTTTCCTGGGTTTCACCAGTACTAGGCTGGGGCTCTGAGGTGTCTTGCCCAAGAACACTCCTGTGAAAGGCCCAGTGGACCCAGCGAGGCTTGATCCTAGGGCCTCCAGGTCACGAGTCCTACACTAAACCACTGAGCCACACAGGACCCCTTTAGTAAATTAACGTTTTTCTGAAGTGTATGACTGTAAATCTTAAAACTAATCTAGGATAGACCTTAAATCTTTCGTCTATGCATGCACAAGTTTTTGTTGATTTAGCAGAACATAAAGATATAATAATTAGACAATTATGCATTAAAACTTTTAATTCTCTTTATAGACATTCTGCACAATTTACATGCTCACAATGTTTGCAGTCATCTACTATGGTTACGTTGTAATGAAAGTGCTTTATCCTTCCATAAGCCGCAATAGATGTACTTTGGGAGAATGTAAGCCAAGATCACGTGGCACATACAGGCTGCGTTTCAGATTCCAACATTATTTGCGTGTGGAAGAGACTTATGCACAAGTTCAGTTTTTGCATATGGTGTTTCACAGACAAATACATGTGTACGTCCCTCGGAGAATGATACTCAAGAATAACCATTGCGCACGATATTGATAAGCTCTGTTAAAAGATAGTAGAATTGTTTAAACTCTGCCAACTCTTTCGGTGCCATATACTAAACTCAATCTCTTTCAACAGCTGAAAAAGAATGGCGGCGCATTATGAATTCCTCATAAATTTATACAAGCAAGGGCATAGCGTCAATTACGCATAATATGCATGTGTGTATAAAAAAATCTGCGATCAAAGTTGTTAATTGCATTATCATGTGCATGTATTGATTTTTCTCTATCTGTGTGCCTTTTCAAACTAAATAGATGGGTCTCAATTGATGCACTGACTAAGGAATTCCACTATGCTTTACAAGATATGCCACCCTCCCACTCCCTACCCCATGGACACTTTGTACCTCACTGTGCGTATTTATATTTTAATCCTGGCTATGCCTATGTACAACCACAGTGTCTTAATTATTTAGATTTGTCAGTGTCAGCGAAAACTTCAGTCGAAATAGATACATTCATTGAAAAAGTGAAAGAAGAAACTGTTTGTGAACGGAAGTGTATAAATTTAGATGGATTTCAGTTGAAAACCAGCTCGTGTATTTTTTTAATGGAATAAAGAGTAATAAAACAGTCCATTTCAGGTGAAGAAATGCAAGATATATGTAAGTAACAAACTTTGTGATAAAGCCGAGAGATTTCATCAATGGATTACCCAAGGTATCCCAATTGTCCTCAAAGGGTGCTTTGCCAGTAGCTGATGGTACCTGATATGACGTCTTCAGTCTGAGACTCTGCGATGATAAATCTTTAACATAATAAATCTACCTTAAAAAAGTTCACAGATTGGACATGTGACCGTATTTATTTCAAGAATTTTCTAAATTTCAAAGTAAAGCAATTTCTAATTGGCTAAACCGGACAATTGCTAGATTTCTATCCAAATTGAAAATTAGACAGAAATGAAATTTAGAATGATTGCAATTGATTGAATATGGGCTAGATGTAGGCCTTTAGCAAATAGTATAGATCAAAATCAGATGATGTACCTGTTCGTTTCTTTGTTTGCACACAGTCTTAACATTATTTCAGTTAAAGCGTGGCCGCCAGTGCATCCACCCATCACGGTTTTCCAGGAGTTTTACCAGTAATTCGCACATTATTCTTTCAAAGCCACTGGCTCCTTTCCATCATAACCATCCTACTTGTAGCGCCCTTTACGCACAATACTCACGTGCTTATGAAAAAATTTTGCGACCAAAGTTGTAAATCACAATATCATACAGATTCCTGCATGTATTGATTTTTCTCTAGATCTGCATGCCTTTTAAAACTAAATAGATGGTAAAGTTGATGCAAAGATGATAAGGGAAATTCTCTACGCTCTACAATAAATGGTGATGTTAGAGCTAGGTCCTATGGTGGAACATTTCTGCCATGAGATATGAGATAACAATTGTGATAGTTTGAGAGAACTGTCGCACTAAAACAAACTTTCCTGGAAATTTTATCTAGATCAGGGATCCTATATATGTGTATATGCGATCCCTGTCTAGATCTAGATAATAAAAGTTTTGCGATAAAGATATCGCGATAACACTCATTACGCTCACGAGTGCCCACTGACATTCACGGTATCTATAATTAGATACGGTTTCGGAACATCTTCGTTTCCAACCTTATGAATTCTCCTTTTCCCTGAATGGTTTTAAAGTTGTTCGTATGAGGCATTTCCAGTCATCTTTGTGTTTAACAGACCTCAGTTCATTTTATGTGTAGTCAAAATTTACCAATTGAGCAACAATTGTAAATAGGCTAATTCAAATTTTAACTTACTGCCATCTTGTAAAGTCAAAAACTACCATGTTCATCCAAACGGTGAATTTTCTATTTATAGATATCGAGAAACGGGTGGAACTACCTCAATAATTTCATCTCGAATGTCAGCTTTGTGCACGACTGAGAAATTTTGTGTTAAAATATTTACTGATCAATGTAAAAATTTCTAGTTTACAAAGTTTATGGTATTTTTTTTTTTTTTTTTTCAGAAAATTTTCCACTAGATCTAGATAAAATTTCCAGGAAAATTTGATTTATCGCGATAGTTTTCTACAATTATCATGATAGTTACCTCGTATCTCGTGGCAGAGAAATACCACCATAAGGGCCCCTCTCCATCGGCACTTTCTAGGCCTGCAGACGTTTGAAAAGAAATTCGTCCTTACCTTTGCCATTATCAGACAGTCACATTGTGAATGTCTTGTGATTTTACGATAATTTGGTGGGGGGGGGGGGCGACTCGGCCGATTCCATACCTAGATCTAACTTAAACAACCGAGATTTGTCGAGTGCTACTTGACTTCATCAACGGAACACCCGAGGTTTGCCGAATAATCAGAAAGGTGTAGTAGATTCTAAATACGAAATAAACTAGAATTACATCGGTTTCACTCCGCATTTTTTTTTTTTTTTTTTTGCATTCGAAACGTTTGGAAATTCGTTTAAACGCTCGTCACAACTCGACCGAATCCGTAACTACATCTAACCGAGTGGTTCCGGGACATTTCGGCCCATAAAAATTTGGCAGTGGCTAGAGATACGGTACCGTACCTCTAGCATATATTAAAAAAATGGCTAGAGATACGGTATCGTATCTCTAGCCCCGGAGTCTAAAGATACGGTACCGTATCTCTAGTCATTCTTATGATATAGGCTAGAGGTACGGTATTTTGTAGATACATGTAAGAAATTATAAATTTACTTCAGTTTTGATTATTATCGTTATTAGTATGGCTTAGTATCAATCTCGACATCAAAGGACAGAAACTCACTGCAGTGTGCGAGTTTGCATCGATGCGCGAAAAAAATAATTGCGTTGATTAGTTAGGTGAACTTAATTGCTTAAGATGTATGCGAATGCGCGAACAACAAACACAGCTTTAACGAGGTCGATTAAGTACTACGTTTATGCCGCTAAAACACAGAAGGGGAATGATGGCATTGTTTAATTTACTACTTACTCGCACTCACCGCAAAAAGATCTAACATTATTTTAACTTTTGTTGTTCTTTAATTGATTATGGAAAACGACATAATTAATCTATTACTCAATCACGGAACATTTTCTGAAAGCACTTTCAAGCCAATTTTGTATCATACGGTCAAAATGGCTCATAGTATTCACTTCGGGCAGAAATTTGAAGATTCTCAAACATTTGAGAGCGCAATAGAGCGCTATCAAAGTGCAGAAAGTGTGCAGTTTTACAAGAGGGATTCTAGGACTGTACAAAAAGCCCAGCCGCGCGTACAAAAAAAATTAAACGAAAGAATAAAGTATTACGAGATATCGCTGTACTGTATTCATGGCGGCAAGAATTTCAAAGCCAGAGGGACAGGAGTGAGAGAACAAAGGTTATCTGTCTGTCTGTCTGTCCATCCACCATCCATTCATCCATCCATCCATACATCCATCAATTTATTTACTTATTAAGTTATTTTATTGATTCATTTATTTGTTTATTCTTGGGGTGGGAGCGGTGGATAGGGTTGCGTGTTTAGGTTCGGGTCTGGTAAGCACGATTCGAACTGAAATTTGATGTGGGCTATTGCTTATGTATATTACAAGCAGAATGTTACGGCATGAATTATATATATATTTAGGGCAAACATTAAGGCCAGCACGACATCACAAAATAATGTGAACTTAAGTTTTGTTTGCTTGAGTTAAGGCTTAATGTTCCAGTCAACAATTATTCAGTCATGTCGGGACCATAGGGGCATATAGTTTGACTTCAGTCACCCATAGACTATATACCATAGCAAAAAAGCTATGTATCTTTTCTTGGCGGTAAGTTTCGAACGGGTCGTGATGATACGCTATGATTCCAGAACCGCACGTGTTCCGGAAGCTCTACACAAGATTTAGAATGCGGAAACAACGGTTCTGTTCATGTAGATTACCCACCGTGTATATATTTGAAAATGTCCAAAAAATTTCATTTAGCTAAAAGATGCAGCTACGTCCTAACTACACATCGAATAGAATATTCTTTCCGAGGATTGGTGATAGTCATTGCGACAGGATTCATTTCTCTTTCACCGCTGTCAAATTTTTCGACAATGGTTATGTGGGAAAGCAGCCGGTGGCTTGGAAAGAATATTGTGCGGAGTACTGGTTAAAAGAACCCCAGAAACGCATGGATAGGTGCACTGGATGTCGTGATATAACTGAAATACTGTTGAAAACGGCGTTAAACACCATACAATCAGTCAGTCTTTCAGGTCATTGCTTACCTTTCGCTTTTCAGTACGTTTCAAAAAGGTTGCAAAGCGCACATCAAAGCCCGGGCATCTTCTGATGGTCAAATGCTAGAAATCAAGTCCCTGGATGAGCTGCATAACCATGAAACAAACAGAGAACTGTTCAGACATTTGCCTCAGCAGAGAAAACTTCCAGAATCCGAAAAAGAGAACATTCGACAGATGCTGGAAATGAAAGCTAATAAGAAATTATCCAGTCTAGCATTGTGCAATCAACTGGAAAAGTTGTGTTAATGAAAGACATACATGACCTGAAAATGTCAAATGTTCAAGAAAATGATCTAAGTACACTGCAAAGAGCTGTTAATGAACTGTCAAAGACCAACGGAGCATACGTCAAGTTACACACAGAGAATAAAGATGACAACCAAGAGCTGACAGGACTTTTCTTTCAGGATGAGAGAATGCGTCAAGTATTTTCTGAATATCCTGAATTTCTCTGCGTTGACGCCACTTACAAGGTCAATGACCTTCGCATGCCTCTATATCTTCTCATAGTCGAAAACGGGAATGGTCAGAGCGAAACTGTAGGTATATGGGTAGTTGCCAATGAATCGGAAGAAACGATATAAGCCATGGTAGACATATTCAAAGACCAAAACCCAAAGTGGACTGACATCAAAACAGTGATGACCGACAAAGATTTCGTCGAGCGTGAAGTGTTCAGTAAAAGTTTTCCAGAAGCAAAACTTAGGATTTGTTTGTTCCATGTCCTCAGAACCTTCAGAAGAGAAATAACCGCAGAAAAGATGGGACTGTCTAAACTTCAACGCGACGCCCTCCTAGAAACACTACAGAAGATCACATATTCAAGGACGATTGAGGAATACGATTTCAACAAACAAATACTTCTAGATAAGAACATTATCGCCGCTGAGAACTACTTTATGAACTCTTGGGATTCCATAAAGGAACAGTGGGTCATTGGGCTTTCGGAGAGCGAATGCCTTGGCAACAGAACTAATAACAGAATTGAAAGCATCAATCAAAAAGTTAAGCAAGTAATCGACCGAAATGCCAGATTTGATTCATTCGCCACAGACTTGGTTAACTTTCTGCAAATGCACAGAACTGAAATAAACGGAAAATTATGTAGAACAGTAAACAAAATTTCAGCAAAGAGTACAATGGAAGATACACCTGAGAGTCAATACAGAAGAGTATTGACAGATTATGCCTTCAAATTGGTCGAAACCCAAATACGAAAGAGCAGCGAAGTTACCGTGACAGAAACCTTAGACCAATTCTCATGTAGTAGTGGAGGGAAAGACTATAACGCATCTCGTACTGCGTACACCTGTGATTTTCATAAACAGTACAAGCTGCCGTGTAAACACTTGTTTGCCATAAGACTACATAAAGAAGAAGAACTATATTCCGAAGAATTGATACAAAGTCGCTGGACGAAAGCCAAATATTTAGGAATATTGAATCAGACAGCAACTGAAAACCAAATTCAAACAGCCAAGACAACACCTCGCAAACCGACATCACAGCAAGAACGTTTCAGGAAAAGTTTCAGAATCACACAGCGCCTTGCATCTGTCGCAGCAGAGAACACTAGTGCCAGTTTCGACGTTAAAATCAATCAACTTCAAGCAATTCTTACAGCCTGCGAAAATGGACAAAATGTGGTTATTAACACAATTGAAACCAGTGGAATTGATATAACTGAAAGCCGTCTGCAGTACAAGTCTATAATTGTTAATCATAACATGAACTTTGCCTTTCATAGGGTTGATAACATTAAAGGAAAGGGAAAAAACGCTGGTTACTGGCATTTTCTCATTTTTCCTCAATGTGTTCAACAGTCTTTTTTCCATATGGTCATTAGAAAAATGAAGCATTCGTGTTATGCTGTGAATAACCAAAACATTACACTACTATATACATGTATATATGTAAATTTTCGACCAGGTCCAGCGCAGGTACTGTGTAGCTGACCATTTCATTTGTTTTCGCGATTCGCACTTTATAATTCTCTTATGTTGCTTAAAATGTAAATTTAAAAAAAAATGGTAAAAAAAGGTCGGCGAATGGTTGCTTGATTGATTGATTGAATGAATGGTGTTAAACGCCGTTTTCAATAGTATTTCAGTTATATCGCGGCGGCCAGTGCACCCATCCATGCTTTCCTGGAGTTCTTTTATCCAGTACTCCACACAATATCTTTCAAAGCCACCGGCTGCTTTCCCACATAAATATTGTCGAAACAATGGACAGCGGTGAGAGAGAAATGAATCCTGTCACAATGAGTTCTTTTAACCAGTACTCCGCACAATATTCTTTCCAAGCCACTGACTGCTTTCCCACATAACTATTGTCGAAACAATGGACAGCAGTGAGAGAGAAATGAATCCTGTCGCAATGACTATCATCAATCCTCGGAAAGAATATTGGCCGAGCCGTGGATCGAACGGCAACCTCCTGTTCTCAATTCCGGTACGCTACCGACTGAGCTATGGGGCTAGGCCTGCACATGGTTGTAAATAACCTTTGGAATTTGATTGAATGAATGGTGTTTAACGACGTTTTCAACAGTATTTCAGTAATATCGCTTCGGCCAGTGCACCTATCCATGCTTTCCTGGAATTCTTATAACAGCAGTGAGAGAGAAATGAATCCTGTCGCAATGACTATCATCAATCCTCGGAAAGAATATTGGCCGAGCCGGGGGTCGAACCAGCGACCTCCTGTTCTCCTGTTCTACCAACTGAGCCAAGGGGCTCGGCTCGGCAAATGGTTGTAAATATTTTATGGAATTTCCGTCCGTTAGTTTTTTGCAACAAGACCTAGTTATACCTCCTCGAGCTCGTTGGTGCTTGCTGGAAACTATGTATGAGACAAATATATTGATGCTAAAAGAAGAAAAATGATTCGTGCTTCAAAATTCATACCAGTGACGAACAATATTTGACTCATACATAGGCTAATATGACAGGTCGAGTTACGAAATTAAGGATACAGATCACCTAATAATCAACGCAATTATTATTTTCGCTCATCAGTGCAAACTCGCACACTGCAACTTGATGAGTTTCTGTCCTTTGATGTCGATCAATTAATACAAAGTCATACTAATAACGATAATAATCAAAACTGAAGTAAATTTATAATTTTTTACATGTATCTACAAAATACCGTACCTCTAGCCTATATCATAAGAATGACTAGAGATACGGTACCGTATCTTTGGACTCCGGGGCTAGAGATACGGTACCGTATCTCTAGCCATTTCTTTAATATAGGCTAGAGGTACGGTACCGTATCTCTAGCCACTGCCTAACAATTTCGGCACATTACATTTTCGGTCCATAGTCTGTATACCATTTAAACGACGCTTGAATGTTTCCTTTCATGTTTGTCAGCTTGCATGCTCCTGCCTGTCTGGCAATCAGTCTGTTTGTTGATTGATTGCTTTTATATGACATTGTTTCAAACGCCGGTCCTGTACACCTTCGAAGGTTTGCCAAACAAAACAGCTGTGTTGAGTATTGGGCAAGGGAGGATTAGTGTCATCGTTTAAGATAACACAGTGACATTTCCATACTTGTAACTTGCCAATTACAACTAACTTCAAACACAGTTTTAGTTGAAGAAGGTATGTTTTCTACGGATACTTCATTATGCAGGGCTTTCATTAAGGACTAATTTTAGGAACTTTTAAATTCCAAATCCAACTTTAATTTTTTTTTATAAGAATTCGGGAAACTATAGATATCTCGGTACTAGCACAAATCACATAGATTTTTCCCCCAATTTTACCAGGGGTCAGATGAAAATCACAATTTCGGCTTCAGCATTAAAAACATTACACAATCCTTCTAAAACACCAGTGTTATTAAGAATCATTACAGATAGACAATATGAGTTTGTACCCACAACATCTATAGGGTTAACTGAGGTCAGGAGAGGTATTAAGTGCTAACTAAGCAATTAAATTCTTTTGTGATCTGGATGCTTAGTGAAATTAATTCGAAAAGAGTTGCCTTACAATTTATTTTCAAAAAACATGAATCCTTGGTAAAAAATTCATTATCACGAATAATTATTGCACAAAACAAGACTTACTGTGCTAATTATTATTGCGTTTGAAAATTAGTACTGAAGTTGCACCCATTCAAGTATTTGCCCCGTCTTTTACACAAATTTTAGAGCACTCACACCGACAAGTAAAGACACTTTTCCAATTTACGTTATGTTCATTTTATAAGAAGTCATCTGACCTCTTTCGTAGTTACTGATATTTAAGCTCCGACATAATGTGTATATATAGTGTTTATACAAGTCAGTATGGTGGCGTATTTCTGCCACGAGATACGAGATAGCTATCATGATAATTTTAGAAAACTATCTCGATAAATTAATGTTTCCTAGAAATTTTATCGAGATAGTAAAAAGTTTCATGAAAAAAAATATCACGATAAACTTAACATTTTAACGCAAAATTTCCCAATCGTGCACGAAACTGACATTCGCGATAAAATTATCGTGATAGTTCTATCCGCTGCTCGATACCCAGTATAAATAGAAAATTCACCATTTGGATGAACTCGGTAGTTTTTGACTTCACAAGATTGCAGTAAGTAAAGATTAGAATTATTAACAATTGTATCCTAATTAGTTAATTCTGACAAGACTGGAAATATACAGAAGTCTGTAAAATCACAAAGACGACTCGAAAAGCATTCTACAAATAACTTTAAAACCATTCAGGTAAAAGAAGAATCCATAAGGTTGTAGACGAAGATGTTCCGAAACAGTATCTAATTATAGATACAGTGAATGTCAGTTGTGGGCACGAAAGAAAAAAAAAAAAAAAATGATGGTAACAGTTAGAATTATCGCGATATTTTTATCGTGAAAATTTTTATTATCTAGATAATATTTCCAGGAAACTTTGTTTTATCACGATAGTTCTCTTAACTTATTGCAATAGCTACCTCGTATCTCGCGGCAGAAATATGCCACCATAAGTCAGTTATTTAAAGTTGTTATCAAGGTTAAAAAGTCAGTTTGAAGGGGTTATGATCGGACAATGTCAATTTGATACTAGATTTGTCATGGGTTTTCATGTTTTTTTTGCCCATGCTGGTTAATACCTTAAAAAGCGTTTAGAACAGCACGTTTTCAAATACACACCTATAAATGAAAATCAGAATTACATTGTGATATGATAAGTATTTCAAGACCCCAGAAAAAAAGGATTTCGGTGAAGAAATTTCTCACAAATCTTTATAGTATACATGCCAGGAACTTGGAAATTCTATTGATATCTGTTGTACTTGGTCATCACTAAAGGCACTTATGACAGTATTATTACTAATTAAATTTCTCCGTCCTTCTAAGTAGCACAATATGATTATGAAATACCCGTTTCATATGTACTTTGTTGTCAAGGAGATTGGATTTACAACACCCGCGATGATAAAACGCGACGGAGATCTCCAAAAATGACTCGATGATAAAAATAAAAAATAAATGATGAAATTCGTCTGCAAAAAAGAGGGTAAAAGATCAATAAACAATTCATTAAATGGACCCTTTTAGTGTCGACGGAGACCTTAGTATCCGTCATGAAGAGCGTAGATCAAGATCAGATTGTACTTTGAAAGTGAAATCTAATCTTCGATATATAACGTACGTCCCCTACCTGATGTTAAACTTAAAATAAAAATTCGACAGACATTTATTAGAACAGAAATTGACTTCTCAACTCTTCCACTGTCGATAGTGACTTTAGTATCCTTGTGGATGGTGTAGGTCTGGACCGGATTACACATGATGTAAGTCTGATCTTCACTACAAACCACGGGTTTAACGTCCGCTGTATGATTATATCACTAGTAGTTTCCCTTTGCTCATATTGTACACACTCTTTTACCATGTGTAAACATTCTACCACAACATTAAAGAAATATCCAAAATATTGACTGATGCATCAAAAACAAACAATATTCAAGAGAGCAATTTTATGTACAAAACAATTAGTAAGAAGATTCGTCAGAACGTGCAATATTTATGATACACTAGGGATCATATATACGATCCCTGGATACACCAACCATGGACCGAAATTGTTATGGGCCGAAATGTCCATTTACCAACCGAGTTGATCAACGGATCACCCGAGGGTTACCGAATGGTGATTCAACCAATCAAAAAGGAAAGATTGCAGGCGGGAAGATACGAAAATGCAAGGACCGGAAGCCATGTGAAAAATGAAGTCTAGTCTACTAGTAGAGTCCTTGATAATTTTGTGGCTCAGAAATTGTGTCCTTGGATGACAAATGGCATGGTAAATTGTTTATTATCACTGATTACTTTGCTTTCTTCCTCGTATATTCCGAACCGATTATGTGAATACACTATGTTTAGCATGCAGTCACTTCGTACCATAACCATTTCGTACCATTCCGTTTATGACCACTTCGTACCATAGATTTACCCAGTGTTTCCGCCAGACCGCGTTTCTTGCGTTTTTGACACAATGATTTCTCTGCTGATGCACTAAAATTTGCCTTTTGCTTTTTTTTGTATCGCAACCAAAATAACAGCTCAATCCAAACAAAAGTCCATAATGCACGGCATGATTTTGAGTAGCAATGCAACATGATTTTTTCAAAGTAAAATTTTGTCAAAAACAACTACATATCTGAAAAGATACATCTTTCAAATAAATAAATTTGTTTGTTTTATTGAAATATCTCTATTACAAAAAAAGTTATAGCATGTTTTACCCTTGACACTAAATACCCCTAAAAATGGCCTATGACTAAAATGTGAAGAAAAAGCGTCCCAACTTTGAAAATGATACTCAACTTGAAAACAGCCAAAATACAATGACATATCTGAAAACTTACACCTTTCCTCTGTACAAAACAGTTTGTTTGATTGAAATATCTCTACTTGAAGAGAAGTTATAGGTCAATTACTCTTAACACCCAACCCAGAAATTCATGAGAAAAACCGCAAAACTGAATGAAAGGGCTACAACACTTTAATGTGGATGTTGAGCAGTTTTGAATTGTAATTTACCTTTGTATTTTGTAACAAACATGCTAAATTATAAATCTGTATCCCCAAAAAATACACTTACATGTTCTGTTATCCCTTTACTCCTTCAAAATTGGCCTAAAACTGTTGCAAATATCCTGAAAGAAAAAGGAAATATCTTTTACTATGTTAACAAGTTTATCTATTGACTTTTTAAGTGGGATCATGTTACATTAGTAACCAGGTAAAATTAACACACATTTAACCATTGTGTCCTTATATTCTCAATCCTGGCTGAATTAAACAACTTTTAACCCTTTACCATACACTCCCAAGTTCAAACGACCCTGAGAAAGAGGCATTTTGTGAACATAGATGGAAAACAAGAACATGCTGGTAACCAGCATTTTCCCTTTCCCCACAATGTTTTCTCCATTTTCAAGTGCACATCCCATCATAACAGCAACATTTTATTTGTTGTCTGCAAATAGTTTTATTTTAGACAATTTACAAATTTTGTCGTACGGTAAGGAGTTAACTAAGTTTCATCTAAATTTACCAATGTGTTGATATATATGCATGAATATATTGAACATTTTTAAATCTAGGAATATTAAATTTCTGTACCCTATATTTGATTTTTAACCTAAAAGATACTTAATAATCACCTTTGCAAGCATTAAACCTAGAGACAGAAAGAAAGGGAAAAATGGATAAAAGAAACCAACATGCAAAATGAAAACAAAAAAACATGAAAAGCATATTTTGACATCTTCCCATGTCAGGTAGTACTGCCATGCCACATATAGATTAAAGTATTTTGCTTTCTCTTTTTGTTCAGAAACTTAAATGATTAATAAAGCAATTAACAGGTAAAATAAAAAAAAAAAAAAAAAAAAAAAAAAAAAAAAAAAAATAATAATAATAATAAATTCAATAATAAAACAATAAATAATAAATATTAGCAATGCGCAAAACATTCATGCAAAACATGTTATCTTCAACTGTGTAACTGCAACTGTTTTTTATATGTGCTTACATAGTAATAGGCTGTTTGTACCACACCACACTTTCTAGAAGCAAAATACATGTACAAAAACAGCAGTATATGTTCATAACAAGTTGGAACATTATAAATGATCATTCACAATGAAGAAACACACACAAAGACGGCTTTTGAGAGAAAGGGTTACTATATATCCAACCAGTGGTTTTGTGGAATTGTCAGTACATGTCCATATTCTAATCAGTAGAACATATGGTTGCTTTTAAACTTATCCAGTAATCTATATGTATGTGGGGGGGGGGAGGGGAAAGGGGGGGAGGGGGGGATTGAGCAATATTTGAGTTTTGTTAAGTACTTATAAATTTTCTATAATTATTTGAACATCTCCATTCTGGTAATCTTCTCTCAGGTTATAAGCATATATAGCTGGATCATTTTCATATTTCACATTATACCATTCTGGGAACCCTGGAACAATGCTTATCACATAGCCTTTATATACATTCCCTCCGGAAAAAGTATGCTGTATCCGCTTTCCAACAAACAAGGGCAAACTACCATGCTTTATTTCACCAACATCCACCTCTGCAGCTCTTTCAACCAAAGTGAGAACATTCTTTTTTAGTACTTCAATTTCATGTTTCCTGTACCTGCCAGAGTCATCCTTTTTGGAAAAGCTGTATATTTTTTTATCATAGTGCTGCTGTTTTAATACATTTTTTCTAAAAAGCAACTGGCTTTTAAGAGCAGACTCAATTTCTGTTTTACTTCCTTTTAGTGCTGCTATGCCCTCCTCTACTTGAGTTGGTGACTGCCATAACCCGTAGAAACAAACATCATTTGTATACTTTTCTGCTTTCCTGATTCTGTCCCTCTCTTTACGCTCTAACTCTTCCTGCTTCTTTCTTTGCTGTTCTAGACGTTTTTCTTGGATAATCTTTGTTCTTTCCTTAAATGCTTCTCTTACCTTTCTTCCTTCCTGCCTAGATGCATCGAGGTATTTATTCTTTTCATCTTCTGGGAGGTTCCTGAGCCATTCTGCTGTCTTGTTGAATGAGTACATGATATAGGCTTCATTTGCCAATAAGGATGCATTTGGTCTGTATGAAATCAAATGATCCAACTGGCCAAACACAAACTCTGGTAACTTGCTATGTTTTTTAGCAGATTTTGTCTCCTCCAACAAGGCATCACTGGGGTTCCAAAATTTCCCTCCTGGTAAATGCTCAGGGATCATGCGCTCAAGAAGTTCCTTTATAGCAATGAATATGTTTTGCAACAATGGAAGGACAATGGTATCAGCTGTATCTGGTTCTACTAGTTTGGCCCTTACATAATCAGTTTCATCAATATCTATTTGGAATGGAGTTTCTTGTCCAGTTATGAAGTTGCCTAATTTGGTGGCATCATTTGCTGCTTGATCTAGAAAGTCAACAAGGGACTTAAAATGGTTGTTCATATCCAAGATGTGACCTGGTTCTTCAATCAAACGCCACAGTGGAGAAGTGATGAACTTTGAAATGAGTCCAAGAGATTTTGCCCCTGCTTTGTATAAGTCCACTTTTATATCTAGAGATACCGCCTTCAGTAAATCATTTGATTTCCCATGCACATTGTCCAAGAAAATTTCTAAATCACCAGCATGATAGAATACAGCACCACCTATCATAAAAATCATGTTAAATCTGTTGTGTCTAAATCGCATGATTAAATTCTTTTTCCTTTGCTGCCCAAGGAATGTTTTCCACTCCAAACTTGCACCACTTTTCTCATCTTCTCCAACAGCACATACTTTGCTACAAGTACGCAGTAAGCGTAAAGTACCACTTTCTGCGCGATGGTAACGTTTTAAATGTTCATCAGTAGCAGATCCTGCATCTTCAGTTTGGTAACCCCTTTCAAACTGAGTAATAGATGATTCACAAACATCAGCAACTGCCACAAGCAAATGAAGTCCACAGAAAAAGCTATTCAAACGACCACAAAGATTCTGCTGCTCATCAGAAAGCTCATTATAATTGTCTATGATATGGGGTAGACATTCCTTTCTGTAAGCAGTCAGTAGATTATTAAAAGCCTTTTCTGTACTGGCTCTATCTGACATTGTATTTTTAATATTTGCTAACAAATCATGTCCAACTCCAAAATCACCTTTCTCATTACAATGATCAGAAATGTCTTCTAAAATCTGTTTAAATGTGTCAGCTGTTGAAACTCCGCTTTTGTTTATCATTTCTCGTAAACCAAGAAGGTAGGAGTTAGACTTATCATCAGTAATAATATACGATTCATATGTGTGTCCATATTTTCTCGTCTCATCTGTGTACAAAGTAGTGTTTTTTGATGGAGCAGCTTCTTGTCCAACATGTTTATGAGTTAGAGAAATTTTTCGGTCAACAATTCTGTCCACAGACTGTCTTGTTGGTATGTTAGTGACCCTTTTTCCAAATAATTTTGCAGCTTCTTTGATGACTGGTCCAACATTTTTTGTTGCAACTTTTAAATCAGTTAAATTTAATACACATTCAACAAGGTTATTTGAGTATGTGTTTTTCATTGGCTCTTTTAAGTCTATTGTTTCATTGTCATTTATAAGAGTTTCCAGGTACCTTACACTTTCATAGAGTTCATTTTTTTCTCTGTCCTGGTCCACAATTCGGTCCTCAAGCTCCCCTATCTGTTCTCTCTGGCTTCTGTTTTTTATTTCTAAATCACATTTTGACTTCTGTAGATCCTTGATTTGTCTTTTTAACTTCTGTGCCTCAGATGCTTTGCTTGTCAAAATCAAATCTTTTTGTCCTATTTTTCTTTTCAGCGTCCTCATGCCAACTTCTTGCCTAGTCAGAGTTGCTTCTTGTCTCTCCAGTACTGACTTCATGCTAGTTTTCATTCTTTCTATGTTGACTTTTTCCTTTACAATAACCTTTCTTGCCTTTTTTTCTGCTTTCTGTTCTACACTATGTTCACGTCTGTCAAGCTTCCTTTTCAGCATTTTGTTTTCCAGTCTAAACTCCTTAACCTTTTCCCTTCTTTCCTCCAGTTTTCTCTCAAGTGATTCAATTTTAGCTTTTTCTGTATCAGGATTAGAAATTTTTTCTGATGACACATTTCCTGATGATATGGTTTCAGTTGGAAAGCTGAACACTTTTCTATTGTATTCTTCCTGATATGTTCTCCTCTTTTCTTTGCTTACTTTAATTACCCTATATATTTTTGCTAAACATGGTTTTACGGCTGTGTTACTGGTACTGGTTATTTTTGAAAGAATCTTTATTATTTCCTCCACATTGACATTTTTCTTTTGACAATAACTAAATATTTCAATTACACTCCCATTAGTAAGTTCCTTCACTTTTGTTTCACAAGATGTTAATATACTGTAAAGGTCAATGCCTTGTTCCCTGCAATATTTATCATCCATTCCGGTTTGATACAAGTTGTAAATTATGGTAAGTTTGCTGAGCACTCAAACGATGAAACTATTGTCTGTGTTGCTTTGCACCTTTCCTCACTTTCACACAGTTCTTTATAAACTAAAAAGTTTGTGTTAGTGTACAATTTTCCTGTCAGTGTTGTTTGTATGCGTTTATTAGTGGTTACATGTGACCCATACCTTTTTCTAGTCTTTTTCAGGATACTCTGACTTTCTTCTTCTTCACACGCAGTCTAAAAATAGTTACATATTTCTACGTGAGGATACAAAAACCTAGTTCATGAAAATTTAGATGAGCATGAGCATGTGCATCTGTCTCACTTATTCAAAATGTCTTGGCATTGCTTTCAAATCCATTAACAAGATCTTCATAGAACTTAATAAAAATGCCAAATTTGATAAAAAATATGAATGCACACACTTATCTGAACCTATAATTATATATGTTTATGTAGCCTTCTTTGAGTGTTTGGGCACATGAAAACAACTAACACTAGGAAATTTATATGAAATAAATTTCATCTAAAAGTTAAACAGCAGTTGCATAAAATTAGGACAAATATGCATGAGATTAATGCTTTCTCAAACTATCTGGGAATATAAATGTATCTATACAGAGCTTCCTCTTTTTCCCTACTCCACTTTGATAAAGTTCTATTTACTACTTTATTTGTACCAATTTATATCACTTCTAGAAAATAAAAGTTGTGATTGGCTTATGATAATGAACAGAAATACACTGTAATACTTTTTTATGTATTTACTCTTTACCATGTATATAACGAAACTTTAGACTTTTTCATACTGAAAACATTTGCAGAAAACAATTTCAATGTTGCTCAAATGATGATTTCTGTCTTTCAAAGGGTAGAAAATACTGTGGAAAAAGCAGAACATGCTGGTTATCAGTATTTTCTCCTTTTTCCACAATGTTTTCAAAAATGCTTTTACGTCAGGGTTGTTGAAACTTGTGATAGTGTAGTAAAGGGTTTCTAATATGTTTGATTTCAATACCTCAATGTGTTGCATTTGTCCTAATGAATATCGTCTTTTCCTGACTTGGGATTGGGATTCAACGTCTTTTAATGCCTGCAAGGTTTTTGTCAGAAACATGTTCATATAATTAGTCTCAATACATCCTCTTAAAACAGAAAATTCACACATATGTGCTGTGCATGATACGAACTGGCAAAGTGTACAGACTTTTTGGCTGAACCAAGGTGTGATATAATTAAAAAAAAAAGGGGGGGGGGCGGTAAATGGAGCAATTGCTCCTTTTCAAACAATGTTTTCCAGGCTATCAAAAAAACATATCTTTTCAGACAATGTTTTCCAGGCTATCAAAAAAACATATCCTAAAGTCATTATTTTTTACACTAAAACCTATGTTTGGGATTCACATTAAAGATATTTCACAATTCTGATGAGGACCCACAACATAGGTTTTTGTAGTGAGCTAAAGAAATAACTGTGAAATCCTTCAATATTTGCACTGTTTCAGACCTCAATCATTACAAATCTTCATCTGTATGGTTTAGTGTAAATGCTAGACAGATTTTCAAAAAAGGCTCAAAAGGAAATTCATGTAGATTATGTGACATGCAAATATACAAAAAAAAATCCAATACTGTCAGAACATACACATACACCTGTCATTCTAGTATAAAAATTTATAAATAATATCACACATTATTGTAAGATAGAAAACAAACCTGTGTACTGAGATCAAGGTAATCAAAGTCTGTTGGGTCACTCACTTTTCCTATTCCAGATGTAGATGGGAGTTCTTCAACTTCTTGTAATGCCTGAAATATTTTGTATAGACATTCGTTGTTCAGCCTGTTTCCATAGCATATTACAGCTTTCTACTTTAATATTTGTAAGTGTAGTAACAAAAAATATCACGCAATCACATGATACAGAAATATTTTGTATGTCACTTTTGTCACTGGAATTGAAGAAAATATATGACATCAAATTTTACCTGAGTGCTTAAGTCCAAACTAAACCTTGCTGTGGCCTCCTGGCGTGGTAAAACAGGATCTGGTTCCACGAAACTGAAGGGTTCTGGAGATATAGTTGAAACATCACTCGGCGAAATTGTTGAATTGTTGTCTGCGTCACTTTTTTCAGATGAATCTGATAAAACAATGGTATTTTGCTCCCAAGTTTCAGATTCTGAGGTATCGAATAGATCTTCGCTCATAACACTGGATTTGGTGTTTTCATTACCTAGAAATAAAGTGCATAATTCATGGAAAGAAACTGGAGCGAACTTTACTGGGGCGAACCTAGGCACTAGCAGTCAAGGCAGTTTTCTATGTATTTCTGACGATCAAAATAAGTGTTATGGTAACAATATTTATAAATCTAAATTTTGAACTTAAATATGCAAGTAAACCATGTTAAAACCCTGCACAACAAAGCCATTCGCTTGAAAATGAAGAAAATCCTTCAAAGTTTGCAACATTGATTGCGTCATCGCCGCCATTTTGGATTATTTGTTGACATTTCGCGGGAATCACAAATGGTGAAAATTGAATGCTTTGCCAGTCGAAAAATGGAATAAAAACATTAGAATGATTAAAAACAGCAAATTATCTTTACAATTATATAAAAATGACGAGCGTAATCGACCTTTAACTTACAAAAGAGACAAAATGAAAATTTCAATTTCTCCGCAAATTCTTAATATGGCGATTTTTTTGGGAAGTGCTAGTTGTCTGGGAACAAGGACCATTCTTCATTATCATATGAGTTCCACTGGGCGTCTTTAATTAGGTTTTATGCTCTTTCTAGAGCGTAATAAATTCCTCCCAACTCGGGGTCAAAAAGAGTCCCTCATACATATTCATAAGATTAATTCAAGGGACGCTACTCTTTTTGATTGAGCATCGCTATTTTGAGGCGAAAAACCTCGCGGCAAAATAAGGTTTTTGGATTAAGGAGATTAAGATTTTGTCGGCCATGATTATTTACATGGAGAGTTTGTTACGGCCCCGAGTCTGAAACGAATTTTATTGATAATTGTCAATAAATATCTGCCTGCACTGCACAAAAAGGATTAAAGAAATTGTTACCAACTAGCTTGTTTCTGACGCTTTCACACGTTTAAAGCTCTATATAGTAATTACTGACTAGGTACGGAGTAACCATTGGATGAACCGTTTGGGGTCAATTTGTTGTTGCTTTCAACCATTTATGCACATCGGTGTGTGCGATAACGTATAAATGTACGTGATTTATGTATAAAAAAAAATCATGTACAGTTTTTCTCTGTTATACGTACCAGAACGTACATAAAAAACTCGCCCTGAAAACAATGAAATTCGTAGAATTTTGTAATTTCGGGGATAATCTGCAGCGAAATGTTTACAGTCACTCACTCTTGTCTAGGGTTTTCCCGATTCCAAATATAGATGCTAAACCGGAATGTTCTGAGGTTATCGTATAATGTACATGTCAAAAATATTGTGGCTGTGTTTTGATTGGTTTGCCGTCTTTTAACAATTTTGTCGCTAGGATTGTAAAATAAAATAAAGCATTAACACGGTCGTTTGTTTTAGCAGACAAATTTTGGCTGCAATTTGGTTATTTGCTCATGTCAGCAAAACAATGGCTCAGTTTAAATTAGCTTGTTCTTTTCAATGACAAATGAACGAGCTGCAGATTGACAACTATCTTCCGAAGTTGGCGCTAGTCAAACGCCGAAGGTACCGAAAGAGGGGAAAAAAATTCCAGTCAAACACTGTAATCCGATTTGATAGATTTTGTACAAGAATTGGACCAATTCCATGGTATTCCACTTACCTGCTTGTTTTAGCAAGCATTAGAATTAATTTTGCCAAAAATATTCTTGCACGGTTTGAGGAAAGGTTCCCAAAGTGTTTGAAGAGCTCATAATTCCTATGTACATTTATCTATAAAAACTTGTTTGTGTATATCACATGAAAACAGTTTATCTTTTAATAGGCTGTCATCAAAACTGATGTTAAAGTCAAATTATGTAGTTTAGATCTGAACCCCCATCTTTGTTTGTGTACCCCCAACTCTTGTTACCAAAGGGTACAAAAACCTCAAGCTAGAAAAAGCACAGCACACTCTGCACGTTTTAAGACTTTTTTTTTTTTTTTTTTTACTAAGAAAGTGACGCTGAAAGTCGGCGTCTTCCCTTGGGCAAGTTTTCCCCCAAAAATGTAGTTTTCCCCTGAGAAATCAATTTTCCCCAAAGAAATCAACAATCCCTACTGTAATACTAAGTCTGGCCTTCTTTTTTATGGTTTCGGGAAGACACTGGACGCTGGTCATCTTTGCGAACCAAGGTTACGATCACTACGTGGATCTTACCTTGGCGGATCGAGCCCGATTTCGAAATTACCGGGATACGCCCCCTATTGGATGCTGGTTATTATTCCCCCTTTACATCTCATTTCTGATAGCCAATGAAATATTGTTTTACAAACCGCTTACGAATACAATAATTCAACATGAAGCAATAAATACAAACATACTTTGACATTCCATCGTCAGGTGCTGGAATAGAGCCTAAAACCTCCGATAATTGATTGGTCACACTGAAACTTTCTGTAAATATTGTTTGTCTATGTTTTTTCGGTAATAAATCATTACAGATCCTGCACACATCCACGGAGGTATCCATGTTTACCTTCTATTTTTATTCGAAAGGTTGCGACCTTGTTCTATTTTTATCAAAGATGAAATGCTACGAGCGATTTGATTCGTGCAGTTAGAGCTAGCTGCAACCAATGAAAATGCGTATCGCGGGAATGTCGAAATCAAGTTTGATCCGCCAAGGGTAGAGTAGTGTAGTGGATCGTCACCCTTGGCTTTCGAAGATGGACACTGGTCAAAAGGGAAAAAAACATGCGAGGAAGTCCATATTTGGGGAAAATTTACTGTCTTGTTATATATATGTTGGTGTACATCATTATACATGTATGTGATATATATAACACATGTACTATCAACAGAACACTGGAATTAATCTTTGCAATAACACTTAAACATACGAAACTGAATTAAACTGTTTTGTGAATACCGAACTTTCAACAGGGTTCTCACTAGGTGCAGAATCCCAAGAGTCGTTAAGGGTACTCTTGGGCCCAAATTTTCAAGAGTCAAAATGGAATTTCCAAGAGTCAAAAAGGAATGTCCAAGGGTCAAAATTACTTGGTTATCATGGAGAGATAAGGGTGAAAGAAAGACAATTTTTCATTCATGCTCTTTGTTTATGGAAACAAATTAGACAAGAAAATACCTCATCTTGTGTACAAACTCGTTAGAATGAATTGGATAGAAGAATTTTGCCTCGCAGCCCTAGCATGCAATTCATCTGTATTCATGAACTAACGGACAAAAACTACAGTCGACTCTCATTATGTCGAAATCGCTAATCTCAAAACTCCTGTTATGTCAAAGTCAAAGCTATGTCCGAACTTCGTGCCTCTTTATTTTATGTTGATTCTTGAAAAATACAATTTGTCAAAGATCTTAATCAGAATTTAAACTAGATCTAGTAAGAAATCTGACTGCTGATCATCGTCACTTCGTGCGTAAATAAAACCCGAAACTCGGTCGAGAGGAAAAAAGCATCTGCTGTTCATTTACATTTGTGATCGGTTCGCAAACAGGTCCGATACATTTCACTGAAATTATTAACTGAAATAAAATGATCGCGGAATTTTCCAGGTTAGTTTGTGACAAATGTCCAAAGATAATGATTATACAACCTGAATATCCCAACTTCATATTTTCATAATGTTCAAATTGTTCAGTTCAAAATTTTATGATTTGGCAAAGGGTTAAACAGTCTTGACAACTGCAACCTTGAAATAACAATTATTTGGCTCAATTATTTATAGACTCAAAATGCATGTTGGTTTTATTTCCCACTCTAGGGTTAAAATAAACTAGACTTTATGAGCAGTGCACCATAATATCATTCTTGGAGGAGGAGAAATTGGTTGTATGTGGTAAAGGCATTCTTTTCTTTCCTCTATACCTTTTCTGTTCTATTTGAGAAATTTCTTCCTACATAACCAGTGCTCGTACAAACTCTTTGAATTTGAAAGACTTTGAAATCTGTCCTCCATTAAAGGGTTAACTAAGCAACTAGAGGATTGCTCAGGAACAAGCATGCCATTGAAGAACTAGTTAAGATCTACATAAGCTGCAGTCAGAAATAATGTAACCAATCAATCAGTACACATTTATCTCATTCCAAATCTCTTTCTGTAAGGATATGAGTAATCTTTTTTTTTTTTTGAAAAAGTAGAAACTCAACTAATGACCTTCAGATATGCCCTTTAACCCTTTACCAAACAATCCCTGGTTTTTACTACCCTGAGATAGAAGCCTTTTGAAAACATTGTGGAAAAAGGAGAAAATGCTGGTAACCGGCATTTTCTCCTTTTCCCACAATGTTTTCTACCCTGCTTGAAACAAATATCAATTTTTGAGTTACGTTTATTGTCGTCTGCAAGTGCTTTTAATTTGGACCAGTCTAAAATTTTGTTGTTTGGTAAAGAGTTAACTTACTAAAGTTGGTTATTATGTCTCCCAGTCAGGGTCGGGAGACATATTGTTTTTCCCTGTGCGTCCATCTGTCCATCTGTCCGTCTGTCTGTCCGTCACAAATCGTGTCCACTCTATAACTCGAAAACCGTTGGAGATATTTTGATAAAACTCCACGCATTTGGAAAGCTTTATCAGACGAAGTGTCATGCACAAGAACCATAACTCTGGCTTGTATATTTTTCGAGTTATTTCCTTTGATTATTTTGCGTCACAAATCGTGTCCACTCTATAACTCGAAAACCGTTCGAGATACTTTGATAAAACTTCAGGCATTTGTACAGCTTCATCAGACGAAGTGTCATGCACAAGAACCATAACTCTGGCTTGTGTATTTTTTGAGTTGTTTCCCTTTAATTATTTTGCGTCACAAATTGTGTCTGCTCTATAACTCGAAAACCGTTCGAGATACTGTCATAAAACTTCACGCATTTGTAAAGCTTTATATCAGACGAAGTGTCATGCACAAAAATCATAACTCTAGCTTGTGTATTAATTGAGTTATTTCCCTTTGATTATTTACCATTGAAAATCGTGTCTGCTCAACAACTCGAAAACCGTTTGAGATATCATGATAAAACTTCACGCATTTGTAAAGCTTCATCAGACAAAGTGTCATGCACAAGAACCATAACTCTGGCTTGTATATTTTTCGAGTTATTTCCCTTTATTTTCCATCACAAATCGTGTCCGCTCTATAACCCGAAAACTGTTTGAGATACTTTGATAAAACTTCACGCATTTGGAAAGCTTTATCAAACGAAGTGTCATGCACAAAAACCATAACTCTGGCTTGTGTATTTTTCGAGTTATTTCCCTTTGATTATTTTCCATCACAAATCGTGTCTGCTCAATAACTCAAAAACCGTTTGAGATATTATGATAAAACTTCACACATTTGTAAAGCACCATCAGATGAATTGTCATGCACAAGAACCATAACTCTGGCTTGTATATTTTTCTAATTATTTCCCTTTCATCGTATTTGCTCTATAACTCGAAAACCTTTTGAAATATTATGATAAAACTTCACACATTTGTAAAGCACCATCAGATGAAGTGTCATTGCACAAGAACCATAATTCTGGCTTGTATATTTTTCTAATTATTTCCCTTTCATCGTGTTTGCTCTATAACTCGAAAACCTTTTGAAATATTATGATTAAACTTCACACATTTGTAAAGCACCATCAGATGAAGTGTCATTGCACAAGAACCATAATTCTGGCTTGTATATTTTTAGAGTTATTTCCCTTCAATTATTTTTCTTACTCATTTTACGTACAATTTTGTTTCTGCTCTATAACTCAAAAACCGTTAGAGAAAAATGATCATTATTTCAGTTAGAAATTACCTTGGTCATATATCAATCCTTCTGACACAAAAAAGGGGGGAGACATCTGTTTTTTTTTTTTTGTAGAAAAACAAGTTCTAGTTCAAGAAATATTATGCTCATGAAATAGAAATATTGTCAAAAGAGTCTTCTATTTGACGGAAATATTGTCAAAAGAGTCTTCTATTTGACCATCAAGTATGACCTTGACAATGTGCAGCAATTCAGAAAGTCTGTTTTTGACTCAAAAAATGAAAGGCTGATGCAACAAAATGAATACCTTGAGTCTTCCTTGACAAATCATAAAATAGAACTAAAAAGATTGATTCAGTTGATATATCTTTTTTACACAATTTGGAACAGGAAATACGCAACAAAAGTTATTATAAAGTGTACCAAATGCTCAGAGGTTTCTTACGATATGCAATTTGTCAGATTGTCAATGAGTATTTTTTGTGTACAACTGAGATTGTCATCTTGATCAGTTATGTTGTCACTGAAAACACTAGCTTATCATTTTCTGACCGAATTGCGAGCTTTTCTCAGTTTGCTTGATTATGTACAGTGGATCCCCGTTAGAACGCACTTCCATAAAACATTGACCCTATTATAACGCGGGTGTCCTATGGCTACAAAAATTTGGGGAGGTTTGACCATTTTCGAGTCTGATCCGAATCCACCATTATGCTGATAAGAATGCTTAATGTAAAAAGAAAACTATGTATTGACCAAATTCTGATGTAAAATTGATACGGTTCACATAATGTGACAGTTTTTCAGACCTTTACTTTGTTGATTGGTTTTAACACCTATGGCTGTGCACAATTACCTTGTTTGACAAATACACGCACAGTAGCTAAGAAAAGGACTTCAGCCCGTAACTGTCTTCACATAAAATACATAATCTTACATTAGACAGACTTTACATCAATATGAATGTTCGGACATGTTGAATTATCAAAAATATTTTATGTCTAGTCCTAACTCCGAACAGTCAGAATATTAAGGAACACTAAATACTAGGACAGGTTGAAAAATAATACTTTCCAAAACATCGGACTTTTAGTTTTAGGAAAATGTTTCAGATAGGATGATGGGCTGCATAGTGAATGCACAATCGCATGTGGTGCATACACCCATTATGAACATGAACCCTTTCGAGATCCTAGTCAACCAGTGGTAATTCTCAGTCATTGAATTACACAAAAAATGAAACATTCAGGATTTTTTTTGTAAGAAATGATTTTGATGTTTAGCCAATACACAGTGTCTGATCCAGGATTTGAAAAAAGCGAGGGCTTGTCCCCAGTCACTCTGAAAAGCATGGGGGATTTGTAAAAAGTATGGTTAACTACAATATGAAAGAAACAGAACTAATCTCTTTTGTATTTATTAAACTTGTTTAAATCTATAGTACTGTGCTTGTCTAGCGTTGTTCATACTCAACACAAAATCTTACCTTGAAACTTGAAAGTCATAACTGTAAATAAAAGTTAAACCGTGTCCCTATGCTTTCATTTTCATCAGTTACGCTCATCTCTGCGTCACACTGGCCATGACTTGTATGTTGAATGATAGATTTTTCCAAAACTGATTGTACATCTTCAATGCCACACGCTCTATTTTGGTCAATTTGACAGTCAACATTTCACTTCCTGGACATAAAAAAGGCTGCTTCAAACTGCGCATGTCGGAAAGGAAGTTTTAAACTTTAAGTCATCATTTCTTAAGAATTCACAACAAGAAGGCCATTGGCCTAAAAGGACTCACCTGAGTAAAGTCATCTTTGGTTAATAAAGCTGAAGAGATCCTGGTTTTAATGATGTAAAATGCATGTGTGTAAATAACCAACTTTCTGACCATCTTGACCAACTTTTGAACTTGTAAGATATATCATCAAGACAATTATTCTGACCAAGTTTGAAGAGTATCGGGCTGAAAATGTAGCCTCAAGACTGCACACAAACTTTTTCCAAGATTTGACCCAGTGACCCACTTTTTAATTTGTTGTGACCCAATTCCAAACCAATCTGAGATTTCAAAAGGACAACTTTTCTGATCCAGTTTCATAAGAATCAGGCTGAAAATGTGGCCTCTGGACTGCACACAAGGTTTTTCTCAACCTTGGCCCGTTGGCCTACTTTTTGACCAAATTGTTTTAGACACCATCAAGACAAACATTCTGTCAAAGTTTGAAGAGTATTGGGCTGAAAAAGTGGCCTCTAGAGTGCAAACAAGGTTTTTCTCAGATTTGGCCCAGTGACCTACTTTGTGACCCAGAGTGACCCAATTTCAAATTTGTCCAAGATATCATCAAGACAAACATTTTGACTAAGTTTGAAGAGTGTTAGGCTGAAAATGTGGCCTCTAGAGTGCACACAAGCTTTTTTCTAAGATTCAACCCTGTGAATTACTTTATGACCTGGCATGACCCAATTTCAAACTTGTCCAAGATATCATCAAGACAAACATTCTGACAAAGTTTGAAGAGTATCGGGGTGAAAAAGTGGCCTCTAGGGTGCACCCAAACTTTTTTTTAAATTTAGCCCTATGACCTACTTTTTGACCCCACATGACCCATTTTCAAGATATCATCAAGACAAAATTCCTTACCAAGTTTCAAGAGTACAGGGCTGAAAATATGGCCTAGAGTGCAAACAAGCTTTTTCTAAGATTTAGCCCTGTGACCTACTGTTTGACCTGGCGTGACCCAATTTTGGACTTGTCTGAGATACCATCAAGACAAACATTCTGTCCAAGTTTAAAGAGTATCAGGCTGAAAATTTGGCCCTCAGTGTTCACACAAGCTTTTTTTCCAAGATTTGACCCTGTGAATTACTTTTTGACCTGGCATGACCCAATTACAAATTTGTCTTGAGATATCATCAGGAAAATTATTCTGACCAAGTTTGAAGAGTATCGGGCTGAATGTGGGTCCTCTAGAGTGCACACAAGCTTTTTCTAAGGTTTGGCCCAGTGACCTACCTTTTGATCTATTATGACCCAATTTCCAACTGATCTTAGATTTTAAAGGACAACCTTTCTGCCCTAGTTTCATAAGTATCAGGCTGAAAATAATGCCTCTAGACTTCACACAAGGTTTTTCTCGGCTTTGGCCCAGTGACCTACTTTTTGACCAAACATGACCATAATTCTAAATTGTTTAAGACACTATCAAGACAAACATTCTGACAAAGTTAAAAAAAGTGGCCTTTAGAGTGCAAACAAGGTTTTTCTCAGATTTGGCCCAGTGACCTACTTTTTAACCAGAAGTGACCCAATTTCAAATTTGTCCAAAATATCAGTACAAACATTTTGACCAAGTCTGAAGAGTGTTAGGCTGAAAATGTGGCCTCTAGAGTGCACACATGGTATTTTCTAAGATTTGACCCTGTGAATTACTTTTTGACCTGGTTTTGCCCAATTTTAAACTCGAGAGCGCACACATGCTTTTTCTAAGACTTAGCCCTGTGACCTACTGTTTGACCTGGCGTGACCCAATTTTAGAACTTTCTGAGATATTATCAAGACAAACATTTTGTCCAAGTTTAAAGAGTTATCAGGCTGAAAATGTGGCCTCTAGTGTTTACACAAGCTTTTTTCTAAGATTTGACCCTGTGAATTACTTTTTTACCTATTATGACCCAATTTGAACTTGTTCAAGATATCATCAGGACAAGCTTTTTCTTAGATTTACCCTTGACCTACTTTTTGACCTGGGGTGACCCAATTTTGAACTTGTCAAAAATATTATCAAGACAAACATTCTGACCTAGGTGGAAGTGTATAGGGCTGAAAGTGGGTCCTCTAGAATGCACACAAGCTTTTTCTACGATTTGCCCCAGTGACCTACTTTCGATCTGTTATGACCCAATTTCAAACTGATCTGAGATTTTCAAAAGGACAACCTTTCTGACCTAGTTTCATGAGTATCAGGCTGAAAATATGACCTAGACAAGGTTTTTCTCAGCTTTGGCCCAGTGACCTACTTTTTGACCAAACATGACCCAAATTGTAAATTCTTTTAGATGTTATCAAGGCAAACATTCTGATTAGGTTTAATGAATATCAGGCTGAAAATATGGCCCCTAGAGTGCAAGCAAGGTTTTTCTCAGATTTGGCCCAGTGACCAGTCTATCAACCGGTCTAGGACAAAAGCAAGACAAATAGTCTAACCTAGTTTCATGAGTATCAGGCTTAAAACGTGGCCTCTAGTCTACACACAAGGTTTTTGTAAAGTTTAGCACAGAGACCTACTGTTTGAACAGACATGACTCAATTTTAAAATTGTCTTAGATATCAAGACAAACATTCTGCAAACATTTAAAGAATATCAAGCTGAAAATGTAGCCTTAAGAGTGCAAATAAGGTTTTTCTCAGATTTGATCAAGTGACCTAATTTTTGACCTGACATAACCCAATTTCAAACTTGTCTGAGATCTTTAAGACAAACATTCTGACCAGGTTTCAATAGTATCTGGCTGAAAATGTGGCCTCTAGAGTGCACACAAGCTTTTTTCTAAGATTTAGCCCTGTGACCTACTTTTTGACCCAGTGTGTCCCAATTTGGAATCTGAGATATCATCAAGACAAACATTCTGACCAATTTTCAAAAGCATTGGGCCAAAAATGTGGCCTCTAGAGTGCACAGAAGCTTTTTCTAAGATTTAACCTGTGACCTATTTATTTACCCAACATGAATAAATTCTAAATTGTTTAAGACACTATCAAGACAAACATTCTGACAAAGTTTGAAGAGTATCGGGCTGAAAAAGTGGCCTCTAGAGTGCAAACAAGGTTTTTCTCAGATTTGGCCCAGTGACCTACTTTTTAACCAGAAGTGACCCAATTTCAAATTTGTCCAAGATATCATCAATACAAACATTTTGACCAAGTTTGAAGAGTGTTAGGCTGAAAATGTGGCCTCTAGAGTGCACACAAGCTTTTTTCTAAGATCTGACCCTGTGAATTACTTTTTGATCTGGCATTTCAAACTTGTTCAAGATATCATCAAGACAAACATTCTGACAAAGTTTGAAGAGTATCGGGCTGAAAAAGTGGCCATTAGAGTTCACACAAGCTTTTTCTAAAATCTAGCCCTGTGACCTACTTTTTGACCTGATGCGACCCAATTTCGGCCTTGTCCCAGATATCAAGACAAACATTCTGACCAAGTTTCATGAGTGACAGAAAATAAGGCCTGTAGAGTGCACACAGGTCAAATGTTGATGCCTTGACAACGCACGACGGACACAGCACGATCACAAAGGCTCACCTTGTGCACTTTTTGCTCAGTTGAGCTAACAAAAAATGACATATTTCAGTTTTGTGTATGCATGTGTTATGTAAGTGATGTTTACATACCAGTGGATTTGTATCCCACGTGAAATGGGTAAGCACTGATCAATTTGTATCTGGCATGAAATGGGTTAAAGTTGTGTACTTGCAGATATTTCATTCCTGTTTTAAACCAAAGGCATCCAGCTGAAAAAGTATTGATTATGTACACATTTCTTCTGATGATGTACATCCACATGTTGATTCTGTTTTTCAACACTGTCAGATATTCTTATTTTCTAATTGTATTTTTTTCTGACATAAATTCAATGTATTCTTGTTATCATTTTTTATAATGTTAAATAATTGTTCCATGAATGTGCAATTTAGGTACCAGCATAAGAAAAATAAAATAATTTTCAAAGAGCGCATGCATTTCTGCAAATTGAATTAGTCAGCCTTTTCAGAGTTCATTCCTATTCATTTCAATTCAAACCAACCTTGGGCCCATCAGGCACAATTGATAGCAAAAGTGCAATTTCCCGAATTAGGGTCCTTTTTGTCTGTTTTTGCTTTTCCCACTCCATAAGAATAAGACAGTGGATTCCACTTAATCACAACCCTGTTTATCTGGATTTTCAAGTATTAGCAAGAATTAATCGGCACAGATTCTTTTTCTATTTTGACAACGTAAATTTCAACGCTTAATCAGGATCCCGTAAATTGAAAATTTTGGTTTTTTGCAACAAAAATTTTGCAAAAGATTAAGAATTCTAGTGTTTATTAGCAATTCTGTGGCATAAGACAAAGAAAAATTGTAATCTGTCCACAAAAAAAAAAAAAATTAAGTCGTCATTTCTAAAGAATTCACAACAAGAAGGCCATTGGCCTAAAAGGACTCACCTGAGTAAAGTCATCTTTGGTTAATAAAGCTGAAGAGATCCTGGTTTTAATGATGTAAAATGCATGTGTGTAAATAACCAACTTTCTGACCATCTTGACCAACTTTTGAACTTGTAAGGTATATCATCAAGACAATTATTCTGACCAAGTTTGAAGAGTATCAGGCTGAAAATGTAGCCTCAAGACTGCACACAAACTTTTTACAAGATTTGACCCAGTGACCAACTTTTTAATCTGTTGTAACCCAATTCCAAACCAATCTGAGATTTCAAAAGGACAACTGTGAAGTACTACAGGCTATCAGCATCTAATGAAACGATGTTAACTCTTCAAATCTCTTTAATGGACTGACGAAAGCAAATTTATACGTAGCATTTTTTACAACGGAAGAAAATCCCGTGTTAGTTGAGCTTACCGATGCTAAACGTACTTTTTACTTTGCCATGAAATTTACGTGTACTAAATAACCCTTTAGAACACACTCCCCTCCTTAATAAGACATAGTCTTATTAAACCTTCAACAAGACATGCCTTACTAAGCTATTCTACACTTGGAATACATATAAATGAAATTGTCCTTTAACTAACCAATTAAATAAACCCTCTATACACTACAAATTCAACATAAAACCTGTATATCTGTGTTAAATTTTTTACTAATTCTATATCCCAATGTAATTGTGTAACTTTTTTCTTTTTTTTTTTAAACAACAATTTCTTCCTACATTTAACCAATTATTGATTGCTTTATACAGACTTTTTTTTACTTTATAGTCAGTATGGACTATGATCAGATTGAAAATGTGCAGAATGATCTTAGACTCAGACTGTCCATTAAAAAATTGACTAACTACTGTCAAAACTATCAAAACTTGTTTTGCTTGGTTCTATCTTTATATATGGAAAAGTCCATTTATTCTACTCATTCACCTTTGACTAATTATCTATACATGTACTTTTACATAATATAAGCACGAGACTTTTTTTTTTTCTCGATTCTTGTAATATGGCATATTATCATTTTTAGTGACACTATCCTTGGTACACTAAATATGATTCTATGCCATCTTACATTTGCTGACTATAAAACCAAACTTCAGATTTCGAGACTGAACACTACCAACTGTATCAAATAATACAATACAATATTGAATGACAATACAAAATTAATTCTCTTATACTGTATGTACTATTCACTATTCAGGTGAAACTTTCCAATTTACAGAATTACCTTGATTCTTGAAAATTTAGAAAGTGTCATTGGAAATTAGTTTCCATAATGAAATTAAGTCTTTCATGGACTCTTCTTTAAAGCTATACTATGTGCAACAATTCTTATCCAATGCATATAAAATGTGAAATGCTACTTTTCACACACTGTTTTACTATTTATCTTAAGAGTTTCTTTTACAAAACTACAAAACAGACAATTGGTACAATAGACATCATCTTCTTTCTTCTATCGATAGTCTGTTGATTGTCTTGTGATTGTCAATACTCTATATATAGTCATCCTGTGTTATGATGCCACCTTTGTAGAGTAGCCAACTTGTATTTTCTAACAGTATATTTCTAATACTTTTTACTACTGTAATGATCTTTTCATTATGTATTTCTATATGGAATTGAATTCAAGTTAAATGGACTATACTTTGAAATGCAACTGGATCGGGGATTATTGTGCCCCTTAAACACAGAACCAAAATGCATCACTAATTACTGACTCTCTGCTTAACACTGAAATGGACAGAGTCTTGTAATAGGTCTCTCAATCTCTTTTTCCGTGAACTCTCACCAATGCTGATCGAATGAGACCATCATTTCCTTGGAAAACCTGTAGGATTCGTCCTAATGGCCACTGACCTCGTGGAGAGTCTGATGAGACGATCAAAACAATGTTACCCACCTTGAAATTTTGTTGTTCAACGAACCATTTTTTACGCGACCCTATGCTTGGAAGCCATTCCTTTAACCAACGCTGCCAAAAGTGTCTCATAAGTTCCTGTACACGTCTCCATCTATTCTGTGGTTTAAAAGATGTACTATCTACTGACTGAGGAGCAAATTCGCCACCACACTGTCCGAATAGAAAATGATTAGGAGTGACTGGTGTACAATCTGCTGGATTAGAGGTCTGATAAGTCAGAGGTCTTGAGTTGATTAATGATTCGGCTCCAGTAAAGGCAGTTACTAATTCTTCATCCGTTAGATCCGCAGTATTCAAAATTTTGTAAATGGCTGTCTTAGCGGATTTGATCATAATTCCATGGACTCCACCCCAATGAGGAGCCATTGGTGGGTTGAACTGCCATTCTATACCTTTGTTTGCACTTACTCTTGTAATTTCATGCTGATCTAGGGCTTCCACTAATTCCTTTAATTCCTTATTTGCTCCAACAAAATTTGTTCCATTATCACTGACCACCTTTTCTGGACGTCCCCTTCTGGTAACCAAACGGAAGAAAGCATTCATAAATGAACTTGTGTCTAGGCTATAGGCCATTTCTAAATGTACTGCCCTGGTCTCCAAACATGTAAACAGACAGAGATACCTTTTATGACGACTTTTACCCCTACCATACTTTGTATAACATGGACCACCATAATCAACTGCAATGTTAGTGAATGCTTTCATTGAAAATGCCAATCTATGGGTAGGTAATGGTGCCATTAACTGAGTTTTAGGTTTAGCTTTTCTTCTTCTACACTCACAACAATCTTTTTCAATTTCTCGTATGGCTTCTCTTGCATGAATTATCCAATATTTTGCTGACAAACTAGATAAAACATGGTTTGTTCCTGCATGATTACAATTTTCATGGGCCTTTTTCACTAAAAGTTTTGTTATACATGAATGCCTTGGTAGGATTATTGGGTGTTTACTGTCAAAAGGCAAAAAGTCAGGATATTGTAATCTAGAATTACATCTGAGAATGCCTTGTGTATCAATTACTGGATTCAAAGGTAAAAGTTTGCTATTTTTCTGTACAGACTTTCCCTTAACGACGTCCTGATATTCAATGAATTGCTTTTGAGTGTCTCTGATAAGTTTTTCTTCACTTTCTTTCAATTCATAACATTTCAATTCACCTGTTTCTCTGACTTCTTTACTAGTACTACAGTTCTGAATGAATCTGAGAATCCATGCCATTATATTTCTCAACCTATCCCAGTTTGAAAATCTAGATGGGTCTAACCTCCAGTCTTCCAAATTGTCGTCATTATTTTCTTTTGAACAAATAAAAGTGTCATTTACTTCAAGTCTTTCCGATTCTGATTTTCTTACTTCCTGTTTATCAATTGGCTTCTTTTGTATAACAGTTTGCGGCCAACTAGATTTGTGACTTTTGAGGAACTCTGGACCTTCCCACCAAAAGTTATCACTGATTAACTGACTTGCCTTTACACCACGTGATATCAAATCTGCAGGATTGTCTTTTCCAGGTACATGGCGCCACTGACTAGGATTGGTGCTTCTGTGTATTTCTGCTAGTCTGTTTGCTATAAAAGGCTTGAATACACGAATTTGATTGTTTAACCCTTTACCACACAATGACGCCTTTTAACGACCCTGAAGAAGGGGCCTTTTGAAAACAATGTGGGAAAAGGAGAAAATGCTGGTAACCAGCATTTTCTCCTTTTCCCACAAAGTTTTCTACCCTATCAAAGAAAAGTTGCGTCATTTGAGCCACTATGAAATTGTCGTCTGCAAATGCTTTCAGTTTGGATAGGTCTTAAATTTTGCCGTGTGGTAAAGGGTTAACCAGTACACTACATCCACACTATTTGTCCAAAATGTGGTCTGATCAATATTCATTTCTAAAGCATTTATAACTGTTTGTGTTAATTCTAAACTCATTAATGCAGCCATAAGCTCTAACCTTGGAACAGTAACTGGTAATGATAAGGGTGCTACTTTACTTTTAGCTGCTATTAGCCTTACTGAAATTTCATCATTTGAATGCTCACTTCTTGCATATACTACTGCCCCATAAGCCCTATTTGAAGCATCACTGAATGAATGAATTGTCATTTGCTGACATTCCTTTTCACCTGTCAAACACCTTGGAATTTTTATTTCACTTACTTTTGGCAGTTCATCAAACCATACTGAAATTTTCTTTCTTGTCTCTGTCTCAATAGGCTCATCCCAATCTGTCTTAGAGATCCATACATCCTGCATAAGAATCTTAGCTGTAATAATGTAAGGAGACAAAAATCCAAGTGGATCAAACAATGTAGCTATTTTCTTTAAATAGTCTCTTTTGGTAATATCATTATCAGCACTCAAAGGATTGTAATCAAACTTGAACATTTTCAGCTTCCCACAATACTCCTAATGTTTTTCTTCTTGGAAGCTCTTCTTTAGTCAAATCTACTTTTTGTGCTCTATTCTCAACTGGTATGTATTCTAATACTGTCTTAGAGTTTGATATCCATTTTTGAGGGAACATTCCAGCTTTTGCCCAAATACTATTCAATTCTTTATACAGTTCTATTCCCTTTTTCTCATTTTCAACTGAGTCCATACTGTCATCCATATATGTAGAGAAAAGTACTGTCTCGGCTGCAAGCGGATACTCATTCTGATATAGCTTTGCATTGTGTCTAGATACTAACTGTGCTAAAAATGGAGATGCAGACACCCCAAACACCAATCTCTTAAATTCATACTCATCAGGATCTTCATTTTTCGATGAACGCCACAGAAACCTATGAAATTTCCTATCTTGTACTATCCTGACTCTCAAGTACATTTCCTGAATGTCACAGGCTATCGCTATCTTGTTTTTTTCTGAATCTCATAAGAACGTCAAATAAGCTATTCTGTAACTTTGGCCCTTGTTCAATTACATCATTTAAGCTAACCCCTTCATGGCGAGCCAACGCGTCAAATACAATACGAACTTTTGTTGACTCTCTATTCATACGTACTACAGGAAAATGTGGCATTAACCATTTTTCTTCATTTCTAACTTTTTTGTCAACTTTTTCAACATAATCATTTTGCAGATACTTTTCTATTGTGTCATTGTACATCTCTTTCAGTACTGGATCCCTCTCTAATCGTTTTTCAGTACTAACAAGACGTTTTATTGCCGTTTCATCATTGTTTATCAATTGTTTTTTATTGTCTTTCCATGGCAATGACACTTCATAATGATCACCCTGAAACCTAATAGCTGCTTCTGCTTTTTCCAAAATGTTTTTATCTTAGGCGACATTTTGGTATTGGTTTCTAGACCTACATTTTCGACTTCCCAGAATTTCTGTAAAGTCTGGTCAATGTTTGTTTGGCGAGAATGGAATGAGAACAAAGTTGATCGTTCTCTATTTACTGGTCCAACACAAGTCCAGCCTAATGGGGTTAAACGTGCCACAGGTTCTCCTGTCTGACCTTCTACATCCCCTAGGGATCTATGCAATTCTACATGATCTAACCCAATAAGTAAGTCTACCTTTGACCTTTTACCTAATGTTGGAAACCGAATACCTTGAAGATGTGTCCATTCCTGCGAAATTCTTCTCCAGTCTACAGGTTTCAGTCGTCCAGTGACATTTTTTGTTGTTTGAGCACTCATGTCTACTGAAAAAGACCTATTTTCACTTTTAATGATAAAGTCAACACAGGAAGTTTCAAATGTCTCAGTTTTTCCATTGATGACGTTAACATTTACTAAACACTTTTCCCCAGAGAGTCCCATTTCTGAAGCAACATCTTCATTTAGATAAGACTTTGTACTCCCGTCATCTAATAATGCATTTATTTTGAGTTCACGACCAGATTTTGATTTCAGTATCACTGGAATTGTCCTCAGAGCTATAAGAGGACCATTGTCTGATGTACTAAAGGATTCCGAAAAAGAATTCCCGTTGAAATTGTGCTGCGGTTCAAATACTTCGGCTGATGCATTTAAGTCAGATTTTTCCCTGTGTAACAGTCTATTATGTGTCTTTTCACATCCATTTATGTTGCATTTTCCTTGGAATCTACATTTTTTACCTATATGATTAGTCTTTAGGCATCTATAACACAACTTTGCTTCTTTAGCCTTTTTCCACCTGTCTTCAATATTCATTGCTTTAAAGTCTTGGCAATTCCAAACTCTATGACTATAACTACAAATGGGACAGTTTTGATCTTGACCATCCTTTCCAAAGAAAGTTTTAGCTTTGTTACCTTTTTGGTTCTCTGATGAAACTCCATATATTATCTCGCTTGCCCTCACAATGTATTCAGATTCCTCGTTTACCCACTGTCTCAATATGTCGACTGATTCTTCAAGCTTTTTCTCTGAAATTTGTCTATACCTTGTAAGCGTTGTTTGAGGTAACTCTTTCAACAACCAGTGATACAAAGAGCCATTTTTTAAATCATCATTATGATTTGCTTCCTTCAAATTTATAACTGCAATGTCAAGTAAATCCGCAAATTTCTCAAGTTCTTTGGCGCTTTCATTTTTTATGGGCGTGAAATTTTCTAACTCATCTAAAAACCTATTAATAATTCTATTTTCTCCACCAAATTTCCTCTCTAATCTTTCTGTAGCAGCTTTATAAGCCTCAGAAGAATGGCCTAGACTTTCAATAGCATTTAACGCTGTACCACCCAAATATTCCCTTAACTGAAGCATTTTATATTATCACTCGAAGGTGCTTCGTCAACACAAGAATAGAATGCTGCTTTCCATGCAGGATACTTTGCCTTGTCTCCATAAAATACCGATATACTGACCCTTTTCAACTGTTTCCATAAATCACTACCCAACTGGGACTTAGATTTTCCAACTTCACTACTCACTGAAACTTTATCTGTGATTTTACCAGTTGATTCATGAAAACTGTCTACAATGTTCTCATATTGCTTCTCAGGAGACTCTATTTCTTTGACTGTTTGGATAATTTCATCTGTTCTATTAGTTTCTTTGTAGAAGTGGGACAATTGGTGCAATGACTCTAATAAGTTGTCTAAATTTTCTTCTACTTTGCCCAACAATGTTCTACATATCTCCTTATTAATTTCATCATTGTCTAATTCGTCCAATAACTGATTTCCAATTTGGAATCTGAGATATCATCAAGACAAACATTCTGACCAATTTTCAAGAGCATTGGGCCAAAAATGTGGCCTCTAGAGTGCACAGAAGCTTTTTCTAAGATTTAACCTGTGACCTATTTATTTACCCAACATGAATAAATTCTAAATTGTTTAAGACACTATCAAGACAAACATTCTGACAAAGTTTGAAGAGTATCGGCCTGAAAAAGTGGCCTCTAGAGTGCAAACAAGGTTTTTCTGAGATTTGGCCCAGTGACCTACTTTTTAACCAGAAGTGACCCAATTTCAAATTTGTCCAAGATATCATCAATACAAACATTTTGACCAAGTTTGAAGAGTGTTAGGCTGAAAATGTGGCCTCTAGAGTGCACACAAGCTTTTTTCTAAGATTCGACCCTGTGAATTACTTTTTGATCTGGCATGACCCAATTTCAATCTTGTCCAAGATATCATCAAGACAAACATTCTGACAAAGTTTGAAGAGTATCGGGCTGAAAAAGTGGCCGTTAGAGTTCACACAAGCTTTTTCTAAAATTTAGCCCTGTGACCTACTTTTTGACCTGATGCGACCCAATTTCGGCCTTGTCCCAGATATCAAGACGAACATTCTGACCAAGTTTCATGAGTGACAGAAAATAAGGCCTGTAGAGTGCACACAGGTCAAATGTTGACGCCTTGACAACGCATGACGGACACAGCTCGATCACAAAGGCTCACCTTGTGCACTTTTTGCTCAGTTGAGCTAACAAAAAATGACATATTTCAGTTTTGTGTATGCATGTGTTTTGTAAGTGGTGTTTACATACCAGTGGATTTGTATCCCACGTGAAATGGGTAAGCACTGATCAATTTGTATCTGGCATGAAATGGGTTAAAGTTGTGTACTTGCAGATATTTTATTCCTGTTTTATACCAAAGGCATCCAGCTGAAAAAGTATTGATTATGTACACATTTCTTCTGATGATGTACATCCACATGTTGATTCTGTTTTACGACACTGTCAGATATTCTTATTTTCTAATTGTATTTTTTTCTGACATAAATTCAATGTATTCTTGTTATCATTTTTTATAATGTTAAATAATTGTTCCATGAATGTGCAATTTAGGTACCAGCATAATAAAAAAATAAAATAATTTTCCAAGAGCGCATGCATTTCTGGAAATTGAATTAGTCAGCCTTTTCAGAGTTCATTCCTATTCATTTCAATTCTAAACCAACCTTGGGCCCATCAGGCACAATTGATAGCAAAAGTGCAATTTCCCGAATTAGGGTCCTTTTTGTCTGTTTTTGCTTTTCCCACTCAATAAGAATAAGACAGTGGATTCCACTTAATCACAACCCTGTTTATCTGGATTTTCAAGTATTAGCAAGAATTAATCGGCACAGATTCTTTTTCTATTTTGACAACGTAAATTTCAACGCTTAATCAGGATCCCGTAAATTGAAAATTTTGGTTTTTTGCAACAAAAATTTTGCAAAAGATTAAGAATTCTAGTGTTTATTAGCAATTCTGTGGCATAAGACAAAGAAAAATTGTAATCTGTCCACAAAAAAAAAATTAAGTCGTCATTTCTAAAGAATTCACAACAAGAAGGCCATTGGCCTATAAGGACTCACCTGGGTAAAGTCATCTTTGGTTAATAAAGCTGAAGAGATCCTGGTTTTAATGATGTAAAATGCATGTGTGTAAATAACCAACTTTCTGACCATCTTGACCAACTTTTGAACTTGTAAGATATATCATCAAGACAATTATTCTGACCAAGTTTGAAGAGTATCGGGCTGAAAATGTAGCCTCAAGACTGCACACAAACTTTTTCCAAGATTTGACCCAGTGACCCACTTTTTAATCTGTTGTAACCCAATTCCAAACCAATCTGAGATTTCAAAAGGACAACTGTGAAGTACTACAGGCTATCAGCATCTAATGAAACGATGTTAACTCTTCAAATCTCTTTAATGGACTGACGAAAGGAAATTTACACGTAGCATTTTTTACAACGGAACAAAATCCCGTGCTAGTTGAGCTTACCGGTGCTAAACGTACTTTTTACTTTGCCATGAAATTTACTTGTACTAAATAACCCTTTAGAACACACTCCCCTCCTTAATAAGACATAGTCTTATTAAACCTTCAACAAGACATGCCTTACTAAGCTATTCTACACTTGGAATACATATAAATGAAATTGTACTTTAACTAACCAATTAAATAAACCCTCTATACACTACAAATTCAACATAAAACCTGTATATCTATGTTAAATTTTTTACTAATTCTATATCCCAATGTAATTGTATAACTTTTTTTTTTTTTTTTTTAAACAACAATTTCTTCCTACATTTAACCAATTATTGATTGCTTTATACAGACTTTTTTTTACTTTATAGTCAGTATGGACTATGATCAGATTGAAAATGTGCAGAATGATCTTACACTGTCCATTAAAAAATTGACTAACTACTGTCAAAACTATCAAAACTTGTTTTGCTTGGTTCTATCTCTATATATGGAAAAGTCCATTTATTCTACTCAGTCAGCTTTGACTAATTATCTATACATGTACTTTTACATAATGTTAGCACGAGACTTTTTTTTTGTTTTTTTGCTCGATTCTTGTAATACGGCATATTATCATTTTTAGTGACACTATCCTTGGTACACTAAATATGATTCTATGCCATCTTACATTTGCTGACTATAAAACCAAACTTCAGATTTTGAGACTGTACACTACCAACTGTATCAAATTATACAATACAATATTGAATGACAATACAAAATTAATTCTCTTATACTGTATGTACTATTCACTATTCAGGTGAAACTTTCCAATTTACAGAATTACCTTGATTCTTGAAAGTTTAGAAAGTGTCATTGGAAATTAGTTTCCATAATGAAATTAAGTCTTTCATGAACTCTTCTTTAAAGCTATACTATGTGCAACAATTCTTATCCAATGCATATAAAATGTGAAATGCTACTTTTCATACACTGTTTTACGATTTATCTTAAAAGTTTTTTTCTACAAAACTACAAAACAGACAATTGGTACAATAGACATCATCTTCTTTCTTCTATCGATAGTCTGTTGATTGTCTTGTTATTGTCAATACTCTATATATAGTCAACCTGTGTTATGATGCCACCTTTGTAGAGTAGCCAACTTGTATTTTCTAACAGTATATTTCTAATACTTTTTACTACTGTAATGATCTTTTCATTATGTATTTCTATATGGAATTGAATTCAAGTTAAATGGACTATACTTTGAAATGCAACTGGATCGGGGATTATTGTGCCCCTTAAACACAGAACCAAAATGCATCACTAATTACTGACTCTCTGCTTAACACTGTAATGGACAGAGTCTTGTAATAGGTCTCTCAATCTCTTTTCCGTTAGCTCTCACCAATGCTGATCGAATGAGACCATCATTTCCTTGGAAAACCTGTACGATTTGTCCTAATGGCCACTGATCTCATGGAGAGTCTGATGAGACGATCAAAACAATGTTACCCACCTTGAAATTTTGTTGTTCAACGAACCATTTTTTACGCGACCCTATGCTTGGAAGCCATTCCTTTAACCAACGCTGCCAAAAGTGTCTCATAAGTTCCTGTACACGTCTCCATCTATTCTGTGGTTTAAAAGATGTACTATCTACTGACTGAGGAGCAAATTCGCCACCACACTGTCCGAATAGAAAATGATTAGGAGTGATTGGTGTACAATCTGCTGGATTAGAGGTTTGATAAGTCAGGTCTTGAGTTGATTAATGATTTGGCTCCAGTAAAGGCAGTTACTAATTCTTCATCCGTTAGATCCGCAGTATTCAAAATTTTGTAAATGGCTGTCTTAGCGGATTTGATCATAATTCCATGGACTCCACCCCAATGAGGAGCCATTGGTGGGTTGAACTGCCATTCTATACCTTTGTTTGCACTTACTCTTGTAATTTCATGCTGATCTAGGGCTTCCACTAATTCCTTTAATTCCTTATTTGCTCCAACAAAATTTGTTCCATTATCACTGACCACCTTTTCTGGACGTCCCCTTCTGCTAACCATACGGAAGAAAGCATTCATAAATGAACTTGTGTCTAGGCTATAGGCCATTTCTAAATGTACTGCCCTGGTCTCCAAACATGTAAACAGACAGAGATACCTTTTATGACGACTTTTACCCCTACCATACTTTGTATAAAATGGACCACCATAATCAACTGCAATGTTAGTGAATGCTTTCATTGAAAATGCCAATCTATGGGTAGGTAATGGTGCCATTAAATGAGTTTTAGGTTTAGCTTTTCTTCTTCTACACTCACAACAATCTTTTTCAATTTCTCGTATGGCTTCTCTTGCATGAATTATCCAATATTTTACTGACAAACTAGATAAAACATGGTTTGTTCCTGCATGATTACAATTTTCATGGGCCTTTTTCACTATAAGTTTTGTTATACATGAATGCCTTGGTAGGATTATTGGGTGTTTACTGTCAAAAGGCAAAAAGTCAGGATATTGTAATCTAGAATTACATCTGAGAATGCCTTGTGTATCAATTACTGCTATTTTTCTCTACAGACTTTCCCTTAACGATGTCCTGATATTCAATGAATTGCTTTTGAGTGTCTCTGATAAGTTTTTCTTCACTTTCTTTCAATTCATAACATTTCAATTCACCTGTTTCTCTGAATTCTTTACTAGTACTACAGTTCTGAATGAATCTGAGAACCCATGCCATTATATTTCTCAACCTATCCCAGTTTGAAAATCTAGATGGGTCTAACCTCCAGTCTTCCAAATTGTCGTCATTATTTTCTTTTGAACAAATAAAAGTGTCATTTACTTCAAGTCTTTCCGATTCTGATTTTCTTACTTCCTGTTTATCAATTGGCTTCTTTTGTATAACAGTTTGCGGCCAACTAGATTTGTGACTTTTGAGAAACTCTGGACCTTCCCACCAAAAGTCATCACTGATTAACTGACTTGCCTTTACACCACGTGATATCAAATCTGCAGGATTGTCTTTTCCAGGTACATGGCGCCACTGACTAGGATTGGTGCTTCTGTGTATTTCTGCTAGTCTGTTTGCTACAAAAGGCTTGAATACACGAATTTGATTGTTTAACCCTTTACCACACAATGACACCTTTTAACGACCCTGAAGAAGGGGCCTTTTGAAAACAATGTGGGAAAAGGAGAAAATGCTGGTAACCAGCATTTTCTCCTTTTCCCACAAAGTTTTCTACCCTATCAAAGAAAAGTTGCGTCATTTGAGCCACTATGAAATTGACGTCTGCAAATGATTTCAGTTTGGATAGGTCTTAAATTTTGCCGTATGGTAAAGGGTTAACCAGTACACTACATCCATACTATCTGTCCAAAATGTGGTCTGATCAATATTCATTTCTAAAGCATTTATAACTGTTTGTGTTAATTCTAAACTCATTAATGCAGCCATAAGCTCTAACCTTGGAACAGTAACTGGTAATGATAGGGTGCTACTTTACTTTTAGCTGCTATTAGCCTTACTGAAATTTCATCATTTGAATGCTCACTTCTTGCATATACTACTGCCCCATAAGCCCTATTTGAAGCATCACTGAATGAATGAATTGTCATTTGCTGACATTCCTTTTCACCTGTCAAACACCTTGGAATTTTTATTTCACTTACTTTTGGCAGTTCATCAAACCATACTGAAATTTTCTTTCTTGTCTCTGTCTCAATAGGCTCATCCCAATCTGTCTTAGAGATCCATACATCCTGCATAAGGAGCCAAAAATCCAAGTGGATCAAACAATGTAGCTATTTTCTTTAAATAGTCTCTTTTGGTAATATCATTATCAGCACTCAAAGGATCGTAATCAAACTTGAACATGTCATTTTCAGCTTCCCACAGTACTCCTAATGTTTTTATTCTTGGAAGCTCTTCTTTAGTCAAATCTACTTTTTGTGCTCTATTCTCAACTGGTATGTAGTCTAATACTGTCTTAGAGTTTGATATCCATTTTTGAGGGAACATTCCAGCTTTTGCCCAAATACTATTCAATTCTTTATACAGTTCTATTCCCTTTTTCTCATTTTCAACTGAGTCCATACTGTTATCCATATATGTAGAGAAAAGTACTGTCTCGGCTGCAAGCGGATACTCATTCTGATATAGCTTTGCATTGTGTCTAGATACTAACTGTGCTAAAAATGGAGATGCAGACACCCCAAACACCAATCTCTTAAATTCATACTCATCAGGATCTTCATTTTTCGATGAACGCCATAGAAACCTATGGCATTTCCTATCTTGTGGTACTATCGCGACTCTCAAGTACATTTCCTGAATGTCACAGGCTATCGCTATCTTGTTTTTTCTGAATCTCATAAGAACGTCAAATAAGCTATTCTGTAACTTTGGCCCTTGTTCAATTACATCATTTAAGCTAACCCCTTCATGGCGAGCCAACGCGTCAAATACAATACGAACTTTTGTTGACTCTCTATTCATACGTACTACAGGAAAATGTGGCATTAACCATTTTTCTTCATTTCTAACTTTTTTGTCAACTTTTTCAACATAATCTTTTTGCAGATACTTTTCTATTGTGTCATTGTACATCTCTTTCAGTATTGGATCCCTATCTAATCGTTTTTCAGTACTAACAAGACGTTTTATTGCCGTTTCATCATTGTTTATCAATTGTTTTTTATTGTCTTTCCATGGCAATGACACTTCATAATGATCACCCTGAAACCTAATAGCTGCTTCTGCTTTTTCCAAAATGTTTTTATCTTTAGGCGACATTTTGGTATTGGTTTCTAGACCTACATTTTCGACTTCCCAGAATTTCTGTAAAGTCTGGTCAATGTTTGTTTGGCGAGAATGGAATGAGAACAAAGTTGGTCGTTCTCTATTTACTGGTCCAACACAAGTCCAGCCTAATGGGGTTAAACGTGCCACAGGTTCTCCTGTCTGACCTTCTACATCCCCTAGGGATCTATGCAATTCTACATGATCTAACCCAATAAGTAAGTCTACCTGTGACCTTTTACCTAATGTTGGAAACCGAATACCTTGAAGATGTGTCCATTCCTGCGAAATTCTTCTCCAGTCTACAGGTTTCAGTCGTCCAGTGACATTTTTTGTTGTTTGAGCACTCATGTCTACTGAAAAAGACCTATTTTCACTTTTAATGATAAAGTCAACACAGGAAGTTTCAAATGTCTCAGTTTTTCCATTGATGACGTTAACATTTACTAAACACTTTTCCCCAGAGAGTCCCATTTCTGAAGCAACATCTTCATTTAGATAAGACTTTGTACTCCCGTCATCTAATAATGCATTTATTTTGAGTTCACGACCAGATTTTGATTTCAGTATCACTGGAATTGTCCTCAGAGCTATAAGAGGACCATTGTCTGATGTACTAAAGGATTCCGAAAAAGAATTCCCAATGAAATTGTGCTGCGGTTCAAATACTTCGGCTGATGCATTTAAGACAGATTTTTCCCTGTGTAACAGTCTATTATGTGTCTTTTCACATCCATTTATGTTGCATTTTCCTTGGAATCTACATTTTTTACCTATATGATTAGTCTTCAGGCATCTATAACACAACTTTGCTTCTTTAGCCTTTTTCCACCTGTCTTCAATATTCATTGCTTTAAAGTCTTGGCAATTCCAAACTCTATGACTATAACTACAAATGGGACAGTTTTGATCTTGACCATCCTTTCCAAACAAAGTTTTAGCATTGTTACCTTTTTGGTTCTCTGATGAAACTCCATATATTATCTCGCTTGCCCTCACAATGTATTCAGATTCCTCGTTTACCCACTGTCTCAATATGTCGACTGATTCTTCAAGCTTTTTCTCTGAAATTTGTCTATGATACCTTGTAAGCATTGTTTGAGGTAACTTTTTCAACAACCTGTGATACAAAGAGCCATTTTTTAAATCATCATGATGATTTGCTTCCTTCAAATTTATAACTGCAATGTCAAGTAAATCCGCAAATTTCTCAAGTTCTTTGGCGCTTTCATTTTTTATGGGCGTGAAATTTTCTAACTCATCTAGAAACCTATTAACAATTCTATTTTCTCCACCAAATTTCCTCTAATCCTTCTTTAGCAGCTTTATAAGCCTCAGAAGAATGGCCTAGACTTTCAATAGCATTTAACGCTGTACCACCCAAATATTTCCTTAACTGAAGCATTTTATATTATCACTCGAAGGTGCTTTGTCAACACAAGAATAGAATGCTGCTTTCCATGCAGGATACTTTGTCTTGTCTTCATAAAATACCGATATACTGACCCTTTTCAACTGTTTCCATAAATCACTACCCAACTGGGACTTAGATTTTCCAACTTCACTACTCACTGAAACTTTATCTGTGATTTTACCAGTTGATTCATGAAAACTGTCTACAATGTTCTCATATTGCTTCTCAGCAGACTCTATTTCTTTGACTGTTTGGATCATTTCATCTGTTCTATTAGTTTCTTTGTAGAAGTGGGACAGTTGGTGCAATGACTCTAATAAGTTGTCTAAATTTTCTTCTACTTTGCCCAACAATGTTCTACATATCTCCTTATTAATTTCATCATTGTCTAATTCGTCCAATAACTGATTTTTTGACCGAGTGAAGCTGGCCTTACAACGAGACTTTTTCCTTTTTAGTTCCATAATGGCACTTTCTTCCCTGTGCCTTGCGGCCTTTTCGTCCTCTTTCTCCTCTTTACTCATATTTAACAGTGAATTGGTTTGTTCTATAAATGTTCATGAACTTACTTGTTTCCTCATGAGTGTTGCAAACGTAAAAAGTCGTCTTTTTTCGTTGTCCGGCTTTCTCTTCTGTCCAAATATTTACGCCGGTTTTTACTTTCGATTTCAATGCAATGCGATTTACAGCTGCTTAGTTCTATTAACCTCGCTCTGCTACCAATTTGTGAAGTACTACAGGCTATCAGCATCTAATAAAACGATGTTAACTCTTCAAATCTCTTTAATCGACTGACGAAAGCAAATTTACACGTAGCATTTTTTACAACGAAAGAAAATCCCGTGCTAGTTGAGCTTACCGGTGCTAAACGTACTTTTTACTTTTTACAACTTTTCTGATCCAGTTTCATAAGAATCAGGCTGAAAATGTGGCCTTTGGACTGCACACAAGGTTTTTCTCAACCTTGGCCCATTGGCCTACTTTTTGACCAAATTGTTTTAGACACCATCAAGACAAACATTCTGACAAAGTTTGAAGAGTATTGGGCTGAAAAAGTGGCCTCTAGAGTGCAAACAAGGTTTTTCTCAGATTTGGCCCAGTGACCTACTTTTTAACCAGAAGTGACCCAATTTCAAATTTGTCCAAGATATCATCAATACAAACATTTTGACCAAGTTTGAAGAGTGTTAGGCTGAAAATGTGGCCTCTAGAGTGCACACAAGCTTTTTTCTAAGATTCAACCCTGTGAATTACTTTATGACCTGGCATGACCCAATTTCAAACTTGTCCAAGATATCATCAAGACAAACATTCTGACAAAGTTTGAAGAGTATCGGGCTGAAAAAGTGGCTGTTAGAGTTCACTCAAGCTTTTTCTAAAATTTAGCCCTGTGACCTACTTTTTGCCCCTACATGACCCATTTTCAAGATATCATCAAGACAAAATTCCATACCAAGTTTCAAGAGTACAGGGCTGAAAATATGGCCTAGAGTGCAAACAAGCTTTTTCTAAGATTTAGCCCTGTGACCTTCTGTTTGACCTGGCATGACCCAATTTTGGACTTGTCTGAGATACCATCAAGACAAACATTCTATCCAAGTTTAAAGAGTATCAGGCTGAAAATTTGGCCTTTAGTGTTCACACAAGCTTTTTTTTTTGAAGATTTGACCCTGTGAATTACTTTTTGTCCTGGCGTGACCCAATTAGAAATTTGTCTTGAGATATTATCAGGAAAATTATTCTGACCAAGTTTGAAGAGTATCGGGCTGAATGTGGGTCCTCTAGAGTGCACACAAGCGTTTTCTAAGGTTTGGCCCAGTGACCTACCTTTTGATCTATTATGACCCAATTTCCAACTGATCTTAGATTTCAAAGGACAACCTTTCTGACCTAGTTTCATAAGTATCAGGCTGAAAATAATGCCTCTAGACTTCACACAAGGTTTTTCTCGGCTTTGGCCCAGTGACCTACTTTTTGACCAAACATGACCATAATTCTAAATTGTTTAAGACACTATCAAGACCAACATTCTGACAAAGTTAAAAAAAGTGGCCTTTAGAGTGCAAACAAGGTTTTTCTCAGATTTGGCCCAGTGACCTACTTTTTAACCAGAAGTGACCCAATTTCAAATTTGTCCAAAATATCAATACAAACATTTTGACCAAGTTTGAAGAGTGTTAGGCTGAAAATGTGGCCTCTAGAGTGCACACAAGGTATTTTCTAAGATTTGACCCTGTGAATTACTTTTTGACCTGGTTTTGCCCAATTTTAAACTCGAGGGCGCACGCATGCTTTTTCTAAGACTTAGCCCTGTGACCTACTGTTTGACCTGGCGTGACCCACTGTTTGACCTGGCGTGACCCAATTTTGGAACTTTCTGAGATATTATCAAGACAAGCATTTTGTCCAAGTTTAAAGAGTTATCAGGCTGAAAATGTGGCCTCTAGTGTTCACACAAGCTTTTTGTAAGATTTGACCCTGTGAATTACTTTTTAACCTATTATGACCCAATTTGAACTTGTCCAAGATATCATCAGGACAAGATTTTTCTGAGATTTACCTGTGACCTACTTTTTGACCTGGGGTGACCCAATTTTGAACTTGTCAAAAATATTATCAACACAAACAGTCTGACCTAGGTGGAAGTGTATAGGGCTGAAAGTGGGTCCTCTAGAATGCGCACAAGCTTTTTCTACGATTTGCCCCAGTGACCTACTTTCGATCTGTTATGACCCAATTTCAAACTGATCTGAGATTTTCAAAAGGACAACCTTTCTGACCTAGTTTCATGAGTATCAGGCTGAAAATATGACCTAGACAAGGTTTTTCTCAGCTTTGGCCCAGTGACCTACTTTTTGACCAAACATGACCCAAATTGTAAATTCTTTTAGATGTTATCAAGACAAACATTCTGATTAGGTTTAATGAATATCAGGCTGAAAATATGGCCCCTAGAGTGCAAGCAAGGTTTTTCTCAGATTTGGCCCAGTGACCAGTCTATCAACCGGTCTAGGACAAGAGCAAGACAAATAGTCTGACCTAGTTTCATGAGTATCAGGCTTAAAACGTGGCCTCTAGTCTACACACAAGGTTTTTGTAAAGTTTAGCACAGAGACCTATTGTTTGAACAGACATGACTCAATTTTAAAATTGTCTTAGATATCAAGACAAACATTCTGCAAACATTTAAAGAATATCAGGCTGAAAATGTAGTCTTAAGAGTGCAAACAAGGTTTTTCTCAGATTTGATCAAGTGACCTAATTTTTGACCTGACATAACCCAATTTCAAACTTGTCTGAGATCTTTAAGACAAACATTCTGACCAGGTTTCAATAGTATCTGGCTGAAAATGTGGCCTCTAGAGTGCACACAAGCTTTTTTCTAAGATTTAGCCCTGTGACATACTTTTTGACCCAGTGTGTCCCAATTTGGAATCGGAGATATCATCAAGACAAACATTCTGACCAATTTTCAAGAGCATTGGGCCAAAAATGTGGCCTCTAGAGTGCACAGAAGCTTTTTCTAAGATTTAACCTGTGACCTATTTATTTACCCAACATGAATAAATTCTAAATTGTTTAAGACACTATCAAGACAAACATTCTGACAAAGTTTGAAGAGTATCGGCCTGAAAAAGTGGCCTCTAGAGTGCAAACAAGGTTTTTCTCAGATTTGGCCCAGTGACCTACTTTTTAACCAGAAGTGACCCAATTTCAAATTTGTCCAAGATACCATCAATACAAACATTTTGACCAAGTTTGAAGAGTGTTTGGCTGAAAATGTGGCCTCTAGAGTGCACACAAGCTTTTTTCTAAGATCTGACCCTGTGAATTACTTTTTGATCTGGCATGACCCAATTTCAAACTTGTCCAAGATATCATCAAGACAAACATTCTGACAAAGTTTGAAGAGTATCGGGCTGAAAAAGTGGCTGTTAGAGTTCACACAAGCTTTTTCTAAAATTTAGGCCTGTGACCTACTTTTTGACCTGATGCGACCCAATTTCGGCCTTGTCCCAGATATCAAGACAAACATTCTGACCAAGTTTCATGAGTGACAGAAAATAAGGCCTGTAGAGTGCACACAGGTCAAATGTTGATGCCTTGACAACGCACGACGGACACAGCATGATCACAAAGGCTCACCTTGTGCACTTTTTGCTCAGTTGAGCTAACAAAAAATGACATATTTCAGTTTTGTGTATGCATGTGTTTTGTAAGTGGTGTTTACATACCAGTGGATTTGTATCCCACGTGAAATGGGTAAGCACTGATCAATTTGTATCTAGCATGAAATGGGTTAAAGTTGTGTACTTGCAGATATTTTATTCCTGTTTTAAACCAAAGGCATCCAGCTGAAAAAGTATTGATTATGTACACATTTCTTCTGATGATGTACATCCACATGTTGATTCTGTTTTTCGACACTGTCAGATATTCTTATTTTCTAATTGTATTTTTTTCTGACATAAATTCAATGTATTCTTGTTATCATTTTTTATAATGTTAAATAATTGTTCCATGAATGTGCAATTTAGGTACCAGCATAAGAAAAATAAAATAATTTTCCAAGAGTGCATGCATTTCTGGAAATTGAATTAGTCAGCCTTTTCAGAGTTCATTCCTATTCATTTCAATTCTAAACCAACCTTGGGCCCATCAGGCACAATTGATAGCAAAAGTGCAATTTCCCGAATTAGGGTCCTTTTTGTCTGTTTTTGCTTTTCCCACTCCATAAGAATAAGACAGTGGATTCCACTTAATCACAACCCTGTTTATCTGGATTTTCAAGTATTAGCAAGAATTAATCGGCACAGATTCTTTTTCTATTTTGACAACGTAAATTTCAACGCTTAATCAGGATCCCGTAAATTGAAAATTTTGGTTTTTTGCAACAAAAATTTTGCAAAAGATTAAGAATTCTAGTGTTTATTAGCAATTCTGTAGCATAAGACAAAGAAAAATTGTAATCTGTCCACAAAAAAAAAAAAAAAAAATTAAGTCGTCATTTCTAAAGAATTCACAACAAGAAGGCCATTGGCCTAAAAGGACTCACCTGAGTAAAGTCATCTTTGGTTAATAAAACTGAAGAGATCCTGGTTTTAATGATGTAAAATGCATGTGTGTAAATAACCAACTTTCTGACCATCTTGACCAACTTTTGAACTTGTAAGATATATCATCAAGACAATTATTCTGACCAAGTTTGAAGAGTATCGGGCTGAAAATGTAGCCTCAAGACTGCACACAAACTTTTTCCAAGATTTGACCCAGTGACCCACTTTTTAATCTGTTGTGACCCAATTCCAAACCAATCTGAGATTTCAAAAGGACAACTGTGAAGTACTACAGGCTATCAGCATCTAATGAAACGATGTTAACTCTTCAAATCTCTTTAATGGACTGATGAATGCAAATTTACTCGTAGCATTTTTTACAACGGAAGAAAATCCAGTGGTAGTTGAGCTTACCGGTGCTAAACGTACTTTTTACTTTGCCATGAAATTTACTTGTACTAAATAACCCTTTAGAACACACTCCCCTCCTTAATAAGACATAGTCTTATTAAACCTTCAACAAGACATGCCTTACTAAGCTATTCTACACTTGGAATACATATAAATGAAATTGTACTTTAACTAACCAATTAAATAAACCCTCTATACACTACAAATTCAACATAGAACCTGTATATCTATGTTAAATTTGTTAGTAATTCTATATCCCAATGTAATTGTATAACTTTTTTTTTTTTAAACAACAATTTCTTCCTACATTTAACCAATTATTGATTACTTTATACAGACTTTTTTTTACTTTATAGTCAGTATGGACTATGATCAGATTGAAAATGTGCAGAATGATCTTAGACTAAGACTGTCCATTAAAAAATTGACTAACTACTGTCAAAACTATCAAAACTTGTTTTGCTTGGTTCTATCTCTATATATGGAAAAGTCCATTTATTCTACTCAGTCACGTTTGACTAATTATCTATAAATGTACTTTTACATAATATAAGCACGAGACTTTTTTTTTTTTTGCTCGATTCTTGTAATACGGCATATCATTTTTAGTGACACTATCCTTGGTACACTAAATATGATTCTATGCCATCTTACATTTGCTGACTATAAAACCAAACTTCAGATTTCGAGACTGAACACTACCAACTGTATCAAATTATACAATACAATATTGAATGACAATACAAAATTAATTCTGTTATACTGTATGTACTATTCACTATTCAGGTGAAACTTTCCAATTTACAGAATTACCTTGATTCTTGAAAATTTAGAAAGTGTCATTGGAAATTAGTTTCCATAATGAAATTAAATCTTTCATGGACTCTTCTTTAAAGCTATACTATGTGCAACAATTCTTATCCAATGCATATAAAATGTGAAATGCTACTTTTCACACACTGTTTTACTATTTATCTTAAGAGTTTTTTTTTTACAAAACTACAAAACAGACAATTGGTACAATAGACATCATCTTCTTTCTTCTATCGATAATCTGTCAATTGTCTTGCGATTGTCAATACTCTATATATAGTCAACCTGTGTTATGATGCCACCTTTGTAGAGTAGCCAACTTGTATTTTCTAACAGTATATTTCTAATACTTTTTACTACTGTAATGATCTTTTCATTATGTATTTCTATATGGAATTGAATTCAAGTTAAATGGACTATACTTTGAAATGCAACTGGATCGGGGATTATTGTGCCCCTTAAACACAGAACCAAAATGCATCACTAATTACTGACTCTCTGCTTAACACTGTAATGGACAGAGTCTTGTAATAGGTCTCTCAATCTCTTTTCCGTTAGCTCTCACCAATGCTGATCGAATGAGACCATCATTTCCTTGGAAAACCTGTACGATTTGTCCTAATGGCCACTGATCTCATGGAGAGTCTGATGAGACGATCAAAACAATGTTACCCACCTTGAAATTTTGTTGTTCAACGAACCATTTTTTACGCGACCCTATGCTTGGAAGCCATTCCTTTAACCAACGCTGCCAAAAGTGTCTCATAAGTTCCTGTACACGTCTCCATCTATTCTGTGGTTTAAAAGATGTACTATCTACTGACTGAGGAGCAAATTCGCCACCACACTGTCCGAATAGAAAATGATTAGGAGTGATTGGTGTACAATCTGCTGGATTAGAGGTTTGATAAGTCAGGTCTTGAGTTGATTAATGATTTGGCTCCAGTAAAGGCAGTTACTAATTCTTCATCCGTTAGATCCGCAGTATTCAAAATTTTGTAAATGGCTGTCTTAGCGGATTTGATCATAATTCCATGGACTCCACCCCAATGAGGAGCCATTGGTGGGTTGAACTGCCATTCTATACCTTTGTTTGCACTTACTCTTGTAATTTCATGCTGATCTAGGGCTTCCACTAATTCCTTTAATTCCTTATTTGCTCCAACAAAATTTGTTCCATTATCACTGACCACCTTTTCTGGACGTCCCCTTCTGCTAACCATACGGAAGAAAGCATTCATAAATGAACTTGTGTCTAGGCTATAGGCCATTTCTAAATGTACTGCCCTGGTCTCCAAACATGTAAACAGACGGAGATACCTTTTATGACGACTTTTACCCCTACCATACTTTGTATAAAATGGACCACCATAATCAACTGCAATGTTAGTGAATGCTTTCATTGAAAATGCCAATCTATGGGTAGGTAATGGTGCCATTAAATGAGTTTTAGGTTTAGCTTTTCTTCTTCTACACTCACAACAATCTTTTTCAATTTCTCGTATGGCTTCTCTTGCATGAATTATCCAATATTTTACTGACAAACTAGATAAAACATGGTTTGTTCCTGCATGATTACAATTTTCATGGGCCTTTTTCACTATAAGTTTTGTTATACATGAATGCCTTGGTAGGATTATTGGGTGTTTACTGTCAAAAGGCAAAAAGTCAGGATATTGTAATCTAGAATTACATCTGAGAATGCCTTGTGTATCAATTACTGCTATTTTTCTGTACAGACTTTCCCTTAACGATGTCCTGATATTCAATGAATTGCTTTTGAGTGTCTCTGATAAGTTTTTCTTCACTTTCTTTCAATTCATAACATTTCAATTCACCTGTTTCTCTGAATTCTTTACTAGTACTACAGTTCTGAATGAATCTGAGAACCCATGCCATTATATTTCTCAACCTATCCCAGTTTGAAAATCTAGATGGGTCTAACCTCCAGTCTTCCAAATTGTCGTCATTATTTTCTTTTGAACAAATAAAAGTGTCATTTACTTCAAGTCTTTCCGATTCTGATTTTCTTACTTCCTGTTTATCAATTGGCTTCTTTTGTATAACAGTTTGCGGCCAACTAGATTTGTGACTTTTGAGGAACTCTGGACCTTCCCACCAAAAGTTATCACTGATTAACTGACTTGCCTTTACACCACGTGATACCAAATCTGCAGGATTGTCTTTTCCAGGTACATGGCGCCACTGACTAGGATTGGTGCTTCTGTGTATTTCTGCTAGTCTGTTTGCTATAAAAGGCTTGAATACACGAATTTGATTGTTTAACCCTTTACCACACAATGACACCTTTTAACGACCCTGAAGAAGGGGCCTTTTGAAAACAATGTGGGAAAAGGAGAAAATGCTGGTAACCAGCATTTTCTCCTTTTCCCACAAAGTTTTCTACCCTATCAAAGAAAAGTTGCGTCATTTGAGCCACTATGAAATTGTCGTCTGCAAATGCTTTCAGTTTGGATAGGTCTTAAATTTTGCCGTGTGGTAAAGGGTTAACCAGTACACTACATCCATACTATCTGTCCAAAATGTGGTCTGATCAATATTCATTTCTAAAGCCAGAGCTGGAGATAAGCTGAGGTGTTAATACTTAAATCAAAACCAGTTTTTCACCTCAATTCTTAAATTGTAAAACCCAATGCTTAATTTTCTAAAACTTAAAATTGTATGCAGCAGTTGTTTCATACAATTGAATTTGTTATATTACTTAAAAGATTTCCATTACTTTGATGGAAATCTGGTAAGTAATATCCTCATAAATTTACCCCCACCTTACAACAATTTGAATTGAATCAGCTGTCTTAAAGTGTGACTTGTACATGTAACATATTTGCCCAACACATACACAACAAAAATGGACTGACTATCTGCTTCATGTTTTAATTCAAACTTTGATCTGTTTAAGGTTAATATTTCAAACTTAGTAAACAGAGCCTTACTTTATGGCAAAGACATTGAAATATGCAGGTTGATGAACTGTTGTAATTGCCACTTGTTTAACTTTCCTCTAACTAGAATCACTGTTTGTGGCAAACAATATGACTACTTTTATCTTAAAACTGTTAATTAAAATTCAGTTTATGATCTTCTTACAACATAATTACATGTACTTTTTTGTAACTGGTTCATATGCACCAATTTCAACAGTGAATAAACTAAAGACAAACTGGATTGCCAAGTCTGCAAAATATTTTAAACAAAATTCCTGGTTATTCTTCTGTCCACAAAAAAATGGTCTACCTGCACCAAAAGTCTTAATATAAAAAAAATCAAATGTTTTCAAGAGATCAGCAAGTGACCTTTGAACTGCATGGATCAGATTTGTCCCTGGGTTTGAATGGCTGACAAAGTCTCCCACCTTTCCTTTTCTTCTTGGTTAGCCACAGTCTGATAGCTTTATGGGGGTTGTAATCAGACACAGACACATTGCTTAACTGCATGTGCAATAGATTATTCAAATTTTGTGTTGTCAGGGAACATCTGGATTTGGTCTTGATCCGGTTTTGAGCACTAAAACTCCTTTCACATTCTACACTAGTTACAGAAAAGCAAAGAGCTATGGTACACAATTTTTTAAGTTCTGGAATCATATCACCATGAAGCTGCATCACCCTAGCACAAAGACTTTGGGTATTTAAGTTTTTGTATGACCCTGATATCATTCCTTTCAGAACAGGCCATTCTTGCTTCATTTTTTCTTTATCTATGAGTTGATTCACTGTTCTTGTTTCTTCTCTTGCATCATAGATATTCCCATGGACAATCTTTACTTCCTTTTCACTATAAAATGTCCCCAATGCCTCCAAGGCTGAAGTGATGTCATCATTACAAGATGTATTTACCACTGATGGCTCTAATAACAAAATCTCTAAAGATCTCACTGTCTTCACTTCTAAATCTATGCCTGATATTCTTCTTTAAATTGAAAATGTATTCTTTCTTCAAACCCAAAAGTTCAGACTCAATTCTATCAGAATATTTGGTAAGCTTTTCCCCATTGATGTAAGCACTTGTGCCATCTTCCTCTGCTCTAATTTCTATTTGATCCCTCATTTTACATTCTGACTGACCAAACTGATTTTCTAAAAATTCCAATTTTGATACTGTTCCCTCCATCAATAGCCTTATTTCACTAAATAAGAGATTCCTTTTTTGTAGTTGTTTAGATAGGACTCCAAGCACATCATGAACATCCAGAATAAAAGCTGTAAGTAACACAGTTTTGTACTGTGAGTAATACTTCAGAAGACCTTGAGCTGTAGACATATTTTCATCAGCAAGACAAGAAAGTGTTGCCAACAAAGAACTATAACAACAATAAACAGCTTCAACAGCATTTCTTAGGCTTAACCATCTGATATTATTTGGTTCCTTGATTGTCAATTCTGGTTCTTCAAACAACTGTTGTATTGACTTGAGTTTTGCAGTACGGTTAGCAGATCCACTCATAAAAAAATATAATGAGTTGAAATTATCTTTTAACTTCTTCAGAATGTCAATCTTTTTAATTGAATCAACAATTGCCAGATTAAGTCTGTGTGCAATACAGTGTGACTGCACTAAAAAGGGTGAGTATTTTGATTTTAACTGTACACCGACGCCAGTTTTCTTGCCCATCATTGTGGCAGCACCATCAGTCGCAAGAGAATCAATTTTGGTTGGATCTAGACCATGATCATGCAGACAAGTAACAAGTGCCTGTACTATAGTATGGGCTTTCCCATCTGCTACTGACATATTTCCAAGAAATTTTGTAATAGCTTCCCCATTTTTCACAAAGCGAACACAAACTGACAAATGTTTTTGAACTGACAAGTCTGTACTTTCATCTATCATTACAGCAAAATATTCTGATTCCATAATTTCTTCCACTAAAGATCTCTCAAACATGGTAGTGATGCACTCTTGTATTTCACTTACAGTTCCATGACTTAAGTTCATGTACTTTATATTTGCACCATTAAGTTTTTGCAACTCAAGTAAACAATTCACTTTGTTAGAAGGAATTTCTTCCTTTGCTGCATGGTAAATTGTGCGAAATAGTTTTACATCATCAACTGTTACATGAACAGAACCAAATTCTTCATCTGCAGTCAATGTTTCACAAGCTGGAGTGATAACGTTGCATTGTTCCTGGCATAGTTTTATCATACCTGTCTCTGCCTGTTTGTGCAGATCAGAGTTTGCATGCCTTTCTACACTGTTTTTTTGAATAGTAACTGACCCTTCATTGGCCCATATGCTTTTAGTTTTTTTAACAGTACATGTTTTACACACTAGCCTTATTTCTTTGCCATCCTTTTTCACAACCAGCCAGGGGTATTTACTAGACCATGACTCTAACGTTTTTTCAGAAACGATCAACTCAGGGGCTGCATTCCTTACGGAAATTTCAATTGACAAATTTATCAAATCATCTACGATACTTCGGACCATCTTTTCGGGACTTTCCTGCCTTTGGAAAAAATTAAGGAGAGACATCTTGGGCTCGTCAACACTCTTAAAACGACCCGGTTTGTTGCAAGACATTTCGTTTCTAATTTATAGATCTAAATACGAGAAATACGAGCGACTGACGAACGATTACTTAAAAAACGCTTGAATAGCGTTCAATTGATACCGACTGCTTGGTTCCAGATTTTTCAGTGCCGAATAAATTCCGTGAAATACAGCGTCACTTTGTTGTCTACTTTCGGGAACCAGTCAAACAACTTTCCGGGGGAAATGAAAAACTGGGTAAAACCGGTACAGATAGAAAAATAAAAACTGGAATTTACTATCAATGCGTTATCGGCGATTCCCAATGCGTTTTTTCACGCACAAAATTTAATTCTAATGCGTTTTTAAACAAAACCAATGCGTTTTTACGCTAAAAACATGCTTATCTCGAGCTCTGTAAAGCATTTATAACTGTTTGTGTTAATTCTAAACTCATTAATGCAGCCATAAGCTCTAACCATGGAACAGTAACTGGTAATGATAAGGGTGCTACTTTACTTTTAGCTGCTATTAGCCTTACTGAAATTTCATCATTTGAATGCTCACTTCTTGCATATACTACTGCCCCATAAGCCCTATTTGAAGCATCACTGAATGAATGAATTGTCATTTGCTGACATTCCTTTTCACCTGTCAAACACCTTGGAATTTTTATTTCACTTACTTTTGGCAGTTCATCAAACCATACTGAAATTTTCTTTCTTGTCTCTGTCTCAATAGGCTCATCCCAATCTGTCTTAGAGATCCATACATCCTGCATAAGAATCTTAGCTGTAATAATGTAAGGAGCCAAAAATCCAAGTGGATCAAACAATGTAGCTATTTTCTTTAAATAGTCTCTTTTGGTAATATCATTATCAGCACTCAAAGGATTGTAATCAAACTTGAACATGTCATTTTCAGCTTCCCACAATACTCCTAATGTCTTTATTCTTGGAAGCTCTTCTTTAGTCAAATCTACTTTTTGTGCTCTATTCTCAACTGGTATGTATTCTAATACTGTCTTAGAGTTTGATATCCATTTTTGAGGGAACATTCCAGCTTTTGCCCAAATACTATTCAATTCTTTATACAGTTCTATTCCCTTTTTCTCATTTTCAACAAAGTCCATACTGTCATCGATATATGTAGACAAAAGTACTGTCTCGGCTGCAAGCGGATACTCATTCTGATATAGCTTTGCATTGTGTCTAGATACTAACTGTGCTAAAAATGGAGATGCAGACACCCCAAACACCAATCTCTTAAATTCATACTCATCAGGATCTTCATTTGTCGATGAACGCCACAGAAACCTATGAAATTTCCTATCTTGTGGTACTATCCCGACTCTCAAGTACATTTCCTGAATGTCACAGGCTATCGCAATCTTGTATTTTTCTGAATCTCATAAGAACGTCAAATAAGCTATTCTGTAACTTTGGCCCTTGTTCAATTACATCATTTAAGCTAACCCCTTCATGGCGAGCCAACGCGTCAAATACAATACGAACTTTTGTTGACTCTCTATTCATATGTACTACAGGAAAATGTGGCATTAACCATTTTTCTTCATTTCTAACTTTTTTGTCAACTTTTTCAACATAATCTTTTTGCAGATACTTTTCTATTGTGTCATTGTACATCTCTTTCAGTACTGGATCCCTATCTAATCGTTTTTCAGTACTAACAAGACGTTTTATTGCCGTTTCATCATTGTTTATCAATTGTTTTTAATTGTCTTTCCATGGCAATGAAACTTCATAATGATCACCCTGAAACCTAATAGCTGCTTCTGCTTTTTTCAAAATGTTTTTATCTTTAGGCGACATTTTGGTATTGGTTTCTAGACCTACATTTTCGACTCCCCAGAATTTCTGTAAAGTCTGGTCAATGTTTGTTTTGCGAGAATGGAATGAGAACAAAGTTGGTCGTTCTCTATTTACTGGTCCAACACAAGTCCAGCCTAATGGGGTTAAACGTGCCACAGGTTCTCCTGTCTGACCTTCTACATCCCCTAGGGATCTATGCAATTCTACATGATCTAACCCAATAAGTAAGTCTACCTTTGACCTTTTACCTAATGTTGGAAACCGAATACCTTGAAGATGTGTCCATTCCTGCGAAATTCTTCTCCAGTCTACAGGTTTCAGTCGTCCAGTGACATTTTTTGTTGTTTGAGCACTGATGTCTATTGAAAAAGACCTATTTTCACTTTTAATGATAAAGTCAACACAGGAAGTTTCAAATGTCTCAGTTTTTCCATTGATGACATTAACATTTACTAAACACTTTTCCCCAGAGAGTCCCATTTCTGAAGCAACATCTTCATTTAGATAAGACTTTGTACTCCCGTCATCTAATAATGCATTTATTTTGAGTTCACGACCAGATTTTGATTTCAGTATCACTGGAATTGTCCTCAGAGCTATAAGAGGACCATTGTCTGATGTACTAAAGGATTCCGAAAAAGAATTCCCATTGAAATTGTGCTGCGGTTCAAATACTTCGGCACCCCCAGCTGGGCGGGGGGATAGAAATAGCTCAGCTGTCGCACTACAGCAGGGGTAAGACCCCCCCACTGTGCCTGCCTGTTTGCCGTGGGCTGCAACTCGTGTCGTTCGATGACGGGATCCTGGTGGTTGAGTGGATTCAGAGTATGGCCCTTTGATAGCTCTGTTTTTGCAACACACCACTTTGGCCTTGAACTGAACTAAACGAGGGGTCAGGAAGGCCCGTCCTGATCAATCGGCTGGTCATGCCGAGCCCTAGGGTGTTTCTCTGACTTTGTTTTCCTAAACCCGTACATACACAAATACATAGTAAAAGTCATTTCTCTTCTCTATCATCAGTTGCAGTATGTCAAAACCCTAGAAGGCGGTGGCTCATGGGCTAATCGGGTGAAAGAATGGTGTTTGGTTGACACTTGTAAATGCCCAAAGACAGTCTATGCTTGGTGCGACATTCTGCGGGCCTACATTTGTCCAGTCTAGCCCTTTCACTTCGAGTATATCACCGATGTATCCTTGTCATGATCTGAGTTGGGTTTCCCCAGATCATGTCCCCTTGTTGGGCTCCGGGGCGGGTGGGGAACATCGGTGATGAACCCTATTAAACAAACATGGCAACACAAAAGAAAGCCAAGCGTGTTCTTTCTGACTCTGATTCAGAGTCAGAAGTATCATTCAACACAAACACAACATTTGCTCGTTTTATTGTAATAGAAGCAGTTGACCCATCAAAACCCATCTCAAAACTTTCTCCGTTTGTAATAGAGAAGACAGTCTCTTCCATTTTGGGCACACCAAAATCTGTCAAAAAACTGAAAAATGACACTCTGCTTATTGAATGTCATTCTCAACAGCAGGCCAAAAATCTCCTGGGACATAAAAGATTTTACAATTTGGACGTAAAAGTGTACCCACATAAAACTCTTAACACCAGCAAAGGAGTCATCAGGTGTAAGGAGCTATCCTACTGTGACTCGGTGGAAGAGATTAAAAGTAACCTCAAATCTCAGGCTGTGTCTGAGGTCAAACGCATCTCTGTTTTCAGAAATGGTATGCGTAGAGATACAAATACCTATATCCTTACCTTTTGTACTCCGATTCTTCCTGCTTCTATCAAAATAGGATTTCAATCTGTGAAGGTCGATGTGTATGTGCCTAACCCTCTGCGCTGTTATAAATGCCAGAGGTATGGCCATCACGAAAGTAATTGCAAAAGCACACCTGTGTGTCCAAAATGTGCTTTTGAGGGCTCTGATCATGACCCTAATACTTGCAATAACCCTGTGCTCTGTGTTAATTGCAAGTGCCATCATCCAGTCTTTTCTAAAGACTGTTCAGTCTGGAAGGATGAAAAAGAAATCCTATCTATCAAATATAAAGAAAATATTACTTTTGTGGAAGCACGGAAGATAGTTGAAAAGCGCAGAAATGACCAAACATTGTTGAATTGTTCAACATCCTATGCAAAAGTGTCATCTGCAACATCTGGAAAGGAACATTGCTCTACTTGTGAACTCTTGGCAAAGAAACTTCTTGAAAAGTTTCCAGAAATGGCCAATGAGTTGAAGAGCTTGGTCCCTGACATTCAACCTTCCGAACCTCCAAAGCCTCCTAAACAGACACAACCTACATCCAAACCCACCACTCCATCCACTGCCCTAAAAACACCATCTACCTCTTCTCAAAGTATTTCTTCAAAAACAACTTCAAAGCCATCTACCTCTTTGCAAAATATCTCCTCACAAAAAGCTTCAAAGCCATCTCCCCCTTCACAACAACCTCCAAAGAAATCCCAACCTCAACCTTCACAGTCTACCACTAAATCTAACGTCCCATCTAAAGATAACAAATCTAATCATGCACCCCGATCTCCTAAAAGGTCTTCTTCCAAATCTAGACCACAACCCAGAGATACCCAAGGATCTTGTGAAATCACTGTCAAAGTAAATGATCCTGTCCCTACCTCCAATAGATTTTCGGAGCTAGAGGACATGGATGCAGATGCTGAAAATCTGGAAGGTGAGGCTTCAGATTCAGAAGCCTCTATTTGGTCCATTTCCAAAGATCCTTGGAACAAGGATGCTGACACTTGGCACTCGTCCAAACCCGAGACAACTGTTATGAAATCTTAACCAACCTATTTTAAAATGCATTGGTTTACGGCCTATTTTTGTACTTTAGCTTTTATACTTTCCTCATGCACTATGGATACCATAATCCAGTGGAATTGTCGAGGTCTGAAGTCAAACTTTGACGAACTTTCCCTTTTAATCAATGATCACAAACCAGTTGCTGTTTGTCTGCAAGAAACCTTCCTTAAACGGGAGGATGATATCACTATCAAATATCATTCCATTTACAATAAGATTTTTACCGAAGGCGAAAAAGCCAGAGGTGGTGTTTCTATTATTGTTAACAACAATATTCCTCATAAAGTTATCTCTCTTAATACAAACTTGCAAGCTGTTGCCATCAGGTTATCTTTACACAGTGCTGTTACACTGTGTTCTTTATATCTCCCCCCGAGCACACCTATCAATGAGACCAATCTGAATGATCTCATTTCCCAATTGCCATCCCCCTATATTCTTGCTGGGGACTTTAATGGTCACAATGTTATGTGGGGTTGCGATGACACTAACCAGAGAGGTTTACAGTTGGAGAGTTTCATTTCAAACAACTCTTTGTCTTTCATGAATGATAACAAGTCCAAAACCTACTTTCATCCAGCAACTGGATCTTATTCTTCCATTGATTTAACCTTATGCAGCCCAGTCTTACTTCCCAATTTCACCTGGAAAGTGACTGAGGATTTGTGTGGAAGTGATCACTTCCCCATTATCTTTTCATCTACACAACCATCCAGCAGTGTACGACCGCAGAAATGGAAGCTTTCCAAAGCCAATTGGAACAGATTTGAAACCCTCTGTGAACAGACCATTACACATGACAAATTTGGAGATTGCGATGATCCTGCAAAACTTTTTACTTCACTATTAATTGATGCAGCTAAACAGTCCGTCCCTCAGACCTCGACAAATCCAAAACATCCTGACAAGCCTTGGTACAATGATGATTGTAAACAGGCTGTCAGAGACAGAAAACAAGCCCTTAGAAAGTTTAACCTCAGGCCTACCAAAGAAAATCATAACCTATTCCGTATTTCCAGGGCAAAGGCCCGTCGTACCATTAGAGAAAGTAAGCGCAAGGCTTGGAGACAATATGTCTCTAAATTAAACAGTAGAACTACTGCTAAAAAAACCTGGGACATGATCAGAAAGATCAATGGCAAAGGCCAGCCCCCTCTTAGTCACCTTGAAGTTAACAATACTTCGTTGGAATTGCCCCAGGATATAGCTGATGCTCTTGCCGACAACTTTTGCAAAAAGTCTTCCTCTGCAAACTATTCTGAAAAGTTTCAGAGGAATAAAGCCAGAGAAGAAAAGAAAAAACTTAATTTCAATTCTTCTAATTCAGAGCATTATAATAAACTCTTCACCTTTAAAGAATTAAAATCTGCTCTGAATAAAGCTCACGATTCTTCTCCTGGCCCAGATAAAGTTCATTACCAGTTTTTAAAACACTTACCTTTTACTTCTCTCTCAGTTTTACTTGATATTTTCAATGATATCTGGCAGTCAGGTGTTTTTCCTTCATCCTGGCGGGAAGCATTAGTCATTCCTATCCCAAAACCTGGCAAGGATACTAGTGACCCGGCTAACTATCGGCCAATAGCTCTTACTAGTTGTCTCTGCAAGACCTTAGAACGTATGGTCAACGACAGGCTTGTTTGGTTTTTAGAGAAAAACAACCTCATCGTTGATGTACAGAGTGGATTTCGACGCCAACGTGGCACCATAGATCATCTTGTCCGCTTTGAAACCTTTGTCAGAGAAGCCTTTATTAATAGACAGCATGTAGTATCTGTCTTTTTCGACCTTGAAAGTGCTTACGATACGACTTGGAAATACGGAATTCTTAAAGACTTGCATGACTTTGGTCTTCGAGGCCGTCTTCCTCTTTTTATTTCAGCCTTCTTGGATGAACGTCTTTTCCGCGTCCGAGTTGGTAATACTGTCTCGGGAGCCCGTGAACAGGAGATGGGTGTACCCCAAGGATGTATTCTCTCTGTTACACTTTTCAGTGTGAAAATAAACAGTATAGTTAAAGCTATCTGTCCTGGTGTAGACTGTTCCCTTTATGTTGATGACTTCGTTATATGCTTCAGATCTCGAAATATGAATATTATTGAGAGACAACTTCAACAGTGTCTCAACAAGCTCCAAACGTGGTCTGATGAAAATGGCTTCAAATTCTCAAAGTCCAAAACTAAGTGCATGCACCTCTGTAATCTACGAGGTGTTCATCCAGACCCTGAACTGTATTTGGACAAAACTAAAATTAAAGTCGTTTCTGAGTTTAAATTTCTTGGAGTCATCTTTGACAGAAAGCTTTCCTTCCTTCCTCACATCACTGCACTTAAAAAGAAGTGCAAGAAGGCTCTTAATCTTCTTAAGGTTGTGGCCCATTCTGAATGGGGAGCAGACCGTAAAGTCCTCTTGCGGCTTTATCGGTCTTTAGTTCGCTCCAAATTAGACTATGGATCTATTGTATATGGATCTGCCCGTAAATCTTACCTGAAAATTCTCGATTCTATACACCACGAAGGTCTTCGTCTTGTACTTGGAGCTTTCAGAACTTCTCCCGTCAATAGTCTCTATGTTGAGGCTAATGAACCTTCTCTTTCTTACAGGAGGGAAAAACTCTCGCTTCAATATCTTTTAAAGCTGAAGTCCAATCGTTTTAATCCAACTCATAACATTGTTTTTAAACCTCAATATAAACATCTTTTTGAAAGGAAACCAAATGATATTCCTCCATTTGGTATCCGCATGGAGCCCATTGTAGATAACCTTGGCATAGACACTGAGTCTATTGCCGACTATAAAATCTCTGAAATCCCTCCATGGACACTAAATAGTGCAGAATTCAGATTTGACCTTGCATCTGACAAAAAGTCTGTCACGGATAGAACTGTGTTTCATGCTAGATACAACGAGATAAAGGAGCATTATTTTTCCTTCAAACCAATCTATACAGATGGATCCAAAGAAGGAAATTCTGTAGCAGCTGCCGCTGTTTATGGAAAAAGGAGCTTAAAGTGCCGCCTTCCAAACAACTCCTCTATTTTCTCTGCTGAAATTAAAGCAATTGATCTTGCCCTTAATCTAGCTGAAAGTTCTAATTCCAACCGTTTCATTATCTTTTCGGACTCTTTATCAACATTACAAGCCCTTTCAAATCAACGCCTTGAGAATCCCTTAATCTGTAGTTTACTCGAAAGGATCTCACAAATTTCTTCTTTGAATAGATTGGTGTTCTGCTGGCTTCCAAGTCATGTAGGCATCAAAGGCAATGAAAATGCCGATAGGTCTGCCAAATCTGCACTTAACCTTCCCATTTCAGATTTTAAAGTTCCACACACTGATTTTAAATCCTCTGTTTTAACACATATCCAATCTTCTTGGCAATCCCAGTGGGATGCTGATGTTTTCAATAAACTGCATTCAGTTAAACCATCCCTTGGTGAATGGTACCCCGTTTACAGGTCTGTTCGTCGAGAAGAAGTGATAATTGCACGACTTCGAATTGGCCATTCACGCATCACACATTCCTGGCTCTTGACCAGAGACGATGCCCCTGAATGTATTCCATGCAATACATCTTTTTCTATAAAACATATCCTACTAGATTGCATTGACTTTCAGCCAGTTCGTTCAAAATATTTCAACGTCGATAGTTTAAAGAATCTTTTTGATTCTGTCAGCGTTGAATCTATTATCGCTTTGATAAAAGAGATTGGCATTTACAATAAACTGTGATATTTACTGTTGAGTCTCTTACCCATCTTTTTACATTCTTTATACGCCTTTATATTAGATATCTTGTCAGCTGATTCATAGTCTTACCTTTTTTAATCTAAAACTTTTGAGTTTCTACCACTGCTTTTATATTCAGTTTACATCTCCTTAATGGGAGGATTAGCCCCCTTGGGGGCATCTTATCTCATTGGATACAGGACCTCTTTAATGGGAGTATACTGATCCCATTGGAGGCTCCAATCTTTACCAGTTTTAACACTCATTTCCAAGGAAAAGAAATATTCTTAGTCTTACCCTTTAATCTAAAACCTTTGAGTAGGCAGGGAATGCCCAGCCACTCAATATCATATTTTATGCACATTATAAATGACACATATTTCTCCTTCATTTAAAAACTTCTCACTATCAATCCAACATTTAGTTCAAAACTTTTTATCACATTCTTAACTCTGTCATTTAAACCTTTTGAGTTGATAGGGATTGCCCTGTCACTCAATAATGTCCTTTATACTTATTAAGATCACACATAATTCTTCTTAATTCAACTCTTTTACTATTATAAATGTATTCAAACCTTTTTCAGTTTAAAATCCCACTTTTACTATCTTTTAACACAGATGTGCGCGCTAAATGACCAAAGCTGTCGATGCGCCATAAAACAACATTCATTCATTCATTCATTCAGTACCATCTTGGATTAAACATTTCTGTTGTTTGACATCCATATCTGCCATTCTTTTTACACTAGCCCCAAGGCCATCACAGGGGCCCTTACCGTGCCCTGTTTCCAAATAGTTCCACCTACCTTTTATCCCAAAATCATTCTCGTGTTCACACAGGATCTGAAATATCGTTTTGTTCCGGTACTGGCTGCTTGGAGAGTCTGTAAGGTAGTGAACACACTCAACTTCTGGATATTCTTGTTTTAACATTGGTATCAGTTTCCTGAGTATGGTGTAGACAACTGTAGCATTATGACTCAACAAGCTTGAAACTCCAACATAGCTCTGTACAGTCTTAGAATGTTTTTGCGGGAAATATACCACCATAGTGTGCAATGACACCATCTGGGCATTCCAGTAAGCGCTCTGTACCTCTTCAACGGATGAGCACGAATAGTTTTCTGCGAAGTCCATCCAAACTAAAACTTCTTTTTCAGGTAGATTTTGCCTAAGTTTTCGAAGTTCACTGTATTGGTTTTTCACTCTAGATACATGCATTGAAAACTTGTCATACTCTTCTACTACTATCTCAATAAATCTTTCTTTTGTAACAACTTCCTCAACTTCTTTCCATCTCAGCTTTTCTCCATCCAACACTTTTTTCCATATTCTATACTTCACATCACTGTTTTCAATTACTTGTAACAGCTTTTCTTTAAATACATCTTGACTTTGGATTTCTTTAATAAACACATCTGGGTTTGAACTACTTTGAAGACCTTCTTTCTTCATGGTTTTAATTTTCAAAGCAAAGTTTTGATGATATGTGCAAAGACAGGTTCGACGTGAAGAAAAACTTGTAAGTAGAATATGTGATGGCCTTAACTTACTAAACGAACTCCTTGACAGTTTGGTTGTTGGATTTTCAAGGCAAAACTTCTGATGAAGGTTATGTAGGTAGTCATTGAGTATGTGCTTTTGTGTTTGTACCTTGTTAATCACTGTGACGTCACGTTTACCGGGCAATACAGTACTGTTGTCTTCTCTCTCAAGAAACACTCTCACCTGCTTGCCGTACTTTTCTTTCAGTGTTCTGCTGTTTCTTGGAAGATGCAACCTTGAAAGTCTGTTTCTTGATAGCCCTATGTCTGTGGATACCTTTCTGATGCAACGATACTTTTTCAGAATCTGTGATCCAACTTTAATGGTGTAGTTTTTCACTGACTTCTTATTTCCAGCAGTTGCTTTCATTGCCTCTAACACTGCATTACCAAATACCAAACTCTTATGTATGTCTGATCGTTTGTCCACTTTCAGACCGACCTTCTTCAGCATTAACTTTGTCTTTGATCTAGGCGTACCATCTATAACTTTGATGGATGAACCTGATGGAGTAGCACGCAGACGTTCTCTTTCTAACCTTTTCTGTAGAGTTTTCTTTCCCTTTTGTAGTTCAACACATTTATCTTGAAGCTCATATATATCTCTATATGCTTTCCTCAAAGCCCTGCGATATCTCTTGTTGAGTGCAATACCTCTTGCATTCTGTTGAAAAGGAAATCTTACTTTCAGGTTACTGGTGCTGGTATTTGATTCTCGGGTGTTCTTCCTGCTTGTTGAAGGTTCAGATAATCGTAGTTTCTTTTTCTTTTTGATGTAGTGCTTCTTGAAATCTTCCCTACATTTCTTTCTTCTTTCTGCTTTCTTCTCTTCTGATAATAGGTGAGTAGGTATGTATTTGTCTTTTTTACGTGTTCTCTCTTTCTTTAGGTATTTCTGGTAGTTATTTTCTCTTTGCTTTTGTCTCCATCTACGCTGTCTTTCTGCATTGCTAAGTGCCATTCTGCAAGTAAAAATAAACATAGTATTGGTAAAGTATGGAACATCATGAATTTGACATTTTATGCGATCCCGCTCCAATCATTCCCGTTCCCACGCACGAGCATTAGCGTTCCCATTCCATGCCGCTCTTAGCGTTCCATGTTAATTTTGGTAAATTATTTAGCCACCAATCTCTTGTCCAAAGTTTCTTACATGAATCTCTTCTAAAAATATTGTGGGAAAAGTAGAAATTGCTCGTCACAAGCAATTTCTGCTTTTCTCACAATATTTTCTAACAACGATCCGAGAACGTTTTTCGTTCAACAATCAATCCAATTCCATAGTGCTCACGCTCTGCTCCGTTCAAGTTCCACTCTTGCTGTCAAATTCATGATGTTCCGTACTGTACAAAGTACTGTGTGTAATATTTGCTGTTTTTATTTATTATTTATTTTAATTTGATATTAAATTGTGTTTTAAAGTATGCTTCTAGCTTATTAAACAACATAAGTATATAATGATGTTGTTTAATAAGCCAGATGCGCCCACAAGTAATACTCTGCAATATTACCAACTTCTTTTAAAAACCTATGTTCCATAACGCTATGTTCCGTAACAGAGAAAATGTCATTTATATTTTAAATATTACTTTCAAACGTTAATTTTGTATTAGAAATCAGTAGTGTACGTATGCAGCTGGATGGAAAATAAAATGTACACTTAAAATCTATAATTTTGGAATATAAAACACCAAAACCGCAAAAGGTGTCCTATGCTTCCGTAACGATTTTTTGTTGTATTCGATCATAATTTTGTAGCTAATGCTTACTTTCAAAAGACGTCTCACGTTCAGGGACCACATAAACACAAATATTTTTATTAAATTGTACATTTTATTCCCAAACAGTGACATAATTTGATCCTGAACGATATTTATATGTTCCATAACGGACTGATTGTTGTGGGTGAAATATTTAGTTAACACAGACAGACGACGCGATGACATATTCTATATCAAACAATACTGTTTCCATGTTAAAAAGAAATATATTTGAACACTCCTACATGCGTCGGCATGAAATACAGAAGATTTAATCAAAGTTACTGATTCTTTCCTTACCTTTGACATGTAAAATGAGCCGAAAATCGTAAAAACACATGCGTATATGCCTATGTCATTTTCTTACACGGATTAAACCGGTGTTACAGCAAAAGGTTCCTAGTTAGTTTTTACAGTTAACTTCACGCAAATTCGGATAATACGATAGTTACGGAGCATAGGTGTTACGGAAGCATAGTGACCTGCGAACAAAAACAACGCTGACACACTGAATCTGCATAAAATCCTTCATAAAATAGCAGTAAAAACCTCGACTTGCATTGATCTATCATGTTCTAATTTTAATTTTAAGAAGAACAATCTGGTTTTTTAGATACAGACGTTACGGAAGCATATCATTTGAAATGCGACATTTTATTTTTCAAATTCAATTGTTTCTGTGGTAACCACCGTTGACATAGTTTTTACCGAGTATGTTTTTTTGTTAAATATGACATGTTCACTATTCATTAAACATTTACAAAGTCTATTCTGCACCTTACCATGGGAAATAAGAGACAGGTTAAAATCGTTATGGGAGCATAGGATCTGATGGCGACTCGTGTATTTCAATACACGAAGGAGAAAAATAGGTAAGAAAAAGCATAATTACCTTTATCAAGTCTAAGCCCATTGTATACTGCTCCATCTGATACCATTATTTCAGTATGAAAATGCTGGATTTTGGAAAATTACGCGTGTTGCATATCGTACATCGGCTTTGCGACATGGGAAATTTGGGGGTACGCATGTTAAATAATGATCTATAGATTTATTAAAAAACAGTTTCCTGCAACATGAAAGGTATGTATTACTTCCGCGATGCTTCTTGTCGAATAATATGACAAATTCCTAACGTTAGAAGTATATGAAATTATGTAGTTTAATGCCTATATGCTGGCGACAGGCTTTTTTCAAAATGGCTTCAATTTCTGGAGAATAGCTGTTATGTGTCTTTTCACATCCATTTATGTTGCATTTTCCTTGGAATCTACATTTTTTACCTATATGATTAGTCTTTAGGCATCTATAACACAACTTTGCTTCTTTTAGCCTTCTTTCACCTGTCTTCAATATTCATTGCTTTAAAGTCTTGGCAATTCCAAACTCTATGACTATAACTACAAATGGGACAGTTTTGATCTTGACCATCCTTTCCAAAGAAAGTTTTAGCTTTGTTACCTTTTTGGTTCTCTGATGAAACTCCATATATTATCTCGCTTGCCCTCACAATGTATTCAGATTCCTCGTTTACCCACTGTCTCAATATGTCGACTGATTCTTCAAGCATTTTCTCTGAAATTTGTCTATACCTTGTAAGCATTGTTTGAGGTAACTTTTTCAACAACCTGTGATACAAAGAGCCATTTTTTAAATCATGATGATTTGCTTCCTTCAAATTTATAACTGCAATGTCAAGTAAATCCGCAAATTTCTCAAGTTCTTTGGCGCTTTCATTTTTTATGGGCGTGAAATTTTCTAACTCATCTAGAAACCTATTAACAATTCTATTTACCAAATTTCCTCTCTAATCTTTCATTAGCAGCTTTATAAGTCTCAGAAGAATGGCCTAGACTTTCAATAGCATTCAACGCTGTACCACCCAAATATTCCCTTAACTGAAGCATTTTATATTATCACTCGAAGGTGCTTCGTCAACACAAGAATAGAATGCTGCTTTCCATGCAGGATACTTTGCCTTGTCTCCATAAAATACCGGTATACTGACCCTTTTCAACTGTTTCCATAAATCACTACCCAACTGGGACTTAGATTTTCCAACTTCACTACTCACTGAAACTTTATCTGTGATTTTACCAGTTGATTCATGAAAACTGTCTACAATGTTCTCATATTGCTTCTCAGCAGACTCTATTTCTTTAACTGTTTGGATCATTTCATCTGTTCTATTAGTTTCTTTGTAGAAGTGAGACAATTGGTGCAATGACTCTAATAAGTTGTCTAAATTTTCTTCTACTTTGCCCAACAATGTTCTACATATCTCCTTATTAATTTCATCATTGTCTAATTCGTCCAATAACTGATTTTTTGACCAAGTGAAGCTGGCCTTACAACGAGACTTTTTCCTTTTTAGTTTCATAACGGCACTTTCTTCCCTGTGCCTTGCGGCCTTTTCGTCCTCTTTCTCCTCTTTACTCATATTTAACAGTGAATTGGTTTGTTCTATAAATGTTCATGAACTTACTTGTTTCCTCACGAGTGTTGCAAACGTAAAAAGTCGTCTTTTTTCGTTGTCCGGCTTTCTCTTCTGTCCAAATACTTACGCCGGTTTTTACTTTCGATTTCAATGCAACCCGATTTACAGCTGCTTAGTTCTATTAACCTCGCTCTGCTACCAATTTGTGAAGTACTACAGGCTATCAGCATCTAATAAAACGATGTTAACTCTTCAAATCTCTTTAATCGACTGACGAAAGCAAATTTACACGTAGCATTTTTTACAACGAAAGAAAATCCCGTGCTAGTTGAGGTTACCGGTGCTAAACGTACTTTTTACTTTGCCATGAAATTTACTTGTACTAAATAACCCTTTAGAACAACAACTTTTCTGATCCAGTTTCATAAGAATCGGGCTGAAAATGTGGCCTCTGGACTGCACTCAAGGTTTTTCTCAACGTTGGCCCGTTGGCCTACTTTTTGACCAAATTGTTTTAGACACCATCAAGACAAACATTCTGACAAAGTTTGAAGAGTATTGGGCTGAAAAAGTGGCCTCTAGAGTGCAAACAAGGTTTTTCTCAGATTTGGCCCAGTGACCTACTTTCTGACACAGAGTGACCCAATTTCAAATTTGTCCAAGATATCATCAAGACAAACATTTTGACCAAGTTTGAAGAGTGTTAGGCTGAAAATGTGGCCTCTAGAGTGCACACAAGCTTTTTTCTAAGGTTTGACCCTGTGAATTACTTTATGACCTGGCATGACCCAATTTCAAACTTGTCCAAGATATCATCAAGACAAATATTCAGACAAAGTTTGAAGAGTATCGGGCTGAAAAAGTGGCCTCTAGGGTGCACCCAAGCTTTTTCTAAAATTTAGCCCTGTGACCTACTTTTTGACCCCACATGACCCATTTTCAAGATATCATCAAGACAAAATTCCTTACCAAGTTTCAAGAGTACAGGGCTGAAAATATGGTCTAGGGTGCAAACAAGCTTTTTCTAAGATTTAGCCCTGTGACCTACTGTTTGACCTGGCATGACCCAATTTTGGACTTGTCTGAGATACCATCAAGACAAACATTCTATCCAAGTTTAAAGAGTATCAGGCTGAAAATTTGGCCTTCAGTGTTCACACAAGCTTTTTTTTCCAAGATTTGACCCTGTGAATTACTTTTTGACCTGGCATGACCAAATTACAAATTTGTCTTTAGATATCATCAGGACAATTATTCTGACCAAGTTTGTAGAGTATCGGGCTGAATGTGGGTCCTCTAGAGTGCACACAAGCTTTTTCTAAGGTTTGGCCCAGTGACCTACCTTTTGATCTATTATGACCCAATTTCCAACTGATCTTAGATTTCAAAGGACAACCTTTCTGACCTAGTTTCATAAGTATCAGGCTGAAAATAATGCCTCTAGACTTCACACAAGGTTTTTCTCGGCTTTGGCCCAGTGACCTACTTTTTGACCAAACATGACCATAATTCTAAATTGTTTACTTAAGACACTATCAAGACAAACATTCTGACAAAGATAAAAAAGTGGCCTTTAGAGTGCAAACAAGGTTTTTCTCAGATTTGGCCCAGTGACCTACTTTTTAACCAGAAGTGACCCAATTTCAAATTTGTCCAAAATATCAATACAAACATTTTGACCAAGTTTGAAGAGTGTTAGGCTGAAAATGTGGCCTCTAGAGTGCACACAAGGTATTTTCTAAGATTTGACCCTGTAAATTACTTTTTGACCTGGTTTTGCCCAATTTTAAACTCGAGAGCGCACACATGCTTTTTCTAAGACTTAGCCCTGTGACCTACTGTTTGACCTGGCGTGACCCAATTTTGGAACTTTCTGAGATATTATCAAGACAAACATTTTGTCCAAGTTTAAGGAGTTATCAGGCTGAAAATGTGGCCTCTAGTGTTCACACAAGCTTTTTTCTAAGATTTGACCCTGTGAATTACTTTTTTACCTATTATGACCGGATTTGAACTTGTAAAGTAATTGTTAGACAACTGGAGATATGTGACAACTTCCATTTAAGAACCACTGAAAACTCCCATTTTTGCAATAACAGAAAAAAGAGTTTTTGTGTCAAAACTAACTTGCAGATGGCAAGAAAACATGATGCTAAATCTAATCATGTAAAAATTGTAAAAATTTATGCTTTTGCTGATGAAATAATAAAAAAAAGATAAAAACAGTATTTCATACATAACATTTTGACGGAAAATTTGACGGAATTTCACTGACATTAGCCACAATACTTTACCTTTTTTTAGCTCACCTTACCCCCAGCTGGGCGGGGGGATAGAAATAGCTCAGCCGTCGCACTACAGCAGGGGTAAGACCCCCCCACTGTGCCTACCTGTTTGCCGTAGGCTGCAACTCGTGTCGTTCGATGACGGGATCCTGGTGGTTGAGTGGATTCAGAGTATGGCCCTTTGATAACTCTGTTTTTGCAACACACCACTTTGGCCTTGAACTGAACTAAACGAGGAGTCAGGAAGGCCCGTCCTGATCAATCGGCTGGTCATGCCGAGCCCTAGGGTGTTTCTCTGACTGTTTTCTTTTACACATACATACACAGATACATTATTTCTCTCTCATCAGTTGCTGTATGTCAATACCCTAGAAGGCGGTGGCTCATGGGCTAATCGGGTGAAAGCCTGGTGTTTGATTGACACTTGTAAATGCCCAAAGACAGTCTATGCTTGGTATGACATTCTGCGGGCCTACATTTGTCCGGTCTAGCCCTTTCACTTCGAGTATATCACCGATGTATCCTTGTCATGATCTGAGTTAGGTTTCCACGGATCATGTCCCCTTGTTGGGCTCCGAGGTGGGTGAGGAGCATCGGTGATGAATATTCAACAACAACTATGGCTTCTCAAAAAAAGGCCAAGCGTGTACTCTCTGACTCAGATTCTGAATCAGAATACTCAAGACCTTCAACAACATTTGCTCGCTTTTTAGTTATTGAATCTATTGACTCTTCTAAACCAGTAACAAAACTCTCACCTTTTATCATTGAAAAATCTATCTCATCAATCTTAGGCACACCAAAATCTGTTAAAAAACTTAAAAATGAAACCTTGCTTGTTGAGTGCTTCTCGCAACAACAAGTTAGAAACCTGCTTGGACACAAGAAACTTTTCAATCTTGATGTCAAAATCTTTCCTCACAAGACCCTTAATACCTCCAAAGGGGTCATTAGATGCAAAGAATTAAGCTTCTGTGACTCTTTGGAGGAAATCAAATCAAACCTCAAAAGCCAGGGTGTGTCAGATGTTAAAAGAATTTCAGTTCTCAGAAATGGCATTCGTAGAGATACACATACCTATATCTTAACATTCTCTACGCCAACTCTCCCTACTTCAGTTAAAGTTGGATTTCAATCGGTCAAGGTTGATGTTTATGTGCCTAATCCGTTGCGCTGTTACAGATGCCAACGGTACGGCCATCATGAAAGTAACTGCAGAAGCACACCTGTTTGTCCCAAATGTGCTTTTGAAGGGGAAGACCATGACCAAAAGACTCGCAATAACCCCCTTCTCTGTGTCAATTGCAAGTCTTCTCATCCTACATTTTCCAAAGAATGTCCAGTTTGGAAAGAGGAGAAAGAAATCCTGTCAATCAAGTTTAAGGAGAATGTTACCTTCTTGGAAGCCAGGAAAACAGTTGAAAAACGTAGGTCTGATCAGGCTTTGTTGAGCAAAAGCACAACATATGCAAATGTTGCTTCTCCTTTGCCTGCAAATGGACATTGTCCAACCTGCGAACTGTTGGCTAAAAAACTTCTCCAAAAGTTTCCTGAAATGACTGATGAACTGAAAGCTCTCATTCCCAATGTCCAAATTGCAACACCTTCTACTCAGACTCAGCCTGCGTCTGAAACAAACAAAACTTCTACGCCCTCAAAATCCACAAACTCTCAAAGTATCTCTTCACAAAAAACTTCAAAACCATCTACCTCCTCACAAAATATCTCTTCGAAAAAAGCTTCAAAGCCATCTCCCCCTTCACAACAGCCTCCAAAGAAACCCCAACCTCCATCTTCACAGTCTACAACTAAATCTAACGTCTCATCTAAAGAGAGCAAATCTAATCATGCACCCCGATCTCCTAAAAGATCTTCGAAATCGAAACCACAACCCAGAGATACCCATGAATCTTGTGAAATCACAGTCAGAGTAAATGATCCTGTCCCTACCTCCAATAGATTTTCGGAGCTAGAGGACATGGATGCAGATGCTGAGAATCTGGAAGGCGAGGCTTCAGATTCGGAAGCCTCTATCTGGTCGATTTCTAAGGATCCTTGGAACAAGGACACTGACACTTGGCACTCGTCCATACCCGAGACAAGTGTAATGAAATCTTAATCAATCTATTTTAAAATGCATTGGTTTACGGCCTCCTTTTTTACATTAGCTTTTATACTTTCTTCATGCACAATGGATACCATTATCCAATGGAATTGTCGAGGTCTGAAGTCAAACTTTGATGAACTTTCCCTTTTAATCAATGATCACAAACCAGTTGCTGTTTGTCTGCAAGAAACCTTCCTTAAACGGGAGGATGATATCACTATCAAATATCATTCCATTTACAATAAGATTTTTACCGAAGGCGAAAAAGCCAGAGGTGGTGTTTCTATTATTGTTAACAACAACATTCCTCATAAAGTTATCTCTCTTAATACAAACTTGCAAGCTGTTGCCATCAGGTTATCTTTACACAGTGCTGTTACACTGTGTTCATTGATTTAACCTTATGCGGCCCAGTCTTACTTCCCAATTTCACTTGGAAAGTGACTGAGGATTTGTGTGGAAGTGATCACTTCCCCATTATCTTTTCATCTACACAACCATCCAGCAGTGTACGACCGCAGAAATGGAAGCTTTCCAAAGCCAATTGGAACAGATTTGAAACCCTCTGTGAACAGACCATTACACATGACAAATTTGGAGATTGCGATGATCCCGCAAAACTTTTCACTTCCCTATTAATTGATGCAGCTAAACAGTCCGTCCCTCAGACCTCGACAAATCCAAAACGTCCTGACAAGCCTTGGTACAATGATGATTGTAAACAGGCTGTCAGAGACAGAAAAAAAGCCCTTAGAAAATTTAACCTCAGGCCTACCAAAGAAAATCATAACTTATTCCGTATTTCCAGGGCAAAGGCCCGTCGTACCATTAGAGAAAGTAAGCGCAAGGCTTGGAGACAATATGTCTCTAAATTAAATAGTAGAACTACTACTAAAAAAACCTGGGACATGATCAGAAAGATCAATGGCAAAGGCCAGCCCCCTCTTAGTCACCTTGAAGTTAACAATTCTTCATTGGAATCACCCCAGGATATAGCTGACGCTCTTGCCGACACCTTTTGCAAAAAGTCTTCCTTTGCAAACTATTCTGAAAAGTTTCAGAGAAGTAAAGCCAGAGAAGAAAAGAAAAAACTTAATTTCAATTCTTCTAATTCAGAGCATTATAATAAACTCTTCACCTTTAAAGAATTAAAATCTGCTCTGAATAAAGCTCACGATTCTTCTCCTGGCCCAGATAAAGTTCATTACCAGTTTTTAAAACACTTACCTTTTACTTCTGTCTCAGTTTTACTTGATATTTTCAATGATATCTGGCAGTCAGGTGATTTTCCTTCATCCTGGCAGGAAGCACTAGTCATTCCTATCCCAAAACCTGGCAAGGATGCTAGTGACCCAGCTAACTATCGGCCAATAGCTCTTACAAGTTGTCTCTGCAAGACCTTAGAACGTATGGTCAACAACAGGCTTGTTTGGTTTTTAGAGAAAAACAACCTCATCGTTGATGTACAGAGTGGATTTCGACGCCAACGTGGCACCATAGATCATCTTGTCCGCTTTGAAACCTTTGTCAGAGAAGCCTTTATTAATAGACAGCATGTAGTATCTGTCTTTTTCGACCTTGAAAGTGCTTACGATACGACTTGGAAATACGGAATTCTTAAAGACTTGCATGACTTTGGTCTTCAAGGCCGTCTTCCTCTTTTTATTTCAGCCTTCTTGGATGAACGTCTTTTCCGCGTCCGAGTTGGTAATACTGTCTCGGGAGCCCGTGAACAGGAGATGGGTGTACCCCAAGGATGTATTCTCTCTGTTACACTTTTCAGTGTGAAAATAAACAGTATAGTTAAAGGTATCTGTCCTGGTGTAGACTGTTCCCTTTATGTTGATGACTTCGTTATATGCTTCAGATCTCGAAATATGAATATTATTGAGAGACAACTTCAACAGTGTCTCAACAAGCTCCAAACGTGGTCTGATGAAAATGGCTTCAAATTTTCCAAGTCCAAAACTAAGTGCATGCACCTCTGTAATCTACGAGGTGTTCATCCAGACCCTGAACTGTATTTGGACAAAACTAAAATTGAAGTTGTTTCTGAGTTTAAATTTCTTGGAGTCATCTTTGACAGAAAGCTTTCCTTCCTTCCTCACATCACTGCACTTAAAAAGAAGTGCAAGAAGGCTCTTAATCTTCTTAAGGTTGTGGCCCATTCTGAATGGGGAGCAGACCGTAAAGTCCTCTTGCGGCTTTATCGGTCTTTAGTTCGCTCCAAATTAGACTATGGATCTATTGTATACGGATCTGCCCGTAAGTCTTACCTGAAAATTCTCGATTCTATACACCACGAAGGTCTGCGTCTTGTACTTGGAGCTTTCAGAACTTCTCCCGTCAATAGTCTCTATGTTGAGGCTAATGAACCTTCTCTTTCTTATAGGAGGGAAAAACTCTCGCTTCAGTATCTTTTAAAACTGAAGTCCAGTCGTTTTAATCCAACTCATAACATTGTTTTTAAACCTCAATATAAACGTCTTTTTGAAAGGAAACCAAATGTTATTCCTCCATTTGGTATCCGCATGGAGCCCATTGTAGATAACCTTGGCATAGACACTGAGTCTATTGCCTACTATAAAATCTCTGAAATCCCTCCATGGACACTAAACAGTGCAGAATTCAGATTTGACCTTGCATCTGACAAAAAGTCTGTCACGGATAGAACTGTGTTTCATGCTAGATACAATGAGATAAAGGAACATTATTTTTCCTTCAAACCCATCTATACAGATGGATCTAAAGAAGGAAATTCTGTAGCAGCTGCCGCTGTTTATGGACAAAGGAGCCTAAAGTGCCGTCTTCTAAACAACTCCTCTATCTTCTCTGCTGAAATTAAAGCAATTGATCTTGCCCTTAATCTAGCTGAACGTTCTAATTCCAACCGTTTCATTATCTTTTCGGAGTCTTTGTCAACATTACAAGCCCTTTCAATTCAATGCCTTGAGAATCCCTTAATCTGTAGTTTACTCGAAAGGATCTCACAAATTTCTTCTATGAATAGATTGGTGTTGTGCTGGCTTCCAAGTCATGTAGGCATCAAAGGCAATGAAAATGCCGATAGGTCTGCCAAATCTGCACTTAACCTTCCCATTTCAGATTTTAAAGTTCCACACACTGATTTTAAATCCTCCGTTTTAACACATATCCAATCTTCTTGGCAATCCCAGTGGGATGCTGATGTTTTCAATAAACTGCATTCAGTTAAACCGTCCCTTGGCGAATGGTACCCGGTTTACAGGTCTGTTCGTCGAGAAGAAGTGATAATTGCACGACTTCGAATTGGCCATTCATGCATCACACATTCCTGGCTCTTGACCAGAGACGATGCCCCTGAATGTATTCCATGCAATGCATCCTTTTCTATAAAACATATCCTACTAGATTGCATTGACTTTCAGCCAGTTCGTTCAAAATATTTCAACATCGATAGTTTAAAGAATCTTTTTGATTCTGTCAGCGTTGAATCTATTATCGCTTTGATAAAAGAGATTGGCATTTACAATAAACTGTGATATTTACTCTTGAGTTTCTTACCCATCTTTTTACATTCTTTATACGCCTTTATATTAGACATCTTGTCAGCTGATTCATAGTCTTACCTTTTTTAATCTAAAACTTTTAGTATACTGATCCCATTGGAGGCTCCACACTTAACCAGTTATAACACTCATTTCCAAGGAAAAATAATATTCACAGTATTACCTTTTTTAATCTAAAATTTAGGAGTAGGCAGGGATGTCCAGCCACTCAATATCATATTTTATGAACATTAAAACTTTTGAGTAGATAGGGATTGCCCTGTCACTCAATAATGTCCCTTATGCATATTATACATAATCCTTCTTAATTCAACCCTTTTACTATTATCAATGTATTCAAACCTTTTTCAGTTTAAAAATTCCACTTTATTCATCTTTTAACACAGATATGCGCGCTAAATGACCAAAGCTGTCGATGCGCCATAAAACAACATAAAACATAAACATTCAAAATATTTCAACGTCGATAGTTTAAAGAATCTTTTTGATTCTGTCAGCGTTGAATCTATTATCGCTTTCATAAAGGAGATTGGCATTTACAATAAACTGTGATATTTACTCTTGTGTTTCTTACCCATCTTTTTAACAACATTCTTTATTCCTTTAATATTCAGTTTGCATCTCCTTAATGGGAGGATTAGCCCTCTTGGGGGCATCTTATCCCATTGGAGACGGACCTTTTTAATGGGAGTATACTGATCCCATTGGAGGCTCCAATCTTTACTAGTTTTAACACTCATTTCCAAGGAAAAGAAATTTTCTCAGGCTTACCCTTTAATCTAAAACTTTTGAGTAGGCAGGGAATACCCAGCCACTCAATATCATATTTTATGCACATTATAAATGACACATATTTCTTCTTCATTTAAAAACTTCTCATTATCAATCCAACATTTAGTTCAAACCTTTTTATCACATTCTTAACTCTGTCATTTAAACCTTTTGAGTTGATAGGGATTGTCCTGTCACTCAATAATGTCCTTTATACGTATTAAGATCACACATAATTCTTCTTAATTCAACTCTTTTACTATTATAAATGTATTCAAAACTTTTTCAGTTTAAAATCCCACTTTTACTATCTTTTAACACAGATGTGTGCGCTGGATGACTGGAGCTGTCGATGCGCCATAAAACAACATTCATTCATTCATTCATTTAGCTCACCTGAGCACGAAGTGCTCATGGTGAGCTATTGTGATCGTGCTGCGTCCGGCGTCAACTTTTTACCTTGTGTACGCTCTAGAGGCCATATTTTCAGTCCGATACTCATGAAACTTGCTCAGAATGTTTGCCTCGATGATAGCTCAGACAAGTGCGAAACTGGGTCATGCTGGGTCAAAAACTAGGTCACTAGGTCAAATCTTAGAAAAATCTTGTGTACGCTCTAGAGGCAACATTTTCTGTCCAATACTCCTGAAAGTTGGTCAGAATGTTTGCCTTGATAATATCTCAGACGAGTTTGAAAATGGTTCATGTCGGGTAAAAAACTAGGTCACCAGGTCAAATCTTAGAAAAACATTGTGTACGCTCTAGAGGCCACATTTTCTGTCCAATATTCTTGAAAGTTGGTCAGAATATTTGTCTTGTTGATACCTCGGACAAGTTTGAAAATGGTTCATGTTGGGTCAAAAACTAGGTCACCAGGTCAAATCTTAGAAAAACCTTGTGTATGCTCTAGAGGCTACATTTTCAGTCAAATACTCTTGAAAGTTGGTCAGAATATCTCAGACGAGTTTGAAATTGGGCAATGCCGGGTCAAAAACTAGGTTACCAGGTCAAATCTTAGAACAACCTTGTGTATGCTCTAGAGGCCACATTTTCAGTCCAAAACCCTTAAATCTTGGTCAGAATGTTTGTCTTGATACCTCAGAAGAGTTTGCAAAAGGGTCAGATTGGATCAAAAACTAGGTCACTAGGTCAAATCTTAGAAAAACTTTCTGTACGCTCTAGAGGCCACATTTTCAGTCCAAAAACCTTGAAAATTGGTCAAAATGTTTGTCTTGATGATACCTTGCATGAGTTTGAAAATGGGTCATGTCCAGTCAATAACTAGGTCACTAACCTTGTGTATGCTCTAGAGGCCACATTTTCTGTCCAAAATTCTTGAAAGTTAGAATGTTTGCCTTGATGATATCTCAGACGAGTTCAAAAACGGGTCATGTTAGGTTGAAAACTAGGTCACTAGGTCATATCTTAGAAAAACCTTGTGTAGGCTCTACAGGCCACATTTTCAGCCCAAAACTCTTGAAAGTTGATCAGAATATCTGTCTTGATTATATCTTGGGTGAGTTTGAAAATGGGTCATGTCAGGTCAAAATCTAGGTCACTAGGTCAGATCTTAGAAAAATCTTGTGTATGCTCTAGAGGCCACAATTTTAATCCCATAGTCATGAAACTTGTTCAGAATGTTTGTCTTGATGATTTCTTGGACCAGTTTGCAAGTGGATCATTTCGGGTCAATAACTAGGTCACTGAGTCAAATCTTCAAAAAACCTTTTTCAGTCAAATAGTCATGAAAATCTTGGTAGAATGTTTGTCATAATATCTCAAAAGAGATTGAAAATGAGTCATGTTTGGTCAAAAGACTCAGGTGAGCGTCTTCAGGGCCATCATGGCCCTCATGTCTGTTTTATCTGATGCTTTTATAAAAAAGGTTTGCTTATTTCTATAATGCACTGTATTGGAAATCCTGCATTTTTTATTAGGCTGTTCTGAAAGATGAAAAAATATGGTTGGCTTGCAGCGGGAATGATGTGTCTAATGTCATTTATCTGACAGATCATATTGTGTCTAATGTCAGTTGTTGACGGAACATTTTCTGTCTAATGTCGGTGTTTGACGGAACTTTTTGCGCCTGATGTCAGTGTTTGACGGAGCATTTTGTAATGCTAAAGAAATATTAAATCTAATATGATTCTACATGTGGGGGGGGGGGGTAGGGTTTAGTCACTTCCAACTTTTTAAATCATCACAAAGTTCAGTGTAAGGATGTGAAAGCGAGAGCTCCCAGTGCTGACTTAAAATGCTACCTCACTAACAATCTTCACATCATGCTAACACTCCCATATCATTCAGACCTCCTTTAACCCAACTTTAATATAGTGAAACCAGGGTTTACAAAGGTATTCCTTATTTTTCCTATTTCTGTTCTGAAAAATACATTGTGGGTACTCATTTATTAGTACCCACAATCTATGTTTGAGCAAAAAAAAAAAAATCACTCTTTTTCCCGAAAATTACAATTTAAATTTACAGCCATAGCAGTCACAGTATACGGCATCTATATCCACAAGGTTGTTATTGAAATAATATACAACCATGAAAAAAAAGCAAGCATTACCTCACAATAGCCATAGACATCCTGTAAATCTAATTCTGGAAGTTTCGAGTCAGGCTCAATTGATGGCAGCAGAACAACGAAGTGGTTTAGAGTAAAGTCTCTTTCTGGCTTAACTCGTCCATGAATGTTTGTCCACATTATAAAAGCTGGTTTTTCTCTTCTGAACTCTATTTCCCTAGGGTAGAGTACTCTTTGCATAGAGTCTCGAACATTATAATTCCCATAATTTGGGCACACGGATACCAATGGCCGTCTGATTACGCTGGCAAGACCAGCAAGTTGCCACAATCCCTGTTTTAGTAATACTTTGGGTCTCTTTCATGTATATTTGTGTGATCCTTGTTTGGCTTAATCTACCTCCAGTATAGCAGTTAGACACTGATGCAAACAGGCGGCATGCCGGTATTGTGCCACATTCAGCAGTATAGTTCTGATCATTCAAATAGTAGTCTTCATTCAATGCAAGTTCCAAAGCTATCCTGTATCTCATTTCTTGATAATGTGTTTGACAACCAAAGCTTAAGACACTGGCACATCTAGGTAAGCAGTTACCATCACCATATATCTGTGCAGGTTTTAAGCCAGACAAACTGAAGAGAGGAATGTCATCTGGAACAAGCTCCAAACTGAGACCATCAATACATAACCCTGTACTCACAAAGCTTCTTTCCTGTGAATCTGGTAATTTCAATGTTTCAGTCTCTTCCAAATCATTACACATTTGCTCCTTCATAATACTGTACGTTTGGGCAGCATTGAGGTTTAACAGTTTACTTCTGAAATAATTTTCTCTGGCCTCCAAACTAAGCTCATGCTTATCTGACACCGAAGTTTTAGTTATAATCTTTATATGTGTGTCCTTTTTTACCTGTTGGTTTTCAGATTTTTGTGTTTCCTGTTTTTCATCAACCTCTGGTGTTTCATGCTTTCCATCAGTAGTTTCAGTTCCTGTATTTTTGGTCATTTCTTCATCTTTGGCTTTTACTGATCTTGTCTGTCTCTTCAATACAGGTCTTTCTGGCTGTAACTTGTATTCAGTAAAGGTATTAACATATTCTCTATTCAGACAATGTTCATGGTCTTCATTAACACAATACTGACAGAAACATGACAAGTTTCTATGTTTCACAGTGTACATCTTATCTGTTACGTTCATAATTTGATGGAGTTTTCTGGTATTTTCCAACCTTTTCACAAGTGTCTCTGGCCTTATTCTGTTTATTTCTCCATTCTTAACATGGATAAATGATCTCTTAGAAAGTGTCTCATTCAATGTCAAGTTTTCTTCACAATACTTATACATGTCCATGCTGTCATTTATGATTGTCTTATATCCTATAATTGCTCTATCCAAAGATCTATTAACAGTTCCAATTTCAGCGTCACATTCGCTTTTACCATGTTCTGATCCAAAATAATTTCTATCTATCTTTCTATCTGACAGTGACAAATCTGCAAAAGGCCCGTTTGATTTATACTGTGCACTGCATCCATCAGAGAAAATCACATTTTTCTCTGAATGAGATCCTATTTTTTGATCTAATCTTTCATTGGCAAGTTTATGAAAATGGTTTACTGCACGGTAATCGTGTTCACAGTCTTCTGATATGATGATAATTGAGTCTCTGACAACTCCTTGTTCTGTCCAATAGTAGGATACAATAGGGTGTAATGTAATTTGTTTGGTCGTATAAAAAGTTGACTTAATATCATCTTGGTAATAGGTTCCTCGGTTTTTGGCAAAATCAATAACTTGCAAGCGCCATCTATTTGGCAGTTCATTCTTTATTTTATGAAATTGTTTGCTTTGCCACTCTGCAGTATGTAGATGTTTCACAAATATTGTTCCTTTGGATGGCTCTTCTATATCTTTCTTCACAAATTCTTTGATTAGATCTTGCTTGGTCCCTGCTTTTGTTTTCAAAACTCTTCTCATGCTCTCCACCCCTTCCCCCTGTTCCCACCTACTCCATGTTAAGGTTGAATTCTCAGGTATATCCTTGTAATATTGTTCCAGTGTCTGTTGGTAATTCTGGCATTTAATGCATTCTCCATTTATGCATGTAGACTTATGGTATTGTTCATTGTCACCTTTAGGACAAAGTATAATTGAGAAGAGGTCTCTTTCATTTGTTCTTTTCTTTGAGGGATCTTTTGTTGCCCTTGGTAATGTCAACAGCTTGAATCTAATGTTAATACAATATGGACACACGCAATATTCTCTGTGGCTCCTATTTAGTTTCCTTACATGTTTAGGTCGAAGGGATGCAAACTTCCCCAAGCTTACTTTTTTGTCTGGGTTTTCAGCATTATATTTAACAAGAGCGGAGTCCACAGGATCTAACATCAAATAACCTGGACCATCCTTTGTGGCGTACCTTTTTAGTTCACCTGAGCACGAAGTGCTCATGGTGAGCTATTGTGATCGTGCTGTGTCTGGCGTGCGTCGTCTGTCGTGCGTCGTCAACTTTTACCTTGTGTACACTCTAGAGGCCACATTTTCCGTCCAATTCTTGTGAAACTTAGTCAGAATGTTTGTCTTGATGATATCTCGGACGAGTTTAAAAATGGGTCATGTCGGGTCAAAAACTAGGTAACTAGGTCAAATCTTAGAAAAACCTTGTGTACGCTCTAGAGGCCATATTTTCAGTCCCATACTCATGAAACTTGGTACCCCCAGCTGGGTGGGGGGATAGAAATAGCTCAGCTGTCGCACTACAGTAGGGGTAAGACCCCCCCCCACTGTGCCTGCCCGTTTGCCGTGGGCTGCAACTCATGTCGTTCGATGACGGGATCCTGGTGGTTGAGTGGATTCAGAGCTCGGCCCTTTGATAGCTCTGTTTTCGCAACACACCACTTTGGCCCTGAACTGAACTAAACGAGAGGTCAGGAAGGCCCGTCCTGATCAATCGGCTGGTCATGCCTTGCCCTAGGGCATCTAATATGTTCTTTCTCTTGCACCATTCTCTCAATTTAAATTACTGTCTTCTCCATATTTATTCCACACTCTTTCAGATTTCATATTTCTTATTCTGCCCTAGAAGGCGGTGGCTCATGGGTCAATCGGGTGAAAGTTCTTTGGTATTTGGCTGACATTTGTAACCTCTCAATGATTGTCTAAGCTTGGTAGGACTTTCCGCGAGAATGCATCTGTCCAGTCTAGCCCTTTCATACCGAGTATACCACTGATGTATCCCTGTCATGGTCTACGAATGGGCTTTCCCCAGACCATGTCCCCTTGTTGGGCTCCGTGGCGGGTGGGGAGCATCGGTGGTGAAACTTTACACACAAACATGGCATCCCAAAAAAAGGCCAAGCTCAATGAAAGCAAGCGCCCTCTTTCAGATAGTGAATCTGAAACGGAAACTTCACTTCCTTCTTCCTTTCACTCTCCACGTTTCATTGTTATTAAATCTCAAGATCCTTCAAAACCTATAACAAAACTCTCTCCTTTCATTATAGAAAAACAAATCTCGAGTATCCTTGGAACTCCAAAATCTGTGAAAAAACTTAAAGACCAGACCCTTCTAGTTGAATGTCTGACAAATCAGCAAGCTCTTAATCTTTTAAAACACACAAAATTCTTTGACACTGATGTTAAAATTTTCCCTCATCCTTCTCTAAATTCTTGTAAAGGAGTAATCAGATGTAAAGAACTTACCTACTGCAACTCCTTACAAGAAATCAAAGACAATCTGAAACAGCAAGGTGTATCTGATGTTCAAAGGATTTCCGTACGCAGAGATGGAGAACAGAGACTTACAAACACATACATTTTAACATTTTCTTCACCTGTACTTCCAACATCTATCAAAATAGGCTTCCAAATTGTAAAAGTAGATGTGTATGTGCCAAACCCCTTGCGATGTTTTAAATGCCAGCGGTACGGCCATCACATCAGTAAATGTCCAAACCAAGAAACATGCTCTAAATGTGCTCATCAAGGACCTGACCATGACAGTACTACGTGTTCAAATCCTCCTCTTTGCATTAATTGTAAGTCTCCACACTCTACTTTTTCAAGAGAGTGTCCTGTATGGAGGGAAGAAAAAGAAATCCTTTCCATTAAATACAACAATAATGTTAGCTTTCCAGAAGCAAGGAAAATATTTGAACAACGCAAGAAAACCTCTTCTAGTGTTAGCTATGCAGGTGTTGTTGGCTCGTCAACTGAAAAGGATGACTGCAGCACTTGTAAAATTCTTGCGAAAGTTCTCCTTCAAAAATTTCCTGATGTAGCTTCTGAGCTGAAAGAACTTCTCCCTCCATCCACCCTGTCCAAACTAATTCCTGACTCTCCATCTGCATCTAAAACAAACACAACCTCTTCTGCACCCTCAAAACCCACAAACTCTCAAAGTATCCCTTTACAAAAAACCTCAAAGCCATCTACCTCTTCGCAAAATATCTCTTTGAAAAAAACTTCAAAACCATCTCCCCCTTCACAACATCCTCCAAAGAAACCCCAACCTCCATCTTCACAGTCTACAACTAAATCTAACATTTCATCTAAAGATAACAAATCTAATAATGTACCCCGATCTCCTAAAAGGTCTTCTTCCAAATCTAGACCACAACCCAGAGATACCCAAGGATCTTGTGAAATCACTGTCAAAGTAAATGATCCTGTCCCTACCTCCAACAGATTTTCGGAGCTAGAGGACATGGATGCAGATGCTGAAAATCTGGAAGGTGAGGCTTCAGATTCAGAAGCCTCTATTTGGTCCATTTCCAAAGATCCTTGGAACAAGGACGCTGACACTTGGCACGCGTCCAAACCCGAGACAACTGTAATGAAATCTTAACCAACCTATTTTAAAATGAATTGGTTTATGGCCTATTTTTTTACTTTAGCTTTTATACTTTCCTCATGCACTATGGATACCATAATCCAGTGGAATTGTCGGGGTCTGAAGTCAAACTTTGACGAACTTTCCCTTTTAATCAATGATCACAAACCAGTTGCTGTTTGTCTACAAGAAACCTTCCTTAAACGGGAGGATGATATCACTATCAAATATCATTCCATTTACAATAAGATTTTTACCGAAGGCGAAAAAGCCAGAGGTGGTGTTTCTATTATTGTTAACAACAACATTCCTCATAAAGTTATCTCTCTTAATACAAACTTGCAAGCTGTTGCCATCAGGTTATCTTTACACAGTGCTGTTACACTGTGTTCTTTATATCTCCCCCCGAGCACACCTATCAATGAGACCAATCTGAATGATCTCATTTCCCAATTGCCATCCCCCTATATTCTTGCTGGTGACTTTAATGGTCACAGTGTTATGTGGGGTTGCGATGACACTAACCAGAGAGGTTTACAGTTGGAGAGCTTCATTTCGAACAACTCTTTGTCTTTCATGAATGATAACAAGTCCAAAACCTACTTGCATCCAGCAACTGGATCTTACTCTTCCATTGATTTAACCTTATGCAGCCCAGTCTTACTTCCCAATTTCACCTGGAAAGTGACTGAGGATTTGTGTGGAAGTGATCACTTCCCCATTATCTTTTCATCTACACAACCATCCAGCAATGTACGACCGCAGAAATGGAAGCTTTCCAAAGCCAATTGGAATAAATTTGAAACCCTCTGTGAACAGACCATTACACATGACAAATTTGGAGATTGCGATGATCCTGCAAAACTTTTTACTTCCCTATTAATTGATGCAGCTAAACAGTCCGTCCCTCAGACCTCGACAAATCCAAAACGTCCTGACAAGCCTTGGTACAACGATGATTGTAAACAGGCTGTCAGAGACAGAAAACAAGCCCTTAGAAAGTTTAACCTCAGGCCTACCAAAGAAAATCATAACTTATTCCGTATTTCCAGAGCAAAGGCTCGACGAACCATTAGAGAAAGTAAGCGCAGGGCTTGGAGACAATATGTCTCTAAATTAAATAGTAGAACTACTACTAAAAAAACCTGGGACATGATCAGAAAGATCAATGGCAAAGGCCAGCCCCCTCTTAGTCACCTTGAAGTTAACAATACTTCGTTGGAATCACCCCAAAATATAGCTGATGCTCTCGCCGACACCTTTTGCAAAAAGTCTTCCTCTGCAAACTATTCTGAAAAGTTTCAGAGGAATAAAGCCAGAGAAGAAAAGAAAAAACTTAATTTCAATTCTTCTAATTCAGAGCATTATAATAAACTTTTCACCTTTAAAGAATTAAAATCTGCTCTGAATAAAGCTCACGATTCTTCTCCTGGCCCAGATAAAGTTCATTACCAGTTTTTAAAACACTTACCTTTTACTTCTCTCTCAGTTTTACTTGATATTTTCAATGATATCTGGCAGTCAGGTGTTTTTCCTTCATCCTGGCGGGAAGCACTAGTCATTCCTATCCCAAAACCTGGCAAGGATACTAGTGACCCAGCTAACTATCGGCCAATAGCTCTTACAAGTTGTCTCTGCAAGACCTTAGAACGTATGGTCAACGACAGGCTTGTTTGGTTTTTAGAGAAAAACAACCTCATCGTTGATGTACAGAGTGGATTTCGACGCCAACGTGGCACCATAGATCATCTTGTCCGCTTTGAAACCTTTGTCAGAGAAGCCTTTATTAATAGACAGCATGTAGTATCTGTCTTTTTCGACCTTGAAAGTGCTTACGATATGACTTGGAAATACGGAATTCTTAAAGACTTGCATGACTTTGGTCTTCAAGGCCGTCTTCCTCTTTTTATTTCAGCCTTCTTGGATGAACATCTTTTCCACGTCCGAGCTGGTAATACTGTCTCGGGAGCCCGTGAACAGGAGATGGGTGTACCCCAAGGATGTATTCTCTCTGTTACACTTTTCAGTGTGAAAATAAACAGTATAGTTAAAGCTATCTGTCCCGGTGTAGACTGTTCCCTTTATGTTGATGACTTCGTTATATGCTTCAGATCTCGAAATATGAATATTATTGAGAGACAACTTCAACAGTGTCTCAACAAGCTCCAAACATGGTCTGATGAAAATGGCTTCAAATTTTCAAAGTCCAAAACTAAGTGCATGCACCTCTGTAATCTACAAGGTGTTCATCCAGACCCTGAACTGTATTTGGACAAAACTAAAATTAAAGTCGTTTCTGAGTTTAAATTTCTTGGAGTCATCTTTGACAGAAAGCTTTCCTTCCTTCCTCACATCACTGCACTTAAAAAGAAGTGCAAGAAGGCTCTTAATCTTCTTAAGGTTGTGGCCCATTCTGAATGGGGAGCAGACCGTAAAGTCCTCTTGCGGCTTTATCGGTCTTTAGTTCGCTCCAAATTAGACTATGGATCTATTGTATACGGATCTGCCCGTAAATCTTACCTGAAAATTCTCGATTCTATACACCATGAAGGTCTGCGTCTTGTACTTGGAGCTTTCAGAACTTCTCCCGTCAATAGTCTCTATGTTGAGGCTAATGAACCTTCTCTTTCTTACAGGAGGGAAAAACTCTCGCTTCAAAATCTTTTAAAACTGAAGTCCAATCGTTTTAATCCAACTCATAATGTTGTTTTTAAACCTCAATATAAACATCTGTTTGAAAGGAAACCAAATGTTATTCCTCCATTTGGTATCCGCATGGAGCCCATTGTAGATAACCTTGGCATAGACACTGAGTCTATTGCCTACTATAAAATCTCTGAAATCCCTCCATGGACACTAAACAGTGCAGAATTCAGATTTGACCTTGCATCTGACAAAAAGTCTGTCACGGATAGAACTGTGTTTCATGCTAGATACAACGAGATAAAGGAGCATTATTTTTCCTTCAAACCCATCTATACAGATGGATCTAAAGAGGGAAATTCTGTAGCAGCTGCCGCTGTTTATGGACAAAGGAGCCTAAAGTGTCGCCTTCCAAACAACTCCTCTATCTTCTCTGCTGAAATTAAAGCAATTGATCTTGCCCTTAATCTAGCTGAACGTTCTAATTGCAACCGTTTCATTATCTTCTCGGACTCTTTGTCAACATTACAAGCCCTTTCAAATCAATGCCTTGAGAATCCCTTAATGTGTAGTTTACTCGAAAGGATCTCACAAATTTGTTCTATGAATAGATTGGTGTTGTGCTGGCTTCCAAGTCATGTAGGCATCAAAGGCAATGAAAATGCCGATAGGTCTGCCAAATCTGCACTTAACCTTCCCATTTCAGATTTCAAAGTTCCACACACTGATTTTAAATCCTCCGTTTTAACACATATCCAATCTTCTTGGCAATCCCAGTGGGATGCTGATGTTTTCAATAAACTACATTCAGTTAAACCGTCCCTTGGCGAATGGTACCCCGTTTACAGGTCCGCTCGTCGAGAAGAAGTGATAATTGCACGACTTCGAATTGGCCATTCACGCATCACACATTCCTGGCTCTTGACCAGAGACGATGCCCCTGAATGTATTCCATGCAATGCATCCTTTTCTATAAAACATATCCTACTAGATTGCATTGACTTTCAGCCAGTTCGTTCAAAATATTTCAACGTCGATAGTTTAAAGAATCTTTTTGATTCTGTCAGCGTTGAATCTATTATCGCTTTCATAAAAGAGATTGGCATTTACAATAAACTGTGATATTTACTCTTGAGTTTCTTACCCATCTTTTTACATTCTTTATACGCCTTTATATTAGACATCTTGTCAGCTGATTCATAGTCTTACCTTTTTTAATCTAAAACTTTTAGTATACTGATCCCATTGGAGGCTCCACACTTAACCAGTTATAACACTCATTTCCAAGGAAAAATAATATTCACAGTATAACCTTTTTAATCTAAAATTTAGGAGTAGGCAGGGATGTCCAGCCACTCAATATCATATTTTATGAACATTAAAACTTTTGAGTAGATAGGGATTGCCCTATCACTCAATAATGTCCCTTATGCATATTATACATAATCCTTCTTAATTCAACCCTTTTACTATTATCAATGTATTCAAACCTTTTTCAGTTTAAAAATTCCACTTTATTCATCCTTTAACACAGATATGCGCGCTAAATGACCAAAGGTGTCGATGCGCCATAAAACAACATTCATTCATTCATTCATGAAACTTGGTCAGAATGTTTGCCTTGATAATATCTTGGACTAGTTTGAAAACGGGTAATATCCGGTCAAAAACTAGGTCAAATCTTAAAAAAACCTTGTGGACGCTCTAGAGGCCACATTTTCTGTCCAATACTCCTGAAACTTGGTCAGAATGTTTGTCTTGATGATACCTTAGACGAGTTTGAAAATGGGCCATGTCGGGTCAAAAACTAGGTCACCAGGTCAAATCTTAGAAAAACCTTGTGTACGCTCTAGAGGCCACATTTTCTGTCCAATACTCCTGAAAGTTGGTCAGAATGTTTGTCTTGATATCTCGGACGAGATTGAAAATGGGCCATGTCGGGTCAAAAACTAGGTTACCAGGTCAAATCTTAGAAAAACCTTGTGTATGCTCTAGAGGCCACATTTTCAGTCCAAAACTCTTGAAATTTGGTCAGAATGTTTGTCTTGATGATACCTCAGACGAGTTTGCAAAAGGGTCAGATCGGGTCAAAAACTAGGTCACTAGGTCAAATCTTATAAAAATGTTGTGTATGCTCCAGAAGCCACATTTTCAGTCCAATACTCTTGAAATTTGGTCAGAATGTTGGTCTTGATAATACCGCAAACGAGTTCAAAAGTGGGCCATGTGGGGTCAAAAACTAGGTCACTGGGTCAAATCTTTGAAAAACCCTGTGTACGCTCCAGAAGCCACATTTTCAGTCCAGTGCTTTTTAAAGTTGGTCAGAATGTTTGTTATGATATTAGCTTGGATGAGTTTAAAAATTATTCATGTCAGGTAAAAAACTAGGTCACCAGGTCAAATCTTAGAAAAACCTTATGTAAGCTCTAGAGGCCACATTTTCAGTCCAATAATTTTGAAATTCGGTCAGAATGTTTGTCTTGATAATTTCTAAGACTAGTATGAAAATGGGTCATGTTGGATAAAAAAATAGGTCACAAGGTCAAATCTCAGAAAAACCTTTTGTACTATAATTACAGTCCAATATTCTTTAAACTTTTGTTAGAATGTTTGTATTGATGATATCTTGCATGAGTTTGGAAATGGGTCACATGGAATAAAAACTAGGTCACCAAGTTTCATCCTTGAAAAACCGTGTGTATGCTCTAGAGGCCACATTTTCAGTCCAATAATCTTGAAATTTGCTTTGAATGTTTGTCTTGATAATATCTTAGACTAGTATGAATATGGGTCATATTGGATAAAAAACTAGGTCACTAGGTCATATCTCGGAAAAACCTTTTATACACCCTACAGGCCACATTTTCTCTCAAATACTCATGAAAGTTTGTCGGAATGTATGTCTGGATAATTTCTACATGTCAAGTAGGCCGCTGAGACAAATTCTAGAAAAAGCTTGTGTGCACTCCAGAGGCCATATTTGTAAGCCCAATACTAATGAGTGTTTGTCAGAGTGTTTGTCTTATTATCTCTGAAGAGATTGGAAATGGGTCATGTTCGATCATAAGGCTCAGGTGAGCGACTTCAGGGCCATCATGGCCCTCTTGTTTGAGGTACTAATCTTGAAATATCTTTCCTTTTGTAGAAGGATATGATGCTGTCTACATCAACTTTTGAACTTCTGGTTTTCTTTGCCGAGTTCCCTTTACCATCATCAGAAGCGTTCGCCGTCTTTGCCTTGTTTAAGCTCTCACTATAAATACTTGCAAAAGCAGCTGCCCTTTTCTTTGGTGTCCTTTTCGTTAAGTTATGAATAATTCTAGCATATTTCCTCGGACTTTTGGGCAGAGTATTTCTCACATTTCTCGTAACGTTAATTTCCGTTTTAGTCTATGCTTGGTGCGACATTCTGCGGGCCTACATTTGTCCAGTCTAGCCCTTTCACTTTGAGTATATCACCGATGTATCCTTGTCATGATCTGAGTTGGGTTTCCCCAGATCATGTCCCCTTGTTGGGCTCCGGGGCGGGTGGGGAACATCGGTGATGAACCCTATTAAACAAACATGGCAACCCAAAAGAAAGCCAAGCGTGTTCTTTCTGACTCTGATTCAGAGTCAGAAGTATCATTCAACACAAACACAACATTTGCTCGTTTTATTGTAATAGAAGCAGTTGACCCATCAAAACCCATCTCAAAACTTTCTCCATTTGTTATAGAGAAGACAGTCTCTTCCATTTTGGGCACACCAAAATCTGTCAAAAAACTGAAAAATGACACTCTGCTTATTGAATGTCATTCTCAACAGCAGGCCAAAAATCTCCTGGGACATAAAAGATTTTACAATTTGGACGTAAAAGTGTACCCACATAAAACTCTTAACACCAGCAAAGGAGTTATCAGGTGTAAGGAGCTATCCTACTGTGACTCGGTGGAAGAGATTAAAAGTAACCTCAAATCTCAGGCTGTGTCTGAGGTCAAACGGATCTCTGTTTTCAGAAATGGTATGCGTAGAGATACAAATACCTATATTCTTACCTTTTGTACACCGATTCTTCCTGCTTCCATCAAAATAGGATTTCAATCTGTGAAGGTCGACGTGTATTTGCCTAACCCTCTGCGCTGTTATAAATGCCAGAGGTATGGCCATCACGAAAGTAATTGCAAAAGCACATCTGTGTGTCCAAAATGTGCTTTTGAGGGCTCTGATTATGAACCTAATACTTGCAACAACCCTGTGCTCTGTTTTAATTGCAAGTGCCATCATCCAGTCTTTTCTAAAGACTGTTCAGTCTGGAAGGATGAAAAAGAAATCCTATCTATAAAATATAAAGAAAATATTACTTTTGTGGAAGCACGGAAGATAGTTGAAAAGCGCAGAAATGACCAAACATTGTTGAATTGTTCAACATCCTATGCAAAAGTGTCATCTGCAACATCTGGAAAGGAACATTGCTCTACTTGTGAACTCTTGGCAAAGAAACTTCTTGAAAAGTTTCCAGAAATGGCCAATGAGTTGAAGAGCTTGGTCCCTGACATTCAACCTTCCGAACCTCCAAAGCCTCCTAAACAGACACAACCTACATCCAAACCCACCACTCCATCCACTACCCTAAAAACACCATCTACCTCTTCTCAAAGTATTTCTTCAAAAACAGCTTCAAAGCCATCTACCTCTTTGCAAAACATCTCCTCAAAAAAAGCTTCAAAGCCGTCTCCCCCTTCACAACAACCTCCAAAGAAACCCCAACCTCAACCTTCCCAGTCTACGACTAAATCTCAGGTTTCATCTAAAGATAACAAATCTAATCATGCACCCCGATCTCCTAAAAGGTCTTCTTCCAAATCTAGACCACAACCCAGAGATACCCAAGGATCTTGTGAAATCACTGTCAAAGTAGATGATCCTGTCCCTACTTCAACAGATTTTCGGAGCTAGAGGGCATGGATGCAGATGCTGAAAATCTGGAAGGTGAGGCTTCAGATTCAGAAGCCTCTATTTGGTCCATTTCCAAAGATCCTTGGAACAAGGACGCTGACACTTGGCACTCGTCCAAACCCGAGACAACTGTTATGAAATCTTAACCAACCTATTTTAAAATGCATTGGTTTATGGCTTATTTTTTTACTTTAGCTTTTATACTTTCCTCATGCACTATGGATACCATAATCCAGTGGAATTGTCGAGGTCTGAAGTCAAACTTTGACGAACTTTCCCTTTTAATCAATGATCACAAACCAGTTGCTGTTTGTCTACAAGAAACCTTCCTTAAACGGGAGGAGGATATCACTATCAAGTATCATTCCATTTACAATAAGATTTTTACCGAAGGCGAAAAAGCCAGAGGTGGTGTTTCTATTATTGTTAACAACAACATTCCTCATAAAGTTATCTCTCTTAATACAAACTTGCAAGCTGTTGCCATCAGGTTATCTTTACACAGTGCTGTTACACTGTGTTCTTTATATCTCCCCCCGAGCACACCTATCAATGAGACCAATCTGAATGATCTCATTTCCCAATTGCCACCCCCCTATATTCTTGCTGGTGACTTTAATGGTCACAATGTTATGTGGGGTTGCGATGACACTAACCAGAGAGGTTTACAGTTGGAGAGCTTCATTTCGAACAACTCTTTGTCTTTCATGAATGATAACAAGTCCAAAACCTACTTGCATCCAGCAACTGGATCTTACTCTTCCATTGATTTAACCTTATGCAGCCCAGTCTTACTTCCCAATTTCACCTGGAAAGTGACTGAGGATTTGTGTGAAAGTGATCACTTCCCCATTATCTTTTCATCTACACAACCATCCAGCAATGTACGACCGCAGAAATGGAAGCTTTCCAAAGCCAACTGGAATAAATTTGAAACCCTCTATGAACAGACCATTACACATGACAAATTTGGAGATTGCGATGATCCTGCAAAACTTTTTACTTCCCTATTAATTGATGCAGCTAAACAGTCCGTCCCTCAGACCTCGACAAATTCAAAACGTCCTGACAAGCCTTGGTACAATGATGATTGTAAACAGGCTGTCAGAGACAGAAAACAAGCCCTTAGAAAGTTTAACCTCAGGCCTACCAAAGAAAATCATAACTTATTCCGTATTTCCAGAGCAAAGGCTCGACGAACCATTAGAGAAAGTAAGCGCAAGGCTTGGAGACAATATGTCTCTAAATTAAATAGTAGAACTACTACTAAAAAAACCTGGGACATGATCAGAAAGATCAATGGCAAAGGCCAGCCCCCTCTTAGTCACCTTGAAGTTAACAATACTTCGTTGGAATCACCCCAAAATATAGCTGATGCTCTCGCCGACACCTTTTGCAAAAAGTCTTCCTCTGCAAACTATTCTGAAAAGTTTCAGAGGAATAAAGCCAGAGAAGAAAAGAAAAAACTTACTTTCAATTCTTCTAATTCAGAGCATTATGATAAACTCTTCACCTTTAAAGAATTAAAATCTGCTCTGAATAAAGCTCACGATTCTTCTCCTGGCCCAGATAAAGTTCATTACCAGTTTTTAAAACACTTACCTTTTACTTCTCTCTCAGTTTTACTTGATATTTTCAATGATATCTGGCAGTCAGGTGTTTTTCCTTCATCCTGGCGGGAAGCACTAGTCATTCCTATCCCAAAACCTGGCAAGGATACTAGTGACCCAGCTAACTATCGGCCAATAGCTCTTACAAGTTGTCTCTGCAAGACCTTAGAATGTATGGTCAATGACAGGCTTGTTTGGTTTTTAGAGAAAAACAACCTCATCGTTGATGTACAGAGTGGATTTCGACGCCAACGTGGCACCATAGATCATCTTGTCCGCTTTGAAACCTTTGTCAGAGAAGCCTTTATTAATAGACAGCATGTAGTATCTGTCTTTTTCGACCTTGAAAGTGCTTACGATACGACTTGGAAATACGGAATTCTTAAAGACTTGCATGACTTTGGTCTTCAAGGCCGTCTTCCTCTTTTTATTTCAGCCTTCTTGGATGAACGTCTTTTCCGTGTCCGAGTTGGTAATACTGTCTCGGGAGCCCGTGAACAGGAGATGGGTGTACCCCAAGGATGTATTCTCTCTGTTACACTTTTCAGTGTAAAAATAAACAGTATAGTTAAAGCTATCTGTCCCGGTGTAGACTTTTCCCTTTATGTTGATGACTTCGTTATATGCTTCAGATCTCGAAATATGAATATTATTGAGAGACAACTTCAACAGTGTCTCAACAAGCTCCAAACATGGTCTGATGAAAATGGCTTCAAATTTTCAAAGTCCAAAACTAAGTGCATGCACCTCTGTAATCTACAAGGTGTTCATCCAGATCCTGAACTGTATTTGGACAAAACTAAAATTAAAGTCGTTTCTGAGTTTAAATTTCTTGGAGTCATCTTTGACAGAAAACTTTCCTTCCTTCCTCACATCACTGCACTTAAAAAGAAGTGCAAGAAGGCTCTTAATCTTCTTAAGGTTGTGGCCCATTCTGAATGGGGAGCAGACCGTAAAATCCTCTTGCAGCTTTATCGGTCTTTAGTTCGCTCCAAATTAGACTATGGATCTATTGCATACGGATCTGCCCGTAAATCTTACCTGAAAATTCTCGATTCTATACACCATGAAGGTCTGCGTCTTGTACTTGGAGCTTTCAGAACTTCTCCCGTCAATAGTCTCTATGTTGAGGCTAATGAACCTTCTCTATCTTACAGGAGGGAAAAACTCTCGCTTCAATATCTTTTAAAACTGAAGTCCAATCGTTTTAATCCAACTCATAATGTTGTTTTTAAACCTCAATATAAACATCTTTTTGAAAGGAAACCAAATGTTATTCCTCCATTTGGTATCCGCATGGAGCCCATTGTAGATAACCTTAGCATAGACACTGAGTCTATTGCCGACTATAAAATCTCTGAAATCCCTCCATGGACACTAAACAGTGCAGAATTCAGATTCGACCTTGCATCTGACAAAAAGTCTGTCACGGATAGAACTGTGTTTCATGCTAGATACAACGAGATAAAGGAGCATTATTTTTCCTTCAAACCCATCTATACAGATGGATCTAAAGAGGGAAATTCTGTAGCAGCTGCCGCTGTTTATGGACAAAGGAGCCTAAAGTGTCGCCTTCCAAACAACTCCTCTATCTTCTCTGCTGAAATTAAAGCAATTGATCTTGCCCTTAATCTAGCTGAACGTTCTAATTGCAACCGTTTCATTATCTTCTCGGACTCTTTGTCAACATTACAAGCCCTTTCAAATCAATGCCTTGAGAATCCCTTGATCTGTAGTTTACTCGAAAGGATCTCACAAATTTGTTCTATGAATAGATTGGTGTTGTGCTGGCTTCCAAGTCATGTAGGCATCAAAGGCAATGAAAATGCCGATAGGTCTGCCAAATCTGCACTTAACCTTCCCATTTCAGATTTTAAAGTTCCACACACTGATTTTAAATCCTCCGTTTTAACACATATCCAATCTTCTTGGCAATCCCAGTGGGATGCTGATGTTTTCAATAAACTGCATTCAGTTAAACCGTCCCTTGGCGAATGGTACCCGGTTTACAGGTCTGTTCGTCGAGAAGAAGTGATAATTGCACGACTTCGAATTGGCCATTCACGCATCACACATTCCTGGCTCTTGACCAGAGACGATGCCCCTGAATGTATTCCATGCAATGCATCCTTTTCTATAAAACATATCCTACTAGATTGCATTGACTTTCAGCCAGTTCGTTCAAAATATTTCAACGTCGATAGTTTAAAGAATCTTTTTGATTCTGTCAGCGTTGAATCTATTATCACTTTCATAAAAGAGATTGGCATTTACAATAAACTGTGATATTTACTCTTGAGTTTCTTACCCATCTTTTTACATTCTTTATACGCCTTTATATTAGACATCTTGTCAGCTGATTCATAGTCTTACCTTTTTTAATCTAAAACTTTTAGTATACTGATCCCATTGGAGGCTCCACACTTAACCAGTTATAACACTCATTTCCAAGGAAAAATAATATTCACAGTATTACCTTTTTAATCTAAAATTTAGGAGTAGGCAGGGATGTCCAGCCACTCAATATCATATTTTATGAACATTAAAACTTTTGAGTAGATAGGGATTGCCCTGTCACTCAATAATGTCCCTTATGCATATTATACATAATCCTTCTTAATTCAACCCTTTTACTATTATCAATGTATTCAAATCTTTTTCAGTTTAAAAATTCCACTTTATTCATCCTTTAACACAAATATGCGCGCTAAATGACCAAAGCTGTCGATGCGCCATAAAACAACATTCATTCATTCATTCATTAATTTCCGTTTTAGATGACCTATATGGGCCTTCGTAGCTTGATTCAGCGCTGTTGGAATTGATGTTGGAATCAGTGTTGTAGGATTTTGTCTGTTCATGATTTTGCACTTCCTTCATTGCCAATCGCTTTGCAGCTTTTCTTTCTCAGTCCTTTTTCTTAACCCAAGCCTTTTTCTGAGCACTCATATTAGCTCTTGATTTTTGCTTCATTAATCTGTTGTAATCTTTCCTTGCTTTCACATCATGTCGGGTACCGTGATTTTTCCTTATCTGTGAGTCAATTTTCCCTTTCAAAATCTCCTTTTTAATATTGTTACATGTTTTTTTATTTGCCTCGTACTTTCTCTGTCGCTTTCTCTGAAGTTCAAGCTCATGCTCTTTTCTTTCAAGGGCTTCTTTTGAAGGTGTCTTTGACTTTAGTTCTTGTTTAAGTTTGTGTCATCTCTCCTTTGCTTTAGTTCGCTGTTTTTCCAGGTACTGTTTGTATTTCTCTGGGTCTTTTTTGTTAAGTTTTGATCTGTATATGGAGCTTCTTGATGCCATGGTAGATACACTTGCACAACAGTGAAGGTCACATCAAGGTCCAGTAACCAACAAACTCTCTTGGGTAACATTTATATGTGCACCATTCATATCAGAGCTATATTATAGTTTGTTCTTAGAGACATATATCATCGTCTAAAGATGGATCCCAGAAATTATAATTGATAACAGCTAAGCCTCATCATGAGAAAAAAATCTAATAGTTTCATGTGGAAACAACAAAGGCACAAATAAGACTACCTGCATCTGCACAGTCTGATCAGTTCCTTTGTTGTTCACTGCCTGAATAATTTCATTTCAAGCTTTGCTGTATGCTAAAATTCAAGCCTCTGAGACTAGCTAAACAAGCGAACCTGGTCAGAAATGCTAAAGACAGGTTTTCTTGTGATAAGTTTCATATCCACTGTAAATAGCAGAGGTTGTTCATGTTGAAACGCTCAGTTACCCTAATCATACTTTTTCTAGGCCGGTTAAAAAATCCCCAAGCAGATAACAAGTGACTGACCAGTCACACTAAAATATGCTGTAAGAGTAATTAACCCCACAGGAGAAAGTGATTCCCCATAGCACATAAATAACATTTCATGCTTATTTTCTTAGGTTCAAATATCACAATCAAGATTTTATCTTTATTGTATTGAAGCATGGCTGAAAATTTTATGTATTTTGGTTGAAATTTGATTTTGAAAGACGGCCATATGTGCAACGTCGAGATCTCAATGAGGCCATAGATCTACTTAGTTAAAACGTCAATTTCTTGAAGATGTGTGTTTGTACAATTTTTAATAGATTTACTTTTCAATACTTAGAGTATTTAACAATATTAAGAATTGAATCGTAACTTCGTAAACCATATCGTCTCCAGACTTTTTTATTAACTAGGATCTCTATAGGAAGATAGTGAAGGGAGATAACTCTTACGAGCGTTTGATACTTGTCATCACTACCGTGTACAAAATGATGATGCAGTGCTAAGCATTGTGAAATATCCTATTAATTGAACAAAAATCTATTTAAAGTTCTACAAACACACATCTTCAATACATTATCTCTTCAGGGCCTGCTCTGGCTTTGTTTTTTTCTTTTGCCGCTATTTTCGCCAGTTTAAAAAACTTTTCGCCACTTTTTTTTTTTATTTATGAGCCATTTTTTTTCGCCACTTTTTCTAATTTATTAGCCATTTCTTTCGCCACCTTTCTTAATTTATGAGCCATTTCTTTCTACTTTTTCACTATTTTCCTTTTTACCACCATTTATCCTCCTTTATTCCGTTCAGGTATCAGATACAGAGAACAAGGTCTTTTATGTTTCTTTCAGTTTTAATTCATTTGTACAAACATGAAAACATGAATGATGAAAATTACATAGTCTTTTATCATGATGGGAATTTAATCCTTTAGTGCATGACACATCCAAACCCAAAGCGTATACAGACTTAAATTTAAATGTTGCCAAAATAGTGGAAGTTGTCTGTGATAGGATAGAAAACATTACTTGAAAAGGAGAAAATGCTGGTTACCAGCATTTTTTTCTTTTCTCACAATGTTTTCATAGGTCTCCTTGAGGTCGTTAAAAAGTTGGCATTGTGTGGGTTCCTAAAACAAAAACAAAAAAAAAAATAAATAAATAAATAAAAAAAATAAAACATGGTAAAATCACAATGTAGTTAAATTCTGTTTGAATCTAGAAGCAGACTTGTGCTGCAAGTAGACATTATTTCTTCCATGAACTTTACGGGAGAAATTATAGTATGTGATGAAAGAATTTCTGTATGCCTACCTTTTAGTGTATAACAGTTGAATCTTACTATCACTTTTGGATATGATTTGCTTATCAAAGAAAAAAATGAGAAAGGATTTTTATCTACTTGTTGACTCAAAAGAACATTATCTGACCATTCGGTTTTGATTGCCTTGTAATTTATGACCCCATTGATGCAGAGTCACACATTACTTCAAACCCTGACATTTCTCATCGGATTACAAATAATGTCCAGAGTGATGAGAAAAGAAAAAAACTTCTTCACGGCTGTAATGAGGACCAACCACAATCTTGATTCAAAAACATAACTAGAACTTGGTAAAAATTAAAAGAATTAAACTTAACAAGGTTTACAGAGACGTAATCTTTATAGTCAGTTAAATAGCTGATAGGAAGGAAAAGGTGTAGAGTATTCTAAAAATAGTATTATAAAAATAGAACACTGCACTGCAGATTTTGCTTGAGTTGCCCATGTGAGGAAGGCAAATGATTGTTTTCAAGATTTTTTAATTCTTTGGCTTACCATCCATCATTGTAATTTATTAAAAAATATTTGTAAAGAATATCTCCAGCAGTAAGAAGAGGTAATTCTGCTTTATTTTACGACTATTCATGTATTGAGAATCAATACTGATCGTCTGACGTCATTTAAACAAATAAGCAGACGCTTTACCTATGGAAAAAAAGACAGGGATTCGTGGGATAAAGGGGTAGATTTAGCGAGTTAGTAACAGATAAGGATCATTCACACTCTGCTGTCTTGTCTAAATTGACAAAGTTAATAAAGGATAACTGGTGTCACTCTTTGTCTTAGATTGCCAACACTTCATGAATATAGCCCACTCGGGAGTTTTTTAAGGCGAAGTTTTTTCGCCGTGCAAGCTTGACGAGGCAAAGTTGAGCCATTGAAGGTGACTTCTTTGCCCATGTCGCCCTGTAGCTTGTTCCTGCTTCACCCTTTCCCCACTTATCTCATGACTTGAGACAAAAACTGAAGAATTGCCGATTAAAAGAAAACTTTTGCCACTTATTTTTGCCAGTTAAAGAAAAAATTCGCCACTTACTCAGAATTTTCACATTTGGCGAAAATGGTGATCGGCAGCGCGGGCCCTGTCTCTTTACCAAACGACAAAATTTTAGACTGGTCCGAATTGAAAGCACTTGCAGACAACAAAATAAACGTAACTCAAAAATTGAAACTTGTGTTTAGTCAGGTAGAAAACATTGTGGGCAAAGGAGAAAATGCTGGTTACCAGCATTTCTCCTTTTCTCACAATGTTTTTAAAAGGCTTCTATCTCAGGGTTGTAAAAACCAGGGATTGTTTGGTAAAGGGTTATACAACCCATGGCATCAATGAGATCGCAGTCATGAACAACACAGAATATTGCTGTCTTTCAAGATCAAATTTCTACCAAAATACAAAAAAATTTCTTGGCAATACTACAATATATTATAGATAACATGTTAATTAAGATATCTAAACATAAAAACCATGTATTGAAAGTTATAATTGTGCTGTGGCGTGTCAGTTTCTCCTGTGGCGTAAATTACTCTTGTGGCGTTTTTTAGTGTGACCTGTGACTGACAACTAATGAAAGAATGTACCAGACCTGTGAATTGAAACATCGCACTCCGGAAAGCTTATTGCAATGATGTTCACTCGATGAAATAAAGTTCAATTCTACCCCCCCCCCCCCCCCCAAAAAAAAAAAAAAAAAAAAAAAAAAAAAAACAGATTATCCTCAATGTGAGTGTCTAATACAGGTTCGTCCGAAAACAGGTGCATGAACAACAATAGTTTAGGATTCCGTCAACATTTTACGAGCGGATATGTATTCCTGTCAAGTATCTGACGATCAACCAAACTTCGTCCGTCAAAATATTATTATCAACACAGAATACCGCCAAAATAATCGCCCAGAACAGCGAGTATACACGAAAAACTTATTTGAATGTCATTTCATTACACGAGAATTCAAAAACAATGGGCAAAATACATGTGTTACGATTTTACAGGCTCTGTCTGTGTCGATCGTCGGGTGCTTCGAGCGTAAGAATTTTTGACAGAAGACATATTTCTTTGAATCGGGCACGATTTTATCACCACCTCCTTCTTGCTGCCATTTTAAAAGGGAAGTAACTTACTTGCACTACGCCACCTAGAAGGAAATTTGCAGCAAAGGCAAGGGACACAACTGTAACACGCGCGGCAAAAAATGCAAACGGCAATCCCGACCTTTGACAGAAGTTATGTTCACAACATTAATTCCTTCGGAAGTGCATTTATTCAGATTTTGATCGTCTTTAGAAGTTACTAGGATGCCAAGTAAAACATTCTAGTTTTACTTACCACAAATGATGCTCGATAGAGCTACTTTCTGGTTTACAACCACACTAATGGTGAAAGTCAAAATTTTGACAGCAGGAATCGGTGTTCGCAACATGAGTTTCAGGGCAAAAAAAAAAATGTAAAAGAAAGGTTTCTTTCGAAAGATTGATGCATAGAATCATTCAATAAACATCATATACGAAATAAAACAGGTTACTATTGAGTCACTTCACTTATTCATTTTGGCAGAACCATTGGAAGACATCTGGTGAAAAGTCAGGAATAAAGTCTGTCAGCTTGTCCGTCAAAAATTGAGAAAAAAAAATCATTTATTTTTTAATATTTCCCAATTCTTTAATAAAATGTTGGTTATGTTAGTAAAAACAATATATAAAAACAACAGCACTTCAATACTTTGTGATTTTATAGTCATTTTGTTAATATCTGAGGAAGAAAATTTTGACGGAATTTTGAGAGCTTAAAGGGAAGTTGTCATACGTCGAAACTTGTGTTTTCAATGAGTTTGTTTTGGATTTCCTGTCAAACGAAGCATTACCATCGCAAACAGTGAGTATTTTTCCAGGCACTTTTTGCTCTTGATAGGTAAAAAAGAATTAAAAAGATGATTTTTTTAAAATGGTTTACTTTGAAATACACATATTTTGTGTTACGGGAGACCACTCCTTCATGCATGGCTTCGTCCTGATTTAAATACAGTACTTGACAGCTGTGTTAGGGAGATATCTCTTTAGCTCAGTGGTTATGGTATTGGTCTTTTAAACCTCGAAGAACAAGGTTATTTGTCCGCAGGTGTTCGAATCCCGCCAGGTGCGGTTTGTATTTGAGCTATGCATTTGTTGCTTCTTAAAACTTTCTTTTCCTTTAGGAGGGGAAGTGTTATATAAATAGGACATACATGTAACCTGTTTTCATTATCACTTTCACTCTATGTACAGAGTATTCTAGAAAAAATTTTCTGAATTAATTAAATGATCGGGATCCCAGTGCTGAACTTCTCGTTGGAACGAAATAATCATCTGCATCTCTGGTTGGACTCCCGGTCTGAAAAGAGGCATCTGTTTATCAGCAAGACCGCTTTATGGCAATATTTTCTCTGACAAATACGACTTGCGAATAAGCGGAATCCACTGTACTGAGCTTTCCAGTAAGAATTTATTGATAACCCGGCAGATGTTATGGTTAAGATGATTACAGGAGATAAAACGGGTACCAGAGGTTGCAATTCTTTGGGCTTCCACTGATCATTCAATATCGCAATGAAGTGATTGTACTGAGTATTTGGGAAGCCTAAATGGGGCAAAAAAGGCAAAACCATTTAAATATATGACTTAGGAGAGCATAATCGGGCAAGTACCTGCCCCTGGTTCAAGCACTGATAATAAAACCCCACAGAAATGTGAGGTCCGACCACAATGGCTCCTACACAATGGGTTCAAAAGCTGTTTAGTTGATGACGAGAAAATTGAACTGTAGTTCAAGTGATCGACGGGTAAGTTAAATTCATTTGTGATCAGATATCAGAATGTTAGAAAAGCTACCACTGACATATATTTCATCTTTTTTTAATGGGATTAAATTTGGAGGAAACAAAGATGCATCTTTAATAATAACCTCTGCAGTATTGCAGTTTCATTGGCATAGTATTCATAGATACATGAATGAGAATATACTTGTTAAAGGTGGGTATTTAGATTTTTCACATCTCTCCAAATTAAAAGATATATATATCACTGAAATTTATATGAAAAAACAATACAATCATCAATAATTAAGAATCATAAAATTACAGAAAAAACTGTTTTTGATGGTGTTCCCTTAAAAGGCTACGTAGCCTCTTAAGGTATATTTAGATTTCGCTCCAGTATTCAAAAAAGCATTGTGGGAATGTCAAGTGACTGGCACGTGACTAATGACGCTTAAATTCCATAACATAACAAACATGCAATTATTTTCCATAATGTCTTCTTCGGACGCTATGTTTGAAGCTTCGTCTGTGTATTTCCGGTATGTAAATGAGCGAGTTGCTCATGTAAAAATAGACTGTGTTTCCTGTCGGTGTCGACCTGGGCGTAGTAAATCTCTAATTTCTCTTGTTGTCGGATGGTTTTCGACTACTGGGGTTTTATGAATGAAAATTAAAAGGCTTTGGGAGTATAAGGATGATTTTTTTGTATTTTTGTGTAATTTTCGTCCCAAAATCTGAAGGGCCACCTTTAAATAAGAAGGCAACACTTGTGAAATTAAAAAAAAATAGCATTTCAATAATGAAATACGATTTTTTATGTGTGGCCCCCAGTTTTCCAAAATGGCCCCCTATTTCAATGTCTATGGGCCAGATAGTCCCCCTTACGAGCAAAGTGAGATTGAACACTTGGTGCATACACGGTCAACAGAAAATCATTTCTTTCACTTCAAACTGCAGAAGGTTGAATACGACACAGCAGCGTGGATCTCATTCTCTGACACCTCATATCTGGTTTCTCGTATTGAACCTGGATTAATATTAATCAGAGTAATTGTAACTTATTTAATCATATTATTCATTGATTAGCTATCTTTGGGGCATCATATCCCATAAGAGACAGAACCCCTTTTATGGGAGTGCTTTAATCGCATTGGAGGCTCCACATTTTGCGAATTTTAGCACTCATTTCCTAGAAGCTATTGTTCACAGTTCTAACTTTTTCATGTTAAACTTTTGAGTAGGCAGGGACACCCAACCACTCAATATCATATTTTATGCACATTGAAAATAACACATTCTTCTTCAAGATTCTTTACTATCAATTCAACATTTTGTTCAGATCTTTTTATCACAATCTTAACCCTTTACCGCACGACAAAGTTTTAGAATTGTCAAATTCGAAAGCATTTGCAGACGACAAAATAAATGTGACGCAAAATTTGAAATTTGCTTATGGAAGGGTAGAAAACATTGTTGGAAAAGGAGAAAATGCAGGTAACCAGCATTTTCTCCTTTTCCTACAATGTTTTAAAAAGGCCTTTTCCTTAGGGTCGTTAAAAGTCGGGATTGTGTGATAAAGGGTTAACTTTATCATTAAAAACTTTTGGATAGGGATTGCCCTGTCACTCAGTAATGTCTTTTATGCATATGAAGATTACACATAATCCTTCTTAATTCAACCCTTTTACTATAATTAATGTATTTAAATTTTTTTTTTTCAGCTTAAGAAATCCTTTTTCAGTCATCTTTTAACTGTTGATGCACCATAAAACAACATTCCTTCATTCATTCTTTGTGTGTAAACCCCTCGACATCATTTGAACATAACAAAGGTTGGAAAATTCCTCACAATTTTTTGGTTTCAGCCAAATATAGTAGCATCACATACAAATGAAATGAGAAAAATGTATTGATTAAAGAATATTTTCAGATTTGTTGCACTTCAAGTAGGTTTGAATCTAACAGCCTCTTTTTAACATGGGTCTTCTTGACACATATATACATCATTTGGATTATTCACTGTGAATATCACAGTGCTGATAAGTGTCAATTGGATTTCAAACTAGGCAAATTAGAGCAAATAACACAAATAACACCTGAAGCGCGTTATGTTAAGCCATGTAATAAGGCATTTGCATTTTATTTCTTGATGGCAACACAAATATATGCACTCAACCCTTATAAAATTTGCACTCGCTGTTCACTTGAATAAATTTTCGAAAATGATAGAGAGAAAAAAACACGGACAAATACAACAGTAAACACGAGTTAATTTCCTTGGACGCTACTTGGTGGTGCGTGCATGAATACGCAATCTATTTTTAGCTTAGCAACATATTTCTCAGTAGAAGACGACCATAATGCCGACATAGAAATCAATACTTTCGATGATTTACCAAACAAAATAGAAATTTCCGATACTGTCTATGAAAAATCAAGGCAACTATCTAAATATGAGGCTGAGTGGACAATGTGTTCATTCGAGTGACATTTTAATAGATATTTTGTAAAGAATAGGTCTACATACCGTCGGCAGATCAGTTTTCGAGGGGTATCTACCTGTAGCCGACATAAGACTATTCATGTTAAGTAACAAGCTATGAAGTGAATGATGCCACCGTTTTGTGAACTGCTTATTTAAATGTTGACAATGGTGTCACAGCTGTTAATATACAAACTGGAATAAAGTGACGATAATCTGATCTAGAATTATGTAAGTTTCCCTGAACAGTCCTACGAGACACTTTCACAAGTTCAACTAAAATTCACCTCTCCAGTTAATTCTAAGTTGTCTGTTTGATTCAATTAACAATTGATACTGTAACACCTTCACTTCTAGATCTATTCACCAATTTTTTTTTATTGGTCTCCCAGTTCTAGGCTTGTTTTAAATATCACCCCCTATCATGCCAGCATTTTAAAATTCTTGACACAGTGCATTCACTTTTTCCGATCCTTCCTGCAACATTCCTAGCTTTCACTCCACTTATTATCAAATCCATGATGAGCTTTTTCTGATCAATAGACAGTAGTTAACCATGCTTTTTTTAAAATTTAAATCCTCATGATAAACAAACTCAGAACAACTCTGTCATGAAACAAATCAACTTCATTTGAACAAGAGTAAATTTTCTGTTTACACATTGCACTAAATTTAACTCAGTGACCTGGGTTTCATAGAAATCGACCACTGATGTTTTGAATGATGTAACTGATGACATTGACGATTCAAATACTTGACTCACTTTTTGCATTTTATGTTTAGGGTGCTAATAAAGATAATAAATATTCATCAATTTGTTCAGGTTTATTCGGGAGTGTTTTTTTTTTTTCAAGTTTTTTAAGCAAAAGAAATCAATCTTCCAGCATTTGACTGATTTAACGTTTGAAATCTAAAAATAGCACATAAGGAGCTTGCATGAAATCTAGAATTGGATAATACACAACAAATTGCAAAAACCGAAAGTTGTCCCATTGCGTTCGTCGAAAAATTGTATTACAGTTTTCCGTCACATGACACGATTTCGACCAATCAAAGAAATGATTTAGGTTATGAGTGCAATTATTTGTATATCCAAAACGGCTACCAGTTAGCCATCTTGGATCAAGTTAAAAGAACGAATTAAAATGACTGGCTTTCTTATGGTAAGACAAACATCAACAAAGTCCTATTGAATTTGGTCCATGGATTTTGGAGATTTAGCTTAAGACAGACAGACAGGCAGACAGGCTTCGGGAAGGTTGGCGATGCCCCCATAAGTAGGCGATGCCTACCTCATTCAGGTAGGCGATGCCCCCATAACGGGGCGATACCTATCTATAGTGTTACGCTTATAAGAGATAACATTTAAGTGTCTGCTAACCGACAGGTGATAGTTATTTTGTCTTGACATAATTTCTAACCCTTCGTTCGTCCATACATAAGTCATACAGACCATTCGCCTGTCTGTCTGTGTATCTGTATGTATGTCTCTTGGTCGGTTTGTCTGTTTGTCTGCTGCGTTTTGTTTCAACTTTTTCCAAAGAACTTAACTCTTTACCACAGGATTCCGAGTTTAAATGACCCTGAGGAAAACATCGAGTTAACAAGCATTTTCTCCATTACCCACAATGTTTTCTACTCATAAGGAGACAAATGATATCATTTGAACCACATTTAATGTGTACGTCTGCAAATGCTTTTAACTTGCACAAGTCTAAAATTATCTCATCTAGTAAGAGTTAATAAAAATATTTTTAAATCTCTTTCTGCTTTTAATGAACTACACAAATTTACTTGTAGCTTGAGCAGCAATTACAATATAGAAAACTTAAATCACCTTTGCAAACTGACAAATAGGAGCCATTACATTTTGCTGCCCGGCCAGATAGCTCAATGGCTAATGCATCTGACTCGTGACCTGGAGATTGCAATTTCTATACCCGGTTAAAGGTATACGTGCCCCAATGAATTTTAATAGGATCCTTGTGAAATTTTCAGCATTAATTCTTCAAACATACCTAAATGTCATGGTAAAAAGAAAATCATGGGTTACCATGCTTATTTTTTGTTCGGGGGCGCTTGAAATGAGCTATATTGCCCTCCTTGCCATGAAATTTGTGTTTTTCTTTCTGTACAACGGTAGATGTAACAATTCAATGCCAATCAATGTTAACAAGCTTTAATATTACTTTCTTACCTGTTCAAAAAAGTCTACTATAACAAAGAATTCACAAAAACAATGTTTAAAACAATACAAAAAGTGATAAAACTGATAAAATAGGCAAATATGTATAGGCTATGGTCTAAAAGTTTCACCTTTTCCACTGCTTTTCTTACACTATCTCCATCAAAATCTAGCAATAAGAAATTGATAAAACTGCATAAAGTCAGTGCTTTATATGTAATCTGTTTAAAAATAGTGAAAAAAAGCACTGGTTTCAATGAAACTTACGAAATACGTGAACTTTTTATGTATCAAACATTAGACCAATAGAGCTGTGGCTCACAGCTTTTTTCCACTAAATTTCACTTAAAATCTAACACCTGTCTCAAAATCTAGCAATAAGAAAATGATCAAACTGCAGGGATTGAATGTTCTGTATATCATGTATTAGGAAAGAGTAAGACAATCTTAGGTTTAAATAATGTATTTGAAAATATTGTGAATTTCATGTATCATCAATTTCGACAAGTGGATTCTGAGCGCAATTTTTTCCACCAATTCTCCCTTGAAAACCACCTCTGTATCAAAATGTAGCAATAAGAAAATGTCCAAACAGCACAAAATGCATGTTTTATATGAAATCTATTAGAAAATTATACAAAAAGTATAGGTTTGAATGTTATATTTGAAAATACTTGGGCTTTCAAGTATCGACCAATTCCTTCTGTTTTTTCTTTTGCGCAAAGCTTCATTCTTTTCTGTAGTTTATTGTTCAATCTTTTTAATTTTTTCCCTTTTACTGTTGTATATATTGTGTCTTTTTGATTCAGAGTCTCTTCTTTCTGCCTCTTTCTTGAATGTGTGTCCAGGTGACATTCCAATATTCTTGAAAATGTCTGTCACGTACGTGTTTCCAAGATTCTTTTGTGCAACTGCACAACCCACTCTTGATGTGAGGTTTCCAGAGGCAGAAAAGTGACACCTTTTGGGAGCTTTAGATGCAATCATACTGTTGAAACTTTCTACGTCCTTTGTTGATCCCCCTGGGGCTAGTTTTTCTGCATTCTGGCTAAAAACACAGAAGACTGCCTCAAGATCCTGTTTTAGTTCCTGTCCTGTCAGATCATTTCGGAGAGTTTTGTGCTGGTAACTATCTGGACTTGTTTTGTATCCACACCATTTTCCACAGTTTTCATGCTCTCCGAAGGCATGGGGAACAATCTGTTCAATTTGCTCTTTGCACTGCACAGGGTTGTTTTTAGTTTGTGATAGTGCATAATTGAAACACTTTTTAAGTTGGAATGCGAAGTATGCCAACTTAGATTTAGCAAAACCGGAAAATGAAAACAGAATAATTCATTCCGGGTACCCGAAGAACACAACACAAGGATATGAATACACCAGGGACTGGTTTTTATCTCAACTTGCCATGGACGACCCGTTTGTAATAACCGAAGATAATAATATGGGACATGTATTACTTTCGGGACAAATATGCATAAATAGCCATCAAAACCTTCGTAGACTTGTCTTTAAAAGATTCAAAAAGAAAGTAAAGACAGCGTATGAATGTGTCGCTGTGCTTCGGTGTTTGCTTATTTGGTAATCACGTGATCTTTATTTCTCAGAAAACAAGTTTCAGTTTCCAAATGGCCTAGTTTCACTTTCTAAACAGCCTTATTGCACACTTTAAGAAAATAGTTCATATACATTTTGTCAATAATTTTGTTAAAAACGTCATTGAAGGGAGACAAAGTCTTGTGAATATTTATTAACATAAAAAACTCTTTCGATTAAAACTATTTGCATTTGATTACTTCCCTTAATATCGCTAAATCAAGTATCTACAGCGCGCATTGACTTCATTTGATAGTTGGTGGATGCACAGAATCATCTTGGGGTTAAGTAAACAGTTTTAATATTGATGAATTTTTTAATTTTGGATCACGAACAATAAATATCGGGTTGATGTATCAATCGTCACGTGTATAAAGGTTGCAGGAATGAAGTTTTAGTTTACGATTGGCGTGAAAATTGTGTCTCGAGAGGTCACTGTATAAAAACTAAACTGCCGATTTCAAGAGCAGTAGCGTTTACTTGATTTCACGCGATTTATCATTACTAATTGTATTTTCTTGAAACTCGGAGTATAATTATGTTCACTATCAAAACAGCAACCTATGCCACCAAGGGAAGTAACTCCAAATGCATTTTGTAAGAATTTTGTCCCTTTTTCGATTTAGATCTTTTTCACTATCCAGCACCCACAGCCGAGCGTGGCACCAGCATGCGGCGCTCTTGTTACTGTTTAAGCCTGTACTTTCTGTCTGTCTGTCCACAGTTGACTTGCAGACTAAGTTTCTATTAGTATACATCCAATTTTTAGGCAGCATAATACACGTTATAGGGGTCAGCTATAGTTGTGCTTGTTGCAGCAGTAGCTCCTTGGCTTAAAACTTCAAAATCACAATTTAAGGTTTGTCAAAAATCTTGACTTGAATGATCTTCGCAAGTCCATTTTCTCTGGAATGATCGGACCATATCTTAACAGTGTTGCAAAATTGTTTATCTACATCGGATATGATTTTCATGCCCCACATCGAAAGATCGGAAGCATATTGTTGTCGAGCCCGCTTGTGGTGAGTGAGACATAGCGTTACAATGTCGTTTTGGCGTCCATCTGGTAAAAACTTTGCATTTCCCTATTACTCCAAAATTATTCAAGTTACATTGAACAATGCTCATATTTTTCATGTAGACACCTTTCGTCAATATTCACCTTATGAGGGTCACATGTCCTAGACCAAAGTCAACTTTTAACCCAGATCACGGTAAGAATGTACTTCCTGTCAATATGCATATAATGAGGGTCACAAGTCCAATGTCAGTGTCAATATTTTGATCCTTTCTTCAAAAGTTATCACAGAAACTTAACATTTAAATAAAAATGTTCATATTTGGTACGAAGGTAACAGTCATATATAGAGATCTGCTGATGACAAGGTCATAGTAATCTGACAAGGTCGAAGTCAAACATTAAAGCCATTCACCAGATAATTGGCTGTTACAGAGGCATTGGTCTTGTTTTGCAAAAGTATCATGGTCGAAAGTTAGCAGGCATGTGCTTGAAGTTCATGTTGTAAACTCTTCCAAAATATCACATTTTCTTTTGTTTTCCGTGTGAAAAAATGTCAGATGTCCGATCAGGTTTCTCAAAATTCCTCACTTTCAGCCATGTAATATGAAACTGTTTCACTTTGAAGCAAACTACTCTAATCACCAACGAAGCAATCTTTCATTTCAAATAAACTGAGGTATCTATAGACCTCATGAAAAGTAGGAATACCATAAGAAAGAAAGGTTTCAAAGACATCGTTAAAAAAACATAGAAAGAAACAAGTTTGTATTGCATTTACCGCATTCCAACTTAGCAGTGCTTTCAGTGCTTTGATTTAGGCAAGCAATTGTTTGACTATTCAAACTTTTATGTTTCTTCTGAAGAGAAAACATGCTGTTTGTCAAATGTTTTGATGTGTGATTAATATCACTCCACTTTGTAACAGTGTGGTCAAGTTCCTGTCTTATTCTGGCCATAGTGGTTGTGTCGTCGTCCATTATAATTGTAGACACCCTTACACCTTCTTTGCAGTCATGTTTTGGAATCTCTTCAGCTGTCCCTTTTCTCAGAGTATTTGTACATATTCTGCAATCTGAGAGACGCACGCCAAATGCACAGATTTTCCCAGTGCTGTTACCAATCAATGTTCCAACGCCTGACTTACTGTCATAAGTCCTACCAGTACCCCGCTTCTGCCATCCCATATCATACTTTAGTATGGCCTCTCTATCTCTGGTTGGATCTATTGGATTTCTGAAAAATCAAATTCAAATCACAATGTAGGTTGTGAGAAATATAATGCAATTCATCTTTGAAATGAAGAAAACAGGTGGGAAAAGGATAAATGCTGACAACAGCATTTTCTCCTTTCTTCACAGGGTTTTCAAAACCCTTTTTAGCTCACCTGAACACGAAGTGCTCATGGTGAGCTTTTGTGATCGTGCTGTGTCCGGCGTGCGTCGTCCGTCGTTCGACGTCCGTCGTCAACTTTTACCTTGTGTACGCTCTAGAGGCCACATTTTCAGTCCGATACTCATGAAAGTTGGTCAATGTTTGTCTCGATGATATCTCGGACGAGTTCGAAAATGGGTCATGTAGGGTCAAAAACTAGGTCACTAGGTCAAATCTTAGAAAAACCTTGTGTACGCTCTAGAGGCCACATTTTCAGTCCGATACTCATGAAACTTGGTCAGAATGTTTGCCTTGATGATATCTCAGACGAGTTCGAAAATGGGTTATGTCGGGTCAAAAACTAGGTCACTAGGTCAAATCTTAGAAAAACTGTATGTACGCTCTAGAGGCCACATTTTCAGTCAGATACTCATATAACTTGGTCAGAATGTTTGTTTTGATGATATCTCAGACGAGTTTGAAAATGGGTTATGTCGGGTCAAAAACTAGGTCACTAGGTCAAATCTTGGAAAAACCCTGTGTACGCTCTAGAGGCCACATTTTCAGTCCAATACTCATGAAAGTTGGTCAGAATGTTTGTCTCGATGATATCTCGGACGAGTTCGAAAATGGGTCATGTTGGGTCAAAAACTAGGTCACTAGGTCAAATCTTAGAAAAACCTTGTGTACGCTCTAGAGGCCACATTTGTAGTCAGATACTCATATAACTTGGTCAGAATGATTGTCCTGATGATATCTCAGACGAGTTTGAAAATGGGTCACGTCGGGTCAAAAACTAGGTCACTAGGTGAAATCTTAGAAAAACCTTGTGTACGCTCTAGAAGCCACATTTTCAGTCCAATACTCATGAAACTTGGTCAGAATGTTTGCCTCGATTATATTTCGGACGAGTTTGAAAATTGGTCATGTCGGGTCAAAAACTAGGTCACTAGGTCAAATCTTAGAAAAACCCTGTGTACGCTCTAGAGGTCACATTTTCATTCCAATACTCATGGAACTTGGTCAGAATGTTTGCCTCGATGATATCTTGGATTAGTTTGAAAATGGGTCATGTTGGGTCAAAAACTAGGTCACTAGGTCAAATCTTAGAAAAACCTTGTGTATGCTCTAGAGGCCACATTTATAGTCTGATACTCATGAAACTTGGTCAGAATGTTTGCCTCGATGATATCTCGGATGAGTTCGAAATTGGGTCATGTTGGGTCAAAAACTAGGTCACTAGGTCAAATCTTAGAAAAATCTTGTGTACGCTCTAGAGGCCACATTTTCAGTCCAATACTCATGAAACTTGGTCAGAATGTTTGTCTTGATGATATCTCGGACGAGTTCGAAAATTGATCATGCTGGGCCAAAACTAGGTCACTAGGTCAAATCTTAGAAAAACCTTGTGCACACCCTAGAGGCCACATATTCAGTCAAATGCTCTTGAAAGATGGTCAGAATGTTTGTCTTTATGACATCTCGGACAAGTTCTAAAATGGGTCATGTCTGGTCAAAAACCAGGTCACAAGGTCATATCTTAGAAAAACCTTGTGTACACTCTAGAGGCCACATTTTTGGTCCAAAACTCTTGAAATTTGATCAGAATGTTTGTCTTGATGATATCTTGGACAAGTTTGAAAATGGGTCATGTCAGGCAAAAAACTACGTCACTAGGTCAAATCTTAAAAAAAACCTTGTGTACGCTCTAGAGGTCACAGTTTCAGTCCAAATTTCTTGAAAGTTGGTCACAATATTTTTTTAAATTGATGACATCTCACATGACTTCGAAAATTTGTCATGTTGGGTCAGAAACTAGGTCAGTAGTTCAAATCTTAGAAAAAACCCGTGTATGCTCTATAGGCCACATTTTCTGTCCAATATGTATGAAAGGTGGTCAGGATCTTTGTTTTGATAATATCTACAATGGGAAAATTGGCTATGGTTGGATAAAAAGTAGGCCACTGAGAGAAATTCTAGAAAAAGCTTGTATATATGCTAGAGGCCAAATTTTCAGTCCAATAATTATGAAAGCTTAGTAAATTGTTTGTCATGATATCTCAAAAGAGATTGAAAATGGGTCATGTTTGGTCAAAAGACTCAGGTGAGCGACCTTAGGGCCATCATGGCCCTCTTGTTTAAAACACAAGATTGACAGGTTAACCCTTTACCAGACAGCAAAATTTAAACTCATCAAATATGAAAGCATTTGCAGCTGACAAATCAAATGTGGCACAGACATATGGATTTAACTTTGAAAGGTCAGAAAACATTGTGAGAAAAGGAAAACACTCTTTACCAGCATTTTCTCTTTTAACCACAATGCTTTCAAAATTTGTCTTCCTTTAAACCTTGAAACTCAGGATTGTGTAGTAAAGGGTCATCTAGATTCTGCTTTCATCAACTATTCTAAATTGCATTCTTAGGCTATACTACTTGTAGGCTGAGAAAGTTTCTTAATGGTTCAGCCAATATTTGGTTTAGCCAATCGTGAATTGCATTACGTTGCACCCAAATAATGCTTGACCATAACTAAGAATTAGACAATGATCTTATGTGGAACGCCATAGCTGTCATATGTTAATACATTTTGAGTTTTCGTATTCAAACAAACTTTATTATGTCATAGAGTGCATTATTTCGTCAGGTAAGAAAGTGCTTTTCTTAGTACATGAATTTGTTAAGTTATAAATAAATATTAAGTTGACAAATTCTCAATTTATTATATTTTAACACTATCTTATTATGTCAATGGAATAAGAGACCTGCTTGATTCTGTTTTGTGACAAGGACCTGGTGGGGGGTATGATCACGTTTAGTGATAGCTCTAGTTAGGTCAGGGCTTTAGGGCCAATGGTCCTCTTGTTCTTCGAAGTTCTCCACCAAGAACATTGCAGAGGGTAACAATTGATTCTTGGTTGAGGCGGTATTTCTAATTCCATGTCATCCATGTAATCCAAGGGATTCATTCTGCCCCTAAAACTCACCAAGCTTTATTGTTTCTTCTGTGAGGTCTGTTCACATGTAAAAATACTGTCATTTTGAAAAATAAACCACAACACTACATTTTATGCATTGCTAAAAAACAGCCTACGATTACGTTATGGTAGCTTTGGAGAGGTCATAGTTTAAGATCTGGTTGACCATCGGCCCTTAAGTTTAGATGTTTTGAGAGAGAAGGCAAAATGCTTACAACGGACTTAAGGTTGGTTTACGATGATCGTAGCACTTAAAGTGCTTTGAGATATCGGGCCCAGAATCCTGTCAGGCAAGGCGATGCCTGCCTGTCAGACACAGATCCTGCTGAAACAGACTACATTCTCATTTTATTACCTATATTTAAATGGTCCCTCCTTCTTTCCCTCCCTTCCTTTCTCCCTTCCTTTCTCTCTTCCTCCCTTCCTTTCTTCCTTCCTTCCTGCCTTTTTGTAAATCAGCCATGACCTTTGTAATGCGTACTGCCCAGGGTCCTGTCTATCAGGGTAGGTGATGCCTGCCTGTCAGACATGGATGCAGGTGAAACAGACTACATTTTCATTATGTTACCTATATTTAAATGGTCCTTCTTTCCTTCCTTCCCTCTCTCCCACCCTTTCTTAGTATAAATCGGCCATGACCTTTGTAATGCTTACCATCCAGAGTACTGTCTGTCAGGCTAGGCAATGCCTGCCTGTTAGACACAGATCCTGGTGAAACGACTACATTCTTGTTATATTACCTACATTTAAATGGTCTTTCTTTCCATCCTTCCTTCCTTCCTTCCTTTGCCGAGCCCTGGTAGCTCAGTCGGTAGCGTGCAAGACTTGAGAACACGGGGTCCAGGGTTCGATCCCTGGCTACGACCCCTGGCTCGGCCAATTTCTTTCCGAGGATTGATGATAGTCACTGCGACAGGATTCATTCCTCTCCCATCGCTGACCATTGTTCCGACGATGATTATGTGGGAAAGCAGCCAGTGGCTTGGAAAGAAAATTGTGCGAAGTACTGGTAAAAAGAGACTCCAGGAACGCATGGATAGGTGCACTGGTCGCCGCGATATAACTGAAATAATGTTGAAAATGGAGTTAAACACCATACAATCAATCAACCTTCCTTCCTTCCTTCCTTCCTTAAATGTAAATCGGCCATGACCTTTGTAATGCTTACCTCCAGAGTCCTGTCTGTCAGGGTAGGCGATGCTTACCTTTCAGACACATATCCCAGTAAGAATTATTATAACACTTTTTTCCTTATTGTCTATATTACAATAACTCTCTCTTTCTTTCTTTCTTGCTTTCTTTCTTGCTTTCTTTTTTTTTTCCCTTTCTTCTCAAATGTAAATCGGCGGAGACCTTTTCACTGTTTACCATCCAGAATCCTATCTGTCAGAGTAGGTGATGCCTGGCCATAATTCCCTTAATTCTTATTCTTTCTACACGAAATTTCACAAGATTGTAGAGAATAATTATTTAATGATTGTTAAATTGATTTTGTACACTTATTGTCAATTTTAAAAGGACTATATAGGTGTCCTTGTGCTTAATTTCATTTGACGGCGGGGGAGGGTGGTAGATTGGGACATTTGAGTCTTACCCAGAATGCATCATTCAGATATCTTAATATTTGATAGATATATAACCTGCAAGTTGACTTATATTTAATGCTACTAATATCCAATAGATATATTACAACGTAAGGATTAAGCCGGAAAATTATCTTTTTAATTCAAAGAAATACCCGGGAAAATTAAAAATCAGGGGTTTTCGTGACTTCACTCTGAAATAAATGGATTTACAATGTTAAAACTTAAGCAAATCCTTTCCAATTTGACTTATTATTGTACTTGTTTCATTTAGCTATAATTATTGACTATGAAGAAATATAATGAAGTTTTTATCAGTAATTAGCAAAAAGTGTAACCCATTCAGCGTACAAATAATGCATCAATGGGGCTATAAATTACAAGGCATTCAAAACCCAATGGTCAGATAATGTTCTTTTGAGTAAAAAAATTGATAAAAATCCTTTCTTATATTTTTTTCTATATTATGCATATCATATCCAAAAATGAGAGGTAGATTCAACTGTTTCCACTCACGGTAGGCATACTCTTGTAAAGTTCATGGAAGAAAATTAATAGTCTACTTGCAGCATAAGTCTGCTTTTAGATTCAAACAGAGAATTTAACTACATTATTTGTTTTAATCATGTTGTTTTTTGTTCGTTTTGGGGACACCAATAGAACCCATCATTCACTCAGTCCTTCTTATTTTTTTCACATATCAATAACATGAGAACCCAGAAAATTAAATGACAATGGTAGATTGAAAGCCTCTATTTACTTCTTCCTTGCGTGAAGAAGTTTGTCATCCTGATATTTTTATCAATTGCAAAAGAAGAATTTATTTGTCCCCGAGTCCGTCAATCTGTAAAATATATCTTCTCACTGGAATATCAAACTGCTCCCAATTTTTCCCAGAAGGAGAAGTCACTTCTTCCTAAGTTGTCTGGGCTAGCTTGCTCCCTGACAAGGAGACATAATGTCTATCCATGAATAAAAAATGTTGCTAGCAAGTTGATAGGAAATGCGAAACTATCTTCCAATATCTCTGAAAGTCAAAGCGAATCTTAAACATTCCATTACTAACAGAATCTGATCTAGTATGTTCATTTTGTATGGAAGCTGTTTCCAGAACTTTGTCAAAGTTGAAAAAAGAGTAGGAAATAGAGCTAGACTAAAGCCAGTGTAAATTTTATGATCTGTATCACTGGAAATGCTCTCTGCATTAAATTTTGTGGTATTGCGTTGACCTGGTGCATCTCTTGTCCTCTTGCTGTAAAAGTAGTTATGATCAAGTGTAGGTGAATCAATGGTTTGTGTGTTGCTGTGAACTAGTAGTGGTTTTTCTTTACTTTTTTTGCAAAGGTCTGGAAATGACTGACAACAAACTGAGAAACACTTGTCGTCCGAATTATGGTACTCATCTTGAAGGGACGAAGAAATATACCAGTCAAAAGGTGAAGCAGTATATTATTTTTTTCTCCGAGTCCATAAATGATTCTTCTTGTTTAAATGGTGTTTGTATCAAAACAAACAGCATATCACTTAAATTTTGCAACAGGAAAATGAATCAAGCCGTTTTATGCTTTTGTTTACATATCTAGGATGCAATAGACAGGTGAATTTACAGTGTTCCTTTTACAAAGCTACAACATGCATCCAACTTAGGCCTAAAAAAAAATATCTATGTTTAGGGTTTCCCTACCCTACGTAGAAAATGCTGCCGACCCTAAACTTTTTACGCTATGATTGGGAAAAAAAAAAAAAATCTGCCGGGTGTGATTTCAGTTCATGATCTGTAAAAAGTTTCTGGGAAAAAAAAATAAATCCCTATCTACCTTACCTACAGCATCTCTGACCGAAACCCTAAACACAGATTTTTTTTGTTAGGCCTTATGTCCAGTCCATTTTTCCATAATTTTTTTGTTTTGTTGTTCGAGTATGAGTTTGAAAAATTGTTCTGTGCTGTTTAAAGAAAATAAGGAGGACCAGATATGAAAAATAAGCATGCTCAGTCCCTCCATGAAGACAGATAAATCTTCCACTGGGTGAGGCACCATCAGTTGTGATAAAAAGGAAAAAAAGGCTGGGGCTTCACGTCCAATATTCCCACTGCCTCCCATAAAGATAGTAAAAGCTGACCTGACATGACACCTTTGGTTGCAAAAAAGGTCAAGTGGATATTTCAATGACTTAGACAGCCCCCTTACCATCAACACTTTAACAGATTTAGCAAGTGATCTGCCCTCCTTCTCTTCCTGGTTTTGTCCAGATCAATAAAACCAATTACTTGACCTGTATTTTTACCATACTCAAGGTTTCTCCTTATTATTAGCTCATTTGCGCACAGTGCTCAAGATGAGCTTTTGGGACTGTGCTATGTCCGTCGTATGTTGGGCAGCGTCTGTCACCTGGGCATGAACAGTTACCTTGAGTGCACTGTAGAGGCCTCATTTTCAGTAAGATACTCATAAAACTTGGTCAGAATGTTTGTCTTGAGTATATCTCAGATGGGTTTGAAATTGGGTCACATCAAGTCAAAAAGTAGGTAAATGGATCATATCTTAGAAAAACCCTGTGTGCACTCTAGAGGCCACATTTCAGTCAGTTGGTCAGGATGTTTGTCTTGATAAAATCTTGAACAAATATAAATATAGCTCAGGTAATGTCAACAATTTGGTCACAGATTCAAATCTTAGAAAAACCTTGTGTGCACTCTAGAGGCCACATTTTCAGTTGGAAACTTATAAACTTGGTCATAATGTTTGTCCTAATGATATCTTAAACAAGTTTTACCTTAGGTCTTATCGGGTAAAAAAAGTCACTGGGACAAATCTTAGAAAAACCTTAGGTGCACTCTAGAGGGGCCATTTTCAGTCTGATACTCATGAAATTTGGTCAAAATCTTAGGAAAACCTTGTGTGCACTCAAGAAGCCATACTTTCAGTTTGATATACTCTCGTCAGAATGTTTGTCTTGATATCTGGGACGAGTCCAAAATTTGGTCACTTCTGGTACAAAAAGATTAGCACTTTGGCAAATGGTAGAAAAACCTTCTTGGCACTTTAGAGGCCATAATAACAGTTTGAGGGGTATGAAATTTTATCAGAATGCTTGTCTTGATAATATTTTGAACAAATTCAAAATGTTGGATAAAAAATTTGGTCTATAATATTCTTATGTTTACATCATCACAACCAGAATGTCCACATCCTCATCAGTCCTAGACGCCTTTACTCTGACGAGCACTTTAGGACCATTGGCTCTCTTGTTATTTCATCTTAAAGAATTCTTATAATATTTTGATAAGTGTCTGTGAAATTACTAACTTCTTGATGAAGCTGACTAATTACATTCCCATGATAACCAAATTGTCAGGCTCTGCCAGTTGTATAGTCTGTTTCAAAACTTTGCCTCACTTTTTTTTTAGCCTATCAACTTCATTTTCCAACTTTAATAAATATAAGCAAAGTTGATTCAACTTCTCTAACTTTTGGGAAACTGACAGCCTGGAATTACCATTTGTACTCTTCACCCAGTTCTTTTTTTGGTGTAGCTATTTTTGTTATCTGCCTTGATATGGCTTTGCTGAGTGAGTGTCTGTAACAATAACATCGCTTACAGTGAACATGCTCTATCAAAAATTAATAGCCTGCAGCTCTAATTGTCAGTTGACACAAATTATCTAGATAATAACATCGCTTACAGTGAATATGCTCTATCAAAAATTAATAGCCTGCAGCTCTAATTGTCAGTTGACACAAATTATCTAGATAGGTTGCCTGTGTCTTTGATAAATGTAATGTTTGGAAGGCTTGATAGGTTTCCAGAACAGAGCTTGTAACAAGACAACGCCCTTATGTATGTCACCAAGTGTTTTTATTAGTCTCCTACCGGCGAAGCCAAAGGGGACTTTAGGTTTGCACTCCGTCCGTCTGTCTGTCCGTCAGTCCGCCAGTTTTCCAGACTTTTTTTCTAAACGCTGGCAGATATTGAGCTGATTTTTGGTGTGTAAGTCAACCACCATGAGTTACAGATCAAATTCGAGTTTCATTCCGGTCCACTGATTTTTGACGAAATTACGGGCCTTGGACTTAGTAAATTTCACCAAAAAAAAAAAAACAGTTTTCCGGACTTTTTCTAAACGCTGGCAGATATTGAGCTGATTTCTGGTGTGCAAGTCAACCACCATGAGTTACAGATCAAGTTTGAGTTTTGTTCCGTTCCACTGATTTTTGACGAAATTAGGGGCCTTGGACTTAGAAAATTTCACTGAAAAAAAAAAAAAGTTTTCTGGACTTTTTTTCTAAACGCTGGCAGATATTGAGCTGATTTTTGTTGTGTAAATAAACTACTATGAGTTACAGATCAAGTTTGAGTTTCGTTCAGGTCCACCGATTTTTGACGAAATGACGGGCCTTAGACTTAGAAAATTTCACTTAAAAAACTTCCTTCAGTGAACTTACATTAACAAGGAAAAATGTTTATATATCTGGCTTTCATTTAAGCATTGCATACAAAGACAGACACAATGCTTATAATTCTCAAAGTGGGTCAAATATGTTCTTTCTCCTCTACAGAAATTTACAAACTATACGTGCCAGCGATATATACGGCCGGTACGGGACTGGGTATTGCTGTGCAATACTATCAGAATGCTTGTTTTTGGTTTAAGCCTTGACCAAATACTGTGACAGCTTGGTAATTCTATTTCATATACTGTTATATGTAAACTGAAATCATGCAGTAGTGTCACAGAAACTTGGAACAAGGGCTGCACATTATCATCATAAAGTTTTACATACTGTATGTAGTCTACTTTATTAGGAGACCATAGTTTTGACATTCAATCAGGTTACTTCTGCATTTATTCTTGAGACTTTAATAGATTCCGTGAAGCTCTGGATAATATCATCTAGTTGAAGGTCTATTGTCTGGGTCACATTTGTAAGATCTGTCCAGTACAACATTCTTCGACTTAATTTGATTCATGATAAATTGATAAAGCAAAGTCTGAGACATTTTCGTCTTGATTGTCATTTCAACAAACTTCATTCTGTTAAAGCAACCCTTGGCGAGTGGTACCCCTCTTACAGGTCCATTCGTTGAGAAGAGGTGATAATCACAAGGCTTCGAATTGGATATTCTCGGTTAACACACTCCTCGCTTTTAGCCAGAGAAGATGCACCAGAATGTATTCCATGCAATGAACACCTTACAGTTAAACATATTCTGTTAGATTGCATTGACTTCCAGCCAATTCATGAGAAATGCTACAATGTTGACAGTATGCACAACCTCTTTGACACAGTCAACATTGATTCAATTATCACCTTCATCAAAGAAATTGGTCTATACAACAAACTGTGATACTTTCTTAATTACCTTTTTAACCTGTTTTGTAAACCCATATTTCTACCATTGAATCCTTTTTATCTTCAGTTTGCATCTCCTAAATGGGAGGGTTAGCCCCCTTGGGGACATCTTATCTCATTGGAGACAGGACCTCTTTAATGGGAGTATACTGATCCCATTGGAGGCTCCACACTTTACCAATTTTAGCACTCATTTCCTAGGAAAAGTAGTATTCACAGTCTTACCTTTTTAATCTAAAACTTTGGAGTAGGCAGGGACGCCCAGCCACTCAATATCATATTTTATGCACATTAAAAATGACATATTTCTTCTTCATTTTTAAAGACTTCTTACTATCAATCCAACATTTAATTCAAATCTTTTTATTACATTCTTAACTTTATCATTTAAAACTTTTGAGTAGATAGAGATTGCCCTGTCACTCAGTAATGTCCTTTATGCATATTAAGATCACACGTAATCAATCCTTCTTAATTCAACCCTTTTACTATTATTAATGTATTCAAACCTTTTTCAGTTTAAAAATTCCACTTTTATTATGTTTTAACACAGATATGCGTGCTGAATGACCAAAGCTGTCTATGCGCCATAAAACAACATTCATTCATTCATTACTATTTCATGATTTTTTTATAGTTTTTCTGGAATGGTTTTTTTTTTCTAATATGTAACCAATTTAAATCGAACTATGTACACGGATTGCTTTTAAAATTACACTATTTACATGACTGATTTAAATAAAACTATGTGCACTGATTGCTTTATCAATCACAATATTTTCATGACATTAAAATGTTTACATGATTATGAATAAAGTAGAAATATTTACACTGATTATTTAAAAAAGATCACATTATTTACAGGATTATGAATGAAATAGCTACATTTTCAAGCATCCTTCTTCTCTCATATCTTCTTTTTCACCAACATCCATTATTTGTCTTGTTGTGGTCGGTCAAATCCTTATACATCTCCCTTAACTCTTCCAGAAGTGCTAACTTTGACGTAATATGTATCAAACTTGGTTTCTTACCAGCGGCCATGGACGATTCTATTTCCAAGGCCCAATCTACCATGAATTGTTCTTCTGCTTCTTTGCTCCAAACTCTTCTCAATCTTACAGCCTTTCCTGCAGTATAATGCCTGTTTGAGACATAGGTGAATATACTCTGACTTAAATCAATATCAGAGGCAGCTGCCTCAGAAGGAACTGGATCCACTTCTGAGGGAACGGTCTCGACCCAGGCCCTATCATAGGAAGTTGAGGGTTTAGCAATATCATGTTATTCCGGGTTAGCTGGAGGAGTGGGTTGAGCTACGGGATGGGGCCCTGCTGGGTCTGGGTCTTCAGCTGTTTGTGCTGATGCCTGAGCTACAGTCATCCTTGCCTCGTACACTTTAGGTCTGTCTATGATGTAGCACCGGAAACAGGGACCACGTACAGTAGAACAAATGGCTGGCACGTTGTAGCAGACTACTAATTGACAGGCACAGAACAAACACAAATGATGTCTACACATCGTTTTGAATGGCTGCTGATGGACAGGACCATGACAGATGTGACAAATATGAGGCATGATTATGATGAAAATACAAAGAAAGTCATGCAAAAAGAGAGAGTCAAAAAAAACATGTCTGACTTAGATGAAGTTGAGCAAGAAATGAAGATTTGATCACGTGTTTTCTGAAACATAGGCAAGTTGTACCTTTTCAGAAAGTACATGTGGAGAGCTTCAATTTGATACCAAATTTACTTAGATTAACCAAGTATGAGAGGAGTTATCCGCAAACAAAAGTTGGATAGTCAAGCATTTATAAATGCTGGAGCCAAGCGTTTATAAACGCTTGACCATAAAAGCATTCACCGGAGATTCCCGCTCAAAACAGGGATTGTTGAACGTAAATGTGGTATGGACTTAAAGCTTAAGATCTCAGCTTTGTGTTAAGGTAAGTATGACTTAAATCCACTGAGATTGAGACTTGCTACAAAGGATTGAAGGTAAGTAGGTCTCGAAAACAGGTGCTTTTTTTTTTTCCAGTTTTCCAATGACTCCATAGGCTTGGACAGGAAATTAAGGCTCAAACCATGGACCATTGACCGTAATTCCGGTACTGACTTAAGCATAATGATCTAAGCTTTTTCTTAAGGTAAGTATGACGGAAATCGGCTGAGATTGAGACTCGCTACAGAGGATTGAATGTAGGTTGGGATCGAGAAATAGTAATTTTCCAACTTTTCCTGTACGATGACCGATCACTCTGGCTCAAACCAGGGATCGTTGAACATAAATTGGGTATGGATCTAAAGCCTAGGATCTTAGCTTTGTCGTATGGTAAGTATGACTTAGATCCGCTAAGACTGAGACTCACTACAAAGTATTGAAGGTAAGTAGGTCTCGAAAACAGGTGCCCCCCCCCCCCCCCCCCCTTTTTTTTTTTTTTTTTTATTTTTCAGTTTTCCAATGACTCCATAAGCTTGGACCAGAAATAAGGCTCGAACCATGGACCACTGACCTACATCCGATACGAACTAAAAGATAGTGATCTAAGCTTTGTCCTAAGGTAAGTATGACCTAAATCGGCTGAGATTGAGACTCACTACAAAGGATTGAAGGTAGGTCGGGATTGAGAAATAGTAATTTTCCTACTTTTCTTGTCCGATGACCAGTTACTCTGGCTCAAACCAGGGACTACTGAATGTAAATTGGGTATGGATCTAAAGCCTTAGATCTTAGCTTTGGTTTAAGGTAAGTATTAGGTAAATCGGCTGAGACTGACACTTGTTACAAAGGATTGAAGGTAAGAAGGTGATTTTTTGAAAACCGTGTGATACAATGGCTCTGTCATGTGGTAGCTCTCCTCTACCCCTACCCCAACCAAAGTGTCAAAGGGATTCTAACCCAAGAGCCCCAGCAAAACATAATGAGTGAACTTTGATGAACTGTTCCAAATATGCGTTTAACACCGACTTCAATGACATATCTCGCAAACCTTTTGTTCTAGAACTCTGATTTTTGGATCTTATTAGACTGTTGGACTTTCCACTCGTGCCTACAAGGATGACCTTGAACTTTCAGTTATGGGGTAATAAGGGGACGTAATCTGCCCAAACGGTGATTTTTGAAAACCATGTGATACAATGGCTCTGTCATGTGGTGGCTCTCCTGCCCTTACCCCAAATGAAGGGTCAAAGGGATTCTAACCCAAGAGCCCAAGCCAAACATAATGAGTGTACTTTGATAAACTGTTCCAAATATGTGTTTAACACTGATTTCAATGACTTCTATTTTGCAAACCTCTTGTTCTGGAACTCTGATTTTTGGATCTTCTTAGACTGTCAGACTTTGACTTTCCACTCGTGCCTTTAAGGATGGCCTTGAACTTTAAGTTATGGGGTAATAAGGGGACGTAATCTGTCCAAACAGTGATTTTTGAAAACCATGTGATACAACGGCTCTGTCATGTGGTGGCTCTCCTCTGCCCCTACCCCAAATAAAGGGTCAAAGGTCAAAACGATCCGAACCAAGGGCCCCAGGCAAACAGACTGGTTCACGTGTAGCAGTTTGTTTTATATGGGCTCAAGGGTTAGAATTTTCTGTTTGGTAGGGGCTCTACCCCTACCCCAATGGAAGTGTCAAAGGTCAGAGATTCTAACCCAAGAGCCCCAGCCAAACATAATGAGTGGGATCTAACCCAACCCTCGTATCAGACAAGGCGGAACTTTCTTTTATTCTGTGGCCCCTTTCCAACGATTTGTGTTAGAGTGAAAAATGGGTTAGGCCTAGTTTACGTTTTCCATTACTGTGACCTTACCCTTGACCCCAGGGGTTCGAAATGCTGTTGATCATGAAAGCTGAAGGAGACGAACAAGTGAGCAACATTTAGGTCCTGAAACCACCTGGGTTAGAGATGTATGCCCCTTTAAAGTTCACATCCTTTGTAGAGCAATTTTCTGTGTAGGGTAGCAAAGTCTAACCCAACTTTTTTATTTGAGGTCTGATGACCTTGGCCTATATAGAAAAGTTGCTCGCCTGGCCTAGCTGAGTTGATCTGACCTACACACGTCAAGGTCAAGATCGTAGGTTAGGCAGAACCCACTCAGAGCCACTACGGTAATTTCAGAGCCACAAGGCGACAAAAAAGTAGTAGTTTTGGAGCCCTGGACTTACACTCGAGAGCCCCCATGCACAATTGGGGCCCTTATGTAACAAAGCCCCTATGTAAAGTCAGAGCTGCCAAAGTAAAGGCCCCTGTATAACATGTTTCTAACCATAACCCTAAATCATATTTAACTTATTCTCATCTCTTTAGCAAAAGAAATAGTTTGTCTTGAAAAAGAGATAGCTGAAAATCACCAGGATTTATAGGTTTTTATAATATTGGTTGGTACAATATAATCCTGTCCTTCTGCATATTGGTAGCTGAAGTGGTTATTGAGAGGAGAAATTTCTTGCTTAGTGAAAACAATGGGCCCTTCGAGAAAGATTATGCTCTCCAAATGAGTGCTTGTCACAAAATTGGGCTTTGTCATGAAGGATAAACTTGAAATTGAAGACACACACACACACACACACACACACACACACACACACACACACACACAAAGTTAGGGAATAGACAAGAAATTTTGACAGACAGATGGACTGACAAAGCAGTGACTATATGCTTCCATTGAGAAAATGAAAATAGGTTTTTCCCACACTTTTTCCATTTGAACTCATGCAATACTCAAAGTAGTCTATGAACATGCAATACCATAGAATGTGGGAAAAATCTTTTGAGGTACTGCTCAGCTGTACCAACATCCTTTCCACTGCCAGATACTTTATTCAGAGGGTACCAGTAAGCACAGTGGACACTTATATCCATATTCTGAATACCAGATATTACATGCAATGAGTAGTGAAGTTACCTGATATTTCAGGCAATGAGTAGTGAAGTTACCATTCTCTGCATTCAGTAGCGGAAAAATAGAAAACTAAACTTACCATAACATAGTACTGACAGGTAGATTTATGTCCAGAATTCAAATCATCTTGTAAAAAGTTTTAAATTGGGTCAGTACCCAGTGTGAGCATGCCTTAAGATTAGTGGAATGGCAAATGATGTACCCCTGTCCTCTGGTTTGAAAGCATAATTGTAATCTCTTATTAAGCTTGGGTTTGTATTAGTAAAAGCTTGGGTTTGTATCTAGCCCTTGCATAATCAGTCTTCACTGACCATCGTTGAAAGGATTGAGTGTAGCTCCCATGTTACAAGGTCAGTGTTGGATACATATATTGTTAATCAGACACATTTTCTAGTTTCTTAATGATATTCAAAGCAACATGAAAAATATGCAAGTGAAAATATTCTTAAGGGTAATTTACCTGCAGCCCCCTTTTAACCTTGACTTTCTAAATTCATATATACAAAAAAAAGAGTTACACAAGGGCTGTCTGAGATGCTCTAGAATAAATGCTTTTCCCAAAATGGGCTTTAACCATTGAGTAATGACATTGACCTTGGGTCATGGTGTTTTACATTTTATGGATAAAACAGTCATTGATTGCGAGCAGAAGTCAAGTGACAGACAAGTTGCATGATTTTTCCCAATTTGCGAATATCACACTAAATCACTCAATATATCAGTTTGTCTTGTAGTGAATAGATCAGGTATGATCCAAATCTTTATAGCCAGCCTTTAAAAGCAGTCATCTATCTGCCATTTCTTACAATGCTTTAACAAAAAAAACTCAAAAATTTACTTTGTAACATGGACTGAATTGGATCCAGTAATTTCAGCACTATGGCCATGTAATGGGTTGAATACTGCTCTCAAGAATTTTTAGCTCCACTGGCCGAAGGCCAGCGGGCTTATGTCATGGCCTGTTGTCCGTCGTGCGTCCGTCCGTCCGTCCGTCCGTCAGTCCGTGCGTCCGTCCGTGCGTCCGTGCGTCCGTCCGTGCGTTAACTTTTTTTTAAAACGTCTTCTTCTCTGAAACTACCCATCCAATTTTTATGAAACTTCACAGAAATGATCCTGCCATGGTCCTCTTCAGAATTTCTTGAAAGAATTTAATTCCTTCAAAAACTCTGGTTGCCATGGCAACAAAACTGAAAAATTTTGAAAATCTTTGAAAATCTTCTTGTCTGAAACCGTAAGGCCAAGGGCTACCAAATTTGGCATGTAGCTTTATCTAGTGGACCTCTACCAAGTTTCTTCAATTTATAGCCCTGGGGTCAAAATTGGCCCCGCCCCGGGGGTCACAAGTTTTACATGGGCTTATTTAGGGAGAACTTTAAAATTCCTCTTCTACCTAGCCATGGGGCCTAGGGCGACCAAATTTGGCATGTAGCTTTATCTAGTGGACCTGTACCAAGGGTGTCCAAATTATAGCCGAGGGTCAAATTTGACTTCGCCCCGGGTGGTAACATGTTTTACATGGGCGGGCTTATATAGGAAAATCTTTCGCATCTAGCTGTAAGGGCTAGGGCTATCAAATTTTGCATTTAGCTTTATCTAGGGGGTCTCTATCAAGGGTGCCCAAATTATAGCCCAGGGGGTCAAATGTAGCCCCACCCCAGGGGGTCACAAGTTCTACATGGTCTTATATAAGGAAACTTTAATAATCTACTTGTACATAGCCATATTTAGGCCTAGGGCTACCAAATTTTGCATGTAACTTTATATAATGGGCCTTTACCAAGAGGGCCCAAATTTTAACTTTGGGGGTCAAGTTTGACTCCACACCAGGGGTCACAAGTTTTACATTGGCTTTTATAGTGAAAACTTGATAAACCTGTGTCATGGATCACATATTTTACAGGGCCTTTTATTCAGCAAACTTGTTTTACATGACTTTTTGTTGGGCAAGATTAAAAAATCTTTTTGTTTATAACCACACATTCTAGTTTCATATTGTAGGTCTGGGGTCAAAATTGCCTTCATTCCAGGGATCGCAAGTTTAACATGGGCTTCAAAATATTGTCACTTCAATTTAAACATTAATCAAGGGAAATAACTCTTTTTATGAAAGATAAAGTTCGTTACTATTTACCTCCCTTGATTATCAAGCTGCAGTGATACATGATTGGTGCTAGACAAGTTTTTTAGCTCCACTGGCCGAAGGCCAGCAGGCTTATGTTATGGCCCGTTGTCCGTTGTGCGTCCATCCGTATGTTAACTTTTTAGCTCACTTGAGCACAACGTGCTCAAGGGGAGCTTTTAGGATCACCTGGTGTCCGTCGTGCGTCGTGTGTCGTCAACAATTCTTTAAACATCAACTCCTCCTAAACCACTGGGCGGATTTGGACCAAACTTGGCTGGAATGTTCCTTGGAAGGTCCTCTTTAAAAACTGTTCACAGAATTTGATTCCATCAAAAACTCTGGTTGCCATTGCAACCAAATGGAATTTTTTAGGGAATTCTTTAAAAATCTTCTCCTCTGAAACCACGGGTCAGATTTTGAAATAATTTCACAGATATGCTCTTTGGGTGACCCTTTTTAAAATTTGTTCGTAAAATTTTGATCCGTCAAAAAATGTGGCTCTGGTGAATGGGGGCTTCTTGCACCATATAGAAATGAAGGAATTCTTCAAAATTCTTCTTCTCTGAAACCGCTGGTCAGATTTCGAAATAATTTCACAGGATTGTTCCTTGGGTGACCCTTTTCAAAAACTGTCATAAAATTTTGATCTGTCAAAAAACGTGGCTCTGGTGAATGGGGGCTTCTTGCACTATACAGAAATGAAGGAATTCTTTAAAAATCTTCTCCTCTCATGGGTTTCATGTTTTACAGGGCTTTTCATTGAGAAAAAATTGAAAATCTTCTTGTTTATAACATTCAAGAACTGAATTATTTGGTATGGAGCTTTATATTGTGGACCTCCACCAGGATTCAAATAATTATAGCTTTGCAATCAAAATTGGCTTTGCCCATGGATCACAACTTTCTCGTAGGATTAGATAGAAAAGTGTTTGCATGTCCTTGTGTTTGAAGTCAATTTGCTGAATATTGTAATGTTTGGCTTGTAGTGTTTTTACTTAATAGCCAGTGGAGCGATACAGGGCCATCATGGCCCTCTTGTTTGGTCATATAATGGAAACTGTTGCACCTTACAATGTACTTGTGTCTTTTCTCAAACCAACAGCTGCATATCATTTGACTATTGATGGGAGACAAATAGCTATTTGTTACAATGAATGTTATCAAAGTTGGCATACCTAGTATTTCGACTCATGACCCAAGGATTATGGGACATTAATTGCGAACCGAGCTGATGGGACTTGGCAGGAATGGTTATGTAAGGGGCAGAAAAGCATATATAAAAGACACTTAAAAAAACTTCTAAAGTAAATAATTTAAGTATCTCAAATCTAAGTAAATATCGACAGAGAAAACATAAGATTATATTAGTCAAGAATGCACTAATCTACATCAATAATTATTCATCAAAAATTGAAACTGAGATAGCATATCTTATCTCCAATGTAAAATGTTCTGCCTTTGTATTATGCATCTAACCTTAGAGCCTTTATTGTCTTTACTACCCGAAGTAACACAGAATGCATCCAGTCAATCACAACCGTCTTCGGTAGATCAATATACTGTAAAGAGACAAGAGGACTTGCGCCTTTGATTCCTTTCACCTGAAGTACATTTGACATGACTAAAAGTATATGTGCCTATATGGACTCTGTGTTTAAGCATCTTAAAGGTGCAGTAAATTTAAGATATTATAATCTGTTCGAGTGTACAAAATTTCCCCATTAAATGTGACATGAGGTAGAGTCATCCTCTACCTAAAGCTGTTTCAGCCCAGATCATTTTGTATGTAATCTCATTAAAATCATTTCCATAGTCTTGCTCTTCTGTACATGGATCTGACAACAAACTTTAAGTTTGTGTTTCTGCGCATCATCTATCTCACCATTCAAAACCATTCAAATCATTACTTACGAATCATGAAAGTGGCATGATTTATGTGTAACTAATGCTGTGTGATAGGTTTTCCTATTCTGTCACTGTTTGACTTTTTGACACCATCTTGACTTTATACTGATTGGGTTCTGTAACACAGCATCAACTGGATATACTAAACTGGAAAATCCTGGGTCAACGAGGGTGACCTCTCAAGGTCCCCTGGGATCTACGTAGTATAGCAGCATCATTGATATAATTTCATTCAGGTTGGTTTGATATGCTTGCCAACTTATGATGTATATGTATTCACAATGGCACCTTAACACCAAAGGAATACTTATTGTCCATTCTACATATTTTTAACCTATATCACATTGAAATATCACAAGGCCCAGTTCTCCATTTCAAACCCCCAATTCCTGGCTTCATACAGGGCAAATGTTTTGTTTAAATTTCGCATGTGATTGTAACCTAATCTGTCAGAAATGGAGTTAAATCTGTTGCATTAATTGCAACATCTTGATAAAGTGCATTGTGGCCTTTGATTAGTATTATTCTGTCAGAGTTTGACTGAAATTTCTTCAGAAATTTGAGAAATTAGGGAGTTGCAATAACAATTACATATACATATGAGCCCAAAATATACAAAAAGGCTTTTGCTTTCCTAGAACAAACTCAGGTATTCAAGAATTTACTCTATGCAGATGATGTCAATCCTTAAGTGAAGTTCAGTCAAAATTCTTTTAGAAATGTATAAATTGCACTTGTACTGTAATGATTAAAAAAATAAACAACAAACAACCCCCCCCCCCCCAAAAAAAAAAAAAAAAAAAAAAAAGACAGAATAATAACTCTAATGAGAGTATGCCTAGCTGTAGATATTGTCAAATTTCCTACAGAAGTGTAGGAGTTTCACTTAGAAAATTGTTCTGTTCATGCCTGTACACCCATCCACTAGTTGGCATTCATCAGTCTACTAACCACTAGATTTTGTCCAGAAAACCTAAGCCAGTATCCAAAAACAATTCTAAATTCTATTCTGATTCTAAGCCAAGCCAGGCCATTTGTCTGATTAGCCAAGATATCTGTCTGGGCAAATCTGATTGGTAGCCTTGCTATTTAGAATTTAAATTTAATCAGAAAAGTTGATGGAAAAAGGGCCTGCAAAAAAATTCACATGCTTAAGTCATTGATGTGACTTTGAGAAATAGTTTTTGCAAGATACTTCATGTTGTTTATTTTTTAAGCTTGCCTGAGCACGAAGTGCTCAAGGTGAACTTTTGTGATCATGCTGTTTCCATTGTGGGTCATCCAGGCATCAACATTTACCTTGTGTGCACTCTGTAGGCCATATTTTAAGTCAGTTTCTCATATCTGACTTGTTTGAAATGGGTCACGTTGGATCGAAAGGAGGTCACAGGGCTAAATCTTAGAAAAAGCTTATGTGCACTCTAGAGGCCACATTTTCAACTCGATACTCTTGAAGTCTTGATGATATCTCAGACACGTTTGAAATCGGGTCACGTTGGGTAAATCTTAGAAAAAACATGTGTGCACACTAGAGGCCACATTTTCAGCCTGATATTCATTAAACTCCGTCAGAATGCTTGTCTTGATGATATCTAAGAAAAGCTTGAAATTGGGTTTTGTCGGGTCAAAAAGTTTGTCACTGGGCTAAATCTTTGTAAAACCTTGTGTGCCTGCTAGAGGCCACATTTTCAGCCTGATACTCATGAAATTTGGTCAGAATATTTGTGTTGATAATGCCTTGGACAGATTTGAAATTCCTGGCCAAATCTGAGAAAAACCTGTGTGCAGTCTAGAGGCCACATTTTCAGCCAAGTACTCATGAAACATTATAAAAATGTTTGTCTTGATGATATATCTGACAGGTTCAAAAGTAGGTCAAGTTGGTCAAAAAGTAGGTCACTTACATGCATGTGTTTTACATTATTAAAACCAGGATCTCTTCAGCTTTATTAGCCATAGATGACTACTCAGGTGAGCAATTTTCGGGCCAATGGCCCTGTTGTTTTCTAAATCCATTAAATGAAATTTACATAAATAGAAAAATGAATTAATTATATGGCATTCCCTGAAATTGTGTATCTTTTCCTGCATCATTTATCATAGATCTGTGCTGAAGAAGTACAGATGCCATGTTACGAGTGTAATATCTGTGCATTGGACAGTTTGGGAGACTTGAGCCTTCATCTTCACAGTAAGAACACCAGAATTTACCATTGAATCACTTCATGTTCTAAAACCACTGCTCTAGAGTTACAGCTAAAAGATGGAACCTCACAAGCATGCCCCCCCCACGTGTTACTACACCAAGCCTATTACAAAGTAGGATGTCACAAAAGGTTAATGAAGTTGTTACTTGTTACTGTACTTTACATACTCTTTGGCTGACCAAAGGGACAAAGTAGAAATTTTCCAATTACAAATTGCTTGCATTTCAATGTCTTTCCCCCCCCCCCCCCATGAAAGATTGAGGTCATACTGTTTAACTTCTGTCAGTCTTTCTGTTTATATGTCTGAAAAGAGGCCACATTTTCACTCATATACTCATGAAACTTGGTCAGAATGTTTGTCTTGGACGAGTTTGAAATTGGGTCACATAGATTCAAAAGTAGGTGACTGGGTCAAATCTTAGAAAAACCTTTTGTGCACTCTAAAATCCATATTTTCAGTCTGATAGTCATGAGACTTGAAATATTTGCCTTAATGATATCTCAGTCAAGTTTGAAAATGGATAATGTCAGGTAAAAACTAGGTAAATGGGTCAAATCTTAGAAAAAGGTTGTGTATGCTCTAGAAGCCAAATTTTCAGTCTGATAGCCATGAAATTTGGTCATAATGTTGGTCTTCATGATATCTCGGACTTGTTTGAAAGTGGCTAACATCAAGTCAAAAACTAGGTGACTATGTCAAATTTTAGAAAAACATTGCGTTTACTCTTGAGGTCACATTTTTAGTCCATTACTCATAGAAGGTGGTCAGAATGATTTTCTTGATGAGATCTAGGATGCATTTTAAAATTGGTCATGTGGGATCATAAACAAGGTTACCAGGGCAAATCTTAGTAAAAGCCTGTGTACACTCAAGAGGCTGCATTTTCAGTCCAGTATTCATGAAAGTTAGTCATATTTTTCTTGTTAATACAATGTATCTAGTTGGAGATTGAAAATGGGTTTCGTCAGGTCAAAGCCTAGGTCACCCGGTCAAATCTTAGAAAAACCTTGTGTATACTGCAGAGACCACAATATAGTCTGTCCAGTGCTCATGAAAATTTGTCAGAATGTTTTTTTTTGATGATATCTTGGATGAGTTTGAAAAAGGATCACAAGTCAGATCTTAGAAAAATCTTGTGTTCACTCTAGAAGCCACATTTTTAGTTCAATACTCATGAAAGTTAGTCAGAATTTTTGTCTTGATTATATCTCTGTTGAGTGTGAAAATGAATTATGTTTGATGAAAAATTACAACCACCTGATCAAAACTTTGAAATTCCTTGTGTACGCCATAGAGGCCACATTTTCTGTTTAGTACTTATGAAAATTATTCAGAATGAAAATTGTTCAGAATGTTTGTCTTGACCGGTTAAAAAATGGGTCATTTTCAGTCAAAATGTAGGTGACCAGGTCAAATTTAGGAAAAACCTTGTGTACACTCCTAAGAGGTGACATTTTCTGTCCAATACTCATGAAAATTAGAATGCTTGTGCTGATGATATCTAAGACAAGTTTGAAACTGGGTCATGTAGGGTAAAAATCTAGATCACCAGGTCAAATATTAGAAAAATGTTATGTACTATGTAGAGACCACATTTCAGTCCAATTCTCAGTAGTTTGTCTAAATGTTTGTCTGGATGATATCTGGGACAAGTGTGAAATAGGTCATCTTGGGGCAGGATGCCATCGAGCTGCTAGGCCGCCATGCAGTCTTTCTGCTGAAGGAGGCCAGCTAAGTGCTTGCTGACTTGAATCACATTCCTTGCAAAAACATTTGTCAACCTGTGTGACATCTCAGTTTTTGGTTTAAGTCTGTTCAGAAGTACTGACTGAATTAGGCAATTAATTACAATTAATTGGGGAAAGTAATTCCAAATGTTCACAATTTCAGAAGCTTGTACCTGCAATAAAGTTTGACAGATTTTGACCATTATTGAACTAACCAGACATTTCATCATAATAAAGTCGTGCATGAAATATGAACGGTTTAAATCTGCAAATGAATAATTAACTCAGCAGGTATTTCATTGAGCCATACATAATTTGGTGTAAATCTGCAGATAAAGTTGTTTTAAAATGGAAGCCTAGAAATTCCAAATTTTCATGATAGTAAAGTACTATAACTCTTCCAAACAATATCAGATTCTGATCATAATCAAACTCATCTGGCATTTCATTGATATAAGCCACTAATAATATACCTTGAAAATATTGAAGTTATCTAGATGATGCTGAGTTCTGCAGATAAACATGTTGACAAATGAACAAACTGATGGAATAAAAACAATTAGCTCCTGAACTTTTACCTTGAGGGCTATAATAAGAATCAATGTCTCTGGCCATATTTGATATTAAGGATGTTATTACAAGATGTATATAGGTAAAAAACTATTACGAAACTTTGACTGCTTTTTGGTAAAGTACATTTCAAGTTAATTTCTTTTTCTCTATAACATATCAAAGTAACAGACATATAACTAAATGACATCTCTGCAGAATTTCTAAGGAAAATTCTGAAAAAAGCTTCAATAAAGTGATGCAATTACTACTTTACTTTGGCATACACTTGAAATAGAATTGTGTTAACCTTTTGCTAGTGATTCTATTTATTAAAGACCTTGAGGTAGAAAGCTTTTTAAAACATTTTGGGAAAAGGAGAAAAATTCTTGTAGACACCATCTTCTTACAATTACTCTGTCATTTGCAAATGGTTGCCATATGGGCTAGTCTAAAATTTGTCTTTTTTTTCCCATGTTGAAATATTTCAAAATTGATTGCTCAGACAGGTTGTCCTTGCCTAATTGATGAATTCATTAAACTGGAAGGTATCCAGGAGATTTAGAAAGAAGACATTATATATGATTATTTGGTGAGGTCCATCATAAACACGAGAATGTTGATAATCTGTCACCAATGACGGATTAAGGCAAGCCAGAAAGGTTGCTGATCTATTCAGGGGCAGATAACTTTAGGAAGGATAGGCAAACAGCACTGGTTTCAAGTTTTAGTTTGAAATTAATTCCAGAGCTGATTCACTTTTCGTCTACTCTATTCAAAGGTATTTTATATGGGTACAGTGTGGAGTGATGACTTTATTTTTAATCCCTACAGTGCCTTTCACAAGGTCTTTTCTAGAATAGTTTAGATTAATATCAGACATAACATCCGTTGTTATCTTGGATCTTCACTATCCAAAATGTTGGGACATTCTGGCGGAATTGGTCTGTCTATCCATTTGTCAGTTTGTCAGCATAGTTTGGTTTCAGTTAAATAACTTGTATTTAATGGCACATTTTAATCAAAGTTTAACCTGTAGTGCCAACTATAGTTGGTTTTTGCAGACATAGTAGATCAAGATCAGCAAAGAATATGCAGTTTCATCTTTTATCATTTCAGTCTGCTTTTCTGAAATATTATTTTGATATAGACAAAATCAACTTTTTTCTTGCCATTGTTTGGGTCTAATTTCTAAACTGAAAATGTCTACATAGGGTTTATTGCATTCTAAGGGTGAACATTTGTATCTGTGTCCTTGTGTCAATAAAGTGCTAGTAAGTAGTTGAGTTAGGTCAAAATCAAATGTTGTTTGCATGAATTACTGGACTTTGAAATCATGAAAATTGGAAACCTGGTTTTAAAAGCAGATTTAGATCATTTCATAATCATACTGCTTTAATCAATGAGATGCAAGATCATTTTGATGATAGTCAAAATCTGTTATAATTTGCTAGAATAAGAAGACATTGATATCATTAGCATTTGTCTTATTCATTAAATATCTTAAGCATTTGTCAATGGATTCAAGCCAAATTTCATTCATTGCTTTATTTCAAGCCCACCCTGGTAGCACAGTGGTTAGCAGAGCTGACTCGTGACCTGGTGGTTGGGAGTTTGAAAGTTGATGCAAGCTTTCTTTGCTGCGAATTTTCGCCTCTCACCTCTGATGCATGTGAGAAAAGTTGTCAGTGGCTTGGAAAGAAAGTTATGTCCGTGATGTGAGAAAGCCAGGAAATACATGCGTAGACACACTGATCGCCGTGATATGACCTTAGTTGTTAAATGGCATTAAGGTATTGCCATCCTAACGCTTCTAGTGCAACATGGAATAAAATTTCTTATTAGTTGATAAATAAGGATTTATACTGATATAATATTTTTGCTCATTTCTAACCGACCAGAAATTCATTTGTTTACTGTCTTGAAATTATTTGATGATATTTTTGTTAGTTTTCTGAAAAGGGAGGTAATTATTATCTCCCTTTGTAATGAGAATAGAGTGGCTTTAGATTTATAAATGATAATTCTAAGAAGGAAAAAATGGAAAAAGTGGCTCGGTCAAAGTATTACAATAATACTCATTTTTAAACATAGCAAAATTTTTAGGATAATATTATTGTGGAAATAGCTGTTTTTCATTAGAATGGTACTACCGTAAACTCTAATACAAACAAAACAAGAGGGCCATGATGGCCCTGAATTTGCTCACCTGAGCCTTTTGACCAAACATGACCCATTTTTCAATCACTTTTGAGGTATTATGACAAACATTCTAAAAAGCTTTCACAATTATTGGACTGAAAATTTACCTCAGCCTTGTACACAAGCTTTTTCCAGAATTTCTCTCAGTGACCTACTTTTTAGCCCAACATAGCCCGTTTTCCCATTGTAGATATTATCAACACAAAGATTCTGACAACCTTTCATGAGTATTGGACAGAAAACGTGATCTCTACAGTGTGCACAAGGTTTTTCCAAGATTTAACATGACAACCAAGTTTTTTACCCAATGTGACCCGTTTCAATCTCATCTAATTGATCATCAAGAAAACCATTCTGACTGATTTTCATAAGTATTGGACTGAAAATGTGACCTCTAGAGCGACACAAGCTATTTCAAAGATTTGACCAGGTGACCTAGTTTTTGACCGGATGTAACCCATTTTCAAACCCATTCCAGATATTATTCAAGACAAATATTCTGACCATCTTTCATGAGTATTGGACTTAACATGTGGCCTCTAGAGTGTACACAAGATTTTTCTAAGATTTGACCTGGTAACCTAGCTTTTCACTGACCTGATCCATTTTCAAACTTGTCCAAGATGTCATCAAGACAATCATTCTGACCAACTTTCATGAGTATTGGACTGAAAATATGACCTCTAGAGCTTACACTAGGTTTTTCTAAGACTTGACCTAGTGACCTAGTTTTTGACCCCACATGACCCATTTTCGAACTCGTCCCAGATATCATCAAAACAAACATTCTGATTAACTTTCATGAGTATCGGACTGAAAATGTGGCCTCTACAGTGTACATAAGGTTTTTCTGAGATTTGACCTAGTGACCTAGTTTTTGACCTGACATGACCCATTTTCAAACTTGTCCGAAACATCATCAAGACAAACATTCCGACAAATTTTCAAGAGTATTGGACTGAAAATGTGGCCTCTAGAGCGTACAAAAGGTTTTTTTAAGATCTGACCTAGTGACCTAGTTTTTGACCAGACATGACCCATTTTCAAACTTGTCTGAGATATTATCTAGACAGACATTCTGACAAATTTTCAAGAGTATTGGACTGAAAATGTGACCCCTAGGGCGTACACTAAGTTTTTCTGAGATTTGACCTAGTAACCTAGTTTTTCACCCAACATGATCATTTTCAAACTCGTCCGAGATATCATCAAGACAAACATTCTGACCAAGAATTATGAGTTGCGGACTGAAAATGCCTCTAAAGCATACACAAGGTTTTTCTAAAATTTGACATAGTGACCTAATTTTTGACCAGATATTACCCATTTTCAAACTCATTCGAGATATCATCAACACAAACATTCTGACCAAGTTTCATGTGTATTAGACTGAAAATGTGGCCTTTAGAGCGTAAACAAGGTTTTTCTAAGATTTGACCTAGTGACCTAGTTTTTGACCCAACATGGCCTATTTTCGAACTCATTCGAGATATCATCAAGACAAACACCCTGACCAAGTTTCATGAGTATCGCACGGATAATGTGACCTTCAGAGCGTACACAAGGTAAAAGTTGACGATGGACGACGCAAACCGTACGATGGACGCTGGACACAGCACGATCACGAAAGCTCACCTTGAGCACTTTCTGCTCACATGAGCTAAAAATGAAGCTTCATTTCATTGAGATGTAGAATGAATTTGATAACTGTCAAATCCTTTAAAATTTACAACAATAAAGAGACTTTGGAATTACAAAGCCTGGTTCAGGGGAGACTGGTTCTAATCCCAGCTTGGCTCGGCCACTTTTTCCCCCAAGATTCTTGATAATAATTATGACAGGATTTATTCCTCTCTCACTGCTGCTTATGTTGAAAAGTAGCCACTGGCCTGGGTTTGAACACTGGGATAATATGTGATGATTACTGTCCTCTAAATCATTTGAAAATAATGCAGTTGATTGGTGGTTATATAATATCTTTCAAAGAAAAGTGACAGAGGCCTCTCTGAAAATTACGTTTTATCTATTTTTTACCATTTATATTGGTGTATTTTTCAAACAAAACAAAAAATTCAAGTGAATAGCCATAACTCTTTACCAAACAATCCTGGGTTTTAACGACCATATGAAAGAAGCCTTTTGAAAATATTGTGGGAAAAGGAGAAAATGCTAGTTACCAGCATTTTTAGCTCATCTGAGCACGAAGTGCTCAGGATGAGCTATTGTGATCACTCACCGTCCGTCGGCGTCCGTCGTCCGTCCATTCACTTTTTTTTGTTTACACTCTAGCATCTACAAATATTAACCAATCAGCACCAAACTTGGTCAAAATATATATGACCATAAGATCTCGGATGAGTTCAATTATGGGTCTAATCGGACCAGAACAACTGGAGTTATTTGCCCTTGAATTAGAAAGTTCTATAGAACAGTTCTTTGTCCGGAGCATAACTTTGTCATCTCCAGCCTGATTGACTTGAAACTTGGCATTTGTGTTTGTTGCAATAATATGGAGTGCAGTGTGAAAGAACCATAACTCTACCTCATACTGTCTATGAGTTATTTCCCTTTGATCGTCATTTTTACAGCATTTTCTGCTTGTCCGGAATATAACTGTGTCATCTCTAGCCTGAACATCTTCAAATTTGGTATGCATGATTGTTGAAAAATTACGGAGTGCAGTGCACAAGAACCATAACTCTTTCTAGCACGAATTTTAAGTTATTCCCCCTTTGACCATCATTTTTATAGTATTTCTTGCTTGTCCGGAGCAAAACTTTGTCATCTTAAGTAGGAATGACTTGAAATATGGTATGCTTATTTGTTGCAATATTTGGAAGTGCAGTGCACAAAAATTGTAACTCTACCTCGTGCTGTCTTTGAGTTATTTCCCTTTGATCGTCAATTTTACAGTACTTAGTGCTTGTCCGTAATATAACTTTGTCATCTCAAGTCAGATCGACTTCAAACTTGGTATGCATGTTTGTTGCAATATTACTGAGTACTGTGCGCAAGAACAATAACTCTACCTAGCGCGGATTTTGAGTAATTCCACTTTGGTCTTCATTTTTACAGTATTTCTTGCTTGTCCGGAATGGAACTTTGAAGTCTCAAGTCAAATTGACTTGAGACTTGGTAAACATGTTTGTTGCATTACCTTCCCTTTGCAATTATTATATGTCCTCGACAACTGGCGGTGGGATGGGCATATCTTAAGACAATTTGCCGCTCTTGTTTCAATATCATTTTGCCTTGAACCTCAATATTTGGTATTTATCTTCATTGTAGACCTTTACTGCTTAGTACTCAGGTGAGCGATATAGGACCATCATGGTCCTCTTGTCTCCTTTTCCTACAATGTTTTCTACTCTATCAAGGACAAATTCCGACATTTGATAAGAGAAAATGCTGGTAACCAGCATTTTCTCCTTTTCCCACAATGTTTTCTACTCTATCAAGGACAAATTCCGCCATTTGATCCATGTTTAATTTGTTGTCTGCAAATACTTTCCATTTGGACCAGTCTAAAATTTTGTCGTTTGGTAAAGAGTTTTAAAAAAAAAATCCAAAGCCTCGGTAGCTCAGTTGGTAGCGTACACACTTCAGAACAGGGGGTCACTGAATCGATCCCCGGCTTGGCCAATTTCTTTTTGAGGATTGATGATAGTCATTGCGACAGGATTCATTCCTCTCTCACAGCCGACCATTTTTTTAACATTAGTTATGTGAGAAAGCAGCCAGTGGCTTGGAAAAAATATTGTTCGAAGAACACAGAACTCAAAAAATTATTCAGTGTTTTCCATTTTCCTTTTTTTCATCATATTTGATACCCTTCCTGCAGCTTAACTGCTTGCAATGGCATGCAGACAATCCTGCCTTCCATTGCATTTTCCTGCTGATATATCAAAGCATTATTATCCACCGCCAAAGGCAGAGGGATATAGTTTTAGCGTTGTCTGTCCGTCCATCCGTTCGTCCGTCCGTCCGTGTGTCTGTCCGGGACAATATCTCCAATACCATTGGACGGAATTTCGTGAAACTTTATACGTGTGTACAATAACCTATTCTGCTGATATACATTATTTTTTGATTCGATGCAAAATGGCTGACTTGGAGCGATTTTGAGTTACGTGGTCACGTAAATTTTTGAAAAGCTCTTTTTCGGCGGGGGATATCATTTCTACGAAATTGCTTGTTTTGTATATTTTGGCATCCTCTTCTTTTGATTATCTGACTCTGGTTTGCTGAAAATACACATAGCAATCAACTAGTCATCCTCCTCAGATGTTTATCAGGTACAGTTTCTACCAGATACACATAAGTGTCAGTGAATGGTGACAAAAAACTGTCATCATTATAAAAATCAATGGCTTATAGTACTCGATTGCAATGTTTTCTCCAAAAACCCTGTTTCTATTCTCAGTATTGTTAACTTACGTAGCATTGCATTTCTAACTTTATCATTCTTCCAAGTCATCTATTATTTTCTATTCAACTGGAACCATATAAGTAAGTAATGATTTAAATAACAAAGTAGAACACTTACATGGTTTTGATATCTCTCTGAAGGACAACCCTTCATCTATCCATACATCATCTAGGAGGCCTTAACAAAAAATGAAATGATCTTTAACTATGATGTCAGTAAATATACGCTTACTCCATACTGTACACAGCCGTAAAAATCTGCTTGCTATGATCAAACAGGCCAGAACTAAATACATCATGTGTAACAATGCATGCACGCTCACTTTCAGATATGGTTTGACCTAAACCAATTATACTGTCATAGAAGATTGTGCTCATCTCATTCTACTTTCAGTTTTAGCTATTGCACCCAGACCTCGATTTTGTCACTTCTGTATATGCTCCTACACATGTACATACAGTCCTAAATCTTATACCAGTAGAAAAGTGTGTCAGATTTCTGATCAAATTGTAATGTGACAGATTTGTAAAAGAAAAAAAAGTTGTTGGAGGGAAGCACAGCTCATCTTGCGGGGACTTGACCTAAAAAAAACATTATCACAAGGGATGAAAATCAATAAATTGATACTTTTCCCATACTGCTTTCAAAAAGCAATTTTCTTTATACAACAAAGTTTTCAAGTAAACCTGTGCAAAAAAAGAAAATAGTAGTAAATGTCTAAGTTAAACCAGGAAATGAGGTCAGTCTAAGGGTTGGGTGTATGAACAACATAATATAGTCAGCTTTTGGAGAACAGTGTAGCTGTCCTATTGGGGAGTTGACTGAATAAACAAGAAGTCACGAAAAAGAAACTTACACCTAGACTAGAGTTATTATAAACACAGGGACTGTTTGGTAGAAGTCACTTGAAAATGGATAGCCGAGCCCTGTTAGCGCAGTCAGTAGTGTATAGGCCTTGAGGACAGGGTATCATTGTTTCGTATTCCCAGCATGGCTAATTTCCTCCCAGATATATAATTAATACAGGATTCATTCCTCTCTCATTGATTATTGTTTCAATGATAATTATGTGGAAAAGCGGCCTGTAGCTTAGAAAAAATATTGCGCACAATACTGGTAAAGAAACTCCAGGAAAGCAAGGGCAGATGAACAAGCCCCCATGACATAACTGAAATAATGTTGAAAATGGCGCTGATCGCCATACAATCAATTGAAAATAAATAATCGTCATATATTTGTTACCAGGTCTGTTTGAGTAGGGGAAAAGTCTAAGGGCATGGAGTTATACTTTTCCAGGGTAGAAGCAACACCAAGTGTGCATCAGTAACTATACATTTAATTGTGGTCCAGGTTCACAAAATGTGGATGTAGCTAACAGAGCTCAACTCAACTCGACTGAAACAAACTGAACTGACAATCTGTAAATTTTATAAGGAACAAAACATTGTTGAGGAAATGATATAAATAGAAGAAATGGATATTTTCAAACACACAATAATCGATGACAAACGGACATACTGATAATGAAGCAACGCTATGCAATTACACATAACATAATGTGAACCAGTAACACTTACCAATTTATGGAACTGAATGTAAGTTGACCGTGTAAGTATCTATTATCTACATGTTTACGCCAATCACTCGTTCTCGTATACTAGTGAACCTGTGAAACCTATAAAAAATGAGTAAATTAGTAAAATCTGCTAACCTGTTCTTTTGGATTGTCGATCTGGATGCTCAGAGGGTTGGTAGTTCTGAAGAATGTTGCACCCCAGATGGCCTGGGTACTGGTGATGTTGGTTCGTGGGCTCGCCTTGTCTAGCGAAAGCTTCATAACCTTGGAAGCAGGTTTCACACTGAGAGCAATATAAGGTTTTTCCAACTCCACAAAAGAAAAAGTTAAGCAGCGATTTTTAATGTGGCTTATTTCCATATACAGTGCAAATCCATTACAGTGTGGTAGTCACAATCCAGGATCCAAGACAGTGTTGTATCCGAGGTAAAAATTTAACGCTGTACCCCCCCCCCCCCCTTTCCGATCCAATTACAGCCCCCACCCCCACCCACCCCAAACCCGGTAGATTATTGATCACATAAACTGTATTGTTATCGTAGGCGCTATGCTTTCTTTAAATTTTCCTTTTAATTTTACTGTTTTTAGCTCTACTGGCTGAAAGCCAGCAGAGCTTATGTCATGGTATGGTTTCCGTCGTCCGTCCATCCGTCCGTTAGTCTTTTTCTTGTTTACGCGATAAAGTCTGCATTTGTTGTCAGATTTTCGTGAAACTTGCACAGTTTGTTTATCCCATCAATAGCTTGAACCCTATTGATTTTGAAAAAAATCCAACAGACAGTATGGGAAAAATAGCCATTTAAAGTTAAAAATTTCCATTTATTGTTAACAAGATAAAGTCTGCATTTGTGGTCAGATTTTTGTGAAACTTTCACAGTTTGTTTATCTCATCAATAGCTTGAACCCTATTGATTTTGAAAAAAATCCAACAAACGGTATGGGAAAAGTAGCCATTTACAGTTGAAAATTTCCATTTCTTGTTTAGGCAATGAAGTCCACAGTTTTGATCCAATTCTTTTGAAACTTTCAAAGATTGTTTGGTTCATTAAGGGATTGAACTCTATTAAAAGTGAAGAAAATCTAGTAATCTGTTCAGGAAAAGCAGCCATTTGATAACCTAGTATTGTTTACTCAACAAAGTCCACATTTTTGTCACATTTCTTTGAAATTTGCTGGGATTGTTTAATACAAGGTGTACTGAAACCCTATCAAATTTGGCTGGATTTCAAACAATTATTTTTCAGAAATTGCACTTCATTTTTTTTCACCGTTTTTTCAATTCACCATGCCTTAGCTTACGCTCTTATTTTTCTTTTTACATCATGAATTCATAATGTATGCTAGCAAAAAAACAAAATCACTGCCAGTAGAGCGATTTCAGGCCCTCAAGGGCCTCTAGTTTAAATAGTTTTATTTACCGGTATATACATTTAAGTCAAGACTCTTCCTAGTTCTCTGATGCAAGTCTGCCTTTGCTCAGATAAAGCCCACAAACCGTATCAAGGTGAGAATCTTTTGTGAGTTTGACACTTTACTGAGAAGACGAGCAAAGGGGAAAAATGTAAAAAATTTTGCCAACGTTTGTCGCCACAACTCGTAACTAGGCTCCCCTGGGTTTGACACCGACAGACGATTTACTGAGAAGTTGTTGACAGGAAAAAAAGTGAAATTGTCAACCTTTGCCGTCATTTCTTAAACTTGGGCTCCCCCGGGTTCAATTCTGACAAGGACAGGCACTGTACTGAGAGGATGAACAAAGGGAAAAATGTAAAATTTTTTGCCGACTTGTTGCCGCAATTTGAACCTAGGCTTCCCTGGGTTCAAGTCTGATAAGGACAGTCACTTTACTGAGAATTTGTTCACAGGGAAAAAAAAGTAAAATTATTGTTGACCTTTGCCGTTATTTCTTAAACCTAGGCTCCCCTTGGTTCAAGTCTGGCGAGGACAGACACTTTACCAGACACTTTACTAAGAAGATGAACAAAGGGAAAAATGTTAAAAATTTTTTGCAGACCTTTGCCACCTAAATTTGAACATAGGCTTACCCCGGTTCAAGTCTGACAATGTCAGACACTTTACATAAAAGTTGTACAAAGGGATTAAAAAAAAGGAAGATTTTTCCGACCTTTGCTGTCATAACTCAAACCTAGGCTCCCAAGGGTGAAAGTTTGACGAGATAGACAATTCTTTTAATATGCGAAGAGAAACATAAGGAAATAATAATTGTTTGGACATTTCCTCTTACCTAGGAATACGGAAACTGGCTTTTTTTTTCCCCCATTAATTGTGAAATTTACACTTTCTTTTCATGTCCCTATTGTTTTTAGCATTCCAGGTGAAAGGTTGTTCTAGAAGAGAGAAGAATTATTTTCACCATTCTAATTTACCGTATTTTGCTTAAATTCTGGGACAGTAAAAAATAAAAAAAATTTTCGTGTCCCAATACTTAGGTCTACAAAAAATAATTATTTTGTCAACTGTCCCAAAACTTATGGTCAGACAAGACAAGCTGTCATACTGTAAGTCACTGACCGCTTACAAGTCGAATATTGCTGACGTTAAAATATTGCTACGTCATGGATTTCAATGAACCTACGATCATTTGCAGGTTGGTCTATTTTTAGACGGATTGGAATTCCAGCGGTCAATTTGTGCACTTAGAGTTTAAAACTTCGCTTTTTCTCATTGTTTTTGTTGATGATTAACTTGTCACTCATTATTGTCTGTGTCCTGGGATTGCGAGGAGAATTGTTATTTTGCGTTTGTAGATAAATTCACAACATATTTTACCTGCTTATGTGAGGTGAACGACTAAATTCCACTCTCAGAAGTACCTGCTCGGCCCGTTCTCAAATTTGATTGGTTCATCGATCATCTTCGATCGATAAACCTCGGTTAGACTAGAATATACTGTACCTTGATTTCTATTTATAAACAACGAACCCGATTGACCATGAAATACGTGCGTGTCAACTCTGTCAACTTCGGATGTACATGTATACGTTATGTATCTTGGATACAAGTTTATCACACCCTTTTTACACTTATATCGCAGTTTTTTTTTCTGAATTGGGGTTTAAAATAGTCAGGTGATCTGTTATTTTGTCTTGAATCGGGAAACTCCCATTGAAATCGGGAGGGTTGGGAAGCATGCTTACGACGTTACACGTGTAGAAATGAAACTGCGTGAAATAAATACTTGTAAACAAAGGGTATCAAACGGATTGAAAGATTTTTTTTTTTGAAATAGACATTTACTGACCCAGTTCTTTGGAACAAAAAAAAAAAAACAAAAAAAAAAAAATACCGATCTTGCTTTGCAATTTTTAGTATGGCCCAAATCTTTGGGTCATGAAAAATAATTATTTTCGCGATTTTTGATGGTGTCCCAATACTTTGGATGTCCCAAAATTTAAACAAAATACGGTACTTTCTGTAGAAATAAGAAATGAAAGAAGAAAAAAATTATTCCGACTTACGATTGTCTGTTGTGAAGAACTCTGTAATCTTTCGCTGTGCAGCTTTCTCTCTCCCTTCAGCCTTTCATCATGAATCAAGTTTCTTACTTGCATGACCTTAGCCATAGTGCTGCACTCAGTCATTTCAACCCAGCGCAAAACCATGTCTGAAGCCGGCAAGACTTCTGTAATTGACAGAGGGGGTCAGGCACTCTCATTTTCATCTTGTTCATCGCAATTTTCTGTTTCTTCATTTCCCTTCACTCTCTGTACTATCTCCTCGTACCTTAATTTCTGAAATGTTGGCACATCATTGTCTGCTCTAATCCATTCCTTCATAAAATGTCTTTATCAACTTCTAGGACATATACTTCCCTTGCTGTCTGCAGGTCGAACTCATTGAATTGTTCATTGTCCTTGATAAGTTTTTCCGCTTCCAGTACATCCTCAGGGTCAAATCCGTGGAAATCACTGTTGGAATCTTCACCGTCTTCCTCAAATGCCTGTACTAGTTTTTTTTCTGCTGCAGCAGACAGTGGATCTTTTCATCACATCATTCCATGCTTGGCCCAGGAGATGAATTGCTTCCTTTTAGTTCAGTTTACGCAGGTAATCTGAAACAGACATTCTGCTGTTAACCATTATGACCGTCATGACATGGGGTGTCAGTTTGTGGTTTCCTGTTTTGTTGCAGCATAACAAGACGATGGCTCAATCCTTAATCTGTTTTAAACCTGAAGTTATTCTCTCATCCGACTTCTAGTCAAGGGTTTTGTCAGGGAGCATTTTAGAAGAAAGGCTTGTCTCCTCGGTCCAACCATTTATTTGAAGCGTAAAATATGCTGTCCTTTCCATGGATATCTACATGAAGCTTTTTGGCCTGCATCTGGATCACAGGACGATAGATAGGCACAAGCTTGGCTAAACCGTGTCATAATGGCTTTGTCTGAAAGCTTCTGATCCTTGCCCAGCCTAGCTCTTTACCTGTCCTGACCGCAGTCCTCGAAGCTGCTGCTGGATTGTTGGAATTTGTTTTCGTCCTTTATCCATCGTCGTATCATTGAATCTCTTATACCTATATCCCTATTTACACTGGCCAGAGTTTTCTTCTTTCTTTATCCTGTCAATGATGTGCAGTTTCTCGGTGATTGTGTAAGTTTTCCTCTTCTATGACATCGTGAATTAATATCCGAAATTAAATAAAATGAAAACTTAAGTATTAGAACAATAAAATAAGGTTAGTCTCAACATAAAGAGAACTAATAAGATATACAAACAGAACATATAAAATATACAAACAATGTGATCTGAATTTACAAATTAGGACGTGAGAACTACGAAAATAACAATGCAACAAACTAAAGGGTGATTAACTTTACAAAGTTAATGCTATACGAAAACTAGTTCTAAAGTTGGTTAGTCAAATATAGATAAGACAAGCAAAGTGCTCTGACCAGGACAATAGATTGGAATAATGAGTGGGAAATATCTACAGAACAATGTTGTTCGATTGCTAACGCCGACTAGAATACAACATATTGTGCCTATTTGAAACAAGTAGCCCTGTTATATACAGGCATAGTCCAACACAGCATTCACTTCATTATCAAGTCCACACTTCATGGCTTGTGTTTGAACACTTCTTTTGGATGTGAGTCTCTCGGTGAGGCTTACAAAGTCTTTTTTCCTCATTGTTACTTATTTGAATTTTGAAGAAATAATTCTCTTTGATCTCAAGTTGTACCATTCTGAGCATTTACTTTGTTTCCTTGTTAATTCTTCTATTTCCACTGCCTGCTGAAGGGTAACAGATATCCTGTCAACAGAATAAATGTTCATCTTGCGATAAAACTGTTTTATAGGGACATGTTAAATCAAGTGTTAATAATGCTAAAGATGGGAAGATGACACCATTGTTAATTTGTAGTATTGTTCCATCTGACTCAGGCTCAGATAATTGATGACACAAACTACTTCCCACAAACACATTTCCAAGTAATGTTTCCTTAGTGTTGAAATAATCAAAACTGTCAGGTAAAACTTGTTGAAGTTGGATATTGTCAAACATTGGTAAAAGATGTTGAAGTCATGAAAAAACTGATTGTCTGGAAAATTAAGTGGATTATAAAGATTACTGCAAACAAATTGCTGAGAGTTACCAGATGCCTTTGGCTTAACAAATTTTACATCCAACAGGGGTCTAGGTGTAATGCCATGGATACGTGGTGGAATATGCCACCGTTGTTGTTGCAAAGTTTTGGATACAATTTCTGGCACTGCATTCATCTTAAGGGTTTTATAATTGGCTAACTGGTATACCAGGGCGGCTACGTGGGCACAAGAATTAACTCTCTATGGCCTTCAAATTTAGGATTGAAATCTGAAGTAAATTTTTTTTTTTTTTTTTTTTTTTTTTTTTTTTTTTTAATTTTTTTTTCCGAATTTATTTTTTTCATGTAACCATTCTCTGATATATATACATAACTTGCTTATAACAAGCAATTTCTTTTTTTGCTATAAAATTTCTACTCTGTCAGCAAAGTATACTCTCAGCTCACCATAATTCTATTTTTCCAACCTAGAAACTCTCAAATTGGAAGAGTCCAAGATGTCACAATATGCCAGAAGAGTTAGTGGCAAATATTACACATACAATCTGTGTTATATTTACTTAAGCACTTGGATGTTAAAAATGAACTTGAATAAAAACAAAGTATATAAACACGCATCTCAGTATCTAAATAAGTCTTATATTAATTTATCTCCGGAGAATTCATACCCATGTCGTTTCGGTACGAAATCTCTAGGAATTTTTTCTTTCAAAGAACTCCACAATAATATTCATACATGCAATCATGTATAAAACATAACACATGAAAAACAACTTACATGTATGGACCAAGGGGCTTCATTCTTCTTCATAGATCTGTAACACTTTCCTCTTACGTAGCAGCCACGCCCATTCACTTTCACTGAAATAATGATGTGTAACTTTACTGTGTGTTCAACATGAAAGACTTCATGAACACTGCACCTCCCTTAGGCTAAAGAAAAGCAGTGTTGAAATTTACGATTTCTGTCAATTAAATTTTATTTTATCTTGAATTAACAAGTCACATTAGATTAATACCAACTTACAAGTTGTCATACAAAATTATGCGGTCAAGTTTAGTCAACTCACCTTCAATATTATGGACGTACAATCCATGAAAAAATTTGTAGCCTTTGTCCAGGTGTTTATTAGGTACTTTTGAGTGTTTTTGTATGATTTTAATGACATCATTCATTGAGATACTGGGCATAGAACGTAGATTGTTTGTCCAGCCTGGTTCGCGTAGTCCTTTGGTAGCGATTTTTTGGTCTTGCATTATGAGCCTCGTTTTGAAAATTCTCAGACCAAGGCGTGAATAAAGTGTATGGCTGGTGTAAGCTTGTGTTTGACCTTTTTCTTATTAGCTCACCTGAGCACAACATGCTCAAGGGGGAGCTTTTAGGATCACCCTGTGTCCATCGTCCGTCATGCGTCGTCAACAATTCTTTAAACGTCATCTCCTCCTAAACCACTGGGCCAATGTCAACCAAACCTGGCAGAAATGTTCCTTGGGAGGTCCTCTTTAAAAATTGTTCACAGAATTTGATTCCATCTAAAACTCTAGTTGCCATGGCAACCAAATGGAATTTTCTAAGAAATTCTTTAAAAATATTCTCCTCTGAAACCGCTGGTCAGATTTTGAAATAATTTCACAGAAATGTTCCTTGGGTGACCCTTTTCAAAAACTGTTCGCGAAATTTTGATCCGTCGAAAAACATGGCTGTGGTGGTGAGGGGGCACTTTGCGTCGTGTGGAGTCAACAATTCTTTAAACATTTTCTCCTCCTAAATCGCTGGGCCAATTTGGACCAAACTTGGCTGGAATGTTCCCTGGGAGGTCCTCTTTAAAAAGAGTTCACAGAATTTGATTTCATCAAAAACTCTGGTTGACATGGCACCCAAATGGAATTTTCTAAGAAATTCTTTGAAAATCTTCTCTGAAACCGCATGTCAGATTTTAAAATAATTTCACAGAAATGTTCCTTGGGTGACCCTTTTCAAAACGTGTTCACGAAATTTTGATCCGTCAAGAAACATGGCTGTGGTGGTGGGGGGCTATTTGCACTATATAGACATGAAGAAATTTTAAAAATTCTGATGATGAAACCACTGGTCAGATTTTGAAATAATTTCACACAAATGATCCTTTGGTGACCTTTTAATTTTCATCAAAAAACTGTATAGGTATTTTGATGAAAAGAGCTATTGCAGACGTCAACCTTATACCAGGTAAGTGAGTGCACTGGTGAGAAATGCTGATATGCACACTTTCTACTTGATGTATTTAATAGCTATGTATTGCAAGAGGTAATATAAAACTGTTATCTTTGGAATACATGCATAATATTTTACCAAAAGGGTCTCTATCTGGGTGTTAACCGCCTTGTTGATCACCAATTCTGTACTTTATGATGGATTGTTTTCTGAATTCTATACAAACTTTATATGCAGAATTCTGATTTGTCAAAAACATGGCTGTGTTGATGATTGTAGGAGTGGTGACAGATTTTGAAATGATTTTTACAGGTGACCTTTTCAAAATTGCTTGGCAAAAGAATGATTTTGTTTCCAAAATTTCAATACTTCAAAAAAAAAAAAAAAAAAAAAAAAAAATTGGTTGTGGTCCTCTCAAAAATTCAGGTGAGCGATCCAGGGCCATCTTGGCCCTCTTGTTCAATTAAGTGTCATACAGTTCAAGACTGAAGTCCTGTCGTAATCAATTGCATGTGTACCAAAACTCATCGTCTCTTAAACAAGCTGAAGTAGCCGATGCCCATTCTTCCCTTTCGAGGACGGCTTTTTCAAACTTGAAGACCAAGGTTCGAATTTGGCATTGACCATTTCCATTGAATATGCTTCGGGCCAATTAAAACGTCTAATGGAATTATTGGCTTCCTGTCTGGTCCATTCCTGAAAAAATGAAGTTTTGTCTATTTGTTTCAGAACAGATTTTTTTGAAGTTGAAAGAGCATGGCTCAAATTCGTGTCAGTCCGTAGAGATGAGTGCTCCTAATATAGAATCCGCTTCATTGATACCCCACATATAGTGATTGGTAGTGACTTCCATAGTTTCCAAAGGTAGTGCAAAACGGTGATGGTTGTAAATATGTTGTTTTCAAAGCTATGATCCATCATAAATCTGTGAAACTCCACTGCCATTATGCCCCATTGTACCATAGCAGATTTGACGCTCTCCATTCTGAAAACGGAATCAATTGATAAAAAAGAAATCGGACGTGAAAAATTGATCGCTGATATAAAGAATGTAAATTTCATTTGTTTGTATTGGAGTTTAACACTGTTAAACAGGTTAGGTCATATCATGGCATTCAGTGCACCTACGCAGGTGTTTCCTGGCTTTCTCACATCAGTACTGAAAAAACTTTCTTTCCAAGTCACTGACGACTTTAGTCACATACATCAGAGGTGAAACACAAAAAATTGCTGAAAAGCTTGCCTCAACTGGCTATCCAGTCTGCAACCAGAAGGTCATTTTAGATATGCTAACCACTGAGCTACGTGGCAGGCCTGTAAACTTTACTTCCCTCAAATACACCTGCCTTTACACAACATATTTTCTTATACAAGATGCATCAAGTAACACAACCATGTATGGAATATTACGTGAACGTATCCGTTCTCGGACTATTTTCAAGATCTTTGCTGCAATATACCAAAGTAAAGAAAATGTATTGATATAAAATAATATTGATATAAAATATATATCAGGAGGTAAAGGCTAAACATGTTTACAGCATAGTGAGCTACTTTGGGCAGAGAGAGAGAAAGAGAGAGATAGAGAGGACAGACAGTGAGAGAGATAGGGACAGACAGACAGGCAAAGAGAGGCATGGAAAGAGAGACAGAGTACAAAAGTCACATAAATGCTCAAACCATGTTGCAATTTACACAGGGTCTAAAATGTAAATGTTTCAAGTTTCAGGCTTAAACATTCAGTTGGAAGATAAGGACATAACTTTTTATTTAATCATTTTAAAACATGTATAAATAGGAGGACAAGTGTCCTAGATATTTGTATTTGTGCTATCAAATACATGTGAACCTACATTAAAAGTGAAATAAGTGACTTGAATGATTTTCATTTGTTGCTTTCAGCACAATTTAGGCTATATCAGGTTGCAGGCCAAAACTAGCCTGAGAAAGGAAGATATGAGATGAAAATAGAGAAGAGGGGGGGGGGGATAGATAGAGAAGAGAAAGGCAGAATTGAGAAAGGCGCTCCTCCAATATTTTACGTGAATTATTTGCTCATATTTTTTGTATTACAATTTTTTATGAAAACTGCCTACATCTATACCAAACATTAAATTAACATAATCAAGTGAAAATGCACACATAATTCTCTACCCCTTAATTTTCCTAACAAGTGCCTAGGTCTCCAGAATACTGTAAACAATTTCTTTGGCAACAAGAACCTTTTACATCGATTAGTCCAAGCAGGTTTCTTGGCGATAAACTTTGATGAATGTGTACTTGTCTTGCTGTGTGTGTTTTTTGAAAACATAAAATCTAAAATCATTGCTAAATTGTAATGATCGGGCTTTTGTTAATTTCCTGAATTTGGTATCTTTGCAAAAGTCAAAACAATTAAGAGATTCATGAGAACAATGAATAGATTCTACATTGTGCATGAAGAAATAGCATACCTATTTCAGCCTCAAGTTGTCTTATTCTTCACCTGAGGTTCTCAATGTCTACTCGAGGTTGCTTGTAAACAGAACTAAGACTATCAATATGGGCATCTTTTAACAAGCAATCACTACAGGTGTCATTGATCTGAGACATGCTGCTACGAATAGAACTATAATATCTAGGGGAGTACTAGAAAGAGCAGGTTTGATGCTGAGGATCAACAGAGGTATTTTGCATGCCATGCACTTATATTGCAGTTAGAAGTTGAGGAAGGTCGGGTGCATGCACCATGGAAGAAGGTAGATGGCATGGCACTGTAGTGAGGCGTTGGACAGAAAAGGTTATGTGAAGGTTGAAAGGGTGGCTTCCAGTTAAAGAGGTATGTGCTCAATTGAAATTTCCATAATAACTTGTTGAAACCTTGCATAATTACCATTTGAATATGTATATACACAATGCCACAGAAAAATAAGGGGGTCACCATGCTTAATTTTCAGAAATGGGATCTTGAAAATGGGTGATATGGCTCTTTATGACTAAAATCGGGCAATAAAATAAGCAAAATTCCATAATTAGGTAAATTAGAGCCTGAAATTTATTTCAACCACTTATTCAAAATATTTTGTACTGTTATCTAATAGTCTGCATCTTCAGGATTATATAAACTCATTCCAAATTTCTTTTACTTATGAAATACAAAGAAAAAAATTGAAAAGACTTAGTAAATATGCACCCGTCACAGAGCATAAATGCTAGAGTTTTCAATTATTTTCGAAACAAAAATGGCCATAAAATGGAAACTAACAATAATAAATTCACAAAACTTCTCAGGAATTAGGGGATTGGTATGTTCTATCCAAAAATGTACAAAAACCACAATGTCATCATGCTATTTTTCAAAATATTGAGAGGAAAGAAGCCATAAATGTATAAAAAATGTTTTATATGAAAAAATACCTCAGTACATGAACAACACTCGACAATGTGTCTGAAGTTTTTTTCACATCTTCACTATATATCTCAAGTAAGTTGATATAACTAAATGAATGCGTCCTTTCTTGATATCTTCATAAAAAAAAACAGTGTGGGAAAAAAAAAATTCCCCCCCCCCTTTACACAAACCTGTCGTCTTTACATAGAACAACATCCTGCAAAGAAGTCCCCAAATTAGCTTTTTTCCACACACTGTGTACAGTTTAACAGAAAATTTAATTCTTTCATTGTTTAGAGTCATTTAGGCATTATATTAAATAATGCAGATCAAGATCAGACTGCATGTAACATGCTGTCTGATCTTTTATCTGCACTGTCTGCTATTCCCGGAGAAATTCTGCATAATAATACACTAATTTACTATTGGCTGCTACAATTACTTGTTATCACTAATATAAGTATTTATGCGTTCAAGCACTTTTTTGCAAGCAGTAACGCGGGGGACTCCACAAGTTTTTTTATTGAACAATTGACTAAGGCCTTCAGCACCACTCTGTTCAAACACAGTCTGCAGATGAAAGTAATTCAATCCGGAACCAGCTATTCTATTGGCAATCTGTCTGGAGATAACTTTCAAATCAATAAGGCATTGCAAATTTTCAGTTTTGATCTGCATCATTCTGGTATATTTGAAACTGGAGAGACCATGAAGTTGAAAAACTATGTTGCAGAAGAAATTCAGATGAGGCTGAAGAAAACTTGAATATTTGCTCCAGACTAAGCACATCATCAAGCGCATTGTGGGCACTGCACTTTTTATTAAAAATTTTCTCATAAAGATGTGCTTGTTTATAACTTTCTTCATCAGGGTATAAGGCTTTGAAGAGTGGTAGGGTGTCAATACCACCAAGACAGACTCTTTGAAAGCTCTTCTCAAACCCTACTAACTTCACAGCACGAACAAGTCTTGGAAAATCAAATCTTTTTAGATTGTGCCCAACTAACACGACACGACCGATACTGCTTAGCCAATCTAGGAATAACTGTAGTACTTCTTTCAGGGGTAGTGACATAACAGGTGTTCCATTCAAAAAAAGCACTCCTCCTTTGGCTGTCAGCCCTGTCACTTTTGACGCTGATGGGGAAATTTGTTTCTTTGGTCTTATGTAATGGCTGAAATGTTTCCCGTCTACACACGCAGCTATTTGAATTAGATCACAGTCCTTAGAAAGGGATCCAGTTTCTATGTCAAAGAAAACCAAATTTTGAATTGCAGCTAATTGCTGTACTGTTGGTTTAATTTTGCCCGAAGGAATTGATGAAAAATCTATGTCTTTGGTAGTGGCAACTCCCGATTGAAATGTATTCCCTCTTTCCTTTCTTTAGCACACTGTTCTAGTCTTTTATTTAGCTTGTTTTGGATTTTTTTCAGCTTATTTTCTCTCATTGACATATAGTTTTTGTCTCTTTCTTTCACTGTCCCTTCTTTCTGCCTCCTGTCTATACACTCTTCCAGGTGAAAGTCCTACTCTTTCATGAATACTTGAAATATAGCTATTTCCTAAATTTTTCTGTGCAACTGCACATCCAACCCTTGACATCAAATTCCCACTTGCAGAGAAATGACACCTCTTGGGAGCTTTTGACGAGACCATATTATTGAAAGATTCAACATCTTTAGTAGATCCACCTGGGGCTATTTTTTCTGAATTTTGGCTGAAATCATAGAAAATGGCTTCCAAGTCTGATCTAAGAATGTCTCCTGATAGGTCCTTTGCTTATGCTTGTATTCTGCTGGATTACTTTTGTACCCACACCAGTCACCACAGTTGTTGTGCTCCCCAAAAGAATGTGGCACTATTTGTTCAAGATGTGATCTACAAAGGTCTGGATTTGACTTTGTCTGGGCCAAGGCATAATTAAAGCATTTTTTAAGATAGGCAATCACATTATTAGTGAGGCACTTGTGCTTTTTCTGTAATCAAAATAAACTGTTTGTCAGATGTTTTGTGGTGTGGTTCACATCACTCCATTTTGTTATTGAATGTGTCAGTTCTTGACGTATTCTTCCCATTGTTGTCGCATCATCATCCATAATGATGGTATTAACTCTAACACCTTCCTCTTCTACAGATTTTATCAAATCCACAACTACATCTGGTTCCATGGCCTTTGCACTGCCTGACCAGTTCTTTGAACAACTGTGTGCTTGGATATTTTCTTTGTTTTTGTCCTTCTCAGCACGCTTGCACATTCTGCAGTCTGATACCCTGACTCCAAATGCACAAATTTTTCCAGTATTTTTCCCTGTTAGTGTTCCCACTCCTGATTTACCGTCATAGGCTCAACCACTGCCACACTTTTGCCAACCCATATCATATTTGAATACTCCTTCCTGCTGTACTGTTTCACTATTTGTTGAAGATGTCCTGTAAAAAAAAAAAAACATTTTTAGTACATCTGTATAAGTTCAGATCATGTACTTTTTACCGCACAAAAAAAAAAAAAAAAAAAAACAGACTTGTCCAAATTGAAAGCTTTTGCAGACAACAAAATCATTGTTACTCAAAAACAGATATTCACCTTTGGAAGGATAGAGAACATTGTGGGAAAATTAGAAAGTACTGGTTACCAGCATTCTTTCCTTTTCCCACAATGTTTTAAAAAGGCTTTTTTCTTTGATGTCATTAAAATTTGGGATTGTATAGTAAAGAGATAATACAACAACAAAGAATGATAACTACTATTTGCTAAAATAGAAATGAAAACAAGGAAAAGAAAATCTTTTGAATTATAATCATGATACTTTGGTGAAATAATCATAAAAACCTGGGAAGTAATATTTACGCTTCTTCCTGAAACAGGATTCTTTTGCTAAATTCTGTATGTGCGGGTCAATTTCTTCCCGTCTTCTCATCATGGTGCTGTGGTGTAGGCCCTTCACTTCCATGGTAGCCATCACTCCGTTCATCTGCCTGTATGTTAGTCCTAATTGGATGACACCTATAGAAAAAAAATATGACCGATTCAAGCAGATCATAATTTTGGTGTGGATATTTTGTCTTATCAATATCAATTTTAGTTGGCAAACTCATATTTCATGAGTATCACCGGCAATTCTGCTAGATCTCAGATACCCTTTTTGATAGGTTCCATCCGTTTATAGAATAAGAGTTTGCTTTAAGGTAGGTTTTGTGCCCTGTCAGTGTCGGCCGTTGAAATTATTTACTGACGTAAATCTGCTGTAAGAACAGCATATCCATATAATACCTCAGTAAGTGATGCTAGTCATGATGTAACAGGAAATTTTTGAAAGTGGCATTAACTCCTTACCAAAGTACAAAATTTAAGAATTGTCCGGATTCCAAGTTTTTGCAGATCACAAAATAAACATGACTCAAAAGAAGAAATTTATGCTTGAAAGGTCAGAAAACATGGTGGGAAAATGAGAAAGTGCTGGTTACCAGCATTTTCTCCTTTTCCAACTATGTTTTCAAAAGTCTTCTTTCTCTGGGTCCTTTAAAGTATGGATTGTAAAGAGTTTAAACCTAATGAAAACAACAATTGATCATCGTGTCTTCCTTCCAATAATTATCAACTATACTGAAAATATGAATTGATAGGTGCCCAGATTTTATTGACTGTATGTGTTTTTTTTCCCCAAACAAAACTGGCAGTCTTTTTTTGTCATTCAAACAAAATTTAAAAAAATTATCTGTTCAAAATTATTTACCAAGCACGGTCTTGGTGTTGATGTCATAGACTGGCATTCCTTTATTCGACTTGCCAGGCGGTCTGTGGCTCTTCCTGGTCGTCACGGAATTCACTATTCCACAGTCGCAAGCCACGTAAAGAATGCTTGCATATCCGATACGTTGTTCTCTTTCGATATTATGGAGGAATAGTGCTTTTTCACAGTTTTTACAGGCTTTCAATTGATTTGCTAGATGCCCGAGCTCAATGATTCTTCGTCCCTCATCCCACCCACTTTTCGCCGCGTTGCAAGACTTGTTTGTGTCTCGTTTTCGCTTTCTGTACGTTCTTGTAATGCACCATGGGCTTGTTCTGATAGCTTTTGAAGTCTCTGTCGTTTGCCTTCCTTCATAAACTTTCCTTTCCATCTCCGTTTCATTTTATCAGCAGGTTTACATTCGAAAATATCGCGTCTGTTTACAACCGAAAGTTGGTAGGGGAAGTTAACCTTGTAAAAAAATTCCAGGGAGTCTGCGATTGGAGTTATCTTTTTTAGTTCCATGACTCCTATCACCGCTGGGTGACGCATGATATGCACGAGTATCTCTTTAAAGTTAGGAGCATGATTAAAAGAAGCAAAGGTCAACTGAGAAGACTAAGCTAGAGTTGGTGTGCCATGAACAGGTAGTGGTGCACTCTGGTTTGGTGGTGGTGGTGGCATGCTGTGAACAGGTGGTGGTGCATTCTGGTTTGTTGGTATTGGTGGTGGCTTGTTGTGAACAGGTGGTGGTGCATCCTGGTTTTGTGGTGGTGGTGTATTGTGAACAGGTGGTGTATCTTGGTTTGGAAGTAGTGGTGCTTTGTGAACAGGTGGTGGTGCATCCTAGTTTGGTGGTGGCGTTGTTGGCATGTTGTGTACAGATGGTGGAAGTGGTGGAAGTGCACAGTGGTTAAGTGGTGGTTGTTTACAGGTTGTAGAAGTGCATAATGGTTTGGTGGTGGTGTTTTGTGGTTTGTTGGCACTGGCACATCATCCGGTAGTGAAGGAGTGTCATGCAAGGTTGTTTGATGAATTTGCAACAGAGTTAGTACTCTTTTTGGCTAACATACTCTTCAGTCAGTTTCGACATGCATCAAAGTCCCTTGTCTACTGGCTTCCTTCTGTTCCTTTTCTGCTAACAGATCTGCAATTATAGTACATTGGGGCTACATGTACATATACTATCTGAAACTAAATATTACAATAGATTAGATTGAAAAGAAAAAAAAAAATCACCTTAACCAACCACTGAACATGAAGAACTGAATATCAATAATTCAAACATTCAACATGATTAAAAACAAATTCCAAACAGTAATATGTTGCTTTCAAACCAATACCAATCTTGGATGCCTTTTAAGTATTGACACTCCAAACTTAATGTCAATGTTAGTAGAATATGAGGATGTATTTTCTTACCAAATAACCTTGAAAGTTAGATTTTGAACACAAAAAGAGGAGGCATTTATTAGAGGAGGGACTTGATATCACGATACATGTACATATCGTTGAAAATTTACTGTCCTTCGTATCATGGGCAAAATACATGTATCATGATATGATTGCATATATGTGGCAATGAATTGTTACTCCCGTATATACACCCTTACATGACTTCAATAATATAAGTTAAAACACAATTGTTATTTATTTTTTATCTAAAATACTTTACTAATTAATTAGAAAGATGTTTACATATTCCCAGCTAGTGTACTCCATATAGTGAACAGGTGAACTGAATATGAACTGAACTCTAAATGTTTACGATTTTCACATTATAAAAAATGTGATTAGGCTCTAAATACACATGCATATATATATAGCAGTTGTGAGCATTGATGTACAATAAATGCATATCAGTCGCTTTAACCTACATACCTTCTCTCTTTTTTGCTTTGCTTTTTCTGTTGTTAATGACACTTCAAACGAAAATAAAGAACCACAGGTCAAGTGTGAATCTTGTAACATGTAAGTTTCTTTGGTTAAAATTTCATTTTTTTTTTAAATCACTGGTTTGTAAAACTTTACATCAGATTTGTTGCTTTTATGGTACATTGGATACTAAAGTACTTTTTAAAAGAACAATGGTTGATAAAGCAGCTGATGACATAGGAATAGATTCAGTCTATTATTATACTAAGAAGCTCCTTTTTTCAAGTCTAACATAGTTGTTTTACGGACGACAACATGGTTATGTCAATAGCTGTAGATAATAACTGGGATAATTTTTCATTTTTCTCTGCCAAAATATATGTTACAGGTACTCATTAGATTCCTTTCACCCATAACATATACTTTCAGAAAGAAATTAGAAAAAATATACTCTGGATACCTCTCTTTATCTTGAGCTCTGAAATGTGTGAATTTTTTTTACAAAAACTCACCGAAAACTTTACTTTTAGTAGTCGAGCCATTTCTGACATCATAATAACTCTACTTTCACTCGCTCTTTATGGCACATCTGTTGCACATTTGTCATTATTGGAACCTAAACATTGAAACAACAAATTATAAGAATTATGAATATTTTTAAATGCATAACATTTTCAAGGCCCTTATTGACACTCCGACTTTCTGGGACTAAAATTATTGTTCCAAGGATTTCCTGGAATGCAGTTCCAAGGACATACATGTATAATTTATGCTTCAAATACATGTGGATGTACCATTAACTTGTTCGATTTTCACTATCTCTTCATGATCTATTAGGAAGTCTTCGAATGACCTTTTCTTTGATTTTCTCTTCTTTGGCAAAAACTGGGATGTTGTCTCATGTCGTCTCAGCTTGTAAAGCTCTTTGGCTTTGCCAAAGAGTATGTCTTCATCCGATCCTGTTTAATGTACAATAAGTTCATTTCATTTGTTTGACATATATCGTAAGAAAATGAAATATGTGCGCATTGAAGTTCATTGGACAGAATGAAGTCTTCACTCACCAGTCTTTACATTATATACATTTATGTTTACTTAAGTTCAGCTGCATGTACATGTAAGTAACACATTTCACCTAACATCAAAAACAGCAGAAAGTTACAATCACTATTCTAATAATCATATTCAGTCTTCTTCAAAAAGGTTTTCCCTTACAGCTGTGAATAGCTAATAATCAAACTCCAGCAAGACATTTTGCTATTAAGCATTGTGTCCATGTTTTCGAAGTTCTATTCAAAATTATTTGACTTAGAGACCAGACATGATCAATTATGGCATATTTTCACATACAAAGGGCAATGCCAACAGCTCCTGAAGCCAAGGGCTGATATGGACCATTATCACCCTCCCAATTTTGGTCTTATTCATGATCATAAAGTTTCATTCGAAGAAATGCACTTTTCCACTGAAGTTTTACATATTCAAGGGAGATAATGCACCAAAATTCTGCTTTTCCTGCTCTATGATTTGAGCTGTGATAATCAACTTGACACGTGTACGAGGCTCAAAATTTACACTCGTCTTCTCGTTACGAGTAGGTGGTTGGTAAAGACGAGTAGAAATTGTTACTTACTTGCCATGTCAGACGAGTATATATACTGAACCAAAAAAGAAACTTCCCCTGTGTTTAAGTGCAAATGCAATGTTATTAAAAAAAATCAAAATATCAGATGACCTACATATATTCGGGCGAACGATTATGTGTCCGATAAAACAAATTTTAACTCCATTGAAAGCATTTTGCAGAAGAAACCCGCTGAAAGCGATTTTCACGTGCATGCACGGACCAGTATAATTCGTGTATATTTTTTGAAACCTTTCAGTCTAATTTTATAGACTTTTATGTCAATAAGAAAAAGACGTTGAAAAAAATTAAATTCTTTTTAGTTTTCTTTATTTTTGATATGCCTAGAATTCCGCAAAATTTACGCGAACGTGCCATTGGCATGCTTAATGCTGGTATGACGATGAATGCTGTTGCTATGAATATTGGATGTTCTACTCGTGCTATTCGACACAATAGGCAACGTTTTCAAGCAACAGGGCGTACGGAAGATCGACCACGTAGTGGACGTCCTCGCGTCACGACGCGCGGCCAAGACCGCTATATTCGGAACACCCACCTGCGCAATCGCTTCCAAACTGCCACAGCCACTGCTGCTAACACCCCTGGTACACATAACAACCGTATATCTGCCCAAACTGTGCGCAATGGCTTGCACGAGGGTTGGGCTACGTGCACGTCGTCCATACGTTGGTTGTGTTTTGACGCGACGTCACCGCGTAAATCGTGTTAATTGGGCACGTACACACCAACGCTGGCTTAGACAACAATGGAATAGCGTTCTTTTCTCTGACAAGTCCAGGTTTTCCATTCATCGAGGTCATGGCAGGGTTCGAGTATACCGTAGGAGAAATTAACGTTATGCCGACTGTTGCGTACTTGAACGAGATCGTTTTGGGGGTGGGGGTTCTGTCTTGGTCTAGGCGGGCATTGCACATGGCTTTCGCACTAATCTCGTAGTTATCGAAGGGAATTTGAATGCCCAACGCTACCGAGATGAAATTCTTGCGAGGCACGTTATCCCACTGTTTCAAAGTAATGCCAATATCACTCTTTTTCAGCATGATAATGCCACAAGCCATACAGCTAGGGACAATGCGAATTTCCTCAGGGCGAATAACATTGCATTTATTAATGACTGGCCTGCCAAAAGCCCTGATCTGAATCCCATTGAACGCCTTTGGGATAATTTGGACCAGCGTGTTAGACGTCGCCCTATTCCACCGTCAAACGTCATTCAGCTAAGACAAGCCTTAATTCAGGAATGGAACAACATTCCACAAGCCGAAATCAATACACTTATCCGTTCTATGCGTCAACGATGCCAGGCAGTCCTTCATGCTGAAGGTGGTCATACCCGGTATTAATTTGTGATTTTGGTGAGCGACCCCTTCCGCATTTTAACTACCATTTCACTACTTTTGGATAAACCCTCAGCAATAATTTTTTTCACACAAAGTCGCAATAAAATACTCTTTCAATGTATATAAATCTAGTTTAATCCTGATTTTCATATTTGTGTATATCTGCACTTAAACACAGGGGAAGTTTCTTTTTTGGTTCAGTATATAAGTTTTTCTCCAAAACAGTTATCCAATCATTCAGCAGAAGCGCTTTACAAATTTACCATATTTCAGCTAACAAATATTGAATGTAACGCAAAGTGCTTTAATTCTATATATTTTCACATCATCATGTGATTATGCAAAAATCGGAAACAGAATGATGATAACTGTCTGAAGTGCTCTGAGTGCTTTGATCTCCAAAAGGGGAATCACTCCAAAGGAATGTAACAAATGCAGAAACAACGAATAACTGTTTTTTTCGTCATGATAAACATCGGCGCTGTCTAGCGGCTTGTTTTACCTCAATTTTCATTGTAAATACCTTGACTCGGATATCTCCCCTTAGTCACCTTTTATCTCCAAAATACAAGTTTTGAATGGAAAGAAATATTCCGGAAGAGAAAACAATGTATTCGGCACCTTCTTACTTTTACACCATTTACCCTACCCCCTGGAATCCTTTTTAACCACCATTTTTACTAACAAACTGAAGATGACGTATTTAGGTCAATTGCTAGATCACGTGGCAATATTTGCAAACCATGTGACTGCAAACTGGCGCCAACTGTATCATTTACCATCGTTTTTTGACCAACCCAGTAAAGTCACATGATTCAATTTTAAAATGGCTACGGGGTAGTGACGTAGCTCAAGGTCTGTTTTCTTTCAAACGTTTGGATGGAATTAAATGATGAAATTTAAAAATGATTTTGTAATTGATTCTATAGCGATCGATACTCTAATACAATTTTGGCTTTTTTTTTTCTTGATCGGATCGTAACTCCGTGAACCAATGATCCGCAAGGCGATCATTGTAATGAGTACCAGTTTAGGGTACTGCAAGACATGCTACGTAAATTCGATGGTCTGTTTCCGTAAAATACCCGAACACAGTCACACTTTTTGGTCCGTACTACATTTAGTTCGAATAAAAACTCTGGTTCCATGCTACGAACTACCGAGGTTTAACTGTATATATAAGATACTATTCTCACATCCTGTCTTGTACAGGTATTTCATAATGTCTGTCCTCATTCTAAGCATAAATGTTGTCTACACATGTGGCTTTAGAATAAATGGAAAGCTGCCACCTTTAAGGTAGACAAGATACACTTTTATTCGATATATATAATACACAGACACAACTTAATTGTTGAAATACTACACTTTTTCTGACAAGTCCATTGCACAATTCTGGCATTTAAATAACGCCAACTCTTTGTTTAAAGATTTTCTTAGAAACTTATAGATTAACAAGCAGCAAAATGGGTTTAGGGCTACAGAGAAATCAGGCTTTCTTACTAAAAAACTTCTAAGCAATGAGACAACTACCTCGTGGGCTTTTTTTCAGTGCAGACAGTTTAGTTGTTCCAATGTTTTGGAAACTTGCACTGTAGCTTAATGTCATCAATAGCTTGAAACATTTTAATTTTGAAAATAAATTGGACAATTAGAAAGGGGAAAGTAGCATTTTGAAGTTAAATATTACATTTCCTGTAAACTTGATTAAGTCCACATTTTTTTCGGCATAGCTGAATGATCTCACTTTTGACCTACTTTAAGTCCTAGGAGGAAATGAATTGCTACTCATTTTGTGATGGCCAAATATATGTAAACTATGCAAAAAAATAAAGGTCACAGTAGAAATTTACCGACACTGGATAAAAGTGTTCATAACTAAAAAATCACGTAATGGTCACATTTACCTATGTAAAGTTGTACTTTATGGCCATGCAGATATTAAATTCTAGCAAAACATCCAAAATCTAAATCATATGGATAAAGTAATAGCAACGAGTATTGGTTTGTTTTCTATTTTGTTTAGTGTGAGAGATATGGTACCCGTTTTTCCTCGTGTAAAACCAAATATGAAGTGCAACGGCAGGCTACCGCTCTATTTTCTTACACGAAACTACTTATTTCGTTTCTTGTCACAATGAAAAAAGATGTTATGTCTTGAATTTGGTGATTTAATTCGCAACGTGAATAACTATGCCTACCTAGGGGAACAATCGGTTTTATTGCGTTGTAAGCGAAGAAACTGGTTTCAACTAAATTACTCCTAGTAAGACTAGGTGGTTGTGGTCAAGCATTGAGACAGGTGATAAGATCCCGCCTTCTGATAACGACAAATCGTCGATGTTTGAAAGGTGCTTCATTATTGTACAAAAACATGCAAATCTACTTTGTTATCTTTTTAAAGATTTCATCGTATGGTCTAAACAGATCTCTATTTAAACATAATTCATTAATAAAAAACAGAACAAACGATATATTCCGAAACATTGCAGAATGTCGACACTCATTTTACATTAAACATGAGAATTAATGTATTGCTCAATAACGCTCATTACGATAGCTTCCTCATTCTTAAATCTTATTGAAAATTCTGCTTTCAATCATATGTAAAACAATTTAAAAGAGGCTACTTTTCAGAACTTTTTCATTATTTCTCTTCATATTATGCTACAAACGAATTTAAATATTCATATCCCAGTGCCTCTTACACTGTCTATCTTTTTAAAAAGATATTTCTTGTTACTCATTTTTTGAAACTGGCACAGATCATTTGTATCATTAAGGGATTGAACCATATAAAAAATGAAGTTTAGGAAAAGCAGTCATTTGATTTTAAATTTGGCTTGTTTTTTCAACACAGTCAACATTATTGGTCACATTTTTTAAAATTTTGCTGAGACTGTTTTGTACGATGCGTTCTGAAACCCTATCAGATTTAGATTCCAACCAAACCATTTGTTTCGAGAAATTGCACTTCAATTATTTCAATAATTTGTTGAATTCACTGTGCCTACTTACTGTGCTGTTTTAGTGGGTTCAAGACCAGTTGCAACCTCCCCCGCCTTTGTGTGTGTGTGTGTGTGTGTGTGTGTGTGTGTGTGTGATGTATGCCAGAAAATAAGCTTATCTCTGCCAGTAGAGCAATTTCAGGCCCTCGAGGGCCTCTAGTTACTCGTATTCCACTCCAGCGAAGAAGGAAGAGTAGATTTTTGAAAGAATGAGTAAAAATTTAAAAGTGCTTGCCCTACAGAACAAGCATTTGGGGAAAAAAATGAAAATAACGGTAAAACCCTTATATACCAGCAAAGACTGGTTAAATTACCTCAAACCTCCGGAGTTATGAGATCAACTTATATGCCATATTCATTTATTAATGACCCCTCGCATTAAGAAGGGCAGGTAATTCATAAAGTACTAGGGTGACAACTTTCATTATTATTCACCACAAGTTATACTTTCCGGGACTGCTCTTTATAATCATAAAGTTTTATGATAACAGTCTAAAGCATTGAAAAGTTATAGTCCAGAAGGGAACTTATATGAGCAGGTTTTTTTTTTTTTTATTGCATTTTAGGGAAGGGGTCTAAGCACCTTTCAGATTGGGAAATAAACCCTTAGATTCGGACATTTTCTAAACAAAGTACAAAACTGTTATTAAATCTTTAATATAAGTAAGCCTTCTTGAGTACAGAAAATTTGTAACTTGGTGGGACTTCCTGTTATATATAATGAAACAAACCAATGAAAATCGAATGCACTAGAATGATAGAGAATATCTTAATTCTCGGGTACTGGTTTACAAGTGAAAAATGCTGAACTGCATAACTGACATTGAATGTGACTGCCTTTTTAACTACAGAAAATCTTTAAGCATACATTTAAACAGACATGCTTCAATTGTTTGAAGAACTATGTTGTATAAAATGTTACTTACTGAGATATTTTTCTGAAAACACTTAACAAGCTCCATCGGGTGAACAGGTTCCCGATGTTCGCAAGAGTATGGTATGGGAGTAGAAAAGATATAAAAATATTGCCTTCTGTAAGAAATAATGAGGAAAAAAAGCATTTGAGTGTTCACGATTGTGTTTAATTGAGGATTTAATGAAGAGAAGGCTTTTTTAGCACACCTGAGCACAAAGTGTGATAGTGCTGTGTCTGTTTTCCGTCGTGCATTGTGTTTTGTCCGTCATCCAGGCGTCAGCAATTACCTTGTGTGTATTCTAGAAGACACATTTTCAGCAAAGTACTCATGAAACTTGGTCAGAATGTTTGTCTCGATAATATCTCAGACAAGTTCAAAGTTGGATCACTTCGGGTCAAAAATTGGTCAGATTTTATAAAAACCTTGAATGCTCTCTAGAGGCCACATTTTCAGTACAATATTCATGAAACTTAATCAGAATGTTTGTCTTGATAATATCTTGGACAAGTTTGAAAATGGAACACTTCAGGTAAGAAAAAAAAAAAAAAAAAAGGTCACAGGACCAAATCATAGAAAAACCTTGTGTGCACTTTAGAGGCCACATTTTTAGTGTGATACTCATTAAACCTGGTCAGAATGTATAAACAAGTTTGAAATTGGGTCACTTTGGGTCAAAAGGTAGGTCACTGGACCAAACTTTAGGATAACAATGTGTGCATTCTAGAGGCCACATTTTCAGTCTGCTTCTCATGAAAGTTGGTCAGAATATTTGTCTTGATGATTACTTGGACTATTTTGTAAGTTGGTCATATTGGGTCAAAAAGTAGGTCACTGGGCCAAATCTTAGAAAAAACCTTGTGGGCCACATTTTTAGCCTGATACATATGAAACTTTGTAAGAATATTTCATTTTGATGATATCTTGGAAAAGTTTGAAATTTGATCAGATTGGTTAAAAATTAGGTCACATGAAAAAATCTTAGGAAAACCTTGTATTCACTATAGAGGCCGAAGTTTCAGTCTAATACTCATAAAACTGAGTCAGAATGTTTATCTTGATAATATATGTTGGACAATTTTGAAATTGGGTCATGTAACATCAAAAAGTAGGTCACTGAGCAAAATCTTAGAAAAACCTTTTGTGCAGTCTAGAGGCCACATTCAGCCTGATACTTATGAAATATGGTCAGATTATTTGTCTTGATGACATTGGACAAAATGTAGGTCACTAACACTCATGTGTTTTACATCATCACAACCAGGCTCTCTTCAGCTTAATGTATCATAAATGATTTTACTCAGGTGAGTGCTTTAGGGTCAATGGCCTTCTTGTTTTTGAAGATTGGGATTTTTCTTTAGCTCAGCCAGCAGAGCTTATGTCATGGCGTGGTTTCCGCCCTCCGTCTGTCTGTCCGTCTGTCAGCGCTTTTTGTTTGCGTGATAAAGACTGCATTCTTGGTTGGATTTTCCTGAAACTTGCACAGTTTGTTTATTATCCACCGCCAAAGGCGGAGGGATATAGTTTTAGCGTTGTCCATCCGTCCGTCCTTCTGTGTGTCCGTCCGGGAGAATATCTCCAATACCATTGGACAGAATTTCATGAAACTTTATACGTGTGTACAATAACCCATTCCGCCGATTTTTTTTTTTTTTTTTTTTTTTTTTTTTTTTTATTCAATGCAAAATGGCTGATTGGGAGCAATTTTAAGTTACGCGGTCGAGTAAATTTTTGATGTTTTGAGTCTTATCTTGAAAAATCTACAGAGTTTTTACATCGAACTTGTCACACCTATCAACCACAGTTTGGAAATGCAGGACAAAAAGTTTCACCCAGATTGACCATGCAACACCACAGTTATATACCCTTGTTTTTTTTTTAATGCCGTGTCATGGAAAAACGGGGCTTGATGTATATTTTCATTATGGACAAATATCTCTTTAACTACAGAACAAAATGTTATGAAACTTCATTTTTATATTGTTTATCACAAGCCACAGACAATAGTTATTTGTTTTTATTCATGCAATGCCACGCCATGAAAAAAGGGGGCTAAATGTATAATTTCATCATGGACCAATGACCGTCTGTTTGTCCGTCTTTCCGGACAGATATCTTCTAAAATCCTTGACAAAAACTAATGGAAATTCATACACGTGTTCCTTGTGATGTCCGCCGTTATTTCTTTTATTTTTGGCTTTTTTAGCATCACTGGCCGGAGGCCAGCGGGCTTATGTCATGGCCCAGTGTCCGTCTCTGTCATAGATTCAGTGAACATAGCAAAATTAAATGTAGTTGTCACACAGCCAGCCATACTCTTACGACTTCTCCATATTGTAAGAGAATTAGACACTAAAAGATATTTAGACTATAGGGATAGTTGTCTCTTTAGATCCAACCGCTGCATATAGCTTTCACTGAAATCTTTTTAATCCTTTACCACATAATCCCAAGTATTAACCACCCCGAACAAGTCCAGCGTTTTCTCCTAATCCCAAAATGTTTTTACCCTTCCACAAACAAATTTCAATGTTTGGGTCATATTTATGTTGTCGTCTGCAAATGCTTTCAGTTTGGACTAGTCAAAAGTTTTATCATTTGGTAAAGAGTTTAACTGTGATCATTAGGATGTTCAAATGACAAACATGTATGTTCTAGAAGTGTAATGTGTAAGAAAACTGACTGTAAAACTCCTAGCAATATAAAGTTCTGCCATTTCTAGTACAATGGTCAAGAGTCAGTCATCCACAGTCACTTTTCTGTTTGCTCTTTGAATTAGTTTTGCTCTTAGTTCTGCAGTTGGTGGTGGTTCAGGTGCAATACTTAGAGCGATTCTCTTTGGGTGACTTGCTTCCGTCTGAACCTTGAAGTTAATGTTTTCTCCCCCATTACATACTCCATTGCAATCCCAGTGAGCAATTTTGGAAATAGGCATATTTCTTTGGCTCCTTCATAGATCTAACACAGCAGTAATTCACAGCTTTTAAAAAAGGTTCTTCAATACCTGATTGTTAAAAATAGACAAAAGGAATTTCTAAATAAAAATATATAATTTTTGGTCCAGGATATTAATTTCATCTGCTTTTTCACTCATGTGGCACAGTACTTTCCCCCTAATTATTCCTCTTTTTCTTGACCAGCCCACATAGCTCAATTGGAAGAACGTAGGACTCGTAAACATCAAGTTTCAGGTTAGTTGAGGTGTGGGTTCGATTCCCATGGATGGCCGTCTAAAATTACTAATTGTCTTTCGGATAAGACATTAAACCGAGGTCCCATGTGATAGTGCTATACACCGAGCATGTTAAAGAACCGGGCATTACTTAAGATGGATTTCCTCCTGTATCTGCAGTATCCCCGTAACAATACTAACAGCCTTAGGGGGCGTTGTCCATATGCGGAACCGGTGGCGACGATAGATAAATGCAAATTCAATCAGTCGATCTTCTTTTTGCCCTAGCCCTAGTAGCGCAGTCAGTAGCGTTCAGGACTTGATAGCAGGGGGTTCAGCTCGGCCACTCTATTTTTAGCTCACCTGAGCACAACGTGCTCAAGGTGAGCTATTGTGATCGCCCTATGTCCGTCGTCTGTCGTCCGTCGTCCGTCAACAATTTCTTTAAACATCTTCCTCTCCTAAACCGCTGGGCCAGTCTTGATGAAACTTGGCAGGGATATTCCTTAGGTGAAGCTCTACCAAAGTTGTTCAAAGAATTGAATTCCTCCCATAACTCTGGTTGCCATGGCAACAAAAAAGAAAAAAATTCAAAATCTTTGAAAATCTTCACTGAAACAAGAAGGCGTAGAGCTTTGATATTTGGTATGTAGCATTTGGTATGTAGCATCTCCTAGTGGACCTCTACCAAGTTTGTACATATGATCCCCCTGGGGTCAAAACTGGCCCCACCCCGGGGGTCACAAGTTCGAACATAGGAACAAAGAAGGAAAACTTAAAAATTCTTCTTCTCTGAAACTGGAAGGCGTAGAGCTTTGATATTTGGTATGTAGCATATCCTAGTGGACCTCTACCATAATTTGTTCATATGATGGCCCTGGGGTCAAAACTGGCCCCACCCCGGGGCTCACAAGTTTGAACATGGGAACAAAAAAGGAAAACTTTAAAATTCTTCTTCTCTAAAACTGGGAGGTGTAGAACTTTGATATTTGTTATGTAGTAATCCTGTTCTAAGTTTGTTAGCCCACCTGACCACAACATGTTCAGTGAGTTCAAAATTGGGTCACCTGGGGTCATAAACTAGGTCACAAGATCAAATTAAAGAAATACCTTGTGGGCACTCTAGAGGCCACATTTATGGCTCAAATGACCTGAAATTTTGTCAGAATATTCGTCTTGCTAAAATATCGGATGAGTTTGAAATTGGGTCACCTGGGATCATAAATTAGGTCACTAGGTCAAATAAAAAAAATACCTTGTGGGCACTTTAGAGGCCACATTTCTTGCTCAGTTGACTTGAAAATTGGTCAGAGTATTTGTCTTGATAAAATCTCACATGAGTCTGATTTTGGGTCACCTGGGGTCATAAGCTAGGTCACTAGGTCAAATTAAAGAAATACCTTTGGGGAACTCTAGAGGCCACATTTCTTGCTCAATTGACTTAAAAAATTGGTCAGAATGTTTGTCTTGATGAAATATTGGATGAGTTTGAAATTGGGTCTCCTGGGATCATAAACTAGGTCACTAGGTCAAATTAAAGAAATACCTTGTGGGCACTCTAGAGGCCACATTTATTGCTCAATGTACTTGAAAACTGTTCAGAATGATTGTCTTGACAATTTTTTGATGAGTTCAAAATTAGGTCACCTTTGATGATAAAGTAGGTCACTAGGTCAACTTAAGAAAATTCCTTGTGGACACTCTAGAGGCCACATTTTTAGTTCAATTGACTTGACAAATGGTCAGAAATTGAATTATTCACTCGGAGTGAAATTTCGCCTATTGAATCAGGTGAGCGATCCAGGGCCATCATGGCCCTCTTGTTTCAGGATGGATTATTGCCATTGCAGCAGGATTCATTCCTCTCTCACAGCTGACAATTGTCTCAACGATGGCTATGTGGGAAAGCAGCAAGAGGCTTGGGAAAAACATTATGCAAATTACTAGTAAAAGAAACTCCAGGAATGCATGAATAGGTGCACTGACTCCCTCAATATAACTGAAACAATGTTGTAAAAGACATCAAACACCATACGATCAATCAACTTATCTTTTTACAAACTTATTAAATTATCATGATGGCTATGATATAACTGATTAACAAGTACATGTAACTAAGAAATTTGACCCAAGAAGAATGTCCTCTCTCCCTTTCCTGGACTCTTTACTCGTGATAAATTTTGGGCTCGACCAAAATGACAGCTTTTGTAGAAAACAAATTAAATGCAGCTCAAATGATTATATTTTTGTCTTTGATGGGGTAGAAAACATTGTCAGAATGGAGGAAATACTGCTTCCAAGCATTTCTTCATATTTGCCACAATGTTTTCAAAAGCCTTCTCTTTCAAGGTTGTAAAAATTTAGGATTGTGTGGAATAAGGTTAAACACTACAGGGGTGTATTAGGCTGGCTAAAAGTAACCACTGCCTCCATTATAAATATGAAATAATGGTATAAAAACTTAAGATTTCAACTGCCAGCCTGCATTATGAAAAGGGTAGGGGCTACCTTCACTCTCAGCCAACTGCTTTTACTTCAAATGCTCCAAGTTGTAAACAGCTGACAGCAACACTTACTTCTGTTTCCCACATCCAGCTGATAAGAAATTGCTCCAAGACACCGACTCCATTGCCCAATAAGACTGTTTGAAGATTTTCACCTAGAGTTATTTTAACATGAAGCAACACTACATTTCACACAGAAGGTTCTCCCACAATGCAGGCCCAAATTAGCATGCGGATATAGGCCAAATGGTGTAAATTTTTAGCAATTTAAACAACAAAAAAAAAAAAAATTGGAATTATTTTTATTATTTTTTAATTAAGTCTGACTGTTTTACATTGTTCTTGTGTTAAATCATTATTCTGGTTGTCAATGATATTCAATTGCGGATACAGTTCAACTGTTTCTCAATGTGGAGAAATTCAAAGTGGCTGAAAAATTGTCTTTCAGGGTTGAAGGTTTGACTTATATGTGTACCCTATAGGCGGTCCTCAGACGCCTTCGGCGCGTTCTTCTGCCCGTATAGATATCAAAAGTGTGTAGATCTACTTACAGAAGGCATAGAACAAAAATACAGTGAAAAACAAACACAAAATATTGCTCCCTAAAGCTTTTTCGTAGGCTACGTCCTAACACTACATTTAGCTAGCCAAAGACTGGGCTTAACTCTAGCACACATCCTGTGAAATTACATGTCTTGGGAATTCTTGGAGAAACTGAAATTCTTTTCGGTTAAAAAATACATGCGTATATGATAAGGATACCGTGAGGTACCGTAAAGGGACCTAATTAAACTTGGTAAATGGAGAAAAAAAAACGACCAAAATCTCACGGCACCCCACGCTTTGGACAAACGGGGCTGCCATGGCTGCTGGGAGCATGGTGTAAACGTAGCATTAGCAGGTGTACTATACTACTCACACTTTGATAGGGGTCATTTCGATATTTCGAAAAAAAAAAAAAACATTTCAGTTTGGCATTGAAAAACACATGCTTTTTTCCACAGGCAGTCGGTTTTTTCAGTGTTACAATGAAATATTCAAGTATCCAAAACATAGCGTATTTGAAATATATCGACTACTTCTTTCTATCACCACAGATTTTCTGAAATTGAAGGGCATGGAGGGAAACATGGTGACCCCTAGCAAATTTTGAATAGTATATAATACCGGTATAGACACCAACGGGAAAATACAAACATTTTATGCAGTAGCAAATTTGAATGTGTAAATGATCTTTTCGCTCTTCCGGACACACACCCCCCCCCCCCCCACGGCAAAAAATCTTGGATCCGCCCCTGTTCATTTGAATGGAGTTAAAGAAACAAAAATGGATTGTTAGTTAAGGGAAAAGATTCAGTATCTCAAGTGTCCACCATTTTGCGCAATGCACGTTGTGATTCGCCGGTGCATGCTGTTGACGTAACGCTGTATAAACGGCACAGACAATTTGTCCCATTCAACTTCTAAAGCTGCCGAAATGTGTTTATTGCATGATGTGCTTGAACACGACGCCCTAACTTGTCCCACACATGCTCTATGGGGTTTAAGTCGGGACTATTCGCAGGCCAGTCTAAGACATTGACATTATTAGCCGCCAAAATCTCTCGAGTTGCTGCAGCCGTATGAGGATTGGCATTGTTGTGCATGAGGCTTACATTTCCACCATAGTGCTGAATGAATGGATGAAAGAGTCTTAGTCTCAATAATGAGACGCTACGGTGATTTTTTTTCATATTTGGACATTTATTGTGCACTGTACCGTCTCAAGTCCATCGTTAATTTTCCGGTAACAAAGATAGTGCGCTATACTGACTTTCTGTTTCGTCGGTTTAATCTGTATTGCAGCGAAATGCATTTAACTTTATGAACAAATATGAACAAAGACAAATTATTAAACCTTTTATTACCTAAAGAGCCTGTAGAAGTCGTTTATAACATGTAAATCTCGGAAAAAACACTGAAGAAATTTATCGTGCGTGGCGGCCATTTTGTGTGTTTTCGGAAACGTAAACAACTCGAATAACAGATGAAATGCACGGTTTTCAGCGTTAAAATTGAAAATATTTGTATTTCACAGGAAGGGTTATTAAATACGCAAGGAACAGGTATGTTTAAATCCTAGTTTTGTGCTCTATTGCGAAATTATAAGAATTCAAACTTGCGCACAAAATCTGTGCGGAGCTTTCAACTGATTTTGTCTTGATCGTCTCTGTACCTGGAGGCGACCAGTCAAAAAGTAACATCGCCTTTGGGAACAGTTATCTGTACTAGGAAGAGCCTCTGCTCACTACTTGTTCAATTCATCATGCCTAATTATTTTGCTGTCTTAGTGGATTCAAGCCCATTAATCCCCCCCCCCCCCAATTTATTTTGTGTGTGTGTTTGTATTTTTTCCTCTTTGCATCATGAGTTAATGATGTATGCTAGAAAATAAGCAAAATTACAGCCAGTAGGGCGATTCAGGCCCTCAAGGGCCTCTTGTTTTTTGTTTGTTTTACTAATACCCATATTACAATAATCTCTTTTGACAGCAGATCAATCAAGAAAAGCTTTTTTGTTCTCCATATCCGTAAACATAACAAAGATTTTCCACTCTAAAAATTGTCCCACTAAACTGCACGAAGGCGGAAGTTTGTCACTTCCAAATGCAGACAAGTCACTTGTCTTACTTAATTTGATGGTGGCCCCTATTTCTACAAGATTATGAGACAATTAGCCCTTTAGTTGCTAAGCGCGACTCACTGACCTTTAGCGGACAGATCAAGATCAGACTGCACAGAACGTACAGTCTGATCTTGAGTCTACACTGTCCGATAGGAAGATATTTTCATTAAAAATAAAAGTTTGAAATAGAATTCTTCCGGTTTTTATTATCGGCTTGAAAGTTTCACGTGATTTATTTAGCAGGTCTTATCTTGGATCTACACTTTCCGATAAGGAGATATTGTCCCCCAACAAATCACCTTTGAAATAGCAAAATCGGGGCTTTTACTATCAGCCCAAACATTTCAATTCACTTATTTAGCAGGATAAGGGTTAACTGTCAATATTTCCAGGATCTCAGGAACTTTCACACTTTTTATTTGAACCCTTTTGCCGGAAAAAAAAATTGAAGCATAAGCAGATGACGTAGTGATTTGTGATTCAAATGGTTAAATTGTCTCTGACAGGATTTTATCTTTATCCTGCTAAATAAATTTCAAATAAAACTTTCAACTAATTTTTGGGTAAAGACATCTCCTATTGGACAGTGTCGTTCCAACGTCAGGCTGCACGTTCTGTGCAGTCTGATCTTAATCTACACTGTCCGCAAAAGGTCAGTGAGTCGCGCTAAGCAGCCTAAGGGTTAAAAGAAAAATTCAAAAGCTTTTAAAAGTCATTATTGATTTTAGGGTTTGATTGAATTTGCGTTTATTTATCGTCGCCACCGATTGCCCATATGGGCGACGTGGCCCCCCCCCCCCCCCCTCCAAAGGCGTTAGTATTATAACGAGGGATAGTGCAGATACAGGACGAAACCCATCCTAACTTACCCCTGGTTCTTTAACGTGCTCGGTGTAAAGCAGCGTCACACGGGACCTCGGTTTAACGTCTCATCCAAAGACTATTAGTTATTTTAGATGAACAGCCGTCAGAATCGAACCCACACCCTCAAGTGACCCAAAACATCGTGTTCACGAGTCCTACGCTCTACCAACTGAGCTATGCGAGCCGGTCTATATAGGGAAATAACCCATGTTCTTTATTTTTCAGTGTCAGGTATTTATCAACATTTATCTCCCTTGAAAATCACTTAACACAATAACATTGTTGATATTCCTCTTATGTGATTGATGTCTTGCATGGTATATTGCATTATGGTGATGGTCCATTTATCGTTGTAGTAGCTGAGGTTACTTTTACTAGCCAGTGTTATATGTATGTTGAAAGTACCCTTTTAGTCAATCGGTTTACGCATGATCGTAAAAATTGCAAAGAAAATGTAAACAGAGGAGAAAAAAATTGGACTCATCAACTTGTAAAAAAAAATAGCCGAGCCCTGGTAGCACAGTCGGTAGCGTACTGGACTCAAGAACAGGGGGTCGCTGATCCCCGGCTCGGCTAATTTCTTGCCGAGGATTGATGACAGTAATTGCGACAGGATTCATTCCTCTCTCACCGCTGATCATGCTGATCATTTTTTCTATGATGGTTATGTGGGAAAGCAGCCTGTGGCTTGGAAAGAATATTGTGCGGGGTAATGGTAAAAGAAACTCCAGGAAAGCACGGATAGGTGCACTGACCGCCGCGATATAACTGAAATGATATTGAAAACGGCGTGAAACACCATACAATCATAATCATGAAAAAATAAATAAAGCCCTTCAGTTAAGAGATAAAATGAGCAGCTTGCACTTATGTGAGATGATCCAATTGTAACCCCTTCACAATTTTCGTTTCTAAAAATGATATATTTAGTCTAGAAATTTTGGACAAATAAGATTTTCAATTGATATTTCGATTTTGACGACTTTTCGAAATAAGCAATGTCACCGATCGATCACAAGAATCGATGGGCAAATAAGAAAGGTAGCCATCATTCAACTGAAACTTTTTAGCCCTTTACTACAGGACAGAGCTGCTGACTTGTCCAAATGAAAGTGTTTGCAGACGACAATTAAAATTTGGCTTGGATGATGGAATTTGTCTTTCATATATTAGAAAATATTGTGAAAAAGGAGAAAATGCTAGCATTTTCCCCTTTTCCCTCGGTGTTTTCAAAAGGTGTCTTTCTTCAGGGTCGGTAAAACCTGGAATTGTTTGGTAATGGGTTAAGTAGTCTGTTCAACCGATGGGCTGATTAGCAAGACCAGCCATCATTCAGCACAACCGATTGGTCAATAAACAAGGCCAACGATCCTTGAGGTGTACCTATGGACAGAGCACGGATCATTCCACTCAACTGATGGGTTGAAAAGAAAGGCCAGTGATCAGTGAAATGGTGCGCCTATAAGAAAGGTCATTGACCGGTCAAGTCAACTTACGGCCAATAAGCTATGCCAGCAATCGATTGACTCAGATTGGCCAATAAGTCCCCACCCAACCAATTGGCCGATGAGTATCTCAAACGTTGGGCCGATAGGCAAGGCTGGTCATCAGTCTACTGAACCGATAGGCACATAAGGAAGGTCAACTCATCGATCCCGACGATCAGTAATGCGAGCAATCAATTTAATCAATAGGCTGGTCAACGAGCAATGCATGCATAATTTCACTCATCCGATGGACCGATAAGTAAAGTAGCCATCATTCCACTCAACAGAAAGACTGGCCATCAGTCTTCTCAACCAATGAGCTGTCATCACAAGCATAATCGGTTAAAGGTGGCCCTTCAGATTTTGGGACGAAAATTTTACAAAAATACAAAAAAATCATCCTGATACTCCCAAAGCCTTTTAATTTTCATTCATAAAACCTCAGTAGTCAAAAACCATCCGACAACAAGAGAAATTAGAGATTTACTACGGCCCAGGTCGACACCGACGGGAAACACGGTCTATTTTTACATGAGCTACTCGCTTATTTACATACCGGAAATACACAGACTAAGCTTCAAACATAGCGTCTGAAGAAGACATTATGGAAAATAATTACATGTTTGTTATGTTATGGAATTTAAGCGTCATTAGTCACGTGCGAGTCACTTGACATTCCCACAATGCTTTTTTGATATCTGGCGCGAAATCTAAAAATACCTTAAGAGGCTACATAGCCTTTTAAGGGAACACCATCAAAAAAAAATTTTTTTTTGTAAGTTTATGATTCTTAATTATTGATGATTTGTATTGTTTTTTCATATAAATTTCAGTGATATATATATTTCTTAATTTGGTGAGATGTGAAAAATCTAAATACCCACATTTAACGCAACCGATGGGCCGATTAGCAAGGTCCGCGATCAGTGAACGCAAGGGTCGGGCCGATAAGCGAGGTCCATGACCAGTAAACTCAACGGTAGGGCTGATAAGGAAGGTCGCCGATCAGTCAACGTAAGGTTGGGACCGTCGGACCAACAAGCAAGGTCAGGCAACTTAACTCGTGAGGCAGATAAGTAAGTCTCATCAAGTTGATACTGATGTCTGGTGTGACATGAATAACTATAGAGCAATAGGATTCAACAGGACAAAACAACAGTGAGAGATATAACTGAAATCAATATCTTTAACATATTACTTCTAGCGGTCGACTTTTATCGTCTTGCAGCAGGCCATATTTGAAAACATAGAAGAAGCAAGAGAAAGCATTCGTAACGAGTTTTTTTTTGTTTTTGTTTTGTCAAATGTTTTCATATTTATATGAGCCAAGCTCTGGCAAAAAAGGGGTTTAAAGCTTGATCCATTTTGTTAAGCAAGTCATCACATATTTATGGATCCATAAAATCCATTTAGTTTAACAATTGACTGAATCTAGAGGTAGAATGGTCCTTGGATATGCAGAAAATTAACAAATAGCTAAAAGTGACGGCCCATGTGAACATGCGCGGACTACGCAGGCTCACATGGGTCGAAACTTTTGTTGATACATTAAACCCTCTTTTCACAAAGTGTGACTCCTTTTGATAAACCCAATTATTGTCTCTCTATCATAAGAATACTTTCAAAGTTGTCTGCTGCATGTTCCAAGAGGGAAGAAAGTTCAGCCATACATGTATGTATACGCTGCAAGATAGGAAAAAGACCGAGCTGATGGTTATTGAACAATTTTAGTTGACGCAGTGTTGCTCTGTATTGCAATGAAACGTGTAGGATACGTAATTTGTAATTATGGTATAAGTGTAATAAGGTGCAGTCTAAATTTCGTACTGTACGGTTAAGTACTACAACTGTAGCAATGTGCTGTCTGAATATCAAACTGCTGTATATTAGACCAACTGTAGGCAAGTGCTGCGTGAATATCATAACATGCGGAATAGAAGCGCAACTGTAACTACGTGCTGTGTGAATATCTTTCTTTGCGGTACGAGTGTTGTTGTACACCTGTAACCAGGTGCAGTGTAAATATCATACTGTGCGGTAATCAAGTGCAGCGTGAATATCATATCACTGTGCGGTACAAAAGTTCGACTAAAGCCACGTATTGTGTGAATTTCGAACTTGTAATTACAAAGTGTAGAAGTCTTTGTAACTTCATTACGAGTTGGCCGAAAATTCATTTGAGATATTAGTGTGTTGGGAGTATAGAAAACCTCACCATTTAAAAATCTGAAAATTCTCACAAGGTTGAAGATCTATTAGGTAAGACGTCTTCATACATGATATAAACTGTTTACCAGACGATAAAAGTTTAGGCTTGTCCAAAAAGCCGTGGCTCAGTCAATAAGACCTATCTTTGGACGGATAGAAAACGTTAAGTGAAAAACAGGAAATGCCGGTTATCAGCATTTTCTCCTTTTTGCACGTTTTGAAAAACTTGCTCTCGTCTTGGTCGTTTAAACTCCGGATTATTTTGGAAAGATATGCTGGCATTTGTCTTTGAAAACAGAGGGTCGATGCATTTTGCAGATTCATTAGGTTCCCCTTCACAGAGCATGGCTCATATGGGTCCATTCTTGATGTAATTTCGAGTTAACCTTTCGTCGGTTTACTTCGAAAACCTCGTAACTACAGCTTGTTATAAGCTGTAGTTACGAGGTTTTTGAAGTAAACCGACGCTTTGTTGTTGTTTGGAGTTGTCGAATTTTAACTGTATTTGAATTGCAGCTAGAATGAACCATGCGTGTTGTTATTGTTTATCTTGTTTCCAATGTAGTGCTTGAAACCTAGGGGTTCATACTTTAATTCCCTAGCTCTGCCAAATTCTTTCCGAGGATTGATGATAGTCATTGCGCAAGAATTCATTCCTCTTTTTCCGCTGATCTTTGTTTCGACGATGTTAGGTGCAAAAGTAGCCAGAATGTTATAGATAAAAGGTACTGGGACAATAAAGCATGGATAGGTGCACTGGCCGCTGCGATAAACAACTAAAACTTGTGTTGAAAACGACGTGAAATGCCAAACAGACAGTCAAAGAGACTACTGCTAGATCTATGAACACGTGTATGGATAACATCTAAAAGAAAGTTGAATGTTTTTCCTGGAATTGTCTGACAAAATTTTGTTTGAAAAGGAGCAATTGTGTTGAACTTGTGGCTCAACCAATTCGCCGCCTTTCTCGTTTGTATTTAGGAACTGTATAATTATGTAGATTATGAGTGATAAAATATGTTTATACAGTAAACGCCTGTAACATACTTTCGAAAGCTGTCAACTGCAAATTGGAGAGGGTGTTAAGTCAGAATTCAGAGTTACACGATGCTAAGCAAAATGAATATGAAAAACATTGGTTACTAGTGAAACCTGGACCAGGACATTTCAATAGAAGTTCTCTATATTTCGGTAGACTCAAGCTGGGGCATTTCAGCGGCCATCCATAGGTGGTTTGAAATGTTACACTTTTCAAGAATCACTCCTACGTATGAATTTTATATCGATGCCTTCTATCCCGGCTTTTTGTCTGCTATTTAAACCCCATAATTCTGACGCTGATATGGACTTTTGCAGACAGTGCACAGATCAAGATCAGACTGCGCAATTCTTGAGCTGATAATAGCGATTCCACCGACTTTTGCGGACAGTGTAGTGTAACTAGATGGTTTAGGGATTTTAGTCCATTCCAGATCACAAGACTTGAACGGAAATCAGCAGTTTTTGCGTCTTTGTCAGTCTGTCGAAATGGAAGTTTTCCTTCCATGTTGAAAAATAATATTTCGTTATAGTCCATTTGGTTTCTATAAAAACTAACATTTTGATCAAATGCATTCAAATGGAACAACTTCATAATTTTATTGTTGCAATGTAATCTATTTACAAAAACCATGCAGAAATCTAATTTCTCATAACTTTTCATTTTCAGTTTCATGCTTTTGACTATTTAACTCTATAGTAATATTTCAGCATTTTTTGGTCTTAGCCACAGAGGAGTGAAGGACAGTTGGAGAACAGCCATAAACAATAACACATCATAGTAAAACTATGTGTTTTTGTAGTAATTTCACTTAAATTTAGATTCAGAAGTGAGTTTATGTACACAACTAGCACTATGACAATAGAAACAAACATGTTAATTTCATGTTTTACAATGATCACCCTAAGGCTATAGAAATTGAATAATTTGAGTATATGTATACATTTATAAATTCTTCTACCATCAAACAGATAGCAATTTTATCAATCTGCCTAACCGAAAAGATGTGATACAAATTATCCATAATTTAGAGAATTGATAATATCATTCCCAAAAGAAAAAAAAGGACGTATACCTTTTCATGTCAATTTCTGTTTTTCCAGCAATGTTTCTTAAAAGTTGCTCTCCTCAAACAATTGATAAAGTGTCTGTGTAAGTGTAGGTTATTGTGAACCTAGTTTTTCAATTTGCTTGGCCTCATATATAAATGCTTTCAAATTGACCATGGGATAGTATGCTGTTCTATTTGTTGCACTTTTTCCACCTTTTTCAGATGTCAAAATTATCATTGAGTTTAATGGACAAAATCATTAAAATACAGTTTTAAATTCTTCAAGTATTTTTTCTCTCATGGTTTTTGTAAGATAATCAGATAGGTATAAAGAAATTTCCCCAAAGAATTTTTAGATAGATGATTTTGATCCAAACGTTAGTTTTTATACCAACCATAAATTGTCAATATGTAATCGGATTCATTCATTATCATTTTCAAGTATCTTTCGATTGTTTCGATTATGTCTTTGTTTGTGATCTTGTTGGTTTTACTGTATTTTCATTTAGTCACTTTTTCCCCGTATATCCGCCAAATTCAAAGACCTATAGATCTTTCTCCTTTAAGGATAGGGCACCCTAATGGGATTGGTGTAACATCGCCTTTTACCGCCGAAAAAACGTACAGATTCGGCGAAGACTCGGGTAATTCGTAATCGATCGGCCGATAGACGCTGCTTCCCCGCATCGATTACGGATTACCCGAGTCTTAGCCGAATCCCTACGATTCGTTATAACTTGTCCTGCAGGAACGTTTTATTGGTAGATAGGAAGACTAGAGGGGGCGGACATGAACACTTACAAAGAACTGAATGCGTCATCTTACATTATTGAGTAAGTATGAGCAATGTATACCTTTGCATTGTTGTTTGACCCTGCGTGATTAGTATTGTATTATACATGTATCATATTTTACCGTATTGTAATAATCAAATTGAACATATATTTGTAACGTTTTGATATTATTGTAGTAAGAGCTGTTTATCATATCATTATTATCTGTTATTGTAAAAGAACTGCTGCCACAATGTTTTCTAACTTGTGTATTTTCAGGATGTAAAACTGTTGAATAAACAGTTGAAAGATACGAACTAAAGAATATAAAGCATTACAACTGCCTTCTGTTTTATTCAATCCAAAATGATAATACGTATTACAACAACCCTGCGAACCCCTAAGCGTAAACATACACATTGTATCAAGAAGAACGGGGAGGGGGGTTACTCGTAGATCAAGATCAAACTGCGTGCAAGTCTAATTTTTTATTGACACTTTCCGCTTTTGAGATATTCTGGACAACAGCAACCATGTTATCGCATTTATAAAAGTCTAGAGATTATTTCTGGAGTGAATATGTCCTCTGAATTTATTCGGAGCCCTAGGGGTAAACCGGAAGTTCATACCACTTCACCGTCAATGAAATGGGAATCCGCGATTAGATGTAGATCTCTTCCGCCATTCGTCGAATTCGATAATTGCTACCCTAGGTCTAATTTTGTTACGAGGCGCCATGTCATCTAATGTACAGTTACTTCTGTCATTAGCTTAGAATCTGGTTTTGTTGCATCGCTTACTTTCTGCAAAAGACTTTTTTTTTTTGTCTTTTTTATTCGATACGGCGATATGCTAGGAGCCTCTTATCGCAAGAATTAATGAAAAGAGATGTAAAGTTTGATAAATGACATAATAATGGCCTGCAACACGTGAAAAGGGGCATTCGAACATTTGCCTAAAGTGTCGTCTCAGATCAGCCTGCGCAGTCCGCGCAGGCTAATCCGAAACGACACTTTCCGTTTTTATGTAATTTTCTGTTTTGGGCAAGTCTACTGTAGCACAAAATCTGATGCAGTCGTAAAGTGCCGTCTTGAATTAGCCTGCGCGGACTGTGCAGGCTGATCCGAGACGACAGTTTACGCAAATGTCCGAATGACCCTTTTCGCGTGTTGCAAGCCAAATATGCTGTTACCAAACAATCCCGAGTTTTAAGGACCCTAGGGAAGAAGGGTTTTAAAAACATTGAGACACCAGTAAATGAAATTCGTTTTTTAACCCTTAGGCTGCTAAGCGTGACTCAAGGACCTTTTGCAGACATTGTAGATCAAGATCAGACTGCACAGAAAGTGGTTTCATTTACCTTATTTAGACGGTTGAGGGTTAACTTAGGGATGAACACCTTACTAGACGATGGAATCTTGGGTTCTTCCATAATTGGCCTGCAGCACGCAAAAATGAGCATTCGAACATTTGCATAAAGTGTCGTCCTGGATCAGCCTGCGCAGTCCGATCATGTGCGATTTTCTATTTCACGCAAGTCTACTGTAGGACAAAATCTAATGTTGACGTAAAGTGCCGTTTTGGATTAGCCTGCGCGGACTGCACAGGCTGATCCGAGACGACACTTTACGCAAATGTTAGAAAGCCCCTTTTCACATGTTGAACACCAATAATTGAAATCATTTCCAGACGACTTTGAAAAATTAAGTTTAAATGAACAAGTTTGTATCTGAAAGGTTTGTAAGCATGGTTGGGATAGGGAAAAAAAATGTCACTGGTACCAGTAGTCCGTCATTTTACCACGAAATGGTTGACTCGTCATCAGGGCCGTCCCAGTACAGGACTTGACAGATATCTTTCTAAAGAATGACAACAGTCATAGCCTTATGATTCATTCCTCTATCACCGCAGATTATTGTTTCGACGATAGCCTTGTGGGAAAGCAGCCAGTGGCTTGGAAAGAATATTGTGCGAAGTACTGGTAAAAGAAACTATAGGAAAGCATGAATAAGTGCGATGGCCGCCGCGATGTAGCTGAAATAATGTTGTAAACGGCGTTAAATACCATACAAACAAACGTCAGGGCCGCCGTTTCGATTTTGGAAGGGTATGAAAAACCTTGTAGGAAAAGAAGAAAATGCTGGTACCCAGCATTGTTTCCTATCCCACAATGTGTTAAAAAACTTTTTTCTCAGGGTTGTTGAAAGTCGTAAATGTGTTGTTAAAAGAGATGACATAGGACAGGATTTACTACATATTATTTCAATGATTAGGAACCGCTGTGAGCGACGGAATAACGATAGATCGTACCAAACATTTTATACTGTGGTAATGGGTTAATTTCCCTCCTCCAAGTCTCTCTCTTTCGGTAATTATTTCCTGGAGTCTAAGACAATCGTGTTTGATAGGTTTGGATGGCTGACGGAATTGACAGGACATACAATGTGTTTCTGTACAGGATTTCTTTATACTCGAACCTAGCCTTACAATTAGGCACTTCTTTTCTCGACAACGTTTTCTGTTCTTTCCAAGATAAATTCCATCGTTTGAGCCAGACAAGTTGTCGTCTGCAAGTGAGCCATGCTCTATGAAAAGGGGGTTTAATGCATTTGCAAAAGCTATCGACCTCAGTCAGCTTGTGCAGTCCTCGCAGGCTGTTCTGGGTCGACACTTCTTCGTATTGGTCAATTTTCTGCATGTCAAAGGACGGTTCTACTCCATGAATCTGTTGGTTGTCAGCCAAATGTTTTCAATTTGGATCATTCTAAGATTTTGTAGTCTTGTAAAGTGTTAGGGGAGTTTGATGAAAGCTTTTCAAGAAAATGCGGATTAGAGGTACACTTTTAATAAGACTTGAGATGTCTTATGCTTAAATATGCCATTTAATCGTTTAAACCATGCTGTTGCAAAAAGGGGTTTTTAGCACTTTCTTGATGCAATATTCGCATAAAGCAAAACATTGCATAATTATGGATCCATAAAATGAACTTTGTCTAATAACCGACTGAATCTTGATGAAGTATGGTCCTTGGACATAAAATTTACAGAGAGCGTGCTGACATGGGTCGATACTTGTTGCAGATGCATTAAACCCCCTTTTCACGGAACATGGCTTATTGTTTTGAGCCCCTAAGGTTTCGAAAGCAAATCGAAACAATAATTTGACCTTCAGTAAAACCACGAAGCTAAACCATGTCCAGATTTTGACGATTCGTTGGCCCGAAGAATTGCCTGATTTAGAAATATTCCTTGGTAACAGAATTGTCCGGTTTATTGGGGTTTCTCTGGACACTGATTTAGATCTCAGTAATAAGTCGATATTTACCACGTATTGAATACTCATTCGGAGAGTAATCTGTAATCTGCCGTAAAGAGAGAGACAGAGAGACGGACAGATAAACGAGAGAGCGGAAGAGGGGCACAACGAGAGGCATATACTGACTTAAGACTGACAGATTCGGAGAAAAAAAGAGAGGGGCAGATAGACGGGCGGGCAGATAGATTGGGAATGTGAACAAGCGTGAATGTGAATCCTTCTAACGTCAGAAATTATTAGATGCCGTCAAAATCTATTTTATACTATGCTTTAAAGTGTCAACTGTATTCTTCACTGGCATGCTCAATGTTGAAGCAAATGACTAAGAAAGAGACATTTGGCAAATGAGTACATGTACCTAGTCAATTTCTCACCTGTGAATTATAGCGATCGAAGTTGCTAGCCTTGTTGTTTCAAGGTTAAGACGGTTTTATCCCGCAAGCGGATCCAGCTGTTCAAACAGCTATATCGGCCATGCTCTGTGAAAAGGTGGTGTTATGCATCTGCAAAAAGTATCGACCCATGTCAAATTGCGCAGGCTGACATGGGTCGAAAAATTTTGCTATTGGTAAATCTTCTGCATGTCCAATGACCAGTCTACCTCGTGAATCAGTCGCTTGTGAGACAAAATGGATTTTATGGATCCGTAATTGCATAATGACTTGCTTGATATAATGAATCACAGAGATGCATTAAACCCCTTTTTACAGAGCATGGTGTGTGATATATATATATATATATATATATATATATATATATATATATATATATATATATATATGTGTGTGTGTGTGTGTGTGTGTGTGTGTGTGTGTGTGTGTGTGTGTGTGTGTGTGTGTGTGTGTGTGTGTGTATGTGTGTGTGTGTGTGTGTGTGAGCCGTGCTCTGGGAAAAGGGGGCTTAATGCATCTCCGTAATGCATGATACCAAGCAGCTATAATATACTTACGGATCCGTAATAGCCACCTTTTTTAATAACGGACTTAACCATGAGGTAGACTGGGCCTTGGACACACAGAAAATTGACCATTAGCGAAAAGTTTCGGCCCAGGTCAGCCTTCGCGGACTGCGCAGGCTGACCTGGGTCGATACTTTTCGCAGATGCATTAAGCCCCCTTTTCACAGAGCATGGCTCATATGTATACCAGAAGCACAGACGTTTGTCTTTTGACAGACATTCCTCCTTTTTAGCCTAATAAATCGTATAAGGCAAGGTGCCAACCGTATAACCAGCCGTGCACGTTTTTCAGGCATTCGCCAGTATTTTTCACTTATTACCAAACTTGATTGGGAAAAGTCCTTACATTTACCATATTCTGTGGTAGTTTATCCTCGATATGGAGCATAGCACAGGGGAAAAAAGGGTAAATAAAGATATTTGTGAAGGTCGCAACTTGGAGGCCGACACTTTTTTTCCTTAATATTAACCAATCGGATTCGTTCAGTATATTCACTGTGGTATTAAGATTACCATTTTATGGTGGAAAAAGACAAATTGTCCGCTTGCAAAGTTTCAACCTCTATTATCTTCTTATTATACACTCATTCGTTCCGATCTTTGTTCTAAATCGAAGATAAAATACCCCGGAAAACGATGTATTTAACGACTTTTTTATCATTATTTCAATCTAGCTTAGAAATGTGTGAAAAATACTGCCAAATGTCTGCGGTTGTAAAGCATGGCACCCAAGGCATCGGATGCTGTTCACGCACGCATTGCGAGGCGCGAAACATAGAATCCAAGCAAGTACGTGACCTTTTACTCGCAATTGAACGATCTTATAAATAATGTCATCGTATTATATCCGTTCTATTTACTTACAGGTCTGAGAGAAATCAGCTCAGAATAATGGGTTAGCTGCATCATTACAGTCATGTTCTGGATTCTCCTCATCTTGTGTATGAATACGGCCCTGCCCCTATCGTCAGGTAGGTTTTATGCACTTATTTTTACCACCGTCTTAAACATTAACTCGATTACTCTATGATTAATGTGTGCTTAATCAATGCTTTTAATGGTATTCAGCAGGATTAGGCATGGAAAATGTAAAAAAGACTGCGACCACAGACGGTCGGCGCTGACAGTAACGTTTAGAAATATATACAGATAAAGCATGTGTAAAGTGCTTGAAGTAAACTTAATGCTATCAGGCTTGTCAGTCGTTTGATTTTTTAATTAAGATTTAAAGGGAGCTATACAAGTTAATTATAATATCACCAAACTTCAAAAATCATTTATAACTGAACTAAGTTAGTAGTTACTTCGGCAAATCATTAGTAAAAAACAAAGACAAAAGTAAGTAAAGATATTTCTTGTGGAATTTCCTTAATAGGTTATATTGCTTCTTAATGTATTTCTAGATTTCAACCTAGAGTTTCGCAAAAACTGCTGGGAATATCACGTGATCAATAGCACGCGTCGATAATGAGAAATGGTATTCAAATCAGTACGATGACGTCATGTCTGGGGTAATAAGAATACACGAAGTTACCTACTGCAAACGACCATTCCGATATTTAAATGCCGCGTAAATTGCACCTTTTACTTAATGTTACCATACTCTTTCTACATGATTGCAAAGAAATTTGTGTCTACTTGTATTTATCGGGTTTTTTGCAGGCATTCCGTGGTTGTGAGGCAGAGCGTCGGCTTCCTAACCATAAGATCCCGAGTTTCGGACGCGACCAAATTGATAGCATTTGCAGACGAAAATTTAAATGTGACTCAAATGATAGGGTAGAAAACATTGTTAGACTAGAAATGTGTCACCAACACGGATGCTTCGCACTGCTACCTTGATCTTTGAACTGGCGACTCGTCTATCCATTATTCCAAAGTATTTTAGATTCGGACCATCCACCTGGAAGTTATTGGCCGGTCACAAACAGCACTGTTTGCCGATCACACATACATCCATCAGTAAATACATATATACACACACAAACACACGGACAGGTGTAACACCAAATGACCCCCCCCCCCCCATGAAGATGATTACTCATAGGTAGGTATCATATACTACTCAAAGTTTGCTAAGCACCAAGATTTCAAGCACCATAGCAGAGTCTACATTCTATATTTTTGTGATGTTAACATTCAGCGGTGTATCGAGAATGTCTCCAGTTCACACATTGGCTTGTATGACAGGCAAATTCCTCGTGCAAGTCTTGCAAATGCAGGTACCCTTAATTTTCATAGTGTTTTGAGACACTGCATACATGTACCAAACTTCTGTACACTCTTTATTCTTCACTTTCTTTTGAAAGGCTGAACGTTTTTGACGTTAATATGGCAAATGCGAATGTCAAAAGACATTTATCAGATGCAGACATGTGGCGGGTAGTTGGAATGTTGGAACAAGGGGCTCTTCATTGTGAGGTTGGTGAGGCACTTGATGTGCACCATACTGTTATCACCAGAGCATGGTCGAGGTATCAGCAGTATGGTATACCTATCAGACGACATGGTGGTGGCAGGAGAAGGGCTACATCTGCAGCTGATGATTGATATTTGGTCATCCAGGCTCGGAGAAACCGCTTAGCGACTGAAACTCAAGTGCGTTCTGACCTTCAAAATGCTTCTGGGCTTAGAGTTTCGACTCAAACCGTACGTTCACGATTGCACGAAAGTGGACTCCGATCGAGAATACCATGTATTCCTATCCCCATATCTCCAAACCACTGCCAGCATCGGTTTGCTTGGGCGATGGACCATGTTGGTTGAAGGAGAATGGACTGGCGACCTGTCCTCTTTACAGATGAGTCCCGATACTGCTTGGACTATACGGATATGCGTGTTCGAGTGTGGAGAAGGCCAGGGGAGAGGTTTCATGCAGCAAACATTGTTGAGCATCATCGGTATGGGGGCGGCTCTATCATGGTTTGGAGCGGGATAAGTTGGGATGGACGAACTGACCTGGTTGTGCTCGATCGAGGCACATTGACTGCGGTATCGAGACGAAATTCTCCACACACAGGTAAGGTTATATGCTGGTGCTGATGGCGATGAGTTCATTTTAATGGACGATATGCTCGTCCTCACACGGCCCTTGTTGTCCAAGGGTACTTGCAAAGGGAGGGTATCCAGCGTATGGATTGGCCATCCCGTTCGCCGGACTTAAATCCAATTGAACAGACGTGGAATGACTTACAGGCCCGGATAGCAGCTCGACTAGTCCAGCCACAAAGCATTCAGCAGCTTGGTGCATTCATTGTCAAGGAATGGAATTCCATTCCACAACTGGTTATCCAAAACCTAATTGGGAGCATGCAAGAGACGATGCCAAGCTGTCATTGATAGGACAGGACACATACTTGTTTAATTAATCACTAGCTTTTTTCGCAAATTCCGTTTTTAACTCGTTTTGGAAAAACTACCGTTTTGGTGACCATCCACTTAAAAATGAAAATAAAATCAAAAGAGTGCATAACAAGTGTAAAGATCTTTATATACAAAAATAAATCAAGCACAAGGTATATGTTCAACAAGAAAAAAATACAAAAAATGAACTAAAACTTAACATATGTACAACAATATTCTTGGTGCTTAGCAAACTTTGAGTAGTATATGTATGGTGGACCTTGTAAATCCAAGATCAGACCGCAAAAAACGCCCAGTCTAGTGTAGGATCTACACCGTCCTCTGTGTGAAACTAAAGCATGACCAAAATCGTCGTCAGTTGTTGATTGATTGATTGAACGATTGATCGGTCGGTTGGTCGGTCGTTCGGTTGATTGATTGGTGTTTTACGCCGCCTGCCACGTTATTTTAGCCATATCATGGAAAATGTTAACACATTCATGTATGTCCTGGGTTTCACCAGTGCTAGGCTAGGGCTCTGAAGTGTCTTGTATCCGGACACTCACACGAAAAACCAAATGCTTACAGCCAGGGGCTTCCAGGGTACGAGTCCTACACTTAACAACAAAACCACGTAGGGGCCCTATCTTCAGTGGTGATTGATATCTACTTCATAACTCTTTATCGTCAGCCGAGCCCCGGTAGATCAGTCGGCAGCGTACAGAAATTGATAACAGGGGGTTGCGGGTTTGATACCCGGCTTGGCCAATTTCATTCCGGGGATTGATGATTGTCATTGCGACAGGATTTATTTCTCTTTCACCGCTGATCAATTTTTCGACAATAGTTATGTGGGATAGCAGCCAGTAGCTTGGAAAGAATATTGTGCGGAGCACTTGCAAAAGAAACTCCAGGAAAGCATGGATAGGTGCACTGACAGCAGCGCCATGACTGAAATAATTTTGAGAAAACGGCGTTAAACGCCATACAGCTACAACAACAACTGTTTACCAGACGACAAAGTTTAACACTTGTTCAAATAGAAAGCATTTGTAGGCGATATATTCAATGCGACTCATATGATGATATTTGTCTCTGAAAGGACAGAAAACATTGTCAGAAAAGGAGAAAATGCTGGTTACCAGCATTTTCTCCTTTTCCCACAATGTTTTCATTAGCCTTCTTCATCGGAGACGTTGAAACTCGGGATGGTCTCGAAAAGGTTTAAACGTGGAAAGAAGTTGGATTTATTTCCCTCGCAAAAAAAGAAATCACAAGGTATTGCATCATGGTGAAATGTATAATACAAAAGTCATGAATAATTAACTACAAGCGCCAAAGAAATAAACTCGACCTCTTTCAACGGCTTATAATACAATCTACTGAAACTAATATAGATTTTTATCTCAAAGGCTTGACTAAACAAGCGGCTGGTAAAGGTCCAAGATCAGACTGCACGTTCTGTGCAGTCTGATCTCGATCCATGCCATCCGAAAAAGCCAATGCTTTCTCACTATGGTGCTGGGAAGGGTTAGAGCCGGTCTTCGTGTTGTAATTATTATCGCACTATTGCTAGAAATAACTGATTGGATGCCCTTGAGAAATGGTGTCTTTTCACGCCATTCTTGCACTGAAATCTCTTACAGAAAATTTCAGGTACGAGTAACAGGCCGCTTTGTATAAACCCTTTACCACACAATCTCAAATTTTAACGACCATGAGAAAGAACGCTTTTGAAAACATAGTGGAAAAAAGAGAAAATGCTAGTAACCAGCAATGTTTTCTATCGTATCTAAAACAGAAATAAATCCTCTAGGCTAATACTGAATAAGAGTAATGGTCATTGTATAATCGGGGACTACCCCCACTTTTATCAGATCAGATATGACGTCATCATACCTATGTGCGATTACGATCTCACATACTCGACGCGCGCATCATGTTATATTCCCACACGTCTTTGTGGAAACACCCCCCCCCCCAAAAAAAAAGGCTACGTATCACCACAATAAGGAAATATTTTTTCCCATGTACCTCCCAATCTTAATTTGTGATAGTTTGTAAACTATTTTCTTACGATATTCAATTAAAAAAGTATATCTTTTTGAAGTTTGGTGTGATTATAAATATCTTATTAGGCCCCTTTAAACTGCTCAATGAATGGAGTTAGCTTTCCTATCGAATAGCAAGAATTCAAACCTAACAATATCAAAGATGTTTCCGCTTGCGAAAATCTCTCCGTAACAGACAGTGTAGATTAAAGATCAGGGTACATAGTCACCAACCGTTCTTAAGAACATTCTTAGTCTTATTTTCCAGAATTTTCTAAATTTGAAAGTATCACAACTTCTGATAGGCTAAACCATTTGGTTTAGCTAATCAGAAGGTGTGTTACTTTCAAATTTAGAAAATCTGGAAGAGTAAGACTTAAGAATGTTCTTAAAAATGGTTTGAACCACAAGTTCAGTTGCAATGCTGTTGCCGATTTGGGAAGTGAGCATTTGCTTGTCACAAGCAATTGTTCATTTTCCAACAATGTTGTCCAAACTTGTACAAATCGGTATTTAACTTTCTTTCATAATGATTTTCTTTTACAAAATAGTGACACATGATTTTTGTCTATTATAGAAAAATCTGTGCAATATTGGAATAAAACATATTAAATCTTTCCCAGACGACGAAATCTTAGATTAGACAATTTGCAGACAACAAGTTAAATACGACTCAAATACCTAGATTCGTCTGTGAAAAGGTAGAAAACATGGTGGAAAAATGGAGAAAATGCTGGTTTCCAGCATTTTCTCCTTTTTCCACGATGTTTTCAAAAGCCTTACCTGCTACAAGATCTTAAAGGAAACTCGTTGTAGTTTTTTTTAATGACTTAACGAACACTGTAAAAGGGATAAGTCACTTACAAGCTCTCTACGCTCTAAGCTCTTTAGAAAAGAAAAGCTTATTCGTGCTGCAGAAACATCAATTAGAGGTACTCAGCTCTAATGAAAAGCTCTTGAATCCGAACATGCTCGATTTATAATGACCCTTCTGACCTTAGGACCATTTTTATGGCTTTTGCTGCCCGTGTAGATTCAGATCAACCGGCTCTGAATGACTTGATATTGTGTATACACTGTCCGATTTATTACAACATTCTGTTTTAAACAGCGTGGTGAATATTCGGTTTTCTACAGTTGGGGAAGTTGTACTTCTTTTCACTGTGGAGGAGGCGGATGGGGGGGCGCAAGGGATAAAGGTTATTTGACAAATGGTCTCTAATACCAGCACAATCCAAGTGATATATTAACTCTTTACCAGACGACAAAATTTTAGACTTGTCCATAATGGAAGCATTTGCAGACGAAAAATTAAGTTCATGGAAAATGATGGTAGTTGGCTTTAAAAAAAAAAAAAAAATAGAAAGCATTTGGGGAAAAGGAGAAAATGCTGTTTACCAGCTTGTTTTTCTTTTCCCACCATGTTTTCTAATTCTTACATCGTACCAATCGTTAGAGGGGTTAAATGCCTACAGTATATCTTTACCGTTTACCATTAAATCCCGACTTTTAAAGACCCGGAGATAATAAGTTTTTGAAAACATTGTGGGAAAAGGAGAACATGCTGGTAATCAGCATTTTCTCCTTTTCCCGCTATGTTTTCTTTCCTGCCCAAAACGAATTTAAATTTTTCAGCTACATTTATTTTGTCGTCTGCAAATTCTTTCAATATGGACTAGTCTAAAATTTTGTCGTTTGGTAAAGAGTTAACGTTGCATCGCTGAAGCGTCGAGGCACATTTGCAGTTACATGTACCTTTATTTTGGCCAAGGTAGCCCCGAAATTCAATTAATCCCATAACTGAAAACACTCTGTAGCTATCTGAGGTTTGCATACAGTGTAAGATCAGGGTGTGCAGAGCTGGCATTCTGGGTCCGTATTCACCAACCATTTTTTAAGAACATTCTTTGTCTTATTCTTCAAGGTTTTCTATATTTGAAAGTAACACAACTTCTTATTGTCAAAACCAAAAATGTTTCAAATTTATAAAATTCTGAAGAATAACACCAAGAACATTTGGTATATACGGACCCAGCTAAACTTAAATTTACGTCGTCCAACCTTTTGGGCAAAAATAGCTTATATTATAGTTCATGTGTCTATTTTTGTGGTATTTGTCGAAGACAATACCACTATGAGTTCAATATTGAATTTTGAAGACCATGTATCGTATTTTGTGCAAAGCCGAAGGAAATAAACCTTATTAAACTCAATTTTACTCTGGCAAATGAGTTTTTCGGTAGCACACAGATATGTAATTGGAAATGGCATGTTACAATACACTGGGTGAGACCATCGATCGTGGAAATATTAATTTTTGATTGAAAATAGCTTCACTCGCTCATAGCCTTCTATTGATGCAATGATACAAAATTTGTCTACCGATCACTTGGTTCTGGTTAGAAATGTAATGGGTAAAGAAATGTCGTAATTTAAGCTGGGGGGGGGGGGGAATTATTTCCCCGTCACAGTGAATATTTTCCTCCTGCCGAAAATCTGGAACTACTTTTTTAAGTTTTTAAGTTTTAAAAGTGGCATTCGATGACAAAATAATCAGAGGAAATATATAATTTATTTCATCAGCTTGTGGTTAATATGGGGAAATATTTGCCTCAAAAGGGAAAGGTCCGCGAAAATAACTCGTGTCTTACGGCACTCGTTATTTTCGCATACCTTTCCCTTTTTCGGCAAATATTTCCCCATATTAACCACAAGCTGATGAAATAAACTCTATTTATGTTCCAATATTTAGGCTTCCATCCCGTTGTTTTTTTTGTTTTTTTTAAACCTAGCAATCCCGTGTTTTAAAGACCTTAAGGAAGAAGACCTTTGCAAGCAAGCATTGTTGGAAAATGAGACAGTGCTTGAAACCAGCACCTAAAATTAATCTTTTGGCTGAGCTAAGTGCAAATCTAAGCAGAGTTCGACTGGTTTCGAGCCCTGTACGTTATACCGATTGAGCTACCGGGTCAGTCCGTATAAATATCAGTCATGCTCTGTAAAAAAGGGGCTTTGATAATGCATGTCAGTGATGCGTTATAGCAAGCAAATCATCTTATAACTCTAGATCTATGCAATCCATTTTGTTTAACAACCAACTAAACTACGAGGTAGACTGGTCCTTTGACATGCAGAAAAATAACCAATCGTAAAAAGTATCCGCGCAGATCAGCCAGCGCAGACTAACCTTGGTCCATACTTTTTTTGTAATTGCATTTAATCTCCTTTTCACAGGGCATGGCTCATTTAACTATTTTTGGATAATTGTCTGCTATCGATTCTCTGTTTCGGGTGATGGTGGTGGTATTTCAAATCTTTACAAACGATAAAATTTAACCTTTTCCATACCATAGACGACACCAGAAGCTTTTGTGGACAGTGTAAATCAAGATCAGACTGCACAGAATGTGCAGTCTGATCTCTGATCTGCACTGTCCACTGCTATATTCTAGATTATGACCGAACTATCTCTTGATCTTGTTGAGGAAATGTATTTTTAGCCTTTGAGAAAATGCAATTTATTTATTTAGTAGTGAAAGAGCTAAGGATCGTATATATTGGAAAAATTCGCAGACGACAAAATTAGATGTAAATAGCTCGAATGGTGGAATTTGTTTTTAAAAGAGTGTAAAAACGTTGTGGGACACGGAGAAAATATGGGTTACAAGCATTAATTTCCTTTTCCCACAATGTTTACAAAATTCCATTCGAACTTCAGAATCGTTAAAACATGGGATTGTCTAATAAAGGGTTTAATCAAATCACCCAGAGATAAGAAATTGCGTGACAGAAGTTGTTACAAGCATCGACTTTGAAACACAAGATGATAAACCTACTGTTTGGACGCTTTTCTTTTGATGTGTTTATCGTGCAAGACCTTTTCCCGTGCGTAACTGCGTTTCGATGTATCTTCCCTGAACTGAAATCAGAAAGCATCGTAGCAATTTAAAAAAAAACAAAAAAACTGCTCAATATAAACAAAATTTTTGCATTTGTCACAATGTTCTCTTGTCTGTTTATCGACTGGTCTAGGTTTGTCGGAAACACAGTTGAATCGTAAAGCCTAGCATGCCAGTGGTTCTTAGCTCAAAACATAAAGGAAATTTACACTACCCTCATAAGTAAAAAAAATATGCTCTTTGAAAAGAGGGTTAAATACATTGGCAAAAAGTATCGGCCCAGGTCTGCAGTCCGCGCAGGCTGATCTGGCTCGAAACTTTTTGCTATTGTTCAATTTCCTGCATGTCAAAAGATACGTTTACCTCATGAATCAGTCGATTGTTGGACAAAATGGAATCTGTTGATCCATAACAATATTCTGAATTGCTTGGGGTGATAGATTACTGAGATGCATTAAACCCCGTCTTGACAGAACACGGTTCAATAGATTTTGCTCCATGTTATAATGGGCTTGCAACACGCGAAAAGGGGCATTCGGACATTTGCGTAAAGTGTCGTCTCGGATCAGCCTGCGCAGTCCGCGCAGGCTAATCCGAGAAGGCACTTTCCGTTTTTATGAAATTTTCTGTTTTGCGCAAGCCTACAGTAGCACAATATCTAGCCTGGCATCCAGGCCCTGCATTTAAGTCATTCTAATAAATAAGGTACACAACTACATCAAACTCACAGAAGTATGTGTTGTTATTTGCCCTTCTTCTGAAATACAGGCGTTAAATCAGACATTCAGAACATTGAGAACACAGAGTATTTGTTTTGCAGTTTTACTTGATGATTTTGTTTTAATGAAAATGTTCTATTTAACGGACTGATACCAGTCTACACAATATCTAATGTAGTCGTAAAGTGCCGTCTCGGATTAGCCTGCGCGGACTGCGCAGGCTGATCCGAGACAACACTTTACGCAAATGTCCGAATGCCCCTTTTCGCGTGTTGCAAGCCAATTATCGCCTTTGCAACTACGTAAACAGTAGGGCGCTTTGCAGTTGCAGACGGCTTCAGATCGAACAATATACAATTTGCACTTGCATCTCCGTTTTCTTTTTCTTTTTTTTTTGCACGAAAGTAATCTCTACTTGCAGTGAGATTGCAATTAAAAGTCAAGAAAGTCGAGTTAACGGTTTTGTGGTGAAAAATTATAAATAAATAAATAAGACTCTATAAATCCTCAAAATCTCAAAAATTGGTGCAAAGTCTATCTGTCTGTCTGTCTGTCTGTCACTGTTAACCTTCCCATTGCCTCCGTATATAACTTGATAGCAGGGGCGTCGCTGAATCGGTTCCCCAGTTTGGCAAATATCTTTCTGATGAAAGATTTTACTTATTGCGGCAGGATCTCTTACCGGTTAGCACTTTTTCAACATTGACTAAAATGCCTGTTGATGAACAATTTCCCAAGAAGAAACCTAGATCTATATGAGCCAAGCTTTAATAAAAAGGTTTTAACCCTTTACCACACAATCCCGACTTTTGACGACCATGATGAAGAGGGATTTTGAAAAAATTGTGGGAAATGGAGAAAATGCTGATAATCAGCATTTTCTCCTTTTCCCACAATGTTTTCTTACCTATCAGAGACAAATTCCATTATTTGGGTCACATTTAATTTGTTGTCTGCAAATCCTTTCAATTTGGACTAGTCTATAGTGTTGACGTTTGGTAAAGGTTTTCATGCATCTTCGTGATGTATTATATAAAGCAAGTCATCACTTAATTATTGATCCATAAAACCCATTTTGCCTTTCAACCGACTGATCGTGAAGCATATTAGTCCTTGCACATGCAGAAAATTACCAATAGCAAAAAGTTTCGATCCATGTCAGCCTGCGCAGATTGCGCAGGCTGACATTGGTCGACATTTTTAGTAGATGCACTAAGCCTCCTAATCACAGAGCACGGCTCATATGTAATTCGAAGATTGTTTTTCCATTAGTTCATTTAAAAATGTTGGGGGGGGGGGGGGCTGTTACTACCATTACAAGGTTATCGATCAAGTTTATCGATGCCATTTGAAGAATATGTAGATTCTGTTCATTTTTCTCTGGCAGGTATACGCTATATGAATATATGTAAATGGTCCAACGAAGGATGTAAATCAGACGGTGAGTGCTGCAGCGAGCGATGTTCGCAAGAACATCCGGGAACTAATTTCCGGTGCACGAAAACTGATATGGGCGGCCTCTGTTTGTACAGCTTCCATTGTGGTCACAGGTTTGTGCGAATTTCAATGTAAGAAAGTTTCTGGCTTGGATAGAGATCTTTCTAAACCATTAGCAGGATACTTCATTTTTTTCACAATGCGAGAAACGATGTGGCATTTCGTTGAGGGACGGAAAGATTCGGGGGCAGGGTAGACACAAGCTCCTCGCCTTTACTGTCGCTTATGTCACACGGACGATCACCTTAATATACCTTATAAACGACAAGATTTTAGACTTAGCCAAAATGAAAGCATTTGCAGACGACAAAACTGAATTTTATTTGGAAGGGTATGAACATTGTGGGAAAAAGAAAAACAAATGCTGGTTACCAGCATTTTCTCCTTTTTCCCGCAATGTTTTCAAAGGCTTCTTACTCAGGGTCGTTAAAACTCCGGATTGTGTGGTAAAGAGTTAACTGATAAATAAATGAAATAAAAATTTTCAGCAAATGGTATAAACCAAAATATTTGGATCTAATTTCATTTTTTTTTTAGTCGGACTGAAATGCACCTTTTCGAACAGTGTAGAACCCAGATCAGACTGCACGTTCTAATAGGTGAAAGTAGAATTTTTCAAGCACCCTGAAATCCTTCAAATATAGCAATTCAAAGGAATTTTTAGAAAAGTTGGCTTTTTGATGGCCTAAAAATCCTGAAATCAGAGAAAATTCTGAAAAATTTCACCAGTTCGTTTCTGGCAGTTTGATCTTGATTTAAACTGTCCGCAAAAGAGGATTGAGTACAGATATTTAAGGCTAAGAATTAAATGTCTGACGTGTCCTTGGGCAAGAAACTTCTGAGCCCTAGCCTAGTACTGGTGAAACCCATGAAATACATGTGAGCTGTGGCCGTGATATAACTGAAATAATGTTGAAAGGGGCGTAAAACCCAATTCAGTCAATCAGTCATTATATGTCCAACTGTAATTTCAGAATGCTGTGCGGGCAGAGAAATAGATGTTGTGCGAGGCACTGGGGCACCTGCTCGAAGGACGAAGATTGTTGTAAACGATATCATACATGCCAAAAGATCAACGGATTTGTATACCGGAAGTGTCTGCCACGCAACGCCTTCCTGAACAGTGCGCATGCGCATGGATATTCTCTATTAGTATGCAGCACTGTTTGTTTGACTATAATTACGGTTATGATTCCCCAGTTGTTGTGATATTCGTGATGCTATAAAAAAGAAAATCGCACACCATTCCCTCTGGAGAAGGTTTCTCACATAGTCCATTACCATGTATACCGGCTTTTTTCGTGACCTTTAACTCTTTACCAAATGACTAAACTTTAGACTTGAAAACATTTGCATGCGACAAATTAAATGTTACTTAAAACATAGAATTTGTCTCACATAGGTTAGAAAACATTGTGGCTAAAGGAGAAAGTGCTGGTTACCAGCATTTTCTCCTTTACCCACAATATTTTCAAAAGCTTGTTTTGTCAGGGTCGTCTAAAGTTGGGATTTTTTTTGTGTGGTAAAGAATTAAAAATATTTCAAAATAATTAAAAGATAAACAGTTGAAGTGCAAAAATGCAGAATGAAAAAAAGGAACATTTTAGGAAAAGAAGCCATTGTTTGTTTTAAGATCTTACGAACAAAGTCCGTAACAAAGAAACAAATGAATAAATGCATGGCTGAAATACAAACAGCATCTGGAGGGATTCGAACCCACGGCGGACAAGATCCTCGTTTTTCGAGGTTTAAAAGACCAAAGAGATATCTCCCTAACGCAGCTGTTAGGTATTGTACTTAAATCGGGACGAAGCCATGCATGAAGGAGTGGTCTCCCGTAACAAAGAAAACTCTCTGTTTATTAAAACTGTCAAATACAGGGATATCGGACCTGTTTATACTATTCTTGGTTAGCGCTTTATGACTCAAATAAAGAATTTATTTAAACCTCTATAGGCGACAAAATAATTGACCTGATCCAAATTCAAAGCATTTTCAGACGATGAATAGAGTGTGACTCAAATGATGGAATCTGTTTTTGAAAGAGTAGAAAACGTCATGGAACTAGGAGAAAATGCTGGTAAGAAGCATTTTCTCTGTTTTCAAAAGCCTGCTTCTTTAGGATCTTTACAACTCAGGATTGTATGATTGAGGTTTATTCGATATATTACAAATGGCGTTTATTTCAATAAAAAAACTTTAACTGGTTGCGGGAGCCCCAGAGATTGACAGACAATGTAGATCGCAACATGCGGTAGCTCTTTGATCTCGTTTTTATACGCCCGTCGAAGTCGGGACGTATTATGGGATCACCCATGGCGGGCGGGCGGCGTCCAGTTCTTTGTCCGGAGCATAACTTTGTCATCTCCAGTCCTATACATGGATCCGTGGAAATCGATATTTGACCAATCAGGTCATCGCATTTATTTTACCCGATGTTCAGCCTTGTTGTCTGCTATTTCGGCTCCCAAACAAACGACTGTTACCGTTGGAGGGGTGCGATAGTATTTATTTATTTTGTGTTTTCAACGTTTGAATTTAAGAAAAAGCTTAAAATATGTGCTTTGCGAACGTGTACCGCTGACATGAGATCACGCAGAGGCTGTAGACAAGTTTGAATTGTGATAATGACTGAAAATGGGACATATATAAAGAGTTCTGATCAGCGCTACATTACACAATGGATTCATTAATGCTATAGATTTTTCCCCTCTAAAAGATTCTGAAAGAGACATAAATGTTTTAAAATGGAAAACAAAGGTAAAAATAGATCTATATGAAATACTAATAAAAAGGCAATACGTTTACTTGAATATCTAACCTTGTTCAATAACCTATGCACATCCAAAAAGTGGCACTTGTCATCAATGTTTCAGTTTGACGTTAATCTTAACCCTTGGTGCATGAAAAATATGCTGAATGTGTAGATATAGATCAGATTGCAAAATACATGCAGTGAAGTCCTGGATTTAAACTATCTAGTATTTACAATAAGCACATTGACGTGTAGCTCTTACTCTCTTTCTCACTGGGAGTAGATTTCAATTATAAAAAAGTTCAGCTCAATAGGCAACTTGTAAATTTTTCTTTTGAGCCCGAGTTTTAACGACCCTGAGAAAGACAGCTTTTGAAAGCCTTGCGAAAAAAGGAGAAAATGCCGGTAACATTCATTTCTCTTCTTCTCACAGTGTTTTGTGTTCTTTAAGAAAACAAATTTTAATTGTTGAGTCATTTATATTGTTGTCTGCAATTGGTTTGAGTTTCGATTGTTCTAAAACTTTGTCATTTGGTGAAGAGTAAAGTGGATTAGCACATCTGCTATGTCAAAGGGTCAAAGGGTGTGTTAGTAAACTGTTTATTGTTAGAAAGTGTGTTTGATTGCAAACCATTTTGCCACTTTAATCAACTTGACCACCCGTTGTCTTCAGTATATCAAAAGATAAAACAAACTACCGTCAATGATATTAACAATTTTGCTAATTGACGACACACTTAACGCACTATAAAATCATCAGACAACCCTTTTTCTCTTAACCTGATATTGAAATTTTTCATAAACTTACACCTCTCTGTAGAATCAGACTATCTATAAATTTTTCGAAATGCTTGTAATTCAGTGTTATTTACTTGGGTATGATGTTGAGATGACTTTACTAGCCTTACGAAAGCAATAAGTATCTTTAATTCTATTATTCTGTGGCAAAACGGAGTTTTGTTGATGTGTTTTATTCTTTCTCATTAAAGTTTAAAACTTTGCTAAAACAAGGAGATCTGTTACATTGTTCGTAGCCCCCCGTAATTCACCCTTTTTGTACATATCCTTGTGTAAATTAGTTCAATCATCTTTAAATTACTTACCGAGAATTCATCATTGCCAGAAACATATGATAAAAATATTTTTTCCGGAATTTTATCGAGAGAAATAGTCATGACAGCGCGATTTAAGTAGGCTATCTGCTATACTGTATACATGTATGTCTTTACTGCGGTTGTTTGGGAGCCCTTGGCAACAGTAACTAAGGAAATAGGTTTATCTTATCACCACGGATCCATGTATTGACTTGAAACTTGGCATTTGTGTTTGTTGCAATAATACGAAGTGCAGTGCGAAAGAACCATAACTCTACCTTGTGCTGTCTTTGAGTTATTTCCCTTTGATCGTCATCTTTACAGCATTTTCTGCTTGTCCGGAATATAACTTTGTCATCTCTAGTCTGAACATCTTCAAATTTGGTATGCATGATTGTTGAAAAATTACGGAGTGCAGTGCACAAGAACCATAACTCTTCCTAGCACGAATTTTGAGTTATTCCCCCTTTGATCTTCATTTTTATAGCATTTCTTGCTTGTCCGGAGCAAAACTTTGTCATCTTAAGTAGGAATGACTTGAAATATGGTATGCTTATTTCTTGCAATATTTGGAAGTGCAGTGCGCAAGAATTGTAACTCTACCTCGTGCTGTCTTTGAGTTATTTCCCTTTGATCGTCATTTTTACAGCATTTAGTGCTTGTCCGATATATAAGTTTGTCATCTCAAGTCAGAACGACTTCAAACTTGGTATGCATGTTTGTTGCAATATTACGGAGTACAGTGCGCAAGAACAATAACTCTACCTAGCGCGGATTTTGAGTAATTCCACTTTGATCTTCATTTTTACAGTATTTCTTGCATGTCCGGAACGGAACTTTGTCACCTCAAGTCAAATTGACCTGAGACTTGGTAAACATGTTTGTTGCATTACCTGCCCTTTACGATTATCATATCCCCTCGACAACTGGCGGTGGGACGGGCGTATCTTGCGACAATTTGCCGCTCTTTTTTACTTTGTGTGAAAGCTAACCATTGTGCGTAGAAAAGGACGTCAATAGCGTAAGGCCTACATCGTCATTAAAGAATTCGATGTTGAAATCCAAAATTCATTTTATTATGGCATTCCATTGAATCACCACCGATTCCAGACCATTTCTTTAAAATAGAATAGAAAATATCCTTTCGTTTTGTAAAGTGACCGTTTATTGGTCAAATAATCACCACAGTGTCGTTACAGAACCAGTAAAAATGTCTAATTAATCATCATTACAAGGAAATATTGTGGCCAGGGACCGTATTCACCAATTATCCTGAATCACATTCTGAGTCTTATTCTAACGGATTATCTGGTAGTATAGATCAAAATGACGCAGATAGTTAAATAGCATATCGGAAACTGTATTATTTTCTAAATCTAGAATACCACTTAGAATGCAATTTAACCTCTAAGCGTCGAATAAACCTAATCGAAAGTTTCAGTGTAGAATAAGTCCAAGATACTTTAAATTTTGTGGCTGCAGTGTCTCAGCAAAGCGGTCAGTGTAGATCAGCGATCAGATTGCACGTTTTGTGAAGTCTGATCTTGACCTAAACCGGCAGCAAATGCAACTGTAGTAGTAAAATGTGCTTTAGGGTTGGTAAATACGGGCTGTGATATCCTACGATCCCTTTGTGTAAAATAATCAAAACATCGTTGGCAAAGGACGATGTTTCACGGTTGAACTATTGCCACTAAAGTAAAACTTTTCACGCCTATCCAGATGACTACCACAGACAACATCATAAGTACAGCGTCAACTGGTTTTTGCATCTTTAAATCTAGACTGAATGTGCAGGAACGCGATAATCTCTGACCATTTTGAGCATACAGTACCAGTCAAGTTTTTACTGGGAAGGGAGGTTACTCTTGGATATTAATCACTACTTTGATAGTTATACCCAAATATCTCTGATACACTCCCTCCCTTTGCTTTATTTCACTCTCTAGTCTTTCTCTAGCAGAGCCTGGTAGCCCAGTCGGTAGCGTATAGGACTTGAGATCAGGAGGTCGCTGGTTCGAATCCCCAGCTCGGACAATTTCTTTCTGAAGAATGATGACAGTAATTGCGACAGGATTCTTTCCTCTCTCACCGCTGACCAATTCACTTTTTGTATGATGTGTTTGTGGTGTCCGTGGTTATGAGGTAGAGCGTCGGCCTCGTAACCAAAAGGTCCCGAGTTCGATACCATGGAGCGTGTGTCAACTTTGGGATTTTTCATTGGCCCACATATTCGGCGCGAGTACTGGTGTAGTTCCCAGGAAGCAGAATCGAGAGAGAATAGCATAAGTTGTAAGAATTTGTTTCTCAATCGATGTAAAAGAAATATGTTTAAACTAAACTTAACCGCTGACCACTGTTTCGACAATGTATGTGAAAAAGGAGCTGATGGCTTCAGAAGAATTTTGTCCAATATTATGGTGAAAGGAACTCCAGGAAAGCATGGAGAGGTGTACTGGCCTCCGTGATATAACTGAAACAATGTTAAAAAAAGCGTTAAACACAAAACAAACAAACGAATTGTCCTTCTTTGACTCTTTACCAGACGGCAAAACTTTGGACTTGCCCAAATTCAACGTTGATCTAGTTGCAAGCGACAAATTAGATTGGACTCAAACGGTTGAAATTGTTTAAGAAAGGGAAGAAAACATTGTGGGAAAAGGAGAAAATGTTGGTAATAAGCAATTTTTCCTATTCCCACAAAGTTTTCAAAAGCCTTCTTTCTCAAGGTCGTTAAAAGTCGGGATTGTGTGGTAAAAGGTTAAAGCGTCGTCATAGCAACTATTATACAGAAAGTACAGCACGACATTCCACTGAAAGGGGTCATTGGCTTGGTAATGGTGAAACAACAGTACTATCAATACGAAGGTCCCAGGTTCGACCCAGCATGGCAGTAGATATTTCAGAAATACTTCTTGTCTTCCATCCAACTATAGGAGAACTGTTAAGAAATTTAGAGGTTTTCTTGCCTTTATCAGAGCTTTGCACTGGTCACGTAAAAGAAGTACGGGTCTATTGGAGGAAAAATCCGGTCTTGTACTCGGACTCCTTGCATCCTTTTGATTTTTAATTACTGTAGTTTTTTTTTTTCGGATATGTAAAGAAGATCCGCTTATTGTGATTGGTCTGACCGGAACCAAATACTGCCATACACGCTTGTGCCAGTTTCATTGACTCTGTCAGTGTCTCGGTCACTCACACTCTTTTATTCTTGGTGTCTCTGTGACTCTCAGTCTTTCATTCTCAGTGCCTCTGTCACTCTAAGACTTTAGTCTTTCACTTGAGTGTCACACTCTGTCATTCTGAGTGTCTCTGTCACTCCCAATCTCTTTCATTCTGAGTGTCTCGGTCACTCACAGTCTTTCATTCTCTGTGCCTCGGTCACTCTTATTCTTTCATTTTGAGTGTCTCTGTCACTTCCATTCTCTTTCATTCTCAGTGCCTGGGTCACTCATAGTCTTTCATTCTCACTTCCTCGGTCACTCAGTCTTTCATTCTCAGTGTTTCGGTCACTCACAGTCTTTCATTCTCAGTGCCTTGGTCCCCCGAATTCTTTCATTTTGAGTGTCTCTGCCACTCTCAGTCCTTCACTGTCAGTGTCTCTGCCACTTTCAGTCTTTCACTTTAAGTGTCTCGGTCTCAGGTTTGCATCCTCAGTGCCTGGGCCACTCTAGGTCTTCATTTTCAGTGCCTCGGTCACTCGACTACTTTCATTCTCGTTGTCTCGGTCACCCACTGTGTTTCATTGTCAGTGTCTCTGTCATTCTCAGTCTTTCTTTCTGAGTTCCTCGTTTACTCTCAGTCTTTCATTCTTCGTGCCTCGGTCACTCGAAGTCTTTCAGTCTCAGTCTCCCTCATTTTCCCGATCCCTCTCAGTGTCCTGATCTCTTTTCGTCTCTCGGTCTCTCATTAGAACTGTCCCAGTCTCGCTCAATTTTTCTTACTTCTTCAGTATCCAAATATGTCCCAGTCTCGATCATTACTTCAGTCTTCCTCTGTCTTCTTCTCGCACGTGTAAGTCTTTCTCAGTCTCTCTGTTAGTATAAATATGTCAATCTATCACAGTCTCTCCGTCATTTTTTTAATCTCTCTCTCTCTCTCTCTCGACAAACAAGTCCCTTTTTCCTTTCGGTCTTTTTCCTGGTCCATGAAAAAGACATCAGAGAGGCTTAAAAATGAGGAGAGTGGAAAAGCACAGAGAGTAAAAGAAAGCCACAAAAAAAAAAACACTTAACACAACCATAGGAACGGAAAGAAATTGAGAAAGACCGACACTTAATTAAGGACATTAAACAACGCTGCGCAATATTTCTTCTAGGAACAAGGTCTAAAAATACATTTCGACGAAAGTGCCTCTTAACCCTTCATCTCATAATCCCATTTAAGTTTTGACGAGCCCGAAGAAAAAGTCTATGAAAACATTGTGGTAAAAGGAGAAAATGCTGGTAACCAGCATTTTCTCCTTTTACCACAATGTTTTCTATCCCAACAAAGACAGAAAACATCAATTGGGCGACATTTATTTTGTCGTCTGTAAATGATTTGAATTTGGCCGAGCGTAATATTTTGTCGGTTGGTAAAGTGTTAAACAACGGAAAGCAAAGTTGAGATTTCAAGTATACTTGACATTTAGACATGTTTACCAGACGACAATAACCTAGACTAGTCAAAATTGAAAGCGTTTGAAAGCGACATATCAAATACGGCTAAAATGACAGGATTTGTTTTTGAAAAGGTAGGGAACATTTTTGGACAAGGAAGAAACCCTGGCAATCAGCATTTCTCCTTTCCTGCAATATTTTCAAAAGCCTTTTTCCTCTTCCTCGGCGTTGCTAAAACACGAGGTTTATTAGTAAAGGGATAAAAAAAATATATGAGCCACACTCTGTGAAAAGGGGGCTTAATGCATCTGCAAAAAGTATCGACCCAGGTCAGTCCGCGCAGACTGACCTGGGCCGAAACTTTTCGCTATTGGTCAATTTTCTGTATATTCAAGGACCAGTCCAACTCATTATTAAGTCGGTTGTTTAAAAAAAACTGTGGCTACTACGGATTCATAAGTATGTGATGGCTTGCTTGGTACCATGCATCACGGAGATGCATTAAGCCCCCTTTTGCCGGAGCATGGTTCATATATAAATAGGTTGCTGTACAAAACCAACATTTTACATTCCTGCAGGTGACAACTCTAAAAAAAAAAATGTCAGAAAGGGAGTCCTCGCTAGTGACAAGCAATGGCTCCGTCAGGATGGCAAATCCAATTGACTATTAGATACAGTTTATGGATAGTGTAGGGTAATGTTACTTCCTAACATTATATCATTGCAGACCGAATTTATGCAAAGCACTACACTAAACATGTGACTTTTAATGACGTTGGCTGTTATGACCAAAGTCAATTGGTTTCCCTAAAATGCTTGCCCAAATCTTTTGTAACAGACGTAAGCACCATTATTAATTGAGAAATATTTTTCGGAAAACATTTTTAGGAAACCACTGCAGTTATAATGTACATAGCAGAAAAATGAAAAAAACTATACAATCTGTTAATTCAATCAGTGTAGGTGTGTCTCAGTGTCTTTTTAATAATAGCTCACAAAAGGGTGAATACAAAATTCTACTTTCATTCTACTGGTTTTTGATAATTTGTAATATTTTTTGGTACGTCTAAGTCCGTATTCCCCAACCATTTTTAAGGACGATCTTAGTCTTCATCTTCGTGATTTAGAAATTGTGTTACTTTCAAATTTAGACATTTCTGGAAACTAAGACTAAGAATGTTCTTAAGAATGGTTGTTGAATACAGATCCTGAAGAAAAGTCTGTATAATAAAGGGTTAAGGATATAGATTATAACTATGATCGTTTTCAAGATGAGTCCGTGGAAAACTCGTAAAGTCAACGTGGAATTTTGGAAAATTATTGATCAGCTTTTTTTGCGATATTCAACTGCAAGACCAGAGTCCGTGTTCACCAGCCATTCTTTAAAACATGTTTAGCCTTATTCTCAAGAATTTTTGTTAATTTAAAAGTTACACAATTTCTGATGATTTAGCTAAGTTGTGTTACTTTCTAAATCTAGAAATCTAGCATCAGACTAAGAATAAAATTAAGAGCAGTTGGTGTATACGGACCCTGGCTCATATACATTCAGTTTCGATATGAGAAATTTTCATGGGTCTGACGAAGACCAAGGATTGTTGGTATTTTCCGTGTTTATAATTTCCTCATATCCCTCATCGCTTTACCAGATGACAACATTTTGAGTATTGGACGCACTGGCAGACTACAGTTTAAATGAGGCTACAAGTTTATGTGATTTCTCTTTGAAAGGAACATTCCGGTTACCAGCATTTTCTCCTTTTTCCATCAAAATTTCAAAAACCTTCACTGTCAGGGTCGTCAAGCCGAGCCCCGGTAGCTCAGTCGGTAGCGTGCAGTACTTGAGATTACGGTGTCCAGGGTTCGATCCCTGGCTACGACCCCTGGCTCGGCCAATTTCTTTCCGAGGATTGATGATAGTCACTGCGACAGGATTCATTCCTCTCCCACTGCTGACCATTGTTTCGACGATGATTATGTGGGAAAGCAGCCAGTGGCTTGGAAAGAAGATTGTACGTAGTACTGGTAAAAGACTCCAGGAAAGCATGGATAGGTGCACTAGCCGCCGCGATATAACTGAAATAATGTTGAAAACGGCGTTTAACACCATACAATCAATCAATCAGGGTCGTCAAAACTTGGAGTAGTATGTCCGTCTCTTTGTGTGTAAACAAAGATGACGTAATCGGCGGCCATCTTATTACCATTTTTAGTAACTCATTTGTATATAAGGATGTTACTATATTTAGACCAGCGGCCATCTTGGATGACCTACTTTATGAACTGACGCAATGTTTTGGCGCCAGTTTTTGCAGTATATTTTGGCGCCATTTTTTTCTAGCGCCATTTTTTGCGGGAATTTTTTGAGAAGCTTTAAAAATGAGTCGTCTAAATAGGCACCCTTACGGTATACAGAGCTGACTTGTAAACCCCATCAAAGACGTAGTCGCAGACATTGAGGGTCAGGTCCTCGGTCCTCGATGGAAAAAAAAAGTACAGATAACTATTTTTAATGATAAAAAGGGGAAAATGAAAAGAAAATAGTCTACGGGTAAACGGAATGAAAGTACAGAAGGAAATACAATGGAATAAGCAGAAAAATAAAAAAAAAAAAAAAAAAATAAAAAAATAAAAAATAGTCTACGGTGAAAAAGAAGGAGCAAAAAAGTCAAACATAGTCTACGGGTAAATATAATAAAAGTACAGATAACTTTCTAATGGTATTAAATGGGGAAAACGAAGAAAAAGCAGAAAAATCGAAATAAAAATAGTGAAAAAGTAAAATGGTACCTTTTTGTCCATGTTTTTTCTTCAACGTACTTCACTCAAATGGCCATAAGAGTATATTTAATACTACCAGCCCGCATGCATCAATCTATTTTTAAACATTTGTGTTTAAACACGTTGGGCTAAAGTCGCCAGATTGTCTGGTTTTGTTTATTTAGGAACGGAAGTACGGACAATGGCCTATTCAACTGTCAAAGTTAATCCCCTAACAAAGGACCAGGTGGCAGAACAATGGTCTTTTGTTAATGTCGCCACACTGACTGGATTTGTTTATTTAGGGACGGAAGTACGGACAATGGCCTATTCAACTGTCAAAGTTAATCCCAAAACAGTGGTGTATTAAACATGTCTAGCTATATTTATTTGGCACGGGAAGTGAGAACTATAGTCTATAAGCAGAACATGTTTAAACATGAACAACTTGAAAACCGAAGAACATTTAAATGACAAACTATCTGCAGAATTATTACACTATCATTGTGTTGTTTATAATGTCTGGATTTTTTTTTATTTCCGCATAATCTTTTTAATATATTATTTGATCAAATTAAGTTGCAGTCAATTTTTTTTTTTTTTTATTATTATTATTATTATTATTATTATTTTTTTTTTTTTTTTCTAATTTCGACTAAAATAATTTGGATTTAAAATTGCAACCAATCTGACAGGCCAAAAGAGTTTGATATTCATACTATTTTACTTTAATCAATTGTGAGGTTTTCACAATGGGTATTAAACAAGTTAACGTTGTTAGCCAAAGATTATTATGGTCTATAAAGTCAGGCAAAAGAGCATGCTCCAATTCATGTAATAGAGTTCCAATTACATGCATTTCTGAATGGTGTTTTGTAATGTCCAACTTAATGCATGTATGGTGATCATTTATAAATTCCGTTACACCATACTCATTATCTAATGAGGTATGACCATCAAGTAATTGGACTTCTAAACTTTGCAAGTTTGACCTTATTTCTGTTAAAAATGGTAAAAGATATTGGAGAATGTTTTTACAAAGATCTATGGCCCTGGAATAAATTACATGTCCAGATGCGCTACATCTATTAATTTTTGTAACTTCAACACTGCAAACCTCATGTTCCAGAAAATGAACTAGTTCATCAGCTTGGACACGCTCTTTTACCAAGGTATCATCTTCAAGGATATATTCTAACGAAACACTTACTTGACCAAAAGTGCTGGTCCCAATACTAGAAAAAATAAGGAAATCCACTGCATCCTAACTTCAACAATCACAGATTTTATTGGTGTAATCCAAAACGCCGAAAAGAAATTAATTAACCTATTTATATGTATATCATTGATTATGATGTAAAAGTGAAAAATCAAGTCGTCCCCCATTAAAGCAAAAAATTAAATAACTCTAACAAGATTGGACAAGACCCCCACCCCTTTAAGGTCCAGTATCCATTTATATGTAAATATTTTTTGACTTGAGATTGGATTAAGATAGCTCATAAAGGGAACTGGCTAATGTTTACATAAATATTTATACAAACCCTAGTAACGGATTAAATTTTGTAAAAATTTAAGATTTTAGTCGAAAGTTATAGAAGATGTTACCTTTAGTAATGAAATGATTTTTTTTTTTAACATTCCAACCTTCTGACAAGTAAAGCTGTGTACTGATAAGTCTAATTCTGGGAAATGTAAGCAATGACACCAAATTCCAGAACCACTAAGCAATGAAACCGATATTAGTCTTTTTTTTTTTTCATTTTGTGACACAGTTTCTATACATGCAATTTGACATAACCCTACCAAATGAAACATGACACTTTACTCTTTCATTTTGACTCCCCCATTGTTGATTCAATTTTCAGCCGTTTCAGGCCCAATACTCCTTTTCTAAAAAATATCGACTTTTTTAATTTGCAGTCAGATCGAATCAATATAGGTATCATTGGAATGGTCTTCTAACGCTGATCAAGAAAATGTATAGTTTTGTAGGTGTCACTTCAATGACAACGGAGATACAAAGGTTAAAGTTTTGGGAGATACACGCATCCACTGGTACAAAAAAGGCTCAAATCTTATTTATAGACCGACTTTTACTTTCTTGGTGCCTATCTACGTTAATTTTTCCCTGGGATGTCAAATTTGAAGTCAAAATTTACCTACAGATCATAGTGAGATAGTAATTTTGCCTGCAAGATTTCAGACACGTTATTAATGCACTAACTTTAACAAAAATGGGTAAAATTATTGTTTATGAACCGATTTTCATGATCTTGATGTCCAATTGTATTAAATTTTCCTCAGAAATCCATTTATGAGGGTAACGCATACATTTTGATGAGATTGTGGCCGAAGGGACGCCATTTCTATTAAAATTACTATAGAAGAACAACACAAGACAAAAATAGCTTTGTACATGTTCCTACACGTACTGACATTAGCATTTAAAAAAAACCCTACTGACTTTTGACAGGACGATACGTGCAGTTTACATACTTTGTCATGCCACGGCAGCCATGATTTTTGAAAAACTCAAGATGCATTAAAGGATTTTAAAAAAGCTCTACCCAAGAAACATATCTATTAAATATCAATAAAATCTCACCACAAGTTTCTGAAGTTTGTACAACAGGCTAAAAAATTATGAAAACTTTGCCAAGCCACGGTAGCCATTATTTTTTGAAATATCAAGATGCCTTTAATAAATCTGAAAAAAAGTCTACCCACGGGGCATACTTTTTGAAATTACCTTCGTAGTTTATGAGGAGAAGATGTTTGAAAATTGGGTCAATGGGCGGACGCACGCACACACGCACGACAGGCATGGCCAGTGGAGCTAAAACTTGCGTAGTGTAAATAAAAGGTTGAATATATTCTACTAGATACTATGAAACTAGACTGTTGCTACTACCATTAGATGAAATAAATAAAACTTACCTATATAATGCTCGCCTTCCCCACTCCATATTAAAACTTTTCTTATATTAGAAATATCCATAACAAACGTTAACACTGTTTCCAAAAAATAGGCAATTTGCCCAAAAATATATTCCATTATCATTGTCGTGATAGAGAAAGTTGAGAATTGTCTAGAATGACCTGGACAAGTTGTGACAAGCTTCTACAAGTTCTCACATGAAGTCAACCCCTCTTGGGTTCATTTGTTTTCTATTGTCAATGTTTTTTGACTTGAGATTGGATTAAGATAGCTCATAAAGGGAGCTGGCTAATGTTTACATAAATATTCATAATAATCCTAGTAACGGATTAAATTTTGTGAAAATCTAAGATTTTGGTCGAAAGTTACAGGAGTTGTTACCTTTAGTAATGAAATTTGAACATTCTGACCTTCTGAAAAGTAAAGCTGTGTACTGATAAGCCTAATTCTAGGAAATGTAAGCAATGGCACCAAATTCTAGGACAACTAAGCAAAGAAACCGATATTCGCCTTTTTCTTTCATTTTGTGACAGTTTCTATTCATGAAATTTTAGATAACCCTACCAAATGATACATAACACTTTAGTCTTTAATTTTGACCCCCACTGTCGATTCAATCAGCAGCCATTTGAAAGCCAGTACTCATTTGCTTAAAAATATCGACTTTTTTATTTGCAGCCAGATCGAATCGATATAGGTATCATTTAAATGGTCTTCTCACACTATCGACTTTTTTAATTGCAGCCAGATCGAATCGATATAGGTATCATTTAAATGGTCTTCTCACACTGATCAAGAAAATGTACAGTTTTGTAGGTATCACTTCAATGACAACGGAGATACAAAGATTAAATTTTGAGAGATACACGCTTTTGGTATCCACTGGTACAACAATGGCTCAAATCTTTATTTATTGATCGATTTTTACGTTCTTGGTGTCTATCTACCATAGTTTTAACCTGGGAATTCAAATTTGAAGTCAGAATTTACCTGGAGATCATAATTATTGAGATCGTATTGAGATCTTAATGTCTAAGTGTATTAACTTTTCCTCAGAAATCCGTTTATAAGGGTACTGAATACATTTTTGATGAGATGGCGGCCCGAAATGACGCCATTTTCTATAAAAGTTACTATAGAAGAACAGCACAAGGCAAAAAATAGCTTTGTACATGTTATTACACGTACTGGTATTAGTGTGTGTTTTAACACGTTTGCATTTGACTAAATTTAAAACGTCCTTGATTGGATAATAAAGTATGACGTCATTTATTTAGTTCATTAAACCCTACGTTATTCCATTTACTTTATAATCGTTAAGAACTTCAGTATGAAACCTAAATTTTCATCTTCAACTCATGTCGTCGAAAAGCACTTAAGGTAGAACCCTCCTAAACAGCTATTTCCACTACAATATTATCCTACAAAATTTGCTATGATTAAAAAATAGTATTGTTGTACTACTTTAACCGAGCCACTTTTTCCCTTTTTTTTTCCTTCTTAGAATTATCATTTATAAATCTAAACCCACTATATTCTCATTACAAAGGGAGATGATAATTACCTCCCTTTTCAGGAAACTAACAAAAGTATCAAGAAATAATTTCAAGATAGACATCAAAGGAAAATCTGGTCGGTTAAAAATGTGCAAAAGTATTGTTTCAGTGTAAACCCTTATTTATCAACCAACAATAAATTTTATTCCATGCTGCACTAGAAGCGTTAGGAGGCTACTACCTTAAATGCATATAATTTAAGTGCCTCTGTATTTTTCAACAAACGCGTTATGTATAATGTAATACAAAAGTGTTTAAATCATCCTGACACAGAGAAACAGTGTGGCAAACGCTTTGAATTGACCAAAACGTTCAATTATGATATTGGACTTTTAGGATTTATAAATGAACCGAGTAACACGCTAAAAATGATATTTACCAGGATAAAGAATGTCATTTTTCTTAGAACTGCTTATCCGGTTGTCTAGTTAATAAACTGACAAACATGTTTGGGCACGTTTTCTATATCTAGATCATAACGAAAATGACTTTTCAACCAATCAGGCAGTGGTTCTATAAGTAGACAACCAATCAGATGCAAGAGGAAGTGGACCAATCAGAAGAGACTCTGATCTATGAAAGACATTGTAATGAGGGTGTATGTCAAAAGTGTACCCATACTCAAACATGGCAAACACCAGATGCAAACTCAGTCTTGGTAAAAATCGCTACGTACAGGTCAGTGAATGGAAAAGGGAGCTGAGAGTCGATATCAGAGAATGGAAAGGTGACAAACCCACAAAAAAGGCATAAGCTTAACTATGATGTGTTGGAAGAACCTAGTAGATCAACTAGAACATGTTGATAAATCCCTCCAAAATAAAGTAACGTACGGATATCATATTGTGGGTAATGTCTATTGCAGTACTGGCGAAAATAGCGTTTGTTTAGATATAAGACAGTACTGGAAGCCGAATGAAGAGGTGGTGTCTACCAGGAAACGCATCTGTTTGAGACCCAAAGAATACAATCGATTAAAAAAAAACAACCTTCTATCAAACATTGGAAAAGATTTACCCGAATTGGATAGTGCAGTATCCTGTTACTTGCCGAGTGATCATATGTATCAGTTAGGAGCCCTTCAGCATACAGAGTGTAACCCAAATGAATTTAGAAATTGGTGATCATGTTTGGACTTGCGCATATGATAGTTTCATTGATTGGTGAATGGATACATTATAGACATATAAAAACAGAAATAGGAATTGAAATGGAACTATTTTTTGCTCTTTTAAACATTTCCCAAAATAGACCTTTGTATTCAGTTTTGTTGTAATTCTATATGTTGTGAGAATGTACGTTATGTATAAATATGAATGAAAATGGATGACTGGAAAAGATACTTGTCCTCTATTTATTTTGATACTAACCATCCTGTCAGTTTTAGCGGCCCTGAGAAGGGTAAATACAAAATTGGTAGACATCGAATACGGAAATGGTTACAAGATCAAAAGTCCTCTTCCCCTACGAGGCGAGCTAGACGCTGATTTGTACTATCCAGAGTAATTATTGACGGTATTGACAGTCAATGGGATACAGATCTCATGGACATTGTCGATTTACAAAAAAAAAAAAAAAAAAAAAAAAAAAAAAATGCAAAGGTGTCAATAAATACGTTTTGGTAGCGATTAACATTTTTTCTCGGTGTATGTATGTTCAACCAATAACGAGTAAACGAGGTGCGAACGTAGTCATGACATTGAAACATATAGTAACCGACGAAACCGTTTCAAGTATTACTATTACTACTCCAAATGAAATATGTAGGGACAGACGAAAAAGAAAACTTTACAATGGCAATGAATGACACTTTAAAGAAAATGAATGACATTTTTTTAACAAAACAACCCCAAGACAAAGTATAAAGACGACTATCATTTTGTATCAAACTGGTCTACTTTTCGCCTTTTTGTATAAACCATTTGATACATTTTCTCTTCCTTGCGATTGTAAAGTTTTCTTTTTCGTTTGTCCCTACATATTTTTTTTGGATTAGTAATAGTAATACTTGAAACGGTTTCATCGGTTACTATATTATGTTTCAATGTCATGACTACGTCTGCACCTTGTTTACTCATTATTGGTTGAACATAAATACACCGAGAAAAATGTTAATTGCTACCAAAACGTATTTATTGACACCATTGCTTTTTTTTTTTTTTTTTTTTTTTTTGTAAATCGACAATGTCCATGAGATCTGTATCCCATTGACTGTCAATACCGTCAATAATTACTCTGGATAGTACAAATTGGCGTCTAGCTCGCCTGGTAAAGGAATAGGACTTTTGATCTTGTAGCCATTTTTGCATTCGATGTCTACCAATTTTGTCTTTACCCTGGGCTTTCACATACTGATACAATTTCTCAGGGCCGCTAAAACTGACAGGATGGTTAGTATCAAAATAAATAGAGGACAAGTATCTTTTCCAGTCATCCATTTTTATTCATATTTAAATATACATAACGTACATTCTTACAACATATAGAATTACAACAAAACTGAATACAAAGGTCTATTTTGGTAAATATTTAAAAGAGCAAGAAATCGTTCCATTTCAATCTCTATTTTTGTTTTTATATGTCTATAATGTATCCATTCACCAATCAATGACACTATCATATGCGCAAGTCCAAACATGATCACCAATTTATAAATTCATTTGAGTTACACTCTGTATGCTGAAGGGCTCCTAATTGATACACATGATCACTCTGCAAGTAACAGGGTACCGCTCTATCCAATTCGGGTAAGTCTTTTCCAATGTTTGATAGAAGGTTTTTTTTTTTTTCGATTGTATTCTTTGGGTCTCAAACAGATGCGTTTCCTGGTAGACACCACCTCTTCATTCGGCTTCCAGTACTGTCTTATATCTAAACAAACGCTATTTTCGCCAATACTGCAATAGACATTTCCCCCAATATGATATCCGTACGTTACTTTATTTTGGAGGGATTTATCAATATGTTCTAGTTGATCTACTAGGTTCTTCCAACACATCATAGTTAAGCTTATGCCTTTTTTGTGGGTTTGTCACCTTTCCATTCTCTGATATCGACTCTCAGCTCCCTTTTCCATTCACTGACCTGTACGTAGCGGTTGTTACCAAGACTGAGTTTGCATCTGGTGTTTGCCATGTTTGAGTATGGGTACATTTTTGACATACACCCTCATTACAATGTCTTTCATAGATCAGAGTCTCTTCTGATTGGTCCACTTCCTCTTGCATCTGATTGGTTGTCTACTTATAGAACCACTGCCTGATTGGTTGAAAAGTCATTTTCGTTATGATCTAGATATAGAAAACGTGCCCAAACATGTTTGTCAGTTTATTAACTAGACAACCGGATAAGCAGTTCTAAGAAAAATGACATTCTTTATCCTGGTAAATATCATTTTTAGCGTGTTACTCGGTTCATTTATAAATCCTAAAAGTCCAATATCATAATTGAACGTTTTGGTCAATTCAAAGCGTTTGCCACACTGTTTCTCTGTGTCAGGATGATTTAAACACTTTTGTATTACATTATATATAACGCGTTTGTTGAAAAATACAGAGGCACTTAAATTATATGCATTTAAGGTAGAAGCCTCCTAACGCTTCTATGCAACATGGGATAAAATTTATTGTTAGTTGATAAATAAGGATTTACACTGAAACAATACTTTTGCACATTTTTAACCGACCAGATATTCCTTTGATGTCTATCTTGAAATTATTTCTTGATACTATTGTTAGTTTCCTGAAAAGGGAGGTAATTATCATCTCCCTTTGTAATGAGAATATAGTGGGTTTAGATTTATAAATGATAATTCTAAGAAAGAAAAAAAAAAAAAAAAAAATTTAGTAATTTTTATATAAAATGGCGTCATTTCGGGCCGCCATCTCATCAAAAATGTATTCAGTACCCTTATAAACGGATTTCTGAGGAAAATTTAATACAATTAGACATCAAGATCATGAAAATCGGTTCATAAACAATGATTTTATCCATTTTTGTTAAAGTTAGTGCATAAATAACGTGTCTGAAATCTTGCAGGCAAAATTACTATCTCACTATGATCTGTAGGTAAATTTTGACTTCAAGTTTGACTTCCCAGGGAAAACTTTTCGAAGATAGGCACCAAGAACGTAAAAAGCGGTCAATAAATAAAGATTTGAGCCATTTTTGTACCAGTGGATGCCAAAAGCGTGTATCTCCCAAAACTCCGTCGTCATTGAACACCTACAAAACTATACATTTTCTTGATCAGTGTGAGAAGACCATTCCAATGACACCTATATTGATTCGATCTGACTGCAAATGAAAATTTCGATATTTTTTAGAAAAGGAGTATTGGGCCTGAAACGGCTGAAAATTGAATCGACAATGGGGGAGTCAAAATGAAAGAGTAAAGTGTCATGTTTCATTTGGTAGGGTTATGTCAAATTGCATGTATAGAAACTGTGTCATAAAATGAAAAAAAAAAAGACTAATATCGGTTTCATTGCTTAGTGGTCCTGGAATTTGGTGTCATTGCTTACATTTCCTAGAATTAGGCTTATCAGTACACAGCTTTACTTGTCAGAAGGTTGGAATGTTAAAAAAAAATTCATTTCATTACTGAAGGTAACATCTACTGTAACTTTCGACTAAAATCTTTTTTACAAAGTTTAATCCGTTACTAGGGTTTGTATAAATATTTATGTAAACATTAGCCAGTTCCCTTTATGAGCTATCTTAATCCAATCTCAAGTCAAAAAATATTTATATATAAATGGGTACTGGACCTTAACGGGGTGGGGGTCTTGTCCAATCTTGTTAGAGTTATTTAATTTTTTGCTTTAATGGGGGACGACTTGATTTTTCACTTTTACATCATAATCAATGATATACATATAAATAGGTACTGGACCTTAAAGGGTGGGGGTCTTGTCCAATCTTGTTCGAATCATTTAATCTTTTGCGTTAAAGGAGAAGAAACTTGATTTTTCACTTTTGCATCATAATCAATGATTGATATCATTAATTTCTTTTCGTCGTTTTGGATTGCACCAATAAAATCTGTGATTGTTGAAGTTGAGGATGCAGTGGATTTCCTTATTTTTTCTAGTATTGGGACCAGCACTTTTGGTCAAGTAAGTGTTTCGTTAGAATATATCCTTGAAGATGATACCTTGGTAAAAGAGCGTGTCCAAGCTGATGAAATAGTTCATTTTCTGGAACATGAGGTTTGCAGTGTTGAGGTTACAAAAATTAATAGATGTAGCGCATCTGGACATGTAATTTATTCCAGGGCCATAGATCTTTGTAAAAACATTCTCCAATATCTTTTACCATTTTTAACAGAAAGAAGGTCAAACTTGCAAAGTTTAGAAGTCCAATTACTTGATGGTCATACCTCATTAGATAATGAGTATGGTGTAACGGAATTTATAAATGATCACCATACATGCATTAAGTTGGACATTACAAAACACCATTCAGAAATGTATGTAATTGGAACTCTATTACATGAATTGGTGCATGCTCTTTTGCCTGACTTTATAGACCATAATAATTTTTGGCTAACTACGTTAACTCTTTTTTCTCTAAATTGTATATATCAAAATTGTATATTATAGTTTTAGTTTAAACATCGATTGAGAAACAAGTTCTTACAACTTATACTAATCTCTCTCGATTCTGCTTCCTGGGAACTAAACCAGTACAGTGGGCCAATAAAAAATCCCCAAGTTGACACCGGCTCCCTGGTTTCGAACTCGGGACCTTATGGTTACGAGGCCGACGCTCTACCTCACAACCACGGACACTACACGAATAATTTTAATATAACACATTTAAGAATGTGATAAAAATGGATTAATAGTGATGCACATGCGGATAGTAAGTGTCCTTTTGTTTCTATTTGATTGGGGGTTAAATACATAACTGTTCTTAAGTGTACCTGAAATATACATATTACAATTTATTAAAAAGATTAAGCGGAAATTAAAAAAAAAAAAAAAAAAAAAAAAAAAAAAATCAGATATAATAAACAACACAATGATAGTGTAATAATTCTGCAGATAGTTTGTCATTTAAATGTTCTGTGGTTTTCAAGTTGTTCATGTTGAAACATGTTCTGCTTATAGTTCTCACTTCCCGTGCCAAATAAATATAGCTAGACATGTTTCAACTTGTTAAAAAGGCCTTACTTTGGCATTTTAATACACCACTGTTTTGGGATTAACTTTGACAGTTGAAAAGACCATTCTCCGGACTTCCGTTCCAAAGTAAACAAAAACGAGACATTGTGGTGATATTAACAAAAGACTATAGTTCAGCCATCTGGTCCTTTGTTAGAGGATTAACTTTTACAGTTGAATAGGCCATTGTCCGTACTTCCGTCCCTAAATAAACAAAACCAGTCAGTGTGACGACATTAACAAAAGACTATTGTTCTGCCACCCGGTCCTTTGTTAGGGGATTAACTTTGACAGTGGAATAGGCCATTGTCCGTACTTCCGTTCCTAAATAAACAAAACCAGACAATCTGGCGACTTTAGCCCAAGGTGTTTAGACACAAGTGTTTAAAAATAGATTGACGCATGCGCGCTGGCAGTATTACATATACTCTTATGGCCATTTGAGTGAAGTTCGTTGAAGAGAAAACATGGACAAAAAGGTACCATTTTACTTTTTTACTATTTTTATTTCGATTTTTCTGCTTTTTCTTCGTTTTCCCCACTTAATTCCATTAGAAAGTTATCTGTACTTTTGTAATGTTTACCCGTAGACTATGTTTTACTTTCCTGCTTCTTCTTTGTCACCCTAGACTATTTTTTCTTTTTTTTTTAATTTCTGCTTATTCCATTGTTTTTCCCTCTGTACTTTAATTTATTTTTACGCGTGGACTATTTTTTTTTTTTTTTTTTTTCATTTTCCCCTTTTTATCATTAAAAATAGTTATCTGGACCGAGGACCTGACCCTCAATGTCCACGACTACGTCTTCGATGGGGTATACAAGTCAGCTCTGTATACCGTAAGGGTGCCTATTTAGACGACTCATTTTTAAAGCTATTTCTCAAAAAATTCCCACAAAAAATGGTGCTAGAAAAAAATGGCGCCAAAATATACTGCAAAAACTTGCGCCAAAACATTGCGTCAGTTCATAAAGTAGGTCATCCAAGATGGCCGCTGGTCTAAATATAATAACATCCTTATATGCAAATGAGTTACTAAAAATGGTAACAAGATGGCCGCCGATTACGTCATCTTTGTTTACACACAAAGAGACGGACATACTACTACTTGGCATTGTGTGGTGCGAGTTGTTATCGTTCAGCTAATGAGGAAAGAGGTTCATAAGTCGCTCTATTCATTTTTTGACCAGCGAACGCTAGTCTACTACCATCGACAGTGATCAAGATTCAAATGTAAACAACAACAAGAAGAACAACAACAACAAAACAGCATCTTCTCCTTTCCTACAAAAGCTTTGTTCCTCATGGTCGTTCAAGCACAAGGTTGTTCGGTGAAGAGTTACAGAAATATCGCAAAACAACGCCAGTATGTCTCGTAACACTTCAGTTCGAGCACAGCCACTTGAAAAAGCTCCAATCGCCCCGCAATTATCATAATTACCTTACATAGTGTTAGAAGGATACTGAACTGTGGCGTAGATTTGGGCCATGCTCTGGCAAAAGGGAGTTAAGTGCATCTGCGTGATGCATTATACCAAGCAAGTCATCACAAAATTATGATCCATAAAAATCTATTTTGTCAAACAATCGACTAGATCTGGAGGTAGAATGGTCCTTTGACATGCAGAAAAGTTACGAATAGTAAAAGTATCGACTATTGTCAGTCTGCACAGACTCGGCTGGCTTACGTGAGTCGATGCTTTTTGAAGATGCAATTAGCCCATTTTTTACGAAGCAGCACGGCTTATTAGATCAACTGGCGGAAGGCCAGTAGAGCTTATGTCATGATTTGGTTTCAGTCGTCTGTCCGTACGTCTGTCCCATAATCTTTTTGTTGTCTACGCGATAAGGTCTAAGATTCTCGTGAAACTTGCAGTTTCTTTATTAATAGCTTGAACCCTATTAATTATGGGGGAAAATTCGACAAGTAGTAAAGGAAAAGTAGCCATTTAAAGTTGAAAATTTACATTTCTTGTTTACACGATAAAGTCCGCATTTTTATCGATTTTTTTTTTAAACTTGCAGATTATTTGTATCATCACTGGATTGAAACATATTGAAAATAAAGAAAATTCAGCAATCAGTTTAGGAAAAGTTGCCATTTGTTGCCTAGGTCCTGTTTACTTAATAAATACATTAATTGGTCCCAAGTCTCTGAAACCTGCAGGGACTGCTAAATACAATGAAACTCCTATTTAATTTGGCTTGATTCCAATTAATTGGTCCTGAGAAATTTGTCATTGATTCACTTATCATTCAATTTACCATACTTGTTATACTGTCTTAGTGGGTTCAAGCCAATCGCAACACCCTCCCCCCTTTTTATGTGAGTGTGAGTTTGTATTTTTCCTTTTCTGATCATGAATTCATGATATATGCTAGAAGGTAAGAAAAATTTGCTTAAAAATTTAACTCTTTTTTTTTTTCAAAGTTTTGCTAAAAAGGGCGGGGAGGAGGGCGCGACCAAGTCTACTACACTTTTATATACATGAAATCCTAGAATGTGACATTAGGTTAGGCAGTTTTAACTCTAACAGAAAAGATTTTTCATTCATGGCTTAGAGCTAACGGTCTAAAGGAGCACTTATGATTGATTAGCTGTACTGGTCAAAGGCCAGAACTGCTTTTGTTGCGGCATCGTTGCGGCATCGTTTCTGTTCTCTGTCTGTCTGTCAGTCCGTCTGCACATCCGTCCGTAGACTTTTAGCTCACCTGGCCACGAAGTGGTCATAGTGAACTATGTCCAGCGTCCGGCGTCCGTCGTCCGTCGTCCGTCCACACTTTGATGTTTACACTCTAACAAAATATTAAGCAATCAGAATCAAACTTGGTCAAAGTGTATATGGCCACAAGATATCGGATGAGTTTGATTATGAGCAATATTGGACCAGAATTTCCAGAGTTATCTGCCCCTGAATTTGAAAAATTGCTTCATGTGACTTTGTTTACGCTCTAGCTCCTTCATTTTTTCACCAAATCTAATGATATTTTAACAGAATGTACACGACCTAACGATCTTTAATAAGTCAGATATCTGCCCTTGAAATTAAAAAAAAGAAGCTTAATTTGTCTTTGTTTACACTGTAGCTCCTTTATTTTTTCAGCAAACCTAATCATATTTTAACAGAATGTACACGACTTTACGATCATGGATGAGTTTGATTTTGAGCATGTTTAAACTTGTATGTTCAGAGTTATCTTCCCTTGACATGGAAAAAATGCTTAATTTGACTGTCTTAACTGTAGTTCCTTCATTTTTTCAGCAAACCTGATCAAATTTTAAAAGAATGACCTTAAGATCTTGAACTAGTTCAATGTGGAGTGTGACTGGAAATGTATGCTCAGATTTGTCTGCCCTTAACATAAAAAATGTTTACACTCTAGCTCCTTTTTTTTTTTAATCAAACCTGATAATATTTCTACAGAATGTACATGATCTTAAGGTCCTTAACACGATTAATTTTGAGCATGATGGGACTAGTCTGTGTAGAGTTTTCTGTCCTTGAATTTGAAAAATTGCTTAATTTTACATTGTTTACTTTCTATCCCCTTCATTTTTCACCAAACCTTATCATATTTGAACAGAACATACATGAAGGGGGCTATTGTCCGCATTGTAATCTTGACGGGGGGAGAGGGAGACTAATATCCGGGTTGTAATATTGATTGAGGGGCTAATGTCAGCCCTTGCAATTTAATCGAAAGGGGGGGGGGGATAATGTCCCGCTCGTCAAAAAACGGGCAAGGGGGCTAATGTCTGGACAGGCTTTTGTCCTACTTAATTATACTTAACCTTTCATTTTTGTTCAAAGATTAGCGATATAAGACCATAATGGTCCTCTTCTTCTTGTTTAACTGACAAAGTCTTCAGTCATTGCCAGTAAAACGATTCAGGCCCTCAAGAGCTTCTAGTCATAAGAACACACCCCCACCTCTGCCCCCTCCTCCCTCCAGCCCCATCCTTCCACCCGGCTTCCGTGATCTGAAAGCCTTTAAAAGTGACAAATTCACAAACTGTTTTATATACATGCGTAGGCTTTTATGCTTCCTTTCCGATTCTTTATACATTGTTTTGTCGTACTTTTAGCTCACCTGAGCACGAAGTCCTTAAGGTGAGCTTTTGTGATCGTGCTGTATCCGTCGTGCATCGTACGTCGTCCGCCGTCAAGGCGTCAACATTTACCTTGTGTGCACTCTAGAGGCCATATTTTCAGCCTGAAACTTATGAAACTTAGTCAGAATGTTTTTCTTGATGATATCTCGGACAAGTTAGAAATTTGGTCAAGTGGGGTCAAAAAATAGGTCACAGGGCTAAATCTTCGAAAAAAGTTTGTGGGCACTCTAGAGGCTACATTTTTGTTCAGTAATCATGAAACTTGGTCAGAATGTTTGTCTTGAGTATATATCGGACAAGTTCGAAAATGGGTCATGTCGGGTCAAAAAGTATGTCACCGGGCTAAATCTCAGGCCACATTTTCAGCCTGAAACTCATGAAACTTGATCAGAATCTTTGTCTTGATGATATCTCGGACAAATTTCAAATTGGGTCACGTCAGGTCAGAAAGTAGGTCACAGGGCTAAATCTTATAAAATGCTTGTGTACACTCTAGAGGCCATATTTTCATTCCGAATCCTCTTAAAACTTGGTAATAATGTTTGTCTTGATGATATGTCGGACAAGTTTGAAAATGGGTCATTTTGTGTCAAAAAGTAGGTACATTGTAACTGGTGTAAATCTAAGAAAAATATTTTGTGCACAGTAGAGGCCACATTTTCAGTCTGAAACTCATGAAACTTGGTCAGAACGTTTGTCTTGTTGATACCTCGGACCAGTTTAAAATTGGGTTATGTTGGGTAAAAAAGTAGGTCACAGGGCTAAATCCTAGAAATACCCTGTGTGCACTCTAGAGGCCACATTTTCAGCCTGATGCTCTTGAACATGAGTCAGAATGTTTGTCTTGATTATATCTCGTACTAGATTGGAACTGGGTCATGTCGGATCGAAAAGTAGGTCACAGGGCTAAATAAAAGAGAAAGCTTGTGTGCACTGTCGAGGCCACGTTTTCAGCCCGATACTCTTGAAACTTGATCAGAATGATTGTCTTGATGATATCTCAGACAAGTTCGAAACTGGGTTATGTGTGGTAAAAAAGTAGGTCACAGGCTTTAATATTAAAAAGACCTTGTGTGCACTGTAATGGCCGCATTTTCAGCCCGATGTTCAATAAACTTGGTAAGAATATTTGTCTTGATGTTATCTTAAATAATTTTTAAAACTTGGTCACATCGGTTCAACATGTACATGTAGGTCACTGGGCTACATCTTTGAAAAACCTTGTGTGTACTCTAGAGGCCACATTTTCAGCCTGATACTCACGAAACTTGGTCAGAATATTTGTTTTGATGATGTTTGGGACAGGTTTGAAATTGGGTCATGTCCCATCAAAAAGTAAGTCACTAGGCAAAATCTGAGGAAAATCTTGCGTGCACTGAAGAGGCCACATTTTCAGCCTGATACTCGTGAAGCTAGGTCAGAAAGGTTATCTTTTTGAAATCTCAGACAAGTTTGAAATTGGATCACAACAGATCAAAAAGTAGGTCACTGGGCCAAATCTAAGAAAAAAAACTTGTGTGCAGTCTACAGACCACATTTTAAGTCTGATACTCATGTAACAGAATGTATCAGAATGTTTGTCTAGATATCTCCGAAAAGTTCAAAAGTTGGTCAACTTGGTCAAAAAGTAGATCACTTACGAGCATGCATTTTACATTTTTAAAACCAGGATTTCTCCAGCTTTATCAGCCATAGATGACTTTACTCAGGTGAGCGCATTAGGGCAAATGACCCGCTTTTTTTTTTTTTATATAGATTACTAGTAACTTAATTGAAAAAATACGTGTAAATAAATCAAATTGATACACAGGCTGGATATGTTAAGCCTAGACAGTAGGCCAAGAAAATGTTTTACCGGAATGTCTCAACATGATAGTGTAAAATCAAGATATTGGTCTACACTGGCCACAATCGCTATAGCAGTTGTAAAAGGCACTCTAGGAGTCAAATGATGCTTACAGAAAGAAGTGAAATGATTCCCATTTGAACTTCGGACTTAAATAGGCTTTATTTTCTAAATCTGGTAACTCGGTGACTCATTCGATAATGTAAGCTTCAAGCCATTCTCGAAATAGAGCAAAGATGGACACATGATAAAGGAAATGTTAGAACCGGATTCTAAAGGTAAAAACACCGGACATTTCGTAATGACATCTTGAGCTGTCGTATGACCATCTTTTAGGCATCGTGCTTACCTTGTCTTATAAGTGCTTAAATTCACAAATATTTTCACATGAAATTAATCCTTAGATCGCCGAACAAACCAAAAGACATTTCCAGTTTAGATATAAGACCAAGATGGGGGCGATTTCGATGTTTCTCAAGTCTAAAATGTTTTAAGAAATAGTGCAGCGGACAGTGTAGTACAAAGATGTGACTTGTCGTTTTGAGTAATCTGATCTTGATCTAGATTGGCCTCAAAGGCAACCTCAATCGTGAAAGGCTCTTTAACTCTTTCACTACAGATGACAGCTTAAGTAGCTTATGCGGTAGTGTAGGTCAAGATCAGGAGCACAGAAAGTGCAGTCCGATCTTTGATCTACACCATCCGCTACCCGATGCTAGACTTTGATTCAATTCATATTCAACAGTAGTGGGACTCCATATGAGTAATGTTATCTGCTGTGGATTTCAGGACAATGTGACTCCAGCCGAACGCAGGATATCTGTTGTGACATTATCTCCCGCTAGATGGCATTCTACAAATACACATCTATCTAATTTGGGCATTCTGGGTACAGAGCCGGACTACTTTTCTACGCGACAACCGTTACTTTGAATTTCAAACTAAGACAAGACAAATTTATGATGCATGGCATCATAGAAGCCGCAATCTTGTGGTGTACAATTTCAGAAATATTGACTTTCTAGAAAAAATGTGATGACATTTTTGTATCTGTCCCCCCCCCCCCCAAACGGAAGATCATGACAAATGATACTAAAATGCAGGATAAAAAAGCCAGAAGTCAAGAGAGGAATCTTAAATTATCTTGTACCATTATTATCATCATATTCATCATTATCATTTAAAGTGATGATGCGTATGTGAGAAAACATGTAAAAGAATTGGAATTTTCAAATGTCTACTCAAAGTTTCAAAATGGAGACATTGCGCATGAATTCAAGTACAGAATTTTTCATTATTAAATGATTTTAAAAGGCAAACTTCTGTAGGGGCATCAAAGGCGACACTGCATAATTATGTAAGTTAGTAATTATTCAAAGTGATATTTAGATCGTTATTCACGTAGATCTACATGTATTTACATTTTTTTTGGTGATATTTTCTTTGTGTTTCATTTTTTTACAAGAAAAAAGAAAAAAGAAAAAAAAAAATTCAACAACTTTCTTCAAAAACATTATCATTTTGCTTGTCAAAAAGAATCTTAGCCTGCTTGTAACAAAGTGAATCTTTACATTTCTACTTCAGAATTAGAGACTTTTGCATAGTATTTCCAAAATTCTTCTGATCATAGCCTTCACACTAACCACTAAAAAAACAAACAAAATTATTATTTTAAGTCTTTAAGGATCTAGATATATTCAACAACAACATAGTAACTATTACTATATATATATCGTTTAATAAAAATTAGTTTGAACCATTTTCTGCAAATGCCTTGTACAAACCTATAAAACTTCTAATGTAAACTTCAAGAGCCATTCAAACCCTTGACCAGCAGCGACGTAAAAAGTTGTGTATGCACAGTGATAGGTTTGGTAATAACTTTATCCTTTCAACTACACCGAATGAAATTAATATACTGAGTAAGGAAAAAGAAACAGGAAATTTTTACGTTTACAATATCTTACAAGATATTTAAAAAATATTACACAGGCTTATGTAGTCTGATCTTGATCTATTTCTGTCATTTTCGAACAGTTTCAACCCTTAGAGCAAAATGCACCACTTTGGTATTTTTTGTGGACAATGTACATCACAATCCATACATTTTTCACGGGTATTGTAGATCAGGACCATACTGTATAGAACTTACAGTCTGATCAAATAAGCTTCGACACACAATACATTAAATGCTAAATTTTACAGGGCTCATAAGGTAGATCGTCCATGTTACAAAATTCCATGAGGCTAAAGTGTCGACGATGGGAAGAAAAAGGGTTATCTCTTCACAAGTAGGCCTATTCTATAAATAGCTGATGTCAGCTCTTACTGTGTAGGGAGGTAACCAATCTTTACCTTGATCAAAGGTTAACCGCCCTATTATCTTTACAGATTAAAATTGTACGAAACACTTGTACATAAAACTGCTTCTGATTATCATATTCTAAGATGCTGTCCATCTCATAATTATCATTAGTTTGTTTTGCAAAAAAGTAGACAAATGCGAAAACCGTTTAGAGGTGGGAGAGCCTATGATAAACGGAAAGCATTATAATTTCGTTTGGAAACAAGGAAGGAATCCTTTAAGTTGGAAAAGTTCGAGGGACTAGCCAATAAAAGGAAGGTTATTGGAAGTGTATTTTCATTGTTATTTGAGAATGAACTTATATTGCAAGAAAACCAGACTTGATGTTCATGTAGGTCTGATTGAATATTTGAGAAAGAGTCATGTAGAGTAATTTTATAACACTAACACGACATTATTAGGAAATTCCAAAAATCATAACCAGTCGAATAATTACAGATCATCTACATGGTAAATAGTTTAGGTACATTCCTACTGGAAGCCGCTTTCGAGCGGCTTCCAATAAACGTTTACTCAATAAAACGCTACCTGGTGCGATTCATTCAGCTATGATCAGCAGTTTAGAGAAATCTGGAGCTAAAACAGGCCTGATTTCTCCTCAAACGTATTGATAAAAGCCATTTTCTCCATTGCTACTTTATAGCGCGTAATACTACAATCCCCCCCCCCCAAAAAAAAAAAAAACTGGGGGAGTGATGCGTCATAGCAGACAGATCGAATCTTCGAAGAATATGACATGCGCAGACAACGCGAACTCCTTGCGAAAATTCTCTCCGAGTATCGATGAAAGTCATTGCGACAGGCTTCTTTCCTGTATAGGCTAAAATAGTGTTAAAATATAGTTACAATCATAAAACTGTTTTTTTCCCCAATTTAAATACACTATTTTCAAGCCAATACATATCTTGCAGTTCCGAATCCCCCCCCTCCTTCTTTCTCTTGTGAAAACATTATATGTGCGGGGCATACAAAAATTGAATGTGTGTGTGATCCATCTTCGGATTCTTCGTCTGTCTGTCTGTCTGTGGAAATCTTTGTGAAAGAAATCCTTTTTTGACAAAGTCTAATGAAGAACTTGAGAGTCAGCGGAAACTAGTGCTTAGCCAAATCAAAACTAAATACGCCTTTAACAAGTAGACAATAACAACCTCATAACTCTTTTCAAGATGACAAATTTTTAGACTCGTCCAAATTCAGGGCAGATGCAGACTCGTCCAAATTCAGGGCAGATGCAGACGACAGACTTATGTGAATCATATGATGCGATTCCATTTTCGATGTTTGGAAAAGGAGAAATTGCTTGTTAAGACTTTTTTAAAACCCTTCTTCCCAGGAGTCGTTAAAACGCGGGGTTTTGCGGAAATGGGTAACAGCGTAGGGTAGTTGGAAATGGAGCAAACGACCGTTTGAGTAGTAGTTTTGCAAAAAAAAAAAAAGAGTACGCTTTCAATGACAAATTTCATCATTTGAGCCACATTCATATTTTTTTTTTGTTTCGAAATGCTTTCAATATGGCTGATTGCAAAACTTTGTCGTCCTGTTAAAGTGGCCTTCCTGGTGTGAATTTTAAAGTACGCTCTACATTCTTTGGATAACTTTCTCTCCTTGCCATTGGGTAATTATTAAGACCATTCTGAAAGACGCCAAAGATCGCACTGACCCATTTTACGAAAAGTTTTCAAATATTGAAAACCGGATGTGTTCTCTTAAGAACTCTTAATCACGTGATAAAGCGCACAAGACTCCTCAGACAGCGGGCATTTTTACTGCTGACTTTGAACAAGGTAGGTACGGACAGCTAGCTGTCGTGTTTCTTTTAACGTATACTCTTTGTTTGTTACAATTAATCCTTGAAGTGTCATTCACAAGTTTAATTGCCTTTGCGGCCAATGTAGATTAAGATCAGACTGCACAAAACGTGCTGTCTGATCTTTGATCGCCGATTCGCTGAAATACTAAAGACGAAAAAAACCATGAATTTGCTAGTAAAAGGTCTTATCTGTTGGATGAAAATGCCTGTCGTGCTAATATACTGCTTAACTCTCAGCGCCAAATGAATTCGAAATTTTTCGACAGTTGTAAATACAATCCACTGAGACTCCCAAAATATTCATAAAGGCTTGACTAGTCAAGCGGACGGTATAGATCAAAGATCAGACTGCACGTTCTGTGCAGTCTGATCTTGATCTATGCCGTCCGCAGAAGTCCCTGTTTTTGCCTGTGGCGCTGAAAAGATTAAAGAGACAAGAAATGTTTTGTTTCTGTTTATCCCTGATAATGTTGATGAAGATTTGAGTAGTAGTAGTACAGTAAAAATAATCGCAATGGTTGTAATTAGCAACATCACCTTCCTCTTCCTCCTCTCATTGTCCTCCTCCTTCCTTCTTTACTATTATTGTCATCTTCTTGTTCTTCTTCACTTACATTTTCTTTTTCAACTTTCTTTTTCTTTTTTTGTCCTTTTTTTTTTTTTTTTTCTTCTTACTTTTTTTCATCATCATCATCTTCATCATCATCATTCTCATCATCTTTATTATTCTTATTTTCATTATTATGTCAAAGCTATTAACTCTTTACCACATCTCAAGTTATAACGACCTTCACATGGAAGGCTTTTGAAAACATTATGGGAAAAGAAGAACATGCTGGTAACCAGCATTTTCTCCTTTTCCCATCATGTTTTCTACCCTTCCAAAAACAAATTTCAATTTTTGAATCGCATTTAATTTGTCTTCTGCAAATCCTTTCAATTTGGAAAAGGGTAAGAGTTAACTAAGTATATACCAGTATTTAACTCTTGAATGATGGTAGTGAGTGGTAGAATATCTGCCCCTTACATCAGTAACCAGCATTTTCTCCTTTTCCCACAGTGTTTTCAAAATCCTTCTTCAGGGTTGCTAAAACCTGGGATTGTGTGGTAAAGGGTTAAGGTTTCTGGGAAGAAATTATCAAGAACAATTGATAAAACTTGTTTCACTATCAAAATTAAATAAATAGGCTTAAACGATAGGCCTCTGAAACTCCATTGGTCTATCAAGGGATAACGAACTTTTCATTATCGGACACCATTACTATAAATAGCACATTGGTGATTCCCTCTTTATCGTATATAGTAAGACAAGATGTGCAACGAAATTGGAGAAAGTTTGACCCCCTTCCCCTTTCAGAGATAATAATTAAATGAAAACGGATAAATGAACCGAGTGCAGATGGGTTCATTAATAATTGTTCTTCTGTACCCTGACCTTAGAAAGTTCCAAACGGCTCTTGCCATCAAGCAATAGCTCTCATCTAAAAAAATTTCAAAAGCTTCCACATTTTCTTGATTGCCATGCGCTGATGTCACACGATTTATAATCCTGCAGCAAATATTTTTTTTTTTTAAACAAAGATCAAAAAATTTTTTTGTTGACGTATTGATGAAATTATTAAATCAATATTTCGTCTGATATAATTTATCTTTTCATCTAATCCAGTATCATGATTTTCACAATTTGGCATGCCTTTTGATAGCAAATTCACTTGAGTAATAATTCGCTGCGTCATAATGAATTGTGTCAAGTCAGTGCATTGCGATCAGGAAAATATGGAAGCTTTTTAAATTTTTTGAGAGTTATTGCTTGATGGCAATAGCCGTTTGGAACTTTCGAGGGTCAGGGTACAAAAGGAAAATCATTTGTGAACACATCTGCATCGGTAATTAGCTTTATTTTTTCCATTTTCTGTTAAAGATCATCTCTTAAAAGGGACAGGGTCAAATTTTTTTGATTTCGTTGCGCACTTTGTCTCACTATATACGACATAGAGGATATAGAGGGGGGTCGCCAATTTGCTATTTATAGAAATGATGTCAATGAAAATTTGAATATATTCTATAATAAACAGGCGATGCTCCAATGTGCTATAATTGTTCGATGTTTGACCGAGGAAAATTTTATTGATCTGTGATAGACCATAGAGCTTCAAAGGCCTGTGCTTAAACTAACTTTTGAGCTAAACTCTTTACCACACAACAAAACTATACACTGGACCAAATTCAAAGCCTTTGCAGACAACAAGTAATATGTAGCACAAAAGACAGTTTCCTTCTTTGAAATGGTACAAAAGATTATAGGAATCTAGGAGAAAATGCTGGTTACCAACATTTTTTCTGTCCACTTGATGTTTCCAAAAGCCGTCTTCTTCAGAATTGTTAAAACTCATGAATGCTTGGTAAAGGGTTAATGCTTCACAGGACAACAAAATTTTACACTTATGTGGATTAAATACATTTACACTGATGATAAGTTAAATATGGCTCAAAGGATGGGATTTGCCTTTAAAAAAGATGAAAGACATTGTTGGAAAAGGGGAAAATGCTAGTTAACAGTATTTTCAAAAACCTTCTTCTAAAGAGTAATTAAAACTCATGATTATTTTGTAAAGGGTCAACTCTTTCACTGCCTATATATGAGCCATGCTCTGTGAAAAGGGGGCTTAATGCATCTCCCTGATCCATGGTACCAAGCGAGCCATCACATACTTATGGCTCCATAATAGCCACCTTTTTTAACAACCGACTCAATCCTGAGGTAGACTGATCCTTGGACATACAGAAAATTGACCTATAGCGAAAAGTTTCGGCCCACGGACTGCGCAGGCTTACCTGGGTCGATACTTTTCTCAGACGCATTAAGACCCCTCTTCACAGAGTATGGCTCATACATTTACTTAACTCTTCACCAAACGACAAAATTTTAGACTGGTCCAAATTGAAAGCATTTGCAGATGACAAGATAAAAGTGACTGAAAATTTGAAATTTGTTTTGTGAAGGGCAGAAAACATTGTGGGAAAAGGAGAAATGCTGGTTACCAGCATTTTCTCCTTTGTCCACAATGTTTTCAAAAAGTCCCTTTCTCAGGGTCGTTAATACTCGGGATTGTTTAGTAAAGGGTTAAACTCTGTTGACTTGTGTTGAATGAAACAGTAAAACTCAGAAAAAAGTTTATCTCATAAGCATGACTTAACAAAGGACAGAATAGGTAAAAAATCAGACTGCATGTTCTGTGCAGTCTGATCTTGACATATTATCTGCAAAAGCTCCCACTGGCGTTGAAAAGGTAAAAAAAAAAAAATTACTAGAAACCAGAATCTTTCAAGACATGGACTTTGGTAGCATACTATTAGATAAGTGGACTAAGTTAACAGTGAGGTTTCTTGAGGTCTGGTTAGGAGGTTAACCTGACTGTGCTGAATTTGGGAAATTTACCTCATTAGTAGGGAAAGTAGTCAAATTATTGCTAATTTAAGGTTGTTTGGCCAGAACATGCAAGAAAGTACTGGACAGTGCAGCTCCAAGATCAGACTGCATTATCTTTGGAGTCTGATCTTGATCTACACTGTCCACAACAAAATATATTCCAATTCCAGCACTTTAACACCAATTAATACTACAGTAAACATTTTTTCTGCAAGCGAAATGAAACCTCATGGCAAGATTTAGTACATGTATATCTATGGGAAAAGAATACTTTTCAGCTTTTAAATAGTTGATTGACATCGTATATTACTCAAACAAATTGACCTGACATTGACCTCTATGCAAAGAATAATTTGAGAATGAATATTTTTATCATCATGTATAATCGGACGGTACGGAAATTCTGTTTACAGTAAATGTTGGGTTTGACCCATAGTCAAAATACGAAGCTTTTGCGAATGACATAGATCAAGATCAGACTATACAGAAAGTGCCTTTTAGATCTATGTCACCCGCCACGTATTACCAGTTTGAACCAACAATATCATGTTTATTGCATGTTTTTTTTTTTAAATTTGGAGACATGATAAATATATTAGCCGTACAAAGTGTTGAAAAATTGTTCACATTATTCTGCATGCAGACCACAAGAGCCGAAGCAAAGTTTGAATAATAATTCAAGGGTGCAATATATGGTGATAGGGGTCATTTATTTCATGTCAGTTTGCTAGAGTAATACCATGTATGGACTCTATTTGTACAAATATATCTGAGCCATGCTCTGGCAAAGAGGAGCTTAATGCATCTTTGTGATACAGTATACCAAGATAGTTCTCATATTATTGTGGATCCATACAATCCATTTTCTCTGACAACCCACTTAATCTTAAGGTAGAATGGTCCTTGACATGTAGAAAATTGACCAAAAGCAAAAGTTTCAGCCCAGGTCAGCCTGCGCACCTGCGCAGGCTGACCTGGGCCGATACTACTTGCAGATGCATTAAGCTCCCTTTTCACAAAGCATGGCTCATCTATACAATTTTTTTTTTTAAAATTTGATAGGATTATGAAAACCAAGAGCCGCTTCTTGAAACACCTGTCACAACTATAGTTTCTTTTGCTGCAATTACAGATCAAGATCAGACTGTACAAAACAGGCAGTTTGATCTTTGATATACACGGCCCACTTTGCTGAGACATTCTGGGGGGAAAAGAAGCTTGAAGTTGCAGTTATTTTGGTCTGACTTCTACAATGAAATGTCTATTAGAATTTGTCAGCTCTGTAAGAGCTTATCAAATTACACAACACTTTGTTTTTTGAAACACAGACTAAATGAAAAAGAAAAGAAAAAAGAAAAAACATTGTCTCTTGTAAGTGTAGTGGGCTATATCATTGTGAACTTACGAGATAAATTTGACATCAAACTGGATCAATGGATATTCAAAGAAGGATGGAACAGGTGAATTTTTGGATAATTATCAATTATCAATCATCCAAACAATGATCAGGGGTAAGAGAGGAATGATTCCTGTCATAATGTCTATAAGCTATCCTCAGAAAGAAATTGGCAAAGCTAGGGAGTTTAACCAGCAACCATCTGCATCAAGTCCTGTTCAGTACCAGTTGTTCTTATCTAGCTAGGCTTACCCTTGGCAGCAACAGGAAAAAAAAAAATTTTATTTTCAGGTTTCAGTATGGTTTTCTACCGGGCAACAGTGTTTCTTTTAGTGGTTACAATTGTTTTTAGTGTGCCATGGGAATTCAGGAACTTAGAAAGTATGTATATTATCTCAGTATGTGTCTACAAATCCTCCTGTATAGATGCTTTGCTATTTATTTACCTTTTATCACAATTAGCAGTTTTTGACGTCGGCAAAGTAAGGGGGTCGTCACTTTGCAATCAGTTACTTGGTTTATTCTAATATACATCAGATATGACATCATCATACTGTTTTGAAAACAAGTCTTGGTAATAGATGCGTGCTATTGTTCATTTGACATTCCCACAAGTCTTCACAAAAAGCTGGCGTGAAATCTAAAAGATACCTGAAGAGGCTGCATAGCCCATTAAGGCAATAGTATACCATTGAAAACAATATTTTTTTCTTGATATTGTCTTTCTTCTTATTGATGGCTTGCCAGCTATCAGCAGTATCAGTGTATTTAATTCAGTGATAAATCATTTTTGAAGCTCAGATAGAATATAAAAATCTGAATAACTCCTTTTAACTCTGAAAGCACCGAACCTGGATTTAGCTGTCAAAGCTGCAATTGTCGATCAATATCAGACTGTACAGAACATACGGTCTGATCTTCAATCTGCAATGTCTGTGTTTAGCTGACATGAGCACGTCGTCTGTCGTGGGACGTGCAGCGTGCAGTGTCAACTTTTAGCTTTGGTACCCTCTAGAGGCCACCTTTTCAATCCAGTACTCATGATACTTTGTAAGAGTGTCTTGATAATATCTCAGACAAGTTTGAGAATGGGTCACATTGTGTTAAAAACTAGGTCATCATGTCAAATTTTAGGAAAACATTGTATACACTCTAGAGGCTACATTTTTGAAAACAAGTCACATTGGGTCAAAAACTAGTTATTAGTTCAAATCTTAGAAAAACCTTGTGTATGCTCTGGAAGCCACAATTTCAGTCCAATACTCTTGAAAGTTGGTCAGAATATTTGTCTTGATGATGATGATATCTTGGACACCTTTGAAAATGGGTTATGTCAGGTCAAAAACTAGGTCGCCAGGTCTAGTGTGTACTCTATAGAGGCCACATTTTCAATCCTATATTCATGAGATTTGGTCAGAAAGTATGTCTTGGCGGTATCACATACAAATTTGAAAACAGGTCACATTGGGTCAAAAACTAGGTTCGCCAGGTCAAATCTTGGAAAAACCCATGAAAATTGGTTAGAATGTTTGTTTTGATGATATCTCAAGCAAAATTGAAAAACTGATCACATCAGGTAAAAAACTAGGTCACTGGGTCAAATCACTGAAAAACGACGTGTACCCTCCATAGACCGCATTTTCAGTCTACTACTCATGAAACTTGGTCAGAATGTTTATGTTGATAATATTTTGTATGACTATGGGGATAGGTCATGTTGGGTCAAAAACTTGGTCATTAGGGCAAGTATTAGACGTAAGACCTAAAAGAACTTATTCTTTCAGAACTCAAGTGTCTGTGATTATAACCTGTGACTCCCGTATTAATTTATTGGGTTGTTTTACTTTTGTTTTTTAAAGCAGTATTTAGCGGTCTTCTAGTGGCAAAAAAACTTTAGGTTAATGTGCATATCACTCACAATAAAGAACAGAGTCTTGATGAACCGATTGCCTGAGATTTGGTGAATGACCACATAGTAGCCAATGGAGTGATACAGGCTATCATAGACATCTTGTTTTTGTTTTTACAATTATAGGAATATGCAACGAGAGTGCGAGAATAGAAAATGGAGAAGACTTGCACTTCACGTTTGAAAAGAGATATGTCAAAAAAAGCTTCTTCAGGATGAATACGTTCAGCTGTAAGCATGGATTTCAAATGAATTTAAAGAACACTGAAGGTATTACATTCCAATGTACTGAAGGGCAATGGGATGCCTATTACCATGGATTAAGGATGAAGGATCTCAAACTGAATGATATAACCTGTGAAAGTAAATAGACTTCTTTTTTTTTTGGTTTTTTCCCTCTTAATCTTTCTGTACTTCTGTAACCAGTTTTATATAATACGACACCAGGGTCCATATTCACCAACCATTCTAGGTAGCATTCTTAGTCTTATTCTCAACATTTCTGTTTTTAAATTCAAAATAACACAATTTCTGATTGGCTAAACCAAATGCTTAAACTAATCAGATATTTAGTGACTCCCTAAATTAAAAAAAAGGACTAAGAATGTCATTTAGAACCTTTGATAAATTTTCCAGTTGCTTGTACTTACTGACCATTTTCAAACACCTATATTTTCACGGCCTAGAGCTAACACGTTGTATTGTTTGGTAAAGCGTTAAGTTTACGTAAGCTTACTAGTGCTTTAGCGTTTGGTAAAGCGTTAAGTTTACGTAAGCTTACTAGTGCTTTAGCGTTTGGTAAAGCGTTAAGTTTACGTAAGCTAACTAGTGCTTTAGCGTTTGGTAAAGCTTTAAGTTTAGGTAAGCGTACTAGTGCTTTAGTGTTTGGTAAAGCGTTAAGTTTACGCAAGCTTACTAGTGCTTTAGACATGAAACAGTCTAAGATTTTGTTGTTGGATAAAGACAGCTGCATTTATACTACTAGGTCTTAATACCTTAATTTTATCTTTGAAATTCTTTTTAACCCTTTACAGCAGTTTTCTGAGTTTTGGCAACACTGATGAAAAGGATTTTTGAAAACATTGCAGGAAAAGCAGAAAATGTTGCTAATCAGAATTTTCTCATTTTTTAATAATTTGTTCTCCACTACTAGAGACAAGTCTAAATTGTTCTCATCTGGTAAAGGTTAAATACTTTACGATTTTTTTCATGACCCTTAAGAGGAGGGCTTTTAAAATCATTGTGGGAAAGGAATAAATGATGGTTGCTTTTCCCACAAAGACTTCTACAATTTGGAAAACAAAATTGAATTTTTTAGACTGGTTCAAATTAAAGACATTTGCAACTGGCAGATTTGATGCCACTTAAATGATAGATTTTGTCCTTGAAAAGGAAGAAAACATTATGGAAGAAGGAAAGAGAGATCTCGTTTTTCTCCTTTTCCCACAGTGTTTTCAAAAACCTCCAGTACACCTATCCATGCACCTATCCATGCTTTTTATGGAGTTTCTTGTACCAGAACTTCATACAATATTCTTCCCAAGCCAGTTGCTGCATTTCCTGATAACGATCATTGAAACAACAATCAGCTGTGAGAGAGGAATACTGTCAGAATGATTGTTTTCAGTCCGATTGGTAGAGCTTGGATTTTAAACCAGTGAATCCCCTTGTTTCAGGACCTGTATGTTACCAAATGAGCTACTGTCCTGGGTAAAATTAGTGAATTTTGAAGCAGTCAAGTTCTTTCAAGGCACTGAATATACACACATGTATCCCTTATTTGTAAGTTCTTAAAACTATCAACCCTTTGTCTAATCTTTTTTTCTTTTTAATAAGGAAAAGAGGCGACGTGTTATCCTCCACAAATTATTGGAAACGGCCAGTTTAATGTACGCAAAAGATACTGTCTTCCTATCAAAAGTGTTTCGTCGTGCAAGAACACATTTCATGATGGAGATAAAGTTGTATATTCTTGTGATATTGGGTAAGTATACCACCATATTTCCTGCTTGCTGTACCATGTAAACAGTTTAGTTACCTTTTAGGTGTTTAATGCTGTTTATTTAATTATTTCAGTTATATCACGGTGGCAAAAGTACCTATTCCTGCTTTTTTGGTGTTTCTTTCAACAGTTACTCTTTTCAAGCCACTGGCTGCGTTCCTGCACAACCATCATCCAAACAATGTGCAGCAGTGAAAGAGGAATCAATCCTGTTGTAATGACTATCATAAATATCTGGAAAGAAATTAACCAAACTGGGAACTGAACCAGCCACCCCTAGGTTTGCCTCCCTGTTTGCTACCAAATGAGCTATTGGGCTTGGCATGCAGTTAAGTAAAGTGATCAAGGGGAGCTATTGTAATTGATTCTATCTGTACATCTAATTGTATACCAATACATCTGAAACTACTTTAAAACCATGCTATGCCATACAATCTCGGTTTTAACAACTCTGATGAAGAAGATGTTTGAAAACATTGTGAGAAAAGCAGAAAATGCTTGTAACCAGCATTTTGTCCTTTTCCAGGACAGGTCTCATCAGTTGAGGCATATTCAACTTGTATGCAAATGCTTTCAATTTGGTTGTTGTCTGGGAAAGTCATCCAGTTTCTCTTCAGAAAATACTCAATTAACCAATTTCTGTAAAGTTAATGACCCCAGGGGTGTAAGATTTTAAAATATTGTAGAAAAACGGTATATGCTGATAAATAGCATTTTTTTTTTCCTTTTCCTCACAGTGAGTTTTTTCCTGTGTTCAAATCATTTCAATTCGGAAAGGTCTGAAATTTTGTCATCTAGTTGAGAGTTTAGCTTATTATCAAATTCAATATTCAGACTTCTTAGTATATTGTCGAGCTAAGTAGCACAGTCAGTAGTGTTTAGGACTTGAAACCTCGGGGCCGCTGGTTCAAATGCCCAGCTCAGAGAATTTCTTTTAGAGGGTAAATGGTAGTCATTGCAATAGGATTCATTCCTCTCTCACTGCTGATCATCATTTTGACAATGGTAATAAATGTTAGCAGCTAGTGACTTGGGAGGAATAAATACTGAGAGATGTGATGATAAAAGACAACAACAGGAATGCCATGACATAAATGAAATCATGTTGAAAATAACATTAAACACCATAAAAACAAGCAAACAAACAAATTCTTAGTATATCAGACAGAAAGTGATATATATGGTAACTCTTATATGAATAAGATGGCCTTGATATAAACGGCCATAGCTCTTAACCCTTTATTAAACAGTCCAATGTTTAACTACTCTGAGGAAGAAGCCCTTTGTTGAAAACGTGGAAAAATGAGAAAATGCTGGGTTCCAGCATTTTCTCCTTTGCCCATCATGTTTTCTACCCTCTCAAAGACAAATCCCATTATTTCAGATTTGTAGTCTGCAAAGCTTCAAACATGGACCAGTCAACTATTTAGCTGTTTGGTAAAAGAGTTAGCTACACAGCTCCAAGTATTAGTGAACTCCAGAAGATTGATTTTTTTTGAAGCAGCATTTGAAAGCATAGCAAGAAAAGGAGAAAATTCTGTAAACCAGCATTTTCTCCATTAGCCACAATATTTTCTTCTCTTTTCTCCTGTCTAATTTAATCTGTTATCAGCTTCTGCTTTCAAATAATAGTAGTCTAAATTTTGCTTTTAAGTCAAAGTGTTAATTAATCCCTTTCCAGACAATCCCGGGTTTTAATGACCCTTACAAAGAAAGCTTTTGAAAACATTGTGGAGAAAAAAGGTAAATGCTAGTAATATATGAGCCATGCATTGCATAAGGGAGTTATGTATCTCTGTGATTCAATGTACTCCATTGTGGGGAGTGTCATTGGGCAAGACACTTCAGAGCCTGGTTCTGGTGAAACCAAGAATATACATGAAGTTAATATTTTCTACTAATTTCAATTTAAACTTAATTGAAAGCTGTCAACTTTTTGCAGACATAATAAAACTTCATTTGATTTGTAGTACATAGATATTACTCTTATAATAGTTAATACACTACATTTTTTCTGACAAGTTCATTTTACAACAATGACGTCTACCCTGAGCAATTCTGACGTCGAGTTTATTGCGGGAGTTATTCATTACATATCTTGGAGGTCCCCTTGCTATTCTCATACATTTGTTTCTTGATTGCAGCTTTAAAGTCTTAAGTATCTCCTGACATTGGACTGTGCACCTTTTATAATGCACCTTACATGAAAAGTCTGGAGGGTCAGAGTGTGTAGCAATTTCTGACAGAAATTAACTTTTGCCAGGATGCTTTTGAAAGTCATTCAATTATGCTTTTGGTCATGTGTCGTGTGGCTCCTCCTTGCTGAAATCAAATGTATATACTAGTACATGTGTCTTCAATGTTAATACTTTTTTTCTTTTGGTATTGGAATGAAATTCTTCCTCAAAATGTTCAGATAGCCCTCCTTATTTACTGTGTTGGCATTGTCCTCACCATCTGTGAAAAACATGGGAACCACTATACTGTCTGTGCTGAAAACAGCCGATGAGGTAATTGTCTCATTGTGTAGAAGTTTTTCAATAAGAAAGCCCGATTTCTCTGTAGCTCTAAACCCATTTTGCTGCTTTTAAACCTGTACACTTCTTGGACAATCTTTAAACAAAGAGTTGACGTTATTTAAAGTCCCAGAATTGACATTATGCAGGACAGTTGTTGTGAAATGGACTTGTCAGAAAAAGTGTGTTGTATCAAAGAATGTTTGGATAATGTCCGTATATTATATATCAAATGAAATTTTATCATGTCTGCAAAAAGGCAGTAGTTTTCTGTTTATTTTAATCTTTCATGTGTAGACAATATTCATGTTTGGAATAAGGACATATATTATGGAACACCCTGTATCATCTATTGCCCTGTTATGACAGAAATAATGTTTGAAGCGACGTAAAACACCATTCAATCAATCATTAATAATTATCGGCTGCACAATGCTTTCAGTTTGGACAATTCTAAAATTTTGCCCTCTGGTGATGAAGTAAGGATTGATCCTTTACCAGGTAATCTTTTGATGACCCTAAGGAGTTACACTTTAAAGACATTGTGGAAAAGGAGAAATTGCTGGAAACTTACTTTTTTTCACCTTTTTCCACAGTGTTTCCCTCTCTTTCCTAGACAAGTTAGTTCCATTATTTAAACCGTATTAAATTTGTAGTATGCTTAATGCTTTCAATATGGACACATACACAATTTTGACAGGAATACACAAAAGAAACATTATTGCAAGGGAGAAATTGCTCATTTTACTCGTAAACAATTTGTTCATATGCCAAAATTTTCTCTGTAGAAGCTTATTGCAAATACAATGTGTATGGAAAGTGATGTGATATCATATTTTCATAAGATACACAGCGAAGCCTTATGTACCACAAGCTGACCCTACTACTACTACAGCTACAACAGATGATTATTACTCATATCATGAAGAAGAAGAGGGTATGGAAAAATACGAACCTCGAAATCTTGAATTTGACTGTGACAAAAATGGTCAGTGGAGGAATGGGCAGGACGACCAGTTTCCGAAATGTGAAAGTAAGTCTTCTGAAGATTTGCTTCAATTACATTTTTTATAATTTATTGAGTATTGTAGAAAATTCTCTTGAATGTCTGCAAGACAAAGGAAAAACAAAAAAGATAGATAAATATTGGTATATAAATAAATAAATAAATAAATAAAAAATAAGAGTGGAAGGAATTACTTCTACTTTTGTAGATGTTTTACATCCTTTGTCAAAAGCAGGTATCGTTACTTCTTACCTGTTACAGTGAAGGGTACTAAAACCTGGACCAAGAGTGTCATCCTTCCAAAATTATGTGTTTTTTTTACCTCTATATATCACCCTGCTTCCCTGGGAAAATGTAGCAAATTTAGATTTTAAATTAGAACATATTAATTTTATTTTACATTGATTGAGAAACAAGTTCTTGCAAGTTATTATTATCTCTCTGGATTCTGCTTTCTTGAAACTACACCAGTACTTACGCTGAATGTGTAGGCCAATGGATATTCCCAAAGTTTACCCCTGCTCACAGGAATTAAACCCAGGACCTTGCAGTAGCACCCTCAGGGGCCTTAATTAAACTACTGTCTGCCTGATTTAATTGTTTGCCCCTTTGTCTGAGGATCGTTCTGTATGTCAGTTATTCCTGTCTATTCCCCTTATAGCCGATCCTGCAAAAATCCTGGACACATATTTACCAAACATTCAAAATGTACTCTTTGTCCTATTTTCAAAAATTTTCAAATTTCAGAGGAACACAATTTCAGATTGGATAAACCATTTGGTTTAGTATTAGTACTCAGAAATTATGTTGCTGTATAGAGTGAGACTAGGAATGTCATTTGAATGGTTGTTGATATCAGGGTTAGAAACTGTTGGGGGCACCTTATCCCCTTACCACACGGCAAAATTTTAGAACTATCCAAGTAGAAAGCATTTGCAGACGACAATTTCATAGTGGCTCAAATGACGCAATTTTTCTTTGATAGGGTAGAAAACTTTGTGATGGTTACCATCATTTTCTCCTTTTCCTACAATGTTTTCAAAAGGCTTCTTCCTCCGGGTCACTAAAAGTCATCATTGTGTGGTAAAGGGTTAAAGAAACTTCAACCAATGCATGAAGGAATATGCAGATGCTAAGCCAATCTGAAATTGATTACTCTATACATTTCTCATGAAAATAGGAATGCCATTTAGAATGGTTGGTAACTACAGACCTAGAAACTATAGGGGCCACCTTCATGAAACTTCACTCAGTGCTGGTAACAATATGCAGATATTGCACATTTTTTTTTAACTCTTTACCAGATGACATAAATTTTAGCTGGTCCACATTTAAAAGACCTGCAAAAAAATTAAATGATGCTCAATGATAAGATTTGTTTTTGGTAGTGTAGAAAACATTGTAGGAAGAAGAGAAAATGTGGTGTCCTAAAAGTAATAATAATCTTTCTTTCTGCTGGTCATAGAAGCATGAGGTTTATGATGTGAAGTGTATGAAGGTAAGTGATATTCGTCAAGTTTTGTTTTTATGTTGATTGACCATAAGTAATTGTTTCTTTAATCATTATCTTTCGATACAAATTGGTATTGTTCTTTTACTTAAAGTCAAATATCTGTACCTCGAAGTCCGGGGGACTACCAAAAAATGTTTGAGGTATAGAAAGTTTGATGTGCTGAGATTCTTTAGACCAGTATGTAAGGTACAGGAAGTAGGTAAGCGTACTTATTTCACAGACAACCGATTATTGTTTTGAAAATTAACAGTAAATGATGCAAACTGTTTATTGTGTTTTATTAACACTTGTAGATTTCTTTAACCCTTAGGCTGCTAAGCACAACCCGGGACACTATTGCGGACAGTGTAGATCAAGATCAGACTGCACAAAACATGCAATTTGATCTTTGAACTACACTGTCTGATATGGTATTTTCTTTCCGGTGAAATCATCTTTGAAATTGCAATGTTTGACTTTTCACTATTGAGTTGAAATTTTTGTTTAATTCATTTAGCAGTTTATGGGTTAATAAGTTCTGTTTAAAAGAACAATATTGAAAATCGTAAATATTAAAGGCATTTCTTAGAATGGAGTTGCCGGCTATCCCCCGGAATTGTTACTGGATCCTTCACCAGACAAGTCCTTGGTAGCAATAATTGTACTTTTTGTCGTCATTGTAAGTGATGGTCGACTAATTGCCTCAGCCAAAATCACATAGTGAATGGGGTGCAATCCCAGTACAAACATTTGCTATCGAAACAAATTATCGTTTACTATCTTGCAATTTAAGTTGAGTGGCATGTAAACATCAGAGTTGATGTAAGTCAATGATAAAAAATGTGTGAAAATCGCCGCCATTGTTTAAAGCATTTCCATTATGTTTAACACCCAAGTTCATAATCAAAGCCAACTATGATCGAAATGTGTACAAAATTTGTACTGTGTTCGAAGTAAGGATGTGTAAATTAGTGGGATGATTGAAATTCGGACCTGAAATTATGTTTACGGTATCGAGAAACATTGAGATGTAGATTTCAAAGTACGGATAATTTATATTGAAAAACAGAGCAATTCAATTCGGACTTTAAAATTACTTTGACATATAGAGATCTTCGAAAAATAGATGTTGGAGCAATGGACGTTTGACTGTATTCCCTTTTTCATCCAAATTGGTATTGTCACTTTACTAATACCTGTTTGTTACTGTTACTTCACTTTTTTATTTTGATACTATTACGGTGTCTTGGATACCGAATGGGTACAGATTAAATGACAATAGATTAAAAAAAACAGAAGAGTTCCACTATGTTTTAAAATTTAATAATTCAAAACACAGTAATTAACAATACAAATTATAATATAAGTTCCAACTTACACTTCACAGAGTCTAAACAATTCAAACTGACCTAAACTTTTATAATTCTGTAAATCAAGATACTGAGAGAGTCACGAAGAACACATAAAATTCCTGGTCTCAACAGAACTCCAAAAGGCTGAGAATACAACAATGACAGCATGCGAGTTAATATAAGTGGTGTCAAGTAGAATATTTAATCTTTAAATCCTTTCCAAACTTCAGTTGTAAACATCAATCTCACAATTTTTCTCCTTGCCCTTATATATCATAACAGAAGAATCGAGTACACCAGGAAGCTACTGGAAGTATTTTTGAGAAAACACTGGGGATTTCTCAATAAACATGTATGTTGGATTATGGCTATAATAACATTGATTTTTCTTTGAGACCAGGATATGGACCTATCATACAAATAGTTAAGTACCTACATTAGTATCGATTAAAATCATGTGCTAATTGCAAAGTAATTATGAAAAATTAATATTCCTTCAAAATTATTCTGCATACATCCTGTTTGTAAACAAAACATCGGAAGTACTAAAATAGTCACAAACATTCTGTAACAATACAAACTGATATTGGCAGTTTTTCATACCTGTTTGATACGAGCTGGTATTTCCACTGTACTTACTTCAATTTGAAGTGAACTAGTATTTTCACTTCTCTAACCTGTTTGATACAAGTTTTGATATTATCACCTACTTATTCCATTTTGACATGAACTGGTAATGTCAGTTTTCTTATTCTCTTTTAAAATGAACTGGTATTGTCACTTTACCTGTTTCCTTTAAATATGAACTGGTACTGTCACTTTATTTACTCCCTTTTGACACAAACTGGTAATGTCAATTTTCTTATTCCCTATGTATGAACTGGCATTTTCACTTTACTCATTCCCTTTTGATGTGAACTGGTAATGTCACTTTTCTTATTCCCATTAAATACAAACTGGTATTGTCACTTTACTTATTCCCCACTTTAGATACAAAGTGGTATTGTCACTTTACTTATTCCCCACTTTAAATACAAACTAGTATTGTCACTTTACTTATTCCCTTTAAATACAACCTGGTATTGTCACTTTACTTATCACCTTTTGATACAAACTGGTAATGTCACTTTCTTTTTCCCTTTTAATATGAATTGTTATTGCCACTTTACTCATTTTTTTTTCTTTTTTATATGAACTGGTAATGTTAATTTTCTTATTCCCTTCAATAAATACTGGTATTGTGACTTTACTTATTTTAATTTGAAGTGAATTGGTACTTCACTTTAACCTCTATGTTACAAGTTGATATTGTCACCTTACTTTTTCCATTTTGAATTGGAAATGTCAATATACTAATTCCCTTTAAATATAAACTGCTGAGCTCTGGTAGCTCAGTCAGTAGCATACAGGACTTGAGAACAAAGGGTCGCTGGTTCAATCTCTAGCTCTGCCAATTTCTTTTCGAGGATTGATGATAGTCATTGCCACAGGATTCATTCCTCTCTCACCGCTGACCATTGTTTCAACGATGGTTATGTGGGGAAGCAGCAAGTGGCTTGGAAAGAATAATGTGTGGAGTACTGGTAAAAGAAACCCCAGGAAGGCATGGATAGGTGCACTGGCCACCTTGCTATGACTGAAATAATGTTGAAAACGGCATTTAACACCATACAATCGATCAATCAATCAATTTAACTACTGACTAATATTGTCACTTTACTTGTTCCCTTTTGATACATACTAGTACTGTCATTTACTTATTCTCTTCTGATATGAACTAATATTGTCACTTTACTAATATCTGTTTGATACCACTTGGTACTGTTACTTCACTTTTTCCATTTGATACAAACTGCTGTTGTCAGTTACTTATACCTGTTTGATCCGAACTGGTATTGTCACTTTACTTATTTAAATTAATTATGAACTACTATTGTCACTTTACTGTAACCTGTTTGATAGGAGTTGACACTGTCACTTTACTTATTCTATTTTGACATGACCTGGTATTGTCATTTTACGCATTCCCTTTTGATACATACTGGCACTGTCACTTACTTATTCTCATTTAATACATACTAGTACTGTCACTTACTTTCTCTTTTCATACAACCTGGTAATGTCACTTGACTTATTTCCTTTTGATACAAATTGGTACTGTTACTTTACTTATTCCCTTTTTAAAAAAATGTACTATCACTTTACTTTTTTTCCATTTGATACAAATTAGTACTGTCATACTGTCACTTAATACATTCTCATTTGATATGAATAGGTGCTGTCACTTTACTTAATCCCTTCTGATACTAATTGGTACTGTCACTTTACTTATTCCCTTTTGATAAAAATTGTTACTGTCACTTTACTTATTCCCTTTGATACAAAATGGTACTGTCACATTTCTTACATTATCTTGAAAGGTATTTGCACTGTCATTTTAAAGACTCTCTTTTGATATGAATGGGTACTCTACATAGAAAACACCAAATTGAATCATGAGTGATCAAGTTGACTGTGTCATACAATCCCTTATTTAAGGGTCTGGTGGAAAGATGGTGATAAATAGGTTGTTGGAAAAGCAGAAAATGCTGGTTACCCGTGATTGCTCCTTTGTCCACAATGTTTTTTCCCTTTTATAGACAAGCAGATCTAGCATTGTTTTATCCATATTTTGTTGTATGCAAGTGCTTCCAAAAATAGACAAGTATATGATTTCAGCTGAAGCGTTAAGCATTTATTTACGAAAACAGTGTGCCAAAAAGATATGTTGCTCATCAGAAGGAATTTTTCCTGTTATCATAATTTTTTAAAGTTGTTTGCTGCAAGACAAGATGAGTGATACAATATTACTGAACTCTTTACCAAACAATTCCTTGTTTTCATGTCCTTGGCTTTTGAAAACACTGTTGGAAAAGGACTAAATACTAGTAATAATCATTTTCTCTTTTCCACACCATGTTTTCTTCACTTCCACCGACAAATTTCATCATTTGAGTCATATTTGATTTGTTCTCTGCTAATGCTTACAAAATGGATGAGTCGAAGCCATTTTGCAAACACTCATATTCTTTTCCACTCTTTACCAAACAATTTTAAAGACGCAAGAAAAGATGGTTTGAAAACATCAAGGGAAAAGGAGAAAATGCAGGTAACCAGTCATTCTCCATTTCCTCAATACTTATTATCCTATTAAAGACAAATTCCATCATTTATGCCACCTTCATCATGTCACCTGCAGTTGCTTTGCATTCGGACTGGTCTAAAATTTTGTCTGCTGGTATAATAGCATGCAGGCTGAGCAAGAGACTTTGGTCAGGAAAAATTCAAGGATAAAGTTCACAAACCATTCTGAATACAAGTACTTTTGTATCAGAATGTCTTAGCCAATCAGTCTAGTCTTGCAACTTCGAATTCGAAGTAAATTTTTAGCTTGGCTGCTTTTGAAGAAAACATCAAGGTATTATTGTAGCCCTGGCATCATTGTCTTTGTCTGCGTCATTGTCATGCAAAAACTTTGACATATAAAATCTCTCTTATTGTTGAAGATATTTAGTATAAACTTGGACACGTTGTTAACTTTTAAAAGGGGAACCCAACAGAATTAGGCAACCAGGAAAATGTTTTTGACACAGTTATGCCCTTTTTTAGCTCACCTGAGCACGAAGTGCTCATGGTGAGCTATTGTGATCGTGCTGTGTCCGGCGTCCGTCGTGCGTTGTTCGTCGTCAATTTTTACCTTGTGTACACTCTAGAGGCCACATTTTCAGTCCGATACTTGTGAAACTTGGTCAGAATGTTTGTTTTGATGATATCTCGAACGAGTTTGGAAATGGGTCATGTCGGGTCAAAAAATAGGTCACTAGGTCAAATCTTAGAAAAACCTTGTGTACGCTCTAGAGGCCACATTTCTAGTCCGATACTCATGAAACTTTGAAAGAATGTTTGCCTTGATAATATCTCGGATGAGTTCGAAAATGGGTCATGTCGGGTCAAAAACTAGGTCACTAGGTCAAATCTTAGAAAAACCTTGTGTACGCTCTAGAGGCCACATTTTCTGTCCAATACTCCTGAAAGTTGGTCAGAATGTTTGTCTTGATGATATCTCGGACAAATCCAAAAATGGGCCATGTGGGGTCAAAAACTAGGTCACCAGGTCAAATCTTAGAAAAACCTTGTGTACGCTCTAGAGGCCACATTTTCAGTCCAATACTCCTGAAAGTTGGTCAGAATGTTTGTATTGATGATATCCCAGACGAGTTCGAAACTGGGCCATGTGGGGTCAAAAACTAGGTCACCAGGTCAAATCTTAGAAAAACCTTGTGTACGCTCTAGAGGCCACATTTTCAGTCCAATACTCTTGAAAGTTGGTCAGAATGTTTGTCTTGATGATATCTCAGATGAGTTAAAAAATGGGCCATGTGGGGTCAAAAACTAGGTCACCAGGTCAAATCTTAGAAAAACCTTGTGTACGCTCTAGAGGCCATATTTTCAGTCCAAAACTCTTGAAAGTTGGTCAGAATGTTTATCTTGATGATATCTCAGATAAATTTGAAAACGGCCCATGTTGGGTCGAAAACTAGGTCTATAGGTCAAATCTTAAAAAAACTTTTTTGTATGCTCCAGAAGCCACATGTTCTTTCCAATACTCTTGAAATTTGGTCAGAATGTTTGTCTCGATAATATCGCAGATAAATTCGAAAGTGGGCCATGTGGGGTCAAAAACGAGGTCACTAGGTCAAATCTTTTAAAAACCTTGTGTACGCTCCAGAAGCCACATTTTCGGTCCAATGCTCTTTAAAGTTGGTCAGAATGTTTGTCATGATGATAGCTTGGATAAGTTTGAAAATGGGTCATGTCAGGTCAAAAACTAGGTCACCAGGTCAAATCTTAGAAAAACCTTATGTAAGCTCAAGAGGCCACATTTTCAGTCCAATAATCTTGAAATTCGGTCAGAATGTTTGTCTTGATAATTTCTTAGACCAGTATCAAAATGGGTCATGTTGGATAAAAACTAGGTCACAAGGTCAAATCTCGGAAAAACCTTTTGTACTATAATTACAGTCTAATATTCTTTAAACTTTTGTTAGAATGTTTGTCTTGATGATATCTTGCATGAGTTTGAAAATGGGTCACGTGAAATAAAAACTAGGTCACCAAGTTTCATCCTTGAAAAACAGTGTGTACGCTTTAGAGGCCACATTTTCAGTCCAATAATCTTGAAATTTGCTTTGAATGTTTGTCTTGATAATATCTTAGACAAGTATGAATATGGGTCATGTTGGATAAAAAACTAGGTCACTAGGTCAAATCTCGGAAAAACCTTTTATACACCCTACAGGCCACATTTTCTCTCAAATACTCATGAAAGTTTGTCAGAATGTATGTCTGGATAATTTTTACATGTCAAGTAGGCCGCTGAGACAAATTCTAGAAAAAGGTTGTGTGCACTCTAGAGGCCATATTTGTAAGCCCAATACTAATGTGTGTTTGTCAGAGTGTTTTTCTTAATATCTCTGAAGAGATTGGAAATGGGTCATGTTTGATCAAAAGGCTCAGGTGAGCGACTTCAGGGCCATCATGGCCCTCTTGTTTGACTTAGTATTTTTAAAGACTTTCACATTTTATAATATCTCTATTATTGTCGAAGATATTTACTTCAAAATTGGATTAGTTGTTAACTATCAAATGGGGAACTCATACAACAAGTGCAGATAACCATCAAAGTACTTTTTACACAGTTATGTCCCTTTTTAAATACAATTTTCAGTGAAATTCAAGCAACTGCAGCTGAGCATTGGCATGCGCACGTGGTGCTCTTGTTGATTGATTGGTGCACAGCCCATAGCATTTGTTTTTATGATGTTTATGAATTTCTTTACAGAAATTTTTTGTGATGCTAGTCGGTTTGAGAACATCTCCAATGGTCATGTGAAGAACTTCACTTCATCCTATGAATTCAGAGAAAATTTAGAACTTGTATGTGATGAGGGCTACACCCCTACTAGCCATTATGGTCAGCTGACATGTCTCAGCCCTACAAGTTTTGATGAAGTTGAGGATTTTGGATGTAAAAGTGAGCTGTTTTTACCTCTTTATTTGACACTGTGTTTGTCTTTGTCAAAATGATGAGCTCAGTCGGTAATGTTTAGGACTTGAACCCATGGATTACTAATTTGAATTTCCAGCTTTGCCAATGTCTTTTTTAGGGTAATAGTCATTTAGACAAGTTTCATTCTTCTCCAACCGCCGATCATTGTTTTGACAAAGGTTATGAAAGAAAGCAGCCAGTGGCTTTAGAAGAATATTGTGTGAAGTATTGTTAAAAAAATCCATGAAAAGCATAGGTAGGTGCACTGACTGCCACGATATAATTAAAAAAAGGTTAGAAAAAGCATAAAACATCATGCAAACCTTTTAAAAACAAAGTTGAGGTGTAAGAAAAATATCATCTGTTTGCCTTGTCTCTCTGAGTCTGTTTACATTGTTTGTTCACTTTTTGTGTCTGTCTTTCGTTCTGTATATCTGATATTTTGTGAGATATTTCAGGCAAAATAGCCCCTTGAATATTTTGGCTTTTACCATGGACACAATACATGTACCTTCTTTGAATGAAACATAATTTTTATAAACGTTTTACAGTAAAACTTTTTATCGTAAAACGTTTATAAAAATTCTATGTTTGGTGACCTATTAATTATAAATAACAATGTTACTTGCACCCTGTACTTTGTAATGTACCGTTGTTCTGGTGTACATAAGTTTCTGTTTTGTTCAAGATTTATAAAGTATGTTTATCTACATATAAGTTAATTCACACACATTACAAGTAAACCTGTGAATGCCACAGACAGTGAACTCTGGCACTCATTGAATGCCCAAATATTTTGACAGTGCAAAACAAAGCAATGAAATATAAATGATACAGTTTGATAAGAAAAGATGGCAGAGGGTATGCAGTATCAGCGTTTTGTATCTAATTTGACACCACAATAATTTATATTGCAAAGGCTGGCACAGTTACCTCCCTTTTATGAAAACACATGAGTCATGCTCTGACAAAAGGGGTGGTGCAGTATACCAAGCAAGTCATCACATAATGAGGGTTCCTTAAGTACATTTGTCAACCAAGTGAATAATGAGGTAGACTGGTCCTTGGACATGCAAAAAAAATTATCAAAAGCAAAAAGTTTTAACACAGGTCAGCCTACATGGACTGCACAGGCTGACCTGGCTCAATACTTTTTGCTGATGCATTTAACTCCCTTTTTACAGGGCATGGCTCAAATGAGATTTGCTAACAAAGTGTTTGAGTTTTTGTGTATGTATACCACTGAGGCTGAAGCATTTCTATTAAGTGTCAGATGCCTCAGTCTGTTTGTCTGCACAGGGTTCCAGGGATATGGACCTTAGGTGTATATATCTGGCTGGGACCATTTGCTTATTGTTGCAACTTGCTGGTTTAAGTACTATTAATCCTCCTCTAGATGATAAAATTCTATAATCTATATTAAAAGAATTTGCAGACTATGAATCAATTGTGGCTCGATTTTGACAAAATGGCAAAAACATTGTCAGTAAAGGAAGCTGGATGGCAGAATTTTTTCATTTTCTCACAATGGTTAAAGAAGGCTTCTTCCTCAGCATAGTTAAAATAGGGGACTGTGTGGTCAAGGATTAATCAACATTTTGTGTGGTATGTTATGACTTTTCTATCTTATCCTTCACCACACAATCCCAAGTTTTTATGACCTGGAAGAAAAAAAGTATTTGAAAACGTTGTTGGCTAACTAGCATTTTCTCACATCCCAAAATTGCTTCTGCTCTCTGATAGACAAATTCCACATTTCAAGCCAAATCTTGTTTGGTGTCTGCAATTGGACAAGTCTAAACTTTTGTCGTTTTGTAAGGAGTTGTATATCTGTATATCCTAGAAGAGCAATTTACTTCAGTGATGTTATTGTGTTACTTGTATATACACACGAAAATTAATGCAGAGCTGGTATCATGGATATGGGAATTTTAAGGTATGAAGTTTATGACATGAAAATCTATTTAGTTTATTTCATATCTAATTTATTTCATATCTAATTTATTAGAGTTTATTTTATATCTAATCCTTACCAAGTAACACACTATCACTGTTATGCTTAAATTGATGAACTTTTCAGGAGTTTCGTGCCCTGACCCAGTGGCCCCTATAGGCGGTTCGGTGTATCTACTTAACCAGACACGTTATGTTGGAGACATGATTAAGTTTATCTGTGATGATTACAAAGCAAAGCTTTATGGGCCTGAAACACTGACTTGTCTAGAGAATGGAGAATGGAGCAGTGACCATTGTACATTATGTGTTCCTGAAGGTAAGTGGCACGATCTTTGACCTTCTCTTCTCTAAACGTTTTTAACAGTCTTCTTCTTCAGGCTTGTTAAAATTGGGATTTCTGGTAAAGTGTTAAATCATATTCTTATCTTGCACTTATTCCTGTTGTTGTTTGTGTCTAAGAACTTGTACAATAATGAATTAAAAATGAAACACAGATACTTGTGGGTTTGTTGTTCCTAAAAGAGCCTAACTGCATCAAATATTGTTTCTCCCCTGTGATACTAAAAAAATCTGCATTCAGACAAAAAACAAGTATCTTAAAACACTATTTGCAATAGGCATGTCAATTTTTTTCTTGTTTTCAGGTGATGTGTGTTGTATTCATGAACCATTCTAAGTTGAGGACTAATGAAAGGCTGAGATGCTCTACAGGTAGTCCTGGAATTCAGAATTAGATCAATATTTAATGGTTTATGAATATTGTCCCGAAGCCAATATGATATGTGTTTGCTTTTCATTTTCTGCTAGGCGCTGATTGCTTTCCACCATGTTTGCATGAAAATAACAGGCTCATAACGGCTGAGCCGACTTTCCATCAGGGTAGTGTCCTGAAGATGATATGTAGATACGACGAGGACAAAACTGTTACGAGAACCTGTCAAGTAAATAATAAATGGAGCAATAGTTCTTTGAACTGTATAGGTAGGTTTTTTTTTAGTTTTCATCTCCACTGGCCAAAGGCCAGCGAGCTTTTGTCATGGCTCTGTGTCAGTCTTGTGTATTTACTTAATTTTGAAATATCTTACCCGAAACCACCCCTAAAATTTAAACCAAACCTCACAAAAATAATTTTGCTATAATCCCTCTCGGACTTTCTTCAAAAATTGTTATTCAAATTAAAACTGATAGCCATGGAAATAAAATTTAAAAATGTTTTTCTCCAAAACGGCCAAAAGTTGGAAGTCATTACAAATTGGTATTAATGATCATTTTTAGGAATTCTTTCAGATAATGTTGATATTGTTTTGATCTAGCAATGAAGGTGACTGCTGTAGACTGGGTTTAATGATAGATCATTAACAGCGATAGATAAGCTTACAATGTTCAAGGGAACTTATTCCTGTTTTCTAATTACACATAGTTTGTTACAACTTATCTCTTTTGATCATCACATTACACCATAGCATGATAAGTATTGTGTATGAAAGTTTCTTGGATAGAAAATGTTCAGTTTTCAGTCATAATGATTTATGTTGATGTTACTGGTCATGCTCAGATGTATTAAATATTTGGCAGGAAGCGAGGTTTTCATCATTCTTCTACCAATAACTAATCTGAAAACTCTATGTTAAAATTTTCTTTGACAGAGTTTGATGATGTTTTGTAAGATTGATACTAAATTAGACCTGCTTGTATTTAGTGATTTCATCATGCCAAATGAAAAAATATGAATTTTTAATGGGGGGGGGGAAAGCACTAGGCCTATTTCTTATGAATTTTCTATTGTAATAAAGACTTCTGATAGTTTAATGACTGTTAACGCCAATGTATAGCACATTTATTTATAAGAGAGTGGGGCGCTACATGGCCATCATGGCCCTCTTGTCTATTTTATCACAGTGAAAGATCCATCCATAAATGTATCTCTGATGTGACAATAATTAATACAAAGCACAATTTTGTTTAGAGCCAAGATTTGAAATCTCTGAATTACTGAACTTGAGCTCAGGAATGGTAGGGGTAAACGGTAATGCTTTTGATTTGGAATTTGATATATATATATTTTTTTCTTTTTATCTCATTTCTAATGGTAAAGCATCCACTCTATGTCATGCATCACTATTTTTTTTATCAGTATAGTTAAAATACCCTTCTGTAAACAGCAGAGTAATTTTCCTTAAAAACTACAGTAATGGGCTTTGATTGATCTTCTTTTAAAACTGTTCAAATTGTTAGCATCTGTCGCCTAAAGAGCACATACGATAAGGTTATAGATTTCAAAAACAGAGACTTCCTGTTTGGAAATATCGAGTTTATTTACCGTGTACTTGGTATTGCCAAACAGACCTCTCACAATATTGTTTAAATTACAGCATTGGGTCAAAAACCGTTTTGACGTAGGGGATTATATTTTACAAGAGATAACATAAAAAACTCTTGCCCCAAAATACAAGGTGTACGGTAGAGCCATGGTATGTAATATGTATTGTCATCAAATGGATCTCAACAATTTTTTTTCTTACAATTTTAGCACACATGTTTAAAAATCCTTACCTGAAAAGTTTATTGATGCAGAGATTTTAACTCCTTACCAAATGACATTAAACTTATACCTGTCCAACTTGAAAGCATCTACAGACCCCAAATGAAATGTATCTCAAAAGTTGGCTTTTGTCTTTGGAGGGGTAGGAAACATTGTTGGAAAAAGAAAAAAAATACTGGTTACCACCATTTTACTCTTTTCCTAGAGTAGATGTAGATTTACCCAATCTTGGACATTTGACCATATTTCGACCATGCGCCTAAAATGCTATGGTTCCCTTTTTTAACCATACCCCAAAAAATATAAATGGTTTTTTTTAACCATTTATATTCTTAACCATTTTATGCTCAAACCATTAACTAACCACTACTCAACCATCTTTCTTTTACTTTTATAATGAAACCATGCTAGGGTGTCTATCACATTTTCTAGTATATGTCTTTTATCATCATCAGAACCCAAAGCTTTTTCGTTTATTTCTTCAGTATATATTTCACGACCGCGACTTCTCGATACACATATAGTCCTATACTGGTCCTTTTTTGTAAGCAAACAGTCTTTGTAGTTGTCGAAATTTATCTCATTCTTAATGACTGACTTTTTAATCTCTTTACATCTTTTGTCTTCTTTCCAATCTAAAGTTTTATATGCATACATTTTTGCTCTTAGACCTACAAACTCTGTCATAATCTTACCACCTAACTCATCTTTAAACATACCCACTACTTTTTTGTTGCAACCAGTTTGTATACCTGAAGGATGGTTAGAAGGGTAGTTACTTGTATCAAACATTGTGGGAACATCTAACGTAATATCTTTGTAAATGTCTTCTGTTTCTATCTCAAGTATAAAACTATCAGTATCCGTGTAACATAATCTAACTTTTTCACCATATTTTGCTTTAAAGTGATTATGATAAGTGTTGTACATACGAGTATGTGTTTTACTATTATCTAATATACTCATTCCTGAGTAAACGGGTTTGTTGTATTTTATATTTGTTTTCTTCATATGTACAGCTACTAAATATTCATCAAATGTTGTTGTATGACTATAGTTTGGCTTTGCTACTAGTTTTTTATAATGGTTTCTATCAGAAACTAATTGTATGTCTACTCTGTTTCTCAAATTTTCCATAGTCTTACCAAAAACGGAATTATTCATTAACTTAAAAAACTCTTTCTCAAAATCGTTTTTAGCCTCTGTTCTTAGTTTAATATTTATATCAATATAAGGTTTAAACCAAGCACTTTTCTCAAACTTAATTCCATGATGTATTTTTACGAGCTTTAAACCTAAATCGAGATATGTTTTTAAAGCTTGATGATGTAAAACATATCTCTTCTTTGGACCTAAGTTTGGAATAAGTTTTTCTACCTTTTCTACTTTTAAACGTTCTGGTGCTAAAGGAAAGTCATTATGTAAATCGTGTAATTCTTTAGGGTATTCTAAATTTACTTCTAATATAGAAGGAATATTTTTCCAATTTTTTAATTCTTCTTCATTCATCCATTCAAAGTCATGAGTAGGAAGAGGTTGACTCATTGCCCAAGGGTAAAGGCTGTTTGCATCTATATATAATAAATACTTTGAAGGTTTACTCGGGTCATGCGATTCTTCCATATATTTATTATTAGCTTCTGCGTGTCTTTTTGTACATATGCTAACACCACCTCTTATACCCTGCTCTACCATTAAAAGCATATCAGGATCTGATAAAAGTTCTAGGTTTACTCTTGTTATTTTTAATGATGCATCCCAAGCTAAACCTGGAGCAGTATAATACCAACTAGGATCTAAGTCATAGTTTTTGCAACAAACATCTATAAAGTTTTCAAAAACATCAGCTAAAAGCAATACATCTATTTTGTTGTAAAGTTCCAAGTAATCCTTTAACGTTTTCATACCAAAAGTTTTCCAAACCTTCTGTGCATGAGCAAAGTCTTCATCACTAAAGTTTTCTTTGTTTAAACTGGAGTAAAATGCTTCTTTAAGTGGTAACTGAGTTTCTTTAAGTTTTTCTAGAGAATCTAAGTATTCATAAGGAAAAACTCCTTTTCTCCTAACTATTGGTAACTGCTCTTTTGTGTAGAATCTTGATAGAATTTTTAACTGGTTTTCATTCAAGTTACTTGAAAGCCTATCTAAGCTTGAACTCTTGAATTTAAAGCTGTCAATAAATCTAATTTTATGATTTGTGTTTTTTCCAACCCAAATATTTTTACTAAAACTAATATATTTCTCTTCATTATTTGGAATACAATCAATCTTTCCAGAGATTTACTGAGATATTTAATAAAAAGATGTGCATCGTATCCACTGAGATTATGAAAGTACACAGGTGTAAAGTCAGGTTTTTTAGCCTTTAGATTACATTTATTGTGTGCTGCACCTCTATATTTACCTGTGAAATGACAATGATCTCTTACTTTGTAATTATCGTGAGTAAACTGTTCATCACAAGTCCAACAATGAGTTTCCTGGTTGTATTTTGTTGTTTCCTGTTTTGTTATTTTAATAGGTATATTTTTTTGGTAGTACTTTCGATGAATTTCTTGTATATCAGCTTTTAACTAGTTTATAAAAACTACACTAGCATCTTCTCCAGTACAGTTCCTTTCTATAGGAGCACAAACATCACCATCAAAACATTTTATAAGATAGTAAAAGCTACAAGGTATGTGCTTTTGACGTTGTATAGTGTAACTATTTTCTGGGTTTGGTTGACATGTGTGTATAGGTTTTAAAATACTTTCAAAATCAGCGTATACAACAAAGGGGACACATAGTTTTCTAACATGGTTTTCGAATTTTAGCATTGTACCTCTTTTAGGCATTTCTAAAGCAATAGGTTCATGGTTGGCACAGTAGAGCTCATGTTTTTCTAAAAGGGTTGTACTACCAAAATGGTTTAGACAACGGCGGCAATATTTTATACCACCATTGTCACTTACTTGTGACCTTAGTAGTTTGCTAAAGTTTTTTATGAGAGCATAGTGCGTATTTTCTCCATCTTTGATAAAAAGGAGATCAACATGACTTGGAGAAGTTATAAAATTAATATAATTTGTAATTCTAAGAGGGTAAAAAGTTTTATTTTCATTATACCCATAAACGTTTACACTAATGTGTGGATTTTGCTTTTCAAACTTACCTATATCTTTTAAAGTAACAGGGTATTTTATTCCATTCATGTCTAATATATCCTCACATCTTCGCAAAGCCATGTCAACTCTTTCTGGATGGTCCTCTTTAAAATCTAGAGTAGCTCTTAAAACACACCATAAAAAGCATTTGTTATCTTCATTTTTCATGTTGATAACTGCTTTTTTTATTTACAATCCAGTTTGGTAAAGGTAAGTAACCTCTAGCACGTAAAGGTTCATAAACAGCTATATGTAATTCAAATCTCACTACACTTGAAAGAGTCCAACCACTACCTTCTCTTTGAAACTTAGCTAGCTTTTCTAAAATTTCATTTATCATATTTTGTAACACCTCATCCGCTTCTTCTTCACTCACGTTTAAGAAATTGCTAGAGTGAAAAGCGTATTCTCTTTCTGAGTTAGGATCTGTAGGTAAATGTAATCTACACCTAAGTACTAACTTTACTTTTGTTTGTTGGTTTCTTCGAAGAGTGTTGAGAAGATTATCCCTCGTTTCTATAAAAATCCTATTAGGGGTATAACATTCTCTACCCTCTATAACATGTTGAGTAGCTTACCCTCTAAATGCTGATTGCCCAACTCTAATATCAAACAGTTACCTTGTTGGGTAATTTTCTCTAACATGTTCAACAATTTCATCCAATACTTGTGGTGTTTGTGGTGTTTCCACATAACCGGTTATCCAATTAGTGAAATCCGTTATTCCTCTTTGTATGGGTTCTGGAACAGCAGCTGTTGCTAACCGTCTTTTTCCCAGTTAATGCAGTAGACGCAACTCGTTTAGCTACGTTTTTAAATCTATTAAACCAACTCATTTTTATAATAAATATATTTTACTTAAGCTATTTTATTTTTATTTCACAAATTTTATTATGATAATAATAAAATTATTCAACACTAATCTTGTATTTATTTTTCCAAACCTTTCCATTATAGTTTAAAATCGTTTGGGGGTACTGATTTATAAATTTACCTGCCTTGTAAATAGATGGAAAATTTTTTATTTCACTAGTTTCAATATCCTCTAAACTAACTTTTCTAGGATTACTCATAATAGTTTTTAATCTAGCAAATTTAGGATCTTCTTTCTTTTCTTGTTTAGGTGGCTTCTCTGGTAGCAAACCATGTTCTTTTACCAGCTCAAATAACTGCTTTTTATCCCAGTAAGAAAATTCTGGTTTAGGTGGCTTCTCTGGTAGCAAACCATGTTCTTTTACCAACTCAACTAACTGCTTTTTATTCCAGTAAGCGCGAAATTTTATATTATTTTCTTTAAGAATTTCTTTTAATTCTGAAACCTTTATCATTTTTTATAAGAAGAAAAAAAACTTAACTTAAATTACTACACTCATTTTATTTCCATCAGACTGAAAGTTTATTAACCTATCACTAATGATAACAGCATATGCTTCTGTACCCGCGGGAACATTTACGTTAAAATTTACCTTAATTTGTATATCAGTAACAGAATATTTCAACCTTTCACTTTGTTTGGAAACATCAAACAAAAACAAAAGATATAAATTTTTATAATCTGAGGGTGTAATGTTAGGGTTTGATACCATCTCATCCATATTATAAAACTTAGATCTAAATAACGCGGCATCACCATACGCTCTACTATATTGTTGGCTAGGGAATGAAAGATTGTAGTCAACCGCGGGATATCTAGTAGAGTTTAACATAACATAAATATTTTTAGTGTTTGCATGATTGAATGTTGAAGGGTTTGCCTCTTGGTCACCACTTTTTTCAGTCTGAAAACCAACACTGATAAAACGTGGTACCTCAGGAGATGATTTAACGGCAAGTCTCCAGGTAAATGTTGTTGCTCGAGGAACTGTGATAGAGTCGCACTGTCTCATCCTATATCCGACTGGTATTGTTTTTTTTTTCTCGATAATTTTATAAAGTTCCAGCTTCTCCTTATCTGCGGGCGTAACGCGTGGCATAAACCATCATATTTCATTCAATGTAATTCTACCTGCATCACCTCCATTTCGAAAGATTGCATTATCATCATCATTTCTCGTTAGGGTAAGAGTTTGCTTCATCCCATACAAGACTTTATCATAGTCTTCACAAAAACCAAATATATATTTTAATGGAAGTCTAAAGCTAAATGTACCTTTTGGATTTGGTTTATCAATAATGTAATTTCTTCTTATTTTCCAACCCACGTTATCATTTTCTCCTGCGATTGTTGTATCCTTATACCACAATTGGTTTAACCCTTGTGATTTGGAAAAATCATCCGGATATTTTAACAACCCAAGCATTGTAGTGGCCTGACCTGGATGTGTTATGGATTCAATCTCTTGACCGGAAAGTTGATACTTAATATTTTTAAAAAGATGCATAAGAGCATTATTCGTTAGAGAAACTCTACCATTGCCTGCGTAAGCTGTTCCATCAGCCTTTGTTAATCGACCTTCAATAAGTAAATAACTCTCACTAGGATGTGTAAAAAGATCTTGGGTTTCAATGCTAATTCTAATATCTCCTCCTTAGTTGTTTAGATTAGCACCTGTAATCGGTTCATACTTGAAGTGCTCATACTTATCAATACTATCGTCTTTTAAAATTGGTTCTGTAATATTTAAAATATTCATTTTTTATATTGTTATTATAATTTAAATTAAAAATAATTTAAATCATACTGTTTAATTTTTTAACCCATTATTCTAAAAAATTTGTAACAAGAGCTGGGGAAAAGAATTGTTTTTGACAAAAACGCTTTTAAGTTTAATGCTTTTCAGTTCATCTATTGATATTTCTGGATTCTTTTTAGGGTAAATCCTGTTTCCATACACAATTTTTATTGGGGGAATACGCCAGATGCTTAAATACTTATTTACCTTTTCCTCAATCTCTTTCATTGTTTTTAAGTAGGTTATAATTTACCCGATCTGTGCCAAATGACCATAATGTGGTGTAATTTTTCTATTCGATCGATCTGTGTCAAAATGTCGCGCATATCCAAAACGAAAAATCCAAAAAAATCCAAAAAAATCTTGAAATCTAAAAAAACAATAATTATAAAACCCGCTGAGGTTTATAATTTTAATTTAAAAAAAAAATTGAAAAAATTTATATTAAAATTATATCAAATATATAAATATGTCTAAAATAAATATTTCTAAATATACTTTAAGACAAATAGTAAGTACTATATATGCTGAAGATCAATTGCTTTATTGTAAAGTATGTGCTGGTATATTTACATATACAATTAAAACAATAGAAAGTATGGAATCTTTAAAAGTTAAAGGGTATGAAGGACATACTTTGAGTGAGTTTAGTTTAAGAGCTAAATTTATTGAATTAGTTTGTAAATATAGTGATAAATATTGTTATGATGAATCTTATTTTTCACCTTATATGACTTATAAATAAATATAATTTATATTTATTTATTATTAATACTAAATCCAAAAAATCAAAAAAAAAAAAAAAAAAAAAAAAAAAAAATCAAAAAAATCCAAAAAAAAAAAAAAAAAAAAAATCTATAATTTTAAAACCACAAAAAAGGTTTTAAAAATTTTTACATTTAATTTACAATTTTATAGTGAAACCAGGCTAGGATGTCTATTAAATTTTCTAGTATATGTCTTTTATCATCGTCAGAGCCTAAAGCTTTTTTTGCTTATTTCCTCAGTATATATTTCATGGCCACGGCTTCTCAATACACACATAGTCCTATACTGATCCTTTTTTGTAAGCAAACATTCTTTGTAGTTGTTAAAATTTTGCCTTCTTAATCCCCTTACATCTTTTGTCTTCTTTACCATCTAAAGTTTTAAAAGCATACATTTTTGCTCTTAGGCCCACAAACTCAGTCATAATTTTACCACCTAACTCATCTTTAAACATACCTACTACTTTTTTGTTGTAACCGGTTGGTATACCTGAAGGATGGTTAGAAGGGTAGTTACTTGTATCAAACATTGTTGGAACGTCTAACATAATGTCTTTGTAAATGTCTTCTGTTTCTATCTCGAGTATGAAACTATCTGTATCTGTATAACACAATCTAACCTTTTCACCATACTTCGCTTTAAAGTATTTATAGTAGGTGTTGTACTTATGTGTTTTACTAATATCTAATATAATCATTCCTGAGTAAACGGGTTTGTTGTATTTTATATTGGTCTTCTTCATATTTACATCTACTAAATCTTCATCGAATGTTGTTGTATGATTATAGTTTGGCTGTGCTACTAGTTTTTTGTGATGGTCTTCATCAGAAACCAAATGAATGAACGGAGTTATTCATCAACTTAAAGAACTCTTTCTCGAAATCGTTTTTGGCCTCTGTTCTTAGTTTAATGTTTAGCTCAATATAAGGCTTAAACCAAGTACTTTCTTCAAACTTAATACCATGATGTATCTTTGTAATCTTTAAACCTAAATCAAGGTACGTTTTCAAAGCTTGATGATGTAAAACATAATTCTTCTTTGGACCTAAGTTTGGAATAAGTTTTTCTACCTTTTCTACTTTTAAACGTTCGGGTGCTAAAGGAAAGTCATTATGTAAATCGTGTAACTCTTTAGGGTAGTCTAAATCTACTTCTAATATAGAAGGAATATTTTTCCAATTTCTTAGTTCTTCTTTATTCATCCATCTAAAACCACGTGTAGGAAGAGGTTGACTCATTGCCCAAGGGTAAAGACTGTTTGCGTCTATATATAATAAATACTTTGAAGGTTTATTTAAATTATACGATTCTTCCATGTATTTATGGTTAGCTTCTGCGTGTCCTCTTTGTACACATGCTAACACCATCTCTTATACCCAGTTCTACCATTAAAAGCATATCAGGATCTGATAAAAGTTCTAAATTTACTCTTGTTATTTTTAATGCCGCACCCCAAGCTAAACCTGGAGCAGTATAATACCAACTAGGATCTAAGTCATAGTTTTTACAACAAACATCTCTAAAGTTTTCAAAACATCAGCTAAAAGCAATACATCTATTTTGTTGTAAAGTTCTAAGTAATCCTCCAATGTTTCCATACCAAAAGTTTTCCACACCTTTTGCGCATGAGCATAGTCTTCATCACTAATATGTTCTTTGTTTAAACTTGAGTAAAATGCTTCTTTAGGCGGTAACTGAGTTTCTTTAAGTTTTTCTAGAGAATCTAAGTATTCATAAGGAAAAACTCCTTTTCTCCTAACTAGTGGTAACTGCTCTTTTGTAAAAAATCTTGATAAAATTTTTAACTGGCTTTCATTCAAGTTACTTGAAAGCCTATCTGAGCTTTTGCTCATAAACTTAAAGCTATCAAGAAATCTAATTTTATGACTTGTATTTTCTCCAACCGAAATGTTTTTACTAAAACTAATATATTTCTCCTCATTATTTGGAATACAATCAATCTTTCCAGCAGATTTACCAAGATATTTAATAGAAAGATGAGCATCATATCCACTAAGATTTTGAAAGTACACAGGTGTGAAGTTAGGGTTTTTAGCCCTTAGGTTACATTCATTGTGTGCTGCGCCTCTATACTTACCTCTAAAATGACAGTGATCTCTTACTTTGTAATTATCATGAGTGAATTTTTCATTACAAATCCAACAATGTGTTTCCTGCTCGTATTTTTTTGTTTCCTTTTTTGTCATTTTAATAGGTATAGGGTTTTGGTAGTACTTTTGGCAAATTTCTCGTATATCAGATTTTAACCAGTTTATAAAAACTTCCTCTGCTTCTTCCCCAGTATAGTTTCTTTCTATAGGAGCACAAACATCATCATCAAAACATTTTATAAGGTAGTAAGAGCTACAAGGTATGTGCTTTTGGCGTTGTATGGTGTAACTATTTTCTGGGTTTGGTTGGCATATGCGTATAGGTTTTAGAATACTTTCGAAATCAGCGTATACAGCAAAGGGGACACGAAGTTTCCTAGTATGGTTTCTAAAATCTAGCATTGTACTTGCTTCTGGCATTTCTAAAGTAATAGGTTCATGGTCGTCACAGTATCGCATATGCTTCTCTAAAAGTTTTTTACTACCGAAGTGATTCATACAACGTGTACAAAATTCTATACCTCCATTGTCAGTTACTTGTTTTCTCACTAAACCACTAAAGTTCTTTATGAGGGCATAGTGCGTATTTTCTCCATCTTTAATAAAATGTAGGTCAATATGATTACTTCTTTCATCTTTTGTAAGTCTAAGAGGGTAAACATATTTTTTACTTCCTCATACCCATAAACGTTTACACTAATTTCTGGATTTTGTTTCTCGAACTTATCTATATCTTTAAACGAAACAGGATACTCTATTCCCTCCATGTTTACACTATTTTCCTTTGCTTTCAAAGCATTGTCAACTCTCTCTGGATGGTTCTCTTTAGAATTTAGAGCTCTTAAAACACACCATAAAAAGCATTTGTTATCTTTATTTTTTATGTTGATAACTGCTCTTTTATTTACAATCCACTTTGGTAAAGGTAAATGACCTCTGGCATTTAAAGGATTATAAACAGCTGTGTGTAGTTCTAACTGTACTATACTTGAAAAAGTCCAACCACTACCTTCTCTTTAAAACAAATCTAACTTTTCTAAAATTTCATCTATCATATATTGTAATAATTCATCTACTCCTTCCTCACTTAAGTTTACTAATTGCCCAGAGTGGAAAGCAAATTCCCTCTCTGAGTTAGGGTCTGTGGGTAAATGTAATCTAGCCCTAAGTACTAACTTTACCTTTGTTTAAATGTTGGTAAATACGTTTATATCGTTTATACGTTTAGAAATGATACTAACACTGTCTACTAACAGCTTATGTAAGGTATGGTGGGGGATGACCACGACCCCCACGTACCTATTGACGTGGTAAATAAAGCAATAAAAAAAAAAAAAAAAAACTTTACCTTTGTTTGTAGGTTTCTTCGAAGAGTATTTTGGAGAACATCCCTCGTTTCTGTAAAAAATCTAGGGGGTGTATAACCTTCTCTACCCTCTATAACGTGTAGAGTAGCATACCCTCTAAATGTGGATTGAGCAATGTTAAACGGTTGCCTTGGAGGGTAATTTTCTCTAACATATTCAACAATTTCATCCAACACTTGTGGTATCTGTGTTGTCTCCACATTACCAGTTAGCCAATTACCAAAATCAGTTATTCTTCTTTGTATGGGTTCTGGAACAACGGCTGACGCTAGTCGTCTTGCTCCAGAGTAAACATTAGACGCAGCTTGTATAGCTACATTACCAATATTATGTATAAAATTCATTTTTGAAATGGTAAAAAAAACCTTAAACTATATTATTTTATTTCAAAAATTTTATTATGATTATATCATAATGAAATTACTGGATGTTAATCCTATATTTATTTTTCCAAACTCTTCCATTCCAGTTTAAAATCGTTTTGGGCAACGATCTATAAATTTACCTGCTTTGTAAATCGATAGGAATTTTTTTATTTCCCCAGATTCAACATCCTCTAAACTAACTTTTCTAGGATTTTTCATAATAGTTTCTAATCTATCAAAACTAGGATCCTTATTCTTTTCTGGTTAAGGTGACTCCTCTGGTAACAAACCATGTTCTTTTACCAACTCAACTAACTGCTTTTTATCCCAGTAAGATCGAAATTTTATTTCATTTTCTTTAAGAATTTTTTTAAATCTGAAATCGTTATCATTTTTTATAAAAAGAAAAATCTTAATACACTACACTCATTTTATTTCCATCAGACTGAAAGTTCATTAATCTATCACTAATAATAACAGCATATGCCTCTGTGGCTGCGGGCACATTTGCGTTAAAATTTGCCTTAATTTGGATATCAGTAACAGAATATTTTAACTTTTCACTCTGCTTGGAAACATCAAACAAAAACAAAGGATAAAGGGTTTTATAATCCGAGGGGGAAATGTTAGGTTTTGATACCAACTCATCCATGTTATAAAACTTAGATCTAAATAGAGCAGCATCACCATAAGCTCTACTAAATTGCTGCCTAGGGAATGAAAGATTGTAGTCAACCGCAGGGTATCTAGTAGAATTTAACACAACATAAATATTTTTAACGTCTACGTTGTCGAATATGGATGGATTTTCTTCTTGGTTATCAATTTTATCAGTTTGAAAACCAACAATGATAAAACGTGGCACCTCGAGGAATGATTTAACGGAAAGTCTCCAAGTAAATGTTGTTGACTGAGGAACTGAGATAGAGTCGCGTTGTAACATTCTATATCCAATTGGAAATTTTTCTTTTTTCTCGATAAATTTATAAAGTTCCATCTTCTCCTTATCCGCGGGTAGAACGTGGGGCATAAACCACGATATTTTATCCAACGTAATTTTACCAGCATCAACACCGTTAGCTCTGAAAATCGAATCTTCATCATCATTTCTTGTCAAGGTGAGAGTTTGCTTCATTCCATACAAGACTTTATCATAGTCTTCGCAAAAACCACATATATGTTATATATGAAGCTAAATGTTCCCTTTGGATCAAAATTATTAATGATGTACTGTTATTTATATTCCAACCTATATTTTGGGCTTGTGCCGCGAGCGTTGTGTCCTTATACCACAATTGGTTTAACCCCTGTGATTTGGAAAAATCATCCGGATATTTTAACAACCCAAGCATTGTAGTAGCCTGACCAGGATGTGTTATGGATTCAATCTCCTGACCGGAAAGTTGATACCTGATATTTTTAAAAAGATACATGAGGGCGTTGTTTGTTAGAGAAACGTTGTCAGCATTTGCGTACTCTGATCCGTCAGCGGCCTTTGTTAATTGACCTTCTATAAGTAAATAACTTTCACTAGGATGTGTAAAAATATCTTGGGTTTCAATGCTAATCCAAATATCTCCTCCTGAGTTATTGAGTTTTGCTCCTGTGATCGGTTCATACTCAAAGTGCTCATACTCATCAATACTATTATTTTTTAAAATTGGTTGTGTAATATTTAAAATGTCCATTTTTTTATTATTATTGTAATTTAAATTATACTATTTTAATACCAGACCCACTGTTTAATTTTTTAACTAAGTCTTGAATAGCAATAGCACTTCCATCTATTAAGGTGTTAATTTTTTGTGCTGTAGGTGTACTTTGCGCTGTAGGTGTAGCAGTATATTTTTGTAAAATTTTTGGTGATTTTGGTGTCAAAGCTTTTTCAACTAACCTCTTTCCTGCGTCTACAGCAGCACTCTTTCCAGCCTCTAAAGCTTTTTTTGCTCCTTCCTTAGCAACACTCTTTCCCACATCGAAGGCAGAAGACGCAAATTGTTTAGCTGCGCTACTAGTAAAAAGTTTTGTAAAAAAGTTAGCAATGCTGTCAAAAATTCCAGAACCACTATATAAATACTTTCTTTTAAATCCTCGCTTTTTAGATGTTATCATTTTTTATAGTATAGACATTAAATTTTTATAAGCGTTTGAATCTAAGACACCTTTTCTTTTTAATTCATCACATATGCTAACAAGCTCGTTTCTTACACCTGTGTTGCCTGCTGCTTTACTTGCCAACAACAGGTCTAGTCTTTCTATTAATGCGTTAGGGTCACACGGGATAACAACCCCACTTCCTTCATAATATTTTTTTCTATTCATCCAAATAGGTTTAAGTATTTTAGACCACTTTTCCCCTCTAGAACCTTTAGGATATTTACTATCCGGATCGTTATTACGATAAAGAGCGTTGGTTTTTAACATTAATCTACTATAATTTTCAAGATCCTCATGTGTATAAATGCTTTCATCCGGTTCTTTAGCAACAATTAACTCCCATAGACCAGGTGTTCCTTCATATTCAACACCACCAACCACAATATCATCATCATCAAGTATGGTTAATTTGTTATCAATATAAAATTTGCCATTTTTATCATATAATCCAAATGTTTTATCAACATTAGTTTTACCAACAAATTTTGTTAAATACTCCTGCGCGAATGGCTCAATAAAATGTTTATCTTCATCTTTCCACCATTCCTTTCCCCCACAGTTGGCGCTTGTCCTTCAGAGGAATAAGCTTGTATTGATGAGAAAGTTGGTAAATTAATAGCTTGCGGTAAGTTTTCTATACCTTCTTTAATAGGTTTAAGTCCTTCTGTAATTTCCTTTGTTGTAGCTTTTTGTGTTTCCGTGATAGGCTTAAAAAACTTTGAAAGATCAGTTTGTAATTCTTTCTCACCTGTTTTCTCCGCTAGTAGACTATCCCGAATATTCTTTTTGTCTCAAGATACTCTTTAACAATTAGGTCCCTTTTTACTGGATCGGTGATTTTTAAAAAAGACATTTTTTATTATTAACATAAATTTTTATCGCAGTTTTTTTTACACAGTTTTTATCGCAGTTTTTAACACATTTCACCGCTAACACAGCTAAAACTACATCTACATGAAAACTTTATTTTTGGTCTACTAATATTCCAAGGGACCCCCATGATTTTTTTCAACCAATTTCCGAAAGGAATCTCGAGCTTCTTTTCTCCCTTTCTCAATCAAAGATTCTTCCGTTTCAGCAGTCATTCTTTTCCTCATTTTTGTGCGAATTTCTTCTTTCATAACTTTATATTTTTCTAATTCTTCCAAAATCAGTTGAAACTCTTCATCAGTAACTTTATTATCACTCAAGGCTTTTGATATATGAGAAGATATAGTATTCAGTTTTGTACTTGCTATTGTCATTATCTTTTCATGTTTCTCTGCTTTAGCGGTAGAACTTCTAACACTATACTTTCCAATCAAACTCATAAACCCAGTAAAAGCCGCTATTTCTTTTAATGCTATTACAACAGGTATAGCTACTACTGTTGACAACAAGCCTATCCCACCAGCTCCTGAAGCCATTGTAGCTACAACTAAAACAGTATCTACATTATCTACTATTTTTGCTGCTCTGAAATATTTTTTACTCAAGTTTTCTCTTTTTTGTATTTCATTTTCTAAAAATTTTTTTGGATTTCATTAATTTTTTGTAACCTATATCCCTGTCCCTCATCAATAGGAGGGGCAGAAGGCGTTTTACCTCGATCAGCCAGAGTAGGTAATTTTGGATAAATATTCTCTTTCATCTCCATTTTTCATTAGAATGATATTTTTTTACCATGGTTTTTTAAACAAATCTATTAAATTAAATAGTAAACGAGACATAAAAGCTCGTTTTCCTCAATTTTTACGGTATCCTTTGTAATGTTTGTAATAGTAATTAGAATATCCTCAGCGTTTTCGAGGTTAACCTCATTTTGTAAACTACACCTCTTAAATTCTAAAGAGTATGCTAATGAGGTTAAAACAACTCCTTTAGTCATCATAAAACCAAAACCTAATAATATTTGTTTTACTTGCTTTGGGTTTAATGTAACTTCTTCTTGACTAAAAATTTCCCAAGTTACTGGATTTACTTTTCTCGGTGGATGTTTTAAATTAGAAGCTGGGAGCCAATAGATTGTTTTTGGTTGACTAATTTTTGGTTTTACGCCAAATTTATAAACACTAATTTTTTTTATGAATAATATTTGAATATTATTTATAACATTACAATATAGCTCCTAAAATAGGTATATTAGCAAATGGACTATTAGGCCCTAAAAGAAGTCCTCTTCCTTCATAAAACTTTCCACCTTGTTTTAAATACAAACCACCACCTACAGACTCTAATCCTTTACCTTTAGCTGGCCCTAAATAAAGTCCTTTTCCATCAGTTTCTATCTGGCAAACACGTTCTCCTTTTTTAAGGTAAAGACCTGATCCCATTGCTTTTTGTACTCCTGATGAGGTTAATCCAGAAAGAGCACCAACACCTAACGCTGGTAAAACGGTTTTTGCGATCATTGGCAAAGCTCTCCCAGCCAACCCAGCCAACGTTCCGAGAAAACCACCCTCTATTTTCATATTATGTTTGAGTTGTTTTTCAGTCATTCTAATTGTTATACCTTTACCATTTTCATAGGCTTTAGCCATTTTCTTTGCTTGTGAATTGTTAATTGCTATAATATCATTACCTTTTAAATCCTCATGACCTAAACGAATATTTACTGGACATCCAGCTTTAACAGCAGATTGAAGCTTTTGCTTTTGCCCGTCTGATATATTAACTTTAACATTTGTGTAACTTGTCATTTTATATATATTATATATTTTTTTTATTACGCTTCTCTAATATGAAATCTAATTGTTAGATTTTCACCTCTAAGTTCCATTCTGGTCTGTGATTTTTCATCTAGGTTGTGTATTTTATCCATTGTTATTGGCAAATATACTAAATTAACTGGTGACTCAATTATCTTATATCCAGGAGAAACATTTGGGAAAAAAGAGTAAATCATGTTTTGCGTTGAACCATTAACATAGCTTCCTGAAATAATATCAATGTTAACAAACAGACTGTTTATACTGAGAATGTTTACAACATTCTCCGACTCATGAAATCCTTGTGTATATTTTGCGTGAGTAAATCCTAATACTTTAGAAATGGAGTTTAGATGGTTAAAATCTACTTGATAACCGTTTTCAAGGGTAAGAATAGACTTTAGAGTATTCGTGTTTGCTGAAATGTTAATGTAATATTCATCATTGGATACATCATAGTGTCCTTTTTTTCTCATTTCCTGGTTAATGGTATCATTAATGTCTATAAGGTCATAACTTCCTTCTGGTATTTCAATTTTAAGCCATGAAGCACCATTGTCTGGAGAATAAATAAACATGTTTGTTGTATCAATGTTTGGAAAAGAGTAGTAATTTTCAAGGTTTACTAAAGCTATTTCATATTTTTTATCCTTTTCCAGTTGAATTGGTGGATTAAACCTTGTTTTAAAGCATGTTTTGTTGTCGCTTAATATAATTTGGAATGATGTTTTGTGGTCAGTATTTTTTACAATTTGTTCTAAAAGATCTTCCATTTTTTTATTTACTAAAAATATTATTTATAATTGTGAAATTCCTCAAGATACAGCTCACACACATTAGTATTTCTCATTTTTTCGGAAAAAAAGAATTTTATTTGAAATATTTCATTTAAATATGGCATCATTTCTTTTACATGTTTTCTATGTTTTTTATTAGTTTTATCTTCCTCTTCATTTTCAAAAATCTCCCCCCACTGATTTACATGAAGAAATAATTTTGAAATATATTTTTTTATAAAAAGAATGTACGATTCTTTTTCTTTATTATTAATATTATGTTCTTTGATACTACATCGTTCCATGATAAATTCATAATATCCATTTTATATAAGTTTTTTTAATTTTTATAAAAAAAGAAAAAATGTATTGCTTTAAATGTAAAAAAGCTACCGATACAACCAACATAGAATATGTTGTTACTAAAAATGGAAGAAATATGAAACGTGGAAAATGTGTGGTGTGTGGAACAACTAAAACACAGTTTGTTAAGGCATAGAATGTAAAAAAAGGCGGATCAGTGCTAAATAAAGTTATAAATAATTTACCTTTTGAAATACATCTCCCTGGACATAATTTTACGGGACCTGGCACTAACTTAAAAAAAAGACTCAACCCAGATTTAACACCAAAACAATGGAGCAAACCAATAAACCGTGTTGATAAAGCTGCTTACCATCATGATGTTTGCTATTTAAAAAATCATACTACTAAAGTTAGAAACGAAGTGTGTGATAAAAATATGTTAGCAGAGCTAGAAGGTATTTACAATCCAACGGTCAGGGGAAAAATGGATAAGTCCATTGTTAGTAAGCTCATTGGAACAAAGATGAGATTTGGAATGGGGGTTAAAAAAAATTTTTCAGCATGATAAATTTATCGGAAGAATTACACGAACCCGTAAAACGAAAATTTAAGAAAAGGAGAGTTAGAGTAAACGGTATTGATAGGATATGGGCCGCAGATTTAGTAGACATGAAGGCATTTTCTAAATTTAATCGAGGTGTAAAATATCTTCTCGCTATTATTGACATCTTTTCCAAATACGGTTAGTTGGTACCATTAAAAGACAAAACAGGGAGGTCTGTTGCTATAGCATTAAAGAGTATTTTTAAGGAGAGAAAACCAGATAAAATGTGGGTGGATAAGGGTAAAGAGTTTTGTAACAAAGATGTTAAAGACTTGATTGAATTGTATTCCACTGAAAATGAAGAAAAACCTAGTGTGGTTGAGAGATGGATTAGAACAATGAAAGAAAAAATGTGGAAGTATTTTTCTGCCCACTCCACAAACGTTTAAATTAACGTGTTACCAGATCTCGTTAAAGAATATAATAATACAAAACATTCTTCCATTAAGATGACACCAGTAAATGCGAGTAAAAAAGAAAATGAAACCAAAGTTTGGAGAAATCTTTACCCCGATCATCTTGAAATAAAAGATATAAAACCTAAGTTTTCTGTTGGAGACAAAGTAAGGATAGCTAAAAAGAAAAAGACCTTTGAAAAAGGATATACCACAAGATGGACTGAAGAGGTTTTTACAGTTTCTGAGGTAAAACATACATTGCCTATAACATATAAAATTGAAGATCTTAATGGAGAAGAAATACAAGGTACCTTTTATGAACCTGAGCTACAAAAAAACTAGTCAGGAGTTGTATAGGATAGAAAAGGTTATTAAAAAAGGGAAAAAAAAATCTCTAGTAAAGTGGAAAGGTTATTCTGATTAGTTTAATTCATGGGTTGATAATAAAGACATTGTAAATATTCTAGTATAAAAAAATGTTAAATATTTCAATTGAAAACGTAATTTTACCAAACAGACCATTAAACAATTTAGAACTGGAAAATACAGCAAAAGGATTAAAAATTCCTTCTTTTAGGGGAGTATTTTTACGAAACACTCTACCAAAAAAGTGTAGAAAAAAGGAATGTGGTATATTTGATGACACGAGCGGGTCTGGTACACATTGGGTTGCTTGGTATAAAAACGGTAAAACTAAAAATTATTTTGACAGTTATGGTATACAACCACCTATTGAAATTCAAGAGTACCTAAAAAGTCCAATACATTACAATAGTGATCAATTACAACAAGCTGGGCAAGTATTTTGTGGACATTTATGTTTGTACATTCTTAAAGAGCTGGGTTTGGGTAATAAATTTCAAAAAGTTTTAAATAAACTTTTTTAGCATTAAAAAAATGCTCGTTGATAAATTTGGAAGAATGGTTGATGTTAAAATAAGCGGTGATGGTGTGTCACTCGCTTACATAAGTAATAATTTTTTACGTAAAGATGGAACAACTACCGTTATCGGTTCTATAAATATGGCTGGTAATACATTAACGAGGGTTAGTAATCCGGTAAATCCTCAAGACGTTGCGACTAAAAATTATGTTGATGATAATTCCGGGGGATTTTTAAAAGAAAATGGAGGGTATCATGCTCTTGGATTTCTGAATCTGGGTTTTAATAAAATAAAAAATCTTGCTTCACCAACAGAAGCCCAAGAAGCTGCTACAAAGAAATATGTTGATGACAGATCTGCTTTTGAGAAAAACCAAGACCCTCAAAATGACAATACTTATGATGATTTAGGAGATATTGATATGAAAGTAAAAGCTTTAAAAAATTTAGCTGAACCTACTCATTGGGATGATGCTGTCACAAGATCTTTTTTATCTCGACAGATGTTGAGTGTATTAGCAGAAAATTCTAGAGAGCTAAAAAAAATAAAGCCTGTAATAACAGTATGGGCTGAAGAAAATGGCCCAATAGGAAACGACAATTATGAGTTTTCATTTGGTAATGGCAATTCAGGCACTGACCATGGTTTGGGCGGTTACTGTATGAGTGCGCCGGGTGGAATTATAAGAGGTAGTTTAACGGTTGTTAAAGATGACCCTAATGTACCAGAAGAGGTAAAAGTTAATATTGTGGTAAACGGAATAGAGCAGGTTGATTACTCTATTATTAAAAAGAAAGATGAGACTTGTAGCTGTGTAGTTTTTCCTAAACCACTCGAAATAAAGCAATACGACATCATAAACTTTATTTCAAGATCAGACAACCCTACCGTGCGTCACGCTTACATATCTATTTTGATAGAGTTAGACTTGTAAAATTATTTAACACGTAAAGTGTTAAATATTGAAAAAGGATCAGTTTTCACCACGTGACATAGTATTTAACAACTTTGTCTAATATTTCGCAATGTATACTCATATAATATCACTTTAGACTGGACTTTTAAGGATGATGGTAGTATATTATGATATTAATAATTTTTGCTTTGTTTTTTTCTAAAAATTGAAATGTATATGGTAATTGTATAAAATATGATTTTAATTTATAATAATAAAGCGGTCTTACTTCCTTGTTGTATTTTAATTTTGTAAGAATGTTATTACTAACAAAAATGGTAACCTCTGGCGAGGCCTAACAGCCCGTAAGTTAATACCAAAAAAGAGAAAAAAAAAATGACAACCTCTTGAGAGGCCTAACAGCCCGTAAGTTAATACCAAACACTAACATAAAATGGTAACCTCTGGCGAGGCCTAACAGCCCGTAAGTTAATACAGTATCAGTACATTTCTTACACATTAAGAACACAATGTTGTAAGGCTGCTGTTTAAAAACAGAATAAGTATTTTATACAATTATTGTACACGTTAAACATTTTTTTAAAAAAAACAGGGTAAAAATGTTTGTTGATATTATAATATACTACCATTTTCGGTTTTTGGTGGTGTTAAGTGAAAGCTATAGGGTTGTGTACTAAATAATACTTCCTCTTTCGTTTTCGATGAGGAAGTATGAAAAAAATGGTTTATATCATGGTAGTGTCATGACTCAACTTACTTCATCTATACTTTCTCTTATGTTAAGGTATAGAAAACGGAGTTAAAGGTGATTTTTAAGCTAGTTTAACGCTTTTCAACATTATTTAGCTAGGTTAAAAATATCAAAATTTATTTTTAGTCTTATAAATTATAGTTTAATTATTTTCTTCCTCCTCCTCATCAGAGCTTGACTCTTCATCTAAAACACTAGGTAAAATTTCCTTTTAAGGTGGATTTACATTTTTTTCTGTTACTTTTACTGATATAACTTTAATTTGTATTGTTTCAATACTTTGATTATAAAAAATTCCTTCTATTTTTAAAACGCAAACCACTTTACAAGGGGTTTCTGTATATAAAAGAAGATTTACTTTTTCATAATTACTTTCTTCATCTTTTTAAAAAAAATCGGTATTTATTACAACTTTACCATTACTATCTTTTTTATCTAAAAGCTTTGGATTAAATTTTGGCGACTCTCCATCATTATATTTCAAAATTTCAATTTCGCTAAGATTTCTAATTTTTTTTTTAACTCTTTTGTTTTTTGATTTTGAAAAAAGTTCGTTAACTTCTCCATATCTTCTTTAATTTTTTTTTTTTCTTTTTTGGTATGTTTTTGTTGGTCATAAAAACAAGCTAAAGATAAAGCGTATCCAGTTGGGTTTTTCTGTTTTTTATTTTCATAAATAATAACACCATATGAAAACAAAGGTGGAGTACGTATATATAGTGGTCCTTTTTTACCAGTAGAGTATTCATACTCAAGTGGTATTTTAGTGTAATTATATTCTGTGTTTGTATATATATTGTTTAAATTTAGAGAAAGCTTTTCTTCACAAAGCTCTCCCGATTTAATACTATTCGTTTTTGTAGTCATTTTTCCTATAAATTATTATTTCTTAAGCCATTTTTTCAATTTTTTTTAAATTAAAATTATAAACCTTTGTGGGTTTTATAATTATAGATTTTTTTGGATTTTTTGGATTTTTGGACTTTTTGGATTTTTGGATTTAGTATTAATGATGATAAATAAATATAAAATTAGATTTATTTATCATTATTATTTATATATTTTATCAAATCTAATATTTTCTCTTTTTTTCTTCATCATCACAAATACAAGTATAATCATCAAGTTCACAAGAACATTCTTCATCATAATAATAATCTTCACTATAAGAACAAGCTAATTTAATAATTTTAGTTCTTAAATTAGCCTCATTCCAACTATGCTCCATATCTTCATAACACAGTTTACTTTTTATATTTCTAAGTGTTTCCTCAAATATTTCCCTACATATTCTACTATAAAGAGATTTATCATGAATAATAAGATTTACTAATCATACTAAACTAAATTTGATAATATTTATTTTTTTATTATTTTTATACATTATGTATATAATATATAATTTAAAAAAAAAAAAGAAATCAATTTTTTTTATTAAAATTATAAACCTTTGCGGGTTTTATAATTATAATTTTTGTAGATTTCAAGATTTTTTTGGATTTTTTTGGATTTTTTTTTTTTTTTTTCTTTTTTTTTGATATGCGCGACATTTTGACACAGATCGATCGAATACAAAAATTACACCACATTATGGTCATTTGGCACAGATCGGGTAAATTATAACCTACTTTTTTACTTTTTCAAAAGATAACTTTACAATAGCTTTTTGGTAACCATACTTTGTGTCATTAATTTCAAGGATCTCACAATCCTCTAGTTTAAAAGATGCATTTTCTATGGTTATGGAAAATGTGTTGTATTTTTCATAATCTATACGATCAAATTCTAATTCTTCATAATCTTCAAAAAATTCATCAAAATATGGTACTTGCATTTGTTTATTACAAATATAATTTCTTAAGCTATTTTTTATTTTCTTAAGTTTTACTGTTTTAATACTAGACCCGCTGTTTAATTTTTTAACTAAGTCTTGAATAGCAATTGCACTTCCATCTATTAAAGTGTTAATGTTTTGTGCCTTTTGTGCCATTGGTGTGGCAGTATGTTTTTGTAAAATTTCTCGTGATTTTGGTGTCAAAGCTTTTTCAACTAACCTCTTTCCTACATCTATAGCAGCACTTTTTCCAGCCTCTAAAGCTTTTTTTGCTCCTTCCTTAGCAACACTCTTTCCTACATCGAAGGCTGAAGACGCAAATTGTTTAGCTGCACTACTAGTAAAAAGCCTCGTAAAAAAGTTAGCGATACTGTCAAAAATTCCAGCACCGCCATATGAATACTTTCTTTTAAATCCGTGTCTTCTTGGAATAATCATTTTTTATAGTCTAGACATTAATTTTTTATAGGAGTTTATATCCAAAACGCCCTGTCTTTTTAATTCATCACATACACTAACAAGCTCATTTCTTACACCTGTGTTGCCTGCTTTTTTACTTGCCATTAACAGTTCTAGTCTTTCTACTAATGCGTTAGGGTCACATTGAATTATGGAAGTTATACCTTTTCCACTACTTTTTTTTGTAGAAAGCCAAATAGGACTAAGTAAGATTTTCCATTTTGAGCTTTTACTGCTTTTAGGATAATTACTTAACGGGTTGTTGTCACGATGGAGAGTGTTGTTTTTTTTTACTACCTTTGTGTAATTGTAGTAATCATCACTAGTATAATTTCCTTCATCTGGATCTTTAGACATGATTAACTCCCATAGACCAGGTGTGCCTTCATATTCCTCTTCCTCTCCCTCACCTCCCACAACAATATTGTTGTCTACAATAACAACTGGTTTGTCACCAATATAAAAGTTACCATTTCTGTCATATAACCCATAAGTTGTGTCAGCTTCACCTTTAGCAGCAAATTTTCTTAGATATTTCTCTGCAACTGGTCCAATAAAATTTTTCTCTTTTTTTTTTTTTCCCTCTTTTGACTCCGTCCCCTCAATAAGCTGACGTCCTTCAGAGGAAAAAGCCTGTATAGAAGGAAATGCTGGTAACGTAATAGCTTGTGGTAAGTTTTCTATACCTTCTTTAATAGGTTTAAGTCCTTCTATAACCTCTTTTGTTGTAGCTTTTTGTGTTTCTGTAATAGGTTTAAAAAACCTGGAAAGATCAGTTTGCAATTCTTGCTTACCTTTTCTCTCTGATAGTAGACTATCCCGGATATTTTTTTTTTTTTTTTGTCTCGAGATAGTCTTTTACAATTAAGTCCCTTTTTACAGGATCAGTGATTTTTAAAAAAGACATTTTTTATTATTAACATAATTTTTAACGTATTTTTAACGCAGTTTTTTGACACGTTTCGCCGCTAGCACAACTAAAGCTACAATTATATGAAAACTTTATTCTGGGTCTGCTAATATTACAGGGAGCCACCATGATTCTTTTCAACCAACCTCCGAAAGGACTCACGTTACTCTTGCCTCTCTTTTTCTATCAATGATTTTTCCATTTCACTCGACATTGTTTTCTTCATCTTTGTACGAATTTCTTCTTTCATAACTTTGTATTTTTCTAATTCTTCCAAAATCAGTTGAAACTCTTCATCAGTCACTTTATTATCACTCAAGGCTTTAGATATATGAGAAGATATAGTATTCAGTTTTATACTTGCAATTGCTTTTATTTTTTCGTGCTTTTCAGCTTTTGTAGTAGACTTTTTAACACTATACTTCCCAACTAAACTTAAAAGACCAGTAAAAATTGCGACACCTTCTAATGCCATTACAGCAGGAGCAGCTACAACTGTTGATAACAAACCTATTCCTCCAGATCCTGTTCCCATTGTAATAACAACTAAAACTGCATCAGTAATATCTACTATTTTTGCGGCTCTATAGTATTTTTTACTCAATGCTTCTCTCTTTTGTATTTCATTTTCTAAGAAATTTTGTATTTCACTTATTTTTTGTAACCGATAACCTTGCCCCTCATCACTAGGAGGAGCAGAGGGTAATTTTGGATATATATCTTTCATCTCTATTTTTTATTAGCAAGATTTTATTTATTGGATTTTTAAATTAAGTAATAAACGAGACACAAAAGCTCGTTTTCCTCAATCTTTACAGTCTCGGTCCAATTGTTTGTAATGGTAACTAGAATATCATCAACGTTTTCTATGTTAACCCCATTTTGTAAACTACACCTCTTTAATTTTAAAGAGTATGTTAACGTGGTTAAAACAACCCCTCTAGTCATCATAAACCCAAACCCTAATCGTATTTGTTTTGTTTGCTTGGGGTTGAGTATAATTTCTTCCTGACTAAAAATTTCCCAAGTTACTGGATTTACTTTTCGAGGTGGATGCTTTACACCTCACAATAGTTTCCAATAAATTGTTTTTAGTTGAGTAATATTAGGTTTTACAACAAATTTATAAACAGACATTTTTTCTTATAAATAATATTCTAAATATTATTTATAACATTACAATATGGAATATTTGTAAATGGACTATTAGGTCCTAAAAGAAGGCCCCTTCCTTCATAAAACTTTCCACCTTGTTTTAAATACAAACCATCACCAACAGATTCTAATCCTTTACCATGTTTGGGAGCTAAATAAAGTCCTTTTCCATCACTTTCTACCTGACAAACACATCCTCCTTTTTTAAGGTAAAGACCTGAACCCATTGCTTTTTGTACACCTGATGAGGCTAATCCAGAAAGAGCACCAACACCTAATGCTGGTAAAATGGTTTTTGCAATCATTGGTAAAGCTCTCGCAGCTAACCCAGCCAATATTCCGAGAAAACCACCCTCTATCTTCATATTATGTTTGAGTTGTTTCCAACTCATTCCAATCGTTATACCTTTACCATTTTCATAGGTTTTTGCTATTTTCTTTGCTTGTGAATTGGTAATTGCTATAATATCATTACCTTGTAAATCCTCATAACCTAAACGAATACTTACTGGACATCCGGCTTTAACAGCATGTTGAAGCTTTTGCTTTTGTCCCTCTGATATATTAACTTTAATAGTTGTATAACTTGTCATTTTATATTATAAATATTTTTATTTATCTCGCTTCTCTAATATGAAATCTTATTGTAAGATTTTCACCTCTAAGATTTAATAAAGTTCCATTTTGGTCTGTGATTGCTACTTCTATGTTGTGTATTTCATCCATTGTTATTGGTAAGTATACTAAATTAACTGGTGACTCGATTATCTTGTATCCGGGAGAAACATTAGGAAAAAAAGAATAAATTGTGTTTTGTGTTGAACCATTAACATAGCTTCCTGAGATAATATCAATGTTAACGAACAAACTATTTATACTGAGAATGTTTACAACATTCTCCGACTCATGAAATCCTTGTACATATTTTGCGTGAGTAAATCCTAACACTTTAGAAATGAAGTTTGGATGGTTAAAGTCTGCTTGATAACCATTTTCAAGGGTAAGAATAGACTTTAGTGTATTCGTGTTTGCAGAGATATTAATGTAATATTCCTCATTGGATACATCATAGTGATCGTTTTTTCTCATTTCCTGATGAATGGTATCATTAATGTCTACTAGGTCATAACTTCCTTCTGGTATTTTAATTTTAAACCATGTTGTATCATTATCTGGAGAATAAATAAATAGGTTGTTTGTTGCATCAATGTTGGGAAAGGATTGGTAACTTTCAAGGTTTACTAAAGCTATTTCATACTTTTTATCCTTTTCAAGCTGAATTGGCGGATTAAACCTAGTTTTAAAGCGTGTTTTGTTGTCACTTACTATCATTTGAAATGACGTTTTATGGTCTGTATTTTTTACAATCTGTTTTAAAAGATCTTCCATTTTTTAGTAATAAAAAATATTATTTAAACGTGTGAAATACATTTTTACCAAAAATATATTTCTTTTTAATAATAAAATTGTATTATTTTACCAAGGAAATTTATAAAATTATTAGAATGTCCACTTAAGAATTCTAAATATGATCTTTTTAACATAATACACAACAGCTCATCCCTTCCAAGTTGCTTACAGTTTTTTATTTTAGAATCTTTTGTAAGTGTTTGTCTAATATTTTTTAATGGAAAATTACTAAATTCTTTAAAAAAAAAAAACAAAAACAAATGCTTCTTTTAGCATAGGCGAACTCATTCCTTGATCATAGTTTTCTAAGATATTATCAGTGATATCTTCTAACAAAATACAAAAAAGTTTCTCTTAACTCATCTTCTTCTAATGTTAAACATTTCTTTACTATTTCACTAAATGTGTATTTAACTTTTTCTACTTCACCTAATTTTTTTTCTAAATTATTTATTTCGATAAATAATTTTTTTCGTAGTTCAAATAAGTGTCGAATTTCTTTTAGTTCTTCTGCAGAGCAATCATTTAAATTTCCTGGTAAACGTTTTTTTACTATATCATCAACTACTCTTATAGCATTATCTACCTTATGTTTTATTGTACTCATTTTATAAGTAATAATTTTTTTTCTTAATCCATTCTCAAAAAAATTTTTTTTTATTGAGGTATATAAAAGCTGTCAAACCTATTATGTCTTTTTAACTAATTCTTCTAGATTCGCTTTTTCTGACAGCATTTATATCAACTCATTCTTTCCAAGTTGATTATGGTTTTTTATTTCCCATTTTTTTGCTAGTTTTCTAACTTTTCGTAAAGACCAATCCTTCATACATATTTTACATTTATTAAGTTCATATGAATTTATTAATTTCGTTAAAATATCCATCTTCATTTTAATAATAAAAAATATTATTTAAACGTGTGAAATATATTTTTACTAAAAATATATTCCTTTTTTTACAGTTGATCATATTTTTTTAACTCTTATTCATTCATAGCAAGAAGTTCATCATACCATATAGGTTTTGAACACCAGGCATAAGGACGCATGCAATTTACCTGTCCCTTCGTAGTCTTTTTCTTGTTTATGTGATAAAGTCTGCATTTGTGGTCAGATTTTCAGGAAACTTGCACAGTTTGTTTATCTCATTAATAGCTTCAATCCTATTGATTTTTGAAAAAAATCCAACAACCAGTATGGGAAAAGTAGCCATATCAAGTTGAAAATTTCCATTTCTTGTTTACGCTATGAAATCAGCATTTGTGGTCAGATTTCCATGAAACTTGCACAGTTTGTTTATCTTATCAATAGCTTCAACACTATTGATTTTGAAAAAAATCCAACAAACAGTAAGGGAAAAGTAGCCATTTCAAGTTGAAAATTTCGATTTCTTGTTTACGCTATGAAATCGGCATTTGTGGTTTGATTTTCATGAAACTTGCACAGTTGCTTTGTCTTATCAACAGCTTGAACCCTATGGATTTTGAAAAAAATCTGACAATCAGTATGGGAAAAGTAGCCATTCAAATTTGAAAATTTCCATTTTTGTTGAGGCAATGAAGTTCACAGTGTTGATCCAATTCTTTTGAAACTTGTAAAGATTGCTTGGTTCATCAAGTATGGAATGCCATAGCAGAAAATATTCAAGATATAAAAACACTATCAAGATATTTAAAATGTTCAATCAAGATAGTCTCAATTATACCAAAATGTTATATAAATTTGATATATGAAAGCAAAATTATCATATCAAAACATAAAACCACTTCAAGACAAATAAGTATACTTCAAGATGTAAAAACAGCATCAACATTTTAAAAACCACACCAAGACAAATAAATATACTTCAAGATGTAAAAACAGCATCAACATTTTAAAAACCACACCAAGACTCACGTGACCAAACAAGACTCACGTGACCACAAAATCCATGACATCACTCACAGTACCACATTCTGCTCCAGTGTAGTGTGTAGGCCTAGTACATCATGGTGTCAGTGTATAGTAAGGCGTGAAATATTCGAAGTGGCCATTAAGAAAAGGCGAGATTTGACTGTCCATGATTAACGTTAATACGCCGAATAAAAAATGACAGTGTAACTGTCAACAGTCAAGCAGCAGCAGTGTGTGTACGTTCTTTTCGCCAAGTGATGACGTCGTGGATTTTGTGGTCACGTGAGTCTTGACTGGTCACGTGAGTCTTGGTGTGGTTTTTAAAATGTTGATGCTGTTTTTACATCTTGAAGTATATTTATTTGTCTTGAAGTGGTTTTATGTTTTGATATGATAATTTTGCTTTCATATATCAAATTTATATATCATTTTGGTATAATTGAGACTATCTTGACTGAATATTTTAAATACATGTATCTTGATAGTGTTTTTGGAAGCCGCTTGAAAGCGGCTTCCAGTAGGAATTTACCTAAACTATTTACCATGTAGATGATCAGTAATTATTCGATAGGTCATAATTTTTATAAAATTTGTAGTAATGTTGTGTTGTTGTGACAGAATTACTCCACATGACTCTTTCTTAAGTATTCCAACAGACCTACATGAAATTCAAACCTGATTTTCTTGCAATATATAGTTCATTCCCAAAATAACAATAAAAATACAGAAAGATAAACATCCTTTAATTGGCTAGTCCCCCGAAGTTTTCAAACATATAGAATTCCGTCTATTTTCCAAAACGATGTTGTTATGCTTTCCGTTTATCACAAGCTTTCACATCTCTCCATGGTTTTCGCATTTGTCTACTTTTTTACAAACCAAAATAATGATGATTATGATATAGAGAGCATCTTAGAATATGATAATCAGAAGCAATTTTATGTACAAGTTTTTCGTCCAATCTTAATTTGTAAAGGATAAAACGGCGGTTAACCTTTGATCAAGGTATAGACTGGTTACTTCCCTACACAAGAGGCGTCTACATCAGCTATTTATAGAATACTTGCGAAAAGATAACCCTTTTTCTTCCCTTCGTCTACACATTAGCCCAATGGATTTTTGTTACACGAAACATCTACCTTATGAGACCTGCAAAATTTAGCATTTACTGTATTGTGTGTCGAAGCTGTTATGATCAGACTGTACGTGCTGTACGGTATGGTCCTGATCTACAGAACCCTTGAAACCAGGCCTGCTTGAATCATGACGTATGGATCGTGATGTACATTGACTACAGTAATTATCATGGTGGTGCCTGGTGCTCTAAGGGTTGAAGCTGCTCAAAAATGACGGAAATAGATGAAGATCAGACAGCACATAGCCCGTGTAATATTTTTTAAATATTCTATAAGATATTTCGTAAACATAAAAGAAAATCTTGTTTGTTTTCCTTACTCAGAGTATTTATTTCGTTGTGTAGTCGAAGGGTTAAATTTAATTATTACAGAACCTATTACTGTGAATATACAACTTTTTCCGTCGCTGCTGGTCAAAGGTTTAGAATAGCTCTTGAAATTTACATCAGAAGTTTTACGCTAGGTATGTACAAGGCCTATGCAGAAAATGGTTCAAACTACTGTATATATTAAACGAAATATGTATAGTAATAGTTATTATGTTGTGGTTGAATAGATCCAGATCTTTAAAGACTTAAAAAATGTTTTTTTTTGTGTGTGTGTGGCTGCCATTTCAGGAATAAAAGAAACGTGGTTTGTGCCAACTGTGCAGGCTATGATCAGAATAATTTTGGAGATGCCATGCAAAAGTTTTTGTTTCCAGAGTAGAAATGTAAAGATTTACTGTGTTACAAGCAAGCTAAGATACTTTTGACAAGCAAGAAGATCATCTTTTAGAAAAAAGTTGTTGAATATTTTCTTTTTTTTTTTTTTTTCTTTTTCTTTTTTGTTGTAAAAAAAAAAAGAAACACAAAGAAGAGATCACTGATAAAAATTGTAAATACATGTAAACATCATATGGGAATAACGATCTTAATATCACTATGAATAATTGGTAACTTAAATAATTCTGTAGTACTGCCTTTACTGCCGCTATAGAAAGTTTCCTTTCTAAAATCATTAAATAAATGGAAAATGCTGTATTTGAATGCGCAATTTCTCCATTTTCAAATTTCGAGTAGAAATTTAAAAATTCCGATGTTTTTACGTGGTCTTTTTTTCCAAATAAACATCACTTTATAATAATAATATAATAACAAGATTATTTAAGATTCCTCTCTAAACTTCTTTATTTTTATTTTTTTTTTTTTTTAAGAATTAGAATACATGTACATATTATTTTCTGTTTCTTTTTTCCTTGCATTTTAGTACCATTTGTCATGATTGTCCGCTGGTGGGGGGGTGGGGGTAAAAACAGATACAAAAAATGTAATCACAATTTCTCAAGAGAGTCAATATTTCTGAAATTGTCCACCAAAAGAGTGCGGCTTCTATGATGCTATGCATCATAAATTTGTCTTGTTATATCTTGAAAATTTTCTGCTATGGCATTCCATAATCAAGGGATTTAACTCTATCAAAAGTGAAGAAAATCTAGTAAACCGTTCAGGAAAAGCAGCCATTTGATGACTTAGTATCATTTACTCAACCAAGTCCACATTTGAAATTTGCTAGGATTGTTTAATACAAGGCGTACTGAAATCCTATCAAATTTGGCTGGATTCCAAACATTTAGTTTTGAGAAATTGCCCTTCATTTTTTACACTGTTTGTTAAGTTCACCGTGCCTACTTATGCTGTCATAGTGGGTTCAAGCCCAGTTGCAAGAACGCATTTTTGTGTTTTTTGTGTTTTTTTTCTTTTAAGCATCATGAATTCATAATGTATTTGCTAGCATAAAAGCAGAATCACTGCCAGTAGAGCGATTTCAGGCCCTCAAGGACCTCTAGTTTTTTGGCCATGGTCTGTGAGAAGGGGGTGTTATGCATCTTTGTAATGCAAGTTGTTGCATAAGACAGACTCATTTCACCTAAAAACTGGCAAAACCATGAAGCAGAATGAGGTAGATTTACAAATATAAGAAATATCCATCCATGTCAACCTGCATAGGTTAACGTGGGTCGATACTTTTCACAGAGCAAGACTCGTTTGTTTTGTAAAGCTACTATATAGTTTTGACAGATAAAAATCAAACAGGACTTGTACTGACAGATATTACTTTAATCCTTTACTAAACAAACTTATGTTTTAATGACCCAATAAAAAAAAGACTTTGAAAAATGCGGTAAAAGGAGAAAGTGCAGGTAACCAGGTCTATCCTTTGTGTGATAAATTCTAACTTTTGAGCTACATTAAATTTGGCATAAGCAATTGCTTTCAAAATAGACGAGTCTAAAATTTGGTCATGTGGTCACAGAGTTAAAAGGTCTAAATACTTGCAGAAATAAAATTTCCCGTAAAAGAAAAAAAACTTGATTTGCAATTTAAGTACCAGTATTCTTTTGGCCAGAATATAAAAAAAGGAGAAATGCACACGGTCGTATTCAAGATCAGTCTTCACATTCCTTGCAACCTGATCTTGATCTGTACTGTTTCAAAGTTGGTAGAGAAATACTTTATGCTGGTCCACTGATGATTATAAAAGATAACACAAATTTTGAAGTCTAAAGGCATGGCAGAATCACTAAAGTTTAGGCTTGTCCAAATTTAAAAGTTTGCCAATGACAAAATAAATGTGACTCATGAATTGAAAATTTCTTTGAAAGGGTAGTAAACTTTGGGAAAAGGAAAAATGTTAATCACCAGCATTTTCTCCTTTTCTGACATTTCAAAATTCTTCTTCTTAAATGTCGTTAAAACCTGGGAATGATTGATAAGGATTAATTGCTTTTTTGCAGCTAAAACAGACATATTGAAGTCTATGGGCATCGCTGAGTCAATAGATAATGCGCTAACGAACATCAATACCAATGTTACAAGCACTGACGATTCAGATTCAATTGTTGGCAAAACTATAAAGGTTGGAAGGTCGGGAGGCGTCGATGTGTACTTTGCATTGGATGTCTCTGGGAGTATCAACAGCAAGGAGTTTGAAAATCTTAAGAAATTCACTATGGCCTTGGTGAAAAGGGTATGTTTATACATATAATTTTCAATTTTTCTAACGAATACATGTACAAATTTTCTCACACCCTAAAGAGGACAGCTTTGAAAAAGCTGCTGGAAAAGCAATAATTTCTTGCATCAAGTAATTTTGATGAAATTTTTTTTTTCTGATTCCTTCAAATATTTTTCTCTTGTGTATGGTTTTTAGTAGGTGTATAGTGATGGTTTATAAAGTAGATAATGATTACATTATTAGCTCTCCTAGGAACCGTTTCACCAAAGAACTTATGCAAACATAAGTAAAAATTTCGTAATTTTCAGCGTCAGTGCAAGTTTTGTGTTTCACTATAGTTTACGTTGCTAAGCTTTTTGCATAACTTTACTTACAAAAATATCAGTCGTAAGTAAGAATGTAGGCCGAAATCTGGAGGCATTTTTTCATATTTCGTCGTCATAGAGAAAGAAATTTGAGAAAAACATTATAATTATCCTCACAGTTATCTGCAGTAGTCATAAATCATGTTTTCCTTCACTCATACAGTATTCATATTTGACAAATGAGACGAAGTAAAGCACAAGAAATGTTGAAAAAATGCACATAGATTATGTCGTATTTCCTCTTGATTGTACAGCACATGCTGTTTACTCAGGTAAAAACTGTGCAGGAACTATTGTTTCTGCCTTCAATTAAAGAGTTACGGAAATTTTACATACACAAATTCACAGTTACGAAAGTTTAGAAAAACAAACTTACAAAATTCGTATATCTGTATGTTGGCATAATATTACAAAATTTCTTATGGAAAAACTTACGAATTGTAAGTAAATCGGCCCCCTGAGCATTAATGGGAAAAGGATAAAATGCTCCTTTTCTCACAAGTCCTTCTCTAGCTTGAGTATTAAAACTCAGGATTAATGGGTAAAGGGTTAAACATGAACTTTTGTGATGCTCCTTTGTCGGTCACTCAACCACCGCAGTTTATCCCTCAGCATTGGACCTTTATCATATTTGTCCATTGTTGACAGTGTGTCAACTTCTGAGACAAAACAATAGCTGTCCTAATCTAAATTAAATCTGGCTTGAAAGATACTCTTGGTGATTTATTGATGATCTCTTGGCCCATGGTAAACATGGAATACTGGGAGTGAAAAACTAGGTATCGTTGTCAAAGGCTTATATGCTAAGGTAAAGGCCACATTTCAGCACCAATCTTCATGAAATTTTGTGAAAAAGTTTGTTGTGATAATAAGCGTATTTTGGACTAGTACGGATAGCACTGACGGAACGGATCAGATTCAAAAGCTCTGTCACAGGATCAAACCTTAAAAATGCTGTGTGTTTACTATAAAATCTAGTTTTTGCCACAATCATGTTGGTACTTGGTCAGTCTACTTGCTTTGCTGATATCTGTATATGTATCTTGGACCAATTTTATTGTAGTTCACAAAGGCTTAACCATTTACCATTCTTATCTTTTGCAAAAAGGAAGAAAAGGAGAAAATGCTGGTAGGCAGCATTTTCTCACTTTTCAATATTTTTTGCTTATACGAGGGGTGTTTCAGAAGGTCACAGACTTTCTTTATATGTCAATCACCTTAAATCAAAGGCCATTGAAATTTACAAAAAAAAAAAAAAATTAACTGCTGTGGACTTCATATATAACTTAATGCCACTTATTCCTCATAGCGCAGTTGATAGTGTTTGCCATGGAGACATACATAATGCCACATGATGTACACATACATTTTTTTATAATACCGCACATGTGTTTAGACCATTTAACTTCAATTTAAACGCTGTCCATTATCAGAATGTACACCAAATTTCATGTGTTGTCAACATGACGTTACAAGGTTATTTCAATCAATTTTCAAAGTTGTAACATTTTGTCCGTTGCTGAAAAACAGCCCAATGAACAACATGGTAGGTAATGTAATGTTCACTACCGTCATGACATCAACTGGCAACTTTGAATTGATAAAGTTTTATCGCTCGTTGGGCTTCACTATGCAGAAAATGTTTTCAGAGATTGAAAACTCAAAAATTCAACTGTTTCAGACTGCTGGTATTCAAACAGCACAAAACAATAAAAAAAAAAAAAAAAAAAGGATGGACAAGAATCGATCAAGAAAAAGAAAGTAGTTGCAGGCCATCACTCCTTAAACCAACTACAGAGCATAGGGTTAGGGGCTTTCTTTTTAAGAAAGACAGTGATATGTGATTTTTAGGTGCAATATTTTTCGGAAAAGCTGGGGATTGACAGCACAACAGTGTACAGAGTATTGACTGAGGACTGAAACATGCACTCATCTAGCAGAAGATGAACGGTTTATGGACCATAATTATTGTCACACTTGATGAGGCCTTGTTATGGCACTATGACATGGATATGAGATAAAAGTCTTATGTAGGAAGTCACAGCTGCATGGTATTGGCTTCGAAAGTGGTCACAAGCATGCCGTTGCAGCAAAGAAATTTGTGACGTCTTTTGACACTGACAGCCTCACAGGTATAGGGACTTTCAACAAAGGCATAGCCTGACATAGGAAAAGCATTTGTGTTGTGGGTGATTATGCCAGTTATGCACTTTACAACGTCATTGATGTTCATTGGTGACGGTTCATGTGTGCCAGTGAGCGCATAGTGCATAATTATGTTTAGTTTTTGTAAAATCATTATTGTCAGATGTATTGTCATCATAATTAGATTGTAGACTTGGAAAATATATCTTTTTGAATGCTGCAATTAGTATTTTTTATTGACTTAACCTGTTTAAAGATAAAGTCCACAAACTTTTGGATCACCCCTCATATATGATTAAACTCCATTAGTTAAGGCACTTTTGATATGTGGTCTGCAAATGCTTTCAGTTTAGAAGAATCTACAACATTGTTGACGGGTAAATTATTAAATCAAATCACAGAGAGCACTGCAAGATCTACTCAGATTAACATATCATTCAGGAGGTAAAACAGCAGAAAATTTGTGTTTATTGTAGGGACCCTGCAAGAAGTACTTTCTAGTTTTCTGTGCTTTGTTTATAATGCAATGAAAACAAGGTAGCCATGATGGCCAGGCATCGCTTCAATTGCATTTACTTAAATGCATCATGCTCTTAATTGACACTGATCGTGACATGAATCGTAAGAAGTCTGTATGGCATTAAAATTTTGTTGAGAAAAATACCTTATTCCTTAGAAAAGTGACATTTTTTTTCAAATGCAAAGATAATGTCAATGAAGCAGGTCTAATTAAGTATGGATAATACCGAATATCAATGAACGCTAACAAAGCATGCTATGACTAAAGGATTTCCAAAATTTTAGTAGCAGAAAACTTTTTTTTTCTTTTCAGTGTCACGCATGATAAAGTTCTGGAGAAAAAAAAAAAAAAAAAAATGATAAAAACCTCACTTCACTTTAGTATACATCTCATCTGAGTATGACAATTGCCATAAAAAAAATTCACTCATACCAAAAAACTGAACATTTCTATCCGAAAATCTTGAAAACCCAATACCAATCATGCAATAGTGCCGCTTAATAATCAAGGGAGGTAAATGGTAACAAACTGTATATTAGCCATGCTCTGTGAAAAGGAGGCTTAGTGCATTTGCGAAAGGTGTCGACCCAGGTCAGCCTGCGCAATCTGCGCAAGCTGACCTTAACCGAAACTTTTTGCTACGGGTCAATTTTCTGTATGTCCAAGGACCAGTCTACCTCATGATTTAGTTTAAAAAAAGTGGCTGTTAATGATCCATTATGGCTATTAATATATGTGATGGCTTGCTTGGTTCCATGGATCACGGAGATGCATTAAGCACCCTTTTTGCTAGAGCATGGCTCATAAAATTATATTTGTTGTGAGTGAACAGGAGTTTTTACCCTTGGTCAGTAAATAAGCTTAAAGTCATGACTTCATAAGGATTTTAAAGTTTTCACTCTATAAGCCTTTGTAAAACATGTTACACCAAGGGCTATAGTTTTATAACAATTTTGCAATAGGTACACTAGATGAAGCTACATGCAAAATTTGGTAGAACTTACGGTTAGATGTGGTTGCTCATTTTCTGCAGTTAGGAACCAGAAAATTCTTTGAGTTTTCAGTGTGAAAGCCTAAGACTTGTGAACTAAAAAGTATTTTGAGCTCTACTGGCTGAAAGCCAGCACAGCTTATGTCATGGTTTCCGTCGTCCGTCCGTCCGTCCGTCTGTCAGTCTATCCATCTCTCCGTCCGTCCGTAAGTCTTTTTCTTATTTACGCGATAAAGTCTGCATTTGTTGTCAGATTTTCATGAAACTTGCACAGTTTGTTTATCTCATCAATAGCTTGAACCCTATTGATTTTGAATAAAATCCAACAAACAGTATGGGAAAAGTAGCCATTTCAAGTTGAAAATTTCCATTTCTTGTTTACGCGATTAAGTCTGCATTTGTTGTCAGATTTTCATGAAACTTGCACAGTTTGTTTATCTCATCAATAGCTTGAACCCTATTGATTTTGAATAAAATCCAACAAACAGTATGGGAAAAGTAGCCATTTCAAGTTGAAAATTTCCATTTCTTGTTTACGCGATAAAGTCTGCATTTGTCGTCAGATTTTCGTGGAACTTGCACAGTTTATTTATCTCATCAATAGCTTGAACCCTATTGATTTTGAAAAAAATCCAACAAACAGTATGGGAAAAGTAGCCATTTCAAGTTGAAAATTTCCATTTCTTGTTTACGCGATAACATCTGCATTTATAATCAGATTTTCGTGAAACTTGCTCAGTTTATTTATCTCATCAACAGCTTCAACCCTATTGATTTTGAAAAAAATGCAACAAAAAGTATGGGAAAAGTAGCCATTTCAAGTTGAAAATTTTTCATTTCTTGTTTAAGCGATAAAGTCTGCATCTCTGGTCAGATTTCCATGAAACTTGCACAGTTTGTTAATCTTATCAATAGCTTCAACCCTTTTGATTTTGAAAAAAAATCCAACAAACAATATGGGAAAAGTAGCCATTTCAAGAAAAAAATTTCCATTTTTTGTTTACATGATAAAGTCTGCAGTTGTAATCAGATTTTTGTGAAACTTGTAGTTTGTTTATCTCATCAATAACTTCAACGCTATTGATTTTGAAAAAAATCCAACAAACAGTATGGGAAAAGTAACCATTTCAAGTTGAAAAATTTCCATTTCTTGTTTACGCGATGAAGTCAGCATTTGTGGTAGGAGTTTCATGAAACTTTCACAGTTGCTTTGTCTCGTCAACAGCTTGAACCCTATTGACGTTGAAAAAAAAAATCTGACGATCAGTATGGGAAAAGTAGTCATATAAAGTTGAAAATTTCCATTTCTTGTTTACGCGATGAAGTCAGCATTTGAGGTCAGATTTTCATGAAAGTTGCACAGTTGCTTTGTCTCATAAACAGCTTGAACCCTATTGATTTTGAAAAAAATCTGACAATCAGTATTGGAAAGTAGCCATTCAAAGTTGAAAATGTCCACTTTTTGTTTAGGCAATAAAGATCACAGTGTTAATCCAATTCCTTTGAAACTTGCAAATATTATTTGGTTCATCAAGGGATTGAACTCTATTAAAAGTGAAGAAAATCTAGCAAACCGTTCAGGAAAAGCAGCCATTTGATGACTTAGTATCGTATACTCAACAAAGTCCACATTTGAAATTTGCTAGGATTGTTTAATACAAGGCATACTGAAACCCTATCAAATTTGGCTTGCTGGTGGGGGGTGGGGGTAAAAACAGATACAAAAAATGTAATCACAATTTCTCAAGAGAGTCAATATTTCTGAAATTGTCCACCAAAAGAGTGCGGCTTCTATGATGCTATGCATCATAAATTTGTCTTGTTATATCTTGAAAATTTTCTGCTATGGCATTCCATAATCAAGGGATTTAACTCTATCAAAAGTGAAGAAAATCTAGTAAACCGTTCAGGAAAAGCAGCCATTTGATGACTTAGTATCGTATACTCAACAAAGTCCACATTGGAAATTTGCTAGGATTGTTTAATACAAGGCATACTGAAACCCTATCAAATTTGGCTGGATTCCAAACATTTAGTTTTGAGAAATTGTACTTCATTTCTTTTCACTGTTTGTTCAATTCACCATGCCTACTTATGCTGTCTTAGAGGGTTCAAGCCCAGTTGCAAAAACACATTTTTGTGTTTTTTGTCTCTTTTTCTTTTTGCACCATGAATTCATAATGTATACTAGCATAAAAGCAAAATCACTGCCAGGAGAGCGATTTCAGGCCCTCAAGGGCCTATAGTTTATTTCCTCTACATGAGTTTCTTTCATGCCATTTTGACTTGGTTTGATTGTCTTAATATTGGTCTTTATAGTTAATATCATTTAAACCCCTTACCAGACTATTCCATAATTTAACAATCAAGAGGAAAAAGGCTTGAAAACATCAGTGCAATAATTGAAAATGCTAGTGAGGCTGAGACAGGTTCCGTTATTTAAGTCTTATTTGATTTTGTGTCTGCAAATGCTTTCATATTGAGTGTTCTCATATTTGTTGTTGGATAAAGAGTTGCTGTACAGACCAATTTACATCATATGTCCCAAAAAAGTTTTTGGGCAGAATATAAAAAGCATTTCTTTGGCTTTATCATTAATTTTCATTCATTGACTCTTTTCTGCAGGTAAATGTTTCAGATAAACAGGATGGGACTAGACTTGCCTTGTTTGCCTTTGCTAGTGACCCAAAATTGTTACTAAATAGTCATTCTACCGGGGCGCAGAAACCATTTGAAAATACTGCTGATGCAATGGCATTTCTTGAACAAAAATTGGATTTGGGAAAATTAAGAGGTAATTCATTAAGAAGGAAATGGAAAAATTATGCAGAAACAGAAGGTAATTGATTAAGAGATTAGCTGTACGTAACTGATTTTATGAAAAAAAAAAAGAGAAAAACTCTCAGAAATTAAGATAATAAGAAGCTATCTGTTAATCAGTGTGATGAGGACTTTGCTTCAGAGAGTAGGTATACTTTGTTAAAATGTTAAGGGGTACTTGAAGTAGAAAATATAGGAAACTGAATCAAAGTTAACAGAACTTTGATTTGGAATAAAGATGTGATTGATACAGAGAAAAAAAAAGGATGATTATTCATTGAAAAAAGGGAACTTGTCTTACAGCTAAGGAGTTATTAAGTTAGAGATAAAAAAAAAAGAACAGTTAACAAATAACAAGAAATTGCTTGATTTGGGGATAGAAGGCAATTCATATCTTGATGAGACATAGTTGACTCAGAAATAAGAGGGTTTTTTCTTACAGGTTAATAGAACTAAACAACAGTAACTCTAGCTCTTTTACTTGACTTTTTGTGCAAGCTACACAAGTAACTTTATCATCAGCGGTGGCTCTCACAAACTTATACTTTTCCAGGTCATCGCTCTATGCAAAGGACAATAAAGACACTTTGGCAGACAGTGTAGATTAAGGTCACACTACACACAACTTGCAGTCTGACATTGGATCTGCACTGTCAGTCTTCTATTTCTTCAGTCTACAGATAATTTATTCACAAGTATTTTTTTTATCACCAAAATTAACACTTGAGTCCATAAAATTTACTAAGAATGCAAAGAGTCACAGGGTTGAAAATGTTTTGTTATTAGCCCCAAAGATGTTGAGAGTTTTCAGATTTATTTTGCAGGTGCAAACATATTCAAACGTGTTTGTGATCAAACAGAAAAACTCTTGAAATCTGTTTCAGGAGTTGCTCCATTCTAATAATGACGTCAACCCTTTACCACACAGTCCCAAGGTTTAATGACCATGAGTAAAAGGCTATTCAAACATGTGGGAAAAAGAGAAAATGCTGGTAACTAGCATTTCTGCCTTTTCCCACAATGCTTTCTGCTTTCATTGACAGATTCCATCATTTGAGTCATATATTATTTGTTATTTGCTCTTGATCTGAACTTGGACAAGTCTCAAGTTTGTCATTTGGTACAGAGTTTCAATAAAATCCTGAATGCCAATGAACATAGTCAAAAAGTTTGAAAGTTCTTGCTGTATGTGTTACGATTTGTTACCTGTATTTTTTAGGCATATTTGAAACTTGTGCTGAGAAATCATTCAGAAATGTTCTTTGTTTAATGACCCTTTGGAAGAAAGCTTTTGAAAACATTTGGAAAAATGATAAAACTAACAATTTGACCTATTCTGCAGTTTTTCTTATCTTTCAAGATATGAATTCCATTATTAGAGCCAAATTTCTTTTAATATGCAAATGCTTTCAGTACTGACATGAACATAATATGTCCGAAAGCATGTTTGGTGTTTTGACCGGCTGTTTTCCTACATAAATGAAGTCAAGTCAATCTGGTGAAATAGGAATGAATCCACAATTACTTTTATCAATTTTCTGAAAAAGGTCTGGTAAAGAGTTAAACCTTTATCAAAAGATCCCCTGTTGTAACTAGACCCTGTGGAATAAAGCTTTTGAAAATATTTCAGAAAAGTTTTTCCACATTTTTGTTTTACTCCTCCACAGAAAAATTTTAGTACATTGACAGAAAAAAGTTCTTATGCATTACATGATATGCATAGAGCTTTCCTGGAAAGGGAATAGGTGACAATCTATGGAATTTTTTTAAGCATCAACAATTGGACAATTCGATTTTTAAGCAGAGTTGCCACTGAGATAACATCCACAGGTGCTATGTACAGCCTGTCAAGTTATGTGATGCTAAAATGCTGAGTCCAGATCAGTTTCTAGTGTCTCTCCAATTTACTGCAATGATATCCACACACCATTTTCGCATGGATCACACTAAGTTTGTCAGTGTAGCATGAGGAATGGCAACTCACATTTAAAGAAAAGCTTGTTTGAGTTCCAGGATTGTTACCAGTTGGTTTAGAAGATGTGGGATACGTCGTTCCATTTCGCCTCACAAACGCTCTATTGTCAAAACTAATGGAAGAAAAATTTTATCACAATACCGCAAAGCTGCTAAATTATCATGGAAAATAAACGGTGGGGTTCTGTGAGTTGCAGTTATTCTTTTTCAAACCATAACACTCCCGCTTCCAAAAGAAATGCATTAGACATCAGATGTGTCTGATACCAATCACTGGGACGTTGAGATACACAATGTTGGCCATTACTATGAGTCAGACAGAAATTTGACTCGTTGGGAAACAGGATTTCTGCTCAGTCTTGTCTCCTGAATGGAATGAGTTGTAGGCAACTAGCCAAATGACCTGTGCTGTGGTGACAACAGTACACAGGACGTTTGGCAGGATGTCTTGAGTGTATTTCATGGCTCACATTCGATTTTTTAACAATTTGTCCATGGATTTGCCGCTGACAAGGAATGCTATGGGCAGTGGAAGTTTCAGTTTGAAAGGGGTTTGCAAGATGGTTAAACGTCTTTCAGTCACACGGGTCATCCAGACCGCAGGTTGTCTGAGACACCTCTTACGTTTTTAGCACACCTGAGCACGAAGTGCTCAGGATGAGCTATTGTGATCACTCACCGTCCGTCGGCGTCCGTCGGCGTCCGTCGTCCGTCCGTCCGTCCGTCGTCCGTTCACATTTTTTTGTTTACACTCTAGCATCTACAAATATTAACCAATCAGCACCAAACTTGGTCAAAATATACATGACCATAAGATCTCCAATGAGTTCGATAATGGGTCTAATCGTACCAGAACAACTGGAGTTATTTGCCCTTGAATTAGAAAAATTGCTATATTTGAGTTTGTTTACACTCTAGCATCTACAAATATCAACCAATCAGCACGAAACTTGGTCAAAATATATATGACCATAAGATCTTGGATGAGTTTGAGTATGGGTCTAATCAGACCAGAACAACTGGAGGTACTTGCCCTTGAATTAGAAAAATTGCTATATTTGAGTTTGTTTACACTCTAGCATCTACAAATATCAACCAATCAGCACCAAGCTTGGTCAAAATATATATGACTATAAGATCTCCAATGAGTTCGATAATGGGTCTAATCATACCAGAACAACTGGAGTTATTTGCCCTTGAATTAGAAAAATTGCTATATTGGACTTTGTTTACACTCTAGCATCTACAATTATTAACCAATCAGCACCAAACTTGGTCAAAATATATGTGACCATAAGATCTCCAATGAGTTCGATAATGGGTCTAATCGTACCGGAACAACTGGAGTTATTTGTCCTTGAATTAGAAAAATTGCTAAATTTGACTTTGTTTACACTCTAGCATCTACAATTTTTAATCAATCAGCATCAAACTTGGTCAAAATACTTATGGCCATAAGATCACGGATGAGTTCGATTATGGGTCTAGTCGGACCAGAACAACTGGAGTTATTTGCCCTTGAATTAGAAAGTTCTTTAGAATAGTTCTTTGTCCGGAGCATAACTTTGTTATCTCCAGTCTGATCGACTCAAAACTTGGCATTTGTGTTTGTAGCAATAATATGGAGTGCAGTATGAAAGAACCATAACTCTACCTCGTACTTTCTATGAGTTATTTCCCTTTGATCATCATTTTTACAGCATTTTCTGCTTGTCCGGAGTACAACTTTGTCATCTCTAGCCTGAACATCTTCAAATTTGGTATGCATGATTGTTGAAAAATTACGGAGTGCAGTGCACAAGAACCATTACTCTTCCTAGCACGAATTTTGAGTTATTCCCCCTTTGACCTTCATTTTTATAGTATTTCTTGCTTGTCCGGAGCATAACTTTGTCATCTTAAGTAGGAATGATTCGAAATATGATATGCTTATTTGTTGCAATATTTGGAAGTGCAGTGCATAAGAATTGTAAGTAACTCTACCTCGTGCTGTCTTTGAGTTATTTCCCTTTGATAGTCATTTTTACAGCATTTAGTGCTTGTCCGGAATATAACTTTGTCATCTTAAGTCAGAACTACTTCAAGCTTGGTATGCATGTTTGTTGCAATATTACCCAGTACAGTGTGCAAGAACAATAACTCTACCTAGTGCGGATTTTGAGTAATTCCACTTTGATCTTCATTTTTACAGTATTTCTTGCTTGTCCGGAACGGAACTTTGAAATCTCATGTCAAACTGACTTCAGACTTGGTAAACATGTTTGTTGCATTACCTGCCCTTTGCGATTATTATACCTCCTCGACAACTGGCAGTGGGACGGGCATATCTTGCGACAATTTGCCGCTCTTGTTTCATTATCATTTGGCCTTGAACCTCAATTTTTGGTATTTATCTTCATTGTAAACCTTTACTGCTTAGTACTCAGGTGAGCGATATAAGACCATCGTGGTCCTCTTGTTGTTTCATATCCATAAAGATTATATAGTGTTTCTCTGCACAACAAACCTGTAATTTCAGCCTGTGTTCTCCCTGTTTCAAGCATGCCTGCAGCACATATACGTTCATTTTTGGATAGAGGTGGCACCTGTTATATGCATTTAAAATCCAAACATTTTTTTTCTTTCATGTCGGCATTTAAAGACTATGAGGGATCAGATTGATAAAAAATATTGGGAGAGATAGCAACTGGAAGTGAAATATGTATTTCCTGGGCTTTCGTCTTCATGACTAGCACCCAGATCCGCCAAGGAGATGTCATGTTTTGCATGTCCATATTTAGGGTCATGGTTTGAATGCAGCTTATGGACATGATATTTTTTTATTTGGCCAGGTATGAAATGCACAGGAATTTTGTTTGCAAGTACAATGTATTTTTTAAAATACATTCAATTTAATAAATTGCTTTCATTTTGAACAAGTCTTAGATTTTGGTGACGTATGATATTAATTAACAGGTTACATCTTATTCTGTATAGTTTTGTTCTAATCTTGATTAGATTATATTCAGATGAATGATCAAGCACCATATACCTTTTGTTTTTAAATATTGTTTTTTCTCTTTATTAGGAGAACAATCAGGAACCAAAATTGGGAAAGGAACAAACATAAAGCATGTCCTGGAGGATATAAGGACAGACATCGAAACCAAGCACGCTATGCCAGAAGTCCCAGCACAACAAGTGGTTATCATTATAAGTGATGGTAAAGTATTAGTTACTGACATTACAAAGTTACAGGGATTTATAAACCTACCTTTAGCTCATTCGTGAAATGTAATTAATTTTACATTCAATAATATCATACTTAACTTCAGCTCATTTGATAATATCCTACTTAACTCCAACTCATTTAGTAAAACCTTACTTAAGTTCACATTCAGTAACATCCTATTTAACTCCAAATCATTCTGTAAAACCTTACTTAACTTCACATTTAGTAACATCTTACTTAACTCGAAATCATTCAGTAAAACCTTACTTAACTTCACATTTAGTAGCATCTTACTTAACTCGAAATCATTCAGTAAAACCTTACTTAACTTCACAGTTAGTAATATCCTATCTAACCCGAACTCATTCAGTAAAACCTTACTTATCTTCACATTTAGTATTATTATACTGCAAAAAAAATTCTCGCAATCTGATTGCATTATATGCCCCCGACATACAAGTCATGAACACTGGCAAAATCTATGTGAAAGCAGTTTCCCTTTTGAAGGCCCCGTATACATCCAAGATGGCGGCGTCGACCGATACAAGTTGCCCACAAAACAAACATAATGAGTAGCCTGCACCATATTATTTCTAGTTTCCCTTCATGGTTGTCATTAAAGCGGAAAGAATGGATTATTTTTGAAAATAAATTAATATAGTTACAAAATTATCGTTTGTTGTCATTCTGAAACAAATACATAGGTTTAAAACGAGCCATCCCTTCGTCAGGTAAGCAAATTGTAAAGTGTCAAAACTCATTCATTGTAACGTTAAAAGGATAACCAAATTGTCGTTTGTGGTAACTAATGGTCTTTTACTTTTTGACAACATTAAAATGCATAGTTACTTACCTTGAAGTTGTTAAGATCCATGTTTAAATAAAAATATGCCAAATTTCTATTGCAGTGACATCATCATGTTCATCCACAAAATTGCACGTTTTACCAAGGTTTTAGTGAGTTTTGTATGGTGGCACAAAAGTGACATGGAAGATATATTTTATACTACGTGCGCACGTATTACTTATTACGTGTGCACGTATTAGCTACTGCGTGCACACGTAATAACTAATACGTGTGCACGTATTAGCTACTGCGTGCGCACGTAGTATAAAATATATATATTCCATGTCACTTTTGTGCCACCGTAGTTTTGACAACATTAAAATGCATAGTTACTTACCTTGAAGTTGTTTAGATCCATGTCTAAATAAAAAATACGATGAATTTCTATCGCAGTGATATCATCATGTTCATCCACCAAACTGCACGTTTTACCAAGGTTTCAGTGACGTCAGTTCTCAGCGACATCAATTTTCATTGAATTGGGGCTCTCAGAAGGGAAATTCTATGTCGTCAGCGTACTCAATTCATGAGTACATAGACGGGGCGACATGACTATGCCACAGCCATGAACAAGTTCCCAAGTCCTCTGCCACCTGACCGTACAACAAATAATTTCCTACTTAACTCCAACCCATTCAGTAAAACCTTACTCCTCTGCATCTAACTTGGTAAAACTTTATCCAGCTTGAATTGGTTTGATGAACACTTTACTAAACCTCGGCTTATTTTTCAAATCTACCTTTACTTCATTTCATTCTGTAAAACTTGCCCTACCACTGCTCATTTTGTAAACCATTACCTTACTAAAGCCCATTCGATGATGACTCATTCTCAATTTGTTTGACCATTTAATGTCGCCATACTTTTAATGAAAAATAAAAAAAAGGTTCATGACCTCCACGGGATAATGGTAAGTGAAATTACGAACAATCACATGCAAAGACAAAATTCAGATGTATCTTGCCCTTCCTGAGGCCGTCCAATCAACACTCATGCACATTATATGTAGCTTGGTCACTGAAATCGTCACGTTGCCAAGAAATAATCATTATTGATGTAGACTAATGCCACCAATTAAAACAAGTATTTCAAGGTAAACAACCTTTTTACGCAAAGTTTTGATGGAAGTCTTCGTACATTTAAACAAAAAAATCTAACATAATATAAGGAACGCTAAAATGATAATGAGCCTCATTTGTGATGCCAATTCTCTGTACTAAACGGGACAATCTCAATAAGTCCCTCAGATTCGGTAGAAGAATCCGATTTTGTTCTGTTTGCTATAACAGATAGCTCCCTTAGAGACTTGTTTTTAACACTATTGCATTTTTTTTAAACACACTGCACCTGGTAAGATGGGAAAAAGGTGTAGAATTCAGTAAAGTCGAACTATAATATATATGTAGTAATAAACGAGTCTTTTAAAAGATTCTGAATAAAATAAGTGCATCTAACTCTAAAATATAAATAAATGCAGATTCGAAAGCAGAAATGATGTGCGGGATATGTGTTAAGTGATTCTGTCGGCTAGTACACTTGACCTTTTCAAAATATACTTGTAAACAGTAATTAATGAGTTGTAATAATTGAGCCCTTGATATCAATGATATCAAAATCATGATAGCGAAATCATGCAATTCAACATTATTTACCTTCGATTCTATTTTGGTTGTCAAAATCCTTATGATTTCAGTGAATATTGTGTCTGGTTATGACATAAACATCATTCTGAGGTTACGTTTTGGAAACTATGATGTGTTTCTAAAAGGGTCCCATTGACTGTATATTGCATATTATTCTGCTGTATTTTGTATTTTAGCCATGCTCTGTGAGAAAGAGTTTGTCGATCTGCAAAAAGTAACGATCCATGTCAACCTGTGCAGTCTGCACAGGCTGACCAGTGTGGAAATGATTTGCTTTTTGCAAACTTTCTACAGAGTCAAGTTCCACTCTACCTAATGATTTGACAAAATGGATTTAATGGATCCATTACTATGTAGTGACTTGAATGAACACATTATGGAGATGCATTAAACCCCGCTCTGCCAAACATAGCTCATTTAAATTGATACCAAGTATGTATTTATTCCATTTTTGCCTGATATTAGTCGTAGTTGTAAGAAATGATGATCATTAATCAGACCTTAGTCGATGTTTGCAGGCGTATGGGGAGCATCTATGGTGATTTAAGTGATGTATATTTTTTTTTAAAAAAAACATTACACGTGCTCTAGGATCGATATTCCTTTGCCAATAATAATCAAAATGTACAAAGATAATGCAGATTAAATTCAAAGATTTACTTTATGGTGTCAGACAGTGGTGAAAACGTGGTATTTCAGCAGTGGAAAAAGATGAAGCTGTTAAATGATAAATAGATGCAGACAGAAGATGTAATTAGATACAATGATGATCGTATTTGAACCAATAAATGATACTGGGTCGAATTTCATAGTTGAAGATGATGTTGTGAAAAGTTACCAATTGAAACATTTTTACAAGTGTTCATAATGTTAACACTCTAATTGTAATAAACGGGACAAAGGATCAAAGTCAACAGATATGTTCCTTGTTCACTCTTCATTGCAGTATGTCGATATGGTTTTTGGTGGTTTACTCGGTTGGATTTCCTCATAAATTTGGGTAAATCACGTTAAAATAGCGTTCATTTAGGTTTTTATAGACACTGTAATAGACGGGACAATTACTAGTAATAAATGGGACAGTGGGAAAAATACTAATATAATTTTAAGTATTCATTCGAGGATAAAAAAGTTTTGACTATAATCAGTAAACATGTTTACTATTTAAAAGCATAGGATTCTTGAAAATTATTTCACCTTTGACATATTTTATGAAAAAGAATAGAATAGTTTTCAAGCATACACTGCATCATTTTCATGGAAATAAATTTTTCAAGCACAGCATAGTGCATATTTTTCTCGGCAACATACACATATTACATGTGTATATACCAGTCGATGTGAAATTTTATCAAAATTACGACAAAAACATTCAAAATTGTCCAAAGCTGATTTAGCTTGGAAAGCGGCTTCTTTTCTATGCAATATTAGTTCTTAAAATCATGCAGAGTTGATAATGCATGTATATATATATATATATAAACATAGGTGAAAGTTCGTAAAAGTAAGTTTGAGGCTGGTAAAATTCAAAATTTGGTAACTTTAAGCATGGAACTACAAGGCGAAATGACGCAAAGTAATAAAATACGACATAGAATTTCGAATTTTTATATGCCCAATGGTCATATTTCGTGAGAATGAGTCTAATAATTTGCCCAGCAACAGGACATAGGGTAAACCCTTACCTTACTACATCAGATTCAATTGCCTTGCAATAGCTCATTTGGTAAAACTTTGCCAATTTTCAAAAGAGAAAACTTACCAGTTCTTTTAGTAAAGCCTTTAGCTAGTAACAACCCATTTTGTAAAATCTTGCCTCATTTGGTAAGCCTTACTTCAGCTTATTTGGTAAAGTCTCACCTCACTACAATTCATTTCGTAAAGTGTTACCATTACACAGCTTATTTCGTAAAATCTCACTTGTCTGTAGCCCATTTGGTAAAATCATACCCAACTATAGCCCATTTGGTAAAATTTTACCCAGCCATAACCCATTTGTAACTCATACCTTACTGTGAACACTTATTTGGTAAAACTTTGCCCAGCTACAGCTGATTGGATGAAACCTGCACTCTTACCAGATCTTACCCATTTGATAAAACATAATGATACTTTAGATTATTTCTTAAAACCATACCTTACTTTATTTCATTGTAGAAACCTAAACCTATTTTATCAGAATCTGTTTCCTTCAGGAGCTCATTTGGTAAAACCTGGCCTAATTTAGATTCTTTTGGTAAAACTTACACTTTCTACAGCTATTTTAGTGAATTCTTACTTTACTTTGGCTAATTTGACACAAATTTTACCTGAATTCAACTGAATTTAACTAAGCCTGACCCATCTTTGGTTCATTGTATCATTTTGACCTACTTTGTATTTTTTGATGAATCCTTAACAAACTTGGCTCATTTGGTAAAACTTTATTTGGCTCATATGTAAAATCTGCCCTTATTTCAACTTGTGTGGTTAATCTAACCTTAGTACACTCCCCTTTCAGAAAAAAAAAAAAAAAATCATTTGGTACAACTTTACCTCACTTTAGGCCAACTAATATAAAGTTCACCTTATTACAACTCATTAGGTACAGGCTTACCTTAGTTCATCTCATCTGACAGATTCGTATCCTACTTCAGCATATTTGGTAAAAAACTACCCTACTACAACTAATTCAGTAAAACCAATGCAACAGAAGCAAGACAAGACAAATTTATGATGCATGGCATCATAGAAGCTGCAATCTTGTGGTGGACAATTTCAGAAATATTGACTTTCTAGAAAAAATGTGATGACATTTTTATATCTGTTTTTCCCCCCACAAACGGAATATCATGACAAATGATACTAAAATGCAGGAAAAAAAGGGCAGAAGTTAAGAGAGGAATCTTAAATTATCTTGTACCATTATTATCATCATAATCATCATTATCATTTAAAGTGATAATGCATATGTGAGAAAACATGTAAAAGCATTGGAATTTTCAAATTTCTACTCAAAGTTTGAAAATGGAGAAATTTCGCACTCAAGTATGTACAGCATTTTTCATTATTAAATTATTTTAAAAAGCAAACTTCTGTAGGGGCATCAAAGTCGATACGACAGAATTATGTAAGTTAGTAATTATTCAAAGTAATATTTAGACCGTTATTCACATAAATCTACATGTATTTACAATTTTTAGCTCCACTGGCCGAAGGCCAGCGGGCTTATGACATGGCCCGGTGTCCGTCGTGCGTCTGTCCGTCCGTCCGTGCGTGCGTGCGTGAGTCCGTCCGTCCGTGCGTTAATTTTATTTTTCGAACTTCTTCTCTGAAACTACCCATCCAAATTTGATGAAACTTCACAGAAATGATCCTGCCATGGTCCTCTTTAGAATTTCTTGAAAGAATTTGATTCCTTCAAAAACTCTGGTTGCCATGGCAAAAAAACTGAAAAATATTGAACATCTTTGAAAATCTTCTTGTCTGAAACCATAAGGCCCAGGGCTACCAAATTTGGCATGCAGCTTTATCCAATGGACCTCTATGAAATTCCTTCATATTATAGCCCTGGGGTCAAAATTGCTCTGCCCCGGAGATCACTATTTTAACATGGGCTTATATAGTGACTGTAATTTAAAATAGTAATCAAGGGAAACAACTCCTGTTATACAATATAAAGTTTGTTACTATTTACCTCCCTTGATTATCAAACTGCACTTATACATTATTGGAGTTTGGTATTCAAGTTTTTTGGAGAGGAAATGTTCTGTTTTAAGGGAGAGTGATTTATTTTGATGCTAATGGTTATGCTCACATGAATGGAATGTTTACTTTAAAGTAAGGTTTCTATCACTCAAATTTTTTCAGAACTTTACCTTTCATGCTAATGAATAAACTTGCTTGTATTCACTGACATTATCTTTGCATTTAAAAAGATAGGACTGTTTTTGTTTTGCGATCGGGGTGGAGGTTATGTTTTCAAAGTAAGTTTATTACCATACAGACTTTTTATGCTGTATGTCTCTGTCAATGTCAGTTAAGCGCATGATACGTTAATTTTACTCTTTAAGAAATGACATTTTTTTTTTCTTATGTACCAAGTTTAAAGCCATTGCAAAAAGACAAATTGAATGTAGCTTAAATGAATATTTCTGTCTTTGATAGGTTAGGAAACGTTGTGGGAAAAGGAGTAAATACTGGCTGACAACATGTTGTCCTTTTCTCACAATGTTTTTGAAAGCCTTCTCTTTCTGGGTCATTAACACTTCGATTTGCGTGGTAAAGGGTTAAAAAGCCAGTGGAGCGATACAGGGGCATCATGGCCCTCTTGTTAAGTGATATTTTCATTGTATTTCATTTTCTACAAAAAGAAAAAAAATATTCAACAACTTTTTTCTAAAACACTTTCCTTTTGTTTGTCAAAAAAATATCTTAGCCTACTTGTAACAAAGTGAATCTTTACATTTCTACTCGAGAATTAGAGACTTTTGCATAGTATCTCCAAAATTCTTCTGATCATAGCCTTCACAGTTGGCGCGAACCTTTAAAAAAAAACAAAATTATTTTTTTAAGTCTTTACGGATCTGGATTTATTCAACAACAACATAGTAACAATTACTGTATATATATATATCGTTTAATAAAAATTAGTTTGAACCATTTTCTGCATAGACCTTGTACAAACCTATAAAACTTCTAATGTAAACTTCAAGAGCCATTCAAACCCTTGACCAGCTTCGACGTAAAAAGTTGTATATGCACAGTGATAGATTCGGTAATAACTTTCAACTACACTGAATGAAATTAATATACTGAGCAAGGAAAAAGAAACAAGAAATTTTTAAGTTTACAATATCTTATAAATTATTAAAAAATATTACTCAAGCTATGTACTGTCTGATCTTGATCTATTTCTGTCATTTTCGAACAGTTTCAACCCTGAGAACACTTATGCACCACTTTGGTAATTTCTGTGGACAACGTACATCACGTTCCATACATTTTTCACGGGTATTGTAGATCAGGACCATACTGTACAGAACTTACAGTCTGATCATAACAGCTTCGATACACATTACATTTTAAATGCAAAATTTTACAGGACTCATAAGATAGATCTTCCATGTAACAAATTTCCATTCGGCTAAAGTGTCGACGAATGGAAGAAAAAAAGGGTTATCTTTTCACAAGCATTCTACAAATAGCTGATGTAGACTGCTCTTTGTATACGATTAACTGTGTAGGGAGGTAACCAGTCTATAACTTGATCAAAGGTTAACCGCCCTAATATCTTTACAAATTAAAACTGGACGAAACACTTGTACATAAAACTGCTTTTGATTATCATATTCTAAGATGCTCTCCATTTCATAATTATCATTATTTTGTCTTGTAAAAAAGTAGACAGATGCGAAAACCGTTTAGAGGTGGGAGAGCCTGTGATAGACGAAAAGCAATACAATTTCGTTTGGGAAAAAGGAAGGAATCCTTTAAGTTGGAAATGTTTGGGGGACTAGCCAATAAAAGGAAGTTTATTTTTCTGTACTTTCGTTGTCATTTGCGAATGAACATATATTGCATGAAAACCAGACATGATGTTCATGTAGGTCTGATTGAATATTTAAGAAAGAGTCATGTGGAGTAATTTTGTAACACTATCACGACATTATTAGAAAAATTCCAAAAATAATAACCAATCGAATAATTGCTGATCATCTACATGGCAAATAGTTTAGGTACATTCTTACTGGAAGCCGCTTTCTAGCGGCTTCCAATAAGATTGACATCATTCTATATGAAGTAAGTCGCGCATGGCTGTTTCATGTCTTCGACCTCCGATATTTTATTAGTGAAAGTCACATGATGTAAACATGTAGACATTAATATATCGCTTGGCGATATATTAATTCTTCTTTGTTGTTTGAAAGGGGGAAAATGAAATAATAATTGGTGCATTTCTGTTTTAGCTCACCGGTGCATAAAGTGCTCAAAGTGAACTTTTGGGATTATGCTGGATCCGCCATACAACATGTGTTATCCGTCGTCAAGTCGTCGACAATTACCTTGTACTCTAGCAGCCACACTTTTATTAAGATACTCATGAAAATTGGTCAGAATGTTGTCATGATAACATCTCGGACAAGTTTGAAATTAGGTCATATTGGATCAAAAGTAGGTCACTGAGCCAATTCTTAGAAAAACCTTGTGTGCACCCTAGAGGACACATTTTTATTCCTATACTCATGAAAATTGGTCAGAGTATTTCTGGATAATATCATGGACTGGCTCAAAACTGGGTCATGTTGGGTTAAAAGGTGGGTCACAAGGCCAAATCTTAGAAAAACCTTGTGTTGTAGAGACATTTCTAGCTCCACTGGCCAAAGGCCAGGGGTCTTATGTCATGGCCCGGTGTCTGTCGTGCATCCATCCATGCATGCGTCTGTTAACTTTTATTTCAAACATCTTCTCTGAAACTACCCATCCAATTTTGTTGATGTTTCACAGAAATGATCCTGCCATGGTCCTCTTCAGAGTTTCTTGAAAAAATTGTATTCCTTCAATAACTGTTTCCCATGGCAACAGAAATGAACTAGAGGCCCTTGAGGGCCTGAATCGCTCTATGGGCAGTGAGTTTGCTTTTTTGCTAGCATACAGTATTAATTCATGGTGCAAAAAAGGAAAAAGACAAAAACACACAAAAATGGGGGAGGGGTGTTCTTGCAACTGGGCTTGAACCCACTAAGACAGCATTAGTAGGCATGGTAAATTGAGCAAACAGTGAAAAAAAAACTGAAGTACAATTTCTCAAAACCAATTGTTTGGAATCCAGCCAAATCTGATAGGGTTTCAGTACCCACTGCATTAAACACTCCTAGCAAATTTGAAAGACATGTGACTAATAATGTGGACTTTGTTGTGTAAACAATACTAAGTCATCAGATGGCTTCTTTTCCTAAACTGATAACTAGATTTTCTTTACTTTTAAAAGAGTTCAGTCCCTTGATGAACCAAATACTTTTTGCAAGTTTCATAAGAATTGGATCAAAACTGTGGACTTCATTGTCTAAACAAGAAATGGAAATTTTCAATTTTAAATGGCTACTTTTCACATACCGATTTTTTTTCAAAATCAATAGGGTTTAAGCTGTTGATAATATAAAGCAACTGTGCAAGTTTCATAAAAATTCGACCACAAAAGCAGACTTTATCGCTGAAGCAAGAATTGGAAATTTTCAACTTCAAATTGCTACTTTTCCCATACTTATTGTCAGATTTTTTTCAAAATCAATAGGGTTCAAGCTTTCAATGAGATAAACAAACTGTGCAGGTTTCACAAAAATCCAAACACGATTGCAGACTTTATCGCATAAACAAGAAATGTAAATTTTCAACTTGAAATGGCTACTTTTCCCATACTCTTTGTTGAATTTTTTTTTAATTGATAGGCTCCAAGCTATTGATGAGATAAACAAACTGTGCAAATTTCACAAAAATGTGACCACAAATGCAGGCTTTATCGCGTAAACAAGAAATGGAAATTTTCAACTTGAAATGGCTACTTTTCCTATACTGACTTACAGATTTTCTTCAAAATCAATAGGGTCCAAGCTATTGATGAGATAAACAAACTGTGCAAGTCTCACAAAAATCCGACAAGAAATGCACACTTTATCCTGTAAACAAGAAAAAGACTAACGGACTGACGGACAGACGGACCACGGAAACCATACCATGACATAAGATCTGCTGGCTTTCAGCCAGTAGAGCTAAGAATATTGAAATTTTTTGAAAATCTTCTTGTCTGAAACCATAAGATGCAGGGCAACCAAATTATGCATGTGGCTTTATCTAATAGACCTCTATCAAGTTTCTTCACATTATAGCCTTGGGGTCAAAATTGACCTTGTCCAGGGGGTCACAAGTTTTACATGTGCTTACATAATGAAAACTGTAGAAATCTTCCTGTACCTAACATTAAGGCATAGGGCTACAAATTTTGCATGTGGCTTTATCTACCAAGACGGCCCAAATTATAGCCATGGGGTCAAAATTGGCTCCGCCCCGGGGGTCACAAGTTCTACATGGGCTAATATATGGTAAGCTTTAAAAATCTTTTCTTACTTAGGTAAAAGGCTTAGGTCTACCAAATTTTGCATGCAGCTTTATCTAGTAAGTCACTACCAAGAGGGCCCATATTATACCCCTGGGGTTGAAATTGGCCATGCCCTGGAGGTCACAAGTTCCACATGGGCCTATATGGTGATAACTTTTAGAAATCTTTTTGTTACTAACCATTAGACCCATGGCTACCAAATTTAGCACTTCTCAGGAGTCTCATACTTTACAAGGCTTTTAATTAAGGAAGTTTTGAAAATCTTCTTGTTTATAACCATACATTCTAGACCTGTATTATTTGGTATGGGCTTTATCTTGTGGACCTCTATCAGGATTCAAGAAATTATATCTCTGTGGTCAAAAATGCCTTTGCTTTGGAGTCATAACTTTCTCATGGAATTTCATAGAGAAAATTTTGTATGTCCTCTAGTTTGAAACAGCTGGTCAAGTATTGTAATGTTAGGTGTCCAGGGTTTTACTTATTAGTCAGTGGAGTGATACAGGGCTATCGTGGCCCTCTTGTTGGAGAAAGAATGAATGCTGGCATGTTTCTCCCCTATTTAACTGTAATTTTCAGAATGACTTTTTTTAAGGGTCATGAAAAATAGGGATGTTTGTCAAAGGGTTAAATAAAAGTGTATTTTGAAATTGCAGGTGAGTTCAACACAGATGGAAGCCCAATTGAAGTGGCTGATAAGATAAAGGAAATACAAATAGAAGATCCAGTGCAAGTTTACTCAATCTATCTCAAGACCGACCTGTCTGATGAACAACCACAAACTTCAGGAAAAGAGACTATGAAAGCTATTGCATCAGACATAAAGAACGAGGAGCATTACTTTGAAATTGACGCAGAAAATTTTGAGAAAGTAATGAATCAAATGGTTGAAGACGGTAAGGTCTTTGTTTGATGTTAAAAACTTTATCAACATTTTTTTAGCCTTATTGTAGTGGCCAGTGCACCTGTCCCTGCCTTCCTGTAGTTTTTGTTGCCGTGTGCTTTACATAACACTCTTTCCAAGTGACTGGTTGCTGTAGCACATAAAGACCATCACAAAAATGTTCAGCATCAAGAGAGTAGTGAATCCTGTTACAATGATTATCATCAATCTCTGAAAAAATCTTGGCTGAGCTTGGATACAAGTTCTTAACCCTTAGATTGCTGGCCCTGATGCAGACCTAGCTAACCTGCTCAGTCTGTAAAAATTTGTCTTTGGATAGAATTAACTTAAGACATGCTCTTTTAATGCATCTGAAAAAAGTATCTACCCAGGGCCGAACTTTTTTGCTTTTGGTCAATTTTTTACATGTCAAAGGACCATACCTCATGATTCAGCCAGTTGTTAGACAAAATGGATTTACTGAGATGAGTTGTTTGTTATAATGCATCACAAACATACATCAAACCCTCTTCTGCAGTGCTCTCTTCATTTGCTTTTGCATCAGTGTTAACCCTTAAGCTGCTAAATTAGTTAAATGAAACTGTGAAGCTGATAGTAAAAACTCAAATATTGCTATTTCAAAGTAATTTTGGTCGGAAAGATATCGCCTCATACAGACATTGTACATTCAAGGTCAGACTGCACATTCTGTGCAGTCTGATCTTAATCTACATTGTCCACTAAAGGCCACTGAGTTGCTCTTAGCAGCCTAAGGGTTAAACTTTTTTCAAAATTCATACTGAGCTTAAATCATGTAAACATGCTGATGTGTCCACCATTGATTATTTGATTCTGTTTGTCAAATACATAAATTTTCCAGTTTCCACAGTGTATTACTTAATTTCAAACAAATGTTTACTACATTGAGACAATGCGCAAAAGGAATGTCCATAGGTTAAAGGTCAAGGTCACAGGAAGGTCAAATGAGTTATGGAGGGTAGTACTCATGTCCAGCCTGTGGTTATTTTTTGTTATGAATGAATTTCAATATTACTTTGCAGAATTGTTGACCAAATAAAGACAATGTGTGGCCCAAAAAAACCCTGTCTGTAGATCAAAGGTCAAGGTCACAGCAAGGTCAAATATGTTTAAAAAGAGAAATTTTTGGACTGTTATGTTTGTGTCCAGCCTGTAACTTTTTTTATTATGAATGAATTTCAATACAGCTGTGTAGAACTGTCAACCACATCAATACAATGTTTAAAAAGAAAAATGTTACTAGGTCAAAGGTCAGGGGCACAGCAAGGTCAAACTTCCGTTTTCGTGTCAGAGGCGTAACTTTTTCCGTATCTCTGAATTTCAGAATAGCTTTGCATAAATGTTAACCACATCAAGTTAATGTGTCATGAGCAGAAGTCATGTCTTTAGGTGAAAGGGCAAGGTCATAACAATGTCAAATGTGTGTTTGGGGGATAGTGTTTGTGTCTGGCCTATAACTTTTTAATTATGAATGAATTTCAGAGTAACTTTATAGAGTTGCTAACACATATAAATGATGTGTCTAGTCTAAGAACCGTATCAGTAGGTTAAAGGATCAAGGTCACTACAAGGTCAAATACCATTAAAAAAAAGAAATTTTTAGGGATTGCGTTTGTGACAAGCCTTTTACTTTTTCAATTATGAATGAAATTCAATATAACTGCTGATTGGTCAACCATATTAAGATGATGTGTTGCGTGCAAAAAACCTTGTCCATACGTCAAGGTGAAGGCAAGGTCAAATATCCGATTTTGTGTCCAGGCCATAACTCTTTTCCCTATGACAAAATATCAAAATAAGTTTGCATAAATGTTAATCACATCAAGCAGATGTGCCATGCACAAGTCATGTCCATGGATTAAAGATCAAGGTCACAGCAATAGCGTTCCCGATCACGCAAAATCGTACGTGAAACACATATAAATGAAATAAAAAACGTACAAAATAAACCTGTACGTGAAATCACGCACAAAAAATACGGACGAACATCGAAAAAAAATTAGGAAATGCTTGCAAGCATAGAACGGCTCATGTAATTTTTTAAGCGATTTTCGGAAAATGTAAATCATCGGAAAAAATTTGGGATTTCCACTATGGTGGAATATTTCTGCCGCGAGATACGAGATAGCTATTGCAATAATTTAGGAGAACTATCGTGATAAAACAAAGTTTCCTGGAAATATTATCTAGATAATAAAAATTTTCACGATAAAAATATCGCGATAATTCTAACTGTTATCATGATTTTTTTTGCTTTCGTGCCCACAACTGACATTCACGGTATCTATAATTAGATACGGTTTCGGAACATCTTCGTCTACAACGTTATGAATTTGCCTTTTCCCTCAGTGGTTTTAAAGTTGTTTGTAGGAGGCAGTTCGAGTCGTCTTTGTGATTTTACAGACTTCTGTTTATTTCGGGTCTTGTCAAAATTTACCAATTAATCTACAACTGATAATAATTCGAATTTCTACTTACTGCAATCTTGTGAAATCAAAAACAACCGAGCTCATCCAAATGGTGAATTCTTTATGTATAGATATCGAGAAATGGATAGAACTATCACGACAGTTTTATCTTGAATGTCAACTTCGTGCACCATTGAGAAATTTTGAGTTAAAATGTTAGGTTTATCGTGATATTTTTTCAGGAAACTTTTTACTATCTCGATAAAATTTCCAGGAAACTTTAAGTTATCGCGATAGTTTTCTAAAATTATCAAGATAGCTATCTAATATCTCGTAGCAGAAATATGCCACCATATTCCAGCATTCTATTTTTAGAACATTTACATGGTCGGCGTACTCGGTCTTTATCGTTGTGATCAACAATTGCAGACTGGGACTCGTTTGTTTCCAAAAATTATCCGTAATTCAGCTCTCCTTTCTTTAACACCGTCTATGAAAAAGCGTTTTGTCTACGTCAACGTCTTTCGTCTATAAACTAACTTTGGATATGGCTCAGAAACGCTGTACTTTGGAAGCTTTCGGATTTCAGAATTCGGGTTCCCGTACGCAAGCAAGGTACACTAGTCGTAGAACCGTTCAAAATGTAGAAAACAGAATTCATATTGAGTAGAGTAGTCACCAGCCAGACTTCGACATTGACTGTTGTACAAAAGCCAAAAGGCATGTGAAAAGATGAGCATAAAGACTACTAGTTAACACTTTGCCGAACAATTATTTTACTGTTAGTTACATGTAAAATGTACATTCACTTAGTGGATCTATGTGATTGTTCTTCACCTGAAAGAGAAAGAGGAATTTAAGAAAATAATTTAGAGTTGTAGGCATAGATCTACTAGTTTTTCTGAAATTGTACCCCCATGTTTTTTTCTTATACCCCCATTTTTCAATTGCAGGGGGTACAAAAAACCCCCAAATAAAAATTTCAATGGGAACACTGAGCAAGGTCAAATTTTTTTTCTGTGATAGTGTTTGTGTCTGGCATGTTTACAACCTTTTTAATTGTGAATGAATTTCAGTATTACCTTGCAGAACTGTCAACCACATGTAAATGATGTATTGTGTGCAAGAACCTTGTAAATATGTCAAGATCAAGATAGAGCCAGAAGTGTTTGTAAATGTTGTGTCCATAGTCATTGTACATGTCCGCAGCTCACAGTAAAGTTATTTTTTGCGGGGGCCTCAGTCACTTCTCAGTTACACATCTTGGTTTTTACGCCCCCGCCATGAAATGGCGGGAGGGCATATAGAGTTACCTGTGTCCGTCTGTCTGTGTGTGTGTGTGTGTGCGTGTGTGTGTGTTAGTGTGTACGTGCGTGCGTTAGTGTGTATGTCCCATTCTTGTCCGGAGCATAACTTCTACATTTATCAATGGATTTCAAAATAATTTTGCACACTTGTTCTCCTTAACAAGTACTAGTGTCATGCTAAAAGTTTGTTTCGGTACGCTCAAGGTCAAGGTCACAGTTGAAGGTCAAATGTTTAAATTGACCTTGTCCGAAGCATAACTTCTACATTTATCAATGGATTTCAAAAAAACTTCGCACAATTGTTCTCCTTAACAAGTACTAGTGTCATGCGAAAAGTTTGTTTCGATACGCCCAAGGTCAAGGTCACAGTTGAAGGTCAAATGTTTAAATTGACCTTGTCCGAAGCATAACTTCTACATTTATCAATGGATTTCAAAAAAACTTCGCACACTTATTCTCCTAAACAAGTACTAGTGTCATTCGAAAAGTTTGTTTCGATACGCCGAAGGTCAAGGTCACAGTTGAAGGTCAAATGTTTAAATGGACTGTTCAACCCAGTTTTACATCCTGCTCAGCAGAATTGTGATATGAAGATACAGTTTTGGTTTTTAAAAAGACTCATCCAAAGAACTATGCCAGACAATATTGAGGCTGCAACCTACCCTTCAACTATAGTCTAGTGTGATAATATTCGATCCAATTTGTTCCTGTCTCGAAGAGGAAGTCCAACAAAGTAATTATTATTGCTATATTTCTCACCCTCATTCCTCAAGTTAAGATCTTCATAATCCTGAGTATAAATAACCCTCAGTTGAAAGATTAAGGAAAACACTGAATAATAAGAAGTTAATGCTCAAAACCAGCATTTTCTTCTTTTTCTCACAAAGTTTTCTACCATATGCAATACAAACCATATAATTTATTGTCTGCATATTGCTTTCAACTTGGACCAGTCCTCAATTTTGTTATTAGGTATAAATAATCTTTTATCTGCTTGGCTATATATATAACAAACCTTCTTAACCCTGTCTAAGCTGTTATCCAAAACAACAATTTTCTGTAATACCTACTGATTCTCTCATATGACATATCTGTGACCAATACCATTTAGCGGGGGCATCCATGTCTCTGATACACCTATTTCTAGTTTTTTTTTTTAAATTTTCATTAGGATACTTTAGCATTTAATGCTGAAGTTGACCTGTTTTGGTCGTATGCTGTCCATTTTCTGTCTGTCTGTCATCCATAGTTACATAAACAACTTTTCCATAGAAACTACAGGATCAAATGGAACGAAACTTCATGTACAAAACTTAAGGATTGAAATGAAATTTGTCCAAGTAATTAAGGCCATGTGACCACTATGGTAGCCTGCTCCAAAAATTGCAAAACATAGAAAGTCTCCTCCAAGTCAGGTAGCATTGATACTTGGCATGAAAGATTCAGTATCAGGTTACTCTAATGATTTTTCAGATGGCTTCAGGTTGAACTTTATCCTAATTTTTTGGAGAGGTGAAGCTTTGTGGCTATAAATCTCTTTACATTAGTAGGTAAAAGCTTGAAAGATCTTCTTGCCTTAAGCCAAAAGGCCAAGAGCTTTGGTGTTTGTTATGTAGCATCAGGATTCACTTTTTTTTATGCCCTTCCGCCATTTCATGGCGTCTGTGTGTGTGTGTGTTAGTGTGTGCATGAGTGCGTTAGTGGGTGTGTCCCATTCTTGTACGGAGCATAACTTCTACATTTATCAATGGATTTCAAAATAATTTCGCACACTTGTTCTCCTTAACAAGTACTAGTGTCATGCGAAAAGTTTGTTTCGATACGCCCAAGGTCAAGGTCACAGTTGAAGGTCAAATGTTTAAATTGACCTTGTCCGGAGCATAACTTCTACATTTATCAATGGATTTCAAAAAAAACTTCGCACACTTGTTCTACTTAACAAGTACTAGTGTCATGCGAAAAGTTTGTTTCAATACGCCCAAGGTCAAGGTCACAGTTGAAGGTCAAATGTTTAAATTGACCTTTTCCGGAGCATAACTTCTACATTTGTCAGTGGATTTCAAAAAAACTTCGCACACTTATTCTCCTTAACAAGTACTAGTGCCATGCTAAAAGTTCGTTTCGATACGCCCAAGGTCAAGGTCACAGTTGAAGGTCAAATGTTTAAATTGACCTTGTCCGGAGCATAACTTCTACATTTATCAATGGATTTCAAAAAAAACTTCGCACACCTGTTCTCCTAAACAAGTACTAGTGTCATGCGAAAAGTTTGTTTCGATGCGTCCAAGGTCAAGGTCACAGTTGAAGGTCAAATGTTTAAATGGACTGTTCAACCCAGTTTTACATCCTGCTCAGCAGAATTGTGATATGAAGATACAGTTTTGGTTTTTAAAAAGACTCATCCAAAGAACTATGCCAGACAATATTGAGGCTGCAACCTACCCTTCAACTATAGTCCAGTGTGATAATATTCGATCCAATTTGTTCCTGTCCCATAGAGGAAGTCCAACAAAGTAATTATTATTGCTATAATTCTCACCCTCATTCCTCAAGTTAAGATCTTCATAATCCTGAGTATAAATAACCCTCAGTTGAAAGATTAAGGAAAACACTGAATAATAAGAAGTTAATGCTCAAATCCAGCATTTTCTTCTTTTTCTCACAAAGTTTTCTACCATATGCAATACAAACCATATAATTTATTGTCTGCATATTGCTTTCAACTTGGACCAGTCCTCAATTTTGTTATCAGGTATAAATAATCTTTTATCTGCTTGGCTATATATATAACAAACCTTCTTAACCCTGTCTAAGCTGTTATCCAAAACAACAATTTTCTGTAATACCTACTGATTCTCTCATATGACATATCTGTGACCAATACCATTTAGCGGGAGCATTCGTGTCTCTGACACACCTATTTCTAGTTTTATTTCAAAGTGTGCCCTTTGAGTGAAAGCTGGCTTGGCCCTAATGGTCAAATCTTTAGCATAGAGTCATGCAAGGCAAATTTTGAAAAATCGTCTTGCCTTAAATCCTAAGGCCTAGTTCCTTAAGTTTTGGTTTGTAGCAGCATAGAATAGTCCTTTGACTTAAGTGAAAATCATTCCCCCTTGGTCAAAAGATGGGCCCTGCAGGGGTTTACATGTTTCACATAGAGTTCAATGAGACTTTATTTTCAAAACATTCTTCTCTGAAACTCAAAGGGCCTAGAATGCTGATATTTAATATGTAGCATTATAGAATCGACCTTTATCAAAGTTGTTGAAATGGTGCCCCTGTGGTATAACAAAGACCCTCCCTGTGGGTCACTTCTTGCTTTTTGTATAGAGAACACAGAGTATTTTTGGAAGTTTCATTTTCTGAAACCCGATAGCCTAGAATGTGGATATTTAGTACGTAGCATCATAGAATGATTCTTTTCCGATTTTGTTGACATGTTGCTCCTATGGTATAGCTATAGCTCCTCATACTTAACATATTGCTCAGTATGTTTTATTAATCTTAGGGTACGTCCTAGAAATATGGTATTCATAAGTATGTAATATGTTAATGGCTATGTGTAGAAGTCAAAGTAACAAAAGTAGAAAAACTGTCCAACATTTAATGATTTTGAAAAAATCTAAGAGTTTTGATTTTGTATCTACATGCAGAGATCAGATCCTCTTTGAATTTCAAAATTATTATGCATTATTTTTATGCTCCTCTCTTCTTGAGCCTTTGGTCCAATTTAGAGAGTTTCATGCATGATCAGTCTGAAATGCAGATTTGCCTAGATTAAGCATGTCCTTTTGGACAGTTCCTTCCAGAGTCATGGCACTTTATTATAAAGAAGTTCTACCTTTAGTTTATCTGCTCGACTTCTCTTATGCCCCTGGTCTGATTTAGATGAAATTTTACAGGAGGGATCGATATTGCATGTACAATTTTTCATCTTTGGCATGCCCTTTGCAATGAAAAGTTCCTAAGTTAGGGGACTCTCTGTATCAAATACTTTGTTTGATTTATCTTCTACTCTCCTCTTAAACCCAACTTTCGGTTTGGATGAAATTTTGAAGTAGTCAAACAGAATAACCTTTAGTTGTGTCTAGCGTCGTCATCTTCCTTTTAGGACTGTGTGTCCACTCTTCATGTATAGCCTGAGACTGATTTGAATGAAATTTTAAATGAGTGATTAGTATGGCATTTAGTTTTGCCGATTGTCAGCATGTCAGTTTTCAGTGAATACTCGCAGAGTTATAGCCCTTTATAGCTTACCGGACCACAAAGTTTATTAAGGTGAGCTGTGTGATTGAGCAGTGTCTGGAGTGCCATATCAATCATGCATCGTCAAAGTTTACGTTGTGCTTATGAAATTTTGTTTGATTGTTTCTCTTTATAAAATCAGGAAACTTAATTATCTCAAGTCAAAGGGTAGGTCACTTAGTCAACATACCATATATTCAGTCATACGCTCATGACACTTTATTAGAATATTTGTCTTTCTGAAATTGTCAAAAAACTTGAAAATAGGTAGCATTGGGCAAAGAAATACGCTAATTCTAAGAAAACAAGAGGACCATAATGACCCTGAAGTTGCTCACCTGAGCCATTTGACCATAATTTATATGACCCATTTCCAATTTTTTTTCCGAGATATTATGACAAACATTCTAAGACATACACAAGGTATTTCAAAGATTTGACGTGGTGACCTAGTTTTTGACATAAGGTGATCAATTTTCAAACTGGATCTAGACATCATCAAGGCAAATGTTCTTACCAGCTTTGATGAGTATTGGACTGAAATTGTGGCCTCTAGAGTGTACACAAGGTTTTTCTAAGATTTGACCTAGTGACCTGGATTTTGACCAGATATGACCTGTTTTCAAACTCTTCCAAGATATCATCAAGACAGAGATTCTGACAAACTTTCAGAGGTATTGGACTGAAAATTTGCCCTCGAAGAGCGTACACATGTTTTTTTCAAGAATGAAAGAATGTCAAAAGCAGTCATATTATGGATCATCTCATATCAAAAGGATGACAAAGTGAATTAGAATCAAATTGTTGGAACTGTCTGTGAAAGGTTACACAAGGGGGGGGGGAACCAAGTCAAATATAGTACATGGCGTACATTCTAGAGGCCACATTTGCATTTCACTGCCCATAACACCTAGGCAGAGTATTTATTTTGATTTATCTTGATCAAAAGTCTGAAGAGTATTAAAATGGGTCAGAGATGGGCAAAAAGCATGTCACAAGGTTAAAATTAAGAAACCCTTAATGTATACACTAGAGAAAACATTTTAGTCTGATGCTCATAAAACTTGGACAGAATGTTTTCTTGGTGTTATCTTGGACATACGTATTTTGAAAATGGATCATCTTGGGTATGAATTTCAGGTTACTTGTGCAAATCTAAGACACATCTTGCTTGCCTTCTCGATGCCAGGATTTTTAGACAAAATTAATGCTCATGGAACAGAGTCAAATTGTTTGTCTTGGTTTTATCTTTGATATTACTGACAATGGGTTACTTGAGCCATAGAAAGTAGGTGATGAGGACAAATCTTAATACATGTAATACCTTTTGTGCTCTTTAAAAGCCACGTTTTAGTCAAATGCTCATGAAATTTTGCAAGAGTAATCATTTTAAATCTAAATGTGCCCAGCCTCTGTCGATTTAATATACATGTATATAGTTCATATTTATGCCCCTTTTTCTACTAAATTTCATCTTTGAGTTGTCGACTCTTCTTCAGTTACTCCATCACGACACAATACTATGTTTTATTGTCCCTTGAGAAGAAGTATTCCAAAAAATTTGGGGGAAAAGAAGGAAATACCGGTAACCTGTTTTACTCATGTTTGCTACTATTTCAAAGATAGAAATCTTATCTTATTGGCCATGTTTGATTTGTCATCTGCAAATGCTTTTAATTTTGTGGTGTCTGCAATGTTGTGGTGTGAAAAAGAGTTAATCTTCATTCTGTCTGTCAAACAATCTATGTGTTTATTCATCTACTGACATGTACATGTTCATTGGTTGTTTGAATTGCAAAGTCCATCTTTTGATTTTCTGTCATTTAATTGAAACTTGGCACTAATACTTATCACTCAAGTGTGCATGGAACAATTATAAGACATACCTTTTGTGCATTGAAAATTTGTTTCCCTTGAAATTAGACATTTTTTTCTTATCCCTTTACCAAACAATACCTGGTTTTACGACCCAGAGAAAGAAGCCTTCTGAAAATATTGTGGGAAAAGGAGAAAATGATGGTAACCAGCATTTTCTCCTTTTCCCACAATGTTTTCTACTTTTCTAAAGTCAAGTTTCAATTTTTGAGTCATGTTTATTTTGTCGTCTGCAAATGCTTTCAATTTGGACAAGTCTAAAATTTTGTCGTTTGATAAAGAGTTAATGCATGTTAGAATTACTTGGCTGGGGGGTGGATATTTATAAAACAACCTCCATGTTTTGAATATTGTGAGGAAGAAGGCTTTTGAAAACATTGTGGGAAAAGGATAAGATGCTTGTAACAAGCATTTTCTCATTTTTTACTATATAAAAATTTTACTACACTTCTAAGAGGAATTCCGTCATTTTAGCCACATTCGATTTGTCGTCTGCAAATGCTTTTTGTCACCTTATTAAGAGTCCATCCACTTTCAGTGACAGTTCTATTTTTTATGTAGCTTCAGGTAATTTGTTACCCTGTGGGCAGGCAGACCCAGACAAAATCAAGATCAAAAAAAGTGTTGACTTGGAAGTAAAGCAAAAGGTGCCTTCTGTTAAGCATGCTTGGCCCTGGATGGTGCAGATCAAAACAGGTGAAAGAAATGTAGGTACACGAACGTTTATACATCTGTTGTGACATGCAATGGGATATACCACCTTTCCATTCCATGGTTTTGCAACCCAGAGGAAGAACTCTGCTTTTGAAATTCATTTTGATTAGCGAAGAACACATGTTGCAGTTTTAAAATATTTTGAAAAACAGCTGGTGATCAGCATTTTTTTTTTTTTTTTTGTTTCCCAATTTTTTCTCTGACCTTTCAAAGAAAAACCAAAACATTTGAGACTTTGAATTTGTTGTCTGCTACAGCTTTTACCTTGAACAAGTCTAAAATTTTAATGTTTGGTAAAGAGTTAATGGCTAATCAATTTGGTTACTATTTAATTATTTTTTCATTAGCAAGTGTTAAGGTATTTTGTGGAGCATTCTCCAACTAGCCTTATCAAACACTGGTCTGATCTTGTTCTTTACTCTACTTTTCCACTTAAGCCATATTTTCAGCCACACAATCCCAAAAACTTTACCACTGGATAACATTTTACAACTCTTCCATTTCAAAGCTGTTGCAGACGACAAATTGAATCCAGCTCAAATGATAGAGTTCGGCTTTGAAATGATTAAAGAACATTGTGGGAAACATAGAAATTGCTGGTTACCAGCATTTTCTTATTTTTTCCACAATTTGTTCAAAAGCCCTCTTAGGGTCAATAAAACTCGGGATTGTGTGTCAAAGGGTTAAAGGGGTAGAAAACGAAGTAAAAAATGCTGGTTACCAGTATTATCTCTTTTTTCAATGTTGTTTTCAAAAACCTTACACTCAGGGTCGTTAAAACCCTGAATTATGTTTTAAACGATTAAAGACCATGTAACACTCAGTTTCTTTTATAGTAGCTATTGTGTCAGCCATGCAGTCCTTCCATGTTTTTTTCCAATTGATCCAGAATTGAGTCTAGTTTTTTATCTCATAGCCGGTAACACCGAAAGAATAAACATCGAGCTGTGAGATGGAGACATTGTCTTCATTTCCTAGCAAATACCACACAAAATACCCTAAATTCCTATAATTGCAAATGTTAAAAAGCAGCACTCTAGGAAAAGGCAGTTTGAAGCATCTTTCAATTCCATCAAGCCCGGCAAATCATCAAATGATATGAATCTAATTTCTCTAACCTGGCTATATCATGAGCTAGAATAGTCCTTTTACATGCAGAAAACTTACCAAAAACAGGAGCCTTAGATGGCTGCATACTTTTGCAGATGCATTAAACAGCGTTATCACAGAACAAGGCTGATGTGTGTGTGTGTGTGTGTGTGTGTGTGTGTGTGACTTTTTTGACATGAAAGTAATAATATAGGCCTTTATGATAACTCAGTTACTTCCCTTTGAAGATTATCTCCCTTGTGGAAACTCCCACTTCCAGGGACTACAATCATAACAATGGCCGATTGAAAAAAAGAAATCATTTATGATTTTCGTCATCTAGTTAACTTTGCGAAATTGCAGTATCTCGCACCTAGAAATTATTACTTCGTGATAAGTTACACGCCTGACCTTCTGATCTTTATTGCACACTGTTGGCAAGCGTGAGATTTGTTCAGTTAAATCTCATTAATTTCTCGGACGCCTAAATTTGCGGCAGTTATGAATGGAATAACCACATCATGATAACTTCATTTAGATGCCACAAAATCTGCAGTGCCAGTAGTTCCATCAACTATCACTTCTGAAGGACAAAAAAAAAAAATTGTTACTGACTAAAACGAAGCCCCGAGATAGAAATTCTTTTTTTTTTTGCAGAATGCCTAGGTTTTACAGGGCAAGAATTAAAAGAAACTAGAGCTGTCACTGAATGTGACTTAATACCCCCGCCAGAGCTTTGACAGAAACAGGCAATTATTTGTACACAGACGGACACACGGACGGAGAAACGGACAGACAGGATGATTCCAGTATACCCCCAAAAACATTGGTTTTGCGGGGGTATAAAAATAATGAATACCAACATGCAGTTGAAACAGGATCCCATAATATTGCAAATGAGAACTGAATGTGTTCGAACAGGAAAAATGCATCATTTGGAGTTGAGTTAAAAATGGACTTACCTGCTATAAAAGTTATTAATAATTCCAAATCCTTTATTTACAAATGAGCAACACAAGATTGAAAAGGAACAAGACTTTAATGTGGCACGCCTGTGTTAATCAGAACCTAGCATGTGTACCGAAGCGCTTCAGCAGGTCACCTACTTTAGCTATGAAATACTGAGATTAAAGAGCACCCAGTTAACCCTTTACCAGCTTCTCAACGAAAGCAATTATAGCACATATTTCGCCACTCATAGTGAAGCTGGAATTTTGAAATTTTACATGACATTCATTGTTACAAAAGTCATCTATTAGGTAGTTCAAACAGGAGGATGACTAAAAAGCAATAAAGACATTTTGATATTCTTGGGGGTAGGGATTTTCTTGATAAGTTACAATGATATGGTGCTTCAGATTTCAATAAATGGACTATCCATTTCTCTTTTTTAAATAACCAAAAATTATCAATTTAATCTGTGTGAATAAATCGAACCAATGATCCCAGTGTTTCAAGCCATGTACGTTACCAACTAAGCTACCGGGTTTGGCGAATCTTTCGGCTTGTCCAAATCCAAAGTACTTGAAGCCGACAGGTTAAAAGGGGGTCAAATGGTTGAAATTGCCTTTGAAAAAGTGGAAAATATTGTGGGAAAACGGGAAAATGCTGGCTACAAGCATTTCCTTCTTTTCAAATATTTTTCAAGACACCTTCTTTTCCAGGGTCGTTATATTTCCGAATTGTTTAATAGAAAATTAATAAGATTTTCAGTGTCTCTGTAGAGGCAGGAACAGTCCATTTACTGAAATTAACGCACTAGATCTACATGCATACTTTGAATTGTCAAGAAAATCCTGATCTCAAAAATAATTATCATTTTCCTTCTGACGAATATCATAACTATTATGTAAGAGTCCAGATCATGAACATGACAAATGTAACTATGGTTCATATTTTAGATCTTCCATTCTCCCTTCACAAAATACTTATATTCCATCATCTTTTGGAGTTTAAAACAAGAGGGTCATGATGGCCCTGTATCGCTCCACTGTCTAAAATCCCTACATGCCAAACATTACAATACTTGGCCAATTGGTTTTGAACATAAGACCCCTGAGACAGGACTAAAATTGGTAGCCCTAGTTCTTATGGTTAGTAACAAGAAGATTTCTAAAGATTTCACTATATAAGCCCATGTAAAACTTCTGACCCCTGGGGATGAATCATATTCGACCCTAGGGCTATAATTTACACACTCTTGGTGAAGGCCCACTAGATAAAGCTACATGCGAAATTTGGTAGCCCTAGGCTTTATAACTAAGTACAGGGAGATTTCTTAAGTTTTCCCTATGTAAGCCCATGTAAAACTTGTGACCCCTGGGGCTTGGCCAATTTTGACCCCAGGGCTATAATTTCGGCACTCTTGGTAGAGGCCCACTAGATAAAGCCACATGCAAAATTTGGTAGCCCTAGGCCTTATAGCTAGGTACAGGGAGATTTCTATAGTTTTCCTTATATAAGCCCATGTAAAACTTGTGACCCCCGGGGTGGGGTCAAATTTGACCCAAGGGCTATAATTTGGGCACTCTTGGTAGAGGCCCACTAGATAAAGCCACATGCAAAATTTGGTAACCCTAGGCCTCATGGCTAGGTACAGGAAGATTTCTAAAGTTTTCTCTATGTAAGCCCATGTAAAACTTGTGACCCCCGGGGCGGGGTCAAATTTGACCCCAGGGCTATAATTTGAAGAAACTTGATAAAGGCACACTAGATAAAGCTACATGCCAAATTTGGTTGCCCTAGGACTTATGGTTTCAGACAATAAGATTTTCAAAGATTTCCAATATTTTAAAGTTTTGTTGCCATGGCAACCAAAGTTTTTGAAGGGCTCGTATTCTTTCAAGAAATTCTGAAGAGGACCATGGCAGGATAATTTCTGTGAAGTTTCATAAAAATTGGATGGGTAGTTTCAGAGAAGAAGATGTTTAAAATAAAAGTTAATGCACGGACGGACGCACGCACCTACGCACGACGGACACCGGGCCATGACATAAGCCCGCTGGCCTTCGGCCAGTGGAGCTAACAAAACGTCAAAATTATTCTTCACTAAAATGTTTCAAGTGATATTCCGTGTGTTCCTTTGATCTCGGTATCACACTGCTGGGCGGGTGGCCAAAAAGCTGTAATGTACAAATTAATGCGCACTTGTCACATCAACCCTTCACAAAAGGACAAAATTTTAAGCTAGTGTATACCGAAAGCATTCGCCGACAAGAACGTGATGTTGCTCAAATGATGGATTTTTTTTTTTTTTTTTTTTTTTTTTTTTTTTTTTTTTTCTTTGAAAAGGTAAAAACTTTGTAGGAAAAGGAGAAAAGTTTGGTCATCAGCATTTTCTCCTTTTCCCCTTATAATTTCAAAAGCCATCTTCCTCAGGGATTGTTTAGTAAAGGGGTAAACAGACTCTTCTTATCTGTTTTTGATCTTGATTCAGCACTGTGTTGTTCATTTGTGGATAGATTTGGAATTTAACACAGGTTACAGAGGGTAAGTTCATTCTTAGTCTCTGCTTCCATATTGATTGCGTTCTTGTGTAGTCCTCGGCAGTAGAAGTTGCGCTTGCTTGCGAATTGAAAAGTACTCAAAGGGAGGCTACCTAGTTATCAGAAAGGGCTATTGACAATTGTATTTTAAGTAAACAATATCTAGTCGGATCACATCGCATGTTCTTAAACAAATGAAAGTAAGCTCTGAAGACAGATGTCCTATGACTAAAATTATGATTCATTTTTTTCTGAGCAGCTTGAACACAAATGTGGAGGGACCCTCATTGACACAGAACATGTTTTATCTGCAGCTCATTGCTTCTTCAATGAAGAAAATAGAATTTTAAATGGACCATTCACTCTCTCGTTTGGTAGGTGATGTTTTGGAATGCCATTTTTATCCTTTCACTCCTTGGACCAAAAAATATTGAACAACCTTCAGCAGAAAATGATCTCTTATGTCATGACCTTCTCAGGCAATGAAACAGAATTGAAGAGAACAACTTAATTAGCGGATAGTTTTGCAGTTTATTTATAAAATGTTTATACAGGTATAAAGTTATCAATCAAAGGATCTCATATTGGCCCTATTATTTGGCCTAAGTTTAGACTTACCATTGTGATTAGTATAAAATTGATAAAATGACTATGTACAAATAGCTACATTGATGATAACATCCCAGAAACAGCATTGCCAGGTACAAGATCACTTGCATTACCTTGGAATAGCAGCTATTACATCCAAAATATTGTTTTACAGTGACTTCAACTGATATTTTTAAAAAGGAAAATTGTTTTTCTCCATAATCTAACCTTAATTTATTCAATATAACGATTAAGATTTAGTGAGTGACAGATAAGGTGCTAAGCAGTGAGAATGCACAGCCAATGGGTATACAACAAGTTATGAATATTACCAATCATTATTTCCACAAGATGACATTAAAGCATTTTCAAACGATAAATTTAGTATGACTCAAATGAAAGTGTTAGTGCTTGAAAGGATAGAAAACATTACGTGAAAAGAAGTAAATGCTGGTTCACTTAGCAGCCGGTACTTAGAGTTCTCATACCTTTGACTCAGGCCATTCATTCTGCTATGTTGAAATTTTTTTTTTCAGAAAGCCACCTGAGAGAGGATAGTGAATATGATGTTGAAGTGGCAATTGATGCCATACATGTACATGAGAAGTTTCAAAAAGATGTTGACCCTAAATATCTTTATGATATAGCCGTTATTACGTTACCTAATCCCATAGAGAAATACACTACAATATTAAGACCAATTTGCCTACCAAAGGCCAATGAAATCGGTAAACAGTGTTTTTTTTAGCTCCACTGGCCGAAGGCCAGCAGGCTTATGTCATGGCCTGGTGTCCGTTGTGCTACTGTGTGTGTCTTCGTCTCTGCATGCGTTAACTGTTATTTCAAACTGCTTATTCTCTAAAACTATCGATCCAATTTTGATGAAACTTCACAGAAATGATCCTGCCATGGTCCTTTTTCCAATTTCATAAAAAAAATTGATCCCTTCAAAAACTCTGGTTGCCATGGCAACAAAACTGAAGAATATTGAAAATCTTTGAAAATCTTCTTGTCTGAAACCATAAGGCCTAGGGCTACCAAATTTGGCATGTAGCTTTATCTAGTAGACCTCTACCAAGTTTTTTTTCAAATTATAGCCCTGGGATCACAACTTTTACATATAGGCTTATTTAGAGAAAAATTAAAAATCTTCCTGTACCTTGCAATATGGCCTAGGGCTACCAAATTTTGCATGTAGCTCTATCTAGTGGGCCTCTACCAAGAGTGTCCAAATTGTAGCCCTGGGGTCAAATTTGGCCCTGTCTCACAAGGGGTCACGTTTTACATGGGCTTATATAGGGTAAACTTTAAAAATCTTCTCGTACTTAGCCATAAAGCCTAGGGTTAACAAATTTTGCATGAAGCTTAATCTAATAGGCCTCTACCAAGAGTGCCCAAATTATTGCCTTTGGGTCAAATTTTGGCCACGCCCCTGGGGGGGGGCACAATTCTTACATGGACTTATATAATGAAAAATTAAAAAATCTTCTCGTACTTAGCCACTTAGCCATAAGGCCTAGGGCTACCAAATTTTGCATGTAGTTTTATCTAGTTGGCCCAAGATATAGCCCTGGGGTCAACTTTGGCCCAATCCCAGGGGTCAGAAGTTGTACAAGGTGTTATGGGAGACCACTCCTTCATGCATGGCTTCGATCCGATTTAAATACAATACCTGACAACTGCGTTAGGGAGATATCTCTTTAGCTCAGTGGTTATGGTATTGAACCTCGAAAAACGAGGTTATTTGTCCGCCATGGGTTCGAATCCCGCCAGATGCGGTTCGTACTGCCATGCATTTGTTCATTTGTTTCTTTGTTACGGACTTTGTTCGTAAGAATGGGTTTATTTAGTGAAAACTGTAGAAATCTTCTTGTTACTGTTCATAAGTACCTAGGGCTACCAAATTAAGCCATGTCTCAGGGGTCTCGTGTTTTACTGGGGCTTTTTAGCTCACCTGAGCACGAAGTGCTCAAGGTGAGCTTTTGTGATCGTGCTGTGTCCGTCGTCCTTCGTGCATCGTCCGTCGTGCGACATGCGTCGTGCGTCGTGTGTCGTCAACTTTTACCTTGTGAACGCTCTACAGGCCACATTTTCAGTCCAATACTCCTGAAACTTGGTCAGAATGTTTGTCTTGATAATATCTCGGACGAGTATGAAAATGGGTCATGTGGGGTCAAAAACTAGGTCACTAGGTCAAATCTTAGAAAAACCTTGTGTATGCTCTAGAGGCCACATTTTCAGTCTCATACTCATGAAACTTGGTCAGAATATATGTCTTGATAATATCGCAGACGAGTTCAAAAATGGGTCATGTGGGGTCAAAAGTTAGGTCACTAGGTCAAATCTTTGAAAAACGTTGTGTACGCTCTAGAGGCTACATTTTCAGTCCAGAACTCTTGAAAGTTGGTCAGAATGTTTGTCTTGAGGATATCTCGGACAAGTTTGAAAATGGGTTATTTCGGGTCAAAAACTAGGTCACTAGGTCATATCTTAGAAAAACCTTGTGTACACTCTAGAGGCCACATTTTCAGTCCGATACTCATGAAACTTGGTCAGAATGTTTGTCTTGATAATATCTCAGACGAGTTCAAAAAGGGGTCATGTTGGTTTAAAAACTAGGTTACTAGGTCAAATCTTAGAAAAACCTTGTGTACGCTCTAGAGGCCACATTTTCAGTCCAAAACTCTGGAAAGTTGGTCAGAATGTTTGTTTTGATGACATCTTGGCTGAGTTTGAAAATGGGTCATGTGGGGTCAAAAACTAGATCACTAGGTCAAATCGTAGAAAAACCTTATGTACGCTCTAGAGGCCACATTTTCAGTCCAAAACTCTTGAAAGCTTGTCAGAATGTTTGTCTTGATGACATCTCAGACGAGTTTGAAATGGGTCATGTCGGATCAAAAAACTAGGTCACTAGGTCAAATCTTAGAAAAACCTTGTGTACGCTCTAGAGGCCACATTTTCAGTTTGATACTCATGAAAATTGGTCAGAATATTTGTCTTGATGATATCTCGTACGAGTTTGAAAATGGGTCATGTGGGGTCAAAAACTAGGTCACTAGGACAAATCTTAGAAAAACTTTGTGTACACTCTAGAGGCCACATTTTCAGTCCGATACTCATGAAAGTTGGTCAGAATGTTTGTCCTGAGAATTTCTTAGACGAGTTTGAAAACGGGTCATGTGGGGTCAAAAACTAGGTCACTAGGTCAAATCTTAGAAAAACCTTGTGTACGCTCTAGAGGCCACATTTTCAGTCCAAAACTCTTGAAAGTTGGTCAGAATGTTTCTCTTGATGATATCTTTGACAAATTCGAAATTGGGTCATGTCGGGTCAAAAAACTAGGTCACTAGGTCAAATCTTAGAAAAACATTGTGTACGCTCTAGAGGCCACATTTTCAGTTTGATACTCATGAAAGTTGGTCAGAATAGTTGCCTTGATGATATCCCGTACGAGTTTGAAATTGGGTCATGTGGGGTCAAAAACTAGGTCAATAGGTCAAATCTTAGAAAAACCTTGTGTACACTCTAGAGGCCACATTTTCAGTTCGATACTCATGAAAGTTGGTCAGAATGTTTGTCTTGATGACATCATGGACGAGTTCGAAAATGGGTCATATCAGGTCAAAAACTAGGTCATGAGATCAAATCTTAGAGAAAAACCTTGTGTACGCTCTAGAGGCTACATTTTCAGTCCACAACTCTTGGAAGTTGGTCAGAATGTGTGTCTTGATGATATCTACAATGGGAAAATGGGCTATGTTTGGCTAAAAAGTAGGTCACTGAGAGAAATTCTAGAAAAAGCTTGTGTACAAGCTAGAGGCCAAATTTTCAGTCCAATAATTATGAAAGCTTGATATAATGTTTGTCATAATATCTCGAAAGAGATTAAAAATGGGTCATGTTTGGTTAAAAGACTCAGGTGAGCGACTTCAGGGCCATCATGGCCCTCTTGTACTGAGGAAACTTTGAAAATCTTCTTGTTTATAACCACACATTCTATACCTGTTTTATTTGGTATAGGGCTTTATCTTGTGGACCTCTACCAGGTTTCAACTAATTATTGCTCTGTGGTTAAAATGGCCTTGACCTGGGGTCATAACTTTCTCGTAGGATTTTATAGAGAAAATTCTGTATGTCTTCTAGTTCGAAACCAGTTTGCCAAGTATTGTAATATTTGGCTTGTAGGATTTTACTAATTAGTTTTGACAAGTGTAGCGATACAGGGCCATCTTGGCCCTCTTGTTCATTTTTGTCTCAACCCTATGGGTTTTGACAACTCCTAGAGAACCCTTGTGTACACACATAGCTGGTATTATCGTCCAGTACTTGCATGGAATGGAAGTTGGTCCGAATATTTGTCTTGATTGTATCAGCTGTTTAACATAGCTCAGATGTGTACAGCTATAGCTCAGGTGGGGGTACTGCACAAGTGTGAACGGATAATACAGGGGTATAGAGGTAGTTCAGGTTTATCAGGATAGCTCATTTTTGTAGGGATATCTCAGGTTGATAGGGATAGCTGTTATTAAATGATAGCTCAATTGTGTTTGGATAGCTCATGTTTGTAGCAACAGCTCAGGTGTGTAGTGATAGCCCCAGAGTGTTTTCATAGCTAAGATGTCTAGAGATAGCTTGGATTTTAAGGATAACTCAGGTGTGATGGGAAAGCTCATGTTTGAAGGGATAGCTCAGGTTTATATAAAAAGCTAAGGTCTGTTAGGACAATTCATGTTTGTAGGGATGGCAAAAGATTTATGGACAGCTCAGGTGTGTAGGAACAGCTCAGGTGGCAGGGATAGCCAGGGTGTAAAAGAAAGCCAATGTGTATAGCTCATGTTTGTATGGATAGCTCTAGATGTGGTATATCAACATCTCATTGCTAAAACTTGAGCTGTGACTCATTTCTGGATCCCAAACCACTACCAAAATCTAATTTTATTATATTAGACATTTTTTTGCATATTTTACATTAGATTTCAACTTTAGTCCTTAATATGGTGGTGGGTGTTGAGTCACCTCTGGTGATTGTTTACTAGATAACCCTACCACAAAAAAGTACAATTAATACAAAATATAAGATATTAAAGTGAAAAGAAAATATTGCTGTCAAATGATAGAGAAAAGATTGTGGGAAAAGAGGGAATTGCTTGTAAAATTCTCCCCCCCTTTTCCCACTATGTATTCACAAGCTGTCTACTCTAGAAGTACCATTTACCTATTGATCTCAGGTTTATATAACCCTAAGAATGAAATATTTTGAAAATATTGTGGTAAAAGAAGAAAATGCTGATTACCATTTTTTTCTCTTTTTACCAATATAAATGAACCCTTTTGACGGTGAATCAGGTTCCTGTGTGGCTCAGTGGCAAAGTGGTCTCGCATCCTGGACACCATGGTTCAAGCCTCACTGGATGCACTTTTCGTGGATGTGTCCTTTGACAAGAAAATTCAGAGCCCTATCCTAGTACTAGTGAACCCCAGGATATACCTGGGTTTATCCTGGAAGTGTTCTTTGGCAAGTCATTTATGAGCCCTAGCCTAGTTCTGGTGAGATCCAGGACATACACAAATTAACTAACATGGGTATTTAAAGTAATGTTGAGAAGGGCATAAAACACCATTCAATCAATCAATTAATCAATGAATGAATAATTTAATCAATTATTCAATCACTCAGTCAAAGGTGAAATGATTTGTTGTTTACAAATACTTTCAATGGAATAAAACCATGTGTAAAATTAGGTCTTTTAGATCATTTGCTACAATTTTTGTTGCTGACTGTAGCACAAAGTGCTTAAGGTCAGTTTTTGTGATCAGCTAATACCTGTAATGAACTGCATGCATCATTCGTCAATGAGTCATGTGTCAACAATTTTTATACGCCGGTCAAAGACAGGACGTATTAGGGGATCACCCATGGCGTACGGGCGTCCATCCAGGCGGGCAGGCGGCGTCCAGTTCTTTGTCCGGAGCATAACTTTGTCATCTCCAGTCCGATTGACTTTAAACTTGGCATTTGTGTTTGTTGTAATAATATGAAGTGCAGTGCTCAAGAACCATAACTCTTCCTAGCATGAATTTTGAGTTATTCCCCCTTTGATCTTCATTTTTATAGCATTTCTTGCTTGTCCGGAGCATAAGTTTGTCATCTTAAGTAGGAATGACTTGAAATATGGTATGCTTATTTGTTGCAATATTTGGAAGTGCAGTGCGCAAGAATTGTAACTCTACCTCGTGCTGTCTTTGAGTTATTTTCCTTTGATCGTCATTTTTACAGCATTTAGTGCTTGTCCGGAATAGAACTTTGTCATCTCAAGTCAGAACGACTTCAAACTTGGTATGCATGTTTGTTGCAATATTACGGAGTACAGTGCGCAAGAACAATAACTCTACCTAGTGCAGATTTTGAGTAATTCCACTTTGATCTTCATTTTCACAGTATTTCTTGCTTGTTCGGAACGGAACTTAGTCAACTGAAGTCAAATTGACTTGAGACTTGGTAAACATATTTGTTGCAGTTACGAAAAGTGCAATGCACTGGAGCCGTAACCTTACCTAATGCCCTTTTGGAATTATTCCCTATTCATTATTTTTTTAGTTTACCTGAGCACAACGTGCTCAAGGGGAGCTTTTAGGGTCACGCTGTGTTCATCGTGCGTCGTCCATCGTCCGTCGTGCGGCGTCAACAATTCTTTAAACATCTTCTCCTCCTAAACTGCTTGGCCGATTTGAACCAAACTTGGCTGGAATGTTCCTTAGGAGGTCCTCTTCAAAAGCTGTCCACAGAATTTGATTCCATCAAAAGGTCTGGCTGCCATGGCAACCAAATGGAATTTTCCAAGAAATTCTTTAAAAATCTTCTCCTCTGAAACCGCTGGTCAGATTTTGAAATAATTTCACAGATATGTTCCTTGGGTGACCCTTTTCAAAAATTGTTTGTGAAATTTTGATCCGTCGAAAAACATGGCCGTGGTGGTGGGGGGGACCTCTTTGCGTCCAGCGGTATCAACAATTCTTTAAACATCTTCTCCTCCTAAACCACTGAGCCAATTTGGACCAAACTTGGCTGAAATTTTCCTTGGGAGGTCCTCTTTAAAACTTGTTCACAGAATTTGAATCCATCAAAAACTCTGGTTGCCATAACAACCAAATGGAATTTTCCAAGAAATTCTTTAAAAATCTTCTCCTCTGAAACCGCTTTTCAGATTTTGAAATAATTTCACAGATATGTTCCTTGGGTGACCCTTTTCAAAAATAGTTCGCGAAATTTTGATCCGTCGAAAAACATGGCCGTGGTGGTGGGGGGCGGGGGCTCTTTGTGTGTAGCAGTGTCAACAATTCTTTAATCATCTTCTTCTCCTAAACCACTTGGCCAATGTAGACCAAACTTGGCTGGAATGTTCCTTGGGAGGTCCTCTTTGAAATTGTTCACAAAATTTGATTCCATCAAAAGCTCAGGTTGCCATAGCAACCAAATGGAATTTTCCAAGAAATTCTTTAAAAATCTTCTCCTCTGAAACCGCTGGTCAGATTTTGAAATAATTTCACAAATATGTTCCTTGGGTGACCCTTTTCAAAATTTGTTCGCGAAATTTTGATCCGTCGAAAAACATGGCCGTGGTGGTGGGGGGGCGCTGTTTGCGTCCAGCAGTATCAACAATTCTTTAAACATCTTCTCCTCCTAAACCACTGGGCCAATTTGGACCAAACTTGGCTGAAATGTTCCTTGGGAGGTCCTCTTTAAAAATTGTTCACAAAATTTGATTCAATCAAAAATTCTGGTTGCCATGGCAACCAAATGGAATTTTCCAAGAAATTCTTTAAAAATCTTCTCCTTTGAAACCGCTTTTCAGATTTTGAAATAATTTCACAGATATGTTCCTTGGGTGACCCTTTTAAAAAAATGTTCGCAAAATTTTGATCCGTCGAAAAACATGGCCGGGCCGGGGGTGGGGGCGTCTTTGCATTGTATGGACTTAAAGAAATTCTTTGAAATTCTTCTTCTCTTAAACCACTTGTCAGATTTTGAAATAATTTCACAGAAATGATCCTTGGGTGCCCCTTTTGAAAATTTGTCGCCAAATTTGGATCTGTCAAGAAACATGGCTGTGGTGGGTGGGGGCTATTTGCACTATACGGACATGAAGAAATTCTTAAAAATTTTTCTTCTCTGAAACCACTAGTCAGATTTTGAAGTTATTTCACAGAAATGATCCTTATATCATACCCCTTATTTAGCTAAGCTGTTTTCATAGAAAACATCGAGGTATTGACATAGCCCTATTGTCGTCATCTGCGTTGTTGTCGTTGTGCAAAAACTTTGACATTTTGTTATATTTCAGCTTCCACTCAACACATGTACTTGAAACTCGGAATAATTGTTCACTAGTAAAAAAGCAACAAGGGCAGGTAACTCCAAAATTGTTTTGTCCAAATGATGCCCCTTTTGCTACTTGGAATTTTAACTTACTATCCAGCAACCAACAGCAAATCATTGGCACCCTCATGAGGTGCTCTTGTTCAACTTAATATTTTTAGCCACTATCGGGCATGTGTTTTTGTTCAAGAAATGGTCTTTGGGTGACCTATCCGAAAATTTATTTGCAAAATTCTGATTCCTCAAAAACATAGCTGTGGTGTTGATTGTAGGGGTGGTGACAGATTTTGAAATGATTTTTACAGGTGACCTTTTCATAATTGCTTGGCAAAATAATGATTTTGTTTCCAAAATTTCAATACTTTAAAAAAAGTTGGTTATGGTCCTCTCAAAAATTCAGGTGAGCGATCCAGGGCCATCTTGGCCCTCTTGTTTACAGCTTTTAATGCTTCTCTAGAATATAACTTTGTTTTTAGCTCACCTGAGCACAACGTGCTCAAGGGGAACTTTTTGGATCACCCGGTATCCGTCGTCTGTCGTACGTCGTGCGTCGTGGGTCGTGCGTCGTGCGTCGTCAACAATTCTTTAAACATCTTCTCCTTCTAAACCGCTGGGCCAATTTGGACCAAACTTGGCTGGAATGTTCCTTGGGAGGTCCTCTTTAAAAAATGTTCACAGAATTTGATTCCATCAAAAACTCTGGTTGCCATGGCAACCAAATGTAATTTTCTAAGAAATTCTTTAAAAATCTTCTCCTCTGAAACCGCTGGACAGATTTTAAAAAAAATTCACAGAGATGTTCCTTGGGTGATCCTTTTCAAAAACTGTTCGCGGAATTTTGATCCGTCAAGAAACATGGCTCTGGTGAATGGGGGCTACTTGCACTATACAGAAATGAAGAAATTCTCAAAAATTCTTCTTCTCTGAAACCGCTGGTCAGATTTTGAATTAATTTCACAGAGATGTTCCTTTGGTGACCCTTTTCAAAAAGTGTTCGCGAAAGTTTGATCCGTCAAGAAACATGGCTCTGGTGAATGGGGGCTACTTGCACTATACAGAAATGAAGAAATTCTCAAAAATTCTTCTTCTCTGAAACCGCTGGTCAGATTTTGAATTAATTTCACAGAGATGTTCCTTTGGTGACCCTTTTCAAAAATTGTTCGCGAAATTATGATCCGTCAAGAAACATGGCTCTGGTGAATGGGGGCTACTTGCACTATACAGAAATGAAGAAATTCTTAAAAATTCTTCTTCTCTGAAACCGCTGGTCAGATTTTGAAATAATTTCACAGAAATGTTCCTTTGGTGACCCTTTTCAAAAATTCTTCGCGAAATTATGATCCGTCAAGAAACATGGCTCTGGTGAATGGGGGCTTCTTGCACTATACAGAAATGAAGAAATTCTTAAAAATTCTTCTTCTCTGAAACCGCTGGTCAGATTTTGAATTAATTTCACAGAGATGTTCCTTTGGTGACCCTTTTCAAAAAGTGTTCGCGAAAGTTTGATCCGTCAAGAAACATGGCTCTGGTGAAGGGGGCTACTTGCACTATACAGAAATGAAGAAATTCTCAAAAATTCTTCTTCTCTGAAACCGCTGGTTAGATTTTGAATTAATTTCACAGAGATGTTCCTTTGGTGACCCTTTTCAAAAAGTGTTCGCGAAAGTTTGATCCGTCAAGAAACATGGCTCTGGTGAATGGGGGCTACTTGCACTATACAGAAATGAAGAAATTCTCAAAAATTCTTCTTCTCTGAAACCGCTGGTCAGATTTTGAATTAATTTCACAGAGATGTTCCTTTGGTGACCCTTTTCAAAAAGTGTTCGCGAAAGTTTGATCCGTCAAGAAACATGGCTCTGGTGAATGGGGGCTACTTGCACTATACAGAAATGAAGAAATTCTCAAAAATTCTTCTTCTCTGAAACCGCTGGTCAGATTTTGAATTAATTTCACAGAGATGTTCCTTTGGTGACCCTTTTCAAAAAGTGTTCGCGAAAGTTTGATCCGTCAAGAAACATGGCTCTGGTGAAGGGGGCTACTTGCACTATACAGAAATGAAGAAATTCTCAAAAATTCTTCTTCTCTGAAACCGCTGGTTAGATTTTGAATTAATTTCACAGAGATGTTCCTTTGGTGACCCTTTTCAAAAAGTGTTCGCGAAAGTTTGATCCGTCAAGAAACATGGCTCTGGTGAATGGGGGCTACTTGCACTATACAGAAATGAAGAAATTCTCAAAAATTCTTCTTCTCTGAAACCGCTGGTCAGATTTTGAATTAATTTCACAGAGATGTTCCTTTGGTGACCCTTTTCAAAAATAGTTCGCGAAATTATGATCCGTCAAGAAACATGGCTCTGGTGAATGGGGGCTACTTGCACTATACAGAAATGAAGAAATTCTTAAAAATTCTTCTTCTCTGAAACCGCTGGTCAGATTTTGAAATAATTTCACAGAAATGTTCCTTTGGTGACCCTTTTCAAAAATTGTTCGCGAAATTATGATCCGTCAAGAAACATGGCTCTGGTGAATGGGGGCTACTTGCACTATACAGAAATGAAGAAATTCTTAGAAATTCTTCTTCTCTGAAGCGGCTGGTCAGATTTCGAAATAATTTCACAGAAATGTTTCTTGGGTGACCCTTTTTGCAAATTGTTCGAGAAATTTTGATCCATCAAGAAACATGGCTCAGATGGCTGTGGGCTATTTACACCATACAGACATGAAGAAATTCTTAAAAATTCTTCTTCTCTGAAACCCCTGGTCAGATTTTGAAATAATTTCACAGCAATGTTCTTTGGGTGACTCTTTTCAAAAATTGTTCACAAAATTGTGATCTGCCAAGAAACATGGCTCTGATGGTGGGGGCTATTTGTACTACAGGGACATGAAGAGGAATTTCTTAATTCTTCTTCTCTGGAACAGCTGGTTAGATTTTGAAATAATTTCACAGAAATGTACTTAGGGTGGCCTTTTTCAAAAATTGTTAGGGAAATTTTTATCCGTCGAAAAACAACAGCCAATTGTTGGCACCTGCATGTGGTGCTCTTGTTCGACTTATGTTTTTAGTCACTATCGGGCATGTGTTCTTCTTCAAGAAATTGTCCTTGGGTGATCTATCCAAAAATTTATTCGCAGAATTCTGATTCATCAAAATCATTGCTGTGGTGATGATTGTAGGGGTGGTGACAGATTTTGACATGACTTTTACAGGTGACCTTTTCAAAATTGCTTGGCAAAATAATGATTTTTTTTCCAAAGTTTCAATACCTCAAAAAAAATTGGCTATGGTCCTCTCAAAAATTCAGGTGAGCGATCCAGGGCCATCTTGCCCCTCTTGTTTCATGTTGGAATGACCTGAAACTTTATAATTATGCATGTTTCCTTAACATTAGAGGGGACATTCATGCCTATTTCAATCACTTACATGATTTCTGCTGCACTACTGTTTTCTTCTACCTGCCCTTTACGATTATTATCCCCCCTCGACAACTGGCGGTGGGACGGGCGTATCTTGCGACAATTTGCCGCTCTTGTTTTAAAATATCTTCTTCTTCCAAACTAAGAAGCAGATTTTAATGAAACTTTGAAGGAAAGTTACCTGTGTCAAGTTCTTTCAAAGGTGCTCAAAGAATTAGATCCCATGGAGAATTCAGGTTACCAATACACAAAAAATAAGGCAATTTCAGAAATGTTTATAAGATTTTTTCCTGTAACAATCCGCCATGGAGCCACCAAATTTTGAATTCAGCTTTATCTTGTAAACCTCTTCAGTTTGTGTTCAAATTATGGCTCTGCTTCCTGGGGTATTGGTCAAAATTGGCCCAGTCTTAGGATATACAAGTTTTAGCCTAGAACTTGTTTTTCTACAAAAAAACAGATGTCTCCCCCCTTTTTGGTGTCAGAAGGATTGATATGTCACCAAGACAATTTCTAACTTAAACTAATCACGCTTTTGTATGAAAACAAAAAAAGTTCTCTTCATTCCTTAAATGAAATCTTTTTGTTTTGTAACCAAGTGGTCAAGGGCTGTAATATTTGGTTTAGGATTATCCACAACTACCAAGATTTTATAGCTCTTAGATCAAGACAGGCCAAGTCCCAAGGGTCACATTTTTTACGCAGGATCATATGGTGAAAACTTTAAAAATTTTCTTGTTTCTAAACTTATGACGTTCTCAGGTGAGTGCGAGCCATATTAGAGACAATTTTTGTTTTATGAATTATAGATAACTGGATAAATTTAAAAATATTTGGTGTGATAACTGGCTGGGGTGGAAATGCAGAGAAACTACAACAAGCACAAGTGGGGATACCTGATAAGAAAACTTGTGAGGAAAGCATAAGTAAATACAAGAATAAATACAACAAAGATGTCTTTAACAGCACCTATATGTTTTGTGCCGGTGGGACAGGTAAATCTGTTATTCTATCACTTATTGGATTTGAATTGGAATATATTGTGTTGGACAAATTTCTTTTGGTAGATTTGCCTGGGCTTCAAAGGTGACACACCGCCAGAAGTCAAAGGAAGTCCCCTTTGAAATTTTGACACGATCATGTACTGCACTATTTTGTCTGAGAAATAAAAAGACACAGCTGAAATGTGATTCTGTTGTTCAGAGTTGATATTTCTGAGGAAACTCTGCAATTTTCTTGATTCTTTTGGAACAAGTTTGTGGCTGTTACCACTCAAAATATCATGTCCAAAACCAGAAAGCACTTTTTCTTATAGAGAATTTTTTCAAATTACTTGTGTTTGAGATGAAACTGTGAAATATCTGCCACTGTTTTAACTGTGTGTAGGCCACTGAATATACAAGGTGTTCCAAAAGTATATATCACATTCCAAGTACTCGTATATCATGAACTACAAATGGTAGCTAGATGAAACTGGTACCATTTAAAAGCTAAAATCACTAAGTTTTCTTCTGTTAATCCTGCTTTTTTGTCTCTTTTCAGATCCAGTTATGCCGTTCACAAAACAAGAAAAGTCTTTTCGTGTCCTAGAATTTGCTCATGGACATGACATTGTGTTCAACAACAATTTCGTACAAAGTTTACAAGAACGGCATTGCTGGTTCTGAAAAGACAAAAAAGAAAAACAAGATTTACAGGAGAAAACTTGATTATTCTAGCTTTTCAATGGTATCAGTGTCGTCTTGCTACCATATTTTGTTCATGGTATACAATTACTTGGAATGTGACAAATACTTTTGAAACACCCGATATATTCAATAGAAGCAAACAATAATGCCCTTGTTGTACCAAAGAAGTACAGCAGAGAGTCAGAGGTAGTGAATTTCATTTGGTTTAGTTTGATCTGTATTGGAGTTTTGACGCCGTTTGAACAGCTAAGGTCATATCAGTGCATCTACGCGTGTGTTTCCCGGCTTTCTCGTACCAGTACTGACACAACTTTCTTTCCAAGCTACTGAATGCGTTTCTTGCGTGCATGTGAGGTGAGGGGCAAAAAAGAAAGATAATTTGCTTCAGCCAGGTATCAAATCTGCAACATCAAGGTCACAAGTCAGATACACCACTGAGCTACCCGGCCAGGCAGATAGCGAATATCACTGTACAATTTATTTTTAATTTAGATCTCCCCGGGGAAGGGTTACAGGTTTTACATGATCTTATATGGTCAAAACTTTTAAAATCTTCTAGTTCCAAAACAAAAGGCTTAGAGCTTCAAAATTTGGTAATTTTCATCCATCATCCAGTTGGCCTCTACTTAGATTGTTAAGGGAATGACCCCAAGAACAAAATTGCTTGTCCCCTGACCCCTGTAACAAGTTTTACATGGTTTGTAAATGAAAAACTTAGAGCTTTAATATTTGGATTGTGGGATCATCTTGCAGATCTCCTCCAAATTAGTTCAAATGGTACACCTGGGTTCAAAATTTGCCTTGCCTAGGGGATAGCAGTGGTATCACATGGCCTTATATATAGTTGATACTTTGAGAATTGTCTTGTTCCAAACCAAAAGGTAAAAAGCTGTAATACTGAAAATTAAGCATCATCAAATAGGCCTTTACCAGGTCTATTGAAATGGTGCTTCTAGGCTCAAACATGCCCCCCCTTTCCAGGGCCACAAGTTTGACATGTATACATGTGCGTTATGTGTTTCAACAGCTCCTTTAAACAGCTTTTTCTCTTAAATAATTCAGCTAATTACTACCGAATATGTTCCTTGGGCTAAGTTCTTCCGATATTGTTTAAAATATCAAATTTCATGCAGAACTTTGGCAACAAAAAAGGGAAAATTGCTAAACCTTTCAAAGTCTTCTTTGCTGAAACTTTAAGGCCTAGGACTACCAATTTTAGCATGTACCTTCATCTAGTAGATTTCGATCTCTGCCAAGACTGTTCAAAATTGTGTAACATTATGAGTGAAAGCTCAGTTACCAGGATCTCTATAACTCACCGAGGAGGCATGATTTTTAAAAGTCTAGTTTTCTTAAATGTTTTGGCTATTGATGGTTTATTCGCTAACTTTGCCACATGAATATTAATATTGGTAGAGGGAGTGTTATGATTTCCTATAAAGACACAGAGAGAGTGAGGTTAGATCTCTGTAGTCAGAAGGTCCATATCAGGACCCGTGCTTATAAATAAAACTTGAGAACGTTCTCATGCTCAGCACGAAATCGTACTCAAAGGCTTGAGTTTTGCTCACGGGAATTTTGAACTCAGACGTTGCTTATAAACGTCGCCTGAGAACGTTCTCAGCTGAGTACGATACCTACTATATTATTCGTGAACGTAAGCGACCTAACATCTAAAAATAGCAATACCATAAGATTCGGCCCCAACAAGATTCGGCCTAAGGCGGACCACCTTTTAAAGGAATATTCGGCCCAGGAATTGAGATAATTTGGTATATGTCGATTAGAAGGACCAAGAGGGCGTTCTTTTTTTGTATTACTCATCAGTTGTGATAGTTTTATCTAATTTTTGAGAGGATTTTACTCTTAACATCGACACGATTCTCTATGTTTCTTGTACCATTATTTCTCATGTTGCCCGATTATGATTGTGCATAACTTTTAAAGATTTATGGTAAGCTCGGAAAATGTGACGTTTGATGTAATTTATCTTTATACCGAATAAATTGGTGGTTTCCATGAAGGAGACAGTTGCATAAACATAAAAGTTCAGCAATCTTTCAATACTTAAAATTTTTAACTGTTTCCAAGACTCTCCCCGCCCCCCTTACATTTTGAGTAGTTCTGAAATTGATGCGGTTGTCATTGATTGAGTTTTTCTCCGATGGCTGTAGACATGTGTTGGTGCTGAAAGCCAGGTAAAGGTGTGATAAAAACCATTGTGAAGTATCTCTATGCGTTATCTACATTAATAAATCTTCAAATGAATTTACGCTCCACACCCTTTTTTACCGAACTTCGTTGTTATTTACCGAAACCCGAGCCTGGGTCCAGGCGGTAATAATCTTTTATTCACTCCTTATCGTGATCTCCTTTGACGGTCTATAGAGATGTGTGGCAAAGTGATTCATTGCTTCCATTATTATTGCTTTTTACAAAGTAACGTCCGAATGATAGAAAAGGAAAAAAAACGAACGGACTGGAACCCGGACTACCAAAACCCCTGTCACCCCTTGATATGAACCTTAGTTGTTGCACAGTCATAGGTCACTCAACTATTTCTTAGGGCATTTAGTAAAAGTTAGGAAAAGACTTGAACTGAACTGTGTTTCAACGGGTCACTAGAAAGACCGAAAAACATCTAATAACTGGAAAACACAGGAAAACGCCTAAAAACGCTGGAAAAACGCAAATTTTCATCTGTGGTCTGAATTCAAGAATTTATATAAACTTGTAACAGTTCTAACAGACAGTTACATAAAGTTAGAATTTACATGACAAGAAAATTACATACTGAGAGAACAATTTCATGACATTACACTTATATGAAATATGGCAAACAATATCGATTTACATGTCCGGGCTGTGAAATCTGTTCAGAATTATAGAATCGCGATTCAATTAGGCAAAAATATATTATAAGATAACAACTAATTAACACTACGGGGTGTGTACAGATACGAGATATACAGTGTATTGCAAATTTTTTGTTGACAATATGATCAAACTTTTCACAACGGTCCGTAAACTACTCTTTGCCCTTTCCAGTCTTTTCCGACACAGGTCTACTTAAGACGTTTTTCTACAGTTCAGTAGGATTTACGAATATTTCGGTAACAGACGAGTTCGGTAAATTAGACTAATAGAGTAAATAGATTGGATGTTTCGGTAGCAAGGCAATTATATACTGCTCATGCAGTTTAAAAAAAAAAAAAAACAATTGTCGAGGTCTCAGTACGTATCTCTCTCACTCCCTGTTTTTATTTATCATAATATTTTCACTTCTGTTACCTGTGTTTCTGAACTCATCTTAGTTATCTATCATTTTAAATAAATCCAACGGCCAGACTGCGTGTTTCATTCAGTCAGATCTTGATTCTTAAAAAATGACCGTAGAAACAAACGAAAGTAGTGAAAGGTGTAGTGATAATCGGAAGTGAGTACGTCGAGCCACCCATGTAGCTCAGTGGTAAGAGCACTTGCTCGAAAAGTGAGGGTCCTGGGTTATAATCCCTTTCCGGCAGCACTTTTTCCTCTGAGAATTTACTTCAAATGCACCCCAAGGGTTAATTGCTGCTTTGGAAGCACATTTCTATAAAACTTGAGGATTGATGAATAGGAGACACAACCGGCACATGTTTAGGATAACGTATGATGAATTACCTCAGCTGTTGTTGAAATTCGAAAATAAGAATATGATAAAATAAGTACAACGTGGCAGGTACAACATAACAACAGTACGTATCTCTCTCACTCCCTGTTTTCATTTACCATAATATTTTCACTGTGTTTCTGAACTCATTTTAGCTATCTATCATTTTAAATAAATCCAACGGCCAGACTGCGTGTTTCATTTAGTCAGATCTTGATTCTTAAAAAGTGACCATAGAAACAAACGAAAGTAGTGAAAGGTGTAGTGATAATCGGAAGTGAAGATAATCGGCTATCTCGTACACACCCTGTAGTATGAATTAGTTGTTATCTTATAATATATTTTTTGCCTAATTGAATCGCGATTCTATAATTCTGAACAGATTTCACAGCCTGGACATGTAAATCGATATTGTTTGCCATATTTCATATACATGTAAGTGTAATGTCATGAAATTGTTCTCTCAGTATGTAATTTTCTTGTCATGTAAACTCTAACTTTATGTAACTGACTGTTAGAACTGTTACACGTTTATATAAATTCTTGAATTCAGACCACAGATGAAAAAATGCGTTTTTCCAGCGTTTTTAGGCGTTTTCCTGTGTTTTAGATGTTTTTCGGTCTTTCTAGTGACCCGTTGAAATACAGTCCAGTTCAAGTCTTTTCCTAACGTCTACTAAATGCCCTAAGAAATAGTTGAGTGACCTATGACTGTGCAACAACTAAGGTTCATATCAAGGGGTGACAGGGGTTTTGGTAGCCCGGGTTCCAGGCCGTTCGTGTTTTTTTTTTTTTTTTTTTCTATCATACGGACGTTACTTTGTAAAAAGCAATAATAATGGAAGCGATAAATCATCTCTATAGACCGTCAAAGGAGACTACTATAAGGAGTGAATAAAAGATTATTACTGCCTGGATCCAGGCTCGGGTTTCGGTAAATAACAACGAAGTTCGGTAAAAAGGCTGTGGAGCGTAAATTCATTTGAAGATTTATTAATGTAGATAATGCATAGAGATACTTCACAATGGTTTTTATCACACCTTTACCGGGCTTTCATCACCAACACATGTCTACAGCCATCGGAGAAAAACTCAATCAATGACTACCGCATCAATTTCAAAACTACTCAAAATATAAGGGGGGGGGGGAGGAGTCTTGGAAACAGTTAAAAATTTTAAGTATTGAAAGATTACTGAACTTTTATGTTTATGCAACTTTCTGTTTCATGGAAACCACCAATTTATTCGGTATAAAGATAAATTACATCAAACGTCACATTTTCCGAGCTTACCATAAATCTTTAAAAGTTACGCACAATCATAATCGGGTAACATGAGAATTAATGGTACAAGAAACATAGAGAATCATGTCGATGTTAAGAGTAAAACCTTCTCAAAAATTAGATAAAACTATCACAACTGATGAGTAATACAAAATAGAACGCCCTCTTAGTCCTTCTAATCGACATATACCAAATCATCTCAATTCCTGGGCCGAATATTCTCTTAAAACGTGGTCCGCCTTAGGTCGAATCTTGTTGGGGCCGAATCTTCTGGTATTGCTATTTTTAGATGTTGGGTCGCTTACGTTCACGAATCATATAGTAGGTATCTTACTCAGCTGAGAACGTTCTCAGGCGACGTTTATAAGCAACGTTTGAGTTCAAAACTCTCGTGAGCAAAACTCAAGCCGTTGAGTATGGTTTCATGCTGAGCATGAGATCGTTCTCAACTTTTGTTTATAAGCACGGGCCCAGGACTGATTGTCATTACATCTTACTGAAGCAATTAGATAGGAATGAAAGAGCATTTGGTTGTATTGTTTTTTTAAATATGAAGAGTTTTATCAAAGTAATTGGTACATGTTTGAATATCATGTTTGAGTAGTTTACTCGTGTTTTAATTGGTAAACACATAGAATAGCAGAGTAGTGTTTATGTCATAGGTAAAGAACTCTAGTCGACTGCATGATCCAGAGAAGATTTACGAAAGGGATACATGTCACTCATTATGTTACAATAGCTCTGAGGTCAAACTTTGCCCAACTTCAGGATTACATGTTTTAGAAAGGCTTATATGGCGGAAAATTTAAGAAATTCTTGTTTGTAGTAAATCTAGAGCTACCAAATTTGGCATATGCATTCAACAAAACTTGTAAACTGCTACTTCTAAACTGAAATTCCTGTAGACCCTTTTTTTGCATCACTGAGAAAAGAGACAATTCATTTTGGTCTAATCTTTACGAGAATAAATGACCGGTGTTAAAGCATACTTCGGCTTAAGTCTGAAAAGAATTAGTTCGGTTGTTTTTTAGAAAAGAACTTATTTAACATTCATTCACACAACATTGAAAATTGGAAAATCAAGCCCCTTCTTTGAGTTTATATTTTTCTGCAGAAATTATTTTCATATTTGTTTTTTTTATTTTTGCTGACAAAATTTTAGTAATTTAAGCTTCTCTTTTTAGCCTGTCTTGATTGATAGACACCAGGCATGCACAAACCATGTGTTTTCCCTTTTTTGAAAAAGAGAAGCCTTCCCTAGGAAAAATCGAGAATTAGCATGGCTAACGTCCACATGTATATCATAATTTGAATTTATTTACCTGTGTTTTACTTGGTAAGATTCACAGAAGAAACAAAAGTGGCAGGTTAGCTGGTTAGAAACTTTGCAGAGTGTAGTTTTATCTAGTAGATTTCTGCCAAAACTGTTCAAATTATAGCTCTTTGGTCAAAGTTGGCCCCACCCAAGGGGTGGCATGTTTGATATTTATTAAAATTATCTAAATTTCCTAAAGTTTTGTTGAAAAGATAAACTTTAACTGATTTTATTCATATTGAGATACTTGAGTAGACATGTCAGTAGCTGCTAGCAGACAGGTATAGGACTTCATGGGCCTCTATATGTGACCAGTGCTGGTAATGACAATGGCACGCTTGATATTTCAGATGATAATGCAATAGTTGATGCAGAAACGGGAGATAGTGGTGGCCCTTTAATTATAGAAGATCCCACTAAAGACAATCTTTTCTTCCAGATAGGTAACTGTTAACTTACATTTATTTTCTGAGACTTTAATTTTCAAAGTTTGCAAATGTAAAAAAAAAAAAAAAAAATGCAGTTTAAATTGGTTGTGAAAAATTCACGAATTTTCCAAGCTGCCATTCAACAAAATTTCAGTCCTCCCACATTGAAAGCATTTGCCTATGACAAATGTGGCTCAAATCATAAATTTCCTTTGTGAAAGGGCAGAAAACATTGTAGGAAAGGACAAAATGCAGTTTACCAGTATTATCTCCTTATACCATAATGATTTCAAGGGTCTTCACTTCAGGGTTGTTAAAACTTTGAGTTGATTGATAAGGGTTTTAGAAATACTTCAAAAGGCTTGTGACTTCAGCAAGATCGCTAAGTCTCTTACCACACCACTTTTATAGACACTGTTACAAGAGGAAAAATTATAAATTAACCCTTTTAGTACTGAACCTTGTTTTGACAGAGTAAAACAAAGACCAGACTGCAGAGCATTATGGAATGTTTGAATTTCTAATAGCTCTCTTGAGCAAAAAATGCTTAAGGTGAGCTTGTGTGATTGTGCTGTGTCAGTTGTCCGTCTTGCCTTGTCAGTCTTACTGTGTCTGTGGTGCTTCATCAACTTTTACCTCGTACTCTAAAGGCCACAGACACACACACACTGTAAGTCCACATGTTTAGTGTGATTTTCATGGAAGTTGGTCAGATTGCTTTCTTGGTGTTAGGTAGGATGAGTTTGAAATTAGATCAGTAGGGGTTAAAATAAATAGGTCATTGAGACAAATCTTCGAAAAACTATTTGTTCTCTCTAGAGGACAGGCTTTCGGTCCAGTTTTTTTTAAAGTAAATCAAAGGTTTGTCTTAATTGTTTGTCTTGATATCTTGGACCTCTTTGAAAATGGGTCATTTTGGGTCAAAAAGAAAGTAACTGTGACAAATCTGTAGAGACCACATCAAAGGCTCAACGCAAAACTATTCTAACGGTATCCGGTTAAAACGTCCCACAGTCAAAACGTCCCACATTTGGTTAAAACGTCCCCATTTCCATTCCAAATTGGTTAAAACGTCCCCCTAAAACGTCCCCTTTAAACGCCCCCGTATATTTTATTAAAGTTATTATTTTGTTCTTGTTTGATTATTTCAGAAAACGTTCACATTTGATGTTTAACATTATGATGTTGTCATTTATTGTTACAAGTCATTGAATTTTAACCCATATCCTGCTGAACTTATAGTTTTTAAGAGGCCCAACATTAATTTTCGATAATTTTTTATGACATGCAGCTTAATTAATACGACTTAAATCATTATTCGATATCGTCACTGTGTACTTCAATACCAGACTACCCTCATGTGCGTATGGATCCTTTTTTACGATTTTAGCTAATTACAATCAAGGTTGCTTAATGTAGGCTAAGCAGAATCAAGATTTTATAGAATTTAGGCTACGGGTTAAGGCCCATATTGTCTCCCTACATGAATGTTTATTCGACACGCTCAAACGCCTCCTAGATTGGCTATTTAACGCCTCCCTGTCTACAGCGTTCTGATTTATTTGTGTGTACAGTTTCCTTATCTAAACAATTTGAAGTCTTAACGACCAAGAGAACGAAACATTGTCATAACACTGTAAGAAAAGGATAAAGCTAGTAATCAGCATTTTAATCTTTTCCAACAGTGTTTCGCGAGAACCTGTATGTTTTTCTGTTGGGGGCAAATAAGGTAAAGAGCAATCACTGTTTAAGAGTCACCGACCAGTGTGTTTTACAAAAATGTTTCAATCTCTGCTCTTTTGTTTGCCGTAAAAACACGTATGTTAGTGGAATTGTATTAATTTTTTCGTCTTTTTTTCCCTGCATTGAAGGATGGTCCTAGACAAAACCCATCACTTTAACACAAAAAATGGACTCTTCCACGATTAAAGACATTTTAAAACAGAGCTCTGTTCTGTAAGTCAAATTCGCTTTTGAAAAGATAGAATACTGCGGGAAATAGAGAACGAATAGGTAGAAAGTATAGAACACAATCCGGTGAAAAAGGAGATGAAACAAAGCCAAGGGAACTCTCTCTCTCACCAACATGTCTATAACCTATAGCATATATACGATAAACCATACGAAATATCTTGCCGTAAGTGTTCATTAAACTTCGACTCCACGCCATAGCATGCCGATCTCAACCCACACTACCCGCCATTGAAATTTAATCAAAAAAGTATGTCGTTTAACGCCATGTTTAACACTATTTCAATTATGTCGCAGCAGCCAGTCCACTTTCCCATGAAAGTATCGTGGATACTGATAAAAGTGTTGGTAACAAGAATTTTTTCTTGCAGTGTCTGAGACAAAACCCCCCGAGGTTTGATTTTTTGTCCACAAGTGTTTCCAAAATGGACTAGTCTTACATTTCGTATTCTGGTAAAAAAAGATACCCCACCCAAACTCACACACAGACAGAAAAAATCGTATTTCGGTCGTATAAACGTGGTCGTAAACTAGCATTTGTTCAGACATTAGTTTATTAAAATTACACAAGGACTTGTTGATTATGAAGGAAATAAACTATTTGAAAAACACACAGAAGGCAGCAATTACTTATCATAGGCTACAGCCCTTTTTCCAGCAATGATTTGAGAGACTGCCCATTAAAAGAAGCATTAGTTGACCATATACTTGTACCTAAATGGGTTAATCGGACATAAATACAAAGCAGAGCTCTGCAAACAACAAATTTACCACAGCTTTGCTCTAATGGTGAATGTGGTCTAAGAAAGCATTACAGGAGAGGGAGATCGTTTGTTACCGGCTGTTCCTAATTCTCACACAATGGTCTCAAAAGTCCATTTCATCAGTGTCGTTAAAACATGGGATCGTTTGGTAAAGGGTAACCTGGGTTCAGTTTGATCATTTTTTCCTTTTTCATATTCTAACATTAATTTGTCAAAAATGGGCGTTATTTCTAACAAAAAAAAGTTCGAATATGAAAAGAGGACAAGAAAAAAAATCGAACTGTAACCCAGGCTATGTAAAGGGTTAGGCATTGAAACGAAATTTGTAACACTTTATAGTACTATGGCTGACCGTAAGAGTTACTTCTGAAAAAGTTAATTGACCGTTCGATCAATACTGCAGCAAATCTAAAATTTGCCTAGTGCAAGGAAAATGTATACGATAGTTACTGCAACTAATAACTTCGTGCTTTTTTACCATCTTTTCCCCTCTACCCCCCTTGTGGTATGGCATTTGATTATTAGATCTAGCTCTTTACAAAATGACAAAATTTTGGACTAAACAATTGAAAGCATTTGTAGGTCTACATACACGACCAACTACATTTGCTCAAATGATGATTTTTTTTTTTTTTTTTTTTTCTTTTTTTTTTGTCTTTAATATGGTAGAAACAGTGTGGGAAAAAGGAAGCAAAGGCTGGTTACCGGATTTTTCTCATTGTCCAACAATGTTTTCAAAGGCCGTATCTTCCATAGTTATTAAAACTAGGGATCGTGAGGTTAAGGGTCAGTACATGTGATTTTTATCTGAGATGACCTATTAATTTGTTAATATGAATCTGTGTGGTGCCAAAAGCATCTGCATAATTCATAAAGAAAATCTGTCTATCTTAAATTTCCTACTCAAAGCAATAATAATATAATAATATTGCATGTACACGTCGATTGCAAAAACACTGGAGAGCATGCTGCGTTTTCTTTCTTACATACAACGTACAGATATTCCATCTCAATCGGTGAATAAATTTCACGCAATATATCACAAATTGTAAAATTCAAAAAAATTATTTTCAATGCATAGTCTTGTCTGTTCTTTTCATTTACAATATATACTACTGAGTTTTCATCATTATTTGTAAAATAAAAAAAGATACTTGATAAACTACACGATCAATACTAATCAAAAGTCCCATACACTCCTCTTGTACAATTTCAAGATCGGGTAAGGCTGGATGAATGGTGATAATTATTTAAATGTTAGGAATAAACTTGTGTTCGAAATTAAGCTTTATCGGCAAAAAGGAACAATTCCAAAACTAGTTGATTGATATTATTCCGTCATTATATGCCGACCAATTAACGAATTTACCTTTGCACCCGTACCCGATTTATCACACTTGCAATTAAAATCAACAAAACCTGTTAAGAAATAATTGTATTCTTTATAATTCATGCCAAAATTGATTTAATTTATCAACCGCTACAACATTTATCAGTTGTTGATAAAAACTAAAAATTTCGAAGTGGGACGTTTTGACCATTTTTTTGGAACAGTGGGACGTTTTAACCAAATTAGGGGGACGTTTTAATCAAAAGTGGGACGTTTTGACAGTGGGACGTTTTGACTGCGGGACATTTTGACTGTATTTTGACTATATTTTGTCAAAAATAGTTTTTTTTTACATTTATCGGAATAAAATGGTAAGATGCATGTTATGGTAAAAAATTGCAGTAATACTACGAGCAGTTTTGGTGATATTCAAATTTTTAAAAGATATTCAATCTTCAAATTAGGATATTCTTGGTGCAAGACTATTCTAACTTAAGTTAGCATAGTTTTGCTCTTAAATTTAGCTTGAAAAGTTCAAATTCAAAGTGCAAGACTATTCTATCTTGATTTTTGAGGTTTTGATAAGATCATAAATCTTGCTTCTGATTTCATAACACTGCTATTTAACTCTGTAGCCATTGTATGTGACCCTTGTCTAAAGCCTTTGGTAAAAAGATATAACAATTTTAATAGAAAGGATTTGTACATTTTGATACTCAAGGCTTTGACTTAATTCAAACTCATTTAACATACTGGGCATATTGCATTGATTACTATAAAGTATATGTTATGATCACCTTAAAGTAAAGATCCTCAACTAGATCTGTTTAACTTCTTTTTATTCATCCTGCTAATCAATAACCATAGAATCTGTGTCAAATGTTACACCAGTATCTTTCAACATGAACTATGGCCTTGAACAAGAATTCTTGCTGTTTGATTTTGCTTTCTATATTCCTGATACCTTCTGTTTAAAAGACCATAGCAGCCACCTGTATGCTGCCTTTGCTTATTGTGTTTGTTTGGACTCATGCATATTTATCTATATGGAAATCACTTAAAAGCTGGGAAAACTTCTAAATCTTAGGTTGTCAAATGTGGTACAAGCAATGAAAAGATTAATATTAGTAATATTAGTAAGCCATACCATGATTGAAAAGGAATCCATTTGAAAGCACAGATTTCTCTGATAGTCTTTGCATTTTCACACAAAGCTGTAATTTCATAATTAACTATGTGAGCAGCCATTAATTCTGCAGCAAGTATGTTTAATGATGTATAATAAATATAATCAATTGAATTCATTAAGTTGATGCCACCAAAATCCCTGTATACATTTATTCCCACTTGAACGCTTATTTAAAAACTTTGAAACATTTAATTTGATTGTCACTGTAGTTGGACACAATTGGCTTATAACTAAATATAAAAATACCAAAATATTTTCACGAAATCGTAAAAGAAATACTAATATTCACTTTCCAGTATGTTTTACAAATACATCAAATCTTAAAAATGTGACTGTGCCAAAATCACTTTTTATCTTGAAATTTTCGAATTTGATGCCACAGCCACATGTATTTTAGATAACAGATTCTCAACATAGGTAGCTGAATTTTAATCTCTGAAAATACAAGACATTTCTAAAGGTCTAGAGGAACAAAACTTAACACTGTGTTGGCTTCCTGTATTCTTTTATTACAAAATGTAATTTAAAAAAAAAATGTTAAAGGTATTCAATATGGATAGATAATTTTTAGTCCTTTCCATTTGATTATGTTTGAAAAGCTGACAGGTTTTCCATGACCCCCTGTTTCTTGGAATTTGACCCCCAAATTTTATACGTGTGCCTTCTTTTCTTCATTTGAAGGGGTAAAATGACCCCCACATCAAAAAGTCAAGGGAAAATCCTGGCTGATCATTAAAAAAAAATACCTTTAGGTGATGCTTTTACCTAAAATGATGTAAATCTGTATTAAAGAAAACTTGGCACTCTGACTTGCACAGTTTTGGGCTGAATCAGTACTGGCATTATTTCTTTAGATATTAATATTGCAATATTAAGACAGCTGGACCTAAACAAGAAGACCTGGATGGCAATACAACAGTTAGCTGAGTTAACGACGTATATTACAAATTTTTCTAACGGACAGATTTTTTCAAAACTTTGCACATACAAAGCTCATCATGTCTCTAGGAGATTATAGTAAAAAAAAGATGTGGGACACCGTGCCTGTTTCTGAGAAATTTGCCTTTGAAAAAGGCTTATAAAGTTTGAAAATTCAGCCTATATTGGATTTAAAGCGCCTTTCTTTAACAGTCAGTTAAACAGGAAAATTACAGGAAAAATATACAAATATACATCATTTTAATGAAAATACATATATTTTTGCACAAAAACTATATAAAAGCCTGGTTTTGAGCATGGTAAATGTACAAATTTGCATGTTATATATGGATCATTGAGTTAAAAAGGGAGATAATTTGATCGATTTAAGGGTTAATCTTAAATAAATACATACTTTCTAACGGACAGATTTTTCTTAAAATTTCTACACTTGTAGTATTTATAATTCTAAACAATAAGAAAAAATAAAAATGGCACCTGTCCGTGCTTATTTCGTCAGAAAATAAGGTTGAAAGTCACTGTGGAAGTTATTTTTTCAAGGAAAAAAATAGAATGAAAGCTCAGCAGACATAGTGGGAAAAGGTAAAATTACTCAATAGGAGTGATTCCTCCTTTTCCAACAATACTTTTCAAAGAGGAAACAGCTATACTTCCACAGCTTTAATTTCCTGCCTTTGTTTCATTGTTTGGTGTGTAACGCCGTGTAAGCAGCATTTTAATTATTTCACGGTGACGGTTCAAAGATCCATTTTTTTTTTTCTCTTCACCAATACTACCCGAAGAAAGTGCTACTTGTTTCAGTGCACCAACAGTATTACCATTATGTGCATAAAATACATAGGTGCCCTTTTGATTCAATACCCACGACAAAAGTACATGTGCAGTAGGATACGCGCGAACATTTGTCATATACGTCGTTAATAGGAGTTCATTTGAAAATACAGCCATTTTCAAAAACCATGGGAAACATTTGAATCTGCTTGTTACATGATCCAAACTGATGGTATGTATAGGTTTCAAAATCAAAAGCTCTACGTAAGCACTGTCAACTGCTAAAGGTGGACCCATTATAAGTAGTTAAACATATGATCACCAAGGGGGGGGGGGGCGGGGAAGGTGCTCACATTTGACCTGATAGGACACAATTTAAACAACTTTGATCATTTGACATTTGACGATACATACATAAATTTAAACTATGGGCTTTATGATTTTATGAAAAGAAACAAGTCTTTGTAAAACATAAGATACTCATGTCAGGAGTGCTTTTGAATTACCATACAACATACATCTGACTGAAAGCATTTGCAGACGACAAATTAAATGTGGTTCTATTGATGGGATATGTCTTCGAAAGGTTGGAAAACTTTATTGGAAAAGAGACAATTGTTTTCTGAATCATTCTGTATCAAGGGCACAAAGCTGTGGAACTGGTTGGTGAAGAGCTATTGGAGACCACAAACTAATGCTATATACATGTATCAAAGCTGTAGGTCTGGTTGTTATGGCCAAGATACCTAAGTTTTTAAATACTGGACTCTATCAAGTAAACAATTGAATCCAGGACAGGGCCATTCTTGGACTTAATTTGAACAATATAAATTAAGGACTGTTAGATGATGTAATGGGACTTATATGAGCTATTTAGGCCTATTGGTTTCAGCAAAGTGTTATTATCATTTTTCCCAAAAGAGAAGACTTATGCAAAATATGTGACTCTCCTCATGGACAAACTTTGGATAACATTCACATAATACCATCTGACAATACTACATGTACTTATATAAAATATTAACTCAAATATCAACTCAAAAGTTTTTTATGGTTTCAGAAAAGAAGGTTATTTTAAAACTCTTGTCCATGTCTACCCCTAGAGACTCACTTTGAACTTTGTAGGGCACCACAAATTTGTGCTACATACAAGACATCAAAAGTCTAGGCTTTCTGAATCATGACAAAAGGATCTTTAAACTTTTCTAAGTGTACCTATGATTTACCCCCTCCCCCACTTTAAAAAAAAAGGCCAATTCTGAAACTGATCATTTGAACAATCTTTATACTACCACTGGTGCTGTTTATGCCTCTGCTTTTGGGTGATTAAAACTTTTGGTAATGTTGACCACATTCAGGTGGCACGTCCTAGACCTTTTTAGAAATTTATTTCACCAAAATATAGGGGAGATATATAAAAATTAATTCCTGATCTTTGAAATTGTTGATAGACAACTAACTTTGGGGGATTATATAATAGCATAGTTCGTGCAGCTTTTGCTATGGTAAGCTACAGACCATATTCATCTGGTGATGGATGTTTCGGATTTTTGAAATCTTAAAAAAAGGGATAAAAAGCCATCCCATTAAATTCTTGTAATGTGGATACAGAAAAGCAAAAGCAATAGTAGGAAGAGTTTAGAACACTGCGTAAGTCATAAAGATTTGAATATTATTGTTTTACAGTATAACAATGATAGCCCTGTCTAAAACATAAACTTTGTGCAGTGTCTTACAATGACCAAGTCTGTTGTAAATCCGAAATAGTATCTTAAAACAGCTTTCTGATGATCAGCCACCTATCATTGAGGGAGAAATATAATGATTTAATATCCATGTACAAAAATGGTCATCCCAAGAGTCCACCACGTATTTTATTTTCTTCCTCATCACCAAGTAGACTGTGGGACAATTTGACACTACAATGCGGAGCAACTTTTACTGCTCACAATTATGTAAATAAAAATTACCAAGTAAGACTATAAAACAGAAAGAGTTTCATCTTTATGTCATCTGTTTATCATGTTTGGTAACGATCATTGGAGGTAATCATGATTCCAAAATGACTGGCTGTCTGGAACCGTTATGATTAAATAAGAGTGCTTTGAAAATCTGTTTTTGCTAATATTTCAAACAATACATGTATGTGTTCCACTCTTGAAAATAGTAGGTTTATCATTTTACAGTAAAGACAATCTCGGCACATGCAGGATTATCATATCACCTCAAACATCAAAGTATAGAGCTATGGGTCATCAGAAAAGTAGTCTAGAATTACTGAAACTTTGAGTTGGAATAGTTTTGCCTTCACTTACTTTGTTTTTTTTTTTTTTTTTTTTAGCTCACCTGAGCACAAAGTGCTCATGGTGAGCTTTTGTGATCGTGCTGTGTCCGGCGTCTGGCGTGCGTCGTCCGTTATGCGTCATCTGTCGTCAACTTTTACCTTGTGTACGCTCTAGAGGCCACATTTTCAGTTCGATACTCATGAAACTTGATCAGAATGTTTGTCTGGATGATATCTCGAACGAGTTTGAAAATGAGTTATGCCGGGTCAAAAACTAGGTCACTAGGTCAAATCTTAGAAAAACCTTGTGTACGCTCTAGAAGCCACATTTTCAGTCAGATACTCATGAAATTTGGCCAGAATGTTTGTCTTAATGATATCTCTAACGAGTTTCAAAATGGGTCATGTCGGGTCAAAAACTAGGTCACTAGGTCAAATCTTAGAAAAACCTTGTGTACGCTCTAGAGGCCACATTTTCAGTTCAAAACTCTTGAAAGTTGGCCAGAATGTTTGTCCTGATGATATCTTGGACAAGTTTGAAAATGGGTCATGTCGGGTCAAAAACTAGGTCGCTAGATCAAATCTTAGAAAAACCTTGTGTACACTCTAGAGGACACATTTTCAGTCAGATACTCATAAACTTGGTCAGAATGTTTGTCTTTATGATATCTCGGATTAGTTTGAAAATGGATCATGCTGGGCCAAAAACTAGGTCACTGGGTCATATCTTAGAAAAACCTTGTGCACGCTCTAGAGGACACATTTTCAGTCAGATACTCATAAAACTTGGTCAGAATGTTTGTCTTTATGATATCTCGGATTAGTTTGAAAATGGATCATGCTGGGCCAAAAACTAGGTCACTAGGTCAAATCTTAGAAAAACCTTGTGCACACTCTAGAGGCCACATTTTCAGTCCAATGCTCTTGAAAGTTGGTCAGAATGTTTGTCTTTATGATAACTTGGACGAGTTTGAAAATGGGTCATGTCTGGTCAAAAAGTAGGTCACGAGGTCATATCTTAGAAAAACCTTGTGTACCCTCTAGAGGCTACATTTTTGGTTTAAAACTCGTGAAATATGGTCAGAATGTTTGTCTTGATATCTTGGACAAGTTTGAAAATGGGTCATGTTGGGCAAAAAACTATGTCACTAGTTCAAATCTTAAAAAAAAAAATACTTGTGTACGCTCTAGAGGTCAGTTTCAGTCCAAATTTCTTGTAAGTTGGTCAGAATGTTTGACTTGATGACATCTCAGATGACTTCGAAAATTGGTCATGTTGGGTCAAAAACTAAGTCAGTAGGTCAAATCTTAGAAAAAATCTGTGTATGCTCTATAGGCCACATTTTCTGTCCAATACTTATAAAAGGTGGTCAGGATCTTTGTTTTGATAGTATCTACAATGGGAAAATTGGGTATGGTTGGCTAAAAAGTAGGTCACGGAGAGAAATTCTAGAAAAAGCTTGTGTACATGCTAGAGGCCAAATTTTCAGTCCAATAATTATGAAAGCTTAGTAAATTGTTTGTCATGATATCTCAAAAGAGATTGAAAATGGGTCATGTTTGGTCAAATGACTAAGGTGAGCGACTTTAGGGCCATCATGGCCCTCTTGTTTTTGTTTGTTTTTGTATTGCAAAACTATTCCAACTTGAGATAGAATAGTCTTGCAAAACAAATGCCATAACATTTTCATAATTTCTAGTGCAAAACTATTTTAAGTTGAAAAATGTGTAATGAAATCAATAAAATAGGTAGAGAGGCTGATGCACGGTATGTAAGTCATGGTCATCATGGCCCCCTTGTTTAACGTTTTAATTCCCTGATATCATTACATGTTCCATGGATTATAAGACATTAGGCCTAGCATCAACAGGAAATGTGATTTTGGTACGAGATTCATTCCTGAGAATAAATAACTGGTCTCTTATTAGTATTAGCCCTTGGTAGGAAATGAGACTTTTGTAAAGCGTTATTCCTTGGTATACATATGTATAGGCCTAGCACCAATAGAAAATGTGACCTTTGTAAGAGCTTCACTCCTGAGTATATTATTAGTTGTACAGTCAGGTGGCAGGGGAATTGGAAACTTGTTCACAGCTGTGGTGAATCATGTCGCCCCGAGCCTTTGGCTCGGGGCGACATGATTCACCACAGCCGTGAACAAGTTTCCGAAGGCTCGGGGCGACATGATTCACCACGGCCGTGAAACAAGTTTCCGAAGGCTCGGGGCGACATGGTTCACCACGGCCGTGAAACAAGTTTCCGAAGGCTCGGGGCGACATGGTTCACCACGGCCGTGAAACAAGTTTCCGAAGGTTCGGGGCGACATGGTTCACCACGGCCGTGAAACAAGTTTCCGAAGGCTCGGGGCGACATGGTTCACCACGGCCGTGAACAAGTTTCCAAGTCCCCTACCACCTGACTGTACAACGATTTTATTATACTGCAAAGTTTTACCATTCCAACGTTTGTTTAGCGAATTTTACCGGTTTTTTGGTTTAAAAAATTGAGCACGCTGATGAAGTAGAATTTTCCTTCTGAGTTCCCCAATTCAATGAAAACTGACGTCACTGGGAACTGACGTCACTGAAACCTTGGTAATACGTGCTAAAACGTGCAGCTTAGCGCATAATCTTGATGTTAATCTTGATCGATGCCGCCAGTTTGGATATTGTGTTGAAAGTGTAGTCATGTATACCGGGCTCTCGAAAGGGAAACTCTTTTACGTTGGTTTTGCAAGTGGACATGATATATATGTTCGGGGCATATTGTCCAATCAGATCACGAGAAATCTCTTTGCAGTATAATAAAGATATATGTTCCTTGGATAGTTAAATAATAAGCTAGAATCAATAGAAATTGTGACTTTTGTAAAAGCTTCACTCCTTGCTATAAGTATAAATACATGTTCTCTGGAAAGTTGAACAGTAGCCATGACATTGATAGGAAATATGACTGGTTTAAAACTTTTGATCCTGGGTATCAATATAAGTTCTAGAGGGTTTATGGTTAAGCTTGCTATGATAGGAAATTTGACTTTTCTAAAAGCTTTAAAGCTGAACATAAATGGGTGTTCTATAAATAGATTAGTTTTTGGCCTGCTATTAATAGGAAATATGACTTTTGTAAGTTTTATTCCTGAGTATTTATATCTTCAGTTGGAAGTTTGCCTGCTATTAAGCAGAAATGTGAGTTTTGTAAAAGCTTCATTCTTGGGTATAATCGTGTGTTCTGTCAAAAGTTTGGATGTTGGCCTACCACTGGTAGGAAATATGCCTTTTTAGCTCACCTGAGCAGGAAGTGCTAAGGTGAGGTATTGTGACCGGTCGTTGTCCGGCGTCCATATGTCCGTCTGTCCACAATTCCTTTAAACATCTTTTCCTCCTAAACCACTTGGCCAATCTTGATGAAACTTGGCAGGGATGTTCCATGGGTGAAGCTCTACCAAAGTTGTTCAAGAGATTGAATTCCACCCATAACTCTGGTTGCCATGGCATTAAAAAGAAAAAAATAGCAAAATCTTTGAAAACCTTCTTCTCTGAAACTAGAAGGTGTAGAGCTTTGATATTTGGTATGCAGCATCTCCTAGTAGACCTCTACCAAGTTTGTTCATATGATGCCCCTGGGGTCAAAACTGGCCCCGCCCCAGGAGTCACAAGTTCGAACATAGGAACAAAGAAGGAAAACTTTAAAATTCTTCTCTGAAACTGGAGGGCGTGGAGATTTGATATTTGGCATCTACCATCTCCTAGTGGACCTCTTCCAAGTTTGTTCATATGATGCCCCTGGGGTCAAAACTGGCCCCGCCCCGGGGGTCACAAGTTCGAACATAGGAACAAAGAAGGAAAACTTTAAAATTCTTCTTCTCTAAAACTTGAAGACATAGAGCTTTGATATTTGGCTTCTAGCATCTCCTAGTGGACTTCAACAAAGTTTGTTCATATGATGCCCCTGGGGTCAAAACTGGCCCCGCCCCGGGGGTCACAAGTTCGAACATAGGAACAAAGAAGGAAAACTTTAAAATTCTTCTTCTCTAAAACTTGAAGGCATAGAGCTTTGATATTTGGCATCTAGCATCTCCTAGTGGACTTCTACAAAGTTTGTTCATATGATGCCCCTGGGGTCAAAACTGGCCCCGCCCCGGGGGTCACAAGTTCGAACATAGGAACAAAGAAGGAAAACTTTAAAATTCTTCTTCTCTGAAACTTGAAGGCATAGAGCTTTGATATTTGGCATCTAGCATCTCCTAGTGGACTTCTACAAAGTTTGTTCATATGATGCCCCTGGGGTCAAAACTGGCCCCGCCCCGGGGGTCACAAGTTCGAATATAGGAACAAAGAAGGAAAACTTTAAAATTCTTCTTCTCCGAAATTGGAAGGCGTACAGCTTTGATATTTGGTATGTAGCATCTCTTAGTGGACCTCTACCAAGTTTGTTCATATGATGCCCCTGGGGTCAAAACTGACCCAGCCCTTGGGGTCACAAGTTCTAACATAGGAACAAAGAAGGAAACTTTAAAATTTTTCTTCTCTAAAACTGGAAGGCGTAGAGCTTTGATATTTGGTATGTAGCATCTCCTAGTGGACCTCTACTAAGTTTGTTCAAATGATGCCGCTGGGGTCAAAACTGGCCCTGCCCAGGGGGTCACAAGTTCTAACATAGGAACAAATAAGGAAAATTCTTCTTTTCTAAAACTGGAAGGCAAAGAGCTTTGTTATTTGGTATGTAGTGAACCTGTTTTAACTTTGTTAGCCCACCTGAGCACAACGTGTTCAGTCAGTTCAAAATTGGGTCACCTGGGGTCATAAACTAGGTCACTAGGTCAAATTAAAGTAATACCTTGTGGGCACTCTAGAGGCCCCATTTATAGCTCAAATGACCTGAAATGTGGTCAGAATGTTTATCTTGATAAAATCTCACGTAAGTTTGAATTTGGGTCACCAGGGATCATAAACTAGGTCACTAGGTCAAATTAAAGTAACACCTTTAGGGCACTCTAGAGGCCACATTTTTTGCTCAATTGACTTGCAAATTGGTCAGAATGTTTTTCTTAATAAAATCTCACATGAATCTGAATTTGGGTCATGTGGGGTCTTAAATTAGGTCACTAGGTTGAATTAAAGAAATATGTTGTGGGCACTCTAGAGGCCACATTTATTGTTCAATTAATTTGAAAAATGGTTAAAATGTTTGTCTTGATGAAATCTAGAAAGAGTTCAAAATTGGGTCACCTGGGGTCATAATTTAGGTCACTAGGTCGAATTAAAGAAATACTTTGTGGGCATTCTAGAGGCCACATTTATTGATCAATTGATTTGAAAATTGGTCAGAATGTTAATGTTTGTCTTGATGATATCTAGGATGAGTTCAAAATTGGGTCACCTGGTGTCATATCCTAGATCACTAGGTCAAATTAAAGAAATACCTTTAGGGCACTCTAGAGGTCACATTTCTTGCTCAATTGACTTGAATATTGGTCAGAATGTTTGTCTTGATGAAATCTCGGATGAGTTTGGATTTGGGTCACCTGGGATCATAAACTAGGTCATTAGGTTAAATTAAAGAAATACCTTTAGGGCACTCTAGAGGCTACATTTTATGCTCAATTGATTTGAAAATTGGTCAGAATGTTTGTCACGATAAAATCTCATATGATTCTGAAATTGGATCACCTGGGGTCATAAACTAGGTCACTTGGTCAAATTAAAGGAATACCTTGTGGGCACTCTAGAGATCACATTTATTATTCAATTGATTCGAAAATTGGTCAGAATGTTTGTCTTGATGAAATCTAGGATGAGTTTAAAATTTGGTCACGTGGGGTCATAATCTTGGTCACAAGGTCAAATAAAAAATACCTTTTGGGGACTCTAGAGGCCACATTTATAATTCAATTGATTCGAAAATTGGTCAGAATGTTTGTCTTGATGAAATCTAGGACGAGTTGAAGATTGGGTCACCTGGGGTCATAATCTAGGTCACTAGGTCGAATTAAAGAAATACTTTGTGGGCATTCTAGAGGCCACATTTATTGATCAATTGATTTGAATATTGGTCAGAATGTTAATGTTTGTCTTGGTGATATCTAGGATGAGTTTAATATTGGGTACCTGGGGTCATAATCTAGATCACTAGGTCAAATTAAAGAAATACCTTTAGGGCACTCTAGAGGTCACATTTCTTGCTCAATTGACTTGAATATTGGTCAGAATGTTTGTCTTGATGAAATCTCGGATGAGTTTGGATTTGGGTCACCTGGGATCATAAACTAGGTCATTAGGTCAAATTAAAGAAATACCTTTAGGGCACTCTAGAGGCTACATTTTTATGCTCAATTGACTTGAAAATTGGTCAGAATGTTTGTCACAATAAAATCTCATGTGATTCTGAAATTGGATCACCTGGGGTCATAAACTAGGTCACTTGGTCAAATTAAAGGAATGCCTTATGGGCACTCTAGAGATCACATTTATTATTCAATTGATTCGAAAATTGGTCAGAATGTTTGTCTTAATGAAATCTAGGATGAGTTTAAAATTTGGTCACGTAGGGTCATAATCTTGGTCACAAGGTCAAATAAAAAATACCTTTTGGGCACTCTAGAGGCCATATTTATTATTCAATTGATTCGAAAATTGGTCAGAATGTTTGTCTTAATGAAATCTAGGACGAGTTCAAAATTGGGTCACCTGGGGTCATAATCTAGGTCACTAGGTTGAATTAAAGAAATACCTTTAGGGCACTCTAGAGGCCACATTTATTGTTCAATTGATTTGAAAATTGGTCAGAATGCTTGTCTTGATGAAATCTAGAAAGAGTTCAAAATTGGGTCACCTGGGGTCATAATCTAGGTCACTTGCTCAAATTAAAGACATACTTTAAGGGCACTCTAGAGGCCACATTTCTCGCTCAATTGACTTGAAAATTGTTCAGAATGTTTGTCTTGATGATATCTAGAAGAGTTCAAAATAAGGTCACCTGGGGTCATAATCTAGATCACTAGGTCAAATTAAAGAAATACCTTTAGGGCACTCTAGAGGTCACATTTCTTGCTCAATTCACTTGAAAATTGGTCAGAATGTTTATCTTAATGAAATCTCGGATGAGTTTGGATTTGGGTCACCTGGGATCATAAACTAGGTCATTAGGTAAAATTAAAGAAATACCTTGTGGGCACTGTAGAGGTCACATTTATTGTTCAATTGATTTGAAAATTAATTAAAGTGTTTGTCTTGATGAAATCTAGGATGAGTTTAAAATTGGGTCACCTGGGGTCATAATCTAGGTCACTAGGTCAAATTAAAGAAAGACCTTTAGGGCACTCTAGAGGCCACATTTCTTTCTCAATTGACTTGAAAATGGGTCAGAATGTTTGTCTTGATGAAATCTCGGATGAGTTGAAATTGGGTCACCTGGGATCATAAACTAGGTCACTTGGTCAAATTAAAGAAATACCTTGTGGGCACTCTAGAGGCCACATTTCTTGCTTAATTGACTTGAAAAATGGCCAGAATGTTTGTCTTAATAAAAACTCACATGACTCTGAATTTGGGTCATGTTGGGTCTTAAATTAGGTCACTAGGTCAAATTAAAGAAATACCTTGTGGTCACTCTAGAGGCCACATTTATTGTTCAATTGATTTGAAAATTGTCTTGATGAAATCTAGGACGAGTTCAAAATTGGGTCACCTGGCGTCATAATCTAGGTCACTAGGTCGATTTAAAGAAATACTTTGTGGGCATTCTAGAGGCCACATTTATTGATCAGTTGTTTTTAAAAAATTGGTCAGAATATTTGTCTTGATGATATCTAGGATGAATTCAAAATTTGGTCACCTGGGGTCATAATCTAGGTCACTAGGTCAAATTAAAGAAATACCTTGTGGGCACTTTAGGGGCCACATTTATTGCTCAATTGACTTGATAAATGGTCAGAATGTTTGTCTTGATAAAATCCCACATGAGTCTGAATTTGGGTCATGTGGGGTCTTAAATTAGGTCACTAGGTCAAATTAAAGAAATACCTTGTGGGCACTCTAGAGGCTACATTTATTGTTCAATTGATTTGAAAATTGGAAAAAATGTTTGTCTTGATGAAATCTAGGATGATTTCAAAATTGGGTCACCTGGGGTCATAATCTAGGTCACAAGATCAAATTAAAGAAATACTTTTAGGGCACTTTAGAGGCCACATTTCTTGCCCAAATGACTTGAAAATTTGTCAGAATGTTTGTCTTGATGAAATATTGGATGAGTTTGAAATTGGGTCACCTGGAATCATAAACTAGGTCACTTGGTCAAATTAAAGAAATACCCTGTGGGCACTCTAGAGGCCACATTTCTTGCTCAGTTAACTTGAAAACTGTTCAGAATGTTTGTCTTGATAAATTTTTTGATGAGTTCTAAATTGGGTCACGTGAGGTGATAAATTTGGTCACTAGGTCAACTTACGGAAATTCCTTGTGGACGCTGTATAGGCCACATTTTAAGCTCAGTTGACCTGACAATTGGTCAGAAATTGAATTATGCATGTGGAGTAAATTTCGCCTATTGACTCAGGTGAGCGATCCAGGGCCATAATGGCCCTCTTGTTTAATAAAGCATTAAGGTCTGTTGAAATTTAAACATTAGCGTGTCACTGCTAGGAATGTGACTTAGTAAAAGTTCTATTCATTGAAAGCATTGGTTAGTTTCATATCCATAATTAAGAAACACTTCTTTTGAAACAAATTCATTCCTTGGTTTCAATTCATGTTCTGTGTAGCTTAATCTTAAGCTGATGGTTGATAGAAAATGTGACTTTTGTGATGGTTTCATTTCTAGGTGTTTATACATTCTTCAACATGTTCTGTGGACAGTCAGGTTTATCAATGTTTGAAAACATACTGGTACCTTTTTGTAATAGCTTCATGCCTGAGTATTTAAAGATATTCACTGCAAAGTTTAACTTGAAACCTGCTATCAATAGGAAATGTGACTTTTGTAACAGCTTCATTTCAAGGTTACACTACATGTTCTGTAGACAGTTTAACAGTAGACCTGCTATTGATAGGAATAATACATTCAAAGTCAGTAAAAGAGCAAGCTGTTACGGGAGACCACTCCTTCATGCATGGCTTCATCCCGATTTAAATACAATACCTAACAGCTGCATTAGGGAGAATTCTCTTTAGCTCAGTGGTTATGGCGTTGGCCTTTCGTCCGGGCGTTCTAGGTTCGAATCCTGCCCGGTCCCTGTATTTCTGCCATGCATTTGTTCATTTGTTTCTTTGTTGCGGACTTTGTTCGTAAGATGGGGGCTCGTCCGGGATTGGCCATTGAGCCATTAATCCCATTTGTTGTCCAAAAACGGACTTTCTGCCTAATAAGTCTTTGAGTTATCAATAAATGATGACTTCAAGAGGGGGTGTGTTACGGGAGACCACTCCTTCATGCATGGCTTCATCCCGATTTAAATACAATACCTAACAGCTGCGTTAGGGAGAATTCTCTTTAGCTCAGTGGTTATGGTGTTGGCCTTTCGTCCGGGTGTTCTAGGTTTGAATCCTGCCTGGTCCCTGTATTTCTGCCATGCATTTGTTCATTTGTTTCTTTGTTGCGGACTTTGTTTGTAAGAAAGCTCATGATAGAAAATGATCAAAAATAAAAGTCATGTTGTTAATTTTTTAACTTTATGTTATCATTCACTTACCTTAACTCCATTGGAAAACGTGAATGGGGTCATTTTATGATGTGCCTTTTTCATAGTACATTCACTTTTCGGGTACCTGACCATGCAACACAGAAACTGGAACATGTAGAATTAAAAAAACAAATATGTGAACACTTATGTGAACACTTAAATCATTAAAGTGAACACTTAAACTAGTAAATATTTAGCAATGTCTTTGAATATTTATCCTAGAAAGCATCTATGACACATGTATAACTTATTTTCCCTTGGTTTTATGATGTAGTTAACATACTTGACGTAACATTTCCTCATGAAGTTTCTGCTCAGTAGGAAAGGTTCACCAGTAAACGTTAAACCTATATTGGGACTAGTACTCATTGTACATTCACATGGACACATCAAATTGTAAACTCGGTCAAGAAAACCATCAAAACCACAATTCAGTGCACGTACCTGACTTCCACGCTCTTGACTGCATTTATAATTATTCATTTTCTACAACAAACATACTTAGTGTGTGAAACACAGATGTCATTTTATATAGAAACAGGGCAGTCTATGGAAATGGCAATAAACCTTTTGTCTTGACATTTAAAAACAGTTGTGCATGTTTTTCCATGCAGAATGTTTCACATACTTGACAATTCTGAATGTCCCACTTCTGAATATTATGATTATTATGCAATCATCATTTCATGCTTATGCCAAAGCATGTTTTGCTTGCAGTTGTTCAAATATACATTAATTATGAATTTTTTCGCTTTAATTGTTTTTGTTTTCATGTACTTTCTGGTATGTTTGTGTGTGATGAAAATGTGTTAATGTTCTTGACTTGAATATTTGTGACAATGATTAAAAATTTGTCCATGGTTTGATTTTAAAATTAACATATGGGTAAGTAATTTTCCAAAATCAAATATCATCTAAGCAATAAAAAGTTGACAAAGTGTACCTGAGTTACATGCCGAATTTATCTTGCACGAAATGGTCGATTTTTTCCAATCCACTTTGCGACAGGCAATTTTTCACCATTTTCTAGCAATCATCAGTGCTTTATTACCATCCAAGTCTATCTTCTCATTCAGGTATTGGTTGAATCTTGTTCGCCATGACATAAGGCTGTTTTACAATGATTAAAATCATGGTGTTTTAGAAAGAAGACAAGAAAAACAACTGCGACAGTGAACAAACGAAAATGCCAAATTAACTGACTTTGAATAGCTTTTGTAAAAGACTCATTTTCAATTTGTTTCACCTTTCAATGTCACCATACTTTTAATGAAAAATAAAAAAAGATTCATGACCTCCAGGGGATAATGGTAAGTAAAATTACCAACCTTAACATTCAAAGACAAAATTCAGATTTATCTTGCCCTTCCTGAGGCCGTCCAATCAACACTCATGCACATTATGTTTAGCTTGCTCACTGAAATCGTCATGTCACCAAGAAATAATCATTATTGATGTAGACTAATGCCACCAATTAAAACTAGTATTTTGAGGTAAACAACCTTTTTATGCAAAGTTTTAAGGGAATCCTTGCTAAATTAAAAAAAAAAATCTAACATAATATAAGGAACGCTAAAATGATAAATAGACTCAGTTGTGACGCCAATTCTCTGTAATAAACGGGACAATCTCAATAAGTCCCATAGATTTGGTAGAAGAATCCGATTTTGTTCCGTTTGATATAACAGATAGCTCTCTCGGAGACTTGTTTTTAACACTATTACCATTTTTTCAACACACTCCACCTGGTAAGATGGGAAAAAGACGTAGAATTCATTTAAGTCAAACCGTAATAAATATGTAGTAATTTACGAGTCTTGTCAAAGATTCTGAATAAAATAAATGCCTTTAACTCTGAAATGTAAATGTTTGCAGATTCGAGACTAGAAATGACATGCGGGATATGTGCAAAGTGTTTCTGTTGGCTAGTACACTCGACCTTTTCAAAATATAAGGAAGAAGCTGGTTCATACTTGTAAACAGTAATAAACAAGTTGTAATAAATGAGCCCTTGACATCAGTCATGTCAAAATCATGATAGCAAAATCATGTAATTCAACATTATTTACCTTCAATTCTATTTGGATTGTTAAAATCCTTTTGATTTCAGTGAATGTTGGGTCTGATTATGACGTAAACATAATGATTCTGAGGTTACGTTTCGGAAACTATGATGTATTTCTAAAAGGGTCTCGTTGACTGCATACTGCATATTATTCTGTTGTAATTTATATTTTAGCCATGCTGTTTGAAAAGGGGTTTGATGCATCTGCAAAAGCTATCGACCTGTGGCAGTCTGCGCAGTTGGCACAGACTCACCAATGTGAAAACAATTTTCTTTGTTGCAAACTTTCTACAGAGTCAAGTATCACTCTGCCTCATGATTTGACAAAATTGATTTTATGGATTCATTTCTTTATAACGACTTAATTGATTTAACACATTATTGATGCATGAAACCCACCTTTGCCAAACATGGCTTATTTAAATTGATACCAAGTATGTATTTATTCCAGTTTTGCCTGATACTAATAAATTAGTTCTGGTTCTAAGAAATGATGATCATAAATCAGACCTTCGCCGATGTTGGGGGGGGGGGATAGGTGAATTTTTTTTTAAGCGGTTTTTTTTTCATCATTTAAAACATATAACGTGTACTCTAGGATCGATATTCCTTCACCAATAATAATTGAAATGTACAAAGATAATGCAGATTAACTTAAAAGACTTACTATAAGGTGGCAGACGCTGGTGAAAACATAATATTTCAGCAGTGGAAAAAGGTGAAGCTATGAAATGATAAAGAGATGCAGAAAGAAGATGTCATTGGATCCAATGATGATTGTATTTGAACCAGCAACGAAATCGGGTCGAATTTTCACAGTTCAAGATGACGTTTTGACGTTCTGAAAAGTTACCGATTGAAACATTTTTACAAGTGTTCATAATGTTAATACCCTAAGTGTAATAAAGATTTAAAGTCAACAAATGTGTTCTTTGTTCACTCTTCATTGCAGTATGTCCATATGGTTTTTGGTTGTTAACTCTGTTGCATTTCCTCATTAATTCGGGTAAATCACATTAAAATAGCGTTCATTTAGGATTTTATAGACTCTGTAATAGACAGGACAATCTCTAGTAATAAATGGGACAGGGGAAAAGTTCTGATATAATTTTAAGTATTCATTCGAGGACAAAAAAGTTTTGGCTATAATCAGTACACATGTTTACTGTTTGAAAGCATAGGATTCTTGAAAATTATTTCACTTTTGACATATTTTATGAAAGAGAATAGAACAGTTTTCAAGCATATACTGCATCACTTTCATGGAAATATATTTTTCAAGCCCAGCATAGTCCATATTTTTCTAGGTAACATACACATATTATATACCAATTGGCGTGAAATTTTTATCAGAATCATGACAAAAACATTCGAAATTTCCACAGCTGATTAAGCTTGGAAAGCGGCTTCTATTCTGTGCAATAGCAGTTCTTAAAATCATGCAGAGTTGATAATGCACGTACTGGTATATATACTCAGCAAAAATGAAAACTTTACATGGACTTTGAATCTGCATATTTTTACTTTTGTAAAATGCACCATAAAAATAATGACACCATGTTTTACCTTGATCAAATATCTGTAAGTTTTGTGAATTTCATTAATTTTCTCTTAAAGATTGATTTTAAATGTGAAGTAAAATAACGTAGGGGACAATTTCAAAAATATCAAAAGTGGTAAAAATTGGACTCTGCGTGAATTTTGGTATTGAATGTCAGATTAAACAGACAATGTTGACGGGAGCTTCTCAGTAGCATGTATGGCCACCATTTCTTCTGATGCAAGCCTGTATTCTCCTCCTCATGAAGTTGACGTAACGTCTAATGACGTCATTTGGAATTGCCTGCCATTCTAACAGCAAAGCCTGTCTCAGGTCATCGATGTTGTTTATTTGATGATTTGTTCGTACCCTGCGCCCGAGTTTGTCCCAGATGTGCTCAATGGGGTTAAGATCCGGGGAGACTGCAGGCCAGGGTAAGACGTTCACATTATTGTTTGCCAAGACTGAATTATTGGTTACTCGGGCAGTATGGGGTCTAATATTATCATGTTGAAAAATTGCCTGAGGGCCATGGTTCTGCATAAATGGGAGCAAATGATTGCGCAGAATATTGATATAACCTTGTGCATTGAGATTTCCCTCAACATTCACAAGTTCTGTCTTTTGGTTGCCCTTGATTCCTCCCCAGACCATGACACTGCGGCCACCGAACCTGTCCGTTTCCCTGATGCAACATTGGGCAAATCTTTAATTTTTGCGGTGGTAACTTCTCACCCTACCATCTGCAAAGCTGACCCTGAAGTGTGACTCGTCTGAGAAAATGACATTGTTCCATTGGTGACGTCTTGACCATGCAAATCTTGCAGCCCTATGACGTGCCGTTAGAATCGGTCCAGTGTAAGGTCTGCGAGCATGAAGTGAAAAATTTAATCTCCTCAGACGGTTTCGGATTGTCTGAGCAGTGACCCCTAGCTGCCGAGCAGTTACTGTGGCTGGCATAAAATGATTACGTAAGTGAGCTAATGTAATAGCGCGGTCGTCTCTACGTGACGTTGCACACTCTCTACCTGGTCTTTGGCAGTCGCGGACGGAACCAGTAGCTGTATAGCGAGTTACAAGGTTGTGAATGGTTTGGCGAGAGCACCCAAATTGCCGTGCAACATCATTTACCCTAGCACCGGCATTCAGCATGCCAATAGCCTGATTTCTCTGATTTTCAGAGAGCCGTGGCATCGCTAAGAACTATCGAAAATATTGAAAATGTTGTTTTTTCTTGTTTGTGATCAACACTTAGTGTTTCTCTGTAAGTGATCTTACTTGAAACAGACAGCGATGTCTCAGCGCGTGGGTAGTGTTGAAAACCGGAAATCGAGGATCGAGCAAAGCGTGCGCGGTACGCCTGAGCGGGATTATCAATATTGGGAGTGTATTGACAGGCCAGTCGATAAGTGTAGCGAAGGTTAATCAATGAGAACAATAGCCTGTTCAAAATGGGGTATTTAGTATGTAAAGTTTTCATTTTTGCTGAGTATAAATAAACATGGGTGAAAGTTCGTAAAAATAAGTTCAAGACTGGTGAAACTCAAAATTTGGTAGCTTTAAACATGGAACTACCTGGCGAAATGAAGCAAAGAAATAAAATACCACATAAAAAATTTCAGATTTTTATATGCCCAATAGTCATGTTTTGTGAGAATTAATGAGTCAAAAGCTCAAAAACTTGTAATTAATATCATCATGTTCTGTTGATAGTTTAACACTAGGCCTACCATAGATTAAAAAAAACCATACTGGTATCTTTTTGTGTCATGCTTTGGCATTGATAGGTATTCATTGGAAAGTTTAAAACTGGGCCTTCTATTGATAGGAAATGCCAGTTTTTTTTAATGGCTTCATTCCATGGTACGAGGGCTTTTCGATATGTAATGTGTATTGTACCACAGCGCGATAACGCTTTCAACGATTTCGTGGATGATGATAGGGGAGACCGGGGCTAGTACGGCCCCATTTTAGAAAATGTTCAATTTTGGAATGACTATTACAGCTAGGTCTCCGAAAGCTACATATGCAAGTAAGGCACAACGGAGCCGTACTAGCCCCGGTATACGCTTTCTTATGTCTCTTTCCGATTAAGGGTATTTTTTAGTCAAAAAAATCGGGTCATGATGGCCGAACTCGCAAAGGGGCAAGTTTGGCCATCCCACGGGGCAAGTTCGGCTCACGGAAACTGTCCTGAACTATTAATATATTTCACAGAACTAACCTGTATGGAGGAAAAGTAATGTAAATATATAACCCAGCCATTATGTAGTTTTAATTCTGTAACTAAAACTAAACTTTTCTAAAAGTCTAAATACCTGAACGTGAGAAACAAAACCCTTTAACACAATCTCAAAATACTCGACAAATATGTTATATCGGTCCGATATCGGGCCTATTTCTGGTACGTCGGGTCGACGTATCAGGTATCGGACAGATCAAACATGTCTGCTGGGTACCATCTTCATTTTTCTCTAATCTGTGTCGGAATTGCAGTTATCGCACTTGTGAAACAACATTCCTCTTGTGTCTGCACACTCGTCATGTGACCACATTTTGCAAACAGTACACTGAATCCAATTCTCGTTGGGCTTACTGTTGGCCCAGTTATCAAGGCATACTAAACAGAAACATTCGTCTTCACTGTCTGAGTTTTCGTCTTGTTTTAGGGTCGATTTACTCTTTAAAATGCTTTTGGGTTTGCTTAGCTGTTGTTTTGTTCTTTTAGATTTAGACTTCACTCTTGTTTTCTTTGCTGTGTGCTGTGTCGTGCTTTGTGTATTTTTACACTTCGATTTAAGCCTACGTTTCTCTTGCTTCTGTCTTAGGGCTTCTTTTTCCGGGGTATCGGACATCTGTTGGCGTTGTATTGGACCTTTTCCTCTTATAGTTACGCACAATGATGTTTATTCTGAAATAAATAGAAAATAAAGTTAAATGACTGCGTCTAGGATAAAGTTTAATCGGATCTTTGAAAATAGTAGACAAAGACTTTTCAAATGAAAGAATTATCCAAGCATGGCAATAGATCTATTCGAACTTTTTTGTTAAGTGCTTCACATCACACAGATATATAAGATTTCTTACTTGTCGGAACAATCAATGCTAGACATACATTTGAACAGATGCTTGAACGTAATTAAGATGAGAAATATAATAATACCTAGTGAAAAAATACACTGGCTAATATTTAGTGTAAGTGCGGGGCAAGTTCGGCTATGGGCCGAACCTGCCCCGACTTAAAAGGCCGAACTAGCCCCTGACAGACTTTGCAGAAACATCACGTGACACCTCTTTGTAGGGTGCAGGAAAAGAAATTAACAATGTATTAGTTTAAAGCGCATTATCCTACCGTAATAAACGTATAAAAATTAAATCGGAACCATAACACATCTTAAGAAAAATAAAAACTGAAATAACTATGGAAAATTTACTCACCATGCAAGAAAACGAGATCTGGGTTCAAAATCTATGCAATATATACTTCAAGGCGGCCATTGTGTACTGACGTAGACAGAATCGTCATAACTGAAGTCACAATATAGTTCCCAGCTCTTTATCCTGGTCGACATGCCCCGAGGCCGGACTAGCCCCGGTCTCCCCTACGCTTGAATAGCTCTATTCAATACCTTTCCAACGGTATAAACACGAGCCTTTAGCTCCACATAGTTTTAAACTTATAGTCATTTCATTAGAGCTAGTCGTTGAACACTGTTGTAAAAATGGTTGGCAAATGGATTAAGAATATTGAAGAAATTAGAGTTTATATAAAAGTTCACACAAAACTCGGTCATTCGGTAATGCAGATTTTTACTGAATTGGGGGAAGTTTATGGGTCTGATAAGGTATCTTATGAGACAGTTCATAGGTTGAGAAAGAAATTTCTGACTGCCACAGAGTCCGTCAAAGATGCAGCAAAATCTGGCCGACCTGTGACTGTAACAGGCAAGGCAAATGTCTCAAAAGTCAGGGAAATAATTGAACGTGATGGCAGATACACGATTCGTGATATTGCCAACGCTGTTGGCATATCGCTATCGCGGGTGCATTTCATTTTGAAGCGTATTTTGAAAGTACGAAAGATTTCTGCCAGATGGATACCGCATATATTGACAGATGACCAAAAACGGGTAAGAGTACAAACCGCTAAGCAATTGCTCAAAATGTTTCCCAAATTCAATCGAAGACAATTTGCAAACATTGTTACTGGTGACGAAACATGGGTTCACTATTTCGAACCAGTAAGAAAAATTGGAAACAAAATATGGCTAACTAAACACGGTAGAAGGCCTGTATTTGCCAAAAGAAGCATAAGCACAAAGAAGGTTCTTTATTGCATATTCTTCTCATGTGATGGTATAGCCGTACAAATTCCGGTGCCGAAGGGCAAAATTGTTACAGGTCGGTATTACCGAGATGTTATACTAAAAAAGCTCAAGAAATATCATCTTAAACGACGCCCTGTGTCAGGATGTAGGCATGTTCGTCTACTTCATTATATTGCTCCATCACATACATCTGAGCTTGTGAAGCAATTTTTGAAGTCGGAGAAGGTTACTGCCTTGCCACACCCACCATACTCTCCAGATCTAGCCCCATGCGACTTTTTTCCTTTTTCCAAAACTTAAAAAGTTCTTATCTGGTCGTCGTTACTAGTCCCGACAAGCCCTTGGCTCAGCCATCAGTCAGTGCCTCAGAGGTCTACCTAAATCAGCGTACCGTGACGCATTTGAAATTATGTATTTCAAACCGCGGAGAATATTTTGAAGGGATGTAATGTTCATTTCACTATTTGAGTCGAATGCTTTTGAGATATCGTACAATACACATTACATATCGAACAACCCTCGTATAAATATGTGTTTGATGGAAATTTTACCCCTTGTCCTGCTAAATAAGTGAATTGAAACTTTTTAAGCCAACAGTAAAACTCCAAATTTTGCTATTTCAAAGGTACTTTTTTGGGAAAAATATGTCCTTATCAAACAGTGTAGATCAAAGATCAGACTGCAAGGTTCTGTGCAGTCTGATTTTGATCTACTCAGTCCGCAAAAGGTCATGCTTAGTAGACTAAGGGTTAACAGTAGACCTGCCATTGATAGGAATTATGACTTTTGCAAAACCTTCATTACCTGTTATTGATATACGTTCTGTTCATAGCTTATATAAGGCCTGCTGTAGATAGGACATGTGACTTTTGCAAAATCTTCACTTCTGGTTATAAATATGACTGTGTTTTGTGTTGGCAGAGCATTGAAAGGAAATATTATTTTTGTAAAAGCTTCATTCCTTGGTATTTGTGCTTTGTTGAAAGTTTACTGTTGGCCTGGCATTGATAGGAAATATTTATATTTGTAAAAGTTTTATTCCCGTGTTGTGTAGAAATTTTAACATAAAACTTGCTACTGATTGGTAATACGCGTTTTGTACTAGCTTCATTCCAAGTTGTTAATACATGTTCTGTTTAAAGTTAAATATAAAGCCTGCAATTGATTGATTCCTTGATTTCCATTTATGTTCTGTTGAGCTCAGTTTTAAGCTTGCTATTGATAGGATGTGTGACTTTTGTTATGGCTTCATTCCTTTTTATAAATATGTGTTCAATGGATAGATCAACATTATGACTTCTGCTGAAAGGAGATGTGACTTTTGTAATGATGGGAATAAAAAATTCTGACATGTTACTGATGCCACAGGAAGTTTGGTGTAAATTCTGATAATAGACGCCGCTTGAATTAAAGTTAAACGGACTGAATACATGTATGGTATTACAGAAAACACATGTGCTTGATGTTATATATGTCTCTGTGGCAAGGTCTATCAACCCTTCTATGGGGAATAAGGGCATGATTAATTTGTATTTGAAGTGCACAATAGTAAACTTGTATTATATGTAAATTTAAAAATGGCTTTTGATAAAAGGTGATTGAGATATGGTGAAAGTCCACAAACTTCTTTAACACCCCTTGTAATTACCTCACTACTTAGCATGAATACAAGATCAGTGGAAAATTTAACTTAGGGCTACTATCAAAAGTAAACCTGAATTTTGTAAAAGCTTCATTCTTTGATATAAATACCATATTTTCCGGACAATAAGCCGCTGCACTATATAGGCCGCACCCTTTCATTTTAACTATTTTAGAAATAAAAAATACTGTATAGGCAGCATGGGCAAATAGGCCGCAGCTGATACACTTGGTTGATGTAGAATGTCATCTATCTTTAGATAAATGTACCGGTATATGTATTGTAGTAAGCACATGAAACAAATTTATCCGTTGTTTATGCATTTTTTCATTCCATTGGAGTGATTTCCATCTCTGGAAATGAAATCACTCAGACGACCTGAGACCATTATCATCCGTTTATCCCTTGTTGCATGTTTTAAGGAATTTCAAAATTGCCAAATTAGCACTTAGTTTGATTAATTGACGTTACTCACCAAACAAGCCTTTAAATACGTTCGTAGTTAACCACCGATTGGTACCAATCGACATCATCAATCAACATGTGTGAAAATCAAGTTTGGTCAAGCGTTTTCACACATTCGTAAGTTTGCAAGCGGATTAATTTATCTACCAAATAGAGGTAGGCATTAGTGTTCGAAAATTACTTTGCGGTGTGAACCAAAAAGGCGCCCACATGGGAAATTGTTTCATTTATTTTCAATTTTACAGGCCGCACTAAAAAGATCATTTAGAAAAATAAAATGAATGTAGCTCGTATAAGCCGCTTCGTCTTACAGGCCGCACCATTAAAAATTTCCACTTTTTTTAAACAGATGGGCCGCAGCCTATTGTCCGGAAAATACGGTATGTTGGATAGATTTGCATTTGGGCTGCCATTAATAGAAAAAACAGTTTTTTACATGGTTCATTCCAAAGCATCGATACAAATTCATGGAAAAGTTTAACATATTAGGCCTCTATTGAAAGGAAATCTGAATTTTGTAAAAGATTCATACCGGGTATGAATATGTGTTCTGTGGAAAGATCAATGTAAGGCCTGATATTGATAGCTGATGTGACTTTTATAAGTGCTTCATTCTTAGGTATAAGTATGTGTTATCCTTATACGTTTAAATGAGGCCTGTATCTGACTTAAAATGTGACATTTTAGCAGGTTTATTCTTTGGTATAAACGTGTTATATGGTAGTTTTAAATAGGCCTGTCATTGATATTAAATGTGACTTTTGTATTGGCTTCAGTCTTTGGTATCAATATATATATGTTCTATAAATATCAACAGGACAGCATGCACCTATTTTCAATTTGGTACGACTAACAGTTCAGGAGACACACATTATTAACCCCTTAATACAGAACAGATATTTAGACAGGACTAAATCCAAGGCATTTGCAGATGACAGACTGATATAGCTCAAACAATGCCTCAAAATTTGTCTTTGAAAAGGTAGAAACATTGTGGGGAATTGAGAAAATTCTGTATACCTAGCATTAGTTTTTTCCACACTGTAATCAGAAGCAATGTTTGGCAAAGGGTTAAACTTATGCAACGAAATAACCGAAAATCAATTGTAGGAGGTAAATTATCTCAAACAGACCTTATCATAGATCTAGTGTATGTGTTACAAAATACCATTGTCTTAGATTCTTAGGCCAAACAAAGGCTTATATCTGATAGTACCTGATAATTTGAAACTATCAGTCAGAGGCAAAACACCTCAATGAACTGCAATTTTGAAGATTTTTTTAAATAGAAAGTCGAACAAAATAGCAGACATTATAAATCCGCTATCAGACTGCACATTTTGTGCTGTTGTGCTGTCATGATTCCATCCACAATGCCACAACATTGGTATTCACCAGTTATTATTTACTGCATTTTAATTCCAAATTTAGAAGGTATCACCTCTGCTGATTGGCTAAACAATTTAGTATAAATTTGCATAAGTTTGTAATTTAGAAAATTTCAGTGAATTAGACTAGAAATGTTTTTAAGTACGGTAAGTGAACACACACCCAGTACAAGATTAGCAGAGGCTTGCATAGAACTTTGAAAGAATCAAAATTATTTCTGTTCTCAGGGATTGTTTCCTTTGGATTCAAAAAGGAAGAGAATATACCGTATGGGGTGTACACCAAGCTGAACAACGACCTGCTGGACTGGATCCGTAAAAAGACAAACAGTGATAACTAACCAGAGCTGAAATTGAAAAGGGGACAAACAAAATGTTGAGAAAACAACCCATTAAAAAATGGTCAGGTGTATTAAGACCCCAAGAAAGAAGGTTTTTGAAATTTTGTGAGAGAAGGATTTTTTCCTCCTCCTGCATAGATTTGTTAAGATATTGGATCGTTTAGCCCTTTACCAAACAACCCCATGTTAAACAGTCTTACGGAAGATGGCTTTAAAAAACATTGTCAGAAAGGGAGAAAATGCTGGTAACTAGTATTTTCTCCTTTTCCCACAATGCTTTTTACCTTTTCAGAAACAAATTCCATTATTTAAGCCATATACTATTTGTTGCCTGCAAATGCTTTCAATGTGGACAAGTCTAAATTTTATCTAGTAATGACTTGGGCAACCAAAGAGAGTAAATGTTACTCTTTGCCAAATGAAAAGTTTTAGAAGTCCGAAATTTGAAGTAGTTGCACTCGACAAATCGAATATGGCTAAAATGATGGAATTTGTCTTTTGAAAGTATAAAATAATGGTGGAAAAGAAAATGCAGGTTACCTACATTTTCTCTTTTTCCAACAGTGTTTTCAAAGGTCCTCTCTTCAAGGGTCTTTAAAACTGTATTATTTGATAAAGAGTTAATTTATTTCTTCCTGCAGCCTACTATTACTCAAATAGATTGACCTGAAATTGACATCTATGCAATGAATAATTAGATAGTGAATATTTTAATCTTCGCATATACTCGGACGGTACAGAAATTCTAGTAAGAGTAAATATCGGGTTCAACCCTGTCAGTGACATAGTCAAAATAAGAAGTTTTTGAGGATGACAGGGATCAAGATGAGACTGCACAGACAGGGTATCTTAGATCAATGTCATTCACCATGTATTACCAATTTAAACCAACAAGATCATGTTTATTTCAGGTATTTTAAGTATTCTTTAAAGGCAAGATAAATCTATTAGCCGCATAAACAGTTGAACATTGTTCACATAGTTCCGCATTCAGACGACAATAGCTGAAGCTAAGTTTGGACAGTAATTCAAACGTGTAATATATGGTAACAAAGGTCAATTATTTCACATCAATATCTTTGAGTAATACCAATATGTAGAATAGCCCATTCCAATTTGCTACGATGTTTTCACCTGTAATTTGTGGTTATTGTCCATATTTCAAATGGATGCATTCGAAAACTATTTAAAAATTACTTCAGAATGTCATTGTAACAAACTTAGCCATCATAACTTTAATACCTTAATTTACGTCATTTGTTTCATTACATCTTTCTTGTATATACTGTTGTTATATCCCCACAAATAAGGTTTGTGGGCGTACTCTGGATTCACCCTGTCTGTCCGCCCGTCTGTCTGTCCGTCTGTCTGTGTATGCATCTGCTGAGCAAAATCTTCTTATCTGGAGCATAACTATCAAAGTATAAAAGCTATTGACTTCAAACTTAAAATACAGATATATTACATAATGTTGCAGTGCACAAGATCGGTAACTCTGTCTTCAGTATTTTTGGAGTTATTGCCCTTTGTTGTTTTACTTTCTTTTTATACCCCCCACAACGAAGTGGAGGGGGATATACTGGAATCGCCAAGGCTGTCTGTCCGTTTGTCCGTCCGTCCGTCCGTAGACACAAATTTGCCCAGCGAAATACTCCGACAGTTTTTAGCTCCAGTGGCCGAAGGCCAGCGGGCTTATGTCATGGCCTGGTGTCCGTCGTGCGTGCATGCCTTAACTTTTATTTCAAACATCTTCTTCTCTGAAACTATACATCCAAATTTGATGAAACTTTACAGAAATTATCCTGCCATGGTCCTCTTCAGAATTCCTTGAGAGAATTTGATTCCTTCAAAAACTCTGGTTGCCATGGCAACAAAAGCGAAAAATATTGAAAATCTTTGAAAGTCTTCTTGTCTGACACCATAAGGCCCAGGGCTACCAAATTTGGTATGTAGCTTTATCTGATGGACCTCTAAGAAGTTTCTTCATATTATAGCCCTGGGGTCAAAATTGGCCCCTCGCCAGGGATCACAAGTTTAGCATGGGCTTTTATATAGTGACTTTAATTTTAAATAGTAATCAAGGGAAATAACTCCTGTTATAAGAGATAAAGTTTGTTAATATTTACCTCCCTTGATTATCAAACTGCAATGATGCATGATTGATGTTGGTATTCAAGTTTTTTGGATAGGACATGTTCTTTTGTCAGGGAGAGTGATTTATTTTGATGCTAGTAGTTATGCTCACATCAGTGGAATATTAAACTTAAAGTAAGGTTTCTGTCATTCAGTTTTCTTTCCAGAACGTTACCTTTCATGCCAGTGAATATACCTGCTTGTATTCACTGACAATATCTTTGCACTTGAGAAGATATGACTTTTTTTTTTTTTTTGTTCGGCAGAGGGGAGGTTATGTTTCCAAGTAAGTTTACTCCCATACAGACTTTTTATGCTGTATGTCTCTGCAATGCCATTTAAGTGCATGATATGTTAATTTTACTCTTTAAGAGAGGACAAATTTTTTGACTGGACCAAGTTTAAAGCCATTGCAAAAGACAAATTGAATGTAGCTTAAATGATTATTTCTGTCTTTGATAGGGTAGGAAACATTGTTGGAAAAGGAGAAAATACTGGCTGACAACATGTTGTCCTTTTCCTACAATGTTTTCAAAAGCTTTCTCTTTAAAGGTCATTAACACTTCGATTTGTGTGGTAAAGGGTTAAAAAGCCAGTGGAGCGATACAGGGCCATCATGGCCTTCTTGATCAGGTACTGAACTCAAATTTACACACAGTGTTCCTATATATATGAAGTTGTACACGTGCAATTTCCATGACCCTGCTGCGATTTGTTGCAGAATTATTTCCCCTTGAACTTTTTTCAACTCTTCCTTTTGTACTAAACCATTCTGCATTCTGTGACAAAGACATGTTTTGTGACAAGGAGCTGGTTGGGGGTATGATCACGTTTAGTGATAGCTCTACTTTATTCAGAGCATAAGTTCAAATGTATAAAAGCTATTTACCTCATAGTTCAGAGACAGATAGATAACATTTAGGAAAAGTGCAGTGCACAAGACCCATAACTTTGTCTTAATTATTTCTGGGGTCATTCCCCTTGTAACTTTTTGTATCTGGAGCATAATTTCCAAAGTGTAAAAGCTTCCATGACCCTGCTTCGATTTGTTGCGGAATTATCTCCCCTTGAACTTTTTTCAACTCTTCCTTTTGTACTAAACCATTCTGCATTCTGTGACAAAGACCTGTTTTGTGACAAGGAGCTAGTGGGGGGGGGGGGGTATGATCACGTTTAGTGATAGCTCTAGTTTATTCAGAGCATAAGTTCAAATGTATAAAAGCTATTCACCTCATAGTTCAGAGACAGATAGATAACATTTAGGAAAAGTGCAGTGCACGAGACCCATAATTTTATCTTAACTATTTCTGGGGTCATTCCCCTTGTAATTTTTTGTATCTGGAGCATAATTTCCGAAGTGTAAAAACTGTTGACTTCTAATGTTGAATACAGATAGATACATTGAGCCCAGGAACAGTGTGCAAGATCCGTAACTCTGCCTTCAATATATTTGGGGTTATTAGTCCCCTACCAGCAAAGCCAAAGGGGACTTTAGGTTTGCACTCCGTCCGTCTGTCAGTCTGTCTGTCTGTCCGTCAGTCCGCACGCAAATCAGTTTTCAGGACTTTTTTTCTAAACGCTGGCAGATATTGAACTGATTTTTGGTATGTAAGTCAACCACAAATGAGTTTCAGATCAAGTTCGAGTTTCGTTACGGTCCACTGATTTTTGACAAAATTACGGGCCTTGGAAAATTTCACCGAAAATACAGTTTTCCCCGGACTTTTTTTCCTAAACACTGGTAGATATTGAACTGATTTTTGGTGTGCAAGTCAAGTTACAGATCAAGTTCGAGTTTCGTTCAAGTCCACTGATTTTTGACGAAATTACGGGCCTTTGACTTAGAAATTTTCACCGAAAAAACAGTTTTCCGGACTTTTTTTCTAAACGCTGGCAGATATTCAGCTGATTTTCGGTGTGCAAGTCAACCACCACGAGTTACAGATCAAGTTCGAGTTTCGTTCCAGTCCACTGATTTTTTACGAAATTACGGGCCTTGGACTTAGAAATTTTCACCGAAAAAACAGTTTTCCGGACTTTTTTTCTAAACGCTGGCAGATATTGAGCCGATTTATGATGTGCAAGTCAACCACCGTGAGTTACAGATCAAGTTCGAGTTTCGTTCCAGTCCACTGATTTTTGACGAAATTACAGGCCTTTGACTTAAAAAATTTCACTGAAAAAAAACAGTTTTCCTGACTTTTTTACTTACAATTCTCATGTTTGGTATGTAGGTACCCGTCATTGATACCGATCTTCTGTGGGTTATATGTCCAAGGTCAAGGTAAAAATTTTGACCCTTACCATGAAAACTTATCCTCAAAACTTTTCATAGTCATTTCTCTGTATATTCAAAGTACTTAAGTTATAACATGGTAAGCTGGTACCTCTCATTGGTACACACCTGCTGATGATAAGGTCAAGGTCATCTCACAAGGTAAAGGTCGTATTTCTGAAAATTTACCTTTACAGGGGCATTTGTGTTTCACAAACACATCTTGTCTTAGTAAAACTTCTTCAATAAACTTACTTTAAGAAGGAAAATGCTTATATATATCTGGCTTTCATTAAAGCATAGCATACAAAGACAGACACGATGCTTATAATTCTGAAAGGGGGTCAAATACGTTCTTTCTCCTCCACAGAGTTTCACAAACTATACTTGCCAGCGATATATACGGCCGGTAGGGGACTTGGTATTGCTATGCAATACTATCAGAATGCTTGTTGCCATTTATTATTATCTCTTGGGATTTTGTCTGGAGCAGAACTTCAAAAGTATGAAAGCTTTTGAATTCGTTTTTTCAGATACAGATAGATTGCATGGAAAACAAATGCAGTGCACAAGGTCTGTAGCTCTTTCTCCATCATTTTAGACCTTTTGCCCTTAGTTACTTTTTTTTTCAATCAGAGAAAAACTTCAAAATTATAAGATTGATTAATATTGTGTTTATTTATGTTGCTACTAGTTTTTGGAGTTATTGGCCTTGGTACTTTTTTTCGTAACTCTATTACTTCTAAAGTAAAACAGCTATTGTCTTCAAACTTCAAATATAGGTACATCACATTGAGGAAAAGGTGAGTGTGCAAGATTTATATCTCTGTCGTCAGTATTTTTGGTGTCATTGCTCTTAGTTTATTTACACTTTGGGTTTTTGTCCGAAACACAACTTCCAAAATATGAAAACTATTGACTTCGTACTTCTAAAGAGCAGAAGCAACTTACTTCAAACGCCACATTCAGGTAGATCTATACTTCATTTTCGTGTTAAACTCATCGTTTTACAGAAAACGGGGATTCGAAAAAAAAAAAAAAAACCACTTGAAGTACTTGAACTTTTCCAGTTTCATATTAGCATGTTCTTGGTCAATCTTTTTCTTCTGATTCAGAATTCAGAATAAAAGTCTATGTACAGTTTAGAATGTAGTCAGTTGTCCATGAGAATTGTCAAAGTATTAAGTGTTTTATACCTATATTTCCTGCAGCCAAAATTATTAACTCGTTCCTGAATAGCAAAATTTAACCCTTTACCAAACAATGACGACTTTTAACACCCCTGAGGAAGAAGCCTTTTGAAAACATTGTGGGAAAAGGAGAAAATGCTGGTAACCAGCATTTTCTCCTTTTCCCACAAAGTTTTCTACCCAATCAAAGCAAAATTGCACCATTTGAGCCACTTTGAAATTGTCGTCTGCAAATGCTTTCAATTTGGATAGGTCTAAAATTTTGCTGTGTGATAATGGGTTAAAACTAAAGCATTTGCAGACAACAAATTTAACATGGCTGAAATGATGAGGCTTGTTTCTGAATTAGTAAAAACCATGTGCGAAAAGGGGAAATGCTGGTAACCATCATTATAATTTTAGACAAATTCAAACCATTTGCAGACAAGAAATTTAGAGTGGCTAGAATCATGAGATCTGTCTTTGAAATGGTACAGGACATTGTGGGAAAAGAAGAAAATGCTGGTTACCAGTATTTTCTTCTTTTCCCACAATGTTTTCATAAGCCTTCATTCTGAAGGTCGTTAAAATACAGGATTGTTTGGCAAGGGTAAACCTGTGCCAGGTCACACACCTTTAGCCGGTAAACTATATTATACAGCAATTTCAGTTTAGTAGGAAAATAACAGTATGACATGACAAAATATAATATTTTATGTAAATCTTATAGATTCATTATGATGTTTGAGTAATTGGAAGATATTTTAGACTTGTCCAAACTGGAAGCATTTGCAAGCAACAAATTATATGTGGCTCAAATACTGGAATTTGTATTTCAAAGGGTAGAAAATAGTGTTGGGCAAAAGACCCTGAGGAAGGAGGCTTTTAAAAGTCAGTGGAAAATGGAGAAAATGATTGTAACTGGTACTAGTATTTATTCCTTTACACGCAATGTTTTCTACTGTTTAAAAAACACAAGTTCCAACATTTCAGCCATGTTTAATCATCTGCAAATGCTTTCTGTCTGGACAGAGGTTTCATAAAGGTGGCACTCAGTGTAATTTTTTTCCATATAAGAAATTCTCAACTTGGTCAAAAAAAACTAGAGCTGTCACTGAATGTGACTTAATACCCCCGCCAGCGCTTTGACAGAAACAGGCAATTTAACAAAAAATTTTCTAAGTTCAACGGGAGATTACCCTTGAATCATAGGGAGTAGATGATTGAAAACTGAGTCTTGCACAACTTCAGTATACGATCAATGTATCAACAAACTTTCAATACAATAGCAGCAAAACTGTAGGAGGAGTTCGCGACACAAAATTACTAGTATTTTGTACACAGACGGACACACAGACGGACACACGGACGGACAGACAGGCTGATTCCAGTATACCCCCGAAAACATTCGTTTTGCAGGGGTATAAAAATGAAGACTAAGAAATATATGTGGTTCAAATAATGCGATTTGTATCTGAAAGGGTATTTGGTTACCAGCATTTTCTCCTTTTTTCCCAATGATTTCAAAAGTCCTTTTCCCCCAGGTAGGATTAACTTTAATCTGATTTATAAATCAAATAAAAATTTCTAGCCAATAGTGATGAACCAGTTTTTGTGATTTTACCATGTAAACTGCCTTTCACAATTATAGTTGCCTTTGCAGCCATTATAGATAAAGGTCATCCTCGGTGATCCAGTTTCGATTCATTTACGAAATAATCTTCTTTCTATCGTGGTTTTATCGTTCAATAAACCACAGTTGTGAGTTATGAGGCACAATAAATAATCCACGAGGCCGATAGCCCAAGTGGTTTATTCATTGTGCCTCATAACTCACAATGTGGTTTATTGAACGATAAACCACGATATAAAGAAGATTATTTCGATTCTAACATGACCAACTCTTAATGAAAGGAAAACAAGTTCATACTTAAAGTAAAAAGGCGGATGCAGATTACATTCCATTGAATGACTTACTTTATACAGAGTGATGTCACTCTATATAGAATGACGTAGATTTTACCACGCTTTCGTTGCACTGTGTTTATAGAGCCGAATTCATGTGTCATGTTAGAATCTGTAATTGACCCGGGGTTATTTCGCTGACGTTTCATGTTCTAATGAATTATTCATGAAGCATTTTGATTGGTGATCTCAGTTTTTCTTTGAGAAAATTTAAGCTATTTTTATCACAAATACGCCATCATTTCTATTTTTTACATGTCGATATCCAATCACACCATTCGTTGCAAATCAAGCTTAGCGATACTTTAAATATGGCGTTGCCCATCAACACCACAATCGAGAAGCGTTTAAAAGAGATTTTCGGTGTAACGCTGAAAGATTGTCAGTTAAAATTGTACACAAAGATCGATAGTGTCTTCCCTGTATTGCAGAATGGCATATCTCACAGGAGAGAAGCACGCCGACGGCCGCCATATCTGTTGACAACCTCGGGTTTTATCCAGGGTTATTTTTAATAACGGAAGAAATGAAATTATCCTCTCTACAAGAGAGTATCATTATGTTATTGATCTTTCGATTGGCTGTTGTGGTACTTACCGACCATATGAATATTCATAAGAAACGACGATTTGCTAGTCAATTTTCCCAGGGGTAGATGCCTGGAGAGTAACGTAATGCTTCAAACCTGGGTTCTGAGCATGGATAAAGAAAAGACTGCACAAAACGTTTAGTCTTATCTCTGATTTACACTGTCTGCTTTGCTCAGAAATTCTGGAAAAAAGCAACCTTGACGTTGCCTTTATTAGTGTCTTATTTCTAGAGCAGAATTGTCCATTGGATTTATTTGCACACTATGGGGTTAAAATTCTTCCTGCAAGACAAATCTCCTTTTATCTTATAATGTAAATCAAAGATCAGACTGCATGCTCTGTGCAGTCTGATCTTAGTCTACAGTGTTTTCAAAAGCACATTCAGTTGAGCCTAGGAGTTCATGGTAGAATCCAGATTTTGAAGGTTGGAAGGACAGAGATGGATGAAAGGAAGAAATGACAGATGGACTGACATATAGTGTGCATATGTATAGTCTAGGGTCCTGTGTGGCTCAGTGTAGGACTCGTGACCTGAAGGCCCCGGGTTTGAGCCTCACTGGAACCACTGGGATTTTTGTGAGAGTGTCCTTGGGAAAGACACCTCAGAGCCCTAGCCTAGTACTGGTTAACCCAGGAATTACATGAATATGCAAGCTGTCGCCGTGATAATACTGAAATAATTTTTCAAAGCGGGGTAAAACACCATTCAATCAATCACTAATTATGTAACGTTTTCTGTCATGAATCAGGCGGGAACTATCTTGTCTGGGCAAGACACAATAATATATGAGACTCATCCTTTTAAAAACCATTTGCCGTTGACACGTTGACCCTTTAGCACACGGTCCCAAGTTCTAACGACCCTGAAAAAGATGGCTTTTGAAAACATGTTAGCAAAAGACAAAACGCAGGCTTTCAATTTGGACAAATCTTAAATTTTGTTGAATGAGTTAAGTAACAATAAAACAAACACATTTGAACATTTTACTCACAAAAGCAGAAACATTAAAAAAAACAATCGATTCACAATGGACACAACTGATCAGTGAATAACATATGAATAAAACTATCATAAATAATGGACGGAATAAATAAAAGAAGATTCAAATTGGGAGAAAAACATAAAACATATACAAAACAAATACATTTGACCTACTAATGCTTACTCCTCCTTTCTAGCAATCCCCTTCTGTACACAACCACGACAAGTATATAGAGGATAATCAACTGGGTTGTGTGTGATGTTAACACCTACAAATTGATGATTCTGTTAATTATTTACCTAATTTATCGTTTATTTTCTACCGTCTATCAAGAACAGAATGGGGAGACAAATAATTGTTTTCTTTACACATACAATGTCCACTTTTGGCAGAAGCAGTTGACCTATCAGATAATGTGAAGCGCAAAAATTGTAGCATAAATGCATTAAGTACTTTATACTTCCCTTTGTGTGAAGGGCTCAGACTGGTTACTCTGGTTACAAATACAAACAACCTACTGTATCCGCCTATAAATGAAGAGTTACAGGAATACTTATTTTTGCAAGTACACAAAATTTGGAAAGTTTAGTAAGAAAGATTTATAAATTTCAGAAATGTGAACTTAGGCTCTGAACGTAGGAGTAAAGTTACCGTAATCCATTCGCAAAAATTTACAAATTGTTAGTAAAATGGTATACTGATGCAGTAAAAAATGGTGCAATAAAAGTTGTTCCTGACCTCCATCTACAGTGTTAATGTCATTTCAGTGAATATAACTGTAGCACTTACTACATTTATCTAACTGATAAATCCCAGCAAATCACTGTAAGGTATATAAAAAAACTCATTATTCTCTTCAGGCATGTACAAGTTGAATTAACGCATGATTAATGGGGAACAGCTAAGTTGGTTTTTACCACACAATCCTTAGTTTTTACGACCCTGAAGAATAAGGCTTTTGAAAACGTTTTGAGAAAAGGAAAAAAAGCTGGAAACCACCAGCATTTTTTCTTTTTCTCACAATATATTCTACTTTAACATAGACATACAGTCCATCTGTACCAATTGTTAAATTTTTTTTGCTTCTTCTTCAGGATTGTTAAAAAACTGGATTGTCTGGTAAAGAATAAGTATTCAGTATCTTTGAATTGAATTTCTGACCCCTCAAAAGTAAAAGCATCTTCAAATGGGAATTTGAAATTAGTGCAAATGAACTTACATTCTCTTTACAGGAAGAAAACATTGGTGGAAATGGAGGAACTGCTGGAAACCTGCACTTTCTCCTTTCCAATATTAATTTCAAACGCTGTCTTCCTCAGGGTCATTATAGGGTCAAGTATTATTTGGTAAAAGGTACAGACATCAATGTGGTAAATGGAGAAGCCACTCTTTATGAGCCATTTCTAATTTTGCCACACTGTTTTCTGGAGACAGCTATGCAGATGCGTTATTATTTGAATACATAAGTTTATATGATTGTCTCTTTAGGGCATTCCATATCCATAATTTGGTGGATACTGTTCGTACTCATCAAGCATCAAAGGACGGCCGTACTCATCCACCGGGTGTCCATATTCATCTGTAGGATGTCCATAGTCATCATCCGGGTGGCCATTCATTACAAAACCCATGTGTGAATCTGGTCTTGCGTAAGGCTCGTATTCATTTCCATAATCATTACCATACTCTGCCCCATACCTACAAAATATACATTAATACTGAGGGGCACCCTAGGATAAGGAGGTTTAACCATGATCAGCATACACTGATCATGCAGGCTGATATGTATGGTATTACATGTACTTTTTGCTGATGCACTTAAGTACTTTTTCACAAGGCATGAACCAGTAAACTTTAATTCAGTGTCCATGGCTTCCACCCATCTTGATGAAAATTGACTCCTCAAAGGTTTTGGAGAGATCCATGTCAGAACTGTTACTATGACGTTTGTTCAACCCTTTACCACCCAATCCCATTTAACAACCCTGGGGAAAACATTGCATAAACGGAGAAAATACTGGTAACCAGCATTTTCTCCTTTTCTGACCATGTTTTCTACCCTTTAAGGTACATGTATGTTTCAACATTTCCACCACATTTGGTATCTGCAAATTTTGCTGTGTCAGAATGTTTTGGGTCAGGTTGGTTCGAGTTTCCATTTTCTATTACCACAGAGTCGATTTTATAAGGCCTTGCCCATTATAAAATATTGTTGGAAAAGGACAAAAATCTGGTAAAAAGCACTTCCCCCTTTTAACACAACATTTTCTAAGTAAGACTGACCTACTATGGCCATTTTTCATGTTTGTAGAGTATGGTGGTTTTTCCATTCAAGGTTGCCATATTAGAACTTTGTTAATTTGTGCCAAAGTATGCCCCATCTGCCTCTATAAACTTTTTATTGAAGACACTTATAGACTGCACTTCAAATACTGCTGTGGGATTCGCACAAGCGTCCTGCTAGCAATTTCTTTAGTCATGGAAACAACCAAATGTCACTAGGTGACAGGTCAGGGCTGTATGGAGGATGTTCTAAAACGTGAAGCCCAGATTCTTTCAAAATCCCATGTACAATGGCAAATTTAAGTGCCAGCTCTTTATCATGCAGTACACCAGTGCACCATCTGTGCTTCTGATGGAAATCAACAACTTGTATGAAAATGTCTTCTCTATAAAACTTCCTGGTAAAAGAACTACCTTTGATAACTGGTATTTGAAGAACAGGGCTTCTTGAATCAAAGTAAATTGCATATAATATGAACCATGCTCTGGCAAAAGGTTTTTAATGCATCTCTGTGATGCATTATACCAAAAAAAACATCACCTAATCATGGATCAATAAAATCCAATTTGTCAAACAATGGACTGAATCATGAGATAGAATGATCCTTTAACATGCAGAAACTTTAAGGATAGCGAAAAGTTTCAGCCCATGATAGCCTGCGCGGACTGCACAGGCTGACATGATTCAATACTTTTCGCAAATGCATTAAGCCCCCTTTTCACAGAGCATGGCTCATATGCAATATGAGGTTTTATTTCGGCGAGTGGTAAAGTCTTTCGCCATCAGAAGTAATCCAAACCTTACTTTTAGGTTTGGACTCCAGTTCAAAATAGTAGATCCAGGTTTCAATACCTGTAACTATTTCTTCAAAATGACATGGATCACATTTATCACACTTTTTTATTACCTGTGATGCCAGCCTAACCCTAGTTTGTTTCTCCACATCAGTGAGCAAATGAGGGACCCAGCACACAGATCTTCCAAAGCTCAAGACTTGACAAAAAATGCCTGTTATATCAGTTATATCTTGCACTGTACATCATGCATCTTCATCAATTAATAGTTGCATGACAGCAACAACTTTTTATGTCATGACAGAGTGAGGTCAGCCTCCCTTTGGGTCATTTTCAATTGACTCCCAAACCATTTTCATAATACTGGACCCGTTTAAAAATTGTACTGAGTTTTCATGCATCCTTTCCATAAACATTCTGCAAATCTGCATGAATTTATACTGATGGGCACCTGAGCTCTGCCCAAATTTTACAATAAGCCTGTGTTCAGAAAAAATTTTCACCATGTTGAAAGTGATATTTCAATCTAGTGAATAACACCAACTATTGTAAAATCTCAGAGTGTGATGCATGAGGACCCTTGTATTGTTTACCTTGACATCAATCAATAGGGGTGCGCAAAAAATCATGTAATTTAATAGTTGCATTAAAAAGTTAAATAGATATTCTACGAACATAAAAAAATGACCCTCATACTTTTGACATCTGCTAATACTTTCAAATTAGACAAATAAAAATTTTGCTGTTTGGAAAAAGAGTCCAATTTTTCTTTTACCAAGCACCTACGGGACACTGAAAATATGCTTGTTAAAAGCAGGTGCTTGCTTGGTGCAGGAATATATGAGCCATGCTCTGTGAAAAAAGAGTTTAATTCATTTGCAAAAAGTATCGACCTAGGTCAGCCTGGTGCAAAGGCTGACCTGGGTCAATACTTTTTGCTTTTGGTAAATTTTCTGCATATCTAAATACCATTCTACCTAAGAATTCAATGGGTTGTAAGAACAACATGATTTATGGATCCATAATTATGTGATGACCTGCTCAGTATAATATATCATGGAGGTGCACTAAACCCTTTTTGTCAAAGCCTGGCTCAATTGCTTTCCCTGGGAACTCAGTATATGCCTGCTTGAAATAGATAACTTGCTATGCAGAGGTGGCCACCAGGGTAGGTTACTGTATATAGGGCCTTACCCATACATGCTGTTCTCGTCAATATACTCTGGTGTCAAATGTCCATCCATCACCATCGAGGGATCATAACCTTCTGAAAAAGAAACCAGGAGATGATAAATGGAGTGTTTTCTTGAGATTCTGGGATAGGGTCCCATCAAATTAGAAAAATGGCCTATCATAATGCACACAGTCGTTACAGCGAATCAATTCATCTGTTCAGAGGGGTCCCCAATGGCTCCAAGGTTAGTGATTAAGAGATGTTATATGGTGCATCTTCAGCTTAGGTCATTTAGCACTCATGAGAGGTAACATGGGGTAAAAGGATAAGTTCAAAGGTTAACCTTAACCCTTCTGGTGCCTTTCACAGTTGCCTTAGTGGCCAGTATAGATCAAGATCAGACTGCACAAAATGTACAGTCTGATCTTTTATCTACACTGTCCACTTACCTTAAACAATATAGCCAAAAGCAACCATCAAATTCCAATTAGGTCTTATATCTGGAAATTACCATTGGATTTATTCAGCGCTCTAAGAGTTAAGAGCCCTGAACAAACAAAACAGACCTTTTCAATCAGGAAAAACAGCCAAAATGTTGCTATTTCAAGGTTCCTTTGGCCAGAATATCTTACAAAGTCAAGGAAAGTGGAGATCATAGATCAGACTGATCTTGATCAACACAGTCCACAACAGAAACTTAGCCTGGTTCAATGCAATGTCCCTTTACCAAATGACAAAATTCTTTACCTGTCCATATTTGAAAACTTTTACAGATGACAAATAAAATTTGTTTCACATAATTTGAGGTGTCCTTGATAGGATAGAAAAAATGGTAACCTGCATTTTCTTCTTTTCCCACAATATTTTCAAAATCCTTCTTGAAGGTCGTTATCAACATATATCAAAAATTTTTCAACAGACAGATTTTTTTCAAACTTGGCACATACAAAGCTCATCATGTCTCTGGAAGATGACAGTTAAAAAAGGTATGGGTCTCCATGCACATTTCTGAGAAATTTGCCTTTGAAAAAGGTATATACAGTTACAAAATTCAGCTTTTATTGGATTTAACATGCTTTTCTTTAATAGTTAAACAGGAAAATTACCAGAAGAATATACAAATACACATCATTTTAATGAAAAGTCATTTACTTTTGCACAAAAAATATACAAAAGCCTGGTTTTGAGCATGGTATATATACAAATATGCATGTTATATGTGGAACATTGAGTTAAAAAGGGCAATACTTTGATCGAATTAAGGATTAATCTTTAATAAATACATACTTTCTGATGGACAGATTTTTCTTAAAATTTCCTCATATATTTTATAATTTATAATTCTTAACAATAAGAAAAAATAGGAATGACACCTATCTGTGCTTATTTCGTCAGATAACAGGGATGAACGTCACTGTGGAAGTTAATTTTTTCAAGGAAAAACATGGATAAAAGCTCAGCAGATATAGTGGGAAAAGGAGAAATTACTCATTAGGAGCCACTTCTGCTTTTCCCACAATAATTTCCAAAGTGGAAACAGCTTTACTTCCACAGCTTTAAATTTCCTGCTTTTGTTTGCTTGTTTGGTGTGTAATGCCATGTCAAGAGTATTTTAATTATTTCACAGTAACAGTTCACAGGTCCATTTTTTTTCTCTTTACTAATACTACCCGATGAAAGTGCTACTTGTTTCAGTGCACCAATAGTATTACCATATGTGCGAAAAAAACAGGTGCACTTTTGATTCACTGTCTATGACAAAAACACATGCGCAGTAGGATGCCCACAAACATTTGTGATATAAGTCGTTAAAACTTGGGATAGTGTGTTAAACGGTAAAAAGTTCAGCTTTAGGATTTATAATCAGGAAGTCGTATTTTGATCCCTGTTTGAATCGCTAGTCTCACAGTCACAAGCATTTTCTCCATTTCCCACCATATTTTCTATCCCTTCAAAGATATATTCTATCATTCAAGCCATGTCTTATATAGTTTTATGTGTTTGCAAAAGTTTGACTTCCACAAGTTTATAACGTTGAAATCTGGTTAAAGGTTGAAGCCTTACCAATCTGCCCACTGATTTATGAAAATATTGAAGGAAAAGAAGACAATGCTAGTAATCTGATTTTCATCTCTTCTCAAAATGTTTTCAATGCTTTTCAAGACAATTCAAGAACTTTCTCCTATTCCTACCCTTTTTAAAAACCTTTCTCAGAGTCTTTAAAACTGCAGGTGACTCTGCATTTAGCATGATCAGATCAAGATTCAAACAGGGTTTCTCCTGGCATTTTAATTTCTTGTACCACCACTTTCGTTAAATGGGGAAAAGTTTGCACCATCTTGAAATAAATACTGCCAATTTAAGTTGAAACTGCTTAATTAGGAGTCAATGCTACTTAAGTATTCATAACTGACATACCCTAAGTTAATTTTCAACATTGGTTCAGAGAAAATGAAAAAAAAAAAAGAAATATTATTTAATCATTTCGAATTTAACATTTAAATCTGTTATGTCTAAGAGTATTCCATTTTGTTTTTGACCAAACAATGCTTCCACCTATGTAAGGACTTGTTATGTATATACCTAGCTTGATGGCAGACATATATATGGCTTGCAACATGCAAAAAGGGGCATTCAGACATTTGCGTAAAGCGTCGTCTCGGATCAGCCTGCGCATTCTGCGCAGGCTAATCAGAGACAGCACTTTACGACTACATTAGATTTCATTCTACAGTAGACTTGCACAAAACAGAAAATAACATATAAATGGAAAGTGTCGTCTCGGATTAGCCTGCGCGGACTGTGCAGGCTGATCCGGGACGACGCTTTTCGCAAACGTCCGAATGCCCCTTTTTGCGTGTTGCAGGCCATATCATTGTCATTATATATTTTTTAAATCAGAAATTGGCATTTTATGCCATTGCAGAGTGTAAGTCTTGCACTCCCTTTGCCTTGCAATGGTGAAACTTCATGGATACCATTCAAACAAATTTGACATTTGGTTACTTGGACTATGTCATCTTTAACATTTCATCCTTTGCATGGAACAATGCATCAGACTTAAATTGGCCCATTCCTTTAAATTATCTTTAAATATGTTTGACAAATGGATGCATAATTGACCACTACCAGTTGTAATTTGGCAAAATGAAAAACAAGACTGGCTTCTTTAACTGTCAATGTGAAAAAACCTTTAATACTATGTCCTGTGTGAAAAATATACCTAGCTTGATGGCAGACATATCAATGTCATTATATATTTTCCATCTTGAAAGTGTTTGCAGGCCATAAATATACTGATGGAATTTGGCTTACCAGCATTTTCTCTTTTTTCCACAATGTTTTCAAAAGCCTTTTTCCTTGGGGCAGTTACAACACTTGACTGTTTGGTAAAAGTTTAAAGACACAATCAGAAGATGTATTAACCTGGGTAGAAGAGATCTGGTCTGTCTAATATATCTGTGTCCTGTAGATATGGATCGTAGCCCTCATCTGGATACATGTATGCGTCGTTCAGTTCATCCAGCTGCCGAGATTCTACCATCTCCAACCACTGAGAGTTGTGCCACCGAAACTTCTCCAGCTGTATTCTTTTAGCCCACTCTTCATCAAATTCCTGTGGAAAAGGGTTAACAGTAAATAATTGACTTAATTATTTCAAGTTTTAGGTCTGCTGTTTTTGAAAAGAAGCTAAAATATTGTAAAAGCTTTGTCATCATCTGCATTTGAAAAGCTTTGACCATTCTCATATCACTGTGATAACTGAAGATATTTGCTTCATTTTTGAGATAGTTGTTAACTATCCAAAGAGACCCTGCACAAGGGCAGGTAACCCTGAAGTATTTTTGACACAATCATGCCCTTTTTTAACTTGGGATTTTCACTGAAAAGCAGTTGGCCCGAGCACATGGTGCTTTAATTTTTTCTTCGCTAAAATGTTCCCCCAATCGTGTTTGAATTATTAAATTTCTTAACCCTTTACCACACAACAGAATTTTAGACCTATCCGAATGGAAAGCATTTGCAGGCAATAATTTCATAGTGGCTCAATTGACACAATTTTTCTTTGATAGAGAAGAAAACTTTGTGGGAAAAGGAGAAAATGCTGGTTACCAGCATTTTCTCCTTTCCCCACAAAGTTTTCAAAAGGCCTCTTCCTCAGGGTCGTTAAAAGTCGTCATTGTATGGTAAAGGATTAACCCTTTATCAAAACTTTCTTAACCCTTTACCACACAATCTCAACCTTTAACGACTCTGAGGAAAAAAGCTTCTAAAAATATTGTGGGAAAAGGAGAAAATGCTCGTAATGAGCATTTTCTCCTTTTCCTACAATGTTTTCTACCCTATCAAGGGCATATATTGTCATTTGAGTCACCTTTATTTTGTTGTGTGCAAATGCTTGCAATTTGGGGATGTCAAAAATTTCATCATGTGGTAAAGATTTAAAAACTAACTAAAAGAAAAAATGATAGGACTTGATATAATGACAGCATTTACAAACCAAAAATTAAATATGTATCAAGTGATGAGATTTGTAGCAAACATGATAGGAAATGGAGAAGTTGTCTCCTCTTCAAACAATGTTTTCACAACTTGTTTTCTGTGTTGAATAAACATACAAGAGTTACTGTTCACTAAATGGTCAAGCAAAAAATCATAATTCTCTAACACTTAGCATGACCAGGTTACCAGCATTCTCTGCTTTTCCCTCAATATTTTCAATAGCCTTTCTTTCCCCGATAATTAACCCTCGGGCTGCTAAGCATGACTCACTGACCTTTTGCGGACTGCATAGATCAAGATCAGACTGCACAAAACATGCAGTCTGATCTTGGATATACACTGTCCGATACGGAGATATATTTCCTCCAAAAATACCTTCCAAACAGCAATTTTTGGAGTTTTACTATAGGCTTGAAAGTTTCATTTCTTTTATTTAGCAGGATAAGGGTTAAAAAAGGGGGGGGGGTTGGTTTGGTAAAGGATGGAACATAAGGACTGACAAAGTTGTATGTTAATTCATGGGTAGCTTGGACCTGGTTCTTTGTTCTTTTACAACCATTATGAACCAGGTTCCAGGCTCTTTGATGGTTAGCCTGGACCAGGAATTAAGTCCTTTGACAACAAAGATAGACCAAGTTCTAGGATCTGTGATGGTTAACCTGGACCTGGAATTAAGTCCTTTGACAACAAACACAGAACAAGTTCTAGGATATCTGATGACTGTCAGGGTAGACCAGGATGTAGGCTCTTTCACAAAACACATGGACCAACTTCTAGGCTCTTTGAAAGATAATTTGGACTGTGTTCTAAGTTCTTTTATGCGGATGATTTACCATGGTTTAGATTCTTTGACAGCCAATGGAAATAAGCTTATATTCACAAACCATTCATAAAACCTTTCTTAGTCTAGTTTTCAAAGACTTTCTTAATTTCAAAGTAATACAGTTTTAGATAAGTATTTTCAAATGGTTTAACCAATTAGAAATTGTGTTACTTTTTAATCTAGATTAACTCTTTACCGCAAAAATGCCACTGTTTAACGACCCAAGGAAAGAAGCCTTTCAAAAACACTGTGGGAAAAGGAGAAAATGCTGGTAACCAGCATTTTCTCCTTTTCCCACAATGTTTTCTACCCTGTCAAAGAAAAAATGCATCATTTAAGCCACACTGAAAGTGTCGTCTGCAAATGCTCTCAATTTGGACATGGCTAAAATTTTGTCGTCTGTTAAAGGCTTAGGAATAAGTATGCAAATGAGAATGGTTGATGAATACAAGCCTGGGTTTTCAGTTCTGCCATGGACAGGAAAGACCTGGGTCTAGGTTATTTCCTAGGGAAGTAGGACATATTTCAGGCTTCTTTTCCAGGCAGTACGGACCTCATTCAAGTCTCTGACAGCATTTGGTTTACATTTCCTAGGTTTTCTCACCATTGGGGTAGACATGGTTCTAATATGTTGTTGTTGATATGTGTTTACTTACAGCAATAATATCTAAGGTGTTATCACAGACTTTCCGTATTTCTGCATTCTTATCGTGCATCAGATCTATTAAGTAAGCAGGTGCCTCTTGGATAAATCAAGGAATACAATAGCACAAAAAAATGTATAAAAATGACAACCTGCTATCACATATTTGAAGTTTTTGAGACTCAAATGCTTCCAGAATTCTTTACGAATACCTTTTATCAAGACAACAAGAGCCATGTTGACATGGCCATCCCCCGCCAAATGCTTGCTCAACAGAAGGTGGATGTCTTCCTGTACTTTGGTTTAGAGGCTAAAACAGCTAGATTTAAAATTATTTTCTGGGAATGCTAAATACAAAGTAAAATAAAGAACTTCAACTAGGTACACTTTTCTTTTATAGCTGTCAAGTGTAAACACATATGAAATCACAGAAAAAAAATCTGAAAAACAACATAGAGCAATAAATAAAAAATTATTGAAGGTAGAGATATCATTCTTGCATACTGCACTCCTCCTCAGAGACAACTATCCAGCTGTGAAGTTAACACAGCTCAAGTTATGCTCCAAAGAAACCTTGAGACTCAAAAATTAACAAAAGGACAAAATCATGGTACAGCACTTCTCCTCAATAAAATCTGCCTACCTCTGAAGTCTCACATTGATACCTTTTATAATTTTCTAACTATGCTCCAGACAAAATTCAAGTATGAAAAATAACAAAGGGCAAAAACTCCTAAATTATGCAATCAAAAGTTATGGTTCTTGTGCATTGCACCTCTCCTTGATGAGATCTATCCACCTGTGAACTATCATGGTTATATCTCATGTAGTTTTCGAGTTATGCTCTGGACAAAATTTAAGTAAGAAAAATAGCAAAGGGAAATAACTACTGAACTATGGGGCTGAAAGTTATGGTTCTTATACAATGCATTTCTCCTCAATGTCATCTATTAACCTGTGAAGTTTCATGTTTATATCTCATGTAGTTTTCAAGTTATGCTCTGTACAAAATTCAAGTATGAAAAATAACAAAAGGTAATGACTCCTAAATTATGCAACCAAGGGTTATGGTTTTTGTGCAATGCATTTCTCCTTGATGAGATCTATCCACCTGTGAACTATCATGTTTACAACTCTTATAGTTTTTTAGTTATGCTCCGGACAAAATTAAGTATGAAAATTACAAAGGGCAATAACCCCTTCATCATGGCCCTGAAAATTATGGTTCTTGTACACTGCACTTCTCCCTAATGTAATCTATCAACCTATGAAATTTCATTGTTATATCTCATGCAGTTTTCAAGTTATGCTTTGGACTTTGGCTTTATAAGTAAGAAAAATAGCAAAGGGCAATAACTCCATAATTAAGCAATCAATAGTTATGGTCTTATTTCTCCTTGATGAGATCCAGCCACCTATGAAGTTTCCTGTTTACACCTGAAATAGTTTTGGAGTTATGCTCTGGACAAGAAAGTGGGACGGAAGGACGAAATGACGGAGTAACGGAATGACGGAAGGATGGACGGCTATTATTACCATATCCCCCGCCGCCTTTAGGCGGCGGATAATAAACTGTTCTCACATGCCCTTTCAATGTGTTACAGAAATTTTTCAGACAGTTATAAAGTGAAAATTTCAAAGCCGTTGCAATTACTTGTTAAGTGTGAAATCATAACTAGAGGCCCTTGAAGGGCCTGAAATCGCTCTACTGGCAGAGATTTTGCTTTTTTGCAAGCATACATTATGAATTCATGATGCAAAAAGGAAGAAGACAATAACACACACAAAAAAGGGGGGATGTTCTTGCAACTGGGCTTGAACCCACTAAGACAGCATAAGTAGGCATGGTAAATTGACCAAAAAGTGAAAAAAATTGAAGTACAATTTCTCAAAACCAATTCTTTGAAATCCAGCCAAATTTGATAGGGTTTCAGTACACATGGTATTCAACAATCCTAGCAAATTTCAAAGAAATGTGACTAATAATGTGGATTTTGTTGAGTAAACAATACTAAGTCATCAAATGGCTGCTTTTTGTAAACCGATAAATAGATTTTTTTCACCTTCAAGAAAGTTCAATCCTTTGATGAACCAAATCATCTTAGCAAGTTTCAAAAGAATTGGATAAAAAAATGCGGACTTCATTGCCTGTATAAGAAATAGTAATTTTCAACTTTAAATGGCTACTTTTCCCATACTGATTGTTGGATTTTTTTTCAAAATCAATAGGGTTCAAGCTGTTGATGATACAAAACAACTGTGTAAGTTTCAAGAAAATCCCACTACAAATGCAGAATTTATTGCGTAAACAAGAAATGGAAATTTTCAACTTCAAATGGCTATTTTTCCCATACTGATTGTCAGATTTTTTTCAAATTCAATAGGTTTCAAGCTATTGATGAGATTAACAAACTGCAAGTTTCACGAAAATCCGACAACAAAATGCAGACTTTATCGCATAAACAAGAAATTGAAATTATCAACTTCAAATGGCTACTTTTCCCATATCCATAGTCAAATTTTTTTCAAAATCAATAGGGTTCAAGCTATTGATGAGATAAACAAACTGCAAGTTTCACAAAAATCCGACAACAAATGCAGACTTTATCGCGTAAACAAGAAAAGACTAACAGACGGACGGATGGACAGACTGACAGACGGATAGACTGACGACAGAAACCACACCATGACATAAGCTCTGCTGGCTTTCAGCCACTAGAGCTGAAAATCAGAATCATATAATTTTGATGATATTCTCTTAAACGTAAGTTTTTGATATGATTGTAAATTTGTCATTTTAATACTTTTCTCTGAAATCAAACCATTGTTATGAAAAACAGACATATCCTGGAGAAAAATCATTTAATTGATGGACAAAAACTTAATCATTTCAGAGTTTCAGATTGTAAAAATGGAAAACAAAACTGTCTGACATATCATGAAGAAATATTTCTTTCTTCACTCCGAAATTTCATAAAAATGCACTTGTGATTTTGGAATTCCTAAAGTTATCAATTTTAATGTTCACTCAAAGATATAATACTTGTATATACAGGTTGAGTGTATCTAAGATTACACAATACAATAACAGTATGACTGTAAAGGATACGTGTGTCTTTAATAATGACTTCTCGTGTAGATTCATGGAAAATCATCTGGTAGAAAACATAGACAATCTGACACACCATCTCATCATCCTCTTGTTTAGCTGACATTGAAGACAAAAAACAAACCCAATGATCCTTCTAGCATGAGATAAGTAAGTAAAAGAAATGGACATTTTCGGTAATATAGAAAAGGTCTAGTACATGTTTTTTCTTCCAAGCCTGTATTAGCTAAATATCTTGCAAGAAAGCAGGGAATAAAGACCTCAGATCAGACTGCACATTCTGTACAGTCCAATCTTGGCCTTCAACAACTATCAAAATACCTAAAGGTGTGCCTAGGTGTCTATGAGGTCAGGAATAAAATCAAATGCAACAGAATACTATCGAAGCTACAATAAAGGACATCAGCATCAAGTAAGCAAGCTTGAGTTAAAAATGGATCTTTCAAATGATAATCCTGCATTTTAAGACCCCTGCATTTGCAAAGGCAAACTTGTTTTGTTCCTTTAACTCTTTACAACACAACAAAATTTAAAACTTGTCTAAATTGAAAGCATTTGCAGACCACACATCAAGTGTTGCTCAAATGATGATATTTGTGTCTGAAAAAGTAGAAAACATTGTGGGAAAAGGAGAAAATGCTGGAAACCAGCATTTTCTCCTTTTCCCACAATGTTTTCAAACACCTTCTCTTATAGGGTCATTAAAAGTTGGGACTGTGTGGTAAAGGGTTAATTTGGTATCTTAACATTTTACAAAACAATCCTGTGTTGCCCCACTTGATCCTCACTCAAGGCCCTTACTAGGTCATTTGAGACTCTTTGCCTAGTGCAAGTAAAACTTAGGACACACAAAAATAAGCTGTTGCCATGATGTGACTGAGTGGCATAAAATTATTCAATCAATCTGTGAAATGATAATGTTGTTTGCAGATGGCGATAAATTAACCAGCAATACAAACCATTTAACAGTTCAATTAGGCTCTGAATGATACTGGCTTCTGCTAACATCTTTGCACTCACATCATCGTTGCACACAGTTCCTACTAGTATGATCAGTTGTAAGACCCAATCATCTTCAGCTGCACCTTAAAATTCCAGAATTATTCAAGTTGCCTATCAGTATCATCAACTAACACACCAATTTATACCAAGTGTTACCTTATAGTAACTTTCCTACAGCTTGTATTTGCTTCCAACTGAGAAAATTTTATGAAAATGTCAAACATTTTTCCAAAATAGCATGAAGCTAATAAAAGCCCGAAGGAAAATTACTAAAACATAATATAGGGTTAATTCACATTTTTGAGGTCGTTAATATTCGCAGAGGCCCAAAAAATTGTTTCATGCCCGAGTGCAAAGCACAAGGGTGTTTTGAGGGCCTCTGCAAACGTTAACGGCCGAAAAAACATGAATTAATGCTATTATTGCATAAAGAAAATGTATTTTAGCAATAACTTGCAACAACAAGAGGGCCATGATGGCCCTGAAGTCGCTCACCTGAGCCTTTTGACCAAACATGATCCATTTTAAATCTCTTCCAAAAGTGTACAGAAGGTTTTTCTAAGATTTGACCTTGTGACCTAGTTTTCGACGCAACATGACCAATTTTCAGACTCATCCAAGATATCATCAAGACAAACATTCTGACCAATTTTCAAGACTATTGGACTGAAAATGTGGCCTCTATAACAAACACAAGGTTTTTCGAAGATTTGGCTTAGTGACCTAGTTTTTGACCCAACATGACCCATTTTCGAACTCGTCTGACATATCATCGAGCCAAACATTCTGACCAATTTTCAAGATTATTGGACTAAAAATGTGACCTCTAGAGCGTACACAAGGTTTTTTTAAGATTTGACCTTGTGACCTAGTTTTTGACTTGACATAACCCATTTTCGAACTCATCTGAGATATTATCAAGACAAACATTCTGACCAACTTTCAAGAGTTTTGGACTGAAAATATGGCCTCTAGAGCATACAAAAGGTTTTTCCAAGATTTGCCCTAGTGACCTAGTTTTTGATCCAACATGACCCATTTCTGAACTCGTCCGAGATGTCATCAAGACAAACATTCTGACCAACTTTCAAGAGTTTAGGACTGAAAATATGGCCTCTAGAGCATACAAAAGGTTTTTCCAAGATTTGCCCTAGTGACCTAGTTAACAGAAAAGAGCAATTGATTGTTGGTAAAAGGCATTGCTTCTTTTCCCACAATATTGTCAATACCATTTACAAAAATTAGCCCTTCCCTTAAACTTGTTTTTATTTTCACAAATGTAAATAGTGATAGGAATTTCTAAAATTAACTTGTGCAGTGAGCTATAATTTCGAAAATCATTCCAAACATTATCACATTGATTTATTGTTTTGGATTTAGACATTCAATCCTGTGTTTTCGAAATCCTGAGGACAAAGGCTTTAGAAAACAGTTTGAGAAGAGGAGAAAAGGCTAGTAACCAGCATTTTCTCCTTGTCCTACAGTGTTTTCTAATCTTTATTTGACAAATGCCACTGCTTATGCCACATTTAATTTGTTGTTTTCAAGTGCTTTCCATTTCAGTATGTATAAAATTTTGACATCTGGCACAGCATTAAGAGAAAGTTTCTCTATATTCCAATAGGTGGTTGCTTAGAACATCATTCTGGTTCAACCTATAACTTGACTTTAACCCCTAACCATACAATCCTGACTTTTAACGACCCTGGAGAAGAGGCCTTTTGAAAACATTGTGGGAAAGGGAGAAAATGCTGTTAGCCAGCATTTTCTCCTTTTCCCACAATGTTTTCTACCCTGCCAAAGAACTTCAATTCATTTGTACCACTTTGAGATATGTTGCCTGCAGATGCTCTCAATTTGGAGGAGTCCAAAATTTGTTGTTTGAAAAAGGGTTAAACAGAAATTACCTGGTTGAAGTCTCTGTTTGATCCATGGAATAAGAGAATATTCTTTCAAGATGAGCTCATAATCTAGATCTGGTATGGTCAGGTTTCCAAGCACACCCAGACATTCTAGAGAAAAGTCTTCCTCATCCCCTCTTAGAACAGATTCTGCTAGATCACTTATATAATCCTGATTAAATAAAAGCAATGAAAATAAACCAGGGGTTAAACCTGCCTTTTTAACTCAAGGGGAGCTCATAGGATCATGTTGTGTCCGTCGTCCAAACTTGGCTGGAATGTTCCTTGGGAGGTCCTCTTTAAAAACTGACCACATAATTTGATTCCATCAAAAACTCTGGTTGCCATGGCAACCAAATGGAATTTTCTACGAAATTCTTTAAAAATCTTCTCCTCTGAAACCACTGGTCAGATTTTGAAATAATTTCACAGAAATGCTCCTTGGGTGACCCCTTTCAGAAATTGTTCGCGAAATTTTGATCCGTCGAAAAACATGGCCATGGTGGTGGTGGTGGGGGGCTCTTTGCACTGTATGGACTTAAAGAAATTCTTTAAAAATCTTCTCCTCTGAAACCACTTGTCAGATTTTGAAATAATTTCACAGAAATGTTCCTTGGGTGCCCTTTTTGAAAAATTGTTCGCGAAATTTTGATCCGTCAAGAAACATGGCTGTGGTGGTGGGGGGCTTTTTGCACTATACAGACATGAAGAAATTCTTAAAAATTCTTCTTCTCTTAAACCACTGGTCAGATTTTGAAATAATTTTACAGAAATGATCCTTTGATAATAAAATGTCAACAATTGCAATATTTTTTCGTTGGAAGGTGTAGGTATATAATAAAAGGATTATTATGTGGTAGTAACTTTCCTGGCGTGTGTTTTTGCTTCTCGCCACACAAGAAAACTTTGACATTTCGCTCGACCTTCTGTCTCGCGCAATATCAAGTTTTCTCACACAGCTTGAATCAAATTCCAAGCACCAGGAAAGTCACTATAGTATAATATTCCGTATTTCCACTATGGGCCTGAGGCCCCTGAAATCTGGGGAATGCATGCGAAAATCAATCAAATTTGGAAATTTCAGGTAGTCTGTGTTCTTACTAGATGCCATCTTCAAGTTTAAAACAGATAAATTAAAATATGCTACAGAAGTATTCAAAATCTAGTTGAAGATTGAACAAAAAATGTTCTGACTGCAGACTCACTAAGTATGTGATATTACTGAAATATTCCAAATGGCTTTAGCATACCACATTAAACAATTCCAACATAAATGTAAATATGTGTGTCCAAAATGCTTCTTATTTCGATCAAATGAAAAAAAAAAAAACACAAGAAAACATCCCACTGTAATCTAAGAAAAGGTCAAAAAGGGAAAGTAAAGGTGGAACAAGTTCTGCCAAAACAACTATGCATAAATAACTGATATTATGGGAATTTGAGAAATGAAATAGAGAGAAATTTCCTAATTATTCTATGGACCATATTCAACCCCAAATTTTTGATAAGAAAATTCCAGTAAGCTCAAGCCTACTTTTTGTTCAGAATAATTTTACAGAAATAAATATTGTAAGGGAGAGTATAAAAATCAATATTTTGTGAAAGATGTACTTCTTCGTAACCCTTACCACACAATCCTGAATTTCATAGAGCTTGAGAAAGAAGGCTTTTGAAAACTTTGTGGGAAAACGAAAAAATGTTTTCTTCCCTTCTATGGTGCATCATTGCACCACAGTTGTCTTCTGCAAGTGCTTTCAACTTGGACGGATCTAAAATTTTGTAATTGGTAAAGAGTTAAGTTTGAAGGTCTCAGGTCATCATTAGCAGTCTCTTCTGCCACAATGTTTTAATAAGTGCTCATAAAGACAAAAGCAGTCATCTGCTTGTTGCAATGTGGCCATAAAATGACTTCTAAGTAACAAGAGGGCCATGATGGCCCTGAAGTCGCTCACCTGAGTCTTTTGACCAAACATGACCAATTTTCAATCTCTTTTGAGATATTATGGCAAACATTCTACCAAGATTTTCATGAGTATTTGACTGAAAAAGGTTTTTTGAAGATCTGACTCAGTGACCTAGTTATTGACCCAAAATGATCCACTTGCAAACTGGTCCAAGAAATCATCAAGACAAACATTCTGACCAAGTTTGATGAGTATAGGATTGATAATGTGGCCTCTAGAGCATACACAAGGTTTTTCTAAGATCTGACCTAGTGACCTAGATTTTGACCTGACATGACCCATTTTCAAACTCATCCAAGATATAATCAAGACAAATATTCTGACCAACTTTCAAGAGTTTTGGGCTGAAAATGTCACCTCTAGAGCCTACACAAGGTTTTTCTAAGATATGACCTAGTGACCTACTTTTTGACCTAACATGACTTGTTTTTGCACTCGTCTGAGATATAATCAAGGCAAACATTCTGACTAACTTTCAAGAATTTTGGACAGAAAATGTGGCCTCTAGAGCATACACAAGGTTTTTCTAAGATCTGACCTAGTTATTGACTGGACATGACCCATTTTCAAACTCATGCAAGGTATCATCAAGACAAACATTTTGACCAATTTTCAAGGTTTTTGGACTGAAAATGTGGCCTCTAGAGTGGACACGAAGTTTTTCTAAGACTTGACCTAGTGACCTAGTTTTTGACCCGATCTGACCCTTTTGCAAACTCGTCTGAGGTATCATCAAGACAAACATTCTGACCAACTTACAAGGGTTTTGGACAGAAAATGTGGCTTCTAGAGCGTACACCAGGTTTTTCCAAGATTTGACCTAGTGACCTAGTTTTTGACCGGACATGACCCATTTTCAAACTCATTCGAGACATCATCAAGAAAAATATTCTGACCAATTTTCAGGAGTTTTGGACTGAAAATGTGGCCTCTAGAGCGTACACAAGGTTTTTCTAAGATTTGACCTAGTGACCTAGTTTTTGACCCGACATGACCCATTTTCAAACTCATGTGAGGTATCATCAGGACAAAGATTCTGACCATCTTTCAAGAGTTTTGGACTGAAAATGTGGCTTCTAGAGCGTACACAAGGTTTTTCCAAGATTTGACCTAGTGATCTAGTTTTTGACCCGACATGATTCATTTTCGAACTCATTCGAGAAATCATCAAGACAAACATTCTGACCAAGTTTCAGGAGTTTTGGACAGAAAATGTGGCCTCTAGAGGGCACACAAGGTTTTTCTAAGATTTGACCTAGTGACCTAGTTTTTGACCCGACATGACCCATTTTCGAACTCATCCGATAAATTATCAAGACAAACATTCTGACCAGGTTTCACGAGTATCCGACTAAAAATGTGGCCTCTAGAGCGTACACAAGGTAAAAGTTGACGATGCATGACGGACAACGCTTGACGGACGCTGGACACAGCACGATCACAAAAGCTCACCTTGAGCACTTTGTGCTCAGGTGAGCTAATAATACTCATGAAACATTCATGTCAACCCTTTCACAAATAAAGCTGCCTTTGTGGATAGTGTGGATAAAGATCAGATTGCTCAAAATGTGCAGTTTGATCCTTGATCAACAATGGACTACTTAACTAGGACATTCTGCACAAGAACAAGGTTCCTTGAAGTTGCAATTATACTGGTATTTTTTCTTTTTTACACCGAAAATGGCTATTTGGTTCATTTAGCATTCTAAGGATATATGGGCAAAGAGAATACAAAGTTAGACTTACAACAAACAAACTTTTGGTTTGTCCATCATGTTCGGACACATTTCTTATCATTTTCATCAAAAGTGGATCTTTAAACTTGAAAGCCCTTTTCATTAACATTTTAAGGCCCTGTCCCTCACATATGATCTGTGCTGTCCTTTTGTTTGCTGCTAAATTGATACACAGTGAGAGAAGTTCTATGTCTGGGTTTTCTGGAGATTCCAGTAGCATCTTCATCACCTGGAATAAAACACCATTGTTAACCCTTTTCCATACAATCCTAAGTTTTAATTACCCTGAGGATGAAGTCTTTTGAAAACATTGTGGGAAAAGGAGAAAATGCGGGTAACCAGCATTTTCTTCTTTTCCCACAATATTTTCTACCCTATCAAAGACAGAAATCATCATTTTAGCAACATTTAGTTTGTCATCTGCAAAGGTTTTCAATCAGGTCTAGTCCTAACTTTTGTCATTTGGTAAAGTCCTAACCAGTCAACAAAGTTCTAGTTTGGTCAACTTTTGCAGACAACAAACTAAATGTTCCCAAAATGATGGGTTTTGTTTCTGAAAGGACAGAAAACAATTGCCGAAAAATATTGTAGTGAAAGCATCTATGACATGATAGAAAAGGCGAAAATGATATTTACCAACATTTGCTCCTTTTCCCACAATAGTTTGAAGAGCCTTTGTCATCAAGGTCACTAAAACAGGGAATTTTATTTTAGTGCCAAAGGATGCAAAACCTTTCAACATTATTAAATGGTTGTGGAATAACTGAACTTCTAAATTGTTTCAAGAACTGAGAAGAGACTTGGAAAGAAATATGAGACAAGGCCTATTTTGATTTCAGCTGTTAATTGCTTAGGTTGCAGTTGGTCTTGCTCCTATTTTGCTTAGAAAATACAAAAGCTCTGACAAAGATTGCAAAAGCAAACAGAAAGTTGGGGGCCACAATGCTTTCAAAAGCAGTTCTCTGCTAGACGAAAAAAGCTGTCTGCAGAGGAAAATACTGTCATAAAACTTTAACCTCTTTTGAGATAATTTTAGTATATCATGTTGAATATGCTGTTGTAGATTTTACCATGTTTTTTTTTTTGCATTTACAATATTCTTGAGCCAATATGATCTTTTACCATACCATATTATCCTACTTCAGCAATCTTCAGCCTATAACAGCTATTTTGTATTGCAAGTCACAACTGTTTACAGAGCACAAACGAAACAAACCAGAGAAATAAAGTGAAGGTGTGAAGCTGGGGCACTTAATGTAGACAAACAGAAAGAGGCATCCCAAGTTTCAAACAGAAATGAGCCATGCTCTGTTATAAGGGGGTTTAATACATCTCTGATGTGTAATACCAAGCAAGACACCATTATTATGGATCCATACAATTGGGCCGTGCTCTGTGAAAAAGGGGCTTAATGACAAAATATTCGAATTTCACTTTTTCAGATTTTCAATTAGTACATTCATTTCTCTCTCGGAATCTGAAAGCAAAATACCGCTAACTTATCAAAAAGTGGAGGTATCAACAAAATTGTAAGCATACCCAATACAGAGAACGTCAACTTTTTAACAGACGTTGGTGACGTTGTTTTATTTTTACTCTGTTTAACGTCGTTCTTTGTTATCAATGCTGATATTTACGCTGTGCAGCAAAGGATTTCAGATGTAGTTTTTGCATAAAAGACTTCACGTAAAATTGGTAAAGAAGATGCATTAACAGTACTCCAACTTTGCTGTAATATCAAAACTTAACCCACTACATAAATACAAGTAGATCTAAAAAAAAAGAATTTTCCCGCAACTGTTTACAATAAAAATATAGCGTCAAACAGTTCTTTTTGCCAATAAGATCTCACCACATAGGACAGTGTTGATCTAAAATCAGACTGCTCTTTCTGTGCAGTCTGATTTTGACCTATGCTGACAGCAAAAGTGCACTGAGTAACGTCAAACAGCGGAGGGGTTAAAAATTACATGCTGCCCCGACACAGGCTTCAGTGTAACGTGAATAATTACCATCGCTGATGAAAACACAAATATAATGCGTTACCGCAGTGCCTTTAAAAATCATATTTCTCATGAAAGGAACTGCAATTTATAAACACTGTCTACATGGGACAATATTTCATGTTATTTTGTTGATTTTGTAGCCATTCAAAGTTTGAAAAATCTAAAGGCGGGGTAAAATGTAGTTGACACATTCACGATGCACTTGAACTAGTCTGTGGCTGTGGACAGGTGATATCTTGGCAAGAAGGCGCACGAAGGGCCAAACCATACTGAACAAGTTATCCTGACTTTCCTTTGATAGTTCCCCTGGTCAAATTTTATCGGGAAAATTGTCACCGAATGCGTATCCCTTGTACCGCAGAATATTTATACAACTCTCCTCTTTGTCACATCTCTTTCTGTTACCACGCCTGGTTCAGCAGATGAAAATCTGAAGTACTTTTACTGCCTGTAGGCTAAATGAAACTATGTTTGTATTGGAGTTTAACGCCATTTCAACAGCTTAGGTCATATCACGGCGGCCAATGCACCTATGCATGTGATTCCTGGCTTTCTCACACCAGTACTGACACAACCTCCTCTCCAAGCCACTGACTACAAACTCACATACATCAGTGGTTAGAGGCAAAAAATTGCCGAAAAGAGTTTGACTCAACCGAGTATCCAACTTGCATTCACCAGGACATGAGTCCGATACGCTAACCACCGAGCTACCCTGTAGGGCAAATGAAGGTGAATGACAGTATTAATCAACAGCTCACTGAAGGTCGAGTCCGAAGATCTTTAGCGCGACTCGGTGCTCTTTTGTGCACCATGTAAAGCAGTACCAGACTGCACTCAACGCACAGTCTGGTATTGGATTTACACTGTCTGTTACGTTGAGATATTCTGTTGAAATGATTGTTTGGAATTTTAATCAATAGTTGGAAATTTTCATTTGATTTTGATATCATTTAAATGGTTTTATGATAATAGACTTGATCCATTATTATTTTTGTCAACTTTTCACAAGGAGCACGCACATCATTTCTAGGAGTCGCAAATTTTAGATGGGATAATCAGGCATTCCAAAGTTTTCAAAATATCGAATACTTGACAGTGTGAATATTTGTCAATCTACAGCAGGTCATGTAATTCTCCTGGACATACTTTTTTGTATTATCACTGGGTAAATATATGGGTGGTACAGGGTTCAATCTAGGCTGCGTTTTTGCGCCAATGGCGCGATTTTAAAGTCCTTGGCCCATTTTTGAAACTCCAGTGCGCCGGATCGGCGCAAAATCCAATGCATTGGCGCTTTTCCGATTCCGTTGTGCGCCACCATTAACTTTTTTTTAGTATAGTTTTTAGCGAATCAGTGTTAGAAGACGCTTTCCGCAGTATTGAAATTTGACTGCAAAGCGTCGCATCAACACGGAGAGCGTTACTGGTATTCGGTTATTCACTTATTCACGGCACATGAACGAGCGCGATGGAAACCAGCTTTTGAAAACATGTCGGCAACACAAACACAGAAACGAATCAGTGATTTCTTTTCTGGCGGAAATTCCGCCAAACAAGCAAAAACGCAGCAATCGGGTGAAACTAATGGTGAAAAACAACAGCTGATGGAAAAGCTGGGAAATCGTATGCAAAAAAATTTCAAACTGAGTGGCTACAAAAGCCTCTATTTCACTGGCTTCGTTACGATACAAAAAAAATTGTAATACAAGTCACTTGTATAATACAGCAATCATTTAAAACAAATGATTTTTAGTGTTGTTACATAATTTGACCTCTTAACAACTCAAGTCACTATCCCCATACACAATTAAGCAGTAAATTATCTGGATTTACTTCCTTTATATGGTAAGTCAGTAATAATTGAGCTTTTAAAATGCCAAGATCCTGGTTATTTGGTTGTTAAAAAGTGCTGGCCCATCTCAAAATACTGGTGGCCCCTTTTTAAAATATTGATTGGCCACTGGCCCATTCTGACAAAATTCTAGATGGAACCCTGGTGGTATATTGTCACAACCTCTAGGGGCGCCTGGCTGTAGCAATTCGAATTCCAGTGAGAAATTTGATAAATACTGGACCACAAATTTCATTTCGTCAATCGGAAGCTGTGACTCGGACATTTTCCCATATGTTCTTGGTACCGGACCGTTCATGTGTTGCAACAAGTTTGGCAAAGCTTTTCTGCCAATGTCAAACGCAACCATGAATGTTATTTTATGTATACATTTACCACCAACATACGTAATCTTTTCTTTACTCTTTTAGTTGCGCTTCGATCTTGACTGTTTTTGATATATTTCATAATACACATGTGGTGATGTGACTTTTCATTTGTCTAATTTCTAAAATATTCTCGTATAGAGTCTCTTCTGAAAATTGTTCATCTCATTTTGAATGGTGTCTGCGACCACTACATTTTAAGTTTCGGATTTTCACCAGATCATAGTCATTTATTGTATCGTCTTCTATTTCCTCATCATTATCGTTTAAAGAATGTCTGCTTTGTTTGTTTGTTCGTTCGTTTGTATTGGGTCTAAAGTTATTTTAACGGCTTATGTCAAATCATGGCGGTCAGTGCACCTATGCATGTGTTTCCTGGCTTTTTCTTACCAGTACTGACACAACTTTCTTTTCAAGCCACTGACTCATTTTCTTACATGCATCAGAGGAGAGAGGCCAAAAAATTGCCAGAAAGAAAGTTTGCCACAACCGGGTATAGAACCCGCGACCATCAGGTCATGAGTCAGATACGGCAACGCTAACCACTGAGCTACCCGGACGGGCTCTAAGAATCTTTGCACTAATTCCTCAACTTTTAACTCCCCTCTGTCATAAAAATCATCATCATCATCATTTTGCATATCAGTCTGATCATCTTGGAGGTTTTAGTAATCAGCACCCAGTGAGATAGATGATGTGTATGTTAAAGACCCCTTTAAGTGGCATGAAAACGGATTTTCGAGCTCCTGTTGATATTGAAAAATAGTCAGAGAAGTGGGGAAAAAAAGAAACGTTTTTCTTTTAATTTGTTGACTTACAAAGAATAAATAAATAAAGAACCAGACATTTATCAGTTTTGTTTGAAAACACTCGGTATCGATGTTTAGCAACTGGGTTCTTTTTTAAAATAGAATTCGCCGAGTCCGGTAGCGTAGTCGGAAGCGAACAGGACTTGATACCAGGTGGTCTCTGGCTCGAATCCTAAGCTCGGCAAGTTTCTTTCCAAGGATTGATGATAGTCATTGTGACAGGATTCATTCCTCTTCATCGCCGACCTTTTTATTGCGGTTTTGTGGGAAAGCAGCATGTGGCTTGGGGTGAATATTGTGCGAAGTACTCTAAGTAAACGAAACTACAGGAACGCATGGAAAAGCACTCTGTCCACAGTGACATATCTGACAAAATGTTGAAAACGGCAAATAAAATCTACTAAATATTGACATGAATATGAATTAGACCTTTAGTATGAACAGAAAATAAATTGTTTTTAAAAATGCATGTGCGGCTATATGCTGGTCAACTAAACTGTATTAAGATCTACTTACAAAGCGGCTATATGCAGGTCAACAAACTGTACTAAGATCTACTTACAATTTGAATACTCGACTATCGTCGTGATTGATGGAGAAAAAAAGTAAGAGTGACCTGGTGACTCGATCTCGGGCAAGGCAAAAAATGTGGACTTGGTGTCCGCGCCCTAGTCACCAATACATTACATGCCAATTGTCATCTTGAGGGGATTTTATAATAATTAATGTATTTTTGTACGTGGTTTTTCGGATGCAGGGGAGGGGGGGTGTGGTGGATAAATGATTTGAATAATGAACTTTTTTTTAAAATCTCATTATGGCCCATAAAAAAAATTCAATGTAACAAATCAGTGTAACACCTTAACAAATACTGGATACTGTTTTTACATCCAAAATCAGAGGGAGGTCCATAGATCTAACTGCAAAAAATGGCGCTCAGGATTCCGATATTTCTAAACAGCGGGTAGCTGATTAAAAATAGATCTGTACCAACAAATCTACTATCCTCAATTTCACCGTCAATACCCAATTAAAAAATTGATGATTAAAATTCAGACGTAGTATGACAGTTCCTCTGTACACATACAGTAAAATAGACCTAAGGTCTCGTCAAAATAGGTGATAATATTTTGAAATGAACCGCTTTCTTGAAAACCACATGTAAACAACAAAAATAATGACGTCACTTTAGACGTGATTTTCTTGACGTCATTTCAATGTCATTAAGGCCCCTTTTCACAGAGCATTATTTTGTCTAACAACCAACCTTTCCTTTGACTGACCTGGTTCGATACTTCATGAATATGCATTAATTCCCCTTTTCAAAGAGCATGGCTCAGATACTTCAGTCTCAGCTGATAAACATACTCAGTTACCCCAACACTTTGCCTAGCCTATCTCATTTGGATCCATTCATACTACCAAAAAACAGAGTTGTCCAAATTGAAAGCATTTGCTTTAAACTAAACTACCAAACAACAGAATTGTCCAAATTGAAAGCATTTGCAGAAAACACTTGGTAAGTTTGCATCAATGTTTGCTTTAGGGAGACTAAAAAACAGTGGGATAAAGGCGGAAACGTTGGTTACCAGCACTTTCACTCTTTTCCACAATGTTTTAAAAAGTCTTCCTCTTGAGGGTTGTTAAAAGTAAGGATTGAAGGTAAGGGGTTCAAAGGGAGGTAATTCTGCTAACCATAAGATTTATACTCGTTGTCTACAAGTAATCAAGATAACATGCCTCACTTGGTGTTCTTACACCGTGTTTTTTAAAGTCCTCCTCTTGAGGGTTGTTACAAGTCAGGATTGATGGTAAGGGGGTTCAAAGGGAGGTAATTCTGCTAACCATAAGATTTATCCTCGTCTAAAAGTAATCAAGATAATATGCCCGACTCGGTGTTCTTACCATGGGTATACAGTCTGTGTAGGTGAACATTGACTTAGATTTATCGTCCATGGAGATATGGTACAATATACACAACACTATCAATTTGTGGTTCTCATTATCTAAAATTCAGAAACAAAGGTCATCCATCTTTAGATTTTCAAACTAATTATAAACAATCACAGGTTAACTCTTTATCACATAATCTCATGCTTTAACTACTCTGAAGCAAGGAGTTTTTCTGAAAATATTGTGCAAAAAGGAGAAAATGCTGATTGTCATCATTTTCTCTTTTTTCAACAATGTTTTCCACCCTGCCGAAGATGAATCCCATCATCAGACCCGCATTTTACATGCAAATGCTTTCAACTTTGACAAGCGTAAAATTTTGTCGTTTGGTAAAGAGTTAAACTTAGAACAGTTGCAGGCTGTCAAATAAATCTCACCACTTGCCTCATCACTGAATCAGGTGAAGAAAAAAAAATTTAAAGGGCCATAACTCTTGTAACAGTAACCCAATCATATTGAATACCGCAGATGCATTAGTTCTTATGGTATAAAAGATTCAATTAACCCTTTACAACACAATCGTAAGTTTTAACAACCCTGAGGAAGAAGCCTTTTGAAATAATTGAGGGAAAAGGAGAAAATGCTTGCAACCAGCATTTTCTCCTTTTCCAACACTGTTTTCTATCTTTTCAAGGACAAATTTCATCATTTGAGAAACATTTAAATTGTCATCTGCTAATGCTTTCAATTTGGACAAGTCTACAATTTTCTCATGTGGTACAGACTTAACAGTCTGAAAACTGTAGAGATGAAAAGGACACAAAACTGTCTCTATTGATGGATAAACAGATGGTCGGACATCCTCTGATTCCAGTTTACCACTCCAAATTTTGCTGTTGGAAGTAGGAAAAAGACAAATATTTAAAGGTGAAAGTATTCAGAAAATAAATATCTTCTTATGGCATTGTAGATAAGGGAGCATTGCTTGTTACATTTGCAAGAAAGGAAAAGATTTTCTTTTTTACAGAATAAAGGGATAGTAGGAAAACCACCAATTTGCTTATTACAAGAAATTTCTACATTTTACAGTGTTCTCAAAAGATGACAACTGGAGGGCAATAAAAAGTATTTAATTTTACACTGATGGGCTGAAATTAGACTCACATATATATTACTTAATATATACATATATAGCATAATCCTTCTACTTACTTAAAAGTCCCACAAGTTTTGGAAGAAGACCAAATTTGATCATTTTACTCCTCAAATCTGTATCAAATGACAAGTTTAACAAAAGTCGTAGTGTAATGTTCAACAGGTCTTCATGATCACATGGTATCAGCTTTGTTAATTTTTCTATGATGTTCAGTTCTGCCTGTAAAAAAAAAAGCAACTAAATTTATAAGGGATTTTAGTAAGTCTTTTTGTTTAAACAATTCCTTACATATCTGTGGATGAGGGCAATACTTTTTAAAGATACATTAAATCCCCTTTTCACAGAGCATGACTCATTTGGTAAACGAGAAGGTAATTTCAATTAAATGAAAGGAATCAATTTTGTTCAAAATGAAATACTGGAATACAAATAAACTACATGTAGTTTTCTTTTCAACAAAGTATCCTTTTGTCAAGGTGCATTCCAGTTTTTTGGCTATACATGAAACATATATGGATAGTTTATAAAAAAAAAGCTTGATAAACATTTTGGGCTTACCATCTCACATTTGTTTTCTACAAAAATACTGAGTTTTTTCAGAAATGACACAACAAGGATGAGCAATTCAAAGTTGTCCCTTTCTAGCGACCTCACCAACATCTTAATGATAGCTTTATTTTTCATCTTCATTTCAACTTTAAGGTCCTCAGCCAGGTTTAGTAACAAGTAATAGGCAACTGTAACAGATGGAAATCAAAGTTTCTTAATACATGTACATTACATACTGCAGACAATGTTCTTTAATCTTGCAGCAGACCACATTTGAAAAGCATGATAGAAAAGATGGTTAAAATTAACAAAAAGCAATATCTTCCTTTTAAAAGAATCTATTAAGGGCCAATAAGCAGCCAAAAGCTCCCCATTTGGGAGCCAAAATGTCGGCAAATTTAATTCATACCATTTCAAAGTATGGATATTATGAGTCTGCCAATGTGTTACAGTACAGGAAACTTTGACAGGCTGTAGCACATCATTGTATTCATAATATCTATACTTTTAAATGGTTTCAAGCCCTGTGCAATACCAGTTGAGCTACCACGCTTGGAAATGTGGATACAGATCAGATTCTGAGTATATAGATTTTAACGCCAACAACAAAAGCTTCTCTGTCATCCTTGATTGAAAAGGTTTAAAACACATTAAATCTTTACAACATGACAAATGTTTAACTCATCCATAAGGAGAGGTCTTGCAGATAACTAAATCTACGTTTGTTATTTTCCTACAATTTTTTTAAAAGCCTTCTACCATAGGTCATTAAAAGTCAGGATTGTATGGTTCAGAGTTACATCTTACCTCTCAGCAGCTGCTCTTGTTTCTTCACTAATCCATCAAACTTTCGAACACTTTTCTCATAATCTTCTTTCACTTTTTTGTTGTCTTTCTCAGCATCAGGTAAATAGTATTAAGGAAAAGAAGAGATGGAGAGCAGAATGTGTTTCAAAAATTGAAATTAGTTTGAAGAAGGTCGGAAAATATGTTGGGAAAAGGAGAAAATGCTAACATTTACCAGCGTTTTCCCTTTTTCCCACAGTGTTTTTGAAAACCTTCTTTGTTAAGGGTGTTAAAACTCTGGATTGTTAGGTAAAAGCATTTGCAGATGGCAACTTTACTGTTGCTCAAGTAACGGCATTTGTCTTTGTCTCTCACAATAGGTCAAAAACAATTTTTGCAAAAGGACAAAATGCTGGATTCTAGTATTTCCTACATTGTTTTTAAAAGCATTTATTTCACCATGAGGGTCCCAGAGCATAGGATCATTTGGTAAAACATTAAGCATAAACCATCCCATAACTAAAAGGATATCAGTCTTCCTCTTTTTCTCCAGTTCTTCTTTCCATAGATCATACTTCTTCAGTTCATGTTCTACTATAGTCATACACAGGGCTCCAATTTTGAAATGCAGTATGACACCATGGAACTGTGTAAAACTTGAGAAGCAAAAAAAGATGTAAATAATGTTGGTGGCCAATTCCGAGCTCTTTTTCCAGTCATCCCGAAGGACTCTTGCTAGTGCACTCACAACAGTCTCTGAAAAGAAAAGAGAAATCAGTCTCAATTTATCTGATAACCTGGTAATAGAAATCATGCGTAGTATTCACCAACTAGTCCAAATTCCATTCTTAAACTTATTCTTGATTTTGAAAGTAATGGAATTTCTAATAGACTAAATCATTTTGTTTAGTTAATTAGAAACTGTGTTACTTTCAAATCTGGAAAACTTTAAGGACTACACTGAGTTTGATTATTTGAATTGTGTTTTATGCCACTTTCAACCTCATGTCAGTCATATCACTGCTACATCTCACATATTCATGTATATCCTGGGTTCACCAGTGCTTTCGAGTAAATACTTGAACCTTCGGTCTCTAGGTTACGAATCCCCCCGTTTTTAACCAAGCTTTACAGGACCCCTTATTAGACTGAGAGTGATACTTAGAAAGGTTGGTAAAAAAGGGTACCAGTCACCAAGGTGATAGTCTAAAGAAATATATCTGGCGACCAGGCAATAAAACTTTTGGCCTCTACTTTCAGCCTTGTCTAAACTGTCCTGTGGCATATCACTGCCACAACCTCAATATCTCTTTGCTACTAGTGAACTGCAATTTAACTCTTTACCATACAGCATCCATATCAAAAGCATTTGTAGATAACAAATTTAAAGCTGCATGATTGATGGTATTGTGTTTGAAAGGGTAGAAAACATTGTGAAAAAAGGAGAAAATTCTTTTGCCACAATGTTTTAAAAAGCCTTCCTTCTCAGTGACATTTGATTTGTTTGTATGGTGTTTAATACCTTTTTCAACATTATTTCAGATAGATCGTGGTGGCCAGTGCACAGATCAATGCTTTCCTGGGGTATATTTTACCAGCACTTTGCACAACATTTTGCAAGCTGCTTTTTCTTTACCAGTATGTTCCCTGGCAGCTGCAGTAGAATTCAGCTGCAACCACAGGCTGTAGCTTAAACGGTAACATAGGCTTGACACTCATGGGTCCCTGGTTTGTTTCCAAGCTCAGCTAATTTCTTACAGATTTTTTGTCATTGCAACATGTTCAATGCCTCCTCAACAGTGAACAACTGTTTAAACAGTGACTATCTGGAAACTATCTAGAAAAGCAGCAAGTGGTTTTGAAAGAATATTGTGTGCAAGAACATTGGGTTTTGAACTTACCAGTCCCTTTGTCACAACCACAATTTACCCAATTACTCTTCTGGTAATTTTTCACTAAACTAGAAAGTCTATAAATTTTAAAAATGACAAAAACTAAGAAAATATACACTGTAATTTAACTTTTTACCAAACGCCAAATTTTTAGACTTGTCCAATTCCAAAGTTGTTGAAGACAGCAACTTTGATATGCCTTTGACAATGAAAATTGTCCATGAAAGGTTTAAAAAAACATTTTTGGAAAAGGAGAAAATAATGGTTATCAGCAATTTCTCCTTTTCTCACAATGTCTTCAGAAGAATTCAACCTCAGGAACGTTAAAATATGGGAATGCTTGTTAAGGGATTAAACAGCTTTGGAAACACTGTAGGTAACAAAACTATTGCTTGCACAAAGTAACAGTTCTTTGGCACAGCAATGTTTTCCAAAGCTATCAACTACTGGGGCATAAAAAGTTACTTGTTCCTTGTTCAGTATATCGATCATTTCACTTTTTGCATTCTGAAGTTCAAGAATACCATTTTGGAACAATTCTTCTAGGTTGTCAGGATTTCTAGACAGTTGCAGTAACAATGCTGAGCCTCTCAACTTCTCTGGTACATCTTCATACAGCAATTCTAAATAGTCGTCTACATCATTGATGTTTGCTACTTCATCGATTTCCGTCGGGTCGTAAGTTGGGACTTGAGGAGTTTCATGAAGTTCTGTTTTTCCAGATGCTGAAATAATGCAGATAGAAAGGTCAAAATAAATGTTGATATTTAAATCCTAAAATCATATGTTCGAGGCCTCTATAGACTGTTAACATTTTTCTTAAAGGCTACTTACCTCACCTTACAATTTGATGTTTTAATAACCCTGAAGACTAAAGCTATCAAATTCTGTTTTAGGAAAAAGAGGACATGCTGGTGACAGCATTTTGTCCTTTCTGACAAATTTTTTTCTATCATTTGAAGGATAAATTGCATGATGCTATTGGAAATGATGTGATTTGTCATCTGCAAATGCTTTCAATTCAGGCAAGTGTTACTGTTTGTTTTGTGTAAAGAGTGAAGGCAAAACATGGGTATTTTTAAAACTTATTCTGGTGAATAAAACCACATTCTATTTGGCTTCAGTATTTATTGTAATACAAAATTCCTGCAAGTTTCAAAAAAATGGGGCCAATAATGTGGAAATGGCTGCCTAAAAAAGAATAAGTCATCAAATGGCTCCTTTTTCTGTCACTAATGATCAGATTTTTCATTATTGTTGAAAGGGTTCAACCCCCTGATGATACAAATAACCCCTGTAAGTTTCAAGAATTGGATATATAATTCAGACTACATTGCATAAGCAGGAAATGTAAATACACTATCAAACATAAAATGGCTACTTTTTCCTCACTAAAAATCATATTTTCTTCAAATACAATTGGGATCAAACTATTGACAATATAAACAAAGGGTACTAGTACTATCACAATTCACTAGTTTTGCATCAACAAAATGATAACTGGTTACCAGCATTCTCTCTTTTTCCCACAATCTTCCAAACACTAAAGGTCAAAGGGTCAATAAAACTAAGACCTGTTTGGTAAACAGAGATGAGATAGAAACACTAGCTTACCTTTACTTGGTGCTGTTTCTTTCCTGTTCTGCAGATAGTACAAAAGTTGTTCCACCTCTGGCAGTTTAGTTGGATGAATAAGTTTACATTTTTCTATAATCTCCTTAGCCAGTGCACCCAAATCACTGTTGGGGTTTAAACTTTTCACTCGTATTCTATATAGTTCAAAAGAAATAAAGAAACAACTGATACCAAAGTTTGCCAGTGGGAAGACAAGCAAATGAAATTTACATCCCCCTCCCCCCCAAAAAAATAAAACAAGAGGGCCATGATGGCCCTGGATCGCTCACCTGAGTCAATAGGGGAAATTTCACACCATGTGCATAATTCAATTTCTGACCAACTGTCAGGTCATTTGAGCTTAAAATGTGGCCTCTAGAACGTCCACAAGGAATTTCCGTAAGTTGACCTAGTGACCTAGTTTATCACCCCACGTGACCCAATTTAGAACTCATCAAAAAATTTATCAAGACAAACATTCTGAACAGTTTTCAAGTTAATTGAGCAATAAATGTGGCCTCTAGAGTGTCCACAAGGTATTTCTTTAATTTGACCAAGTGACCTAGTTTATGACCCCAGGTAACCCAGTTTCAAACTCATCCAATATTTCATCAAGACAAACAATCCGACCAAATTTCAAGTCAATTTAGCAAGAAATGTGGCCTCTAGAAAGCCCTAAAGGTATTTCTTTAATTTGACCTAGTGACCTAGATTATGGACCCAGGTGACCCAATTTTGAACTCATCATAGATTTCATCAAAAGAAACATTTTAACCAATTTTCAAATCAATTGAACAATAAATGTGGCCTCTAGAGTGCCCACAGGGTATTTCTTTAATTTGACCTCGTGACCTAGTTTATAATCCCAGGTGACCCAAATCCAAAGTTATCCGAGATTTCATCAAGACAAACATTCTGACCACATTTCAGGTCATTTGAGCAATAAATGTGGCCTCTAGAGTGCCCACAAGGTATTTATTTGACCTAAGGACCTAGTATATGACCTCAGGTGACCCAATTTCGAATTCGCTGAACACGTTGTACTCAGCTGGGCTAACAAACTTAGAACGGGTTCACTACATACCAAATATCAAAACTCTATGCCTTCCAGTTTCAGAAAAGAAGAATTTTAAAGTTTTCCCTCTTTGTTCCTATGTTCGAAATTGTGACCCCCGAGGCTGGGCCACTTTTGACCCCAGCGGCATCATTTGAACAAACGTGGTAGAAGTCCACTAGGAGATGCTACATATCAAATATCAAAGCCTTACACCTTCCAGTTTTAGAGAAGAAAAATTTTAAAGTTTTCCTTCTTTGTTCCTATGTTCAAACTTGTGACCCCAGGGCGGGGCCAGTTTTGACCCAAGGGGCATCATATGAAGAAACTTGGTAGAGGTCTACTAGGAGATGCTACATACCAAATATCAAAGCTCTATGCCTTCCAGTTTTAGAGAAGAAGAATTTTAAATTTTTCCTTCTTTGTTCCCATGTTCAAACTTGTGACCCCCTGGGCGGGGCCAGTTTTGACCCCAGGGGCAGCGTATGAACAAACTTGGTAGAGGTCCACTAGGAGATATTACATACCAAATATCAAAGCTCTACGCCTCCCATTTTCAGAGGAGAAGAATTTTAAAGTTTTCCTTCTTTGTTCCAATGTTCAAACTTGTGACCCCTGGGATGGGGCCAGTTTTGACCCCAGGGTAATTGTATGAACAAACTTGGTAGAGGTCCACTAGGAGATGCTACATATCAAATATCAAAGCTCTACGCCTTCCAGTTTTAGAGAAGAAGAATTTCAAATTTTTCCTTCTTTGTTCCCATGTTCAAACTTGTGACCCCCGGGGCGGGGCCAGTTTTGACCCCAGGGGCATTGTATGAACAAACTTGGTAGAGGTCTACCAGGAGATGCTACATACCAAATATCAAAGCTCTTTGCCTTCCAGTTTCAGAGGAGAATAATTTTAAAGTTTTCCTTCTTTGTTCCTATGTTCGAACTTGTGACCCCCAGGGCGGGGCCAGTTTTGACCCCAGGGGCATCATATGAACAAACTTGGTAGAGGTCCAATAGAAGATGCTACATACCAAATATCAAAGCTCTACACCTTCTAGTTTCAGAGAAGAAGATTTTCAAAGATTTTGCTATTTTTTCCTTTTTGTTGCCATGGCAAACACAGTTATGGGTGGAATTCAATCTCTTGAACAACTTTGGTAGAGCTTCACCCAAGGAACATCCCTGCCAAGTTTCATCAAGATTGGCCCCGTGGTTTAGGAGGAGAAGATGCTTAAAGAAATTGTGGATGACAGACAATGCACGACGGACAACGCATGATGGACAAGGGACATTGGGCGATCACAAAAGCTCACCTTGAGAACTTCGTGCTCAGGTGAGCTAAAAAAAAAGAGCAAAACAGCTACACACATAAAATCCCTTGCAACAATTAAATAATAATATATTATCAATAATAATTAAAGACCGCCTTTCTTGAAAGTTGATCTAGATTTAGCATCTAAATTGAAAATGGCTTGCATTTAAAAAAACATGGTATAAACCAATATTAGTTAAGCATAAAATTAAGAGTTCAAAGAACTGTGCAATTAATGAGATAGGTAAAGTTAGCTACTAGTAGCCAGCTACTTGTTCAGGTAAAGTTAGCTACTAGTAGCCAGCTACTAGTAGCCAGCTACTTGTTCAGGTAAAGTTAGCTTCTAGTAGTCAACTACCAGTAGCCAACTACTTGAGCTGGTAAAATTGGTTATTTGTAGCCAGCTACTGTTAGCCACCTTCTAGTAAGCATTCACTTGTAAAGGAAAATCTGGCAATTTGTACCCAGCGACCAATGTATAGGTAATTAAAATGGAGGTTTTTATTAGTTTCCTAAAGGTACAAGTAGCTGGCGAACCAAATGTCGACGCCTTAAACAAAATGTTTTTCTTCCATCCAGAATGCTATATAAATGCATCAGAAAAATCAAAATCAAATAATTTCCTGTATTAAAGGGTCAAGCTACGAGATCTGTCTATAGGAATTTTTTTCACATTTGTTTTTAATTAGGGATTCAAAATGTACAAGTAGCTGACGAGATTAAGACAGACATTTCAAAATATTTCAAAGAATCACATTTACTGTACTACGGAGAAAATGAAAATATCATTTTCAATTAATTTTTAATTATTAAAGGGGCAAGCTACTCGTCATGAAAATTGGGACATTTTTCAATTTCACTTGGAAAGGAATTCAAAGGTACAAGTAGCTGGCGAATCTAAGAGCTGTTTTTGTAATTAAGTGCTTGTTTTGAATGAAGTAGACTATAAATGCATCAGAAAACTAAAAATTGAAGCATTTCCAGTTATTAAAGGGGCCAGCTACTTGATATGAAAACGGGACAATTTTGCACTTTTGCGAAATGATGATTTAAAAGGTACAAGTAGCTGGCTAGATTCAGAGAGATTTTCAAAATATTTCAACGAATCATATTGAGGATACTTAGGAGAAATTAAAGATATCAAAATCAATCCATTTTTATTCATTAAAGGAGGCAGCTACTTGTCAGGAAAATGTGGATATTCTTTAATTATACAGTACTTAGTGTGAAATCAAAAGGTACAAGTAGCTGGCGAGCCTAAGAGTGAATTTTGAAATTAAATGCTTGTTTGGAATAACATAGACTATGAATGTATGAGAAAACTCAAAATTGAATCATTTCCTATTATTAAAGGGGCTAGCTACTTGATTTAAAAATGGGACAATTTTGCTGTTTTTCAAAATCATGATTTCAAATGTACAAGTAGCTGGCTAGATTTAGAGAGATTTTTCAATATATTTCAACGAATCGTATTGAGGATACTTAGGGGTAATTAAAGGTATCAAAATCAATCCATTCTTATTCATTTTAAGGGCCCAGCTACTCATCAGGAAAATGCGGATATTTTTCAATTTTACTTAGAGTGAAATCAACAGTTACAAGTAGCTGGCGAGCCTAAGAGCGAATTTTGAAATTAAATGCTCGTTTTGAATAACAGATACTATGAATGTATTAGAAAACTCAAAATTGAATCATTTCTGGTTATTAAAGGGGCCAGCTACTTGATTTGAAAACTGTACAACTTTGCTGTTTTTCGAAGTAATGATTTCAAATTTACAAGTAGCTAGTGAGATTAAAAGAGATTTTTCAAAATATTTCAACGAATCGTTTTGGGGACACTTAGGAGAAATTAAAAATATCAATATCAATCCATTCTTATCCATTTACGGGGCCAGCTACTCGTCATGAAAATGCAGATATTTTTCAATTTTACTTATAGTGAAATCAAAAGGCACAGGTAGCTGGCGAGCCTAAGAGTGTTTTTTGAAATTGAATGCTGGTATTGAATAAAAGAGAGTATAAATGCACGAGAAAACTCGAAATTGAAGCATTTCTGGTTATTAAAGGGGCCAGCTACTTGATCCGAAAATGGGACAACTTTCCACTTTTGCGAAATTATGATTTAAAATGTACATGTACCTGGCTAGACTTAGAGAAATTTATTAAAATATTTTAACAAATCATATTGAGGATACCTAGGAGAAATTAAAGATATCAAAATCAATCCATTCTTATTCATTTTAGGGGACAGTTACTCGTCATAAAAAATTGGATATTTTTTCAATTTCACTTCAAGTGAAATCAAAAGGTACAAGTAGCTGGCGAGCCTAAGAGCTATTTTTGAAATTGAATGCTCGTATTGAATAAAAGAGTATAAATGCACGAGAAAACTCGAAATTGAAACATTTCCGGTTATTAAAGTGGCCAGCCACTTGATCTGAAAATGGGACAACTTTGCACTTTTGCGAAATCTTGATTTAAAATGTACAAGTAGCTGGTTAGATTTAAAGAGATTTTTCAAAATATTTCAACAAATCATATTGAGGATACGTAGGAGAAATTAAAAATATCAAAATCAATCCATTCTTATTCATTTTAGGGGCCAGCTACACGTCATGAAAATGCGGATATTTTTCAATTTTACTTAGAGTGAAATCAAAAGGTACCAGTAGCTGGCGAGCCTGTGAGCGAATTTTGAAATTAAATGCTTGTTTTGAATAACAAAGACTGTGAATGTATGAGAAAACTCAAAATTGAATCATTTCCGGGTATTAAAGGGGCATTTTCATGACGAGTAGCTGGCCCCTTAAATGGATAAGGATGGATTGATTTTGATATTTTTAATTTCTCCTATGTATCCTAAATACGATTTGTTGAAAGATTTTGAAAAATCTCTCTAAATCTGGCCAGCAACTTGTACATTTTAAATCATTATTTCGCAAAAGTGCAAAGTTGTCCCATTTTTTTAAATCAAGTAGCTGGCCCCTTTAATAACCGGAAATGATTGAATTTAGAGTTTTCTCGTGCATTTATACTCTCTTTTATTCAATACAAGCATTCAATTCCAAAAATGGCTCTTAGGCTCGCCAGCTACTTGTACCTTTTGATGTCACTCTAAGTAAAATTGAAAGATATCAGCATTTTCATGACAAGTAGCTGGCCACTTAAATGGATAAGAATGGATTGATTTTGATATTTTTAATTTCTCCTAACTGTCCCCAAAAAGATTTGTTAAAATATTTTGAAAAATCTCTTCTAATCTCGCTAGCTACTTGTACATTTGAAATCATTACTTCAAAAAACAGCAAAGTTGTCCAGTTTTCAAATCAAGTAGCTGGCCTCTTTAATAAACCGGAAATGATTCAATTTTGAGTTTTCTTATGCATTCATAGTATCTGTTATTCAAAACAAGCATTTAATTTCAAAATTCGCTCTTAGGCTCGCCAGCTATTTGTACCTTTTGATTTCACTCTAAGTAAAATTGAAAAATATCCGCATTTTTCTGACGTGTAGCTGGGCCCTTTAAATGATAAGAATGGATTGATTTTGATACCTTTAATTTCCCCTAAATATTTTGAAAAATCTCTCAAAATCTAGCCAGCTACTTGTACATTTGAAATCATGATGTTGAAAAACAGCAAAGTTGTCCCGTTTTTAAATCAAGTAGCAAGCCCCTTTAATAATCGGAAATGATTCAATTTTGAGTTTTCTCATACATTCATAGTGTCTGTTTTTCCAAACAAGCATTTAAAATCAAAATTCGCTCTTAGGCTCGCCAGCTTCTTGTACCTTTTGATTTCACACTAAGTATAATTGAAAAATATCCGCATTTTCATGACGAGTACCTGGCCCCTTTAAATGATAAGAATGGATTGATTTTGATACCTTTAATTTCCCCTAAATATTCTCAATATGATTTGTTGAAATATTCTGAAAAATTTCTCTAGATTTAGTCAGCTACTTGTATATTTTAAATCATGATTTTGTAAAAGTGCAAAATTGTCCCGTTTTCATATCAAGTAGCTGGCCCCTTTAATAACTGGAAATGTTTCAATTTTGAGTTTTCTCATGCCTTTATAGTCTCTGTTATTCAAAACAAGCATTCAGTTTCAAAAATCGCTCTTAGGCTCGCCAGCTACATGTACCTTTTGATTTCAGTTGAAGTAAAATTGAAAAATATCCGCATTTTTCATGACGAGTAGCTGTCCGCTAAAATGAATAAGAATGGATTGATTTTGATATCTTTAATTTCTCCTACATATCCTCAATATGATTTGTTGAAATATTTTGAAAAATTTCTCTAGATTTAGTCAGCTACTTGTATATTTTAAATCATGATTTTGTAAAAGTGCAAAATTGTCCCGTTTTCATATCAAGTAGCTGGCCCCTTTAATAACTGGAAATGTTTCAATTTTGAGTTTTCTCATGCCTTTATAGTCTCTGCTATTCAAAACAAGCATTCAGTTTCAAAAATCGCTCTTAGGCTCGCCAGCTACATGTACCTTTTGATTTCAGTTGAAGTAAAATTGAAAAATATCCGCATTTTTCATGACGAGTAGCTGTCCGCTAAAAATGAATAAGAATGGATTGATTTTGATATCTTTAATTTCTCCTACGTATCCTTAATATGATTTGTTGAAATATTTTGAAAAATTTCTCTAAATCTAGCCAGCTACTTGTACATTTTAAATCATTATTTCGCAAAAGTGCAAAGTTGTCCCATTTCCAGATCAAGTAGCTGGCCACTTTAATAACTGGAAATGCTTCAATTTTGAGTTTTCTCATGCATTTATAGTCTCTTTTATTCAAAACGAGCTTCAATGTCAAACATCGCTCTTAGGCTCGCCAGCTACTTGTACCTTTTGATTTCACTCTAAGTAAAATTGAAAGATATCCGCATTTTCATGACAAGTAGCTGGACCCTTTAATGAATGAGAATGGATTGGTTTTAATATCTTTAATTTCTCCTAAGTATCCTCAACATTATTTGTTAAATTTGTTTAAAATATATCTCTCTAAATTCAGCAAGCTTCTTGTACGTTTTTAATCATTATTTTGCAAAAGTGGAAAGATGTCCCATTTTCAGATCAAGTAGCTGGCCCCTTTAATAACCTGAAATGTTTCAATTTTGAGTTTTCTCATACATTCATAGTCTCTGTTATTCAAAACAAGCATTTAATTTCAAAATTCACTCTTAGGCTCGCCAGCTACTTGTACTTTTTGATTTCACACTAAGTATAATTGAAAAATATCTGCATTTTCCTGACAAGTAGCTGCCCCCTTTAATGAATAAAAATGGATTGATTTTGATATCTTTAATTTCTCCTAAGTATCCTCAATATGATTTGTTGAAATATTTTGAAAAATCTCTCTAAATCTAGCCAGCTTCTTGTACATTTTAAATCACGATTTTGTAAAAGTTCAAAATTGTCCCGTTTTCATATCAAGTAGCTGGCCCCTTTAATAACTGGAAATGCTTCAATTTTTAGTTTTCTGATGCATTTATAGTCTACTTTATTCAAAACAAGCACTTAATTACAAAAACAGCTCTTAGACTCGCCAGCTACTTGTACCTTTGAATTCCTTTCTAAGTGAAATTGAAAAATGTCCCAATTTTCATGACGAGTAACTGGCCCCTTTAATAATTAAAAATTAATTGAAAATGATATTTTCAATTTCTCCGTAGTACAGTGAATGTGATTCTTTGAAATATTTTGAAATGTCTGTCTTAATCTCATCATCTACTTGTACATTTTGAATCCCTAATTAAAAACAAATGTGAAAAAAATTCCTATTGGCAGATCTCGTAGCTTGACCCTTTAATACAGGAAATTATTTGATTTTGATTTTTCTGATGCATTTATATAGTATTCTGGATGGAAGAAAAACATTTCGTTTAAGGCGTCGACATTTGGTTCGCCAGCTACTTGTACCTTTAGGAAAATAATAAAAAACCCCATTTTAATTACCTATATATTGGTCGCTGGGTACGAATTGCCAGATTTTCCTTTACAAGTGACTGCTTACTAGGAGGTGACTACCAGTAGGTGGCTACAAATAACCAATTTTACCAGCTCAAGTAGCTGGCTACTAGAAGCTAACTTTACCTGAACAAGTAGCTGGCTACTAGTAGCTGGCTACTAGTAGCTAACTTTACCTGAACAAGTAGCTGGCTACTAGTAGCTGGCTACTGGTAGCTAACTTTACCTGAACAAGTAGCTGGCTACAAGTAGCTATCTTTACCTATCTCAATTAATGTAGCAAATTACCGGTACATATACTAATAAATTCTACATTTCTCTGTTTTTTCCTTTAATCTTCATCAACTCTTTGTCAGATGACAGTAAAACATTTAGTCTTCAACTCTTCATCTTTTGACCAACAGTCCCTGGTTTAATGAGCTTGGAAGAGAAGGCTTTTGAAAACAACAAGAAAAAAGGAGAAAATACTGGCAAACAACATTTTCTTCTTTTTCCACAATGTTTTTTATCCTTACAAAGACAAATCCAATCACATAAGCTGTTCTTTTTCTCCTTTATCTGTAACTGTTTCTACCCTTTAAAAAACGAATCCATTCATTTGTGCCATTGTAAACTTGATGGTCCAATGCTTTCAATATTGATGACAATGTCGTCTTGAAAGATTGAAATACTGATGTTTGTATCCTTGACAAAGACATAGCCAAGAAATTTCAAGGCAAGTGAAGAAAGGGTTTCTTTTTTTTTTTTCATTTGCTACAATGTTTACAAATGTAACCTGTAGCAGAAAATCTTAAATAAATACGCAAATCAAGACAACTATTTCAGCTTCAGTGAAGAGACTATAAGATAATCCATAAAGGTACTATACTTACACTTTTTGGCACTCTTTTCTTTCACCGAGCATGGGATCTCCCATTTCCCCCAGAATGGTGGCTTCCAGTTCATAATTAACAACAAGAGCTTTTTCTGTTGGATGAACATCTATACTCCCTCCTTTTACCTTCCTGATTAATAATCAAAATTAAATAAAAATTCATGAAAGTCAACATTTCAGTTATATGAGTAGCGCTATGGCAAAAGAGGGTTTAATGCACCTCCCTTACGCAATATATCAAGCAAGTCATCACATAATTATGGGTCCACAAGATCTGTTTTGTCTAACAACCGACTGCATAATGAGTTAGAATGGTCCTCAGACAAGCAGAAAATTAAACCTATAGCAAAAAGTTTCGACCCATGTCAGCCTGCATGGACTGGGTCGGCTGTCGATACCTTTTACAGATGCATTAAACCCCATTTGTACACAGCAGCTCAGGCTGACATGAGTCAACACTTTTTGCATATGCATAAACCCTTTACTAAACAGTACCAAGTTTTAACAACCCTAAGGAAAAACCCGTCTGAAAACATTGTGGGAAAAGGAGAAAATGCTAGTAACAAGCATTTTACCTTTTTCCCACAATGTTTTCTACCCTTCCAGAGACAAATTTCTGTTTTTGAGACATATTTCAATTTGTCATCTGCAAAAGCTTTCCATTTAGAAAAGTCTAAAGTTTTGTAGTTTGGTAATGGGTGAAACCTAGCCTGGGTCCAGGCAGTAATATTTCTTAATTACCCCATATAACACTCTCTTAATCATGGTCGGATATACATCTTTGGCAGCTATATAATCTGTTTATCGCTTCCGTTATTATTACCGCCTGGGGACATTCGAGGGTCTACCCATGACTATGAATTGTGCAGATAATCTAATTATAGACTTGTTTATGTCGTGATGTCACAATGTTGAAAACGATGGATTCGCACATTTTTAGACCAATTCAAATACAACGGAGATGTTTTCATATAGAAGTGACTTTCCCGAACCGGTCGGTGCCATCAAAAATACTTCGAGACTTTCAACAACCCTAGTTATTGGTAACCTATCCTCCAAAGTCATTGTGAATAACCTGTTTGAAATTTTGTAGTCAGTATTTTTAAAGATGACTCACAAACAGGAATTGATCAAACCAAGGTTACTGGAATTTCGGTATCTATTTTTAGTCATTTACATTCGAAAACCAATTGCAGCGACATCTACTTAACCCAACTGAGAGATGGAATAAAGTAGATGTCGCTGCCATTGGTTTTCGAATGTCCCAAGGCTGTCATTTTTGACTACGTAACGTCCGAATGATAGAAAAGGAAAAAAATGACCAGACTGGAACCCAGGCTAGGTGAAACCCCATATTTACATAATGGCTCATCTCCTGTGACTTTACGTGCTTGTCAAGTAATAGAAAATAAAAGTTAGATTAACCAATTACATACTATTATAGGGGTTTTTTTGACATACTGTTAAGATATCACTATCAATAGATGACTCTTCTTGCATTGCAGCACACCAATTTGAAGAAGTTCATTGCAGTACAGAAATGCTTAAATGATAATTTGTTGACGATTAAACTAATAGACACTATTAATTACATCGCCAAAACAGAATCTGCAATATCAAAATGTGAGCCTATTTTCTGCTAGAATTGTTATCAGAGCATATGATCAGCTTTCTGCAACAGACATTCCAGAGGCTACGTAAGTTTATCTTTTTACCAGACTACAAAACTTTCGACTGGTCTACATTGAAAGATTTTGCAGATGACTAAATAAACGTGATCCAAAAACTGAAATATGTCTTTGCATGGGAGGAAAACATTATGAGAAAATGCTGGTTACAAGCATTTTCTCCTTTTCCAAGTTCCCTTAATTTTTTCAAAGGCCATTTTCCTTTAGGTCATCAAAACTTAGGATTGTGCAGTAAAGGGTTAATGTAACTACCGGTATATGCAATTTGACGGAACGCCCCCCAAATTTTAACTACAGGCCCTTGAGGGCCTGAAATCACTCTACTGGCAGTGATTTTGCTTTTTTGCTAGCATACATTATGAATTTATGATGAAAAATACAATTTCTGAAAAATAGTTGTTTGGAATCCAGCCAAATTTGATAGGTACGCCTTGTAGTTAACAATCCCAGCAAATTTTAAAGAAATGTGACAAATTATGTGGACTTTGTTGAGGAAACAATACTAAGTTATCAAACGGCTGCTTTTCCTGAACAGATCACCAGATTTTCTTCACTTTTAATAGAGTTCAATCCCTTGATGAACCAAACAATCTTTGCAAGTTTTAAAAGAACTGGATTAAAACTGTGGACTTCATTGCCTAAACAAGAAATGAAAATTTTCAACTTGAAATGGCTAGTTTTCCCATACTGTTTGTTGGATATTTTTTTCAAAATCAATAGGGTTCAAGCTATTGGTAAGATAAACAAACTGTACAAGTTTCACGAAAATCTGATCACAAATGCAGACTTTATCGCATAAACAAGAAATAGAAATTTTCAACTTGAAATGGCTACTTTTCCCATACCGTTTGTTGGATTGTTTCCAAAATCGATAGGGTTCAAGCTATTGATGAGATAAACAAACTTTGCAAGTTTCACGAAAATCTGACCACAAATGCAGACTTTATTGTGTAAACAAGAAATGGAAATTTTCAATGTGAAATGGCTACTTTTCCCATTTTTTTTTTTAATTTTTTCCAAAATCAATAGGGCTCAAGCTATTGATAAGATAAACAAACTGTGCAAGTTTCACGAAACTCTGACACCAAATGCAGACTTTATCGTGTAAATAAGAAAACAAGAGGGCCATGATGGCCCTGGATCGCTCACCTGAGTCAATAGGTGAAATTTCACTCCAAGTGCAAAATTCAATTTCTGACCAATTGTCGGGTAAATTGAGCTTAAAATGTGGAATCTAGAGCATCCACAAGAAATTTCTGTAAGTTGACCTAGTGACATATTTTATCACCATACGGGACCAAATTTAGAACTCATCAAAATATTTATCAAGACAAACATTCTGAACAGTTTTCAAGTTAATTGAGAAATAAATGTAGCCTCTAGAGTGCCCTACAGGTATTTCTTTAATTTGACCTAGTGACCTAGTTTATGATCCAAGGTGACCCAATTTCAAACTCATCCAATATTTCATAAAGACAAACATTCTGACCAATTTTCAAGTCAATTTAGCAAGAAATGTGGCCTCTAGAGTGCCCTAAAGGTATTTCTTTAATTTGACCTAATGACCTAGACTATGACCCCAGGTGACCCAATTTTGAACTCATCTTAAATTTCACCAAGAGAAACATTTTAACCAATTTTCATATCAATTGAGCACGAAACGTGGCCTCTAGAGTGCCCTAAAGATATTTAATTTGACCTAGTGACCTAGTTTATGAGCCCAGTTGACCCAAATTCAGACTCATGTGAGATTTTATCAAGACAAACATTCAGACCAATTTTCAAGTCAATTGAGAGTGCCCTAAAGGTATTTCTTTAATTTGACCTAGTGACCTAGTTAATGATCCCAAATGACCCAAATCCACACTCATCCGAGATTTCATCAAGACAAACATTCTGACCAATTTTCAAGTCAATTGAGCAAGAAATGTGGCCTCTAGAGTGCCCTAACGGTATTTCTTTAATTTGACCTAGTGAACTAGTTTATGAGCCCAGTTGACCCAAATTCAAACTCATGTAAGATTTGATCAAGACAAATATTCTGACCAAATTTCAAGTCAATTGAGCCAAAAATGTGGCCTCTACAGTGCCCTAAAGGTATTTCTTTAATTTGACCTAGTGACCTAGTTTATGAGCCCAGTTGACCCAAATTCAGACTCATGTGAGATTTTATCAAGACAAACATTCTGACCAATTTTCAAGTCAATTGAGCAAAAAATGTGGCCTCTAGAGTGCCCAAAAGGTATTTCTTTAATTTGACCTAGTGACCTAGTTTATGATCCCAGGTGACCCAAATCCAAACTCATCCGAGATTTCATCAAGACAAACATTCTGACCAAATTTCAGGTCATTTGAGCAATAAATGTAGCCTCTAGAGTGCCCACAAGGTATTTCTTTAATTTGACCTAGTGACCTAGTTTATGACCCCAGGTGACCCAATTTTGAACTCACTAAACATGTTGTGCTCAGGTGGGCTAACAAACTTAGAACAGCTTAACTACATACCAAATATCAAAGCTCCAAGCCTTCCAGTTTCATAGAAGAAGAATTTTAAAGTTTTCCCTTTTTTGTTCGTATGTTCAAACTTGTGACCCCTGGGGCAGAGCCAGTTTTGACCCCAGGGGCATCATATGAACAACATGGTAGAGGTCCACTGGGAGATGCTACATACCAAGTATCAAAGCTCTGCACCTTCCAGTTTTAGAGAAGAGGAATTTTAAAATTTTCCTTCTTTGTTCCTTTGTTCTAACTTATGACCCCTGGGACGGGGCCAGTTTTGACCCCAGGGTAATTGTATGAACAAACTTGGTAGAGGTCCACTAGGAGATGCTACATATCAAATATCAAAGCTCTACGCCTTCCAGTTTTAGAGAAGAAAAATTTTAAAGTTTTCTTTCTTTGTTCCTATGTTTGAACTTGTGACCCCCGGGGTGGGGCCAGTTTTGACCCCAGGGGCATCATATGAACAAACTTGGTAGAGGTCCACTAGGAGATGCTACATACCAAGTATCAAAGCTCTATGCCTTCCAGTTTCAGAGAAGAAGAATTTTAAAGTTTTCCTTCTTTGTTCCTATGTTCAAACTTGTGACCCCCGGGGCGAGCCAGTTTTGACCCCAGGGGCATCATATGAACAAACTTGGTAGAGGTCCACAAGGAGATGCTACATACCAAATATCAAAGCTCTACGCCTTCTAGTTTCAGAGAAGAAAGATTTTCAAAGATTTTGCTATTTTTTTCCTTTTGGTTGCCATGGCAACCAGAGTTATGGGTGGAATTCAATCTCTTGAATAGCTTTGGTAGAGCTTCACCCAAGGAACATCCCTGCCAAGTTTCATCAAGATTGGCCCAGTGGTTTAAGAGGAGAAGATGTTTAAAGAAATTGTGGACGACGGATGACGCACGACGGAAGACGGACATTGGGCAATCACAAAAGCTCACCTTGAGCACTTCGTACTCAGGTGAGCTAAAAACTAACGGACAGACAGACAGACGGACGATGGAAACCATACCATGACATAAGCTCTGCTGGCTTTCAGCCAGTAGAGCTAAAAATGGCCTCCAACTCTTAGATCAGAGGGCCCTTGTGTCCCCAAAAATTTAAAATCTAGTTGCAACACTGCATTTGAGCCGCATTTTAATTTGTTGTCTGCAAATGTTTCATTTGCAAAGGGTCTTGAGTTAAGTGTTATAGAATCCCAGCCTGAATGCCAGTCAGGAAAAATGGATTCAGGGGGTGAAAGAAGATTGTGTTACCAGTGGAAGGAGCTATTAAGCTGCCTGCTGGTAGACAACCCAAACAGAGGTCAGTAGTTGGCATACATCCCAACAAAGTGGATCTAATGAGTAATGACACCAGGAAAATGGGTCATATTTTAGAAAGAGATTCACAGCAGTAAGGCAGCAGATATAAGTGAGATATGCATGCCTCAACTTCTCCGCTCCTACTGATACTTGGGTTTGAAGTAGACTGAGATTTGGGAGAAGATCCTTAGAATGGGAGCTCTAGGTTTTTTACTGGTAGTCCACCTGAGAGAAGCAAAAGGGGACCCATTAGGCAAAGAGGTGTTTAAATAGCAAGTACCTTCAAGCCATATGAACCGCTGTTTGCCGTACCAGAGGATCCAGGGACATATACTTTTCCAAACTGTTATTTTGAAATGTTCAGGGAAAAGCACCTTTTCTAGCCAAAAGAATTTCAAGAAGAAAGTTGGTCTAGATAAATTTCTGGTGGAAAAAGATCTGCTCTGATACCTGGAAATGGAATTAGAATGAATACTTCCACCTTTAAAGGGGAAGATGCCGCCCTAATTGCCAGACTGAAAGTGATGCCTGTGTCAGTGGTCCTTTCAGCTAGTATAAATTATATAGTTTCCTACGTTTGAGGAAAGAATTAGGAGGAAATTATTTTCCCTTGTTCGATGATGCTTCGATATATACCTGTAGGGTATAAAGCATGGGATTCACGATTAACATGTTGTACAATGTAGATGGTACAAGGTTCAATAAGCTTTGAGAGGGCAACACGTACAGACGTTTTTTCTTTTGTGAAAGTAAGCGTGCGTACCTAGCGGTACATGGTTTAGTGACTGTAGCTCTGAAGCACTGTTGCTGATTCCTTGCAAGAATACTATCGATACAGTAGTACCATTTCCAAAAGAAATCACTTGATTTCCACGGGCGTTGTTATTGTCATATACAATTCATTGAAGTTGTTTTCGGTAGCCTAAAATCCAATTCACTGAATGAGGCCCAACATTCCATGGCACTAGACGTTAACAAATAGGCACAGGTTTCCAGAGCTCTTTCTACATGTTATTTTTATCTCTGGTTTTTCCTGGACGAGTTGGCCATAGAATAATTGATAAATGTAATGAAAGATGCTCATATGGTCAAAAATATTGTTGAAAGAGACAGAAAATCACCATTTCATTACTAATACATGTATGATGTGGTATTACTTATAGCCATGTATTGTACATACTGGATCGAGCTTTAAATTGAACAATGCCCATGTGTCATATGTATTCATATATTTGTGTCGCTGCTCATACCAGCATTTCTGTTTGCTCAACAAAGGTTTTTGTTGTTGGTTGTTGTTGTTGTAGACAACATTTAGGAGAACAGGTTTAGTTATTCAAGTTCGGCCAAGCTAAACAATAGTCGGTGTATTACTACATATATGTGTTTATGGTTATGATGTATGTAATGTATTTGTAGGTATATACGCTTGCTCTCTCCAGTGCTCCATACCACGCTACCATTTCAAATAAATATACTATAGTATATTTATTTGAAATGGTAGCGTGGTATGGATATTTATGTTGACTTGTGTTGTACTATGAGAAGGTCTAAGGGTTAAGGGAACAGTAATGTATTAGATCTTAATGGCCGTGTAGGAAGACTTAGAGGAACAGGCCAATTCCACCTAGGCAAGCTGCATTTTTAGACATGGGCTTGGTGTATATTTGCTGAAAGGGTGCTGCACTAACAGACCCTATATAAGATGGGGCTTTTCAAAGTATTTGGTAATTTCACTGGTTGGTCTTTAGCCAGTCCTGCACATGCATAATAAGCGCCTGAGAACCCCGTGCAATAAAGCTAGCTTCAGACGATATCGAGAAGCCAAACTGAAAAGACATGTTTTTGTTACCTTGTATTTGTGGTTGTGTGGCATCTGCCTGTAGAAAAGACGACTAGCAGTTTTTGCAGGGATGTAAAATTATTTTTTTATCTTCTCTCCAGGCAGGGCGAGTAGGTGTTGAAGGTTACTCGCCCTGCAAAGTTTTTCACTCGCCCTTTTTTTCTCCGTGAAATGTTCGTCTAACTTTCTTTCACAAGCCACTGACTACTTTCCTCACATCCATCAGGGGTGAGAGGCAAAAAATCACCAGAAAGAAAGTTTGCCGCAACAGGGTATGAAACCCACAACCTCCAGGTCATGAGTCAGATACGCTAACCACTGAGCTATCCGGCTGAGCACAATTCATTTTGTAGGGGTAATGTAAACAAACAGAATGGTGTTCCCTACACTGCCACTAAAAATAGGTTATCTGCACCGTCAAAATTTTATTCTCAGATCAAATGACTTACCGTTAGAGCGCAAAATCAACCTAATTTGTTTACATAATTATCTTCTTACATAACCTTCTTTGTAATGCATCTGTAGTGATTCAATCAATTTAATGAAAAATAGGTCATGCCACTTCTTCAGAATATTTTTAGAAAACCACTGAACCAGTTTGAAATTCCCTCGGCTATTTCCGTGAGAAAAGAAATAAATACTAAAGCATAGACAGCCAGATTTACTCCGAGTTGTCCCGAGGTCATTGCTAAATACCAAGTATATACTGCAGAATCAAAGCGTGGCGTTTAGAATTATGGGCGGTGACTAAATCTGGTATGTGATACCAGATTGGTTCGCTGTAGAGATTTAATGCAGATTGGGCTCAGCGAAATTGACGCAGTAATGTGTGTATACACGTTATGGTTTGTAACTAGACAAAACCTCAACCGACGTAAATTTCCGTTTAATAAGCAGTTCTCTGACTGAAATTTTGCCGAATTTTACGGACTTAAAGTGCATGTAATATGTCAGAAAATGCACTCACCCGGTCGGGCGAGTCAGGTGTATCTTATACTTGCCTAAAGTCAAAGATCACTTGCCAATGCGAGCGGCGAGTGGAATTTTACATCCCTGTTTTGTGATGCTTGGAGGGCGACCAGTTACAAATAGGCAAGTATGATTTTATAACAAAGGGTAATATTTTATTATTGACAAGAACTACTACCACATATTGCTCAATACCCTTGCTATGCGACGCATGACCATGTTACGAAAAAAATGTACCCAGAAGGTAGCCCGGAGACATGGGTTTCGACGACCTTAAGCAAAGAACCTACAGCGTTTAGCTTACGAGAAGGAAACTTCAATTCTTTTATACAAAACGACGATTTCAGACCATACTCAAGTTATTTCACCATTAAGATTCAAAAGATCATACTTACCAGGGAAGATCGACATGTAAACAAAAAGTCAAGGGGGAGCAGCCATATTTTTGACGCTCATGTATTTCGACGAATTTCTTTGGTCGGCATGAAATAGCATCACTGGGGTGTAAGTTGTACGCCTATTATATTTTACAATGGGATTAAAAGTTTTCTTCACACAGATATTAATAAATACCCATTTTAACCTGGAAATATATATTTATTGGTATGTATGGTCGTCTGAAATAGAAAAGTTTACATATTGATTCATTTTACTCTTCAGTTGAACAGTGAGGACAGTAGAACTTGTCACCTCTTCTAATCACAGTAACTTTTAAGCAGTTTAAATGTACCCAGTGGTCACAACCATTTCTATCACAGGCCACCCATTTTATAAAAATTAGGGACACACTTTGACGGACTTCATCTGGAGTGAATTTGCCACAAACACAACATTTGTCACTTTCATCTCCAGATGAAGTCGGACAAGAACTGGACTCCTCCAAGTGTACAAGGTTAGACCTTTTTTTGCTTTCTTTGGACAAACCATATGGACCTGGTTGTGGCTCACTGGGCAAATTTGTATTTTTTCTGATATTTTTTTTAGTATTAATCGTTTTGGTTGTCTTTTTTTGTACTGGTTTTGCTTTCTTTGAAATATGTTCATGTATTTTGCAGACCATGTCATTCTCTGTCAATGCTTTACCACTGATTATGCTGCTAAGGTACTTCCTTTTTTTAGTTTGTGTTTTCTTCTCATTAATTGTTTTTTCCTTCAGGCTGAAAAAATTGCAAACAGGATCATCCATGACTTTTGAAAGAGGTGGAGTTTGAGAATCTGGCAAAGCAGGAGATTTTGAACTAGGTTTTGAAATTACGGACGAATGAGTTTTGGTAGAGGGTGGCTGTTCACTTTGCTGCAATACTTCAGACGGCTTGAAATTGGTTTGATCCACAGCATTCGGGTTGTATGGATAGATTCCACACCTCCTGAAAGCCGACTAGAGATTTTCAGGAGATAATGCCTTTGCATATGCTGGGCATGCAATGGAGCAGACATTATACCGTGTAATTGACTGACCACAATGTTCCCTCATGAACTTGTGAGACATTCCGTTGTATATTTTTTCAAACGGGCCAAAACAAGCCACATCCATTGGCTGCAAAACGTGACTGGTGTGAGCTGGTAAAACAAAAAGAATGATGTTTTCTTTCTTGGCCCAATCAATTAGAGAAAGACTGACATGAGACTTGTGACCATCATACAATAATAAAACAGGGCGGTCAACACTTCTTTCAGGCAGATATTTTATAAGATGGGTTTCTAGATACTTTTTAAATATTTCGCTGTTGCTCCAGCCAGACTCTGTTACATCTCCATCAGCACCTGGAGTCTTACCATCTAGCAGCTCTTGACGCATTCTCAGACCGGAAAAAACAAAAAAGGGTGGTACAGAATAGCCGAGGGCATTTCCACATCCAATAACTGTAACAAGAACACGTGAGCTGGACAAAACTGCTGGTGGCTTGCAGCCAACAGCAGCAACAATAGATGGTGGTTTATGCATTGTGGACAAACCCTTCTCATCCACATTGTAAATGCACTCTGGTTTGTGTGTGAGATCATACTTGGTCAAAATTTTATCAAGTTCAGTATAATAATCTGTAACACAATCAATAGTTGTAGCTTTTGCTCTCTGCATCTCTAAACCCCTTGGTTTCAAGACTTTAAGATCTGGCCATCTCTTCATGAAGTCTGTGTACCACTGAAAACTGAGTGGATGTTCATTGTCCCTGTGACCAAGGCACACAGCATACTCATGGGCCATGTTAAGTACTTCTGACCTGAAAAATAACCATGAAGTTTATTCTCAAATGTTTAAAACCATTGCACAGAAGAAAAAACACTTGGAGTTAGAAAATTTTCCTTTACCATTTTTTCATGGTAATGGAAAATTTGCTAATCAAATTCAGTTCATAATATTCCCATGATGTTTTCAAAGGGCATATAATTTACATAAATAATCAAATAAAAATGTATTATAGAAAGAAAATTGTGTTTCTTGCTTGTTTGGTACTTAATGGTTTAGAATGCACTTTCAAGGAAAATAATACAAGTCTGAATACCTGCTATAACCATATCTGACAGATGCCATGAATTTCAGGTGGGCTGCTAAATGTGCTTCCTCCTCCTGCGAAAAAAGTGGGGGTGGTCCTGATCTAACTGCCTCAGGGTTTACTCTCCCACTAAGCTTATGTCTCAAGGATGCCTCTGGAACACCAAACTCTCTAGCAGTGGTCAGGATCGCTGCACCAGTTTCTTTCACTTTCATAAAGGCAGCAGTCATGGATGTGGGTGAATAAAGTCTATAGTTCTTTTTTGAACACTGAAAAAATGAATAAAAGTCATATGGGCAAATTCAAATTACGTTTAAATTGTATGTAGTGCTCAGTGTAATGTTCGTTACCTTTGCAGCTCACACAATTATATATAACGCGTACATATTACAAAACGGTCGAGATATATAATGTAGCATATCAAAGTCACATGATTGTCATGTGATTTTTATAAATAGAGGTCCGGCCTACCAGACAGCATGTCATCGATTTTTTTCTTTTTGTTTTTTCTCAAGAAAAATGCTCTTTTTGAAGCTAGAAAAATGTGCATTATGTTTTTAATGAAAAATGACTAATTTTTATTTGTAATAAGAAGTTTTTACCTTTTTATCTCTTATTTTCCACATTTTTTTCTTTTGGCGAAAGTTTCCGTGTTTAGCGTTGGTTAAGTGCGCGATGACGTCATCGGCTCGTGGTAAATATACGAAAACGAGGTCAAAACAAATATGTCGTCGAAATACATGATCGTCGAAATACATGAGCGGATGATATCTATGCAGTGTTGTAGTTGACGTTAGGTAGACTCTCAACCAGATGCCCTGCTAGCTCAATTGGTAGAACTGCGGTACTAATGTTCCGGGGGTCGTAGGTTTGAGTCCCGCGTCGGGCACACTTTTCTTCCAAAATTTACTTCAGCGGTATTAATACCCCACCCGCTTGTCTGAGCAGACGAATTAGTCTGAAATACCATTTTGACATCAGTAAGAAGGAGAACTTTTCGTAAAACTCACCGTTTTAGATATCTTGCGTCCTCTGCTTGCATCTTAATCTATTCTATCTCATCTCATGCAATTCCAACTTTACTTTGTCTTGTATCAACTTGCACTTACAGAATTTAGTCTGTGGAGTCAGCCATAGTAAAAATATTTGTAATCTCTAATCTAATCATCATAATATTGTAATGTCAAAAACAAATATAAATCTACAAAAATAAATATACAGTAATTGTTATCATTAATGAGAATTTTATGAGTCTGACACCTATAATTTGATAACGTTTTTTTGAATGTAAAAAAATATTAGACATAAAAGATTTTACTTTGAAAGGTTGGTTTATTCCACGGTCTCAATTAGTATCGAAAATCGAACTCGGTCAATGCTTGGAGCATTATGACATCCTCGTAAATGAAAAGGAAAATTCTCTTCATACAGTTTTATATCATTTAAAATCCAATTGCATGAAATTGTACCGCAGAATCGTTTTCCCCTCAAATTTGATAAAAGTACTGAATAGCACAAATATTTTACTCAAAAATAGATCTAAATACACTCAAATATATTCCAATTGACTCAAATAACCCAATATAGCTTCTCAAAAAACATTTTTTGATTATCTATATGTATATCTTTGAATATAGATGTATTTAACGTGAATAACAAATATCTACACTACTGACAAATGTCATTACACAGTCAACAATAGCTCCTTTTCCCTCAGATAGTGTTTCAAAATCCGTCTTTGTATTGGTTTACATCATGATTAATTAATTCATGTCTTGTTATTCAAATTAATTAATGTCTTTGAAAACATTGTGAGAAAAAGAGAAAATGCTGGTAACCAGCATTTCCTCATTTTCCCACAATTTTTTCAACCTTTCAGAAAACAAATTTCAATTTTTGCTTCACGTTTAATTTGTCGTCTGCAAAATTTGGACAAGCATAAAGTTTTGTCAACTGGTATAGGGCTAAACAAAATGCAAGCAGTTGATTAACGTTTTACCACACGACAAATTCCTAAACTTGCTCAAACTGAGAGCATTTGCAGATAATAGATAAAATGTGACTCAAATGATGGGATTTGTCTGGGAAGAACAGAAAAGATAGTGGGAAAAGGAGAAAATGCTGATCACAAGCATTTTTTCCTTTTCCCACAATCTTTTCAAAAGCCCTTTTCCTCAGGATTTTTTAAACTCGGATTGTAAAGGGTTAAAATATGGACAATCATAGCCTGGGTCCTGTCAATAATGATTTTTAATTGCTCCTTGTCACATTCTTCTAATATCGTCTTCGGCACTAAACTGTTAACTCTTTACCACACCGCAAAATTTTAGACTGGTCCAAATTGAAAGCTTTTGCAGACGACAAATAAAATGTGACTAAAATGATTGGATTTTTTTCTGAAAGGTTAGAAAACATCGTGGGAAAAGGAGAAAATGCTGGTTACCAGCATTTTCTCCTTTTCTCACAATGTTTTCAAATGTCCTATTTTCAAGAGTCGTTAAAATGCGGGATTGTGTGGTAAAGGGTTAATCCTTAGAACGCCGAATACAACCAATAGAAATACAATCTGAATAATGTAATGTCATGGTGGCTTTTGATTGCAGTGTTTCAGCACGGTGGACAGTGTTAATCAAAGATCGGGTCACACATTTTTATGCCCCTGAAAAAAAAAATCAGGGGCATATACATGTATGTCCTGGGTTTCACCAGTATAAGCCTAAGGCTATGTGTCTTGCCCAAGGACACCCCCATGATGTGGGTATAATGTGGGTACTTATCATAATTTCCCATGGTGTACATCTAATGAATTACTTTTGTCCCACATACTCATTGGCAATTATTACACCATTAAATGATAACATGAACATATATTTTGTCTTCCAAATCGTCTCTTAATATCATAATAAATGGGCTCTAATATCCCATTGGTAAGTGTTAATGAACTCTCAGAAGAGAACAGCTCTATTGCATTATCTTGTGAATGCTGTATGCTTCTTTTACCTATCAGACTTGCAGTTCACTTACACCTGTGTGTCCTCGGTTTCACCAGCACTAGGCTGGGGCTCTGAGGTATCGTGTAAATGGACACTCCCACAATACCCAGTTCTAACTAAAGGATTGAACCCATGACCTTGGGATTACAAGTCCCACACCTGTACCGCTGAGCCAAACAGAACTCTTAATCATGTCAGCGTCATTGCCAACAACATGGGCATTAGCAGACAGCATAGGTTCAGATCAAACTGCACAGAAAGTGCAGTCTGATCTTGGATCTATTCTTTCCACTGGTTTAATTCAGCCTGTGCTATAAAAATATGTTTCACTCTCAGTGGATTGTTGAATGATTGACGCCGTTTTCAACATTATCTCAGTTATAACACAGCAGCCAGTGCACATATCCATGCTTTTCTGGAATTTCTGTTACCAGTACACCGCACAATGTTCTTTCCAAGCCGCTGCCTGCTTTTCCACATAACCATCTATGAAACAACGGTCAACAGTGAGAGAGGGATAAATCCTGCCACAATGACTATCATCAATCCTCTAAAGAAATTGGCCAAGCCGGAGATGGAACCAGCGACCTTCTGTTCCCAAGTCCTGCATACTACCAACTCAGCTACTGGGGCTCGGCTCTTAGTGGATTGTGTTTTCAGGTGTCAGTAGAGGATGGTTCTATTCATTTGGTGCTTTGTTTGGTTGTTTGTGTTTGAGATTTACACTGTTTTAACAGCTTAAGTCATTTTGCAGAGTCAGTGCACCTATCAATGCGTTTCCTGGCTTTCTCATACCAGTTCCGACACAACTATTTTTTCCAAGTCACCAACTACTTTTCTCACATGCATCAGACTTGAGAGGCGAAAACTTGCCAGTTAGAAAGTTTGCTTCAACCTGGTATAGAACTTGCAACTACCAGGTCACAAGTCAGATACGCTAACCCATGAGTATTGTACTGAAAAAATAGCCTCTAGAGTAGATTTGACCTAGTTTTAGAACTCATATGACCCATTTTCAAACTCGTCCAAGATATTATCAAGACAAACATTTTGACTACCTTTTGTGAGTATTGGAGAGAAAATGTGGTCTGTACAGCTTACCTAAGTTTACTTAAAGAATGGACCTGGTGACGTAGTTTTTGATCGGACATGACCTGTTTTCAAACACATTCAAGATATCATCAAGATAAACATTCTGACCATTTTCCAAGAGTATTGGACAGAAAAAAGTGGCCTCTGGAGTGTTCACAAGGTTTTTCTTAGATTTGGTCTAGTGACCTAGGTTTTGACCCCACATAACACATTTTCACTCATCCAAGATACAATAAAGACAAACATTCTGACAGTTTTAGGACTATTAGACTGAAAATGTGTGATCTAGAGCGTACACATGGTGTTTCAAAGATTTGAACTGGTGACCTAGTTTTTGACCTGACATGATCCATTTTCACACTCATCCAAGATATCATCAACACAAATGTTCTGACCAATTTTCAAGAGTATTGTACAAAATAATGTGGCATTTAGAGCATACACAAAGGTTTTCCAAGATTTGTCATTGTGACCTATTTTTTGATCCTTATATAACCCATTTTCAAACTTATCCTAAATATTATCAAAACAAACATTCTGACCAAGTTTCATCAGTACATGTATTGGACTGTAAATGTGGCCTCTACAGTATACACAAGGCTTATCAAAGATCTGACCTGGTGACCTCATGTGACCCTTTTTCAAACTCATTCATGATACCATCAAGGCAAACATTCTGACAAATTCAAGAGTATAGTACTTAAAATGGGACCTTTTCAGTGTACACAATGTTTTTCTATGATTTGACCTTGTGACCTAATTTTTGACTAAGCGTGGCCCGTTTTCAAGCTCATCTAAGATATCATCATAACAAACATTATCACAAAGTTTCATGAGTATCTACCTGAAATGTTGTCTCTAAAGCATACACAAAGTTTCTAAAGATTTTACCAGGTGACTTTAGCTTTTGACATGACATGACCCATTTTCAAAATCATTCCAGATATCATCAATACAAACATTCTAACAAATTTTCAAGAGTATTGGACTGAATGTACACAAGGTTTTTCTAAGAGTTGACCTGGTGACCTAAGTTTTTGACCCATGTGACCCATATTCCAATTAGTATGAAATATCATCAAGACATACACTTTGACCAAGTTTCATGAGTATCGGACTAAAAATGTGGCCCCTACAGCATACAAAAGGTGGAAGTTGATGACACACGACAATCAGCATGATCACAAAAGCGCATGATCTGCAAAGCTCACTTTGAGCACTTTGTTCTCAGGCGAGCTAAAAAATCAAGAAAAGCCATGGCTATTACAGTAAATTTATTTCATTTTTTATTTACAATTCACTGATATACAGGTTTGTGACCACAGATGTATATACACACACTAGACTTCTTACGAATTCTTTCTTTATTATATCCTCAAAATTTCAGAATTGACAATAATTATCTGGCCACATAATTTTAGACAATTTCAAGTACAACATATGTGATTTGTTCCGCTAGTAACAAATCTTGTATCAAAAGAACATTATTTACAACTTCAGTGCAAGCCCTCAACCTTCTTGTCTTTAAAAATCTTAAATAATAAGAATCTTCTACCGGTAATTAACAGACATTTTAGGATACCAGAACCAGTATTTTCTCCTCCATCAATAATGCTTTCCATTCTGTCAAAGACAAATGCCAGCACTTGAGCCACATGTAACTCTACCAGATGACAAAATTTTAGCCTTGTCCAAATTTACAGACAAAAATTAAATTCTGATTAAAATTTGTAGATCTAATTTGTTATTCCAAGAGTAGAAAACATTGTGGTAAAGGAGAAAATGCTTGTTTAACAATGCTTTCAAAAGCTTTCTTCTTCAGGATCTTTAAAAGTTGGTATTGTTTGGTACAAGGTTAACTCTTTACCAAACGACAAAATTTTGGGCTGGTCCAAATTGAAAGCCTTTGCAGACGACAAAATTAATGTGACTCAAAAATTGAAGTTTCTGGTGGGAAGGGTAGAAAACATTGTGGGAAAAGGAGAAAATGCTGATTACCAGCATTTTCTCCATTTTCCACAATGTTTTCGACGGGGCTTTTTTCTAAGAGCCGTAAAAAAATTGAAGTTTCTAGTGGGAAGGGTAGAAAACATTGTGGGAAAAGGAGAAAATGCTGATTACCAGCATTTTCTCCTTTTTCCACAATGTTTTCGAAGGGCTTTTTTCTAAGATCCGTAAAAACACAGTGTTGTACGGTAAAGGGTCAATTTGTTGTCTGCAAATGCTTTCAGTATGGACAGGTCAATTATTCTGTTGACTGGTAATGGGTAGAGAGAACAACTACTTTGCTGAGGGTGTGGATCAACATCAGAAAATGCTGACTGATCTTCGATCTACACTTTATGCTACTTCAATACATACTTTGACAACATCCTATAAATCTGAATAAACACGGCGGTTTCGTGCATCCGCAAAAAGTATCAACCCACGTCAGCCAGCACAGTCCATGCTGGCTGACCTGAATCGAAACCTTTTGCGTTGCGTCAATTTTCTGCATGTCAAAAAAGGACCAGTCTACCTTATGATTCTGTGGATTTAATGGATCAATATTTATGTGATGTCTTGCATAGTAAAATGCATCACAGAGATGCACTAAACCCCATTTTGCCAAAGCATGGCCTATATCTATATGTGTGTCATATTCACAAACTGAAAATGGCCTGATCATAGACATGTATTTAGAAATCTAAATGTTCAATCAAGTATTGTAAAAGATCATGAAGTATGATTCTTTTGTCCCTTTTCATCTACTATGCTAATTTGCATCTAATTCTAAATTTGGAAAGGAACACTATTTCTGATTCCCTATACCATTTGGTATAGCCATTTGGAAATTATTCTCCCTTCCAATTAAGAATTTCAGAAGTTTAGAACTCTGATGGAATTTGAATTGGAATGCAGTTTAGAATAGTTGGTGAATGTGGACCCAATGAAATGTCCTGAAAACCCACAACAAAATTCTGAAGGTTTGAGGACAATAGCTGCCATAGATATAATGTACTGATGATATGACTTGAAGGTTCTTTTACCCTTTACCTGTGTCATAGTGAGCCCAAGGAAGAACCCTATTGAAAACACTGCAATAAAAGGAGAAATTCCTTTTCCCACAATGTTTTCTACTCTTTCACAGGCAAATTCTGTTAATGAACCCATACTAAACTAGTCACCTGCAAATAATTTCAACTTCAACTGGTCCAAAATTTTGTCAACTTGCACAGAGTTAACACTTTCAACCATAATTGATAAATTTGACTTCTTTCAAAAGTTGAAAAACCCACAAACCCAGAGACGTTTATCTTCTAGGCTTTACCAGACCAGTCTACAATATAGAATCAAGATCAGACTGCACATTCTGACAGACTGTGAGATCAGACTCACATAGCTTCCATCATTGTGTAACAACATCATTACCATGCCCATTCTTTCACAGTAATATGTATTTCCAAACATCATAACATTTTTACACTTATGAATAAAAAAAAAAACAAACTTACAAACCCTATCAAAATCTGTTTTAAACATTCTATTTACAAATTGGAAAATGCTGGTATAATTTCAACAAAATAGAAAAACAGAGAGATATATATCGGTAAGCCAGCCCTGATAGAAAATGAACTTTAACATTTAGAGTGCCAAATGAACCAAGTGGACACCTCAGTCTACAATACAATCTAGATATTTGCAATTTCATAGTTGCTTTTGTCTAATATAGTGTTTCAGCACGGCATATAGTGTAGATTGAAGATCAGACTGCATGTTCTGTGAAGTCTGATCTTGATCTATTCTGGTCACAGAAGCAACTTTAGTTATAAAAAGTGTTTTTAGGCTTGACTTGTACCATGATCAATTAACAACAATGTCAGTAGCCACTCTCATGGTCAGTTGTTGTATTATTTCCTTTTAGCATTTTTTTCCTTTTCACACAATGTTTTCAAAAAAGCCTCTTCCTCCGGTCGTTCAAACACATTTATTGTTTTATAAAGGATGAATCTTATTGTTAATATACTAAACTCACTGACATACAAAATCTTCCATTTCTCACAGTATCTTACTCATACCCTCAGACCTACATTTCAAGTTATCATTTAAATTCTTCATAATTATGTCCTTACTTTGAAAGATTTAAATTACTGAATATAAAAACATAAGACCATTAATTATACCAACATAATTTATGGCCTGTTTTATCTCCAACATCTTAAAAATACCCGCCCCCTCCTATCTAAATAAGAGTTCCGCAAGTTCGGGCTTGAAGCATTTATTTACCCTAAGACAGTTATCAAGAGCAGGAGACCTTGACCGAGCAGCCCGGTGTCTTGCTCAGCTTGTCCTCTCATTAAGGTGCATACAAGTGTGAAACATTTTCAAATCAGACCAAGGGTTTAACTCTTTACCCCACAATCCCAAGTTTTAACGACCTTGAAGTAAAAGCCTTTTGAAAACATCGTGGGAAAAGGAGAAAATGCTGGTAACCAGCATTTTCTCCTTTTCCCACAATGTTTTCTACCCTTCCCAAAATAAATTTCATTTTTAGAGCCACATTTATTTTGTCGTCTGCAAATGCTTTTAATTTGGACCAATCTTAAATTTTGTCGTTTGGTAAAGAGTTAAAGAGATATGGAGATATGAGAGCCTGCGACTTTTGACCCCTGCTATGACCTAGGAGCCTTGTTTCCTGAACCTCCACTCTGCACATAGTCTCATCAATGTGCACATGTGTGTGAAACATTTTCAAAATCAGATAAATGGTTCAAATGTTATTGAGCAGACAAAAAATTGCTAGCATACAGATGGACAGACAACCTGGAGCATAAAATGATTCGTCCCTTTGCCTTTGGGCATTATCAAAAAGAGGAAAATCTTTTTACCAATAAAATGCAAAACTTTCTACCATCCATCTATCATACTTTTTGCTTTTGTTAAATTTTCTGCATGTGGAAGGACATTTTTTCTTCAAAATTTGGTTGGTTGTTAGAATGGATTTATGGTTCCGTAATTAAGTATAATTAAGTGATGACTTGTTTGGTATATTGCATCACAGAGATGCATCAAACCCCCTCTTGCCAGAGCATGACTCAATCGAAATACTGCAGCATCATGTTGGATAGTGTAGATCTCAATAAGACTGTATAGTGTAATCTGATCCTGATTTACTGTATATGTGGAACTTTTTGCGATGTGAAAATTTTTGTGATTTTGCAAACTTGAAAAATTCACAAACTATTCTGTTTGCATATTTCACCAGAACGATACCAACAAATAAAGAGTGTCTTGAATGTGGAAACATTTCTGTATGCACTTATGTCCATAATCGGTAATTCAGATTTTTTTTCACACGCGTATATATCCACGCATATAGTATACTGTCCACATAAGAAATTAAATCTGTGTGAAGCACTTTTCTCATTTACAACACAGTCCCTTACTTTAACGACCCTACATATTGTAGCTTTCGAAAAGATTGTGGGAAAAGGAGAAAATGCTTTAACCAGCATCATCTCTTTTCTCCTAAATATTTTCTACATTTTCATAACAAATTCTATCGGTTGAGCCACATTTAATTTGTCATCTGCTAATGCTTTCAAAATGGATGAGTATAAAATTTTGCAAAGAGTTAAATGTTCTAATTCAAGCGAATATGAATTAAAGAAAGTTCAAGTCTGTCCCTCCTTAACCACCTCTGCTTCTTCATCGTCATGACGTAGATAGTATTCCTCCAACGTCTTCTGGATTGTGTCCTTGGAGTATCGACATTTAGGGGATCCACAGGTGCAAGTAAAATGTTTGTATTTGATGATCCAAAACTTTTCTCCATAGTCAAATCTGCAAATATAAAACAGGAAAATTCATATGAATAAAAAATACAGAAACCTCAATTTTCGTTGGTAATTTAATAATATCTTTCCCCAGTTTAAAAGCATCAAGTATGTACTTTGGTATTTTAAATATTAAAATAAATAAAATTGTTGGTGCTTTCCATTATTTAGCCATTAACTGTCAATATACTTTTTCCTTATCATTTCATAGCTATCACATTCAAAGACAAGAGCTTCACAGAGCGGCGCATATACGCCCGAAGGGGCTGGTCAGTGAAATGGGTTAAAGTGAAGGATGTACTGTAAAAGAACAAGACACTGGACAGTTAGGGATCACATACGAGACCATGGAGTTATTTGTTCTTCTGCACTGCACTTCTCCTCAATTTGATCTATGCACCTGTGAAGTATCATTTTTACAGCTCTAATAGTTTTTGAGTTATGCTCCTGACAAAATTTAAGTAAGAAAAAAATCAAAGGGCAATAACTCCTAAACTATAGGGCCAAAAGTTATAGCTCTAAAACACTGCACTTCTCCTAAATGTCATCTATCAACCTGTGAAGTTTCAGGTTTATATCTCATGTAGTTTTCGAGTTATGCACTAGACAAAATTTGAGTAAGAAAAAAAAAAAATACTGTAAAAATGAAGATCAAAGTGGAATTACTCAAAATCCGCGCTAGGTAGAGTTATTGTTCTTGCGCACTGTACTCCGTAATATTAATATTACAACAAACATGCATACCAAGTTTGAAGTCGTTCTGACTTGAGATGACAAAGTTATATTCCGGACAAGCACTAAATGCTGTAAAAATGGCGACTGAAGGGAAATAACTCAGACAGCACAAGGTAGAGTTATGGTTCTTTCGCACTGCACTCCGTATTATTGCAACAAACACAGATGCCAAGTTTCAAGTCAATCGGACTGGAGATGACAAAGTTATGCTCCGGACAAAGAACTGGACGCCATGGGTGATCCCATAATACATCCCGTCTTCGACAGGCGTATAAAAAAGTGAAATTTATCTGCGATAACAAGTATATTTTGACTTTGTGATCCACAGATGCTTTTGAAGTAAATAGATGACAAGTATATTTTGACTACAGATGCTTTTGAAGTTACTTAATCTTAAGTATGGTGGTCTGGAAACCAGCATTTCTCCTTTTCCCACAATACTTTCAACCCTTTGAAGTCAAATCAAATCACTGGATCCATATTTGTCATCTGCAAATGCTTTCAATATCAAGTCCGAAATTCTGCTTTCTGGTAGAGAGTCAACAAAATGATTTACCCTAGTTCTTCTCCTGCTAGGATATCTCGAGATGCAAACAGACATATTCTTGGAAATCTGAGATCTTGACTGTCAACAAAAACTTTCACTGGAACAAGGTTGGGTTCACATAGATGGTTGATGAAACGGGCTATATTTCCATACTTTCTCGCATCTATACAGTAAGTTTCCCCGTCCTAGATAAAGAATAAGATAGTTTTATCAGAAATGATACACAACAAGACCACCGTATGCCAATGTTCAGCTGCAGTTGCTTGATTTTCAGTGAAAGTTCAGAGTCGGAGAAAGGGGCATAACTGTATCAAAATACTTTGATGGTTACCTGCCCCTGTTGTATGGGTTCTTCTTTTGACAGTTAATAACTAGTCAGACTTTGGAGTAAATAGCTTCTGATAGTAATGAGAGGTATTACAAAATGTCAGCATTTTAGCACGACGACGACCCAGATGACGACAGGAATACGACAATACCTCAATATTTTCTTTGAAAATAGCCTACCTTAGAATAAGCAGCTACATCACACATCCTATTTAATATGTTCAGGAATTTGCTTTTCATACAATCTTGATAAACATTGTCCATAAAGAGCAGTATAAATTTGATCTACACTGTCCACAAAAGGTAGTCTAATCTTGATCTTTGTTGACCACAGGGTACCAGTATTAATTTTCATCTTTTATATCCACAATGTCTTCAAAAGCCCCCTTTCCTCAGGTTAATAAAACTTGGACTGTTTTGTAAAGGGTTAAGTCATGCTTAGCACTCTATGAGTCAACTCTTTACCAAATGACAAAACTTTAGACTAGTCCAAACTGAGAGCATCTGCAGACAACAAATTAAATATGGCCCAAATGGGGAGTTTTGGGTGTGACAAAATAGAAAACACTGTGGGAAAAGGAGAAAATACTGATTAACAGCGTTTTCTTCTTCTCCTACAATGTTTTCAAAGGCCTTTTTCCAGGTTGTTAAAAGCCAGGATTCTTTGGTAAAGATTTACTCTACACTCACATTTTTTAAACCTATTTCCTAGATAAATTTTTCTGTACTTGAGTATTTTGTTGAACAATGTCTAGCGGTTAGAGAGGAATGAATCCCGTAGCACTGGCTATAAATAATCTTCTGAGAGAGAAATAAGCCTTGCTGGTGTGTGTGTGTGTGTGTGTGTGTGGGGGGGGGGGGGGGGGGGGGGGGGGAGAGAGAAAAGAGAGAGAGAGAGAGAAAGAATCAAACCTGAAAACCATTTGTTTTCAAGCCCTTTGTGTTATCAACTGAGCCACCAGGCTCTGTGATTTGAGTTACTTACCCTGTTGTCTAAATCAAATAGATAGGAATCATCCTCTCTCCTGTCTGCCTCTGAATCAGAAATATGCTCCCCTATATACCTGCAACCAACATACATTTATTATATTAATCCTTCATGCACCTTTCACTACAGTCTCCTCTGCAGACAGTGTAGATCAAGATCAGACTGCACAAAATATGCAACCTGATCTTGATCTACACTGTGTACCATGCTGAGACGCTCTGGATGTAAGAAAACTTGAAATTGCAATTGTTAGGGTCTTGCTTCAAGACTGAACATTTCTGTTGGGTTTATCCAGTACTGCAAAGATTAACTCTTTACCAAATGACAAAATTTTTGACATGTCTACATTGAGAGCACTTGCTGAAATCTAATATGGCTCAAATGATGAGACTTGTGCTTGGAAAGGTTGCATATTGTCTTTTCATCGACCACAGACTAACCCCATCATTGCAGGCAAACTTGATTTCTTGTCTGGAATATGCATTCAGTCGGGTCTCTGATTTTCACATCGTAAAGCAGGGTTTTCCCTTGGCAACAAAAATAGGGGGTCATTGTGACCCCTCAGTAAAAAATAATTGGCGTCATTTTGGAATTTATGGGGGTCACAACAAAATGTAATTTGCTTGGACAAAAGTGGAACTATGTGTGTCTTTGTGTTTTCTATAAATCTTTGTATACCCTATATACCATATTTCACCTAATTAACGCACTTGGGAACCATACAAAACACCAACAACGCGCTCTTATTTCATAGCCAATTTCATTGCCATCATGTAGAGTAAGTAAGGTACTTTGATCCAGGTTTTAGTTAGTGCCGTGTGCAAAGTGATAGCCATTTGAAAGACCTGCTCTTTTAATGCAGAATGTATCGATTCTACTGCCAATCATGATTCATTTGGACATGAAATAGCATTCACAATTTATATGGAACGCTGGTTTTTGATACTCCACTTTCTTAAAAGTTTTCTTTTTAAGCAAGTTGACAAATTTTGTGTTGCCAGAAGTTTATAATGGTATTGGAAGTGTATGTATATTCGGATAGTCAGGCGTTAATGACATCGATTTGTGAAGTACATGTAATTAGGATTATGTCAATGCCGCACCGGTAAGTTTATTTTGTTTTGTTTTTGTCACAGGAATCGACCGTTTAATTGGTGAAAATAGCTTTTTGTCGGCCGGTTTGGGAAGCCTGTTGTTTTTCTTGAAAGAGAATATTCATTTCACCCGAAAACAAACTATTTTCACCAATTAAACGGCCGATTCCTGTGTTTCGACACACGGGTCACATTCATGCCGCTGTTTTGAACGACTAAAGAAGTCTATCTCTTTAGCTAATTTACAGTAAACCCTCGAGACGATGAAATGTGTTTCTGGGTGCTCTTATCAGGCGTATTACTGTCTGATCTTTGTTTAAGGGCTCTTCTTCCTTGCAGACAGCAAGAATGACGTCGATTTTGACAGAGCCATGTTGTTTTCATTAGCGACTGACTGGTTTAGTTTAGACCCGTTTAAAGACTGACGGTATTCTAGTAAAAATGATACACAGTCCAGTGTTTCATCCCATTTTCTTTTGGTACTTGAGATTTTTTATCTACTCGCGATGTAACAGTGTCGGTAGTATATACGATGGTTAGTACCTCTTATCGTATTTGTGCATCAAAAATGACTCATTGTTGAAAAAATTGCGGGTCATATTCCGTGAAAATGCGTCAGAAATGCACAAAATCGTGCGTCAAGGAAAACCCTTGTAAAGAACTAAACAATTTTCCCATACTGAACATGTAATACTGGAAACTCAAACCAATTTCTTGATCCTACTGCAATTCTGATGAACAAAGTTAACCCAAACATTTCCATCTGGTAGGATTAACACTTTCATCAAACAGTTCTACAGAAAGAAAGTCTATAAAAACACTGTGGGAAAAGAAAAGAAAAAGGCTTTATTCCTTTCCATACAATGTTATCTACTCTTCCATGGAAAAATCCTATCATTTGGGGTACAATCAATTTATTGTCTGGCAATGCTTTCATTTGGACTAGTCTAAAACCTTGTTATACTTTTAAACAACGATGCATGCTAGGCTGTTAACAGAAAATATTTATATTCATTTGCCACAAATAAACAATTGTTTTCTCCTTAGAATCAGCATGGCAGCAAATCAGATTGCTGTATGAGCAATCAGAACTGCTGCTAACCTATTTTCCCATCTTTTTGTTCATTTCTGATAAGGTTCTAGGTTTGCTCTTCACCCCAACAACATAATTTTACACTTGACAATACTGAGAGCATTGCTGACAACATATCAACCGTTTACCAAACAATTTTGACCTTAAACAACCCTGAGAAAGAAAGCCTTTGAAAATATTGTGGGAAAAGGAGAAAATGCTAGTAACCAGCTACCCATCAAAGACAAAAATCATCATTTCAGCTAAATTGAATTTGCCGTCTGCAAATGCTTTCAATTTGGACAAGCCTAAATTTTTTTTTTGGTATGGTAAAGGGTTAAATACAGTTCAAGTAATGGAATATGTAGTCATATGGCCATTGCTCAAACATCTCCTCCTCATAGTTCTCTATACGTCAATGTAAATTCAAAGTCAGGATTGAATTACTCAATTTTTCTGTATGAAGTACTATCCATACATCGAAAACTGTATCTCGAAGTTTCTCCATACCATGAACCCAATTTCAGGTCCAAACTTCAACGATCCCATTAATTAATACATCCTTACTTTGAGCACAGTACAAATTTTTCACTCATTTTGATCATAATTGGCTTTAATTATAAACTTGGGTGTTAAAATAGAAATGCTTGAAACAAAGGCAGTGATTTTTTGTACATTTTAGATCATTGCCTTTTGTCATCTCAGGAGTTAACATGCCACTCAACTCAAGTTGCAAATAATTATCGATAATATGTTTGACTGGAAATGTTTGCACTGTAACTTTCGTGCAATACACTGTGTGAATCTGGCTGTGGCAATAAAAAGGCCAGGAGTTTCGTAGTCTGTCCATTATTTACAGTGACTACCAAAAGTACTACTACCGTTACAGAGGACTTGTCCAGTGAAGGGCCTGGTAACCAGTCCAAGGGGGATAGCCGCCAACTCAACCCGGCAAAATGACTTTGATATTTACAATTTTCAATAATGTTCTTTTAAACAGAAATAATTAGAGAAATATACAAATGTTAATTAAAGACAATAAACAGTATGCATCATTTATTATTAATTTTCATAACAATGATTGGTTCTCTGTAAACCAGGTACGCTTCCAGATACCTATGAGTACTTTCAGCACCTGACATACTTGTCTAAAGAATCTCTGTTATCAAACTTTCTACAACTCAAACATTTTTCGATAGTCCCCTGAACTTCGAGGTACGGATATTTGACTGTATCTCTGAAAGGTATATATCTTTAAAAACGTGGGTAATTATCATCTTTCCCTTTTTCCCCACCATTATTTCTACCCTTGTTTAACTATTTCAGCTACATCAAAGTTTGGTCCTGTCTTTGATAGGTATGAAAACATTACGGGGAAAGGAAAAACTGCTGGTGACCAGCACTTTCTCACAATTATTTCTACCCTTGGACAGACATGCCCAACAATTTGAGCTACTTTCATTTTAATGTCTGCAGATACTTTCAATTTGGAAAAGTCTAAAATTCTGCCATCAGGTACAGGGTAAAGACAAACTGTACGATAAAGTATACTCACTCGCATATGAAGGTTCCCCTCTGTATATCAACAAGAGTCTTACAGCCCCAACCCCGACCATCTGTTTTAAACACTTGTAATCTGGACCTGTAGGTGAAATAATCCAAAATGATTACACATCAGATTCTTGTAGTCTCAATTTCTTGTAGCTGGCTATCAATAAATTTGATGTCAAATAAGTAGCACTCTAGGAGAAGGGTCTTTTACATGCATCTTTCAAATGCATTATAATATGTAATTTGTCGCATAACACGGATCCAGTTTGTCTAAAACCGGCTCATTCATGAAGTAGAATAGACCTCTGCCATCCAGAAAATATACCAATAGCAAAGTTTCACCCAACGTCAGTCTGCCAATATTTATTTGACTATCGAAAATTCTAGTGAGTATCCACAACATAGGTTTTGTTGAAGAATTTACCAAAAGAAGAATTATCAGTAAAACAGAAAAAAAATCTCCTTTTGATACAAAAGCTTTACATGACAGGGGAGCTCTTAACTCAATGGAAGTTCTAAAACCTATGTCATAGGTACTCAAAAGAATTGTCTCTCGAAGCTTTAGTGAAGAATTTATTTAACTCTATACCAAAATACAGAATTGTAGACTTGTCAAAGTTGAAAGCATTTGCAGACAACAAATGAAATTTATCTTGAATGATGGAAGTCGACTTAGAAATGATAGAAAACACTGTGATAAAAATAGAAAGGGTTATAAAAAACCCCTGAAATCACAAACCCATCCCAAGCTTGGTACAATATACATTTACTTACATGACACCATTCTGCACCACTCTGTTGTTACAGGTTGTCCAACAGGTACAAGCTCTGTTACATTCAAATATCAAGGGAGGCTCAACCATGTTAAACTCTGGTATCAGACGACCAAACTGGAAAGTAAAGGTTACATGATACATATGGTATCTGATATAATTTAGCCTATAGCAAACCTCTGGTAAACTTACTAAAATTTTTATAGACAATTTTAATGAAATGTCATATCTACATCCAACAAATAGTCATGAAGCTCAAAGCCAACACAAGCACCTAGAAAGTTACAACATGTAATTTGTGTAGTAAAGTGTTTCAGACTTCAAAATTTTTTTGTGATATGGCTTACCTTATCATACCAACAGCGCACACTGTTTTTACCACAGGCACAGTATATTGATGAACAGTCATCTTTACATTGACAGCACTGAAATAAACAACAATTTTAGAGAAAACAGTAAATGGAATAAAATTACTTAGCTGAAGAACTGTAAAGTCTTGTTACCCAAAACATGAAGGGAAACAACTGTTTTTTTAGCAGAAATTATTTCAATTAAAGCTTTACCAAACAATCCAAAGTTTTCATGACCGTGAGCAAGAAGCCTTTTGAAAACATTGTCAGAAAAGTAGAAAATCCTGGCAACCAGCAACTTCTCCTTTTCCCACAATATTTTCTACCCTATCAAAGACAAAGTCCATAATTTAAGCCAATTTGAACTGTCGTCTGCATACGCTTTCAATTTGGACAAGTCTACAATTTTGTTATCTGGTAAAGAGTTAGTGTCAACCTTTTTGAAAGGGCCAATAAATACCTGACTCAGGAGACTCTTTTATATGGCTCATTTACTTTGCAAGTTCCAACCTGAGGAACCCATATAAGACCAATATCAAGGTTACTTTTGTTTGAAATGTCTCAGCTAAGCAGTGTACACGAAAGCTGTAGATCCACACTAGCCATATAAGCAACTATGGTTGTGAAAGGAACTTTAAAAGTCACAGTATCAGATTATTTAACCCTTTACCACACAATCACGAGTTTAAAGACCCTGATGACCAGCATTTTCTCCTTTTCCAACTATGTTTTCTACTTTTCCTAAAATAAAATTTTAATTCTTGAGTCCTGTTTATTTTGCCATCTGCAAATGCTTTCAATTTAGATAAATCTAAAATCTTGTTGTTTGGTAAAGAGTTAAATCCCCACATCAGTGTGAATGACTTTTTTTTTTTTTTATAAAATATATTGCAGGCATTTCGATTACTCAAACAAGCTACAACATACATTCATCTAGATGAATATTGGATTGTTTGGTGTATAATGCCCCTTTAAACATTTTATCTGTTATACTGAAGCGGCAATTGCACCTATCCATGCTGTCTTGGACTTTGTTTTACAACTTCTTTGAGTAACATTCAAGAAAACCGCTGCTTTCTCACATACACACCGATAAAACAAAGTTGTGGAAATGGAATAAATTCTATAGCAATGGATATCGTTGGATCAGAATTTGGAACATTTCTATATTTCAAACCCTGCATGTTACCAGCTGGTCCTCATAAAATCATGATCATATAGTAGACTATTAGAAAATTCCCCATTTTCAGAAATTTCTCCATTTTCAGAAATGTGTTCAAATGCCTGCAATGCTCTTGAGAGTATCAATAGCGTTAAAAAGAGGAAGAGAGGTTATCATGACTAATAAAAAAAAACAAGAGCGGCAAATTGTCGCAAGATACGCCTGTCCCACCGCCAGTTGTCAAGGGGGTATAATAATCGTAAAGGGCAGGTAATGCAACAAACATGTTTACCAAGTGTCAAGTCAATTTGACTTGAGGTGACAAAGTTCCGTTCCAGACAAGCAAGAAATACTGTAAAAATGAAGATCAAAGTGGAATTACTCAAAATCCGCACTAGGTAGAGTTATTGTTCTTGCGCACTGTACTCCGTAATATTGCAACAAACATGCATACCAAGTTTCAAGTCAATCGGACTGGAGATGACAAAATTATGCTCCAGACAAGCAGAAAATGCTGTAAAAATGACGATCAAAGGGAAATAACTCAAAGACAGCACGAAGTATAGTTATGGTTCTTTTGCACTGCAATCAGTATTATTGCAACTAACACACATGCCAAGTTTCAAGTCAATCGGACTGGAGATAACAAAGTTATGCTCCGGACAAGCAGAAAATGCTGTAAAAATGACGATCAAAGGGAAATAACTCAAAGACAGCATGAGGTAGAGTTATGGTTCTTTTGCACTGCACTCCGTATTATTGCAACAAACACACATACCAAGTTTCAAGTCAATCAGACTGGAGATGACAAAGTAATGCTCCGGACAAGCAGAAAATGCTGTAAGAATGACGATCAAAGGGAAATAACTCAAAGACAGCACGAGGTAGAGTTATGGTTCTTTCGCACTGCACTCCCCCTTAATGAGATCTATCCACCCATGAAGTTTCATAACCGTAGCTAGCATAGTTTTGGAAATATGCTTTGGACAAAATTCAAGTATGATTATAAACAAAGGAAAATAACTCAAAAATTAAGTAAGCAAGAGTTATGATTCCTGTGCACTGCACTCCCCCTTGATAAGATCTATCCATGAAGTTTCATAACCGTAGCTAGTATAGTTTTGGAGATAAGCTCTGGACAAAATTCAAGTATGAAAAACAACGAAGGGCTATAACTAAAAAATTAAGCAAGTGAGAGTTATGATTCCTGTGCACTGCACTCCGCCTTGATGAGATCTATCCACCCATGAAATTTCATAACCGTAGCTAGTATAGTTTTGGAGATATGCTCTGGACAAAATTCAAGTATGAAAAACAACAAAGGGCAATAACTCAAAAATTAAGCAAGCGAGAGTTATGATTCCTGTGCACTGCACTCCGCCTTGATGAGATCTATCCACCCATGAAATTTCATAACCGTAGCTAGTATAGTTTTGGAGATATGCTCCGGACAAAATTCAAGTATGAAAAACAACAAAGGGCAATAACTCAAAAATTAAGCAAGCGAGAGTTATGATTCCTGTGCACTGCACTCCGCCTTGATGAGATCTATCCACCCATGAAATTTCATAATCGTAGCTAGCATAGTTTTGGAGATATGCTCCGCACAAAGAATGGGGACACCGCCCACCCGCCCGCCACGGGTGATCCCATAATACGTCCCGTCTTCGACGGGCGTATAAAAAGCACTACAATCATTAAACAATGCTACCTCAAATGTCTCACTAATCCAGAGACATTTTTAAAAAACTGGGGATAAAATTTAGTATGCATTAAAATGGTTTAAAAACGAACTTGTTTTTCTACAAAAAAATAGATGTCTCCCCCATTTTTGGTATCAGAAGGATTGATATGTCACCAAGGCAATTTCTAACTGAAATAATGGTAATTTTTCTCTAACGGTTTTCGAGTTATAGAGCTGACACGAAACTGTACGTAAAATCAGTAAGGAAAATAATCCAAGGGAAATAACTCGAAAAATATACAAGCCAGAGTTATGGTTCTTGTGCATGACACTTCGTCTCATGGTGCTTTACAAATGTATGAAGTTTTATCAAAATATCTTAAAAGGTTTTCGAGTTATAGACCGGGACACGATTTGTGACGGGCAGCCAGCCAGCCAGACGGACGCACAGTGAAAAACAATATGTCTCCCGACCCGGGGGGGGAGGAGCAGACATAATAAGAAATTGAAATTAGTTCCCCAATACCCATACTTGTTCACTGCTATGTTCTCTTTCACAAGCCGAAATGTGGATTTAAATGCAACTAAGACAGCTGATTATTTTTCATTGAGACTTTCCCTGACGTACAGTTTTCTCAAAATCCCCCTGAAAAGACTCAGCCATGACGGCTGATCTATGATAGACGTTCTCTGCACGTTGTACATAAGAGTAGTAGTTCTGAAGTTACATTTTTTTTTTTTTCAGTAAATGCGTACTTTTTTTTTTTTTTTTTAAACACATTTTACAACCCATAAAGTTGCCGTCGCGATCATGTTCCAACGAAGACTATTCTTTCAAATACTAAGAACTGTCGTACAAGTATTTTTTACTATCTTCCGACGATGTTGACTGAGTGGGAGGGGTACTGGGCATCAGAACATTATCGGACTTTGAGCTCTGTTTGTTGGTATGCTTTGTTTGGCTGACCATAGAAGCTTAGGATAATACCTGGATTTTTCGCCGTGACGACAAAACCATTTTCCGACTTAGATTGCAGAAGAAACTACGTCATGACAGTAAAGTACACGATCAATACTTGGTTGATGTTTTCGGTCTGTGTCCAATCAAATTTCATTTTGCATATACGCACCTTCGGCGCCCATGAAAAACACTAAATTGTAATAGTTAAGTGGCTTATTCCGCAATTTTTGATATGCGACAGGAATCGCCTTTTACCGTTTCTTTCTGCGACATTTTGAATTTTTTAGCAGTGCTCTCAATAATGGCCCAGTTCAGGAATTTTTGTAATTTCATGTTCAAATTTTAGGAATTTTTTTTAAAAAATCAGGAATTTTTTTTTTTCCGCATCGGACAATGTGGTCATAGGCTTAGATTTATTTTGATTGTATCGTGGAATGTCCAATCCTAATTTCAAACCCCATGTTGTGGTTATTAAGTTTTATCCAGAAAGACATGTCCTTAGAATAAGCATATAATAGGGTTAGAAATGCATATATATCTATATCAACACTGTTTACGATCTGTGATTGGCTGGCAATGATGGACGGTGGTACTTCAAGAATAAATAGGCAAATCACTGTTTCATAACCGTAATAATGACAATTCAGTTTTATTCAACATCATTCAGTCATACACCACGGAAAACTTGTACATTTTAACTCATGGACTGTGTGGTAATGATTTAATTCATAATAAAACTATTTTACATCAAGTCTGGCTTTCTTTTGTTTGTTTTACCAAATCCCAATATTTTCTACATGTCATTATGCAATTCTCTTTTTTTTGCAAGCTCACCATATCTTCTTCTATTACACTCAGGGGGGTGGAAATCTTGAAATTTTCTACTTGTCCATGGACAAGTAAATCTAAAAAATCTACTTGTCCGTCAGAGAAGCTTACTTGTGGGAAAGGGTCTTAGCCTTTCATTTTGGGAAATTCAGGCACAACTTTGGCCAAATTGGGAAAAAGCAGACTGACTTTCAAGGTACATCAATAAAAAAAATTAATGGCACTGTACATCCAAACAGGAAATAGAAAGGTGCAACAACTTAATAATTAAAACAAATTCAACAGCTACACTATAACTGCTTACACCATGGCCAAATATCTAAGCGTCTGCATTTATAGCCCTTTTTAATACTTTTATGACACACCCATGGGTGCCGGAGTTAATACTTCAGCTCAACTGCTTACCAGCCATCATAAGATACAAGGGAACCATTTTCTGTGGAAGTTACAAGGCTAGGCTAGGATACCTGGAGATGTAGAGTTTGCATCATGTCCAGTGATAATAACTGTTTAGTCTTCAGACAACAGGAGATCGGCAATGTCCGACAGACTCTGCACATCAGATTGAGACTCTGTATGCAGAGACTTGATTACCTGCAGATCGATCTGCAAAGAATTTGAACGTTGTACGCCGAAAGTAATAAGGCTGTGGTGGCCTTTATCATCTACAGCCCTTTTCACAAACTTTTTGTAATGTTTCCCGGTTCTTGACATGTTTTACTTGATACAGCGTGTTTGGTTTTCTTTCAAATACGTTTACTGCAACCGAATAAGAGTGTGTTCCACAGTGTTAAATTAAGACAACTTCTTTTGTCAGCTGTAAGTTTTTACGAAAGCCAAAAAAGGATTTAATATTGAATGATAGAGAAATGACAACCGTGTCAAGTCTACGTGCGGTGTTATAATGTGCAAAAAAAGAAAACACGGTTCGGTTAAGGTTGCCTCCATTAAACAAACCAAATGGCGCCAAGAAACCACAACATTTCGGCCGTACTGCAGCGCAGTCAAAATCAATATATATTTATTGCTGCTGAAACTCAATGTTGTCACTGATCTTTAAATTAGTTCTAACATGATATTGATGTAATTTTGATAAAATATTTTAATCCATAATTGATTATCTTCGAAGTGATGGGTAAGGAACTTTTTACAAGAAAGATAAAATCAAGGTGCAAAAACGACCGCATATTACACCGACCTTATCGAAGGCGATAAAATCAGAGTCAGCCAAATGTTTGTTTTGGGGATTCCATATATCAGGGAACAGTTTATCATTCATAATTCAATTTAAAAATGTTGTTGTTTACAAAGTGAGACGAAGAGAGAACATTTCTATTTCACAAGGATAATGTTCTGATATAGATCTTTACTTTCAATTTTCTCCTCATTTTCTACTTGTCCGTGGACGAGTAAATTGCAAAAATTCACTTGTCCGACATCAAATTTACCCGAGTCGGACGAGTCGGACGTAGGATTTCCGCACCCCTGACACTTGTTTCAGTGCTGAACAGCTTGAACAAATAGAAAGGCAGAAGATTCTGGCCCTTCAAAAATTTTCATTAGCTTTTCCAAACTTTCAGAGGAGAGGGATGACCTGGCATGATTTTCTTTCAGTTTCTTAGTGGATTTTGGAAGAGACGTATCTCGGACAGACGTGGTTTCCTTCGTAATGACGGTCACGTCGCACGATGATTTTTTAAAGAAATTTGCCAAAGTGCGCTGCATAATTCCCAAAAGAAATGCATATCGAAACTATAATCTGCTGATTTTTAAAGAATTGGACAAATAATTGATATTACTCGATTATTTTAATTTCTTTCATGTTGCATGTTTGCAAACAAACAACATTTCCCGATCTTCGATTGCGTGTCTCATTAATTGCAATTATCCGTTAATTTTTACAGCTGCAGCCAAATTAAAGACGGTTGATTACTTACCGATCATAATTGACTGACCGATTAAACACTTACCATAATCCGGTCATAACTGGATAAACAATCGCATATACATGTGTAATTGTCATCTCTACACCATAATCAGGATCACCAAAACGCTTAAACATGATTAGAGACTCTTTGTAAAGCGCCTTCCTTACATTGAATAAACGATATCGAAGTTTTCCACACACGTCAAACCCTTTGTGCTTTGTTTTTTTGAAAAAACGTCCAGGTTGACATTCTCGGACGTTTTCGTCCTAATCTGGACGTAAAAAAAACGTCTGACTTTCAAAATGCCGACGTTTTTTCTCAAAATTTGGACGTAATATATGTCGACGTCCGCTTATTGAGAGCACTGTTTTAGCGAGAAAATTGCAAATACCTGTCCTCGGCAGAACTCTGGTAAACACATACTTTCTCAGCAGATCCTTCCCAGTTTCAGTTTCAGCATCTGAGGGATGAAATCCTCTGAAAGGAGGAAAGAACCACACCCCTGAAATAGCCATATCGAAGACAAAGATTACCTGCAAACTTCCAATCACTCTGTTCACATTCAGTGAGGTAGTTTCAATGTTGTCTGTTACATACAGGTAGTCTTGTGGCATTCCATCATCATCTACTGCATTAACACAAGGTATAGGAATGTTCTCACGACCCTTAGAAAGATCTCTGAAATATTTAAGTAAGACTTCACAGCACAATCCTGAGTTTTAACCACCCTGAGAAAGTATGCTTTAGGGAAAATTTTGGAAAAAAGGAGAAAAAGCTGGTTACAAAAATTTTATCCTTTATCCTCAATGTTGTCTACTCTTTCAGGGACAATATACATCATTTGAGCCACACAAAATTGCCTTCTTCATACACTTTCAATCTGGACAAGTCTTACACATGTATCTTGTACCTGATAATTTGTTATTGTACCGTTGGTCCAAGTGTCACTAAAATAAATTCTGAAACCAGGTAAAAAGTTGAAAAAAAAAAAATAGATTGACATGGCAACTTTTTACCTGGTTTTAAAAGTAATTTTTCTGCCTGCCACTCACACTTGGACCCACAATACAATAAAAGATTGTCATCTTTGAAATAATTTCAGTAACTTTAAATGCTATAAGTTATATCTAAAAGCATTTTAACACCCCAATCGTTTACCTTAAATTCCCCAGTATATTTTTTATTTGAAGATAAAAGTACAATACCAATGAAAATTCGCACACCTTTTTGTAATACTTTGGGATCATGAGAGAAAGAAGTAAACTAAAACTGTGCCTTCTACAGACTTAAAACCAATTTTCTTTGACTTGACCAACTAAGCTAGTTTCTGACCTCATGCAACTTTTTTTGCACTCAGGAAGTAACACAACAAATCAGCACAATCACCTCTTGACACATTCAACTAAATCCAAGTGTCAGAGTGACAAAGGAAAACTGCTGATGTTTAAAAGTGTTAGCAAATTCGATAATCAGTTAGTTTGATTGAAAGCAACAATTAGTCAATCACATTAAAACTGGGATGTGAGTAAATGTCACATACCTATGAACAAGTCTTTCTGGACGACCCATGTGTTTTGCACCAAACTTCTTTAACTTTCTATTCACTTGTAGAGCAAGAGATACTGTAGTGGTGCTATCTTGACAACACTGTAAAACAAGAATTTTTACATGTAGATATTGTGGCAGAGGAAAAATGTAGCTCTTCAACTAATCAAACTCTATCATCTTGTCGATAAAAACCCAACAAAAAGAGTACTACTAAGGAAGACTTGGTGTTGCTTATCACAAAACTGCCATCTGTGATGATTTATGACAAAGGTTTAATCCCTACCCTTTCCAAAAAATCAAATATAGAAGGTTTTGAAAGCATTGTGGGAAAGAAAACAAGACCACTGCATGCTGGTGCCAATGCTTGGCTGCATTTGCTTTTAGAAATAGATTAGTTTTCATTGAAATTTGACGACAAGTTAGATGTAGCTCATATGATGATTTTTGTCCTTGATAGGAGATAAAAAACTGTGGGAAAAGGAGGAAATGCTGGTAACCAGCACAGTCTTTTCAAAAGCCTTCTTCCTCTGGGTCATCAGAACTCAGGACTGTGTGGTAAGAACTTGAAGAATATTGTTGATAGTCTATTGCTCAAAAATCGTTCAGCCAAATATTCTTCATGTCACAGCAAATCTGAAAGCATTTTCCCCTTTTCCTATAGTGTTTGCAAAAGTCTTCCTCCTCAGAATTGTGAAAGCATGTGGTTGTTTAGTACAACGTTAATGAACAATACACAGTCTTCTCACCTCTTCAGGTGTTTCTCCTTTGTTGTTTTTAGCCTCAACATCAGCGCCTCTAGCTAGAAATAATCTGGAAAAGAAATTTAAGTTTTATGTACATCAGTGTAAAATAAGGACTCAATTCCCTGCCTTAACCCTTACACTTTCAACTTTTAATGACTATGAGGAAGACAACATTTGACAAGATGTCTGTTTGTAAAACAGTCATGCCCCCCTACTGCCACATTGATACAGGAAGTGGCACAGGTCATAAACTGATATCAAAAGAATTGATTGGGGGTCATCTTTTTGATTTATAGCCCACTTCAATTGTTAAATGTGATAATCTGTCAACAGTTCGCATAATTATACACACCGCCATGTGTATACATACAAGATTGCAAACAGTCGCCGATACACAGACTGGGTTATTGATTTTCTTTTCGGCACGCGCGTTCGACTTCCGCTTTTTCCCAGTCGACTTCGATGCTTACTACGTCCCAGATAATACGCGAATAAAATGTTAAAGCCCCACAAGTTGAGCCACATATGATGATTTTTGAAACACTTTAATTTTTTTTGAGCAAATGGCTCAAGTGGCGAACGGCAGCGTGGGCCCTGAATCATCTGGTGGTCACTGTGACCTTGACCTTTCATGGATTAACCTTAAAATCGATAGGGATCATTTACACACCAAGATGAATGACTGTACAGAATTTGAAGGACCTAGGTCAATTCTGTGTCTAGTTATCATCTGGACAAGGTTTGGTCTATATATCATTAAGTTGAAGGCCACTGTGACCTCTACCTTTGATGGATTACTCTCAAAATCAATAGGGATCATCTACACTCTGAGATGCATGTCTGTGCCAAATTTGACCAATTGACCTCAAAATCAATAGGGATCATCTACACTCTGAGATGCATGTCTGTGCCAAATTTGACGAACCTAGGTCAATTCTGTGTCTAGTTATCATCCGGACAAGGTTTGGTCTATATATCAACATGTTGATGGTCAGTGACCTTGACCTTTGACCGATTGACCTCAAAATCAATAGGGATCATCTGCACTCCGAGACGCATGTCTGTGCCAAATTTCACGAACCTAGGTCAATTCTGTGTCTAGTTATCATCCGGACAAGGTTTGGTCTATATATCAACATGTTGACGGTCACTGTGACCTTGACCTTTGACTGATTGACCTAAATATCAATAAGGATCATCTGCACTCCGAGACGCATATCTGTGCCAAATTTCACGAACCTAGGTCAATTCTGTGTCTAGTTATCATCCGGACAAGGTTTGGTCTATATATCAACATGTTGACGGTCACTGTGACCTTGACCTTTGACCGATTGACCTCAAAATCAATAGGGATCATCTACACTCCGAGACGCATATCTGTGCCAAATTTCACAAACCTAGGTCAATTCTGTGTCTAGTTACCATCCGGACAAGGTTTGGTCTATATATCAACATGTTGACGGTCACTGTGATCTTGACCTTTGACCGATTGACCTCAAAATCAATAGGGATCATCTACATTCCGAGACGCATGTCTGTGCCAAATTTCACGAACCTAGGTCAATTCTGTGTCTAGTTATCATCCAGACAAGGTAAGGTCTACTGACCGACCGACCGACCGACCTACCTACCGACCGACCGACATTAGCAAAGCAATATACCCCCACTTCGTTGAAGGGGGGCATAAATGTACAGAAACTCCCCAGGGACTGCAAACCTCACTTCTTACAAAGCAGTATATCATAACATTCAATATCTTTACAAGTGCAGTGTACTGCAACTTGACAATAAAAGTGCTGATTAATGAAATGGACCATATCAATTAGGAAAAACAGCCTTTACATTGCAAATTCCAGTCTTTATTTTTACCAGAATATATTATCAGTTGTGGATATTGTAGATCCAACATTAGGCTTTTTGCTTCTATAATGTCTGCAAGAGCAAAGTAAAAAAGATAATACTCACACTACACATTCATAATGGTCTTGTCTGGCTGCTATATGACTGAAATAAAAGAAATGGTCCGATAAAGTTTTATTCAGAACACTAAATAAACCCGACAGAGACTTTTAATCTAGAAATAAACCCAAATCAATGCAATTTCAAACCTTATGTTGTTCAGAATGATTCAGAAAAGTGGACAGTGAAGATCAAAGATGAGACTGCATGGTCTTTGCAAAATATTTAAAAAAAAGAGATTGTAGTTCAAAGATCAGATTGCAAGTTCTGTGCAGATCGTTGTAGAAAAGTGGACAGTAAAGATTGAAGCTCGGACTGCATGTTCTATGCATGACATTTAAGAAAAGTATACAGTGTAGATCAGATATTAGAGGGCACATCCTGTGCAGTCTGATCCTAATCTAAACCGGCAACAATTGTTGTAAAAGGCACTTTGAAGGTTAACAATAATCTAGTTTCATCTTTTAACTCAAAATTTGACGAAACATCAAAATTTCAGGCTTGCCCATATCTAACATGTAACAAGATGACAATATAACTTGTTACCACACAGCAAAATTTTAGACTTACCCATATTGAAGGAATTATCAAGATGAGATTTCAAATGTTTTTCAAATGATTAGATTGGTCCTTGACTAGGTCGATAAATTTGTGGGAAAGGAAAAAATGCTTGCATTTTCTCCTTTTACCACAATGTTTTCAAAAGCCTTCTTGTTTAGGGTCGTTAAAACTAGGGACTGTGTGTCATAAATAGTTAAACCTGGGTCAAACGATGGGTAATATCTTTGAAAGGGTAGAAACAAAGCAAATGGTTGTTTCCAGCAAAGCATTTTATCCCTTTTTTCTACTTCCAATCTTAAATCTTTACTATATGAAAAAGCAACATCAAGATGTACTTATATCTGTAAGGGTCAAGTCTTTATAATGCTCACTTTAAAATGAATGATCCAATTCTGATATTTTCCCACCTACTCTAACACTTACAGCGGTCTATCTCCATGCATGTTTAAACTGTCCAGATCACAGCCTGCTGTTAACAACATCTCTGCTATAACCTCACTACCAGAAAATGCAGCCCAGTGTAACGTGGTGTTCTCCTCCTACAATATTCAATATCAACTCTATACCATATGAAAAAATATTTGGGTTGTCCACAGTGAAAGTATCTGTGGACAATAAATATGGCTCAAATGATTGGATTTTTCTGTGAAAGTGTAGAAAAAATTGGGGGAAAAAGGTGAAAATGCTAGAAAGTACAACGTTTTCGAAAGCCCTTAATCTTGGAGTTGTTACAACTGGGAATTGTGTGGCAAAGGGTTTAGAGGACTTTAAGAGGATTTTTACCCCTAACTCTTTACCATACGTCCAAATTTCAGCAACATCCAAACTGAAGGCAATTGCAGACAACATATTAAGTAAGGCCCAAACGATAAAGCTTGTCTTTAAAACTGTATAAAAACATTAAAGAGAAAGGATAAAAAGCTGGTTACCAGCATTTTCCACAATGTTTTCAAAAGGCTTCTTCCTGAGGTTTGTTAAAACTCCGAAATGAGTGGTAGAGTAAAACTGCTAAATAAAATTAACATTCTCCAGCCAAAAAAGCCTACACACTCCCATTTTTTATGTTCTGTTTGCAGGAAATCTAAAGGATAGTGTATATTAAAGATCAGACTGCATGTTCTGTACAGTCTGATCTTGATCTACACTGAGTTATGCATAGCAGACTCAGGGTTAATCAAGCCTGTTATTTAGAACATGTATCTCAAAACAGAACCCCCCTACAAATGTTCAGGTGTCTCAATGCATCACTAAATGATCCCAACTTTGATGAAAGGACTTTCAAAAACATAATGGGAAAACGAGGAACTCCTTAGAACCAGCATTCTGTCCTTTTCTCTACGTGTTTCCTACCCTTTCAAAACAACAGTTTACGACTTTACTCCACAATACCAAGTTTTAACGACCTTTTGCTTTTTGCCACATTTTTGCCTTTTATCACATTAATTTTTTCATTTGAATTCAAGTATCATGTATGTTAAAAATAATTTCTATACTCTAGATAAATGTTCTCAAAGTTGTCTGTATTTAACTTCATTCAATAGTAAACGACATGAGCCATGCTCTGGCAAAAGAGGGCTTACTGTATCTTTGTGATGCATTGTACCAAGCAAGTCATCATATGATTAAGGATCCATACAATCCCTGTGGTCAAACAACTGACTTGATCATGAGGTAGTATGGTCCTTGGAAATGCAGAAAATTTACAAGTGGCAAAGTTTCAATCCATGTCAGCCTGCACGGACTACGCTGGCTGACATGGAATGATACTTTTTGCAAATGCATTCAGCTCCCTTTTCACAGAGTATGGCTCAAAAAATTCCCATTATAATTTGGATATGAAAAGACAGTCTTCAAAATGAGTAGTGACAGAGATTAACTCTTCACCAAACAATTCAATTTGGACTTGATCAAATTCGAAGCATTTGCAGACAAATGTATTTAAAATGAAGATTTCTGTCTTTGATAGGGTGGAAAACATAGTGGGAAAAGGAGGAAATTTTCTCTTCGAGGGTCTTTAAAACCAAACTATCGTGTGGTAAAGAGAATAAATCAATGGAGTTGTTTTTGTATCAGTAAGTTCAAACACTCATACAGTATATTGTTTCAGCAATTTTCTGAACATGGGGAACTGAAAAGAAATGAGTATAATGAGAAATTCCAAGCCCATGGTATCTTTCTAAAAGCTTCAAAATTGTAACATCAAGATTCTCTGATTCGCTCACAAATTTTGTTCATTCTTCCTACTGAAGCACAGAAATTTTGTAGTACACCATACTCTGCTTGCCTTTAGGCATATAAGTGTAGAAAATGTGTAAAATTTGATCTTCTTTCTAGGTAAAATTTGTGTCACCCAGTCCCCTGTTCACATACCGAATCTCTCAGATTTGGGTCAGCATTTCTTTTGAGCAGTAACTTGACAGCCTCTATCTGATCATGTTCCACAGCCCAAATGAGAGGCGTCCATCCACCATCATCTGTCACGTCAACTTTGATCTTCTCCGACTCTAACAATATCCTTAGTACTTCTACATGGCCAGCCTTGGCCGCGTAGTGTAAAGCAGTCATCCCATCATCAGCCTATAAAATAGTACACCCATGATCTCGGTTGTAAACCCATTACTCTGAAAATACAACTTTAACTCTTTACCAAATAACAAAATTTTAGACTTGTCCAAATTGAAAGCCTTTGCAGATGACATAATAAATGTCACTCAATAATTAAAATTTGTTTATAGAAGGGTAGAAAACATTGTTGGAAAAGGAGAAAATGCTGGTTACCAGCATTTTCTCTTTTTCCCCACAATGTTTGTGAAAGCATTCTCTTCCGAGGTCGTTAAAACTCGGGACTGTGAGGTAAAGAGTTAATAACCTAAACAATTATAGACTAATCATACCATTCTTTTTTGACTAATTTTGAGTTTTTATAGTCTGGGCTGTAAATGTTTGTCCAAAATGAATGTATTTAACAACAAATTGAACGAGTCTAAAAGGGTGGGATTTGTCTGTGAAAGGTTAGAGGAAGTTGTGGCAATGGAAGAAAATGCAGGTTACCAGCGTTTTTTTCTTTTCCCCCAGTTTTTTCAAAAGTCATATTCCAAAAATTCATAAAAAAGTATGTAAAAAAAAGTCTGTTAAGGAATTTTAATCAATATCAAACTATTCACTACATGTTTATCATATATGAAATACCTTTGCAATTTTACCTTCAATTCTGTAACCATCCTGTAGAAATCACATGCTTTAATGTTGAGTAAGCAACACAAAACTAAACTAATTTGTCATTCTAGATTTTTTCCATTTATTACCTTAGAATCCACAATGGAGCCAGCTTTCACGAGATATTTGACAACATCAACATGATTATTTTCTGCAGCATACATCAGTGGTGTTTTTAAAGTTTTGTCTTGAACATGAGGAGATGCTCCCGCCTATAATGATATAGAGCTCTACATTAAAAATTTGTATTATTATCATGAATGGTATGAAGTTTCCTTAACTACTAATCATTTATCAATTTTAGTAGGTTGAATGAAGAAAACGAGGCTAGTTGGTAGACTACCTTCCCTCTATGATAAATTTGCCATATCATCAGGATTTATCCCCCGCCCCCCTCAACATTGTTTCAACAGTATTAAGTATGAAAGCAACCAGTGGCTTGGAAGGAATGCTGTGCAATGTACAGGTACACAGAGCCTTAGAATGTTTGCTTTAACTACTGTGATATAACTGATTATAACTAAAATAATGTTGAAAACTTATCTATCGGAATTGGGCAAGGTAAGATTATCATTAAAATTTCTCTGTACTTTAGGAAATAATATTGCTCTGATATACCTGTATCAAGAGATGAACCAAAGCTAGAGAACCGACGGTTGCCGCTGCATGAAGAGCACTCTGAGATTCTAGGTCTTCAAACTTTTCATTTGGATCATGTCCATCCTCTGCAATGTTCGTAAAAAAGAAATACATATATCCATCGATGAAACAACCACTGTTCAGTAGGTGTTTAGTAGGGCACTTCTGTTCATCAAGTAATTAACGCTTTATTGAACATTCCCATGCTAAAATGACCTTAGGGAAAAAAACTCTTGAAAACACTGGTGGAAGAAAATGCTGGCAAAGAGCATTTTCTACCACCACCAAGTTTTCTACCTTGCAGAGGACAAATCCCATCATTTAACTCACAATTAATCCTGTTACCTGCACATGCTTTAAATTCAGTCGCTTTAAATTTAAAATCTTTTCAATTTACAAATGTCAAAATTTAGAATGTCAAAATTTTGTGATCTGGAAAAAGAGTCAACCCTTTACAATACAATCCTGCATTCTGAAAATCCCCTAAAAAAGATGGCTTTCAGAAATGTTGTGGGAAAAGGAGAAAATGGTTGTAACCAGCATTTTCTCTATTTTCCTGTAATGTTGTCTACTCTCTAACAGACAAGTCCAATCATTTCAGCTGCATCTGATATGTTGTCTGAAAATGCTTTCAATTAGGACAAGTCTAAAAAGTAAAGTTCCAGTGTGGTAAAGAGTTAAACAATCAACACATAGGCTATTTTAACCCATTACCACACAATCCCGAGTTTTAACGACCCTGTAAAAGAAGGCTTTTGAAAACATTGTAAGAAAAGGAGAAAATGCTGGTTACCAGCATTTTCTCCTTTCCTCACAATGTTTTCTACCCGATCCAAAACAAAAATCATCATTTCAGTTACATTTAAATTGTCGTCAGCAAATCCTTTCAATTTGGACCAGTCTAAATTTTTGTTGTTTGGGAAAGAGTTAAGAAACATTGAAAATGTACGCAATCAGTTGTAAAGATTGAATAGGCTGATCATTATGAAAAAGTATTCATTACATATACAGATTAAGGGAGTAATAACTACTTTTCCCAAAACGTTGTACAGGTTGGCCACAGCCACAGTCACAAAAACTTGTAGCTGCCTACTTGTTGCTTAATACCACATTATCCTGAGTTTTAACAGCCTTTATAGAGAAGGTGTTTGAAAACATGGTGGGAAAAGGAGAGAATGCTGGTTACCAACATTTTTTCCTCTTTGTACAATGTTTTCTACCCTTTCAAAAACAACTTACACCAATTGGGCCACATTTAATTTGTCGTATGCAAATGCAAAAGAGTTAAACTACCCACATGTCCTTTACAAAACCCTGTTCCACACCCAGTAAACTTAAAAGTTCTTACCCAGCATGTACAGTGTTCTCTCCAGATCTTGATCATACGCCGGGGTGTATAAACACTTGGGTAAATGCCGGAATTTCTTCGGTCTGAAATCATACCAAAAACGCTTCTACAGCATGTCTTGTATAGCTATCATACATTGTTATCCTTTTATAATGTTTAAACCTTTACAAAACAATCTCCAGTTTTAATGACCCTGAAAAAGGCTTTCAAAACATTGTGGGAACAGGAGAAAATAATGGAAATCAGCATTTAATCCTTTTCCCACAAAAGCTAAAGACAGAAATCATCATCTGAGCTACGTTTAATTTGTCATCTGTAAACGCTTTCAATCTGGTTAAGCCTTTACCAAACAATCCTGAGTTTTCACAATTCTGAAGGAGAGGGCTTTTGAAAACATTGTGGGAAAAGGAGAAAATGCTGGTAACCAGCATTTTCTCCTTTTCCCACAACATTTTCTACCCTATTAAAGAAATCATCTGAGCTACATTTCATTTGTTAACTGCGAATGCTTATAATTTGGTTGAGTCCAAAATTTTGTAGTTTGGTATTCAGTTAACTTTTAACCAGAGGACAAAACTACAGACTTGCCCAAATTATAACCATTTACAGATGGCATATTAAATCTTGCTCAAATGGTAAAACTGGTCTGTGAAATTGTAGTAAACATACTACGAAAAGCAGAAAATGCTGGTAACCAGCATTTTCTCCTTTATCACATGTTTTCAAAAGACTTCCTCCTCAGGGTCTTTAAACTTGGCTTAAAATTACTGTCTGCATATGCTTTGAATATTGACGAGTCTTCAAACTATGTCATCTGCTGAAAAACTTTACCCTGTTGAACTTCGTTTGCTGGTACATTCAAAGCCAGATACTTGTAGAAATGCATTGTTTTGCATGAACAATTCTAAACAATGGCTTTTTCATAAGGCTAAGTTTTCTACTTCTGACACAAGTCTGTAAATTCAACTATGTTAACCCTTTACAACACAATCATGCGTTTTAAGGACCCAAAGGCAAGGACCCTTTTGAAAACATTTTGAGAAAAGGGAGAAAATGCTGGTAACCAGCATTTTTTCCTTTTCCTAAAATGTTTTCTACAGTCCCAAAGGTAAATTTCTATTTTTGAGTCACAATTAATTTCATGTCTGCAAAAGCTTTCAATTTTGACAAGTCCAAAACTCTGCCGTGTGGTAAAGAATTAAGAATATTTTTCCGTCCAAAGAAAAAAGCACCTGTGTTGTTTTGGCCTGTTGGACTCTGTATTGTAAAAACAGATCTGAATTAACCTCAAGAACCTGTTTTTCAGGATCAAACAATCATGTAACAGGAGCTCTTGAAATAGAGCAATATACATCCGAAGGAATTCATCAAGAGCGTTTCACCTTTGACCCCTTCCTGTGACACTGACCTTGGAGCCTGGTGTCCTATGCTTCTGCTCAGTATGCCATCTCATCAAGGTGCACACTTGTGTAAAATATTTCCAAAATCAAACCAGAGATTCAAAGAAGAGCAGACACAAAATTGCCAATGGAAGGGCAGGCTACCAGGGAATTCACAAATCCCTGTCAGCAAAAAAATTAGGCCAAGTCATACAAAAACAACCAAAAGTTACCTTTCTTGTCCCAAACAAGCCAGTGTCTTTTCTAATGAATGTCTGTCAGGACCAAAAGGAAGATTACCTATCAAAGAAAATCACAAAATTCAAAAAAAGTAAACTTAAATTTACAAATCCATTTTCTGTACAATACTGAGTATATCTAGTTTGTTTTTATCATAACTCTTCACCAGACAATAAAATTTTACATTGGTGCAAATTGAAGCATCTGCAGACAACAAATTAAGCGCAACTGAAAAGAACGGGATTTGTCCAGAAAGGGTACAAAATATTGTGGGAGAAGGAGAAAATGCTTCTTAAAACAAGCAACGTTTTGAAGCATCAAACTTTTCAGGGTAAATAAGATATGGAGTTGCAACAGAGCTGTTTGGCAAGAGCTAACCATGCTTTGGTTGCTTTAGAAGGCAGTGTGAATCAATTTAGACTGCACAGAACATGCAGCCTGATCTTTGATAGATCCACATTGACAGTATCTTCTGGCTAAAACCAGCTCTGACTATCTACTGTATTATTCTTTCCTGAGACAGAGAAATGTATCGGTCTCTCTTATAAAATATTGTTTAACTAATTTCTACAGTATCTTCCTAAAGCAAAAATAATCCTTTACCAAACAACAAAATTGTTTCTAGGTCCAACTCCAAAGGATTTGCAAATGACAAATTGAATGTGGCTCAAACTGTAAAATTAGTCCTTTAAAGGGTAAAAAAGTATGTGTGAAAAGGAGCATTTTCTCTTTTTCAGAAACATGTTTTCAAAGCACACAACACATAAAAAGATCTACACCGTACAGTCAGTTTTTATGGAACAGAATCTGTACATCAAAGGTTTGAATAACATTCGAAATTTTTAATTTCATTCTTCCAATGGAGAGGATACCCCAAATCTATCTTCGATAACTGATTTAAAAAAGCAGCCTCCAAAGCAAGGCATGAGCTCCTCCCACCCAGTTACAGACAGACAAAAAGGGATATACTACCTGCATATCAGTTACACACTCTCCACCCGGTAGGGATCAACATCACAGGATAGGAAGAGACCTCTCCCAGTCAATTTCTTCTTCATGTTTTCAAAGCACTTTTCCTCAAGGTCATTGGAACTTGGGAAAGTGTGGTAAAAACAACTAATACTTTAAAATTGCAGACAATTTTTTTTTTTTTTTGGTCTTGCAGGGGTCTGCTTTCAAAAGCATTTAGGTAAAAAGAAATTGCTCAATTTCTGCTTTAGTAATGTCAGATGTTTTTTACAGATTAATTTCTTGGAACTAAAGTGACACTGCTTTGCCTTATTTTGCAAGGATGTTTTTTCTTTCAAAAGTTGTGCAGCATCCTGCAAGCTTACTTCTGAAAGTAATAATCAAAATTCATTGAAAAGCGGACGGATTAACATTAAGCCTCGAAGCACCTTTCACAAGTATGGTGGCTTTTTCAGACAGTATAGATCAAGATTAGATTGCATAAAACATGCAGTCTTATCTTGCATCTGCACTGCCTGTCTGATTCAAGGCCATATTCTGGCCGAAGAAGCATTTAAAAGGCAATAAATATCGATTTTGTTTATTTAACACTGTAAAGGTTAACTTACTAGTAGAAATAGTTTTCTTTGTTTTTTCTAGGGTGAATGAAGCTCCTGGGTCCTCTACAGGTTCTTCAGCAGCACTTGCAGTTTTAGCTGTAATTCTTGCCTTCAACCTGAAATGGTAGTTTGGTCCAGTCGGTGATTTTACCTTTTACTCAGTTACATTGGTCCAAATTCAAAGCATTTGCAGACGACAAACTAAAAGATTGCCCAGGGGCAACATGTCGAGCCCGCCATGAGGGAGTTAGTAAAGGACTTCATAAGCTGCACTAAGTCTTGGGGGAAAAAAAAGGAACAAATCACTCAATGCACATTTATCTTACTTCAGCTCCCTTTGTTTTCGAATTTGCATGAGGATAGGAGTATTCTCTATTTATGAACAAGTAGAAACTAATTCTATTTATGATAAGTTTATCATTTGACCTTAAAGTGTGACCTTGAACTTGGACATATATAAACAAATGTTTTAGAAATCACACATACTCATGACGGAGAATTATTGTGCCAAATAGTTTTGAAATCCATCCAAAATGTGGAATTTATGGCTCTGACATGCTCTATTTATGACAATTCTATCACTTGACCTTGAAGTGTGCCTTTGACCTTGGTCCTACCTAAACAAATAATTGAAATTGCACTTCTCCTCATGCAGGAAAACAATGGTCCCAAATTATTTTTAAATCCAATTAAATGTAGAAGTTGTAGCTCGGACACCCTCTATGTATGTCAATTTTATCATTTGACTTTTAAAGTGTGACCTTGACCTTGGACCTAACTGAACAAATGATTCAAATGGCACTTCTACTGGTATAGGAGAACACTTGCATCAAACTATTTTGAAATCCATCAATAAATGTAGAAGTTGTAGCTCAGACAAGCTCCATTTATGACAATTTTATCACTTTGACCTTGAAGTGTAGCCTTGACGTTGGACCTACCTGAACAAATGTTTCAAATGGCAGTTCTACTCATGAAGGAAATCCATTCAGAAATGTAGAAGTTCTAGTCTGTACAAGCTCCATTCAACACAATTTTACCATTTGACCTTGAAGTGTGACCTTGGCCTTGGACCTATCTGATCAAATGATTAAATAGCACTTCTCCTCATAAAGGAGAACAATTGTGCCAAATTATTTTGAAATCCATCTAATAATGTAGAAGTTCTGGTCTGGACAAATTTGGACGGACAGACGGACGTACACTGTCACCAATGGACACACACATAGACTCACATAAAACCGACTTCTTTTCCCATGTTTTCAAAAATCCTTTTCATCAAGGTTGAGAAGACAGGTATGGTAAATGGATGATAAACCACTCACTGTACTCTAGAAGATTTGGTTTCTTTCATGATGGATGGTTTGCTCTCTTGTAATGACAAATGGACCTCTACATGCGCTGATGTTTCCCCACAGTGAGGACAAAAGTTTTTCCCGTCTTTTACAACTAGACACTGTTCATGAAACAGGTGAAGAAAGTTACCTCCCTCTTTTTTACATTGTAGAAACTTTCCCTGAAGAAGAAGACACAATCTATCATTTCTCATAAAGTTATTATATACTGTACCTGTAAGTTTCAAGCTCAAAAACATGCATCTCAAACAGATAAACTCATACAGTATCAACAAAATTTCAAATACAAAACAAAGTTTCAAATACAGTCCGAAATATGGTGCAATAGCATAGCCTGCATGCAAGCTTCTTTTGGCTTTGTTTCCACTTTGATTGGTCAAAATGTTATGATGTGATATTCATCCATCATTCATCAAAAGAAGTTATTACCCAATAACCCTGTATTTGTTTTATTTTTTTCCCAGCTTCCATTTGTCAATTATTTAAAAAAAATTTTGTTAGAATTTGTAAAGATATGATAAAGGAACAGTATTTAGTAACTTTCCTATTGCTTTAATTTGCTTCTTCCTGCATAAGAAAAATACCTTTTACCACACAATCCCAAGTAATCAGCATATTATCCTTTTCCCACAAAGTTTTCTACCCTGTCCATGACAAATTCTATCATATGAGCAATATGTAGATTGTTGTCTTCAACATTATCAATCTGGACAAGTCTGGTATTTTTTTTGTGTGGTAATGAGTTAAAACAAGAGCACTGGATGCAAGTGCACATGCTCAGCTGCAATTGCTTCATTTTCAGTGACAATTTCAAGTCAAAAAAGGGGCATAACTCTATGCACAGCTAAAAACAGCTACAATCAGCAGGAAAGCTTATTGTGAGTTCTAGAGGTCTTTCCATTATTTAAATCAAGACCATATTTTCACACAATACATCTCACTTTTTTTATCTTGCAGCAGACTTTTTGCTTCTTAACCCTTAACCTCTAAATAAACAAGCAATTTCGTTGAAATGATATTCTCCACCGAAAAAGACCTTTTCAAAAATTTACGCTACCACGTAACTCAAAATTGCTCCCAGTCGGCCATTTTGCATCGAATCAAAAAAAAAAAAAAAAAAAGTATATCGGCGGATAAGTTTCACGAAATTCCATCCAATGGTATTGCAGATATTGTCCCAGACAGACGGATGGACGGACAACGCTAAAACTATATCCCTCCGCCTTGTCGGGGGATAATAAAATGAAACTTTCAAGCTGATAGTTAAAATACAAATATTGCTGTTTTAAAGTTATTTTTTTGGGGAAAATATCTCCTTAATAGAGAGTGTAGATCCAAGATCAGACTGCAAGTTCTGTGCAGTCTGATCTTTATCTACACTGTCTGCAAAAGGTCTTCGACTTGTGCTTAACAACTTTAGGGTTAAAATGAATTTCAAAACAGATCTAATGTTGCCACTAAATTTTCTTGTAGTGAAGCATGTTCATTACCTATGTTTTCGAAGACATTTACAGTGTTGTCTGTGGCCAATTCGTTTCAGGTCAGAGTTAGTTAACTCACGACCAAACGAAAAACAGTTTATAGACTTGTCAAAATCGAAGGCATTTGGAGAAAAGAAATAAGATGTTGCTCACCTGAAGGATTGATAATCCAGGCCCTGAATTCATCGAGCAATCTAAAGTGCATTCATAGCCTTATTCGCAATTAAGAAAGTAACACAATTTCTGATTGGCTAAACCTTTTGGTTTAGTACATTAGTCAGTGTGTTTCTCTGAAATTTTAGAAAAATCTGGCTAGTATGACTAAGAATGCAATGAAACAGGCAGGGTTTTCCCTCAATTTCCTTATTTGGGGGTCATTGGACTCCCTTCAAATGAATAAAGAAGGCAATCATTTCAATTTTGGGGGTCAGAAAATTTGGTGTCAAAATTCAAAGAAACAGGGGGTAATGGCAAACCCTGGGGCAGGGTGGTGAGTCAGGCCCTAGATGCACAAATTATCCTGTAGAGACAACACTGTTTTCATTCACCTGTGTACAAAAGTGCCCGCACCCAGGGCAGCACTGGTGTGCACGGAGACGTTTACGATGGGCTTCACAGAGTGAAAGGAATGGCACTTTAACCGCTGGGCGAACCACCTGAGTACCTGTGACTTTATTGCAACATCCCATAACCTGTAAAAGTAGCAAAACTTTAAGAACAAATAAGGCAATGCTTTCATCTTTGACACATCCAAAATTTTGTTGTCTGGTAAAGAGTTAACCCTTTACAGAATTGACAAAATTTTAGATTAAACCAAATTAAAAGCAACTGCAGAGAACATTTTAACTACTCAAATGATGTGATTGTATCTGAATAGGTAGAAAGCATTTTCTCCTTTTCTCACAATATTTTTAGAATTCATTTTTAACCCGGTTGTTAAAACGCAGGATTGTTTGGTAAAAGATTAAGCTATGTCTGTATCTTTGATTGACTTCACCAGAAACAATGCACACAGGTGGGACGGTGTCCCTTTCAAATCTATTTAAGAACAAGTCCTAAGTGCAGTTGTCTGCAAATTTATCGAATGATTGTTTGTCCCCTCTCTGAATAATTCCTGGCAACATTGTATTAATATATCCATCAGAATAAGAGACAGATTTGAATGTGATCATAGCTTAAGTGGAAGAGCCTGAGACCTATGACTGACAAATCTCCATCTACTTGAGGTTGTGTGTTTCAAATCCCATAGCTGGCCATTTCAGTTACTAATAATCTTTCGGATAAGACCTTATGTGACGGTGCTATATACCGAGCATGTTAAACGACCAGGCTTTGGTCTTGTAACATAACTGACAGCCTTCTGGAGGTGTCACCCATAGGGGCAACTGGTAGCAACAATTATTGAAAAACAAACAGGTTGAAGAAAATTGCCCATAGGGGTGACTGGTAGCAACATTAAATGAAAAACAAACAGGTTGAAGAACAGAAGATATCTTTACCTTGCCATCTACAGAGTCTAATGCTTGACAATACGTGACAAGAGAGGCTAGTTTCTGAAAGTTGGCACCATTTATCTTACATGTACAAAGTGGTATAATATCCTTGTCTGGAAGTGGGGTTCCTCCAGGGCTGAGCTGTAATATGATGAAAGTAGTAGCAAGTTTGCATATACTCTATAAACCTTTATTAGACACTCCAAAGTTTGGATGGTTTTGAGGAAAAGGGTTTTTGAATGCATTGTCGGAAAAGGAGAAAGAGTTGGTAACCAGATATTTCTCCTTTTCTCATAATGTTTTCTACCCTTTATCAACAAATCCCATGAATTAAGTCACATTAATTTGTCCTTTTTGAATGCATTTGAAATGGATGAGTCATACATTTTGTAGGTTGGTAAATGGTCAGAGGTTAAGAGATGGCAAAGCTTTAAAACTTTTCGTGTTAAATCATTCTAGATGACAAAATTTTAGACTTGGCTAAATTGAAAGTGTTTGCAGACGACCAATAAAATGTGGCATAAATGATCACATTTTCTTTGATAGGGTATAAAACATTAAAGAAAAAGAAGAGAGTGCTGTTTCCAATGTTTCCATGCCAGCAGAAAACACTATAGGAAAAGAAGAAAATGATAGTTACAAGCTTTTATTCTTTTCCCAACATGTTTGGAAAAGACTACATCTTCAGGATTGTTAACACAGGGTTGTGTTGTAATGGGTTAACTCACAAAAGACAAAGGTATGGAAGCCATGACCAAACAATCTGGTGTTTTGATGGAGGCTTTATAAAACAGTATCTGATATTCAAACTTTTTACAACACAACAAACATCAAACTGAAAGCAGTTGGAGATGACAAAACAAATGTGGCTCAAATTGTTGGATATGAAATATTTAAAAGGTCTAAGATGATGGGATTGTCTGTAGATGGGCAGAAAACATGGTGGGAAAAGAAGAAAATGCAGGTTACCAGCAATTTCTACTTTTCCCATCACCTTTTCAAAAGCTGCTCTGGTACGATCATTGAAGCTCTGTATTATTTAGTACTGGGTTAAAGAACATAATTTTGTAAAACAGAGATGTGATAAATTGTCTCAGTTTTCACTCAATGACAACCACCAAGCTATGACATTACATGTACATTAGTTTTTTTTTTTCAAAAACAAACAGAAAAAATACAGCCATGTTTAAAATGAAAAGGAAAAACTTAAAAGGACTTACCTCGACATTATCTTTTGTGTCTTGGACACTGTTAGTCTCTGGCGTTTTCGGTGGGGTAACAGGATAAAGTCCGTTTGGCAAAGATCCGTTCCTGGAGACCTGTTTTGTATCCACTAACTGCCCATTAGATATAAGCAATTTAGTCTGTGGGGTCAAACTTCCAAAGTCACTAGACACTGGTACTCCTGTTTCACTAAGCTTGTGTCCTGACAAATTAGAAACAGGAACCAGTCTTGTTCCAAGAAGAGAAGTCGAAGACACAGTTGTCAATACGTTTGAGGAGGAAATCACAGCCGGAGTCATGGTAACCTGAGACGAGGAACTTACTTGACTATTCACAACTGTATGCACTGATACTGGAGCCAATATCAAAGGCATACGATTTGCCTGTAGTAGAGTAGAGGTCCTTGGAAAATTACTCTGTATTAGAGACTGACCTTGACTTGCACTTATTGTTACTAACTGTTGTGGTTTTTGTGTGGCCCCATTCGGTCCATTCACTATTTGGAACATAGGTAATCCGTTTAGTGTGCCATTTTGAATTATAGTCTGAGCACCAGGACTGTTTCCCTGTGCAAGGAGTATTGAGTTTGGGGAGCCAGAGGGTGGTGACTGAATAATAGTAGGATGCAACTTGGAAACACTAAGAGGAGGACCAGCTGTGGGCACTAATGTGATCATTTGAGGTGGAGGGGACTTGTTGTCCTCTATTTTTTTTGTCATTTGTTCTGTGCCCTCTGTTTTTCGCTTCTTTTCTTCTGGGGTTAGATTGGGGCTGGTAGAATTTGGAATGGTACCTGAAATACAGTATTAAACTACATGAATTTAATTCTATACCACAAGAAAAATTTTAGGCTTGTCCAAATTGAAAGCATTTGCAGACATCAAATAGACAGAGTCTGAAATGAAGAAATACATCTTTTAAACAGTGAAAAACATTATGGAAAAAGGAGAAAAAGGAGAAAATGCTGGTAACCAGCGTTATCTCCTTTTCCCACAATGTTTTCAAAAGATCTTTACCCTGGGACTGTTAAAACTTGGTACTGTATGGTAAAGGGTAAACACTTTTGAACTTGTTCAAAAGTATTAACCCTTTAACACACAATCCCTAGTTTTAACGACCCTGAGAAAGAAGCCTTTTGAAAACATTGTGGGAAAAGGAGAAAATGCTGGTTACCAGCATTTACTCCTTTTCCCACAATGTTTACGGGTCCGACGAATCACCGAAATACCACCGAAACACCGAAATACCCGTATTTTTTTAGTTATTACGATAACTGAAGTTGTGGTTTTTGACCAAATTACAATTTTATTTATGAAGGAGGGTTAGTGTTAAACCTAATGTCAAAATAGCAACATGTTATTGAGGCCCGCCATGAAGAATTTGCACCGGAATAGCCTACCATGCTGTAAATGTCCACCGAAATACCCGCTCCACGTACTAAAATTAGTCAATTCAGGGATTATACCTCCGCAATCTCCCTTCAGTTGTTTTTGTACAAGATTGATGTGTCTGAAATTTATCCATAAGTATGCTAGAAAAAATAGCTTTCCATTTTTAAGTTGGAAAATATGAGATAAAACGTCACCAAATTGGAAAACCGGCAGCCATTTTGAATGTTTAGTTAGCACGGCACCAGGCGTAAATTGATAAGACGATTACAATTTCGCCGGTAAGATTATAAATATAACCATATTACTTTAAAAATAACAAGGACAAACTTACATATCAAAAAAAATTGAGTATGTTAGCCGAACATTTATGATCGCTTCACTTTAAAAGAATAGAAGAGAACAGAACGTGCTGAGAAACTTGTGTGTTTGTCGGATCAGAGACTTACATCATGTAATGTCTGATTTGGGTCTCACCGTCTACTTATTTCGCAAATGAAGTGGATTAGCGCTCTCTTTTGTGTGTGTTTATCATTCAAAAGAAATACACATATAAGTGATGATTTCAAATTGATAAATCTTAGGTCTAGATTGTCGTCATCGAGATCGGGTATTTCGGTGTGTAACAGGTCAGGCACGCGAGTGTTTCGGTGATTGTTCTCAACGTAAATCAATGATCAGTGTACACTAACAGCGTCACTCTTCTCAATAATGATTAATACTTTGATTAAGTATGTTTTCTGAAAAAGAAAAGAAAGAAAAGAATCCCTCATACTTTTGTCAGTTATTTGAACCCAACAATAAAAAATACGGGTATTTCGGTGTTTCGGTGGTAATTCGGTATTTCGGTGATTCGTCGGACAGATGTTTTCTACCCTTCCCAAAGCAAATTTGAATAATTGAGTCACTTTTGTCGTCTGCAAATGCTCCAGACAAGCAGAAAATGCTGTAAAAATGACGATCAAAGGGAAATAACTCAAAGACAGCATGAGGTAGAGTTATGGTTCTTTCGCACTGCACTCCGTATTATTGCAACAAACACACATGCCAAGTTTCAAGTCAATCGGACTGGAGATGACAAAGTTATGCTCCGGAAAAGCAGAAAATGCTGTAAAAATGACGATCAAAGGGAAATAACTCAAAGACAGCACGAGGTAGAGTTATGGTTCTTTCGCACTGTACTCCCCTTTAATGAGATCCATCCACCCATGAAGTTTCATAACCGTAGCTAACAGTTTTGGAGATATGCTTTGGACAAAATTCAAGTATGAATATAAACAAAGGGAAATAACTCAAAAATTAAGGAAGCAAGAGTTATGATTCCTGTGCACTGCACTCCCCCTTGATAAGATCTATCCACCCATGAAGTTTCATAACCTTAGCTAGTATAGTTTTGGAGATATGCTCCGGACAAAATTCAAATATGAAAAACAACGAAGGGCAATAACTCAAAAATTAAGGAAGCAAGAGTTATGATTCCTAAGCACTGCACTCTGCTTTGATGAGATCTATCCACCCATGAAGTTTCATAACCTTAGCTAGTATAGTCTTGGATATATGCTCTGGACAAAATTCAAGTATGAAAAACAACAAAGGGCAATAACTCAAAAATTAAGGAATCAAGAGTTATGATTCCTGTGCACTGCACTCCCCCTTGATGAGATCTATCCACCCATGAAGTTTCATAACCGTAGCTAGTATAGTTTTGGAGATATGCTCCGGACAAAATTTAAGTATGAAAAACAACAAAGGGCAATAACTCAAAAATTAAGCAAGCGAGAGTTATGATTCCTGTGCACTGCACTCCGCCTTGATGAGATCTATCCACCCATGAAATTTCATAACCGTAGCTAGTATAGTTTTGGAGATATGCGCCGGACAAAATTCAAGTATGAAAAACAACAAAGGGCAGTAACTCAAAAATTAAGCAAGCGAGAGTTATGATTCCTGTGCACTGCACTCAGCCTTGATGAGATCTATCCACCCATGAAATTTCATAACCGTAGCTAGCATAGTTTTGGAGATATGCTCCGGACAAAGAATGGGGACGCCGCCCGTCCGCCACGGGTGATCACATAATACGTCCTGTCTTCGACGGGCGTATAAAAAGGAGAAAACAACTGGTTACCAGCATTTTGTGTACTGGTTACCAGCATTGTGTTTTTCAAACCGTTTTCTACCCTTTCATGAATCTTATCATTTGAGCAACCTTCCATTTGTTGTATGTAAATGCTTTAATTTGGTCAAGCCCAACATTTTGTCAGGTGGTAATGAGTCAAATAAAGCACAAATGAAGGGAATTTTCTTTCAAAAACTTGAAACAGTTGGGGCAAATCAGCAATTGCTGGTTCCCAACATCTTGTCAATTTCCAAAACTTTTTTTTTATGTTTTGAAAATCCTTCTGCTTGTTGTGATGACAACACAACTGTTGTGATTCTATAAATTTTTCTTTGAAAAACTGGAAAATGTAACAAGGGAAAAGCAAAAATTGCCAGTTCCCAACATTCTGTTTATTTCCTAAGACATTTTCGTGCTTTAAAAAGCCTTCTACCCTTAGGTGTAGATGTACAAAATTGTCAAGTAAGGTTTATTCATCTTTTTTCCTTTCTATTTATATGGCAATTCCTCAAGATATTCTAAAAACCATGTTTCAATACTAGTATTACAGAAAAGACAAGTAAAAAGTAAACAATATTGTGAGTCTTGTGGCTATTGGCAAAATATACAAGTCATGTTGTATAAAAAAGGAGTAATTGCATCTGTAAAAAGTAACGACTCAGGTCTGCCTGAGCAGTCCGAGCATGCTGACCTTGTTTGAAGCTTTTTGCAATTCATAAATTTTCTGTATCCAAAAGGACCAGTCTACCTCATGATTCAGTCAGTTGATAGACAAAATGAATGTTATAGATCCATAATTGTCTGATGACCTGCTTAGTACAATGCATCATTGAGAAGCATCATACCCTCTTTTGAAAGAGTGATGCTCACATATCAATCACAGATATCTATTTCCTTCGACAATAAATCTTTTACCCACTGAAACAAATTTGCAGTACAACTTCTTACGAAATGAAAATCAACATGACTTAGAGTTTAACTCTTTACCAGACAACAAAATTTCAGACATGTCCAAATGGAAAGCATTTGCAGATTACAACTTAAAGGTGGTTCAAAAGGTGGAATTTGTCCATGATGGAGTAGAAAACATTGTGGTAAAAGGAGAAAATGCTGGTTACCAGCATTTTCCCCTTTTCCCACAATGTTTTCAAAAGGCTTCTTTCCCAGGATGGTTAAAATCCGGGATTGTTTGGGAAAGGATAATGCATGAATGCAGGTGAAAAAGTTGTGGCAGAGGGAGAAATTGCTATAAATGGAGGATTTTACTTCTTTCTTTCTACAATGTTTTCAAAATCAAACACAAGAGAGGGAAAATAATTACCTTGTGCTTTTCTTTTCCTTGCTTCTGAATCTTTAGAGCCTAAAATGTAGAAAAATACAATGTAAAGATGACATAAACAAAAACAAAAATCATCTAAACTCATAACACAAGCGGTAACTTTTTCTTAACTACTTTACTAAACAATCCTGTAAACAACGAACCCTAGAAAAAGGGAATTTCATAAACTTTGTGAAAAAACATGCTTTTTCAGGCCGAATTTGATTTGTCCTTTGTAATGTTTTCAAATTTGACAGGTCTAAAATTTTCTTATCTGGTATGAAGTTCACTTGTAATGTTTGAAAAAACTAGTTATAGGGATCAAAATTCTATTACATATAACCTTAAGAAATTAGATGAGACTTCATTTCAAAACCACTTTTACATGTATATGTACCAGTAGAGTCCCCCATATGAACATACAATATGCACATTTCCTGTCAATAAAAGGGACCTAAACATTTTAGCAGCACTCTGTCAAAAGGGGGTTTAATACATCTCTAAGAAGCAATATACTGAGCAAGTCGTACCATAAGTATTTTGTCCTTGAGTGAAGAAGTTTATCTTCAAGATATTCATCAACTGCATGAAAAACACATTCATTTACCCTTGACAACACATCCCAGTCTTCTCTACTAAATGGTTTGTGCATGTTTCCTTTTTATAATCTTCTCCTTATTTTTTCCAGAGGAAGAAGTCACTTCCCCCTAAATTTTTGGGCTAGCTTGCTCCGTGTAGGGATCTATAAAGTCCACTGTGTCTAAAAACTGCCTTAATCATGAGAAAAGGTTCTTGGACATGCCGAGATTTACAAAATTAATAGCAAAAAGTTTAGACCCATGTTAGCCTGCGCAGACTACACAGGCTGACATGGGTCCAAACCTTTAGCATAATTATACATTAAACCCCCTTTTACAATGCATGGCTCATTTCAGTAATTTCAAGGCAGGGACACAATATCTCAAATCAGCACACAGCGTCAATCCAAGATCAGACCACATATTTGGCACTCCAAGGAATTATCGTAAATCTAGTGTAAACTCATTGTGTATGTCAGACATTTTCACCTCTTTACTAAACATCAAAATTTTGAACTTGTCTTAACCCTTAACCATCAAATGCCGACCATGAATAACCTTGACAAAAACGCTTTTGAAAACATTAAGGGAAAAGGAGAAAATGCTGGTTACCAGCATTTTCTGCTTTTCCCATAACGTTTTTCTACCCTTTCTAAAACAAATTTTAATTTTTGAGTCACTTTTATTTTGTCAAATGTAAAGAAATTGACCGAGGGAGGGTAGAAGATGACCAGCTCTCTCGTTGATTTGACATCCTGCATGACGTCATTGTATTTGACGTCATCTGTATATACGTAAACAAGTGACATTTGACTCAGACAAGTTCGTCTTTATCAATCTATCCTTTTATTTTATCGTCTGCAAAACCTTTCAATTTAGACAAGGCTAAAACCGTGTCATCTGGTAGAGTTAATTCATGGCATATGCAGACAACAAATAAAATGCGACCAGGGATATTATTAATGAAATGCGACTGGGAAGGTTAATGCCCTAAACTCCCTAACATGCTTCAGTAAATACACCATTTCTGAGCAGATCCTTATGAGCTGTGGCAGTTTTGAATTTTCAGATTTTGCTTCAAAGGGAAGAAGTTCTCTGAAAAGAGGTAAAATCACATCCTTGTATGACTCAAATGATGAAGTTTTTCTTGACAATGGTAGAAAACATAGCGGAAAAAGAAGATAATGCTGGTTACCAGCATTTTCTTGTTTTCTCACAATGTTTCCAAGGTCTTTCTCCTTTGTGTTATTTATTACTCAGGATTGTTTAGTGAGGAGTTAAGTCCCTTACCTAAGGAAGAATCTACAATTGCAGCAGAGTTTGGACTAAGAGGCTGAAATGGAATAGAGAGATATGAATAACAAGAGGGCCATGATGGCCCTCTATTGCTCCACTGCCTTATACAATGATAGACACACTAAAACAAATGCAGTTTGGTCTGCACTAATATTTAAAGAGAAATTATGCAAAGTCTACAGGAGCCATGTTTTTGACATAATTTAAATTATGAAATCAGAGAAAGGCTCATGAAAAGTATTTAAGCTACTATGCAGAGAATCCGAATCAGTGGTTTTGAAGATCTTGGTTTTTCAACACTTCTTAGTTCTGTTTCCATAGCAACTGCAGTTTGGCATGAAACAAAGTCTTTCCAGTAATTCTTAAGAGGATCATAGCTGGATCATTTCTGAAAATTTTTGTAAAACTTTGTTCAGTGTTTCAGAGAAGGTGTTTGAAATGAAATGTAAGAAGAGATGTACACACAACAAAGTGCCATTAACTAAATTTACTGGCCTTCTACCAGAGCAGCTAAAATTTTCAGATTCTGCATGAACTCAGAGTCTCAGACGCAATACGTGACAGTCCCACATAAAAAATAAACATTGAAAAAGTCGCAAACCAAAGAATTTACTCTTGCCTCGTAAAAAATACCACTATTTGGAACCAAACTGTATCATTGCAGAAGCTGTTTTGCAAGATAATAATTATGTCCATTAAAGTAACATTCCTTGACAGGAAGTGGGTTAAAACAGCCCACTTCCAAAACAACCACGACCAAAACAACCCACTTTACCTAGTCTAAGGCTACTGTTATTGCAATTGAATTTAAAAACTGTCTTATTCATATCTTTTTTCAAAAATGTATTTAATTTCTAGAAGGATATTCTAGAAACTATCTTTTGAAAATTTGACATGTAACAGGTCATGAAATCCACAGTATAATTCTAAACAGGAATAAATGTCTGTTATATGACCTATATGTTTCTATCTGTTCGAAAATTGTCCCACCTATTTTGTGAAAATCCTACCTATTTTCAACTGGAGGAGAGAAATTCCCTCTCATTTCGAGGATAGACACTATGTAAGCCTACATGTATCTGGAACCATGGTCACGAAATATAAACAGTGTTTTAGCCGTGACTAAATTTTCAAATTTTCATTTTGATATTTAGAATTATTCAAAGAACTCATTACCTCCTGAAGCAAATCTGGTTGAGATAACTTTTGGAACATACTTAATAAACACTGAATCATAATGAACTTAGGTTTAGTGCATGAAATGTCAAACCATGTGACATAAGAAATATTCCTCTTTTAGAAATGGGTTAAAAACTTAAAATACAATCCAAGAATATATATACTTGGGCAAGACATACCTTACTTGATGGCTGGCTAGAATTGTTTCCTCCTATAAAAAAAGAGTCTATAGTTCTAAATGAGTCTGCAGATTTCACAGATTTTCTGGCTTTCTTTAAACTACTGGACGGGGTTTGAGCAAGTAAGGATCTGTTTGTCTTTGTCACACTGAGAATATTTTTCTGATTAGAACATTGTATCACCTTTGGAGTTCTTCCCAATGCACAGACAGGTGATGTTTCTGACTGTGAATTTAATGGATCTCTTTGCACTGATGACTTCTGTGTTGAATGTAAAGATGATGCTTTTTCATCGTGACCAGGGCTGTTTTCTTGCATTTTTTCATGTGTTTCAGACTTTTTATTTTTTCGTTTGGATTTTTCTCCTGGAAGCTTATAAGCACCTCTTCTCCCCTTCTTTTTTCGAATCAATTTGCTTTTTTTGGAGAAAGGAATGTCAGATTTGCCAGGTGATTTCACTGGAGACTTTACTGATACATACTTGGCTCCACAATCTGAAGCAAATTGTTCTTCATAATTACTTCGTTCTGTCTTTATCTTCATAGGCTCAAAGGCTTTCCTCTTTTGAGCTTTAGGTATGTCCAACAAACCTTGCTTTTCTAGTTCTTTCACATTAAATGTCAAACTGGTGATAGGCTTTTTGACACTCCCAGAAGGTTGTTTTACAGGTGCACAGGATTTACGGGCTTTTGGTTTTTTTGGCAAAGCAAGTGGTTCAGACAACTGTGCTGTTGCCTTCTGCTGGCTTTCATTTTCTGCCAGTGTTGTTATCTTAAACAGCACTTCATCTAAAGTTTTTGATTTTAACTTTGAGCTGGAATTTTTTAACGCTATTTTACTATTTTTGTCAGCTGTTGATGCTGTATTTTCTTTAGGTGGATTTAAACTGTTAGATTCTGTAATGTCTGTTAGCATGGTGCTGTCACTTTCTTGTCTAGTTTGTTGTGAACAGGTTTCCATTGCTAAAGAAGTTTTGTGTGTTGTTTCAGGTAAAGAAGTCTTGGAATCTTTGTTTTCACATGTTTTAAGATTATCATTGGGCATATTTTCTTGAAAATCATCACTTCCATCCAAATTTACCTCAGTCATTTGAGACACTTCCACCACAGTTCTTACTTCAGTCTCAAGCACTTCATCCTTTGACGAATCTGTTAAATTCGGAGATATATTTTGAGATTCATCTTCTTTTAGTTCCTTTTGGTCAGCATCTAGACTGACATTTTCACCAGGACCAACATCTACAGTCAATTCTGCAGTATCACCAGAAGTTGATTCATTAATACTACAACCCTTATATGAATTTTCTCCAGTATCACCATTTATTTCCTGACTCATTTTCTCATATGTAACATCTTTTGAATCCTGTCTATCAATTTCAGTTCCTGCATCTGATGCTGACAGCACATTCACATCTTTCTGTTTGATATAATCATTGCGTGTTGTTTCATTTCTATCAATCATTTCTACAGTATCTGTATTTTCTGAATTCTTATTGTCTTCATTACTGATCTCTTCTGCTGCCTCATCACTAGGTTCATGGACAGGTTCAATTAAGGGTTCATTTTCTCCAGTGCTGGTTGTTTCTTCAAACTTTTCAAGCTGTGAGTCAGGCAGACCATTCTCAGTTGTAGGTAACTCCTCTACCTGATGTCCACTTGAACACTTTTCAACTTCAATAGAGGCATCACCAGTTGTGTCATTTTTTGAGTCTGGTTTCTCTTTTTCAGACAAATTATCAGCACTGTCCTTCTCTCCGGTATTTCTCACTTCTGGTTCTGAAGCTGATGAACACTCTAAAGTATCTTCAAAGGAAGCATCTTTCTCAGCCTTAAGTTCTCCATATATACTAGTATTTTTCTGACCAACAGACTTCAATGCTTCACTTGCGTCTTCTTCTGTTTGATCTTCTGCACCATTCACTCTACCAGATGATTCAACAGGTTCTTCAACTAGGTTCCCATTGAGTACCGGGACTTCATTGACAGCAGTGGACTCATTCTGAAATGTAGTCAAAATCATTCACTGCTTTATGATAACAAAATTGTCACAGGCTTAACTTGAACAAGTAAGTCTGGTTTTAAATGTTTATATATACAGTGGAACCCCATTAAAACGAACTTTGCTAAAACACTGACCCTATTATAACGCGGGTATCCTATGGCTCCCAAATTTCGGGGGTGTGGGGGGGGGGGGTTTTACCATTTTCCAGTCTGATCCGAATCCATCGTTCTGCTGATACGAGTCCCCAATGTAAAAACATAACTACCTATAGACCAAATACTGGTGTAAAATCGATACCGTGCACATAATGTGACAATTTTTCACACCTTTACCTTGTTGATTACTTCTATCACCTATGACTGTGCCCAATTGCTTTGTTTGACAAATATACGCACAGTTGATTACAAAAGGACTTCAGCCCATAATTGTCTTCACATAAAATACACAATCTTACATTAGACAGACTTAACATCAGTAAATTTCTGTATGTGGACCGTGAATAGCGATATCGAACGTACCGTAATTCGCCAATGTATTCGGACAGCCTTAATGTTCGGACACGTTAAATTTCTGTCAAAATTTTTGTATGTCTAGTCCTAACTCCAGACAGTCAAAATATTCAAGAATACTAAATACTGAAAAAAAAAAATATTTTTTTTTCAAAACATCTGACTTAATTTTTGGAAAATATCTCTGATAGGATGATCGGCTGCATTATGAAAGCACAATTGTACATCGTGCTTAAAACCGTAATGAGAATGAATCCTTCGAGAGCCGAGCCAACCAATAGTAATTCTCAGTCATGAAATTACACACGCAAAAATGAAACTGTTTATTTTTTGCAACAAAGGCCTCTTCACAGCAGACCGAGAAGATTACGATCGGAGATCAGACAAGACATGAAGTCTGCAGTCTGATCTTGATCTACAGAGACCGCAACAGCAACTTTAGCACTGAAAGATGCGTAAGGGTTAATTCTTTCGCGGCTTTTGGATGTTCTGTCAGCAGTTTCGCCATTTTTTACAACGTTTTCGAAAGGCATCTTTAGCAGAAGCATGAAAAGTCGGTCCAAAGAGGGAAATGGTTGAAGCCCTGTGTTGTCCCCGTAATTACAAAAATAAAGCATTGTTGAATACAAAACCTTGTTTCTCTTATTCATCGGTAATTAATCCATTTAACTTATTCTTCAAGTTAGCGTATGCATTTTTTTTTTATTTCAGTCACAACAAAATTTTCAGAAAATGGCCATATGACTTTTTTTTCTCTCGAGTAGACAATATACATGTGACACGACTGGGGTGCTCTAGCAATAATCATGATACGCAAAAAGGCTGTTTCGGATTATGTAAGCAAGCGAGATACTGGCTTGTAGCGTTTGTTTTGATTGGAGGTCAGCCCATAACCAGGTGTAAATTCTTCGGGTGAAACAGTTGTGTTTACGACAAATGTTACAGTACAACTCTCTCGCTTTGAAATTATTGGCACGTTACGTCATACCCCAAATGCAAACTTTACTGCAAACATTAATTTTGTGAATACACGACTGGTGTGAAATCTTTTCGGATGGAAAGTTAAATGTTTATGGTCGCATTTAATCATTCACTGCCCGTGGCAGGATGACGATTTTTAACTCTTTACCATTCTACAAAATTTTAGACATGTCTGAATTCAGAGCATTTGCAGACGACAAAAAAAACAGTGGGCCAAATTTGAAATCCGTTCATGGTAGGGTTGAAACAATGTGGTGAAAGGAGAAAATGCTGGTTTCCAGAATTTTCTCCTCTTTTCCACATGCTTTTCAAAAGCTGTCTTTCTCAGGGTCTTGAAAGTGTGGTAAAGGGTTAAAAGTCTTTGCGGCCGGTGTAGATAAACATCAGACTTAAGAGAACGTGCAGTCTGATCCTGGATCTATACCATTCGCAGCTGAACTATGACCGAAAGCGTTTTCGTAGAAAGCTACTTCTATTATGACTAAACAAGGTAAGAACATATTTAAGATCCGTTTATTTCAACACTGACAACCCTTCCACACAAGATCTGTATTACAAACAATTTAGATCCCTCCACCCTAGTCTAATTTACAGACCCCGACGCACGTTCTTTTTCATTTTGATTTTCATGTATGTCGGGTCTTGTCTCGTTTGATTATCAAAGAAGATTTTGTTAGTCAGAGTCGATTAGGGTTTGTTATGCAATTGTCAGCAGGATTAAAAAACATGGCGGCGGCAACGTCTGCAATCCAACATGACAGCGTTTTATTTGATTTCTGAATGAACTAGGCTGTAATTCAGCTAAGCAGTGGCTGAATAATTTCTTATTAAAATGGTCCTAAAGGTAAACAAAGTTCTTTTACGTACCTGTACCGGTGTTTGAATGACCAGTTTCGGTAATAGAACTAACTGGGAATCGTTTAAAAAAAAAATCAAACTGTAAAATGCCCGATAAATAAATGTTTCAATGTAAATATGCATGCCTGTGTCGAAGTATTTGAACTAGATCTAGCTCCACCGCTACTATGTATAAATTTGCAAGACTTTGCCCTTATCATTTTAGACACACTCCCCAAATTAAAACTTATTATTTTGGCTACCCTAAATTGTTCAAACTGTTCATTTCCGTAATAACAAGGAAATTACTATTTATTTTAGTTGGGATAATTTGGCGAATAACAGTAATTAATTGATGCCATAGTTCTTGCAATGATTGGCGGATGGGTTGCGGGTAGTGTGTGTGTGTGTGGGGGGGGGGGGGGGGGGGGGGCGGGTGGGCGGCGGGTTGTCAGCGTTATATACTTCACCCCGGATATAACGCTGTTGTAGATCGTGGCTCCCGATGACAGCGTTATAGCGGGGTTCAACTGTAGTTTACTAACAGCAGTAGGCAAAGAATTTCCGAATTTTCACTATTTCAAAATCCCATAAATTTCCACAGATTCTGCCTTTATCCCACAAAATCCAGTTTTAATAACCTGAGAAAGAACGTTTTTGAAACTATTGTGGGAAAAGGAGAAATTACTGATAACCAGCATTTTCTCCTGTTCTCACGTTTTCTGCATGTACCATTTCAAACAAAGAAATCATCTCATGTCAAAGCTTGAGTTTGTTGTCTGCAAACACTATTAATCTGGTCAAGTTTAAAATTTGTCATTCAGGTATAGGGTTAATCCTGTGCATCGGTTGGAATATGAATACACTCAGTACATTTAACAAGAGGGCCATTGGCCCTAAAGTTCTCACCTGAGTAAAGTCATCTATGGTTGATAAAGCTGAAGAGATCCTGGTTTAAATGAAGTTAAAGGCATGCATGTAAGTGACCTACTTTTTGACCCACTTTACCTACTTTTGACTTGCCAGAGATATCATCAAGCAAAACATTCTGTTAATATTTCATGAGTATCAGGCTAAAAATGTGGCCTCCAGACTGCACATAACTTTTATCTGAGATCTAGCTAAGTGACCTACTTTTTGATCTGTTGTGACCAAATTTCAAACTTGTCTGAGATTTTATAAAGAAAAGCCTTCTGACCTAGTTTTATGAGTATCAGGCTGAAAATGTGGCCTCTAAAGTGCAAACAACATTTTTCTCAGATTTAGCCCTGTGACCTACTTCATGATCATATATGACCCAATTTCAAACCTGTCAAAGAAATCTCAAGACACATTCTGACCAAGTTTCATGTGTATCAGGCTCAAAATGTGGCCTCTATGGTGCAAACAAGATTTTTCTAAGATTTGGCTCAGTGAGCTACTTTTTAGGCAGACATGACCCAATTTTAAGCATATCCCAGATATCATCAAGACAAGTATTCTGACTAAGTTTCATGAACATCAGGCTGAAAATGTGACCTTTAGAGTGTACACAAGGTTTTCCTCAGTTTTAGCCTAGTGACCTACTATTTACCCGACATGACCAAATATCCAGAGTATAAGGCTTAACATGTGGCCTCTAGAGTGCACACAAGGTTTTCCTAAGATTTAGCCCAGTGACCTACTTTTTTTTTTATCCCACTTGACCCAATTTGAACTAGTCCAAGATATCATCAAGACAAACATCCTGACCAAATTTCATGAGTATTGGGCTGAAAACGTGATCTCTAAAGTGCACACAAGGTTTTCAAATATTTAGCTCAGTGACCTACTTTTTGACCCCACTTGACCCAATTTCGAAACTGTCCCAGATATCATCAAGACAAACATTCTGACCAAGTTTCAAGAGCACTGGGATGAAAATGTGGCCTCTAGAGTGCACACAAGTTTTTCAAAGATTTAGCTCAGTGATCTCCTTTTTGACCTGACTTGACCCAATTTCAAAATTGTCCCAGATATCAGGGTCCAAAAATTTCCAGAAAAGGCACTCGTCCTGTAGGACAAGTGACTTTGAAAAAACACTTGCCCTGCTTTGATCCTTACTCGTCCGCCGAGAAAAACTCTTCCAATAATGGACTCTTGACGGGTTTTTTTTTTTTTCAGACGAAACGGAAATGTTACAAAGAAGCTTAAATACCGGGTTTTAAAAACCGGTACCAGTTATGCGGTCAATTTACAGAAATTAATAAAGCCAAAACAACACACTTTTTCGAACTGGTTTCGGGAAAGTATTTGCGTTAATGTTAATATCGTTCGTTTTAATAATTAGCAAAGTCGGTCAGATTGAATTAGGTACACCCAAAGCATATTATGAGATTTTTGTTTGCAATGAAAGGTCCCGGGTTATATCATTAGGCTGACTTGAAACCGGTCTTTATTTGGGGCGGGGACCAGCACGTTTTATGTTCTGTTTCAAAATTTGATTTCCTGAATACCCTGAATTCGCTTATTCAATAATTGAATGGCCGTTTTGTCTCGTGTAAGTTAAATATTCATCTGAAAAACTTGTTTTACTATCTCCTATTCACCACTCGTCCTGCCGGATGAGTATGAGTGATATTTCACTCGTCCTCATCCATTTCTTACTCGTAAATACGAGCGGACGAGTGGATTTTTTGGACCCTGGATATCAAGACAAACATTTTAACCAAGTTTCAAGAGTATTGGATTGAAAATGTGGCCTCTAGAATTCACACAAAGTTTTTAAAGATTTAGCCAAGTGTCCTACTTTTTGACCGGACTTGACCAAATTTTGAACTTGTCCGAGATACATAACGAACATTCTGACCAAGTTTTATGAACATCAGGCTGAAAATGTGGTCTCTAGAGTGCATACAAGGTAAATGTTGATGACCCCACGATGGACAACTCACAATGGTGTAACATGATCACAAAAGTTAACCATGAGCTCTTTGTGCTCAGGTGAGCTAAAAATGCAACACTAGTTGTAGGTTGAAGATCAGCCAGAAAATTGTAAGTTCTGGTGTAATTTGCCTTTGATGTAATCAGTGTCTGATCCAGGATTTGAAAAAAAGTGGGAGATTGTCCCCCATCACTCTGAAAAGCATGGAGGATTTCTAAAAAGTATGGGGGAATCAAAATTAACTACAAAATGCAAGAAACAGAATTAGATCTAATCTCTTTTGTACTCATTAAACCCTTTCAGTTCTATAGTACTGTGCATTAGTATTGTTCATACCCAACACAAAATCTTACTTTGAAACTTGAAGGTCAAAACTGTAAATAGAAGTTAAAACACTAGTCCCTATGCTTTCATCAGTTACGCTCACCTCTGCATCACACTGGCCTTGACTTGCATGGTTGATAACAGATTTTTATGAAACTGATTGTTCATCTTCCTTGCCACCCGCTCTTTGCGCAAAGATATCAGTAATTTGATGGTTTTGTCCATCTTTGAACAGAACTATCAGTATCTATTGCTGTTTGTTTTGGTTTACATGCAAATTCCGGGAATCAGTATTAATCTAAACTAATAAAGTAATATCGAAATAAATTCATCTTGACAGCTTTGGTGTATTTGCATGAAAAGCTAGTACTTCGCTCCTATTATTTTGATAAATACAAGACATGTAATCGATATTTAAATCGAAAAGAAGAAAGAAATGGCAGACATTTCTTGTGGTAAAGTCAAAGCCTGTGAGGTAAGAAAGGAAAGTCACTCTTTATTCATAGGAATGATCTGATGCAGTTATGCTGGCTATGAAAGGGATTTTTATATCAATGTAAGTGATCAAACACTAATTGCTTAATTATTTGGCGTAGCTGTATGATCTCACTTTTGACCTACTTTCAGTACTAGGAGGAAATGAATGGTTACACATTTTGTGATTGGCCAAATATAGGTAAACTACGCAAAAAAATAAAGGTCACAGTAGAAATTTACCGACACTGGATTAAAATGTTCATAACTAGAAAATCATGTAATGATCACATTTACCTGTGTAAAGATGTACTTTTTGGCCATGCAGATGTTAAACTCAAGCTAAACATCCATAATCTAACTAATAGCAATGAGTATTGGCGAGTTTTCTATTTTGGTTAGTGTAAAAGATTTGGTACCCGTTTTTCCTCACGTAAAACGGAATACGAATTGCGACGGCATGCTACCGCTCTATTGTCTTACACGAAAACGGGTTGTGAAAAAACCGATTTCGTTTCTTGTCACAATGAAAAAAGATGTTGTCTTGAATTTGGTGATTTAATTCGAAAGGTGAATAACTATGCCTACCTGGGGGAACAATCGATTTTATTGCGTTGTTAGCGAAGAAACTGGGTTTCTACTAAATTACTCTTAACAAAAGTAGGTGGGTGTGGTCAAGCATTGAGAGGGGTGATAAAACTCCGCCTTCTGATAACGACAAATAGTCGATGTTTGAAAGGTGCTTCATTTTTGTACAAAAACATGCAAATCTACTTTGTTTTCTTTTTAAAGATTTCACCATATGGTCTAAACAGACCTTTATTAAAACATGATTCATTAATAAAAAACAGAACAAACGATATATTCCGAAACATGGCAGAATGTCGACTCTCCTTTTACGTTAAACATGAGAATTAATGTATTGCTCAATAACGCTCATTACGAGAGCTTCCTCATTCTTAAATCTTATTGAAAATTCTGCTTTAACCATATGCAAAACAATTTAAAAGAGGCTACTTTCAGAACTGTTTTCATCATTTCTCTTCATATTATACGACAAACGAATTTAAATATTCATATCCCAGTGCCTCTTACGCCGTCTGTCTTTTTTAAAAGATATTTCTTGTTTTTTGAGTGTCTTTGTCACGCACTGGTTTTGAAAATGAGTGTGAAGGATGAAAAACTTGGGCGATTCTCGCAATCACACACTCTGAATCAGACACTGAAATTCATTGATATTCAATTGAATGATGCACAAAATTTTATTACAATGGTTTGAAGTTTTAAAACAGATTTTGATACCAAAAGTTTCTTAACGCAAATAAGAAAGACACAAGATTAATATATGTATCAAGTATGGCCACCCCTTGCTATCATTGGAATTTGCCAGCTTCGTCTCATTAAGAAAATTGTGAAGTTATTCCAAGCTGTGTGATGTTATCCTATTCTTCCTATAGAACTCTGCAAAGTTCCAGAACTGTTGTTAAAGGTTAACTCTGGGATGCACACATCTTTTCATATCATCCCAGACATGCTCAATTTAGTACCATATCAGGTGATGATGAGCCGAGTCAAAAAATTTAACGCTGTGCTCATCAAGACAAATTCTTGTCAAAATGGCCATACATGTATGTTCAGCAGCGCTATTATACAGCCATGTGATGTCATCTAAAATACTGACCAAAAATAAGCTCTATAATTTTCTATTTCGACACAAGATTTTTTTTGGTTTGATTCTTGAAAACTAAGATTTGACCCCTAAAATTTTAGGGTAAAGGGGTCAATGACTCCTGAATTTCAGAGCCTAGCTAAAGCCCTGACTGACGTATTAATTTTTCTTCATCGAAAACCATGAAACCAGTCCCCCTGTAATCTAAACAGAGAACTGGTCCTACATCAAAACTCAAGTCTGCTTTTCATGAGCCAAAATAGCAGTATGCATGATGTATTACTACTTTTTAAACATTTTCAAAGATTGGATTGAGGAAAAGATAAGCAGTGTTAGGGAAGTTTTGGGGGCCTATATTGTGGTAGAGATATAATTATGTATGTATCAGTGACTGGGAAAGGCTTACGCCATGTGCCATGGTCATATTAAAATCTAAAATGTCACCTTGTTTTTGCTGTCGAGTGCACCATTGTCCTTTAAAATTTCCAACATTCGTAAAGTACAAAAGTAAGTGGGATGAATCTGCTTCGGTCAGCGTCGGGGAAAACGCTCTGTAACATGAGTAGCAGTAAGTGTGTGTGACGTCATCATGTCAATGAAGCAAACGCTTATTAGATTTTAAGCTTATTTCGTTGTTGTAAATTCGTCTTGACACAGGTCTCGGGCTTTAGTTTTGCTGTAAAATTGAATTTCAAACACCTCTAAAACATTAAAAGATGCCCCGAAAAAGAAATTAAATTAAACAAGAGGGCCATGATGGCCCTGAAGTAGCTCACCTGATTCTTTTGACCAAACATGACCCATTTTCAATCTCTTTTCAGATATTATGACAAACATTCTACCAAGATTTTCATGAGTATTTGACTGAAAAAGGTTTTTTTGAAGATTTGACTCATTGACCTAGTTATAGACACGAAATGATACACTTGCAAACTGCTCCAAGAAATTATCAAGACAAACATTCTGACCAAGTTTCATGAGTATAGGATTGAAAATGTGGCCTCTAGAGTGTATTCAAGGTTTTTCTAAGATTTGACCTAGTGACCTAAGTTTTGACCCGACATGACCAATTTTAAAACTCATCCGAGATATAATCAAGACAAATATTCTGACCAACTTTGAAGAGTTTTGGACTGAAAATGTGGCCTCTAGAGCCTACTCAAGGTTTTTCTAAGGTATAACCTAGTGACCAAGTTTTTGACCTGACATGACCCATTATCAAACTCGTCCGAGATATCGAGACAAACATTCTGAGTAACTTTCAAAAATTTTGGACAGAAAATGTGGCCTCAAGAGCTTACACAAGGTTTTTCTAAGATTTGACTTAGTGACCTAGTTATTGACCCGACATGACCCATTTTCAAACTCGTCTGAGATACCATCAAGACAAACATTTTGACCAATTATCAAGGTTTTTGGACTGAAAATGTGGCCTCTAGAACGTACACAACCTTTTTCTAAGATTTGACCTAGTGACCTAATTTTTGACCCGACCTGACCCTTTTGCAAAGTCGTCTGAGGTATCATCAAGACAAACATTCTGACCATCTTTCAAGAGTTTTGGACAGAAAATGAGGCTTCTAGAGCGTACACAAGGTTTTTCTAAGATTTGACCTAGTGACCTAGTTTTAGACTGGACATGACCCATTCTCGAACTCATTCGAGATATCATCAAGACAAACATTCTGACCAAGTTTCAAGAGTATCGGACTGAAAATGTGGCCTCTACAGCATACACAAGGTAAAAGTTGACGACACACGATGGACGATGCACGCCGGACACAGCACAATCACAAAAGCTCACCTTGAGCACTTTGTGCTCAGGTGAGCTAAACTAGAGGCGCTTGAGCGCCTGTATCGCTCCACAGGCCTGATATTTCTATAATGGCGAAAGGAAGTTTTTAACAATTATCATTCAATCCTGCATTTTAGCTCACTGAAGAAACAATTTGGTAGACAACCACCATAGGAACTTACCTGCAAAACAACAATGAAATCCAATGAATAGTTTTAGAGAAGAAATTTTTCAAAGATTTTACTTTATACCATAAAAGGAAAATGAGTCTCCCATAAAAGCCATGTTTTTTGACAGATCTTTTTTTTTTTTTAAGGAATTCTGTAAACCTGTATCTAAGGAACATTCCTGCAAAATAATAATGCTATCCAAATAGCGGTTTGGGAGGAGAAGATTTTTAAAGGTTTTTTACTTTGGTTGCCATGGCAACCAGAATTCTTCATGGAACACAATTATTTGAAGGAATTTGAAAGAGGACCACCAAAGGAACATTCCTGTGAAATTTGGTAAAAATCCAGTCAATAGTTTCTGAGGAGAAGTTTTTTAAAGAAAAAGTTTACGGACGCACGCACGGACGAACGGACGGACGGACGGACGCACGACGGACACAACGCCATGACAATAGCTCTCTGGCCTTTGGCCAGTGGAGCTAAAAAATTGTCTGAAGGTCAGGGCTCCATCAGTATTTTTTTTGAAAAAGATCGTTTCTGAGCAATCACATACAAATGGTCCTGTTACGCATCAGAGCGATCCTCAGATCACGTGTACTTCCGAGGCTACCCAAAGCATGTCTACTGACAGGCAGCAAACGTCCTCCGTCGCTGAACAACCAAAAACACCACAATCCTCCCAAACCACCTCACTATCAAAAATAAGGAAAATCCAAGATGATTGGTTTAAAATTTGGCCATGGCTCTTTGAATCAAACGGGTCACTTTTTTGCAGACAATGCATAGACAACAGAAAGAAAAACATCTTTGCTACGGACAGCTGTTGTGTTTTTAAAACATCTTGTATGTCGAGGTTTACCCATCCTTGGTGACCCAGTTTCGATTCATTCTGTAATCGCCCCTGGGTTATTTCACTGGCGTTTCCTCGTCCTCATGAATTATTCATGAAGCGTTTTGATTGGTGATCTCTGTTTTTCTTTGAGAAAATTTAAACTATTTTTATCACAAATACGCCGTCATTTCTAATTTTTACTTGTCGATATCCAATCACATCATTCGTTGCAAATCAAGCTTAGCGATACTTTAAATATGGCAGCGCCCATCAACACCACAATCAAGAAGCGTTTAAAAGAGATTTTCGGCGTAACACCGAAAGATTGTCAGTTAAAATCATGCACAAAGATCGATAGTGCCGTCCCTGTATTGCAGAATGGCATATGTCACAGGAGACAAGCACACCGACGGCCACCATATTTGTTGACAACCTCGGGTTTTTTCCAGGTTATTTTTAGTAATGGAAGAAATGAAATTATCCTCTCTACAAGAGAGTATCATTATGTTATCGATCTTTCGATTGGCTATAAGGGTACTTCCCAATCATATAAATATTCATAAGAAACGACAATTTGCTAGTCAATTGTCCCAGGGGTGATGCATCGAGAGTAACATATTGCTTCAAACCTGGGTTCCGAGGATGAGGTTTACCTACAGGCTACTTGTTCATGTTATAGTTCCATGTTATAGTTATGTTTTTTATTTGTAGAGGAAACTTGATAGAAGCTTTCTTACACTGCATATCATGCTGATTGAAAAGGCTACTTAATTATTTTGTGGTCAAATGACTATGCTTGGTTCAAAGCTTTTAAGCTGGAAACCAAGCATGGGCATTAGCTTACTACAGGGGTTAACACTGTGTGTATTTGGATGTTACCGTTTTATACAAATAAATGAAAGCAATTAACATTTTGATGTTCTTTTGAAATTATCACATTGGTTTTCAAAATGTAACATTGATTTTCTTGGAGGAAGGGCCATTGTCCCACTGAAAAAAAATCTTTCCCAATCACTGATGTATCTTTAAGCCCATAAAAACTGACCAAAAGAAGCATGTACATGTATATCAATAGCCCATACAGTGCGAAATATGCCATTTTATACCTCCTACTTAACAATGAGCAACTGGAAATTCCATATACACATAACAATAATAATGGCAATTATGCAATCTAAAAATACATTGTAATAAGCGGTTTTCAGTCTGACACATTCCAAAGTCTAGTAGGCTTTTTTCAACCAGTTTGTGGTTAATCTCTGCTGTATATTTCCAGCTGGTTGCACACTTGCACTTTTCCCTTCATTTTCAAAGAAATTTTTATAAATACATTATATCCGAGAATTTAGTTAGAAAATGAGTCTCTGTAGCAAGTCATGTGGACTCAACAACTTTGTTAATGACAGTTTATCTCATAGACTCAAAGAATTTAAGGCAAAAGGAAAAACAGATTACAACAGTGTTCATTCTTAACAAGTTAGGATTTTACTGAACATTTAGAAACTGGGGTCTACTAAATGCAACGTTGAAAAATCAGGGGTTCAAACCCTAATTTTACAAGTCCCATACCTTTGATCTTTATCCTGATCATCAGGGAGGGGTTCCAACAAATTCAAAAGATTAGATTGTTTAGAAATGACTTTTTAGTGTCTGCTAACAAATTTTGTCTACTAGATAGAAATGCGAAAACTCATAATGTACTGTGAAACCATTAATATTTGTTGAGTACTAATTTTCGTTGATTTCGTGGGTAGGTAAGTCCATGAATTCATTTTCTCGACGAAAGATAGGTCCATGGCCCTCTCCAACTAAGTTGGGTTCGGCTTTCATTTATTACGAACATGCCGACGATAACATTAACATGTAACACACTCTCTATGGAACAGAAAATTATTTACACCTCAGAATAATTGTTCCCATAAAGAGTTCGTTAAGACTTAACCATAACTGAGTAAATATGTTGATTTTCCATTGCTTTATCTTCATTTCTTTTACCGTTATTCCAGTGATGACAGCATAAACACTGTTGTAGAAAATAACCTGAACACGTAATATCCTTTGCGAGACGAGTAACTCATCAATAATTTTAAGTCATGAAATTAGACCAAAATAATTGCAACACCAAGATTGTTTTTGTTAAAAACTTTTCACCAAAGCGAACAGTGTAGATTTAGATCAAAGATCAGACCAAACATTCTGTCTAAAGTCAGATCTTGATCTACACAGGCCGCTATTGTAACTTAAGTTTTGAAAGGTGCTTGATGGTTTTAATCTTTCCTCGCTGTTTGATGTTACAAGCACTTTCTCCTTTTTTTGTAAGGTTTCCAAAAGCACCTTCGAAAGATACATGAAAAGTCGTTCCTGTGACTGTGAGGGAAAAGGTTTAAACCATAACTGTGTTGTCCCTCTATAAAAGATATCAAAGAATTAATAAATACTAAACCTCATTGTTTTTCTTTATTAATCGGTAATCCATTTATATTTAAAACTATTGCATTTCGGCTGCAAAAGTTTTTTTTTCAAAGCCAACAGCCAAACTTATTTTTCTGCTGACTACACAAAACATGTGACACGACTGCCCAGGTGTTCTTGAAACAGCTATTACTAAACACAAAAGGGCACTATCAGCTAATGTAAAGCAGGCATGATGTTGGCTTAATGCGTGATCATTTTGTGTTGACTGGCAGTCGGTATGTGACCACAGATTTCTTGGGGTAGAACAGTCCTAAATTTGTACAACAAACGCTTGCACTACAACCCTCGTTTCCAATGACTTACACATTACGTCATAGATCTACCCCTAATCCAAATTTTACTGCAAACACGTGTACCTGCGACAGGCATGAAATCATGTTGACAGACAGCTTGTTCTGTAATTTGGTCCTTCTAATTAAATTGGCCTATGGCAAGATGACAGTTTTCAACTTGTTGTTGGATGGTGTAGATACATATCAGACTAAACAGAATGTGCAGTCTGATCTTTGATCTATTCCATCCAGTTAACAATGACTTAACTCAAATTAGAAAGATACTTTTCTAAGTCGCACAAGATTGAAAAGACGCCTAAACTTAGCTCTACTAGTTTTGACCCTTCACAGTTGCTATAAATATAGATGCAAATTTATCCGCTTTCATCCTTATTATTTCGAACACACTTTAGGACAACAAGGTAAAACCTCTTATTTCAGCCACCCTTTTTTTTTAAAAAATGATAATTTCCTAAAGATTCGGGCTCTAAGCAAAATAACTGTTTCCATCCGTCAAATTATATTGGTGAATTGCAGTAAGCAGTCTTGCTTTCCTAAGTGACCAGACACGTGGGAAAGGGAAATCACTGTAAACGACTTGAGCACACTTTGAAAGTCAACACAGTTTTAGAGCAGACGATTCTGAAAGCGTCGCCGTATCTTCTACGGCTGAAAATTTGACAACAAACTATGACTGCAGGATTTAAAGAATAACAACATAAATTGTAAATAATTACGCATGCTTTAATTGATGGGCTCGAGACTGGCGATTAGATAAGTGTAATAAACTCTACACAATTTACACTCGATATGATACCTGTGCACTTGTGAATGATCGAGTCCCGTCTTATGATCTTTTTCCTTTTTCTTTCACGCACTTTGGTAACTGGCAATGTTGATTTATTTTTTACTCAAAAAATGTCTTTTGGAAATGGAATATCAATGAATTTACGGTCCAACAAAAATGCTGAATTTGAAAAATCGACAACATTTCATACTGACGAAATTATATGAAACCACAGTAAATGCAGGTAGGACTTGATTTGCTACTCTGTTTCTTCCAAAGATGCGCAAAATCCGAGAAAAATTTGTTTTAAATCTTCTAAACAAATGGAATTGGGAAAAGTCTATGACCCTGGAAGCATCCGGTAGCCCCAAACTCAAATATAAAACAGACCCAGGGCTTTTTTTCCAAAAATTGGGAAGGGGCCTTAGCCTTTCATTTTGGGAAATTCAAGCGCGATTTTGGCCAAATTGGGAAAAATCAAACTGACTTACAAGGTACATCAATGAAACAAATTAGTGGCAGTATACATACATACAGTAAATAGAAAGGTGCAGCAATTTACTAAGTGAAACAAATTCAAGTCACACTTCAACTGCTTAAACTATGGCCAAATATCTCACTGCACTGCATATATATAGGCTTACAGCCCTTTTTAACACTACTGTGGTACACCTAAGGGTGCCGGAGTTAATACTTCAGCAGAACTGCTTTCCGGCCATCATATGATACAAGGGAATCATTATCTGTGAAAGTTACATATGGCTACGCTTGGATATTATAACTGGAGATGTAGAGTTTGCATGATGATCATGTGCAGTGATAATAATTGTCTAGTCTTCTGACAAAGGGAGATCGGCGATGCCCGACAAAACTAGCACTTCAGATTGAGACTCAGTATGAGAAGATTTGATTACCTGTAGATCGATCAGAAAAGAATTTGAACGTTTCATGCCGAAAGTAAAAAGGCTGCGGTGGCCTTTATCATCTGCAGCCCTTTTAACAACCTTTTTATAATGTTTCCCGGTTCTTGACATGTTTTACTTTGATACAGCATGTTTGGTTCTTTTTAAATATGTTGACTGCAAACCGATTAAGAACGTGTTCCACAGTGTTAAGTTAAAGAAAACTTCTTTTGTCAGTTGTAAGTTTTTACGAAAGACAAACAATTGTATAACATGTAAAAGGATTTAAAAGTGAATGATAGGGAAATGACAACCTCGTTCAGTTTACGAGCGGTGTTAAAATGCGCAAAAAATAACTCGGTTCGGTTAAGAATGCCTCCATTAAACAAACCAAATGGCGCTAAAAAAACGCAACATTTCGGCCGTATTGCAGCACAGTCAGCCGAGTCATTTCGGTACAAATCAATAAAAAGCCTGCTTTCGGTTTCAATCACTGCTAAATAACGAAAGTTTTGTGTCTGGTCATATGAAATAGCTTTTAAGAAATTAGTATTTTAACTTATTGGGAATTTCAGCATCATATTACGAGAAATTCTTCCAGCAAAATTGGGAAATTCTTTCAGCAAAATTGGGAAATTCTTTAGCCATAATTGGGAAAAAATTATGCTTTTTGCAATTGGGAAGTCACCGAATATCAGCCTCAATTAAAGAAGGAAAAAAAGCCCTGAGACCGCGACAAGAAATATGACAAAAACAGTGTGTTTTAACAAAGCCTGGTTGAAAGATTCCCATGGTTGAATGCCATTTAAAACTGTTTTGTTTTGGACAAGTAAGCGGCTCTGGCGGACAAGTGGATTTTTTTTTTTTACTTGTCCATGAACAAATAGAGATTTCTAAGATTTCCACACCCCTGGTTAAAATGTTTCTACCATTAACAATTTTACCACTTAAGAATAATTTCAGAAGTAGTAGGGTTCTCATTAGGTCCAGAATCCCAACAGTCATTGACTCTTGGGGCCAAATTTTCAGGAGTCAAAATGGAATTTCCAAGTGTCAAAGAGAAATATCCAAGGGTCAAAATTACTCGTTTATTATGGAGGGATAAGAATGAAATAGAGATACTTTTTCATTTATATTCTTTATCTATAGACAGAAATTAGACAACAAAATACCTCATCACATCTACAGACTTGTTGGAATGAAGTGGATAGATGAATTATAACTTGCAGCCCTAGCATGCAATTCCTCTTTATGAATAAATGGACACAAACAACCTGTTAACTGTTTACCAAACAACAAAATTTTAGACTCAGTCATGTTTTAGGTATTTAGGTTTAGACAATTAAAATGTGGCTGGAACAACTTGATTTGTCTTTCTTAGCTTAGAACATTGTGGAAGGAGAAAATAAAGGTAACATCCATTAAAGTATTATTTCTCCATATTTTAGTCTTCTTTTTTGTCTTCCAATAACTTCTTTCATATTCATTCCAGTCCTAGTACTGTAAGACAAGAAGGCTCCCCCCACCCCCATCTATAGCCTTGGTTGTTGTATATTTTCATTTCAAAAACAACCAAAGTTTTTTCTCATTATTAAACAGATTTTAGCTTCCACTTATTGTTTTATTCAGAATGTAGTGTAAATTCACTATTTAAATTTATTATCAAAGATGAAAAGATAGTTTGAAATGACTGTTTGGATGATGTCAAACTGACTTTTGTTATGGGTTTTCACGTTTTTTTTTTCAGCGATCTTTTATTCATGTAAGTTAATTTTTATAGAAGTATTACTGTATGATTTGACACAAATTTGTCAATTAGGATAGCAGGTAACTTGAAAATGTCATTTTAAACTAGATAATTGGATTAACACCTTTATCATGTTTTCAAAAATGACTCGCCATTTGTAAGATTGATTAGCTATAAACAGAGCTGCAGTGCCTCTATCACATTTGATAATGATCATGTTTATTACAGTCTATATTTCTAAGGGATGCATGTGAGCTAATTTATAGGACACTTTAGCCCATAATCTCATGCTTAGGCAGATATTTTTGAGCATCAAATACAGGTTATTTTGGATTTCCAAGGGTCAAAACACAGGACCCTGGGTCGAATGAGAACCCTGCAGTAGATCTAGATCTCATATAATTATTTTTATGTTCTTGAATGACAAAATACATTAAAGTTTTTTTCCATTCTGTCTCAATTATCATTCTATAAATTTATTTGTTTTCCTGTTCTTTTTGAAGAACCCTCCATAGAAGTGAACAGTTCATAGAAGCAATTATGTGTATCAGATTACCGATAGGTTTAAATATATGAGCCATGCTCTGACATAAGGGGGCTTAATGCATCTCTGTGAGCCATGATACCAAGCATGTCATCCTGTAAATGAAGATCCATAAAATCTATTTTGTCTGACAACCGCATGAATAACAAGGTAGACTGGTCCTTTAACATACACAGAATCGACCAATAGCAAAAAGTTTTGACCCAGGTCAGCCTGTGCTGACTGCGCAGGCTGGCCTAGGTCAATACTTTTCCCAGATGTATTAAGCCCTTTTCACAGAGCATGCCTCATTTATTTTACAACAATTGAGAAACAAGTTCTTACAACCTATACTAATCTCTTTCGATTCTGCTTCCTGGGAACTACACCAGTACACACACCGAATGTGTGGGCCAATGAAACATCCCAAAGTTGACACCCGCTCCAGGGTATCGAACTTGGAACCTCATGGTTACAAGGACACTCTTCCTCACAACCATGGCCACCACTACCCAGGGTTCCCGCTGGGCTTCGCATTCGGCGCCATTTGCGATAGCTTTTTAAATGTGGCGCAAGAAAACGCTGATTGGCAAAAATGACTGGCGCCGATATTTCTCACATCGTGATGCAGAACCTTTTGATACTGGTCCCATGCACAGCATTGTGTGGATGCATGCCTGCCAATCCATCGATAAAGTTAAAATAAATCAGCAGGAATAAACTACGGCATTGACGTAATCCAAATTACTTTACAAATCGATGTCATTTACCCCTGACAATCCGAATATACAAACACTTCGATAACATAAACTTCCGGCTAGACAAAACTTGTCAGTTAACTTGGGAAAACTGTAAGAAAGTGAAAGTATCGAAGACCAGTGTCCCATATAAATCGTAAATGTTAATAAATGTATTAACATACAATGGGTGTCCAAAATGCCGACTGTGTCAGCACTGACTAGAACACGTACGCTTATGTTATCGCCGTCCTCGAAATTTTTGATGTCGTTTTTCCTGCATTAATCGCTCACCTTTCAAGAAACTTGTTTGGTTTTTAACATTTTAACCTCTGTATGTTTCAAAATGTAAATAGTTCCCTCATGAAAAAATTGTTACAGATTTAGAAATTTCTCTAAATGAGCGATTTGTACTTTTGTAACAATTTTTTCACATATTGACTTTGTTGTTGTTTGGTTTGTACCATTTAAACTTCTATTTCAAAAACGTCTCTCTTTAAAACTTTGTTACAATAGGAGAAATGGCTATCAATGACCTAGTTCTTCTCTTGTCACAGTGGTTTTACAAACATTAAGGATACTTAAACCCAATACATAATGATTTTTAGTTCTTAACAAAACTAATTTTTGGAATATATTCACACAATAAACATAGATATGAGTAATTAAATCTGATGAAAACAAATGTTTTCTTGTTTATATTATTGCTTATGACACAACCATGCAATGATAATTCATTGACCAATTCTTGATTATGCCCGACCTACTATACTTTAATTTTAAAATTGGCACCAACTGGCTCCATTTATTTCAATCTGGCGCAAACTTTTCTCATTTGGCGAAAGTGATGGCGCAAGAAAAAAAGTAGCCAGAGGGAACCCTGCTACCACTGTTAAGTTTCAATAATCATTCTATGAATTTATTTGAGCCGCGCTCTGTGAAAAGGGGGCTTAATGCATCTGCGAAAAGTTTCGACCCAGGTCAGCCTGCGCAGTCCGCGCAGGCTGACCTGGGCCGAAACTTTTCGCTACTGGTAGATTTTCTGCATGTCAAAGGATCAGTCTACCTCATGATTGAGTCGGTTGGTAAAAAAGTGGCTATTATGGATCCATAAGTATGTGATGGCTTTCTTGGTATGATGGATTACGGAGATGCATTAAGCCCCCTTTTGCCAGAGCATGGTTCATTTGTTTTCCTGCACTTTTTGAAGAACGCTCCATAGAAGAACCCTCCAGTGAAGAGTTTATAGAAGCAGTTCTATGTATCAGATTACTGATAGGTTACTCCTGATTAGTGCTTGAACAAGCATAACATCAGAATATCCCAAAGTTATTTTTTGCACCTGCAAAGATATTTTCAATGAGTTTAACCCTTATCCTGCTGATTAAGTGAAATAAAAATTTCAAGTCGAAAGTAAAGCCCCAAATGTTTCTATTTCAAAATTATTTTTTGAAGAATAAATATCTCCTTATCAAGGTTCAAATTTAACGGTCGCAAACTCGCAAAATGCGAGCTGAAATGAAAAAATGCGAGTGCCAAATTCTAGCACTTGAAATAATTTGCGAGTGCGCCAGAAAATGAGCAAACCTACCGCTTAAAAATCTGAATTAATCCATAAATGCGATCGTTTTTCGTGTAAACTGAATTGCCGTATGCGGTGTAGAACGATCTTTTGAGAGTATCACCGACCACGTGACCGGTATTCGTAGAGACGCTTGTTGCGATATTGTACATACATCTATCCGATATTTAAAGCGCGTAGATGATTCTGACGTTGTTTATATGTCTGCATTGCCTCGCTGAGAGTATGGAGCGGAAAATATCCAGTTTTTTCGGCAATAGGCCGGATTCCGTGACATCGCCGGAATATTTATTTAATATAAATTAATGATCAAACAGTTTGTCCAAACAAAGGATATTTCTTTGCCATGCAGAATGTGTAGAGTCTGAGCTATAATATTGTATGTGCAAACAGAGGAGACCCACTCAACAATATTTAGACTCTCCCAAATTGAAAGCGTCTGCATTTGGTACAAAGGAAAGTTAATTCTCTAATAATGTAGAAAACATTGTGGGAAATGGAGAAATTGCTCATTATGAGCAATTTCTCCTTTTGCCACAATGTTTTCATAAGTTTCTCATTTCAGAGTCGTTAAAACACGGGACTGAGTGGCAATGGGTTAAAATATTGCTAGTACAAAATTGATTTTGGCTAGTAGAAAAAATGGTCACTAGCAAATTTTTGCTAGTCGAAAAAAAAGTTAAATTTGACCCCTGCTTATAGGACTATGTAGATCCAAGATCAGACTGCACTTTCTGTGCAGTCTGATCTTGATCTACACTGTCAGCTATAGGCCAATGAGTTGTGCTCAGCAGCATACGGCTTAAATGTTGTTGCTATTTAAATGTGTTGAAACTCATAAAATTGTTAATGCAAAGCTCAGCCTCCAACGGGATAAAAACCACTCCTATTGAAGAGGTTCAGTTTCCAATGGGATAAGATTCCCACTGAAAGGACCGTATTACCAGACGGGAAAAATTTCAGCCCAACCAGAGATTTTAAAACTTAACTCTTCATCAAGCTACAAAAATGTTGACAGTCCAAACTGAGCATGGGCCAGGAGAATGTGAAAAAATGCAACTCGGCAAAGTCAGAATAACTTGCCCCAGTCAGTTTCACTTTCAAACACAAACTATTTATGGTTTGGGATTGATCCAAATTTTTCCTTGTCTTATATCAACCAATTATTCAGTGGTTGAGCTTGACCCCTTTGTAATTTTTTGTCATGATCATATCGCAGATTAAACTAAAGGAAAACTTTCCACATATCAGTCTTGCCAGGAAAGAACTACTGACTTTTAGGCCGTTTGGCCGAGTAAATTTAAAAAAGAAAGTTGCCTAATCCGCTTCTCAAATGTCCAATAGGCCTACAGATGACATTCAAAACAGACTTTCATGGCATATCATTTCTGTAATGTCCCTGTATATTACATACTGTTCAAAACATTTTCAGTGAGACCTGCTTAACCATTTACCACATGACAAAATGTTAGACTAGCCAACATTGAGTGTTTGCATAAAAGACCTTGAATGTCGCTTAAATAATGAGGCTTCTCTAAAGAAGGGAAGAAAATATTGTGGGGAAAAAGAGAGAACACTGGTTACCAGCATTTTCTCCTGTTCCCACATTGTTTTCAAAAGCCTTTTCTACAGGGTTGTTAAAACTTTAAATTGTATGGTAAAGGGTTACGCCAATGCACATTTTTATGTAACCTGAATTATAGCTCTACTCTACTCAGTACTCTACTCCAGTAATTTCATAAACATTAATCTCAACAATGATATTGACAATTTCATCAACCCATGGTACATTGAACAACAAGCAAAGCATTACCAAAAGGTCAAAGTTCTTGCACAATATAAGGGTAGTCAGCGCACATAAAACCTTTTGAAGGGCATGGGACCCACTTCAGACTAAAGCTAAAGTGAACCCCTCTACCAGCATTCTCTCTTTGTCTGACAATGTTTTCAAAAGCTTCAGACTTCTGCATTAAAGCACCAGATTGACAGGTACTGGGATAAAGCAACAAACTGGAATAGTGAAGTCCTGCAAGTTGCAACATGCCATCATTACATAGAAAGAATGTTTGTATGGCCTGAAACATCCAGGAAACTTTTTTTGAAGAAGCTATGCGACATCTAACATGGAGCAAGGACCAAACTTTTTAACCAACACAACATAGAAGGAAAAACACTTGTAAATGTCAATTTAAAATTTGCAAGGACCTTGGGCAAACACTACGTTTTACAGACTCTGTGGAAGAGGGTTTTGCTAAACATTGTGGGAAAAGGGAAAATGCTGGTGATCAGCATTTGTTCTTTTTCACCAATGTTATCTTCAAAAAACAAATCCCATCGTATGAGCTCCTTTAATTTTTTGTCTGCAAAGGCTTATACTTAGCGTCTAAAGTTCTGTCAAGTTGTCAGAAGTTAACTTGAATTGCACAAGTCCGGTTAGTCAAAATTGGGTTGTCATCTCTAAAAGCTTTTCAGTTTAATGCAAAGTAAGCTTAAACAAACAAAAAAGTTAATTATTATTGAAAATCCCAGTTATTCCGTACGCCAGACAATGACATAATCCTCCAAGTGCACAGAAAACATGTAAGAAACTACCTTGATTGTATTTGACGATATGGTCTAATTGTTACTATTTTTAGACCAACAAATGTCTCCCCCTGTTTGCTTCGGTACAGAAGCCAATATTTTCAGATCGTAAGTTTCCCAAAAGATTGTTTAATAAACCATCATGTCAACACTTGATAGGCACTCAGCTTCAGAATATATGTCATTCTGCACAGGAAAACAACTACATATCCAAAATTTACAACGCAACCGATGTATCAACGACGACTTTTGCAGCCATCAAGTTCGATTGTACCCCAAACATTGCCCGTGTGACTGCAACACTCTCTATCGATCTCTTTTTTTCGAAACCTCTTACATCTTTTGAGCTGAATAATATTGAATGGCATTGGTAAGAAGCTGATCTTTGAATACAGTAAGGGAATGACTTCATCAAATGACAGATTCAAGTATAATTATTGACGTGAAGGGACTCTTACCTGATTTGTTTCGTCCATCCTGCCGCCATTGAAGACTTCGTTCATTGCGCATGCGTAGCGAATTAAGTTCCGTATCTCCATCTCTTGGAATTCGTGTTCAGGAAGGGAATGTGAGCTCCCTGGCAATTATTTCTCACATTGTACACGCCGTTTAATAACCAGAGGCATTTCTACTGATTTTATAATTTTATTACTATTTCTAGAAATTATGATTAACCTGTAAGAATAGAAAATTAGTTGTATAGTAAAACGAAGTAAAGGGTAGCTGAAGGGTTTCAAGCAAAGGTTCTGTTTAAGTGGCTGTTCCAACATGTTTACATGCCCAGATGAAGCAATCGCACGTGCTCAATGTCTTATGGGACAAACATTGGCCCAGTCCTGTGAGTGTCTAGATTTCAATGTCAACGCTGAACAAGAACTTCAATTTCATACCAATTCCTCGATTGCCTGAATAAGATAGGCCTAATGTTCCAATGGAAGGTCTGATCACCAAAGAATAGATCTGTCTATCTCGATGCATATAACAAAGAACAGTGAGACAAATAACCACATGATCTAGTTGGTAAAATATCAAGTCTTAATATAAAACATGTAGGGACAGGAGAAAATGACGGTAACCAGCATTTTCTCCTTTTCCAACAATGTTTTCTAGATCCTTTCACAGCACATAGACAATGCCAACCATTTGAGCCACATGTATGGAAGCTTAAATGAACTGCAAATGCCTTTCTATAAGACAAGTCTAAAATTTTGCCATTTGGTTCGAATAATGCTTGATGTCTACATGAAGGCCAACAATCTTTACTTGGCATTTGGTCTACTGTCGGCAGGAAAAGACTATTGAAAGCGTTGTCGGAAAATGTATAGATGTAATCGCCACAAAGTTTGTCATAAGTAGACCTATATTCCGCAGTTTCCACCGTAGACCCACTAGATCTATTTCTTTATCAAAACGTGAAGTTTTCCTTTCGCTCTACTGAAAGGTTTTTCTTCGTATCACTTCAAGTTGTTTTTTAATGGTGTACAGGTCTGACATGTATGAAAAAGGGTTTGTAACTCTTTAACAGACGACAAAATTGTACCCTTGTCCAAATGGAAAATATCTGCAGACAAGAAATTTAACTTGAATGATATGATTAAGTTAAAACGTTGGAAAACATTATAGGAAAAGGAGAAAATGCTGTTTACAAGCATTTTCTCCTGTACTTACAGTGTTTTAGAAAGCCTTTTTAACCCGTGCAGAGTTAATTGTACTAATTAATACAACTTTTTATTTGGCCTACCCAGCCACATGCCTGCAGGTCCAAGCCTACCCTTTCTGATGCCCAGGGAGTCGCTGGTTCGAATCCCAAGATGCAGGACAGAAAAGTAGAGAAGTTTCTATCAACGACAAATCCTATCAATGCATTGAGACACATTTAATTTGTCGTTCGTAAATGCTTTCGGAAAGGACCAGTTTAAAATCGTGTCGTCTGGTAAAGGGTTGAATTAGTATAGTCGGATTGATTGATTGTATGATGTTTAACGCCGTTTTCAACATTTTTTCAATTATATCCTGGCGATCAGTGCACCTATCCATGCTCTTGGAGTTTCTTTTGCCAGCAGTGGGGGAGGAATGAATCCTGTCGCAATAACTATTATTAATCCTCAGAAAGAAACTGGCCGAGCCAGATATCGAACCCACGACCCCCCCCCCACTCTCAAGTTCTGTGGTATAGTCGGACCAAATCGAGTTAGCCTATCACTGAGCCCCAGGTCTACAGTTTAGAGTTAGCGTTGGGGCTCGGGAAAGCGCGCAGATTGCAGTACAAAGGCATATACATGGAATATTTTACAGGCTCACTTTGCAAATTACGGGATTCAAGCCCGAAACATCAGGTAAGAAAGACTAGCGCTTTGCCCTTATACCATGCAGGGTCCCCAAAGCCTTTTCTAACGAACACTGATTAGATTTTAGACATGAAACATTCTTAAATAAGAGGGCCGTATGCGGATGCTAATGTTCGTCAGCAATTGCCTTTTCGGTATCAATGTTATGTCGAAAAAGTGGCATAACTGTGTCATATATATAGGATCTGACATGAATTGGTCTTTGAGATAAAATTTTATAAAGCGAGTCTATAAAAAATGTTATTAAGCGAGCCTTTGGCGAGCTTAATAACATTTTTTTGTAGACGAGTTTAATAAATTTTTACCTCAAAAGCCAACGAATTTCAGATTCTTTTTATCACATGACTGTAGAACAAGAATTATAGTCCATAATGTGTTAAAACATAGGCATACATGTATAATCTGTAATGAATTTACATGAAGCCTAGTCGCTTCTTTGACAGGTGCATTACGAACGAAGATAGTTCCAAAGAAACTTGCATATATTATGTTTTTGAATCTAAAAGAGATTAAATTAAGAACTTTATCATGATTACGAACTTTGATCGTTAATTTCACTCAGAAACCTAGGTGGGCAATGTTTAAGAAATGAGGTTTATGATTACAGAGCGTTAACCAAATACAGCACTATTTTCTTACCTCACATGTGTGTGAGACAAGAAAATTCGTAATGGCTGTATTACATTGAAAACGAGAAGAGTTATGCGATAAAAATATTTTCGGAGTTACCTGGCCTTCTGGTATGGGTTCCCCTTTTGATAGTTAACCACTAGTCCGAGTTTGAAATAAACAATTGAATCTGCAAATAATGTCGACTCTTGTCAGCCTACGCAGTCTGCGCAGGCTGACATGGGTCATAGCCTTTTGCAGTGAAATAACAAAGGTATGACAAACTGTCTGTTTTCTGAGGGACGAGGCAGAGGGTGACGGAGCTACATGGCAATACCTCGACTTTTTCTGCGAAACAGCCGAGCTAAAATAAAGGGGCAGAAAGCATGGCGGTCGCATTTTTCGGTCAAGCTGAATGCGCTACTTCTTGGTATTGATAACATTGGTGAAAAATACAGGTCTCCACCCATATTTATTCGATGGGGTCCTGCTGGACTATTTGTGGGCACAGTTTTGATACCATTTTACAAGCGTTGCTACTCTACTGCTGCTTGATACACCGCAGTGCTTATTCACACCATAGCAAATGGATTTGATAGGGGATTATCCTTTTCTTGTACTTACTGGTAATTCAATATTTTTGTTAGCGTTACCGTATGAACCATTACTGTGTGTATAAATGTATTCCTAGACACATCATTTGTAGCAGAAGCTGCTTCTTTTCCATCGATGATTTAAATTATCATCGAGTCTTTAAAAAAATATATACTCACTGTAAATTTCGATTTTCAACAAAGCGCAAAAAATATGGAAAAAAGAGGCGATTGCAGGCTTTTCATAGTTTGTCTTCATTTTGAATCACACAGGAATTTTAATAATCATATTCCAGTGCTTCTTAAGTCGTCTGTCTTTTCAAAGATGTTTGGTATACCACCTGTTTTCATACTGAAGCCGTTTCGGCTCCGTTATGGAGGCAATTGCTCATACCCATGCGATCTTAGGGTCATTTTCACATGAACCGTTCTTGAATTGATGCGTAATTCTTGACTTAACATTAGCCAACTGATTTGCTCAGACACAAGGTATCAGCCAATCAAAAACTGACCTCCGCAACAAAACTGTCGAACTGGAGAAGCACCTGAAAAATACCGACGACGCTAGTTTGATCACGTGACAAATACAGGTGCTCGCAAAGGAGACACGCTGTATTTTTTAAACTTAATCGCTTCGACTCGAGGATGGAAACAGTTTTTACAACTCACCAACATTTTCTTTCTTTGCTTTTCTCGTTTTAAAATGTCACAAGTTTGTGTTGCTGACAAAAAGTAATGTATGAAAAACAAAACTATATCGTCAGTTCTTACCTCACACTAGAACTGTCGCAAAGCGGACAAATACCCCTCACCAGCACCTTGTCACTGAATTGATTGATTGTATGGTGTTTAATGCCGTTTTTTACATTATTGCACTTATGTCTCGGCGGCCTATGCACCTATCCATGCCTTTCTGGAGTTTCTTTTACTAGTACTCCGCACAATATTCTTTCCAAGCCACTGGCTGCTTTCCCACATAACCATCTTCGAAACAATGGTCAGCGGTGAGGGAGGAATGAATCCGGTCGCAATGTATCATCTATCCTCGGAAAGAAATTGGCCGAGCCGGGGATCAAACCAGCGACACCCTGTTCTCAAGTCCTGTACGCTACCAACTGAGCTATCGGGGTTCGGCCTTTGTCACTGAAGCAGCACGATAAGAGAACGTAAGCGATTTTCAAAACAAACATCACAATGTTGATTTCTGTCTTTTATAGAATGAAAGTCATCTGAGAAAAAGAGAAAATGCTGGTTACCAGGATTTTCTCTTTTTCCCACAATTTTTTCAAACAGCTTCTTTTTTAAGGTCTTTAAAACTTTGGATTACGTGGTAAAGTGTAAAACTGATAGGGACCCCCATAGACGCCATTATTTTCCGCTAGGTGGCATTTTTCAAATACACATCTATCTGATTTGGGCTTTTGGGTCTAGAACCGGACTACTTTTCAAAACGACAACCGTTACTTTGAATTTCAAAATAAAATGAACGTTATAAAATAAATATATAAATATTTATTTATATTTAAATTATTTATTTTATAATTAAATAAAATGTGGCCTCTAGAGGGCACACAAGATTTTTGTAAGATTTGACCTAGCGACCTAGTTTTTTTTACCTGACCGGACCCATTTTCGAACTTGTCCGAGATATTATCAAGACAAACATTCTGAGCAACTTTCACGAGTATCGAACTGATATTGTGGCCTCTAGAGCGTACACAAGGTTTTTCTAAGATTTGACCATGTGACCTAGTTATTGACCCTTCATGTCCACTTTCAAATTCATCCAAGATATTATCAAGACAAAAATTTTGACCAGATTTCAAGAGTATTGGACTGAAAATATGGCCTCTAGAGTGTACACAAGGTTTTTCTAAGATTTGACCTAGTGACCTAGTTTTTGACCAGACTGGACCCATTTTCGAACTCGTCCGAGATATTACCAAGACAAACATTCTGAGCAAGTTTCATGAGTATCGAACCGATATTGTGGCCTCAAGAGCGTACGCAAGGTTTTTCTAAGATTTGACATAGTGACCTAGTTATTGACCTGACATGACCCATTTTCGATCTACTCCAAGATATTATCAAGACAAACATTCTGATCAACTTTCAAGAGTATTGGACTAAAAATATGGCCTCCAGAGTGTACACAAGGTTTTTCTAAGATTTGATCCAGTGACCTAGTTTTTGACCTGACCTGACCCATTTTCGAACTCGTCCGAGATACGAGGGTCATTCAAAAAGTAATGCAACCTATAAAATAACTTTCGAAAGAAATCTATAATGATAATTACCGTACTACATTCCTTCGAAGTAATATCCCTTGTGGTCTATGACGGACTGCCATCGCTTCGGGAGGTCATCTATTCCAGTTGCTAGGCAGATGCGTTCCACTACCTTCACCCTTTCGGCCACGGCAGTTTCAAGCTCGTCTAGGTTACTATAACGAATACCTCTCATGCCCTCTTTTATCTTTGGAAATAAGTCAAAGTCACATGGACTTATATCCGGGAAATAAGGCGGTTGCTCCAATATTTCCCACTCATAGCGCCCTAGCAAAGACGTTACGTTGACGGCGTCATGGGGTGTAGCGTTATCATGTAAAATTATTGGACCGGCTGACAAGAGTCCACGTCTTTTCCTACGGATCGCTTGCCTTAGTGTTTTTTTAAGGTACTCTTCATAGTACTTCCCGTTAATAGTCTTACCACTTTCCATCCTGTGACTTGTCAGAATTCCATGTCTATGGTACGCGAAGATCATTAACATCTTAAGTTTTGACAGAGTCCGTTTGTACTTTGCCGGTCTCGGGGAGCTAGGTGTATGCCACTCGGTCGATTGCCTCCTCATTTCCGGTTCGTAGGATCTTACCCAAGTTTCGTCGATGGCAACAATTCTTTCTAAAAAGTCTTGTCCTTCCGAATCATAACGAGAAAGGAGTTGGGTGGCTATGGTTAAACGACGTTCTGCTTGTTCTGGCGTCAAACGATGCGGTAGCCACCGCGCACTAACCTTACGCATTTTCAAACGATTTCGAAGAATGAAATGAACTGACAATGGTGGTATATCAGGCCTCCCTACACTGATTTCTAACTCCTGTGCCATTTCTTCGCAAGTAATTCTCCTATCATCCTTCAACAGTTTTTTCACTTGTTCAGTATTATAGTCATCAGTAGCTGTCATTGGTCGACCCACACGGCAGGCATCTTCAACGCTCTCCCTGCCCGATTTGAATTCATTGACCCATCTTGTAACCTGGCAATACGACAGAGCAGATGTGCCGCAAACTTCTTGTAGTGCGGCAAATATCTCCTTTGCTGTTTTATTACGCTGACATTCAATTTTTATGTAGCTACGCTGATCTTGAGACGTAAACGCGGCCATGACGCTGTTATTGACGTAAAATGACGTCATCTGGCACTTCTCTAAATGACGTCATGATGATGTGACGTCACATACTAATTGCATATAGATTGAAGTATCTTCATGTAAAGTTTCAAAGTAATTGATATATTGCTTTAGAAGTTATTCAACAGGTTGCATTACTTTTCAAATGACCCTCGTATTATCAAGACAAACATTCTGAGCAAGTTTCATGAGTATCGGACTGAAAATGTGGCCTCTAGAGTGTACACAAGGTAAAAGTTTACGACGGACGACGCACACAGCACGATCACAAAAGGTCACCTTGAGCACTTCGTGCTCAGGTGAGCTAAAAACTGTAGAAACGTCAGAATACCAGTAACGCATGTCAATTACAAAGTCACATGTGGTCGATCATGTGGGAATGTATCCAGTTAGGTACAATGACTTCATAACTGGTTTCATAAAAAAGAAATGGGGATCCTTGTTGCAACACAACCATCCCTTTATTACAACACAAAAAATGCACCTTTTTTTCCCTGCTGATTGTCATCATCCAGTTCCTTTACTCTTGCAAAAATGCTTGTTTGTATGGTGTTAAACGAAGTTTTAAGCATTACTTCACTGTTATGACGGCCAGTTCACCTATCCACGCTTTCTTCGAGTTAGTATGGATTACCTATCCCTAACACAACGTTATCTTGAAGTACGGCGGGGTACCAGACTATCTTGGAGTTTCTTTTACAAGTCCTTAGAAAAATACTTTTCCGAAGCCACTGGCTGCTTTCCCAAATGACCATAGTGGAAATAATCATCAGCGGCGAGTGAGGAATGATTCCCGTCGTCATGACTATCATCATTCCTCGAAAAGAAATTCGCCAAGCTGGGGATTGGAACCAGCGATCCCTGGTTTCAAATCCTGCACGCTGCTGCCTGCGCTACCGAGCTCGGCTCTCTTGGGAGGCAAAAGTGTACTTAGTAAGTATCGGTGTTTTATACAAAATTTGATTCAAAGCTAAATATATGAACATGCACCTTTTGGGTAAGAGGTTGACTAGCATGTCTCTACGCATGGTAGGTGTGACCCTTTCTTTGGGAATTCTAGAAAAATTGCATTAGCTTTATTTCAAACATATTTTATTGTTAAATTTTGAACATATAGATAATACATATTAACCGTTTAACCTACACAATTCCACATTTTTACGACCCTGAAGAAAAGGCATTTGAAAACAGTGTGGGAAAAGTAAAAAATGCTAATTTACCTTCATTTTCTTCTTTTCCCACAACATTTTCTACACTTTAACCCTTTACCAAACGACAATTGTTAGACTTGCCTGTATTGAAAGCTTTGGCAGAAGAAAAAATTAAACTGGCTCAAAAACTGAAATTTGTCTTTAGAAGGGTAAAAACATTGTGGGGAAAGGAGAAAATGCCGGTTACCAGCATTTACTCCTTTTCCCACAGTGTTTTCAATAGCCTTCCTCTTAAGGGTCATTAAAAATCGGGATTATTTAAGAGAGGGTTAAAAGTTAAAATCCTATTTTTCAACCCAGACTTATTGTTGGCAAATGCTTCAGTTTGGACAAGTATAAAATTCTGTTGTCTGGTAAGGGGTTAAAAAAAATTTGCAAGAACCCTTCGAGGACTAAGCGCGACGTATGTTGCTTTCAGGACACTGACTGATCTTTGATCTGCACTATCTGATTCTTTGCCTGATATTCTATCAAAAACAGCTGTATCTGCACCTATAGTTCTGACTCAGAATGTCCATTAAGTTGCAAGCTTAAGTTTCTATCAGACAACAAAACTTGGAAACTCATCCAAATTAGAAGCATTTACAGACGACCAATTGAGTATTGCTCAAAAGATGTAATTTGCCTTTGAAAGAATGTTGAAAAAAAGAAGAAATACTGATTACCAGCATTCTCTCATTACCGACTTGTTTTCAAAAGCCTCTTTCTTCAGGATTTTTAAAATACAGGTAGGTTATTGTTTTTTTTAAATATTGACGAATATAAGCTATTTACAAGAATGTCCTGGTAATTTCAAGAATCTAGGAAGGTTTTCAATCTTGTGTGCAATCGTCTGAGTTTTTTAACATTTTCTGAAGTAAGAGATGCTATTGAAACAGTGTCAAGGTCATCTAGGTTTCTCTCCAGGCAATCTATAATGTCATCTACTTGTGTGGCGTTCTCCTAAAATATGGAAAGGAAAATGAGTTTTTATCAGCATTTCTTGTACATATGCTATCTTTTGACTTTTCAAGAACTATCACAATTTGCAAAAAAAGGTATACCCCCCACCCATAGAAAAGAAAAGAAAAAAAAAAAAAAAAAAAAAACCCTAAGCAGAGCAGAAAAATGAAAAAGGACCTACAGCTTCCTACAAGCAACTGCTCTTCTCCCGCCCCACCCCTTACCTCCATAACTGTTTTCTATAGCTGTGTAATGCAGGTCCTGAAAAAATCTTACAGTAATATGTTATTAATCAAGTAATTTCCTATTGGCAGAGCTACAGGTCTGAGGTCGGTGGTAAAAGCCTTAGGCTTTTTTACCACAGACCACAGACCTGTAACTTGACCGATACAAAATTACTAGATTAAAGACAATTTTATTGATTATGGGCCCAGCTTTGTTTTCCATTTTGGATTTGATACTGGCCTCATCATATGGGGTGAGGTGTTCTCGTATTGCCCAACTTTTTCCTGTACTGTCCAAGTTTGCTGATATTTGCTGAGGTAGTTGTTTGGTATTGAACCGACAGTTTTTGTAATAACAATAATAACATACGGTAGTTTTTAATTAATAATCAGTGAATTAAGATAAAGTTAAAATGATAATATGGAACCACTGTGTGTAACCAGCATTTTCTCAATCAATGTTTTCTACCTCTATAAAGGCATATCCCATGATTTCGCCACTACTTTTCTGTTGTCTGCCACTACTTTCAACATGGACTAGTTTAAAGTTTTGTTGCCTGGTAAAAGGTTAAAATGCCTAAACCTGATCATTTTCTTTTTGTGACAGTGAGAACAATATGAACTGTACAGGGTAATGGTTAAACCTTCACCAAACAATCCTTAGTTTTAATGACCTTTAGGAGGAAGGCTTTTGAAACAAGAGGGCCATGATGGCCCTGTATTGCTCCACTGGCTAATAAATGAAAACCCTACATGCAAAACATTACAATACTTGTCCAATTGGTTAGTAGACATACAAAATTTTCTCTATAAAATCCTACGAGAAAGTTATGACCCCAGGGGAACGCCATATTTGACCACAGAGCTATAATTACTTGAATCCTGGTAGAGGTCCACAAGATAAAGCACCATACAAAATAACACAGGTCTAGGATGTGTGGTTATAAACGAGAAAATTTTCAAAGTTTCCTCAATAAGAGGTCCTGTAAAAACATGAGACCACTGAGAAAGGGCTATATTGGGTAGCCCTAGTTCTTATGGTTAGTAACAAGAAGATTACTAAAGTTTTCACTATAAAAGCCCATGTAAAACTTGAGACTACTGGGGTGGGGACAAACATGACCCCAGGGCTATAATTTTGGCCCTCTTCATAGAGGCTAACTAGATAAAGCTACATGCAAAATTTGGTAGCCCAAGGCCTTATGGCTCGGTACAAGAAGATTTTTAAAGTTTTCCGTATATAAGCCCATGTAAAACAGTGACCCCCGTGGTGGGATCAAATTTGACCCTAAGGCTATAATTTGGACACTTTTGGTAGAGGCCCACTAGATAAAGCTACATGCAAAATTTGGTAGCCCCAGGCTTCATGTCTAAGTACAGGGAGATTTCTAAAGTTTCCACTATATAAGTCCATGTAAAACTTGTGACCTCCTGGGCAGGGTCAAATTTGACCCCAGGGCTATAATTTAGGCACTCTCCGTAGAGGTCTACTAGATAAAGCTACATGCAAAATTCGGTAGCCCTTGGCTTTATGTCTAAGTACAAGGAGATTTCTAAAGTTTCCACTATATAAGTCCATGTGAAACTTGTGACCTCCTGGGCAGGGTCAAATTTGACCCCAGGGCTATAATCTAGACACTCTCCGTAGAGGTCTACTAGATAAAGCTACATGCAAAATTCGATAGTCCTAGGCCTTTTGGCTAGATACAGGAAGATTTCTAAAGTTTTCTCTATGTAAGCCCATGTAAAACTTGTGACCCCCAGGAAGGGGCAAATTTTGACCCCAGGGCTATAATTTGAAAAAACTTGATAGAGGTCTACTAGATAAAGCTACATGCCAAATTTGGTAGCCCTAGGCCTTATGGTTTCAGACAAGAATATTTTCCAAGATTTCCAATATTTTTCAGTTTTGTTGCTATGGCAACCAGAGTTTTTCAAAATCAAATTCTTTTAAGAAATTCTGAAGAGGACTATGGGAGGATCATTTCTGTGAGGTTTCATCAAAATTGGATGGGTAGTTTCAGAGAAGATGTTTGAAATAAAAGTTAACACAGGCACGGATGGATGGACGCACGACGGACACCAGGCCATGACATAAGCTGGCTGGCCTTTGGCCAGTGGAGCTAAAAATTGTTGGAAAAGGAAAAAAGATGCTGGAAACCCACATTTCCTCCTTTTTCCTCAATGTTGAGTACCTTTTCAAAGAAAAATTACAAAGTGCCATGCTTAATTTGTCGCCCCCCAAATGTTTCTAGTCTGAACCAGACTACAATTTTGCAGTCTGGTGAAAATTTAAAAGTCAGAGTAGAAAATATTATAAATTACCTGCGTATCAGTCAGTCTTTTTCTCTTCAAGGAAGGCTGTAAAGAGGAAGTAAAATGTTTAAACATACTGTAACACAGTCAAACTTGTATAAATGAGCTACCTTTGGGATTTTGCTCAACTGTTTCTTTCAGACAGGTGGCTGTCTTATCCAGGTCAAGTAAGTTTTGTCAGTCTAAATAACAGTACAGTATATATAAATTTAGCAGAGGTAAATTCCTACAATTAAAAGGTCTGTGCTTTGCATAAAATTTCTGGATTATTATGGCCTATCTAACTGAAATAAAATGTTACGAATGTGGTTGATTTTTTTATCAAATACGATGGTGGTATATCAGGCCTCCCTCCCCAACCTAAACACTTTGTCAATGAATAAATATTGCGTGACTTGAAAATTAAAATGAAATCATTAAGTTACAAACCTTATTCAGGTTCATAAGATAAAGGAAATTGACTGAAAGTGCTTTCCTATCCCGAGACATTTATCCCTATCTGGGGGGAGAGTGTGGAGTTGGTAGATCCCATAAAGCTCCCTAGCTCGTCTGGTGACAGTAATATTGGTTGATTCAGGGTCTGAGCGTAATATTTTAATTATTTGGTATTGTACGTGCTCAGGGGTATGCGAATCTGTGTTGAAATGGTTGGCCATTGGGGTATCCTTTTTTGAACGTATATCCCTGACTTGTTCTTTGGTTCGTATTTGGAATTCTTGTTTGGTTTCTCCAACATACTGTTTGCCACATAGTTTACAATTCATAAGGCAAATTAGTTTTAGTTGTGTGACGACCACTTAACTTACACTTGTATGTAAGATTTGTGTATGTACTTGTTAAAAGCTTCAATTCAGTCATTTTTTGACAGAAATTGCAATTAGCAAGTGTACAGTCTACCACATAATTTAGGTAGGACTTTCCTGTTATTGAGGGGTCTCTGTAGAAGAAGTTGTCACATATCAGATGGTCTCCAAGTTTTTTGCCAATCTTGTGTGCTATGATAGGTCTGACCTGAAATATTTCTGGTAGTGTAACACTAATTTGTGGCCATAACAGTGATATAGTTTCTTTCATGAACTTTTATGAACAATATGTTGGAGAAAAGTCCAAAAAGGCTACCCCGATGGCCAACCATTTCAACACAGATTCACATAACCCTGAGCACGTACAATACCAAATAATTGAAATATTATGCTCAGACCCCGAATCAAACCATAGTATTGTCACCAGATGAGCTAGGAAGCTTTCTTGGATCTGGGTTGATACTTTTCACAGATGCATATAGTCCCCTTTTCACTGAGCATGGCTCATATAATTGCTCTATTTCTACTCTGACATAATAATTAGAGATTTTTTTACAGGACTGTGTTAGAGGTATTACACATACCTTGACTTAACTTTTAGGTGCCAATCACAAGATGAACAGCTTCTGTGGATGGCACAGAACATGCAGTCTGAACTGAGATCCTCACTGTCTGATACCTGATGCTTACTTCTGGCCAAAATTATTTTCAGTTGCAGAGAAATTATAGTTTTCAGACTTTAAAAAAAAAAAAAAAATTCCATTGAGTTGGTAGATTTGAATCATATTCGAATTGTAGTCTGCAAATACTTTCATTACAGAAAGTCCAGTGTTTCCATCAGAGCGCGTTTTTTGTGTTTTTGATGCAATGATTTCTTTGCTGATGCACTAAAATTTGCCAGGTGCGTTTTTTTTGAAGCAACCAAAAAAAGATTCAGTTCAATCAAACCAATGCTATATATTCAACACGACTTTGGGCGGAAAAATTAGGGGGCAACAAAGGTCTGTATGTGGAGATTGAGGATTTCGTCAGCCATGATTATTTACATGGAAAGTTTATGTTACAGCACCCACTGTCTGAAACCGATTTTATAGAAAATTACCAATAAATATCTGACTATACTGCACAAAAAATGATTAAAGAAAACAAAATTGCTACCAACTGGCTTGCTTCTGACGCATTCACACATTTGAAGCTCTTTTTAAAAATAATTGAGTAGGTATGGAATAACTATAGGACAAAACCTTGGAAGATGAATTTATTGTCCCTTTATTTGCGTTTTTAAAGGTATATGTCTGTGTATTCTAGACGCTTTCCAAAACAGAATATGGCAGACCAACCCAAAAAGAAAAACAGAAAAGACTTGCAGACTTCTTTGCTGTCCTTTCCACAAGTAAACCCCCCAAAAAACGTGAAATAAAAACGGAAAAGCAAGAAATGCAACAAATATCCAGGTCTAGTCAGATTAAGAAAAAATTCCAGTTCCAGTTTGGCAGAGTCACAGGGAAAGGGAAAGGTCCTAAAACCCGAGACCCCAAAGATATCTATATGACCCCCAGAAATTAGGAATAGGGGTCATAAATGACCATCAGAAATTTGAAGCTGGCAGAAAAAGACTGAAAGTCTAAACTTTTGTGATCTGAGAGGCAGTTCAGCACTCTTGTTAAAAAAATTTACAAACAGGAAAAAAACCAAGCCACTACCTCTTCTCCACATGTGATATCATCCAACATGTCCCCAGTTTTACAACTATCTTTCACCATCTGTCTGTCTTTAGCTTTACTTGTTACATAATCTAGATCTGACACAACATTTTTATGTTCTCTGATAGTTTTCTGCTGTTCTTTCAGAAACTCTCTTTGACCTAGTTTGTAATCCAAATGCAGTCTCTGAAAGAAAATAATTGTAAAAGAATATGCTCTTTGAAAAAAGGGTTAAATACATCTCTGTGATTATATAAGCAAGTAATCACATAATTATGGGTCCATAAATCAATTTTGTTGAACAACCAATTGAATCATGAAGTAGAATAGTCCCTGGCTATGCAGAAAATGGACCAATGGCAAAAATTTTTGACCCAAATGTTAGCCTGTGCAGATTGTGCAGACTGACATGGGGCAACAAGATGCAGATGCATTTAGCCCCCTTTTAACAGAACACAATTAAGAAATATTAGTCTTCAGGTTTGTACTGGTCAACAAGTATTAATATTGAAGGAGTCTAACCTTTGGAACTACTAATATAAATGCTTAAGTACTGATTAAAGCTTTCAGGAAATAGTCATGAAGACGGATTAATCCTTTACCAAACAATCCCGAGTTTTAATGACCCTGAAGAAAGAAGCCTATTGAAAACATTGTGGGAAAAGGAGAAAATGCTGATTAGCTGTTTTCTACCCTATAACAGGTAAACTCCATCATTTGAGCCATATTTAAATTGTTGTCTTCAAATTCTTTCATTTTTGACAAGTCTATATTTTTATTGAGTTAAAGAGTTAATACAAGATTTAGAACTTGTTCCATAATCAATGTAAAATAAAGAAATGAGTGGCACTCTGGGAAAAGGGAGTTTAATACATCTTTGTAATGCATTTTACCATCATTACTTTCAAATTGTTGAATTATACAGATCCATTCTGTCTAACAACCAGCTGAATCATGAGGTAGAATGGTGCTTTGACATGCAGAAAATTTACCAACAGCAGCAGGTTTAGAACTGGGTCAGCCTGCACTGACTGTACAGGCTGACATAGGTCGATACTTTTTACAGGTGCATGAAACAAACCACCTTTTTACAGACTATGAGTCGGATAGGTTTAGGCTTAAACTAGAATGTCAACAAACTGACCTATCAAATAAAATTCTGAACTGATCACCTCACATTAGCCCCGGAGTGGCTCAAAAAACTTCAGTTTCAAATATGGACCGTGTAGATTATGATATTGAGATTATGAGTAAAAAAGGACTAAGGTATCCCAATTTCCAAGCTAATTTGGAAAGACCATAATGTTAGAGAAGCAAACAGTGTAGATTCATGACCAGACTGCACCTTGGGCACTGTTTGTTATCAAAAAACAAAACTTTGGACTCATCCAAAATTAAAAGACATTTCGAGGAAAATCAAATGTGAAGAAACAGGAAAGAAAACATTCTGGAAATTGGACAAAATGCTGGTTACCAGCATTTTCTTCTTTACCACAATGCTTTAAAAGGCTTCTTCCACAAAGTCGTACAACAACAGGATTGTTTTGCAAAGCGTCAAGCTGAGCTGATATATCTGTAGCATAAAAATAAATTAACCTTGTTTAGAAAGCTGACCACTACATCTTGTAGTTCTTGACTGTTTTCCAAACACATTGGCACAATGTCTTCATGTGGTGTACTCTCAGCAAACTGTGTAAATGCATCTAAAGCACCATGATAGACTAACACATCTTTGTCCTTGAGAAGCTTTTGGAATAACTGAGGAATCTTCTTCAGTATTTGTGATTGCTATTGATGAAAAAAAAATAAACTACTTATTCCTAGAGTTCCAAATAATCGAAATGGACATGCAAGTCTGACAGTAACAACTGTCAGACTTTTGCACTGCAAAATGAAAGTTCACCACTGGTTAAGAGATGGATTTTCGTACTAAGTTACTAAGGTTTTAATTTTCATGCATTTATAACCTATTTTGTCTTTGAATTATCAATCGATGGTCATTCTTGTAGCTTCATGCCAAATATATGTGCATGTGCTACCCCTGGCCGTTGCAAGGTTGCATACATTATAACCAACAGAAAATGTTATTTTTGATTATGTGTAAGCCTGCTTGTTCGATTGATGATATCACATGATACTTGTAACATGACTGCTTACAATCTTTGCTTTGCATATTCATGAAGTAAGAAAAGAAAATGGAGTCCACATATCTACATAGGCCAACTACTACAATAAAGGTCACAGCAAGAGGGTCATGATGGCCCTGTAATGCGCCACTGGCTAATAAGTGCAAACCATACATACCGCACATTACAACTCTAGGTCAAATGGTATCAAGTAAGAAGACTTAAAAAGTTTTCCCTGTGAGAGCCAACATGACAGTTGTGACCCAAGGGAAAGGGCAAGGCTATCATTGAAAACACATAACGCTATAATATGAACATTCTTAGAAGCTCACTAAATAAAGCTACATGCCAAATTTAGTAGTCCTAGGCCTTATGGTTGAGAACAAAAAGGTTTTTGAAGCTTTCACTGTATAAACCCTTGTTAAACTTGTGACCCCTGAGGTAGGGCCAATTTTGACCCCAGGGCTGCAACTTGAAGAATCTTGAAAGAGGTACATTTGATGAAGCAACATGAATTTGGTAGCTGTAGGCCTTATGGTTAGGAACAAGAAGATTTTTATAGTTTTCACTAAATAAGCCCATGTGAAACTTGTGATCCCTGAGGTGGGGCCAATTTTGACTTCAGAGCTATAATTTGAAGAATCATGACTGAGGTCCATTAGATGAAGCTACATGCCAATTCAGTAGCTCTTGGCCTTATGGTTTTGGATAAGAAGGAATCGAATTCTTTAAAGAAATTCTGAAGAGGACTATGGCAGGATCATTTCAATGAAGTTTGGTCAAAATTGAAAAGGTAATTTCAGAGAAGAATACACATATGTTTGAAATCAAGCACAGACAGACGGACGGGCGACAATTAACACAGGGCCATGACATAAGCTTGCTGGCCTTTGGCCAGTGGAGCTAAAAAAAAACCCCACCAAACTGCTTGACAATGTCAGAATTTGATATCTAAGGTGCAGTGGAATGATTTCCTAGACAACCAACATGTAAGTAAAGTAACTGTGGATAAACATTTAACCTTTAACCCTGTAACTCTTTACCAAACGACAAAATTTTCAGTCTTGACCACATTGAAAACATTTGCAGACAGCAAAATAAATGTGACTCGAAAATTGAAAATTTGTGTATGGTCTGAAAGAAAGCATTTTGGGGAAAGGAGAAAATTCTGGTTACCAGCATTTTCTCCTTTCTCCACAATGTTTTCATAGAGTCTTTTTCTAACGATTACTTCAACTCAGGAATGTGTGGTGAATGTGGTAACCAGAATTTTCTCCTTTCCCAACAATGTTTTTTCTAACCTTCAAAAGTCAATTTTACTTTTTGGATCACATTTAGAATGTCATTTGCAAATGCTTTCAATTTGGACCAGTCAAAGATTTTGTTGTATGATAAATGGTTAAATAACAAGGATCGCTGGAAAGAAAAACCTTTCAATCCAAACACATTTTTACCTGCGCATTTGGCAGAAATCTGTATTTCCTACATGTGATTAGAAACTCAGCTGCAGAAAATTTGATCTGAGAGTCACACGCTGCACTGGTAACTGTATCTGTTAATTGGTCAAATACCTTAAATAAAAGACAAAACAAGAGGACCATGACGGTCCTATATTGCTCACCTGAGTACTAAGCAGTAAAGGTCTACAATGAAGATAAATACCAAATATCGAGGTTCAAGGCCAAATGATAATGAAACAAGAGCGGCAAATTGTCGCAAGATATGCCTGTCCCACCACCAGTTGTCAAGGTGTATAATAATCGCAAAGGGCAGGTAATGCAACAAACATGTTTACCAAGTCTCAAGTCAATTTGACTTGAGACTTCAAAGTTCAGTTCCGGACAAGCAAGAAATACTGTAAAAAAGTGAAGATCAAAGTGGAATTACTCAAAGGTATTTCTTTAATTTGACCTAGTGACCTAGTTTATGATCCCAGGTGACCCAATTTTTAACTCATCCGAGATTTCATCAAGTCAAACATTCTGACCAAATTTCAGGTCATTTGAGCAATAAATGTAGCCTCTAGAGTGCCCACAAGGTATTCCTTTGACCTAGTGACCTAGTTTATGACCCCAGGTGACCCAATTTTGAACTCACTGAACATGTTGTGCTCAGGTGGGCTAACAAACTTAGAACAGGTTCACTACATACCAAATATCAAAGCTCCAAGCCTTCCAGTTTCACAGAAGAAGAATTTTAAAGCTTTCCCTTTTTTGTTCTCATGTTCCAACTTGTGACCCCCGGGGCGGGGCCAGTTTTGACCCCAGGGGCATCATATGAACAAACTTGGTAGAGGTCCACCAGGAGATGCTACATACCAAATATTAAAGCTCTATGCCAACCAGTTTCAGAGAAGAAGAATTTTAAAGTTTTCTTTCTTTGTTCCTATGTTTAAACTTGTGACCCCCGGGGCTGGGCCAGTTTTGACCCCAGGGGCATCGTATGAAGAAACGTGGTAGAGGTCCACTAGGAGATGCTACATACCAAATATCAAAGCTCTGAGCCTTCCAGTTTCAAAGAAGAAGAATTTTAAAGTTTTCCCTTTTTTGTTCCTATGTTCGAACTTGTGACCCCCGGGGCGGGGCCAGTTTTGACCCCAGGGGCATCATATGAACAAACTTGGTAGAGGTCAACTAGCAGATGTTACATACCAAATATCAAAGCTCTATGCCTTCCAGTTTCAGAGAAGAAGAATTTTAAAGTTTTCCTTCTTTGTTCCTATGTTCGAACTTGTGACCCCCGGGGCGGTGCCAGTTTTGACCCCAGGGGCATCATACGAATAAACTTGGTAGGGGTCCACTAGGAGATGCTACATACCAAATATCAAAGCTCTACGCCTTCTAGTTTCAGTGGAGAAGATTTTCAAAGATTTTGCTATTTTTTTCCTTTTGGTTGCCATGGCAACCAGAGTTATGGGTGGAATTCAATCTTTTGAACAACTTTGGTAGAGCTTCACCCAAGGAACATCCCTGCCAAGTTTCATCAAGATTGGCCCAGTGGTTTAGGAGGAGAAGATGTTTAAAGAAATTGTGGACGACGGATGACGCACGACGGACATTGGGCGATCACAAAAGCTCAGCTTGAGCACTTCGTGCTCAGGTGAGCTAAAAATAAAAGAAATAAAAGAAAAGCAATTTTGTTAAGTTTTAACCCCCCCCCCCACAAAGAAAAAACAACAGAGCATTGTATGTGGGTGCCAGAGAGTACTTACTTTTTAGTGAAAATTCGAAGTCAAAAAGGAGACAAAAAAAGACGATTAACTGTCGTTCTGGTATGGTATTTCCTGTCATTAGGTAACAACTAGCCCAAATTTAAAGTAAACATATGATATGCGAAAATGTCAGTTTTCCCTTGATGCAGATAATTCTGGTAATGCAGACAGGACTTTGACAAGACCTGGATGTTTCCTTGGAAAATGTCCAAGCTAATAGAAATCTACCTTAAATGTTTAGTACTAGCCTTTTGATCAGTTGACATATTTGGTCTTAGCTTATCCAAAGTGTACTTTTTACCGTACATATAAGCAATTCTCTTGCAAAAGAAGGTTTAATGCATCACTAGGATCCATTATACCAAGCAAGTCATCATGTAATTATGGATTCATAAAATCCGTTTAGTCTAACAAATGTCTGAATCTGGAGGTAGAATGGGCATTCAGAAAACTTACAAATAGCAAAAAGCTTCAACTCATGTCAGTCTGCACTGACTGCAAAGGTCAACATGGATCAATACTTTTTGCAGATGCAATGAGCCTCCTTTTAACAGAGTATGGCTCAATTCTTTAACCATTCACCAAACGACAAAATTTTGGACTTGTCTGAATCAAAAGTATTTGCAGACTTCAAATTTAGAACAAGTCAATAAATAATAGGATTTGTCTTTGTAATGGTAAACATTGTGAGAAAAGGAGACAATGCTGGTTACTATGTTTTCAAAAGGCCTCCTTTTGAGGGTTGTTAAGACACGTGATTGTGTGGTAAAGGGTTAAGATTCTTAGAATACATTACACAGTAAAATGAAACACTACAAGGTAATACCATTTTGGTACTGGTTAAGCTTTTGTTACCCTTTCTCTGAGCAAATATTTCCATAATTGATATGTAAATTAGTCCAAACTCCATGAATCTTACAAAATCTTACACATCACATGAGAACTAGACTTTCTTCATCATGATATACACCAACTGTTGTTATGTGCAATAATCTAAAAATAGTTCTTGATTTTTTTTTTCACTTCATCATAACTGGTGTTTTTGGCTTTTAAGTCTTTGCCACACAAAAACATTATAGACCTGTCAAAGTACAAAGCATTTACACAGGACAAAATAAATGTGGTTCAACAACATTTTAGAACTGTCAAAGAACAAAGTAATTGCACAGGTAAAAATAAATGTGGTTCAAAATGGTGGGATTTGCTTTGAAAAATGAAGAAAACACTGTGGGAAAAGAAGACTGTGCTGGTTACCAGCATTTACTCCTTTTCCCACTATGTTTTCAAAAGCTTCTTTCCTGGGGTTGTTAAAACTCGGGATTGTGGAGTAAAGGGTTTATTGAGTCAGATATGTTGCTGCTGCACCTATCCATGCTTTCCTAGAGTTTCTTTTACCTGTACTTTATACAACATTCTCCGACAGCCATTGGCCTCTTTCCCAGATAAACATGGTCTGATAAAGAATAAAAGCTATTGGATGGCACATTCATAGGATAAAAAATGAAACTAAATCTTACAGTCATTAAAACATCAGCAGTGATGAACTGCAAACAAAATCCAAAGGTATGTAACAACTCTGCAAAACAACTCTTTAATATAGGAATCTTCATCCAGTCTTTATCCCAAATGGCCAATATCTGTTCAACACTACTCCCAAGTGTAGAGCCGTACTGAGCTAGGATGTCATCCTGAGAATCTGTATCTGAGAGACTGTTGTTTAAGCTCTGAACAATGTATACCTGCAAAAATGTGATACAGATATGAGACAGACCCTTTAACAAATGTTCTTGAGCTTTGATGACCCACTAGAAAATGGCTTTTGAAAACGTCGTGAGGAATGGAGAAAATGCTGGTTACTAGCAGGATCTTCTCCTTTTCCCACAGTGTTTTCTACTTTCAAAGGCAAATCTCATTTTTTGAGCCTCAGTTCATTTGTCGTCTGCATATGCTTTTCATTTGGACATGCCCAAAATTTTGTCTCTGGAAAGGAGACATCTAGCATCTCACTGATATAAAGACAAATACTCAATTTTGGTAAAGTCTGATGACAAACATTAACTCTTTCAATGCCAAATAAATAAACTCGACCTCTTTTGACGGCTCTAAGTACAATCCATCGAAACTTACAAAGATTTTGATTGTATAGGCTTGACTACACAAGCAGACGGTATAGATAAAAGATCAGACTGCACGTTCTATGCAGTCTGATCTTGGTCTATGATGTCTGCAAAAGTTACTGCTTTCGCCTATGGCGCCAAAAGGGTTAAAGACATTATATAGAAACCAGGAAATTTCAATTTTTAATTACTTCAAAGTTCTATAACTCATTCAAACAATTTCACACTGAAAGTAAATGAACCAGCAGCCCATTGGTATAATGACACAAACAAATTTTGATTAAATCTGACTATGACAGCTTTATGAAAATATTGTGGGGAAAAAGAGAAAATGCTGTTAATTAGCATTTTCTCCTTTTCCCGCAGAGTTTTGTACACTTTCAGAGACAATTCCCATAATTTTAGCAAATATTTAGAGCAGTAAAATTTCTTTTTTATATATTTTTTTTTATCACCTGCAAATACTTTCAATATGAAAGAGTCTAAAGGAAGTCAACTGTTAAAGGAATTAAACACCTAATAGTTAAAGAGTACTCACTAAACATTCAACATGCTCCAAACTAGTGTCTTCATTTTTCAGTAGTTGTTGCATGGATGAATTGAACATGTTGATAAGTTTATCTATAACCATGTCCCTGTATTGTTCTTGGAGGGTTGACGTGGGAATAATTCTGTACAGCCAGGAATTTTGTTCAACAGGGAACTTCTTCAAAAGTTTTACCTGTAATAGATTTTAACTTATGTACAAAGATAAAGGTAAGAAAGGGGGGTGGTGGATATGTTATCAAGTTCTACAAAACTTTATTTTTTTATGGTAATTAAACCTTTCCCAAACAAACCTGGGTTTTAACAAACCTGGGATAAAAACATTATGGGAAAAGGAGAAAATTCTGATTAACAATATTTTCTCTTCTACCCACAATATTTTCCATCCTTTGAAAGACAGATCAAATCATTTAAGTTACATTTTAATTGTCATTTGCAAATGTTTTCAAATTGGACAAGTAAAAAATTTTGTTGTTGGTAGAGTTAAACCAATGCTGTTGGTACTCATCAGCATTTTATCATAATACTTTTTTTTATTAGTACCCAAAACACAATTTCCAGTGTACAACTGTAGAGGTACTGCTCTCTGAACCTTCACCCCTTTGCTACACATTTTTGACTTTTAATGACCTACAGCAAAAAATTTTTTGAAAACACTGTGGACAAGAAAGAGAATGCTGGTAACCAGCATCTTCTCCTTTCCTTCCATGTATAATAAAATGTAAGACGTATAATCTGAAGATCTCATTAATCCTTTACAAGAGTTAGGTTCCATGTTTATGTGATCCTGAGGAATGAGACTTTCTAAAACATTCCAAATTTCAAGACAATTTCCATAATTTTAGTTATATCAACTCTTTGTCAGACAACAAATTTTTAGACCTCCAAATCCAAAGCACTTGCAGACAACAAATAACATGCTCCTACAAGATTTTACTTTTGAGAATAGAAAAAACATTGTGAGAAAAGGAGAAAATGCTGGTTAAAAACATTTTCTCCTTTTCCTTTAATGTCTTCAAAAGAACGAATTGGGTAGTATAGGGTTCATATCATCTGCAAATGCTTTCAGTTTGCACAAGTTTAAAACTTTTTGTCTGGTAGTGAGTTAATGGAAAAAATGCAATGCTTGCAAGATCTGAATGTCTGTGCCAAAGTTTTCAAAGGCTCTGCATTTCAGGCTTGTAAAAGGTTGTGCAATAAGTTCAACTGTTTACCACAAAAATAGTGTCAACATTATTTTGCTTCCTTGGCAGAATATGACACCCTTCAAGTCATTATTTGCCTTAAAAAACCTCACAAGATGATTTTTTGTTTTGTTTTTGACAAGGACACCAACTTCCTGTTACACAGTGTTGCAGTACAAGTTTACTTGTTAAATTAGTTGATTATGGTAATATATCTAATATACTCATATATACAGAATCGTGCTTGATAGCACACAGAAAAAAAGGGTTAAACCACTGTGGGAATAGGAGAAAAGGCTTGTAACCCACATTTCTCCTTTAAAGGAGAAAATGCTATTTATCAGAATATTTTCCTTTTCCCACAATGTTTTCGAAAGCCTTTTTTTTTCAAGATTGTTAAAACACTGGATTCTGCGCTTAAGGGTTAAGAGAGCAAGCTGCAAAAACTTCTGAGATACTAGCATTTTCATTATGTTAAAAATATCAAATTACAAAAACTTGAGTAAAATGACTTCTGTGTGTAGATTATATTATTACAACAAGAGCATCACATGCTGTGCCAATGCTTGGCCGCAGTTGCTTGATTTTCAGTAAAAGTTCTAAGCCGAAAAAAGGGCATAACTGAGTCAAAATACTTTGATGATTATCTGCCATTGTTGTATATGTTCCCCTTTTGATAGTTAAGAACTTGTCCAAGTTTGAGGTACATATATTCAGTAAGAACAGAGATATTACAAAATGTCAAAGTTTTTGCGAGACACAGATGCCGCTGCTGTCAGAGCTATGACAATACCTCAACCTTTTCCTCAAACACAACCAAGCTTAAAATCAGTACTTTACACAAACTTACATGATGTTCAGGGGCAACAAATTTTACCAGCCTGCGTGCAAGGTTGTAGATAGGAAGGTTGAATTCTATACACTGAAGCTCTGGTCTTGCACACAGTTCCAGAAGTTGTATTGTCTGTTTGAAACATAGATCAGCTGACCCAAACCTGTAAACATAGATATAATTATATTGAAAAAAATCATTTTCAGCTCCTTTAGCTTTTCCTCCTTTGAAGTCATTGTACTAGTTTTTGTTGACCACAAAGGCACCCAGTAAGGAGTGCTAAAGTGCTAAAAATAAATTTCATTGCTTATGTAGACAGTGAACATCAAGTCTGATCTTGGTTTCACACTATTCTGTATAGCAAAATCAGCAAGGTAAAATTGAATTCTATTTTTTTATTCGCTAGAAATGTCTATTTGATTCAACCACAAATGCTTTCAATTTGGAAATGTAAAATTTTGTGATCTGGTAAAGAGTTATGATGCAGATGAAGGAATGAGCTTACCTTGCCATAAAACACCAGACATCCATAACCAAGGTTGAAACATAGATATTCTGTGAGAACAGATGGCTTATCAGACAGTGTTCCTGTAAATATTGATGAAAATAAGAATGGAAAGCAACCGGACCAAGCATTGCTCTACAAAAGCTGTCACCCTTTACCAAAAAACAAAAATTTAGGTTTGTTCAAATACAAGTGTAGAGCATTTACAGATGTCAAATTAAATGTTGCTCAAGATGGGTTCAAGAACTTAACCCTTAGAGCAACAAATAGACCCAAAAAGCATTTTCATTCTTGAGATAAGAACATAAGAAAAGCAAATGAAAGATAGCCCTTGTTTAATTGTTTAAGCAAAGCAAACGGTATATGTTTCATGCAGTTTTATCTTGATCTTCAAATATAATACGGGTCTTTTTTTTTTTTAATTGAAACAATGTTGATGTGCCTACAGAGCTTAAAAATGGATTGTAATCACACATCCAAAACACGTATAGTGTATAATAGCCATGCTCTGTGAAAAGGGGAGTTATTGCATCTGCAAAAGGTTGACCTGGGTCAAAACTTTTTGCCACTAGTCAATTTCTTCATGTTAAAGAACCAGTATAACTCATGATTCAGACTGTTGTTAGACAAAATGGATTTTATGGATCCATAATTATGAACTGACTTGCTTGGTAAAAATGCATCACCAAGATGCATTCAGCCCCCTTTTGCCAGAGTATGCAAAATCATACCATATAGATAGTATTTAACTGTTTATGTTAATCTTAGTTACCTGGAGACTGCTCAATAAATGATACGGATATATTCAATCAGTAAAAATAGCCAAATGGTCGCATTCTTTACACCTTTACCAAACAAACCCATGCTTTCACAACTCTGAACAAAAGGGCTTTTGAAAAAAATGTAGGAAAAGGAGAAAATACTTGGGAACTAGAGGCGCTTGAGCGCCTGTATCGCTCCACAGGCCTGATATTTCTATAATGGCGAAAGGAAGTTTTTAACAATTATCATTCAATCCTGCATTTTAGCTCACTGAAGAAACAATTTGGTAGACAACCACCATAGGAACTTACCTGCAAAACAACAATGAAATCCAATGAATAGTTTTAGAGAAGAAATTTTTCAAAGATTTTACTTTATACCATAAAAGGAAAATGAGTCTCCCATAAAAGCCATGTTTTTTGACAGATCTTTTTTTTTAAGGAATTCTGTAAACCTGTATCTAAGGAACATTCCTGCAAAATAATAATGCTATCCAAATAGCGGTTTGGGAGGAGAAGATTTTTAAAGGTTTTTTACTTTGGTTGCCATGGCAACCAGAATTCTTCATGGAACACAATTATTTGAAGGAATTTGAAAGAGGACCACCAAAGGAACATTCCTGTGAAATTTGGTAAAAATCCAGTCAATAGTTTCTGAGGAGAAGTTTTTTAAAGAAAAAGTTTACGGACGCACGCACGGACGAACGGACGGACGGACGCACGACGGACACAACGCCATGACAATAGCTCGCTGGCCTTCGGCCAGTGGAGCTAAAAAGGAGAAAATGCTGGCAACTATCTTTTTCTCCTTTTCTCACAATGTTTTCAACTTTTCATAGACAAATCCCATAATTTGAGCAACATTTGGTAAGTTGTCTGCTTAAGCTTTCACTTGGCCAAGTCTAAAACTGGGTTGTTTAAAAAGGATAAAGCTGTTTTGAACAGGGTATCTCACAAACTACACCACAAAGAAGATCCAGGAAAAAGCTGCATAATGTGTTGCAGTCTTAACTCTTTACCAGATGAGGTAATTTTGGTCTGCTGAAATTGAAAGAACTTGCAGACGACAAATTTAGAGTGGCTAAAAAGGTGGTATTTTTTTTCTGTCAGGGAAGAAAACACTGTGGAAAATGGAGAAAATGCTCGTTATGAGCATTTTCTCCTTTTTCCACAGTGTTTTCAAACGCCTTCAACCTGAGAGCCGTAAAAACCAGGGCTTGTCTGGGAAAGGGTTAATCTATACTGTCCACAAAGCACATGAATTTGCCTCATTATCATATGAATTATTTGACAAAGTGAAAGATTAGCATGAAAAAACACTGACTTTTTTTTACGAAAACAACCTCACACAATACATACCAGCACATCAAAGTGTCTTGCCCGTAAACTGCCTACAAGTCCACAAACGTGTGTACATACATACTCATAAAGAGATGTGGATTTATTTTTGTCTGTAGACAAAGTTACTGCTTCAGGACTCAGCACTGACATCTCAACATAACCTATGAAAACAAGAGCACTGTACGAGAGTACCTTGACTTGGTTGCAGTTGTTTTTTAAATGAAAATAATATGTATGTTAAAAAAATGGGTATTACTGTGTGCACCTGCCCTTGCTGTATGGGTTCTTCTTTTCATAGTTACAACTAGCCCTAGTTTGAAGGAAATATCGTCGGTAAAGACAGAGCTTTCAGAAAATGTCAAAGTTTTTCCAACAACAATGCAGATGCAGACGCTGAGCCAAAAGACAGAGCTATGACAGGTTTCTTCACAAATTGCCAAGTTAAAAATGTAATTTTTACTAATAACAAAATGTAAGTCTTCTCCAAACTGAAGGAACTTGCAGACATGCTGCTGAAATGATAAGATTTATCTTTGAAAGAGTAGAAAAAATGAGGAAAATGACAAAAAAGGCTCTTTGTTTTTTGTTCATTTACAGATACGTGTATATGTAGCATAACAAACACATGAAACAAATTTATCAATTGTTTTTCCGTTTGTTAAATTCCATCAGATTGATGTTCCCTTCTGGAAATCAAAGCAATGAAGAGACTTCAGACCTTTTTGTCATTTCGGAATAGTTGAATGCCACTTTGATCAAATAATTTATGTTACAAACCAAAGAACGCCTTTAATAACTTTCTCTGTAACCATTAATTGGTTCCCATCCACATCGTCAATCAACAGGTGTGGAAGATCAAAGTTGGTCACAAATTTTAACATCATCGTGAGTTTACAAGCAGATTAATTTATTGACAAACTAAAGGTAGATATTTGTGTGCAAAAAATACTTTTGGGGCATGAAAGATACCGCAGTTATGAACTACAGCCATGGAGGTATTCAGAGAAATTTAGCAATGACAAAGAAGGATAAATATCACTACCAGAGACAGCATACGAAATGACACATAGCTGCGAATCAGCAGCCTTTGAACTAACATGATTCTACGGTACTGCATTTAACAATGAGACCTGTCCATTTGAATGCATTTCCATACCAGAAACCAAAAGAGGCTCATATAATCAAGTTTATCTTTGAACAGGTTGAAAACATTGAGTGAAAAGGAGAAAATACTGGTTACCAGCATTTTCTCGTTTTCAAACAATGTTTTCAAGAGCCTTTCTCCTCCTGCTCATTACAATAAAAGATTGTTTGGTAAGAGATTAAACATTGCAGAAATGCAAAAAAGATAGGCTAAGCAACATTTAGAGTTGCCTTGTGTCAGCTGAGGCTAAAGCATTTCCATCAAATGTCTGATGCCTCAGTCTATCAGCACTTAGTGGTCCAGCAAACTTTGCCGTATTTGTCTGGTTTCTCTCATTTAACCTTTATTGTGACTTGTTGGTTAAGCAGATATACTCACAATTATCTATGGCCTTAAACATGCAATCAAACAATCCATCTCTCTGTACATCTCCTGTATAAAGTTTGGGGGATGTCCATATGTCAATGATATTTTCTGGAGAAAGAAACATTGTAAAATTTTCAAAATTAACAACTACCCTTTACCCTACAAACCAGTTTTTTAAGGACCTTGGAGAAGACAGCTTTTGACAACAAAATGCTGGTAACCAGGATTTTTCTCCATTTTTTGCAATGTCTTTTCCCTTTACAGACAAATTTCATCATTTCAGCCACATTTTATTTGTTGTCTGCAAATGCTTTCAATCTGCATATACATGTATGTGTAAAATTTTGTCCTTTGGTAAAGAGTTAAAGCACCACTGACAACTTTTGCAATCACTGAAGAGGACCAGACTTTATAGAACCTGCAGTCTGATCTTTAATCTATATTGTCTGCTAGAAGAAACCCTTTCAGAAATGAACAGCCTCATTTTTTACACTGTCTATTGAGCCTTTCCAAGTTTTAATTGACTGCCACTGTAGGAGTATTCAACTCCAAATTTTTCATTTGTAAGCCTTTACCACATAATCCTAGTTTTAACATCCCTGACAAAACAAGCACTTCAAAACATTGTGGAAAACTTAAGGAAAAAAAAATGCTGGTAACCAGAATTATCTCAATTTTCCACAATCTTTCAACTATGTCAAAGACCAATAGCCTGGCTTGAGCTACATTTAGATCTACCCTGTCATCTGCAAATGCTTTTTGGACAAATTGAATATAAATATAAAATATTGTCATTTGGTAAAGAGTTTACTCTTCACCACACAACAACTTTTTTGAAAATTAAAAGCACTCACAGACTACAAAGAAAGTCGTTTAATGAATTAAGTTTGTCTTTGAAAGTCAACATTTTTTCCTCTTCTCACAATGTTTTCAAAAGTTGTCTTTCTCAAGGTTGTGCCGAGTCCCGGTAGCTCAGTCTGTACTGTACAGGACTTGAGAACAGGAGGTCGCTGGTTGGATTCCTGGCTTGGAGAATTTCTTTCAAAGGATTGATGATAGTCATTGTGACAGAAATCATTCCTCTCTCACCACTGACCACTGTTTCAACGATGGTTATGTGGGAAAGCAGCCAGTGCCTTGGAAAGAATATTGTGCAGAGTACTGGTAAAAAGAAACTCCAGGAAATCATAGACAGGTGCACTGGCTGCCGCAATATAACTGAAATAATGTTGAAAACAGTGTTAAACACCATACAATCAATCAATCAGTTCTCAAGGTTGTTAAAACTCAGGATTGTGAGATTAAAAGTTGAGGCTTCCAGAATCAAATAATTCCTTACTGCTAAGGTATGAAAATACCACACAAATCAAAGTTTAGAATTAAGTAGAGAATGATGTACATCTTTGATCAGACTGCATATAAGCCATGCTCTTGCAAAAGGGGGCTTCATGCATCTGCAGAAAGTTTCAACCCATGTCAGCCTGTGCATTCCGTGCAGGCTCACATGGGCTGAAACTTTTTGCTATGTGTACATTTTCTGCAAGTCAAAGGAGATCCAGTTGATTGTTAGATATAGTGGATTTCATGGATCCGTAATTGTGTGATGACTTGACTGGTATAATGCATCATGGAGATGCATTAAGCACCCTTTTGCCTGGCTCATATATTTTGTACAGTTTGATCTTAATCAATGCCATGCTTAAAAGCTTATGTTGCCTTTGGCAAAGAAAGGATTAAATGGAGAATGACTGAAAAAACTAGAGCTATCACTAAACGTGATTATAACCCCCACCAGCTCCTTGTCACAAAAACAGGTCTTTGTCACAGAATGCAGAATGGTTTAGTACAAAAGTAAGAGTTGAAAAAAGTTCAAGGGGAGATAATTCCGCAACAAATCGCAGCAGGGTCATGAAAATTGCACATGCACAACTTCATATATATAGGAACACTGTGTGTAAATTTGAGTTCAGTACCTTAAAAAGTGTTGGAGTATTGCTCTGGACAAATTTGTGTCTACAGACAGACGGACGGACGGACGGACGGACAGACAGCCATGGCGATTCCAGTATACCCCCCTCCACTTCGTTGTGGGGGGTATAAAAAAAAAAAAAGTCTGTTCCTTTTCCCTCAAGTTTTATTAAAAACTGTCTACAACAAGAGAATGCAAAGTCTTGTTTGTGCAGTAGTGTGCTTACAATTATCATATGAAAGACCACATTTTCATAACTCAAGTGAAAACGCATGAAGAAAATTTGGAATGTTTTAACCCTTTACCAAACAATCCGATGTTTTAATATCACCAAAAAGGAAAGTCTGGGAAAAGATTGTGGGAAACAAGAAAGTGCTGGTCACCAGCATTTTCGCCTTTTCCCACATCGATTTCTACCCTGTGAAAGACGAATTCAGTTATTTTTATTCAATTAGCCACATTTGTCATCTGCATTTTCAATTGATAAGGACTAGTGGTGTGTTCTTGTTGTTTGGTAAAGAGTTTATCAATAAACACCTCTTAAAGAAAATCCATTCTATCAGAACATAAATAAATAAAGAATGAGTACATAAAATTCATATTCACTTACCCGTCTGTTTTGGTAAAAGGTCAACAATTTTCACCACCATCAGGAGAAATGGAAACTGGTCCTCAGCACTCAATAAATCTAGAAAACAAGAAACAATTTTACCCTTTTGAAAGTCATAAAATTCTGCTTTTTCTGCCATAATTTGATTTTTCAAATCAACAAGGAAAATAGGTCTGTAACTGTAACAGAAGAACGGTAATTGGTCAGTTCAGACTTTTTTGTCATATTGAAGGCCACTGATTGGTCAGAAAGAATACCACATTCACATAACAAGCATCCGAGTGCCAAGTTTAAAAATTACAGCAGATCTTTGACTCTTTCCCAGATGACAAAATTTTAGATTTGTCCATACTGAACGCACTGAATTGAAACAAATCTATCCTAGCTTAAATGATTAGATTTGCCTGTAAACCGGTACGAAACATCGATGGAAAAAGAGAAATTGCTGGTTAAAGACATTTTCATAGTTTCCCACCATGTTTAAAAGCACATTTTTTCTTAGGATCATACAAAGACAGGATCCACTAAGAAACAGTTAACCCTTTACCGAACGACAGAATTGTAGACTGGGCCAAATTGAAAGCATTTTCAGACGACATATTAAATATTACTCAAATAGCCAGATTTGTCGGATATAAGACAGAAAACATTGTGGGAAAAGGAGAAAATGCTGGTAACCAGCATTTTCCCCTTTTGCCACAATGTTTTCAATACCCTTCTGGGTAAGGGTAACCTGGGTTAGTAACATTAGGGATTGTGTGGTGAAGGGTTAATAAATGAATAATGAAAAAAAAAAATTTTCAGGCGACATACTAAATATTACTCAAATAGCCAGATTTGTCGGATATAGGACAGAAAACATTGTGGGAAAAGGAGAAAATGCTGGTTACCAGCATTTTCTCCTTTTCCCACAATGTTTTCAAAAGCCTTCCTACCTGGGGTCGTTAAAACTGTGCTGTAAAACTATGCTGTATGAAAGCCCCATTATTTTTAGCCTATGGCCTTGAAAGGATTAAACTTCTCTTAAAATTTTCAAAAAACAACTCTTTGACTGAAAAAGGCTACAAGTCAATAATTACCCTTCTCATCTGATGTAACACATTCCATAAAATATTGTTTGCGGATCAGTAGATTCAATAAAGGCTCTGTTCCATTGACAATTTGTCTCTGTATTTCTGCTATGTACATCTCTGACACATTGGGGGCTTCCAAACATGGTGGAAGATTTCTGCAAAAGTGAAACAGCATCTTCTATCCATGTTTCATAATCCATACCCCATAAAACTTTATCATTGTAATTCTTAAAAACACTAGCTCACAATAAATTAACGCTTTACTAAATGATCCAACAATTATACAACCTAAAGGAAGACAGCTTTTTGAAACATAGTGGAAAGAGGAGAAAATGCTGGAAACCAGCACTTTCTCCTTTTCCCACCATGTTTTCTTACCTGTCAATGACAAATTTCTTCATTTGAGCAACATTTAATTTCTTGTATGCAGATGATTTTGGTATGGATGGGTCTAAACTTTCGTCATTAAGTATCAAGTTAACTATTTACCAAACAACAAATTGTGAACTTGTCCAAATCCAAGCTCTTGAATAAGACAAATTAAATGTGGCTTTAATTATGGAAGCTGTGTTTGAGGGGGAGGTAGAAAACAGTGTAGGAAAAGGAAAAAATTGCTGATTACCAGCATGTGGAAAAAGACAGAAAACATTATAGATGTAACTAGAACTATTGCATCAATTTCAGAAAAAAAAAAAAAAAAAATCGAAGGGTCACAACTCTGCAATCCCAATATGTTTTTAAAAGTCACCTTCCCCTGGGGTTATCAAAACACATGATTGTCACAATGCTGAATTTTAATAACCCTAGGAAAGAGGCTGGTAACCAGCATTTTCTCCCTTTCCCACAATGTTTTCTACCCTACCTAAGAACAATTGCACCATTTGAGCCACATTGTAATTCTTGTCTGCAAATGCTTCCAATTTGGGCAAGTCTTAATTTTTGTCGTCTGGTAAAGGGTTAAACAGCATACAAAGAAAAAAAGCATTTACCTACCTGTAAATACAGATAATAAGCTGAAAGACATTCTGTTCACACTGATTGACATAATCCACAAAATTATCGAGGAGGGATATCATGATTCTCATCTGGTAGCTTAACACTTTGAGAGACTTTTGAAAAGCTGCACTGTCACCCTGTGATAAACTCTGGAATGAAATAAGAACAAGAGGGCCATAATGGCCCTGTATCGCTCCACTGGCTTTTTAAACCCTTTACCACACAAATCGAAGTAATAATGACCCTGAAAGAGAAGACTTTTTAAAGCATTGTGGGAAAAGGACATGTCGTCAGCCAGTATTTTCTCCTTTTCCCACAATGTTTCCTACCCTATCAAGGACAGAAATAATCATTTAAGCTACATTCAATTTGTCTTTTGCAATGGCTTTTAACTTGGTCCAGTCAAAAACTTTGTTTCTTAAAGAGTAAAATTAATGTATTATGCACTTCAATGGCATTGACAGAGACATACAGCATTAACAGTCTGTATTGTAATAAACTTATTTGGAAAACATAACCTCCCCCCTGCCCCACAAAAACGAAGTCATATCTTTTTAAGTGCAAAGATAATGTCAGTGAATACAAGCAGGTTTATTCATTATTTATTGGCATGAGAGATAAAGTTCTGAAAAAAGAAAAAAAAAAAAAAAAAAAGAAATTGAACGATAGAAACCTTAGTTTGAATTAAATCTTCCACTCATGTGAGCATAACATTTAGTATCAAAATAAATTACTCTCCCTGAAAACAGAACATTTTGTATCCAAAAAACTTAATACCTAACAATCATACATTACTGCAGTTTGATAATCAATGGAGGTAAATAGTAACAAATTTATTCTCTTATTACAGGAGTTATTTCCCTTGATTACTATTTCAATTGAAGTCACTATATAAGCCCATGTTAAACTTGTGATCCCCTGGATGGGGCCAATTTTGACCCCAGGTCTATAATAAGAAGAACTTGTTAGAGGTCCAGTAGATAAAGCTACATGCCAAATTTCGTAGCCCTGGGCCTTATGATTTCAAACAAGACGATTTTCGAAGATTTTCAATATTTTTCAGTTTTGTTGCCATGGCAACCAGAGTTTTTGAAGGAATCAAATTCTTTCACGAAATTATGTAGAGGACCATGGCATGATCATGTCTGTGAAGTTTCATCAAATTTGGATTGGTGGTTTCAGAGAAAGAGATGTTTTAAATAAAAGTTAACGCACTGATGCACGCACGACGGACACCAGCCCATGACATAAGCCCGCTGGCCTTTGGCCAGTGGGGCTAAAAATATAAGCTATATAGGGTTAATTCACGTTTTTGAGGTTGTTAACATTCGCAGAGGCCTGAAAAATGGTTTAACGCCCGAGTGTGTTAAAGTATTTTGAGGGCCTCTGCGAATGTTAACGACCGAAAAAACGTGAATTAATGCTATTATTGCATAAAGGAAAAGTCTTTCAGCAATAATTTGCAACAATAGCAAAAATATTTCCACAGAAATGCAAATAAGCGAACTTCAAATGTACTGGACATAGATGGGTAAAAACAGGAAGTCGGCGAAAAAGTTTTAGTTACGAACAGTGGAGGGCCGTTAGTTCTACATGTCAGTTTTGATTCTCTCGGTGTAAATTCACTTCGAATGATTTTTAATACAAAGTGGACTTTTGTGGGATAAACTTGCACAGGTGTGGATCGATTTTAACTAGGATAAATGAGTGGATATGAATTTTTGCAACCGAAAGACATCCAAGGAATAGATTTATATCAAGTGAAAGAATTGCCGATCACGTCAAAAAGTGGGTGGGATGTATCTGGTGTAGAGTGCATTTCACGAGTGATTTTTTGTTCATATCTCGATTCGACTGAGATTCTGTGCAAAATTTTGTTTGTGGTGTACTAATATCATCAAAGACAAGCCATAAAGAGGATCGAATATGGTACAAGTTCCTACAGTTTGTTGGTCGGAGTCTAGGGGAGTTCTGACAAGGACAAACGTTGTTTACAAGGTAGGCCCGGATCGAGGATATTGATAGTACAAGCCGGGCTTTAACAGCGTGTGAATTTACTGATTAATACACATTTTCTCCCGTTAACGCCCGGTTTTTACTCGTTAATACATGTTTATAACGGCCTAGAAAGACACATTTTATGCAATAATTGGAGTTAACTGCTAACCTGACAACGAAGTTTTCGACATGTCAAAATTAAAGGCATTTGCATATGAGAAATGTAGCTCATATGGTACTACTAGTCTTTGAAATGGTAGAAAACATTGTGAGGAAAGGAGAAAATGCCTGTAAGCAGAATTTTCATAGATGTTTTCTTCCCTTTCAAAGACTTATCTCATCATCTGAAACCTAAAAGGTTTGTCTTCTACAAATACTTTAAATTTGGATGAGTCTAAAATTTTATTAATTGGTAAAGAGGTAAACAAGAGGGCCAAGATGGCCCTGGATCGCTCACCTGAATTTTTGAGAGGTCCATAGCCAATTCTTTTTGAAGTATTGAAATTTTGGAAACAAAATCATTATTTTGCCAAGCAATTTTGAAAAGGTCACCTGTAAAAATCATTTCAAAATCTGTCACCATTCCTACAATCATCACAGCAGCCATGTTTTTGACGAATCAGAATTCTGCATATAAAGTTTGTATAGAATTCAGAAAAGAATCCATCATAAAGTACAGAAATCGTGATCAACAAGGCGGTTAACACCCAGATAGAGGCCCTTTTGATAACTGGTGAAATATTATGCATGTATTCAAAAGATAACAGTTTTATGTTACCTCTTGCAATACATAGCTATCAAATACATGAAGTAAAAAGTGTGCATATCAGCATTTCTCACCAGTGCACTCACTTATCTGGTATAGGTTAACATCTGAAATAGCCCTTTTCATCAAAATACCTATACAGTCTTTTGATGAAAATTAAAAGGTCACCAAAGGATCATTTCTGTGAAATTGTTTCAAAATCTGACCAGTGGTTTCAAAGAAGAAGAATTTTTAAGAATTTCTTCATGTCCATATAGTGCAAATAGCCCCCCACCACCACAGGCATGTCTCTTGACGGATCAAAATTTCGTGAACAGTTTTACAAAAGGGGCACCCAAGGAACATTTCTGTGAAATTATTTAAAAATCTGACAAGTGGTTTAAGAGAAGAAGAATTTCAAAGAATTTCTTTATTCCCCCCCACCCCACCACAGCCATGTTTTCCGATGGATCAAAATTTCGAAAACAGTTTTTGAAAAGGGTCACCCAAGGAACATTTCTGTGAAATTATTTCAAAATCTTACCAGAGGTTTCAGAGGAGAAGATTTTTAAAGAATTTCTTAGAAAATTCCATTTGGTTGCCATGGCAACCAGAGTTTTTGATGGAATCAAATTCTGTAAACAGTTTTTAAGGAGGACTTCCCAAGAAACATTCCAGCCAAGTTAGGTCCAAATTGGCCCAGCAGTTTAGGTGAAGATGTTTAAAGAATTGTTGACACCACCCGATGCAAAGAGCCCCCCCATCCCCCCCCTCCCTCCACCACCACAGCCATGTTTTTCGATGGATCAAAATTTCGCGAACAATTTTTGAAAAGGGTCACCTAAGGAACATTTCTGTAAAATTATTTCAGAATCTGACCAGTGGTTTCAGAGGAGAAGATTTTTAAAGAATTTCTTAGAAAATTCCATTTGGTTGCCATGGCACTCAGAGTTTTAGATGGAATCAAATTCTGTGAACAATTTTAAAGAGGACCTCCCAAGGAACATTTCAGCCGAGTTTGGTCCAAATTGGCCCAGCGGTTTAGGAGGAGATGATATTTAAAGAATTGTTGACACCAGATGACGGATGACGGACATAACATGATCCAAAGAGCTCCCCTTGAGCACGTTGTGCTCAGGTGAGCTATAAAAAATACAGTGCAGTGTTTCATCTAGGCCTTGGGATTGCAGGAATGCTGCACCTTTGTTAATAATCCCCCACATTTTCTGACACCATGTGCCACATGGCCCCCCACTTTTTTTCAATCACATTATAACTTACCAACGGTACTCTGATTATGTTTTTCTCTATTGAATTTAATAATTAGCCTATCACAGGTAAACACCGGTTAGAATTGCTATCAATGGCATTTGGCATGAAAAAGGTCAGGTGGTTTTCAAGTCAGAAGAATCACAGTTGATGAAAAGTGTCTGGTTCCCTGCTTCACGACCAACTCAGAACTGCATTCATGAGCAACACATTTAGGAAGCAGTCTCCAAATTTTAAGTAACACAAAACAATTTTAATGAAAAAGTACGAATATCCGCATCATTGAAACTTAATTGAAGATATTTTCCCACTAATTTATTAGGAAAGTATGTTAATGATTATTTGTTTTCAGCTTTGTTTAAGTCGTTTGACAAATATCCGTATGTTGTATCGGGTCTGGAAAATAAATCGGCCTTTTCAGTTGCCTATAGTAACGGTATGACAATAGGATTTTCGTCGTCTGTATTATAAATTTTTTATTTCTAAAACTGGACCATTCTGCAATCCAGAAATGTCGAAGCGCAAAGTAAGTGACTATTTCACTTTGTCTACTGTATCCTCGTCCCAGAAAGCTTGTAAGGAGGCTGAAGAAGCCTCAATTATTATTCATCCTACTGAGGCTGACAAGGGTCGCCATGAAACTGTATGCAACACAAAAAATTACGTTTTAGTTAGATCTGTATACGTTGCCTCATGGGCCCCCACATCTTTTTGAAAATCCCCACTTTTTTAAAAGTATGCGGGCAAATCCCCCACTTTTTTCGAATCCTGGATGAAACAGTGACCGTGGCAAAAACCAGAAATTGCTCCTGTTCTTCTCACAAAGATGCTTTCAAAAGTGTTCTCCTGCAAGACATAGTTATCTTTTACCACAGTACAAAAATTTAGGTTTATCTAAGTTGACCATTTGAAAACATATCAGGACCAGGAGAAAATACTGGTAAATGGCATTTTCTCTTTTGCCACAGTGTTTTCTATCCTTACAACGACAAAATACCATCATTCATGCAACATTTAATTTGTTGTCCGCAAATGCTTTCAATTTGGACCAGTCTAAAATTTGGTAGTTTGGTAAAGAGTTAAGACAACTTTTACACCCACACATACCATCTCTGTGGATTCCACTATGGGTGGGGCAAGTTGAAACAGGTACAAGTATCCACTTTTGATTTCTTCACACAGAAATATCACCATTCTGTCAACATCCAGGTCATTTTTCACATAGTTGCTATGGCGGCCAGAGAACCTGGAAATGGTCTTCCAGAGGCTGCAGACCAGTTTGGCGTCCAAAGAGGTGACAGTTTGACAAACCTCGAAGAGCCCCTGACATACTGAAACAGAATAAGGATTGTGTAGTTACTGCAGAAAAGCAACATGAAAAGTAAGCTGATGTACTTCAAACCTGCCTTGTTATTCAGATAGTTTTTACAGCAATGCAGTTTGGCACATAACTCTCCTTAATAGTTAACCCTTTATCAAACAACCTTATGTTTTAAGGAAGATAGCTTTCCAAAATATTGTGGGAAAAAGAGAAAATGCTGGTAACCAGAATTTTCTCCTTTTCCCACAATGTTTTCTACTCTTTCAGACAAATTCAGACATCCTCTTTTTATTTGTTTGTTCCTTTGCAAATGCATTCAATTCCGATGAGTTCTAAAATTTTGTAGTTTGGTAACCAGTTAACTCTTTACCAAATGACAAAATTTTGAACTGGTCTAAATTGAAAGCATTTGCAGACGACAAATCAACTGTGAATCAAAAATTGAAATTTGGTTTGGGAAGGGTAGAAAACATTGCTGGAAAAGGAGAAAATGCTGGTTACCAGCATTTTCTCCTTTTCCCACAATGTTTTCAAAAGCCTTCTTTCTCAGAGTCGTTAAAAGTCGGGATTGTGTGGTAAAGAGTTAAGCAACATGTGTTGCAACATGCTCTAGAAAAAGGGGGTTTAATGCGTCTCTGTGACACATTATAACAAGCAAGACATCACAAAATTACAGATCCATAAAATCCATTTAGTCTAATTATTCACTTGATCTGGAGGTAGAAAGGTCCTTTCATAGCCAGAAAATGTTCAAATAGCAAAAATTTTCAACCCAGGTCAGCCTGGCTGACCTGGGTCAATACTTTTCGCAGATGCATTAAGCCTCCTTTTCATTGAGCATGGCTCATTTATAAGTGTTGTTGAAAAGCATGAAATAAGTCTTTTTTTTCCTTCACTAGTCCTGTGACATGATCAATGTTTATGTCAATATTCATCAGTATGTTACAATAATTTCTTGATATTCTGTTACTGTTGCTGGTTCGACATTTTACAGAACAACAAAACTTTACACTCATCCATAATGACAGCATTTGCAGAAGATAAATTAAGCCCGTTTCATATGGCTTGCAACACGCGAAAAGGGGAATTCGGACATTTGCGTAAAGTGTCGTCTCGGATCAGCCTGCGCACTCCACGCAGGCTAATCCGAGACGGCACTTTCCGTTTTTATGTAATTTTCTGTTTTGCGCAAGTCTGCTTTAGCACAAAATCTAATGTAGTTGTAAAGTGCTGTCTCAGATTAGCCTGCGCGGACTGCACAGGCTGATCCGAGACGACACTTTACGCGAATATCCGAATGCCCCTTTTCGCGTGTTGCAAGTCATATGATGGCAATTGATCCTGAAAGGGTAGGAATCATTGTGGGTTATGAAGATGTTGGTTACCAGAATGTTTTCTCACACTTTCTTCTTCTTCAATTGATTGTTTGATAAAGGGTTAACATCTCCTAATGCAGTGATAGAGCTCACACCTTACATTTGTTTGGTTGTTTTGTGTCTAATGCTGCTTTCAACATTATTTCAGATAATTGAAGCACCCACCCACCTACCCATGCTTTCTTGGATTTTCTTCACACAACATTATTTCCAATTCACTGGCTGCTTTCCAACATTGGTATTGTTGAAATAATGTCCACAGATTAAAGACAAATTCATCCAGTCACAGTCCAGGGACACTAGCTGATGCCCTATGTCCACATACTAATAATAGTCAAGGCTTTTATCCTTTGCAGAAACAAAAAATGTCTTCTTTCATTGATATGAAAAGCCTTGCACAACAAAACAATGTTAAAACTGTTGAACAGTAAAGCCTAACAAAAAAATACATGTATCTGTGTTTAGGGTTTCCGTCTGAGGTGCTGTAGGTAGAGTAGGTAGGGATTTCCCCCCCCCCCCCCGAAACTTTTCACATGGACCATGGACCATGTACCAAAATCACACATGACAGATTTTTTTTTTTCAATCGTAACATAAAAAGTTTAAGGTCGGCAGCATTTTCTAGGTAGGGTTGGGAAACCCTCAACACATATACAGGGCTCCCGCTGTCGATCACCAGTGGCGCTAAATGCGAAAATTAAGAAAAAATGGCACCAAAAATGAAGCACTGGTGAATGTACTGGCGACAAGTAAATGTCTATAAACTATTCTTAAAAGATCATAACTCTGACATAAACAGTATGTATCAAGTGTGAAGGAAGCCCGCATTACTGTTTATCACACATAATCAAGCTGGCACTTATTAACGGTCTTGTCTAATTACACACCATACTTGCATACGCACCACGCAATCAAATATCAATTTCGCCATGCCCCGTTGAGCACACAGAATCTACTGCGAACCAATCAGAAATCAGATACAATATTAGTTACCGCCCATAATTTCTAAAGCCATGCCTTGATTATGCCTTACCTGGTCAGAAACCTCTCACTGGCTAGCATTTTATTGTCTGTATTTAATGATGTCGTTAATGAAAAACGTGATAATGGTATTGATCTGCTTATCTTGCGTAAAAATGACAGATTTTTAAGTTAGTTGCTACCCGTAACGAAAATTTTATGTCAAATAATGCGGATTTTTTTTCTGAAAATTAACTGACATGAAAAATGGATCGTCGAAAAAACGTGAAAACCCATGACACAACAAGATGTCAGTTTGACGTTGTCCGATCAGAAGCACTTCGGACTGTCTTTATAGCTTTGATAGTGACTTCAAGCAATAAATTTACACAAATATATGTATAAAACTGTAAGTAGGTGCTAGAATAATGAGAAAAAACTCGGGTGATTTTATGACATGAAAAATGCTGAATGATGGTGTGTGTGTGTGTGTGTGTGTGTGTGTGTGTGTGTGTGTGTGTGTGTGTGTGTGTGTGTTACACTTTGTAGGCCACGTTGTCTTACAGAGATAGATCTAGCGCTGGAACAAGTGACTATAGAGGACACTCACACAGAGAGAAAAAGACCAGAATAAAAGGACCTTTTAACAAATAAAACCTTTAGTAATTTTTAGGATAAAAGAAATGATGTATTAACCCTTTACCACACAATCCCAAATTTCTTCCATAATTTCATTAAAACTTAAGGAATTCTAACAGGTTGGCAGTTATAGAATTACAGTGCTGTACTACTTTTCAAATACAAATTCTATGTCCCTGTAGCTCACAACCTTGAAAACCCTGGTGGGGGGGGAAGGAACATAAGTAAGCATGTACAGCACTACTGAGCAATGGATTTAGTAGCTTTAACATTGGCCAATAAACTGAAGTGTCTAATGTACTATGTGGCTACTTTAGTTGGCTTCTACTGGCCCCAATTTTTATGAGGTGGCGAATTTGATGGCGCAAAAATTAAAACTTGCAGGGGAAGCCCTGATATATTGTTTGATGGGCCTAATACTGTTGAAATGGCATACTGAAAACTGTTGCTTGTGGTAGACTTAAATGCTGTAAGTATGACACACCAAAATATTGTTGGTTGAGGCACACTATAATGTATTTGATACACAGAGGGAAAGAAAAAAACAAACAAACAAAAAAAGTTGATTGATCAATATAGGTATATAGAGGTGAAAGAACAAATGATCCTTTTTATTTTGGCTATTCAAGGGCGTAGCCAGTATTGTAGTATACTTGAAGCCCATTCAAAAGAAGTTGGCAGTGTGATCACTCATTTTGCCTTTTTCCGGCCCATTTTTTCCTTTAAAAGGCATCCTTTAAAAATAGACATTGTAACCAAAAATTATTATGCATTTATTAATGAAATGCTGTTGTTGTGGCAAACTAAAAAACTATAGTTTGGTTGACTAAAATACTATGGGTGTGGCATGCTGAAATATTGTTGGTACTGCACACTAAAATACAGATGGTTGATGCACACCAAGATACCACTGGTATGGCAGAATGAAACAATAAAACTAGCACACCAAAGTAATGCAAATATGGCATAGAATATGAAGTAGACAACCCACTTACTAAAACACAGATCCTGTGCTTCATCTTCAGTAACCTGACCATCCACAGAAATCTTCTCCAGCATGCTCAGTAAAGCCTTGAATTGAGAAATAAGAACTAAACTGAATTCTAATGAATGTTAGCTGCCACAGAAACATACCAAAAGGAACCTACCAACCATCAAAATGACACCACCTAGAGAGGCATTAAATGCAGAACAAAAAGACTGTGGCACTTGATATTTGATTAAACCCTTTTACCAGAATGATCCCTTGCTTTCAACTCTTTACCAAACAACCAACTTTTTATTTGTCATAAATAAAATCATTTTCAGATGACAGAAACATGACCCAAAAACAGACATATGTCATCAGAAGGATGGAAAAGATTGTGCTGATTACCACCATTTTCTCCTTTTCCAACAACATTTTCAAGTTTTTATCGTCAAGGTCACTAAAAATGGGGATTTTTTGGTAAAGGGTTAAAAAACCTTTGAAAACATCATGGAGAAAAGAAGAGAATGCTTGATACCAGTTTTTTCTCCTTTTCTACAATGTTTTCCACTCTTTCAACTCATTACCAAACAATCCCGAGTTCATATGCTTCTAAAGAAGAAGGCATTTGAAAACATTGTGGGAAAAAGATAAAAAAAAACTCTTTCCCTGCAAGTTATTAAATCACAGGATTGTATATATACACAGGGGGTTGGGTCAGCAGCCATAGCAGAGGTATGTAGAACTGTTGCAAGTGGAAAGAAACCTTGTGACAGGATCAGCATCAATTTCAGTAAAATTCAAAGGGCCAAATTTCCTGTAATACTCAATCAATCTTCATGAAATTTCCCTTCAAGTAAGTCAAAGATCAGACTGCCCATTCTGTGTAATAGGGTCTTGATCAATCTATCTGTAAACTTTGGGAACTATGTTTCTGGAACTTTGTGAAATGGCCTTGAAATAGCAAAATTTCAGGTCTAAAATCAAATTGCAGCATTATAGCTACATCTTGTTTATTGTCTGAGAGTGCTTTCAAAGTCTACAGTTTTGTTGTTTGGTAAAGAGTAAAAGCCATACCATCTGAAGTCCATGTGCTTTCTTGAATAGAGCAGACAGTAGCTCTGTCATGCCAGGGAGACATTCTCCATAGATATTTCCACTTTCCTGTAAAATAAAAATGTGCAAACTTTACCAAACAACTCCATGTAATGAAGACAGTGCATAAACAAATTAAACTCCGCCGCTAAAAAAGTAGCAAGCAGAAAATGGTTATTGATGATTAAGTATGTTAAAAATCAAGCCTATTATCACTCCAAATTTCATAGAAATATGGTAATTTTACATCCGAAAAATTTTTCTGAAAAAATACTATTGTTTATTGAAAATCTTTGCATGCCGTTTCTACCTGTACACATGGGGAAAACCGGGATTTGTGAAACAGACTTTGACAACAAAAATAACATCCCCAACATGCTTGGCTTATACCGGGCTGTGGTGTATGCATTAATGACTGGTGCCTAAGTTACATGCTGGCTAACCATGGCTAGATGAATCGTACTAGGTAGCATTTTATTGAGTATACATTTATCTTATTTTGAAATTTAAAGCAACGGTTCCCGTCTTTAAAAGCAGTCAGGTTCTTTACCCATAATTCTCAAATCAGATAGGTATGTATTTGAAAAATGCCACCTAAAGGAAGATAATGGACTTCCCATCATGGCTTTGAAAGTAATGGGTTCTGTTTTTATGATTTTCCCATAAAAATATCAACTCCCGATCCCTCCCCCATCCCTGCTTTTTATTTGGTCAAAATCTGGTTTAATGCCCATTTCATGGTTTTTGTCAGCTTTTGCCTTAGTAAATTTAGAGACAAAACATTTTTGAAGTTGAGGATGATGATAAAAAAACCTGGGGATGGGTATAAAACCAAATATACAGTCTGATCACTGATCTAGGTCATACTTTGTGACACATTCTGGCCAAAAGTCCTTTTTCAAAAGCCATCCTACCTAAGATAGACAAAACACAAGATTATTTGGTAAAAGGTCAATGTACAACATTTTGCCTCTTTTTGAGCGTGAATATTTCCATTCTATTCATCTTCCTTTCTTTGGTGTTCAACTCTGTATCAAACAAACAAACAACAAAATTTTGGACTTGGCCAAATGGAAAACATTTGCGGATGACAAATTAAAAGGATGATTAAATTTTATCTATACAATAGGCTAGAAAACATTGTGGAGAAATAACAAAATTTAGGTTACCCGTATTTTCTCCATTTCTCCCAATGTTTTCAAAAGGCCTCTTTCTAAAAGTCATTAAAAGTCTGGATTGTGTGGGTTAAGACCTTGGGCCCAGCTTTACGAAAATTTTTTCATGTGTTTCACTAACATAAACAGACTTTATGACCCCTGGGTTTCAAGCCCTGTAATCTACCAAATGAACTATGTGTACTAGGCTCAGCTTTCATTCATCTATCCATGCATCTGCACCCAATCTTTGGTTAACCCTTTACCACACAATTCTAACTACCTTGACAGAAAAGACTTTTGAAAATATGTGGGAAATAGAGAAATTGCTACTAACCAGCAATGTTTTCTACTCTGTCAAGGGCAGAAATCATCACTTCAGCTACTTTCAAATTGTTATCTGAAAAATGCTTTCAGTTTGGTCCAGAGGACAGAATATTTGACACGTCAAAATTGAAAGCCCTTGCAGATGGCTAAATAAATGTGGCTAAAATAAAGGGATTTGCTTTTGAAAGGGTAGAAGATATTGTGGGAAAAGGAAAAAATGCTGGTTACTTTTTCTCCTTTTCCAACAATGTTTTCAAAAGGTCTCCTTCACAATCATGGTCTTTAAAAATCGGTATGTATGGTAAAGGTTTAAGATGCAGCCCTAATCCTGACATGATAAAACATAAAGAGTACATTGAAAATGTGATATATGAAGTGTTAATTTGATAACATGTTCATGTATATGTGTCATCTCTAGGTGTTTATGATAATTAAATTCTTGTCTAGATTAAGACTTCCTGGTAACAACTAGAGCTGTCAATGAATGTGACTTAATACCCCCACCAGCGCTTTGACAGAAACAGGCAATTATTTGTACACAGATGGACAGACACAGACGGACAAACGGACAGACAAACAGACGGACACATGGACAGACAGGCTGATTCCAGTATACCCTCGAAAAGATTCGTTTTGCAGGGGTATAAATAGAGGAATATTCATAACAAGGTAAAAAGTGACTGTTTTATCTCTTTTGTACTCCTCTGGGGCCCTGCATGGCTCAGTGGTAAAATGTAGGTCTGGTAACTGTGAGAGCCTCTACTTCAAGAACTAGGTTTTTGGCACAATCATAGGAAACCCATTGTGGGGACTTTGCTTGATATTTTTGGGGAATAATGCTAGAAATGTATGAAATGAATGTTGCAAGAGGTCCTGTGTATTCAACATTCAGTCTGTACATTTCCTGCATTATTCCTAAACAATACCTAGCAAAATTCACTGGGGGAGTTCCCTGGATTAGGTCATCCTTTGGTAAGAAACCTCTGAGCGCCAGCCTACTACTGGTAAAACTCAGGACATATATATGCACTATGTGCGCCCTATGTGATGTAATTGAAGTAATTTTAAAAGCAGCCTAAATCACCAATCAGTCAATTTTACTCCTTGCGTGTCAGTGTGGAATGTAACAAGTAAGTTACACAACCCTTTTCAATGACCTCAATACCTCAGTTGGAAACATACAGGGCTTAAAACAAGGCAGTTGCTGGTTCAATTCCTAAGCTCAGGTTTTTTCCTTCTGAGGATTGGTGCTTGTCATTGCAACAGGATTTCTTCCTCTCTCACCACTGACTATAATTGTTCTGACAATGTTTTTTTTTGGATAGCAGCCAGTGGCTTGGGAAGATTGTCTTATATCTTATATACTGGTAAGTGATAAGAAACTCCAGAAAAGCATGGACAGGTGCACTGGCCACTGTGATGTAACTGAAATAATGTTGAAATCTGCAAACACAAAACAAACTTCAACCTTTATCTAACAATCCTGTTTTTTTTTAACAATCCTAATGAAAAGGCTTCTGGAAACAAATTCCTGGTAACCCCTTGGTTTCACAGAGCCCAAATCCCCAAAGAATCTTAGTTTTTAGGGAGACAGCATTCTTCCCAAATCACTACAAAAATGAGCCGTTCAATAGAGCTTCAGCGCATATTTCCCACGGTACAACAATTTTTTGCGGACATACTACAATATGCTACATTTTACTACGCTTTCACCATGATTTTCTCCTGAAGTATGCCGAGTTTCTGGGCCTAGGTACTATGAATCATCCTGATCTACACCGACTGGTCCAACTTCAATGTACAGAGGACTACGATGTACAACAAACTACGATGAACTACACAGACAGCTCCAGATCTACTATGAGTTTTAAACCTTCTCCAAGAATTTGTTCCCAAATTTGAACAAAAGATACCCCCAAGTATATAAATTCTTCAATTTTCAGTTGAGAATCAGTCATCCTAAAGCTTTTGAAGTGACAATGTGCCAACCACAATGGAAGAAGTCATCATTGCAATCTTGTGCTATGCTACATCTTCATGTAAATCAAGAAGAGGGAGAAGGCCATTGCTAAACAAAGTCTTCTTTGGCAACAGCAGGGGAAGTAGCAGGGGCCTGAATACGTCCACAGCTTAAGAACAAGAACAAAGGTGGTGGTGGGTGTGGCCTTGGCTTACCAAATACAGGCGGTAAAATAAGCAGACAGTACCATCAGTTGCTGCAGCAGAAGAAAGTACGTAGAATTAGGGCCAGTTTCTTACCTGAAACACTATGACGTAGTACCTAGCACACCAAAATATGCCGATTTCTGATCACTTTGGCTCGCCCCTTGAATTTGGGAAAAAATTTGCCCACGTTGAAATTTTTCTCCACATGTGTTTTTGGCCCAAATTGATGCCTATTTGATTCAGGAAGTACTATGAATCTCCAAAATCTAGCCAAATTCACCGCAAATTTGGAAACTTCCAATTTGGAATCGATTCTGGGTCTGTGAGACCAGGAGGTAAAGTGTTAAATGCTAGTATTTAGCATATTCTCCTTTTTCCTGAATGTTTTCTACCCTTCCAAAACAACTTTGTACTTTTTAACAATCCTAAGAAAGAGGCTTTTGAAAATTCTTTTGGTACAGGGGAAAATGGAGGTAATCAGCATTTTCTCCTTTTTCCTGAATGTTTTCTACCACTCCAAAACAAGCACCAGTTTTTTAAGTCGCATTTCTTTTGTCATCTAAAATTTTGTTGTATTTTGAAGAGTTTCCCTCTATTGTCAATTACAATGACAAGTAGGTTATCAAGTAAATTTAATGAACTGAGACAAACCAACCATACTTTGGCACTCCTTGTCCAGTCACATGTAGGGCAAATTTCATTTATGGAAAAACGAAAGTTAATTGCATATCAAAAGCAGAAAAAAAAATACCCTTCCAGCGCACAAAAATTTAACAGTTCAGTATTTTCAAAAGCACAATATCGCAAATCAGTAAGTGTCACGTCAAGATCTTATCAAAGGAATAGTAGTATTTTCATGTAGTAAGCACTTGGAATGTCTTTGTTCTGCAAAAGACCTTTTCATTGATGGAAAATTCAACTGCTGTCCAAAGTTATTTTACTAGTTGTACCAGTACTATACCAGTTGCAATGTCATATAGAATAGATGCTAAACACTTAACCCTTTACCAAACAATCCCTGGTTTTAACAACCCTGAAAAAGGAGCCTTTTGAAAACCTTGTGGTTACCAGCATTTTCTCCTTTTCCCACAAGATTTTCTACTTTCACTGACAATTAGCATCATTTCAGCTACATTTAATATGTCATCTGCCAATGCTTTCAATTTGGACCAGTCTAAAATTTTGTCGTTTGGTAAAGAATTAAAGGCTGATGGATGAGGTAATCATGTTTTCAAAATTTACGCAAACGATATGTAAATTATTTCTGCAAATGAAATTTTCTTTCTGCAAATGGAGGAAAAAATTTCTGCAAATGATACGACATTTCCTGCAAATGAAAATCTCTGACCTATTTTTGAAAATGTAAAAGGGAACGGAAAAAATGCTGTAAACTACCCTTTTCTCCTTTTTTTTTCTTTTTTCCCCACAGTGGTTTCTAGTTTCTACACAACAAATACCATCCTTGTAGCCACATTTGTAATTGTAGTCTGCATAATTGATCCTCTACCATGCAATCCCCAGTTCAAGCAACCCTGAAAAAGCTTTTGCAAGCATTGTGAGAAAAGGAAAAAAATGCTGGTAGAGTGCGTTTTCTCCTTTTCCCACATTTTCTATTCATTCATTGAATCTTACCATTAATGGCATATTTAAAATGTCGTCCGCAAATGACTACAATATGAACGACAAAACTTTACACTTATCCAAATTCAGAGAACTTGTAGATGACAATATAAATGTGACACAAAAATTAAAATTTGCTTTCAGAAGGATAGAAAACATTGTGGGAAAAGAAAAAAATGCTGGTTACCAGCATTTTCCCCTTTTCCCACAATGTTTCCAATACCCTTCTGGGTAAGGGTTAGTAACATTGGGGATTGTGTGGTGAAGGGTTAATAAATGAATAATGAAAAAATGAAGTCTTCACCCATTACTGTCTACCCTTTACCAAACAATCCTTGGTTTTTATGATCCGAAGGATACCTTCCTTGGGTTTTTTCCCCCCAAACGGGTTAACTCTTTTATCAAACAATCCTTGGTTTTTATGATCACAAGGATACTGTCCTTGGCTTTTTTTCCCCTAACAGGTTAACTCTTTTACCAAACAATCCTTGGCTTTTATGATCCCAAGGGTACTGTCCTCGGATTTTTTCCCCTTACCGGTTGACTCTTTTACCAAACAATCCTTGGTTTTTATGATCCGAAGGATACCGTCCTTGGATTTTTATCCCTAACGGGTTAACTCTTTACCACATGACAAAAAAGTAGACTTGTCCAAATTCAAAGCGTTCGCAAACAAAATATTAGGTGTAGCTCAATTGATGGAATTTGTGTTTGATAGGGCAGAATACATTGTGGAAAAAGAAGAATGTGCTGGTTACCAGTATTTTCTCCTTTTTCCCACAATGTTTTCAAAAGGCATCTATCTCAGAGTCTTGGGATTGTAGTTGAGGATTAATACATGAACATTTTGTGAAATCAATTTAATGAAGGGAGAAATTGCGCTTAAAGAGCAGTCTCTCAGTTTGCAATAATGTTTTGAAAGGTGGTTTGATGCAACACAAAAAATGTCACTTTACAAACAATAAAATCTGTAAAAGAGATAAAACAATAAGACAGAGGATAAATTGGCAAATTTTGAGCAATTCTTCCATTTTCCATGCTGTTTTCAAAAGCTTACAAGAGCAGAAGTGTTGAATCATATCCCATACCCCCCTCCTTGACTTTTTGAGAACATTGTGAGAAAAGGGAGAAAATGCTGGTGTAAGTAGCATTTTCATCTTTTCCAAGCAGCATTTGCATTTCCTGCTTTTCCCACAATGGTTTCTATCCTTTAAAAAACACATTCTACTATTTGAGTCACTTTCAATTTGTCAACTGCTCTGAATTTAGAGGAGTCCAATATTGGGAACAGGTAAAGGCATACTTTCAAGTATATAAGTATCCTTTAACCCTTTACCACACAATCCAGACTATTAACGACCCTCCGGAAGAAGCCTTTTAAAAACATTGTGGGAAAAGGAGAAAATGCTGGTAACCAGCATTTTCTCCTTTTCCCACAATGTTTTCTTCCCTTTCTAAAAAAATTTTCAATTTTTCAGTCACTTTTGTTTTGTCGTCTGTAAATGCCATTAATTTGGACCAGTCTAAAATTTTGTTGTTTGGTAAAGGGTTAACTATTAACTCATTATCAAAGAATCCCAATTAAAAAAAACACTCTTTGGGAATAAGGCTTTACAAAACAATGAGAAAAGGAGAATATGCTATTTGGTAACATTCTGCTTTTCTGTCTATGTTTTCTACCCTTTCAAGGACAAATTCTATCATTTGAACCACATTCAATAGGCTAATATCTTGTTGTCTGAAAGGGTGAACTCTTATCTGATGACACTAATTTGCGACTGTCCAAATTGAAAGCATTAGCAAGTAAACAAATCATTACCACACAATCCCGAGTTTTAATAACCCTGGAAAAAGAAAGCTTTTGAAAACGTAATTGGAAAAGGAGATAATGCTGGTAACCAGCATTTTCTCCTTTTTCCCCACAATGTTTTCTACCCTATTAAAGACAGAAATCATCATTTTAGCTGCATGTAATTTGTTGTCTGCAAATTAATGTTTTGAATTTGGACACGTCTAAAATTTTGTTGTTTGGTAAAGATTTAAATGTGGCTAAAATGACAGGATTTCGAAGAAAGGGTTGAAACCTGAAGGGAAAAGGAGAGACATTGCTGCTTTTGACAAAAAAAAACCTAAGGTTGTAAAAATATTGTGGTTATTGGTAAAGGGTTCCCTAAGGGAAAAGCGTTTCTAAAAGATCATAGGAAAACATTATAGTGAAACAAGAAATGCCAGCCTTTTCTCCTTTTCTCACAATATTTTCTACTCTTTCTGAGCACTTCAGCTGATTTCTACCAATTGTAAATTTGTCATCTGCATCATACTTTGTGTTTTAGACATTCATAAACTTTTCATTTGGGTAAGGGTTAAGAGTAAAAGGGATATATCCTGGATACCTATCAACAAGCTATAAATAGCACTGGAAATCCCACACTCCATCCTACACAGTACTGGTCTAGTTTCAGTTTCACTTGAAACTATGATAAATCAAAAGTATGTTAAACCTACGCAAAACTATGGGTTTTTGACACAAACAAGATCAAAGTTTTTCATAATTTTTCGAAAGTGAAGTTTCTTTTCCATTTTACACTGACCATTGTTGGAAATTTTGCCATGTATATTCATGACTATAAGAGAAGGATTACCAATAACACAGCTTTGCTTGAGCGATTGAACATTTCAACACAATACAGATTAAACAATAAACTTGTTCTATGTACGTATTCACCTAAACTGTGTAAAACTGACATATTCACCTAAACTGTGTAAAACTGACGGAATTAACTTTAACAAGGTATGAACTATTTATTTCTATCAATTTCCACCTGGTTTTTTCTCTTGTGTTTCTACAAATCTGTCAATTTTCAGCAGACTTTAAATATATCAGGACAAAAATCAATAAAATCAATTTTTATAAAACAGAAAGTTCTCCTGGTGACTGTTCCATTACACGTTAACTCTTCACCGAACGACTTGTCCACATTGAAAGCATTTGCAGATGACAAAATAAATGTGACTCAGATATTGCAATTTGCTTGTGGATAGGAAGAAAAAATTATGGAGAAAATAATGGTTACCAGATTTTTTTCCTTATCCTACAATATTTTCAAAGGTCTTCTTCTTTGAATGTGATAACACTTGGATTTGTGTTGTAAAAGGTTAAAATGACAGATAAACACAATCGTGGACATTTTTATTCTGGAATATTAGATCCAGATAATTTCTCTTCTGCTTGTCTGTAGTATTTCAGCAAAGTGTAGAGTGTAGATCAAAGATAAGACTGCATGTTTTGTGCTGTCTGTTCTTGATCTACACTAGCTACAAAAGCAACTATAGTAGATCTAGTGGAAGATGTTTCGCAGGTTAATCATTTGAGAACTAAATTAATTCAAAGATCAGACTGCATGTTTTGTGCTGTCTGTTCTTGATCTACACTGGCTGCAAAAGCAACTATAGTAGATCTAGTGGTTAATCATTTGAGAGCTAAATTAACTCTTCCCCAAATGACAAAATTTCAGATTCCTCCAAATTCAAAGCATTCGTAGACAACAAATTAAATATGACTCAAATGCTGGGCTTTGTCTTTGAACAGTCAGAAAATATCATTAGAAAATGAGAAAATATGGTTACCTCCTTTTCCCAAAATGTTTTCAAAAGCATCCATCTTAACTCTTTACCAAACGACAAAATATAAGACTGGTCCAAATTGAAAGCATTTGCAGACGACAATCTGAATGTGGCTCAAATGGAGAAAACTGTCTTAGAAAGGGTAGAAAACATTTTGGGAAAAGGAGAAAATGCTGGTTACCAGCATTTTCTCCTTTTCCCAAAATGTTTTCAAAAGGCTTTCTTCTTTAGGGTCGTTCAAACTCGGGATTATGTGGTAAAGGGTTCAAGGCTGTTAAAACTCAGGACTGTTTGGTAAATAGCTCATGAAATGGATTGTTTCGATAAGTAAAAAAAAAAACCCAATAGGGCCATTTGCCCTAAGGCACTCGCCTGAGTAAAGTCATCTAGGATTGATAAAGCTGAAGAGATCCTGGTTGCAATGATGTAAAAAGCATGCGAGTGTTAGTAACCTACTTTTTCACCCACTTGACCTATTTTGAACTTGTAAGACATCTATTATCAAGACAAACATTTTGACAATGTTTCAGGACTATCAGACAGAAAATGTGTCCTGTAGACTGCACACAAGGTTTTTTTAAGACTTGGGCCAGTGACCTACTTTTTGACCCAACATGACATTATTTCATACTTTTCCCAGATATCATTAATACATGTACAAACATTCTGATGGAGTTTCACGAGTATCAGACTGAAAATGTGGCCTCTAGAGTGCACACAAGTTTTTTCCTCAGATTTGGTCCAGTGACCCAGCTACTTCAATCTACAAGCGCTTTCAATTTTGGCAACTCTTAAATGTTGTAGTTTGGTATTGCTGGTTTCCAGCACTGTTCCTTTTCCATTAATGTTTTCAAAAGCTTTCTTCCTGAAGGTCGCAGATTCAAAGGATTACTTGATTAGGAGTTCACGTGTGCAGTTTCTATCCTTGAGTATAATTTTAAAATCTAAAATTATAGAAAAAAAAAAAATTACATTTTCAGGTTTTAAACAGAGCGATGTAAACAACCCACTGATTCTAAAAAAAGACAGAAAAAAAAGCTTTGACAAGGTGTTTCATCAGTGCAAAAAATGGCTGACCAAGACAAAATAATCAGTATTTACAATCCCTGGAAATTCATGCATTCCGACGAATTCACAACAGACATTATTCTTGAAGAAGTACAGGTAATTTCCCTTTTCCTCTTGTAATAATCGTTTCATAATTTTTTGCATCTGCATTTGTAAAGCAACTCTGGATACTTTTGTCAACAAAGAAGATCCAAAATCAGACTGCATAGAATATGTAGGCTTTTATCCTTAGCAAATAACTAAAGCAATAATTTGCCAATTCAACAATATAAAGAATGATACCAGAAAATGTGTACACATATTATAACTGCATTTATCATAATCCTGCAGAACAGTTTGAAATAAAGCACCTAAACCCATCAAACAGGTACGTTAACCATTTATGATACAATCCCAGATTTTGACATCACTGATAAAGAGAACTTTTGAAAACACTGTGGGAAAAGGAAAACATGCTAGTGACCAGCATTTTCTCCTTTTCCCACAATATTTTCTACCCTTTCACAGCCAAAAAGCAGCCACATTTAATTTGTTGTCTGTAAATACTTTCAATTTGGACAATCCTAAAATTTTGCTTTTTGATACAAAGTTAAAAGCTTGCTTTTCCAACTGTGCAATTTGCTGCTTGTCTCTTGAAGTTAAACTATGTTTATGTGATAAGTGCAAGGGTTTACATATAAATTTTGACATCAAAAGGACTTGGATGGGTATCCCTTTCTATTTAGCTCATCAATGGGCATCCAAAGTGCTTGGAAGAGTAATTTTTTGAGTTTTCCTTTGAAGGGTTGCAGATGGATAGTATGCCCATGTTAAATTTGAACATCCAAAAAGCTTAAATAGATATCCCAAGTGCTTGGATGGTAAATAGAGCATGCAAAGAGCTGGAGTGGGAACTCTAAGTGGTTGGATGGTAAATTTTAGCATGCCAAGAGCTCAGATGTTAAGTTTGAACACCTCAAGAGTCCAGATGGATATTTCAAGAGCTCAGATTGAAACTCTTTGTGTTGTGATGGATACCCTAATCGCTTGGATGGTTAATTTCAGCACCTAAGTGCTTGGATGGGTATCTAAAGTGCTTGGATGGGTATCTAAAGTGCTTGGATGGGTATCCAAAGTGCTTGGATGGGTATCTAAAGTGCTTGGATGGGTATCCCAAAAAGCTTGGATAGATACCCCAAGTGCTTGGAGGGCTATCACAAGTGCTTGGATGGCTGTTCAAAGCTGTTGCAAGTTGCAGTTACATAAACATGACTTACACTAGAAGATTGCCTAGGAGCAAAATGTTGAGCCCACCATGGGGGAGTCAGTAAAGAACCTCATAAGCTGCACTAAGTCTTTGGAAAAATGTAACAAATCACTCAATGCACAGTATCTCATTTCAGATCCCTTTGTTTTCAAATTTGCATGAGGATAGGAGTATTCCCCATGTATGAATAATTAGAAACTTAATTCTATTTATGTTAGACCTTAAAATGTGACCTTGAACTTTGACACATACATGTATAATCAAGTATTTTAAATGGCACATCTACTCATGAATGAGAATAATTATGCAAAATTATTTAGAAATACATCCCAAATGCAGAATTTAAGGCTTGGACATGCTCTATTAATGACAATTTTATCATTTGACAATTCAATGTGACTTTGACCTTGCATCTACCAGAACAAATGATTCAAATGGCATTTCTACTGGTAAAGGAGAACAATTGGGCCAAATTATTTTGAAATCCATCCATCATTGTAAAAGTTGTAGCTCAGACAAGCTCCATTTATGACAATTTTATCATCTGACCTTTCAATGTGACCTCAACCTTGGACATACCTGTATAAATTATTCACATGGCACTTCTACTGGAAAAAAGGAGAACAATTGGGCCAAATTATTTCGAAATATATCCATAAATGTATCAGCTCTGGTCTGGACAAATTTAGACATACTGAACAACGCAAGCACAGACACACATACACCGAAGTGACCTTTAACAACTCTGTCTCGCTCAGCACAAGTGGGCTTGACAAAAACAGACAGACAGGCAGCAAGAACCAATGTATTCTATGATAATGTATGCTCCCCTCTGTAACATGTTGTTGTAACAGTGACCCTTATCTTTGACACATTGATCTCAAACTTTATAGGGGCCATTCAATCTATTCCATTTCAAGTATCCTTTCCCACTTCAAGGCACCCATATCAAACCATTGTTGACTAATTGTACCGGCATGGCTTGGTATTCCAAAGGACCAACCAGCTGATTATTAACTGACATGAGCAAGGCAATTAATCCACTCTTTTTCAAAATGGGCATTGCTGTTCTCAACTTTAGTTGCTTTTGCTGTCAGTAGAGATCAAGACCAGACTACACAAAACATACAGTCTAATTTTTTATCAACACTGTCTGCTACTCAGAGATATTGCAACCAAAGGGGCCCAAAAGTTGAAATGAGTCATGCTTTGCGAAAAGGGGTTTAATGCATCTGCAAAAAGTATTGACCCATTTGTTGACTTTCTGTTCATCAAAGGACCATTCTACCTCAGGATTAAGTCTGCTGTTACACAAAATACATTTTATGGATCCATAATTACGTGATAATTTGCATGGTATAATGCATCATGGAGATGTGTTAAAGCCCCTTTTGCAAAAAATGGCTAAATTATTATGGCCTTTTTTCCAGGTTGAAAAATCCTTTTTTTGCTTTTTCTGCTCTCTACGGGGTAACCCCTCACTAAGCAAGCCCTTGTTTAAGGACCTTGAGACTTTTGTAAACATTGCTAGTAACCTGATTTTTTCCTCTTTCCACAATGCTTTTTACCCTCAAAGTCAAATCCCACGTTTCAGTCATATCTAATTGGTTGTCTGCAAACTTTTTTTATTGAATTTTTAAGTCTAAAATTTTGCTGTGTGATAAAGAATTAAGACAGGCCAGTAAATTGTAGTGGAAAGAGTATTTAAAAAATTCATGATGAGCAGTGTGTTTATTTGTTGTTCGTTCTATGAGTCATAAACAAATAACCTAACAAATAACAACAAGAGGGCCATGATGGCCCTGAAGTTGCTCACCTTCGTCTTTTGACCAAACATGACCCATTTTCAGTCACTTTTGAGATATTATGACCAACATTCTACCAAGCTTTCATAATTATTGGACTGAAAATTTGGCCTCTAACTTGTACACAGGCTTTTTCTAGAATCTCTCTTAGTGACCTACTTTTAAGCCAAACATAGCCCATTTTTCCATTGAAGATATTATCAAAAAAAAGATTCTGACCACCTTTCGTACATATTAACACATACTCTAGAGTGTACACCAAGTTTTTCCGAGATTGACATGGCGACCTAGTTTTTCACCCAAGGTGACCCATTTTCAATTTCATCATATTGGTCCTCAAGACATACATTCTGACCAATTTTCATAAGTAATGGACAGAAAATGGTGACTCTAGAGCTACACAAGCTAAAGATTTGACCTGGTGACCTAGTTTTAGACCCAATGTGACCCATTTTCAAACTCGTTCAAGATATCATTATGAAAAAAATTCTGACCCAACTTTCATGAGTATTTGACTGAAAATGTGGCCTCTAGAGGGTACACAAGGTTTTTGTAAGATTTGACCCGGTGACCTATTTTTTGACCCTACATGACTCATTTGCAAACTCGTCTGAGATATCATCAAGACAAACATTCTGACCTACTTCCGACAGTTTTGGAATGAAAATGTGGCCTCTGGAGCGTACACAAGGGTTTTCAAGGATTTGACCTAGTTTTTGATCCAACATGACCAATTTTCAAAGTCGTCCGAGATATCATCAAGACAAACATTCTGACCAACTTTCGAGAGTTTTAGACTGAAAATGTGGCCTCTGGAGCGTACACAAGGGTTTTCTAGGATTTGACCTAGTTTTTGATCCAACATGACCAATTTTCAAACTCGTCTGAGATATCATTAAGACAAACATTCTGACCAACTTTCGAGAGTTTTGGACTGAAAATGTGGCCTCTGGAGCGTATAAAAGGGTTTTCTAGGATTTGACCTAGTGACCTAGTTTTTGACCCGAAATGACCCACTTTCAAACTCGTCTGAGATATCATCAAGTCAAACATTCTGACCAACTTTCAAGAGTTTTGGACTGAAAATGTGGCCTCTAGAGTGTACACAAGGTTTATCAAGATTTGACCTAGTTTTTTGATCTGACATGACCCATTTTTGAACTCGTATGAGACATCAAAAGAAACATTCTGACCAAGTTTCATGAGTATCGGACTGAAAATGTGGCCTCTAGAGTGTACACAATGTAAAAGTTGACGAAGGATGCCGGACACAGCACGATCACAAAAGCTCACCTTGAGCACTTTGTGCTTAGGAGAGCTAAAAATAGATACAAAACTCGTCTTTCAACATAAATCCAGCCCTGGTACAGTAGTCGGTAGCATATAGGCCTTGCGAACAGGATTCATTCCTTTCTCAATGCAGATCATTGTTTTGACAGATGGCTCGGGAAGAATATTGTGCATAGCACTGGTATAAGAAACTCCAGGAAAGCACAGATTAGTGTGCTGGCCACCAAGATATAACTGAAATAATGCTGAAAAAGATGTTGCACAACATACAATAAATCAATCTTTCAACAGGAAGTTTATTCCACGGGGCCACCAGTAAATGAGGATGGTGAATTCTTGGAGGTTGAACAGGAGAATGTCAACGTATTTTCCTACACAAAAAATGACCCAGATGAGGATGACATTCACGAGCAAAGATTTATGTTACGATTTCTTGCCACAAACACTACTGACAGTCATCGCTACCTATGGGTGACAGATACTGGGGATGTAAGAACTGATGGAGGATATTCTAATCTTGCTTGTATGTAAAATGCATACATAATACATCCTATACCAAATGATCCCAAGTCTTGACCAACCTGAGAAAGAAGGCTTCTGAATACATTAAGGGAAAGGAGAAAATGCTGGTAAAAAATATTGCTGGTTAAACTGTAATATTAGGAGCTTCATTGTCTAAATGGAAGGTCCAGTTCATTATTTCAGAATTATCAATTTAATTAACTTACACCTTTCCTCAACTACAAAACCCTTCAAAATTGAAATGAATGGCAGACAATTAATTTGAAATTGGTACAAATGAGCTATAGTTCCCTGATAGGGCAGAAAACATTATGGGAAAAGGAGAAGATGCTCGTAACCAGCCTTCTTCCTCAGGTTTGTTAAAACTTGGTCTTGTGTGGTACAGGTTTGATTAATTGAAAATCTAATAGAGAGTACACACCACACAATATTTCTTTTCCGCAGTACGCGGTATAGCGGAAAAGCTTTGTCTTCTTGATACGCACCTGCAACAAAGTTGTTATGACACGTTTATGAAGGATTGACCAATCAAATGAGAGCACAAATAAAGTATGGGTAGATAGATCGAGAAGGAGTCAGTTCTAGCGAGTACGCCTTTACGACAGGTTCACTTTGTTCAGCTATGTAATGATATTGTTTCTATTATGGTAGTTTGTACGTAATCCCACGGAGCCAACCGCTTGACTGTTCTGGGATACAGCTTTTACAGAGTAACTTCTCTGTTTTTTGGCTGGACGTCGCGGTTTTGGCCATGACGTGGATGATATGTTTTTGTTTTAATAGATTTAAATTCATGTTTCTGTTGTTAGATTGTAAGGTCGAGTCAACAATTAAATCCATAGCATATGCGTCTCGCTATCGGGAAAAGAATCCGAGTTGTTTGCTCTTCATTTATGGTGAAATGTATGAGTGAGTAAAGAGAAGACTTAAGCTTTATCTGTAAATGTTGGATTTATTCAAAGGGGTCCAGTGAAAAGAATAACAAAATTTTAGAATCAACCATCATAATGTGGCTCAAATGAAAGCATTCATTCTGATAGGGTAGAAAACATCATGATTAAAGATGAAAATACTGTACCTGTTTCCAGCATCATCTCCATTTCCTACAATGTTAAAACATTGGCTTGTTTGGTACAGGTTTAAATAATTATTGCTCCTACACAAAAACCTTCCTCTAGGATAATCATAGAATTAAATTATTGACAGTTCTTGCCTGCCAATTTCAGCATTTTTTGAGGTCATTCACTGGTTCAGTCCAACACAGAGCTGTTACCAGCTGATCTGCCATGGAGGGGCATGTAAGGGAAATATTCTGTATATGGATGGAACCAGTCTAAAAACAAGAGTAAGTAAACAAGATCACCTTGGTGGGTATTAACCATCAGCAGCAGTTACTTTTAGAAATATATATTGACACGTTGGATTCCAAGTAACAGTGGTACTTACTAACTCTTTACCAAAGACAAATTTTCGACTTGTTCAAACTGAAAGCTTTTGCAGATGATAATTTACAGGTAAGTAAATTGATTGGATATGTCCTTGTATTGTAGGCTGGTTACAAGCATTTTCTCTTTTTTCACCCACACTGTTTCCAGAAGGTTTTTTTTTCCCTCCAGGGTCGTTAAAGCACAGGATTTTTTGGTAAAGGATTAAACAAACAAGAGGGCCAGCTCTCACCTGAGACAAGTTATCTTAAAGTTATTCATAAAGTTGTGGACTTGAAAATAAAAATGTGGCCACAAGAGTGCACCACAGGATTTTTCTTAGTTTTTTTCCAAGAGACCTGCTTTGAGACCCATTCATACACTTATCCAAGATAATTATCAAGAAAAACATTCTAAGAAACTTTCATAATTACTGGACTAAAATATGACCTCAATAATGCACACAAGGTTTTCCTAAGATTTGTCCTCGTGACCTACCTTTTGACCCGACATGATCATTTCAGAAATGGTCGGAGACATCATCAAGACAAACATTCTAACACTCTTTTATAAGTACTGGACTACAACTTTTGCCTCTAGAGTGCAGAAAAGGTTTGATTTGTCCCAGCAACCTACTTTTTTAGATTTGTCTCTGAAAGGGCAGCAGACACTTTTGGAAAAGGAGAAAATGCTGGTAACAAGCATTTTCTCCTTTTCAAAAAGGGACCGCTTCCTCAGGGTCGTTAACACTCAGGATTGTTTGGTAGAGGGTTAAAGGAATAATCAATCTATATACAGCAGCACCATGAGAGGATTGATGACAACGACATTACCACAAAGTTTCAAATGCATCCAAAAGGCGACGACAATAGTGTCCTGGCTTTTATTTCAAAGACTGGCGTACCCCTTTATTTTGATGATGAGGGCAACTTTCGTCCTGAAGGTCCACCTTCTCTGACAAATGATGGAGCAGTTGATACCAAGTTACAGCCCTTGTATTTCGTTGTTGCAAATGTGAAAGTTGTGAAGGTTTCATATGTGTGATCCGATTGTTTTGCACAAAACAATTTGCTTGTTTTTTTATGAACTGGGTTGCAATATTTAGTTAGTTTTCATATTTAACATTTGTGATGTTATACATTTATAAGTCATCTTCTGTGATTGTTTTACATTGATTTTGTAATTCTGTGATAATAGGCGATTTACTGTGATACTTTAAATGTGTGGCTCTAATATCCACCTCTCATCAGCAAAGCAAAATTTTGGCCTCATCCATAAATAATCCTTTACCACACAGCAAAATTTTGGTCTTGTCAATATTGAAGAAGTTTACAGGTAAGAATTCAAACGTTTTTTGAATGATAGTATTTGTCTTTGAATAAGTTGAAAACATTGTAGGAAAAGTATAAGTTTGGTTACCAGCATTTTATCCTTTTCCTACATTTTTTTCATGAGCCTTGTTAAGCATCACCAAAACTTGAAATTGTGTTGTAAAAAGGTTAAAAATGTTTGAAGACCACAAAATACTGTCTATTGGAGAGAAAACATTGTGGGAAAAGGAAAAAAAAAATGCTGTTTACCAGCATTTTCTCCTTTTCCAACAATTTTTTCAAAAGCCATCTTTTTCAGGGTCATAAAGACATAGAGTCATTGGCTTCAGAGTTAAAAAAAAAAGCCATCTTCCTCAGGTTTATAGGAATGTTTGCTAGAGGGTTCAATATTTTGCTTGATACTAACAATCACTACATTATGTACCGGTACTTTAAAGGTCAGGACCCAGCTTATATTTACAATAATGATATAAAGGATACCTATTAAACAGAACTGTTTACAATTCGAAAAAAAAAATATGTAAATGGCACAGTATTCAACCCGTATAGAAGTGTATAGACCATATTGAAATTCCTGGTCTAGAGTTAAGACTGAAATACATGTGGTTGTTATTTCCATTTTGCTTTCCAGGATGTCTAAGCAAAGCATACAATGTAGATCAAAGATTAGACTGCATGTTTTGTGCAGTCTGATCTTGATCTTTACTAGGCCCAAAGGCAACTATAGTTACAAAAGGAGCTTTAACAATAATTAAAGATGCCCGTCTACAGCCAGTGAGCAAAAACGCTGTTAAATTTCAAACAATTTAGAATGGTACAGAAATCAGTCCTTTGTGTAAACACGGATAAATTACTGACATATATGGTGTAACTGAAAAAAAGAAACACAGAGATTTGTATTAGAAACCGAACATTGGTCAGAAGAAAACTGGCTGACGATCAAGCTGTCAACAATGGCGGTGCGTCACGGAAATTTATCGTTGGTTTCCGCCTAGAGTTGGATACCGTGTAATTTGAATATAGGCCGCGACCTCCGTCTGAAAATCGAGCCTGCAACAGAGAAGCCTACATTTTCCTTTGTTTACCTCATTGGACGTAGGGCGAAGGTCAAATATAGTCACGTGACAGAATGCATGATCACCATATGAATCTACCCGAGTGTATAACGGATATATCGGAAATTTTCGATTTAAAAACCGGAAAAGTCGAGTCTCTTTACATGGAAGGCCGCAACTCAGTGAAATGCATTTTCTATCGACCATAATCTAAGCAACCTTGCAACCGTCAGGTGCAATATTTGGCATGAAGATGTAAGAATGACTACAGTTTGATAAAATAAAGACAAAATGAGTTAAAACTGGCTGAAAATGAGTATAAGTGCCTCTTTAATTATACATTATTAAGTTCACAGTGACAACTCTTCATTCACATTGTCAAATTAACCAACCTGACATTTTTCCCTTAAAAAGGGCCATCATTTTTTTTGCCATTTCAAGTATTTTTCCTTCCAAAAAAATCTCACATCACAGCAGACTATGTAGCTTGCAGGTCAGATGGCATATCCTGTACAAGCTGATCTTAATCAACACTGCATAAAAACCTTTAATTGCACACAGAATTCTAAAATTTCATCACTAATCATTTCATGGTCATAAAATGAATAATCAGCAATCAAAATATGTAATTATCATTCCAGGGAAAATCTACATTAATTCTTAACCAGACAACAAAATTTATGACTGGTCCAAATTGTTTGTTTGTACTGAAAGTTAAATGCCATTTGAAAGCTTAGGTCATATCATGGCGGTCAGTGCACCTAAACATGTATTTCTGGAATTTCTCACACCAGTACTGACACAACATTCTTTCCAAGCCACCAACTGCTTTTCTCATATGCATCAGAGGTGACAGCAGAAAAACCGCCAAAAAAGACAGTTTGCCTCAACAGGGTATCACAGCCGCAACCACCAGGTCACAAGTCAGATATGCTAACCACTGAGCTACCCAGCTGGGCTCTTCAAAATTAAAGCATTTACAGACAACAACCAAAAGATTACTTGAATAAAGAGATTTTTTTTTCAAAAAAGGTAAAAAATACCATGGGTAAGAAGAAAATGCTGGTACCCAGCATTTTCCTTTTTTCCCACAATGTTTTCAAAAGCTTTCTTTCTCAGGGTCATTAAAACTTGCGATTGTATGGTAAGGGCTTAATCTATGTCGTTTTCAAACTATACAGGCCTGAAAAATACTCTTTTTAGTAGGCATTTCTTCCACATTGACGTCACTTAAAGCAACAATAACGGCCAAAGGTACACAAAGTGGGTGTTAAAATGCATTTCAATTTAAACCATGCCATTTAAAAGTATGGCAATTATTGAGAAGATAACAATCTATTACTGTATGGTTGGTCCCAGTGTTAGTTCCTGGCAGAAAAAAATAATTTCAAAACTAGGTAAAAACCTGCCAGGTCACTCTTTTGTTTACTTGTTGCTGATTTTAGAAATAACACTTGGACCGACCACACGGTAACAGATTGTCACTTCACAATATTTTCCATACTTTTAAATGGTATGATTTTTAAATCTAAATGCATTTTAACACCTGCTGTGATTTTTTTGGGTCGCTATTAGGCCTTTACACTTGCTATTGTCTGGTAAAAGGTTAACTCTTTACCAGAGCATACAATTATACACTTGTCAAAACTGAAACCATTTGTAGATGCCAAATCAAATAACCCTAAAACAGAGGAATTTGCTCTAGGCTATGGAGAAAAGGAGAAGGATTTTAAAAATGCATGCTTTATATACAGGCATATACAGATACCGTATCACAACACTATTAATCCTCTATCAAACAATCCCAAGTCTTAACGATCCTGAGAGCGGGACTTTGAAAACCAAGTGGGAGAAGGAGAAAATGCTGGCAACCTGCATTTTCTCCATTTCCAACCATATTTTCCATTCTTTCCAAGAAAATATAAATTGAGTCATATCTTAATTTTTGTCTACAATTGTTTTCAGTTTGGACAAGTCTAAAGCTTTGTCTCCTGGTAAAGAGTTAAAGTTAGCAGGGTTTTCCCTAGACTTTCTGTGTCTAGAGCATGGTAAACATTATTTTGCTTTCAACTTTATTTACATCCCAAATATGAATCAGCTTAGAAAAACACCTCACTTTAATCCTAAGTGTGCCAAATAAACCCAAGCGACACTTTCAGCCAAGAAATATGGCTCAAATAGTTGGAAAATCATGGTTGTTCTAGTCAACAACATCTCAGCTAAACGGACAGAGTAGCTCAAAGATCAGATGGTATGTTCTGTGCATCTGATCTTGATCTACACTGGCCAGTGGCCACAAAGGCAACTTTAGTTATGAAAGGCATTTTAAGGGTTAAAATGTTACCAGATACAGATAAATTTTTTGCCTTGTAGCAAATTACCTTTGAAAACATTGTAGCAAACTTTCCCCTTTCTTTTGCACATGTATTCCTGTACTAAACCTAAAATTAACATTGATTGTATACATTTTTTGAGTAATGATTTTCTCCCTGACGGTACTTTTCTTTGAATATCCAACAGATACTAATATACTTAACTCTTTACCAAATGACAAAATTTTAAACTGGTCCAAATTGAAAGCATTTGCAGACGACAAATTAAATATGGCTCAAATGCTGGAATTTGTCCTTCATAGACTAGAAAACTTTGTGGGAAAAGGAGCAAATGCTGGTTTCCAGCATTTTCTCCTTTTTCCACAATGTTTTCAAAAGGCTTCTTTTCAAGGGTTGTTAAAACCTGGGATTATTTGGTAAAGAGTTAACTGATCTAACCATTTTAACTAAAACTGATTATTTCATTTGTACTTTAGATCATTATGCAGAGTCATTCATGTTTATTATTCATGAAAAGATAAAAGGATCAACCATTTATTAAATGTTAGTCTGGTTATTAATCTGTTATGTCCCTGTATAATGCACTATAGTGCACCACGCAGTTATTTCATGTCTGTATGAAAGACCAATAGCATCAAACCTTAAAGAAGGCTTTTAGAACAGACTATTTCACATGATACTGGACAGTGGTAATACCAAGTTTAGACATCTTTAGGGTTGTTAAAACTGTGCGGTAAAGGGTTAATATGAATCAAACAGTCTCACCAGCAGGTTTATAGTTATCAACAAGAGGGCCATTGGCCCTAAAGTGCTCACCTGAGTAAAGTCATCTATGATAGATAAAGTTGAAGAGATCCTGGTTGTAATGATGTAAAACACATTGAGTGTTAGTGACCTACTTTTTGTCTAATATTTTATCAAGACAAAATAGTCTGACCATGTTTCATGAATATTAAGCTGAAAATGTGGCCTCTAGACTGCACAAAAGGTTTTTGTAAGATTTGGCAAAGTGACCTAATTTTTGACCTGAAGTGACCCAATGTCAGAATCTTCCAAGATATTGTCAAGACAAAATAGTCTGACCATGTTTCATGAATATTAAGCTGAAAATGTGGCCTCTAGAGTGCACACGAAGTTTTTCTAAGATTTGGCCCAGTGACCTACTTTTTGAACCGATGTGACCAATTTACAAATTTATCCTAGCTGTCACCAAAACAAAATATTCTAACAAAGTTTCATGAGTATGAGGCTGAAAATGTTGCCTCTAGAGTGCACAAAAGCTTTTTCCAAGATCTGACCAGGTGACCTACTTTTTGACCCTATGTGAACCAATCTCAGTCAAGATTGGCCAAGATATAAAGACAATGTTCTTAATGATTATCAGACTGAAATGTGGCCTCTCGAGTGCACACAAGGTTTTTCTAAAATTTGGCCCAGTGACCTACTTTTTGACCTGAAGTGACCAAATTTTGAACTTGTTTGAGATATCATCAAAACAAACATTCAAATCAGGTCTCATGAGTATCAGATTGAAAATGTTCTCTCTATGGTGCACATAAGGTTTTTTTTTAAGATTTGGTCCAGTGACCTACTTTTTCATGAGACTGAAAATGTGGACTCTAGAATCCACACAAGCTAAATGATGACGCCTTGATGACAGATACAGCACGATCACTTTGTGCTCAGGTGCGTTAAAAATGACTTACCTTACAATGTGAGTAAGCTCCCTTTAACAAATGCACTGCACCATATGAGAGAGAATGCACATCACAAATATTTGGTGAGTTACCTCCCTCTACTTGGACATATTTGAAACATGCTGAATAACAATCCAGAACTTCAACAAACATCTGTAAAGAAAAAGAGAATTTAAAACAAAAGAAAATTCACTGTTGCACAATTTCATACAATAATACCTTTGCACTCCGTATGAAATTATTTGAACTATTTACCAAACTTACTAACAAAATTTCCAACTCGGCCAAATTAAAAGCATTTGCAAACAACAAATAAATGTACATATAGCTCAAATGCTGATTTCCATCTATGGTGGGGCAGAAAACACTGTGGGAAAAGGAGAAAATGCTGGTTACCAGCATTTTCTCCTTTTTCCATAATATTTCCAAAAGCCTCATTCCCCTTTTTACACTCGGGATTGTGTGGTAAAGGGTTAAAGGGTGTGTGTGTGTGTGTGTGTGTGTGTGTGTGTGTGTGTGTGTTAGATTGACAAAGACACTTTGCTGATTATGGAAAAGACCAAGTTGAATACAAGTTACTATTCATTTATTAAGGTTCTTATGAGGTATTCAGCAACTTACTTGCCTTTTGCTACCCATTAAATTTGAAAAAGAATTGATTTTTAAAAACTCAGTTCTGTCAAGGTTGGGATTCTGGGACTCTGCTGCATTGAATTTAAGAAAACTCCCAGTATATTGGACTCAGGTGGGACTTTTTTTCGTTTCATTTTTTTTTTTTTTTTCTTGTAGATACATCTTTACAGCCTGAGAGTAAAAACAATGTTGAAACTATAGTGTGTAGATACATGTATTTGTCAGCTGTGTAAACATAGATAAATAATCAATAAATTTGGAGTATATGATACAGGAACTTATGGGATTTATCCTTGATTCAAAACTAGAAACAACAACAGAGCTTCCTTTGATGGCCCCCAAGAGAATGAAATGCATTTTCTATTGGTCGTAATCTGTGCCACCTTGCAACCATCAGGGAAAATATTTGAAGATACAAGAATAATTAAAGTTTCATAAAATAAAGAAGAAATGGCTTAAAAAACTGCCTCAAAGCAAGTAAATATATATCTTTAATGAGATTGAGCCTCTTTCTCAAGGTATGAGACAATGCTTCTTATTTCCATTAATGTCAGTGTTAATCTAGAGTGCCGTTGTGCCCTAGGCCCCCTAATGTCCCAAATGGCGCAAGACTAAACCAACCTCAGGCCCATCGGGCACACTTGATCAAAAAAGTGCTATTCTGTGAATATGGGTCCTTTTCATCCATTTCTGCTTTTTCTGCACACTAAACATAATACTGAGCTTTCCTGTCAGAATTAATCGATTACCCAATGGATGTTATGGTTTAGATGACACTGGTAGCCACTTATCCTGCTTCGTATACGACAGTTATGCGAGATACAACAGGTACCAGAGGTTATGATTCTTTGAGCTTTGGCTGATCATTCAACATCGCAAAGAAACAATTTTCTGGGTATTTCAGAAACCTCAATGGGGCAAAAAAGGCAAAACCTGCTGAAAATATTACTTTGGAAAGCACAATTGAGCCAGTACCTACCCCTAGTTTAAGGGACGACAACAAAACCCACAGAAACGTGAGGTGCAACCAAAATGGCTCCCAAATAATCAGTTCAAAAGTTGGTTCCTTTATGACGAGAAAAGTGAACTGTAGCTTGAGTGATTGACAGGCAAATTAAATCCTTCTGTCACAGGATATCAGAATTTTTAAAAATCTTCCATGGACAGACATATTTTGTCATTTATTTCAGGATTAAATTACAGGGTGGCATCGCTAACAATACGTGCAGTGTTGCAAGTTTAATTGCATAATATTCATAGATACATAAATGAAAATACACATGTTTAAATACTGAAATTTGTTTTTGGAAGGGTTGAAAACATTGTGGGAAAAAGAGAAAATGCTGGTAACCAGCAATTTCCCCTTTTCCCACAATGTTGTCAAAAAGTGTCTTTCACATGGATCCTTAAAAGTCAGGATTGTGTGGTAAAGAGTTCAGGCTTTTATTCCTCATTTTCTTTTCCCATAATGTGAATTGGTTACTGTACAGGCACTGTGTAGGTTCCACTAATATCTTCCATTCAGGAGACTTATTCGTTTTTGTACCATATATGCACAAGTGTGCTCCAGCAGAGATAACTTTAACAGACTGGTTATAACTAGAGCTGTCACTGAATGTGACTTAATACCCCCACCAGCACTCTGACAGAGACAGGCAATTTAACAAAAAATTTTCTAAGTTCAAGGGGAGATTACCCTTGAATCATAGGGAGTAGATGATTGAAAACTGCGTCTTGCACAACTTCAGTATACGATCAATGTATCAACAAACTTTCAATACAGTAGCAGCAAAACTGTAGGAGGAGTTCGCAACACAAAATTACTAGTATTTTGTACACAGACGGACACACGGACAGACTGACACACAGGCTGATTCCAGTATACCCCCGAAAACATTCGTTTTGCATGGGTATAATAAGTATTGACACCTTTCTGAACAATCATCAACGGAAATGTTGAATTACTAAAAAAAGTCCCAAAAAGCAGCTTATCTGTAGCTATAAAAAATAATAACTAGCTAATGTGGATCTCTGGTAACATCTAGAAATTACCTGTAGTAGAGATTGTATGTCTATCTGCACGCTTGTCTGTCTGCACAACTCATTGATTCCTTCCAAGACTTTATCCATGATACTGCATGTCTGCATAAAAAAAGATTTAACTCTTCACCACCTGACAAAACTATAGATAAGTGCAATTTAAAAGCGTCTGAAAAAGACAAATTTGGAAGGGCAGAAAGAATTGTGGAAAAAGGTGAAACGCTAGTTACATAAAAATGCATTTTTTTTCTCCTATTCCCAGAATGTTTTCAAAAGCTGTCTTCTTTATGGCTTGAAGATGTAAATAAAATTCACAAACACATCAGAGAAACACCAGAAACTTAGTGTCCAGCTGGTAAAGGATATAGGTTATTGGGTTTGTATGGAAATATATTATGTTGGTGTCAGAGTTCTTTTATAGGAGTTGCATGAGCTTACATGGGCAACTATGTCAAAAGAAAGAGTCTGTCACAACTGAATATATTCCTCCTCTATTCCCTGTCCAAATAAATTTATTTTATGTATTATATATTAGAGTAGTTTTTCTTTCCTATTGATTTATTTTCATAATTTCCTTTCCATTTAAAAGGCCATTATTATGAAACCTGTTTTGTCAGTTTAGTTTAAAAATATTAATTTTACATCGATTGACAAACAAGTTTTTACAACATACTAATTCCTCCCAATTCTGCTTCCTGGGAACTACACCATTACTTGCGCCAAATATGTTGGCCAATGAAAAATCCCACTCCAGGGTATCGAACTCCGGACCTTATGGTAATAGGAGTCAGTTTACTGGACTTTCATGGAATTTTTATATCAAATGATGACATGATCATTGCTTAAGTTATGGAAACAAACATGGAGCGTCTTTCCTCCCTGCAAAACTGTTTGTATATAGAAAATAAGGCTATGTCCTCCAGTTTTAAGCTTATGAGTGAGTTTCCACCCTGATATTCTAGAAAACGTTTCGACCTCTATCTATAAATCAGAAGTCTGTACAAACCTTTGCAGTAATATGGATGAAAACCATCTTCTCAACATCTTTGAATTTCACCAATGGCAAAAACAATTCACAGATAATCTTACATATGCCTGAAATTAAAAACAACAAGAGGGCCATGATGGCCCTAAAGTCGCTCACCTGAGTCTTTTGACCAAACATGACCCATTTTCAATCTCTTTTGAGATATCATGACAAACAATCTACTAAGCTTTCATAATTATTGCACTGAAAATTTGGCCTCTAGCATATACACAACCTTTTTCTAGAATTTCTCCCAGTGACCTACTTTTTAGCCAACCATAGCCAATTTTCCCATTGTAGATATTGTCAAAACAAAAATCCTGACCACCTTTCATACGTATTGGACAGAAAATGTGGCCTATAGAGCATACACAGGTTTTTTCTAAGATTTGAACTACTGACCTAGTTTTTGACCCAACATGACCGATTTTCCAAGTCATCTGAGATGTCATCAAGTAAAACATTCTGACCAACTTTCAAGAAATTTGGACTGAAACTGTGACCTCTAGTATGTACACAAGGTTTTTTTTAAGATATGACCCAGTGACCTAGTTTTTTTGCCTGCCATGACCCATTTTCAAACTTGTCCAAGATATCATCAAGACAAACATTCTGACCAAATTTCAAGAGTTATGGATAAAAAATGTGGCCTCTAGAGCGTACACAAGGTTTTTCTAAGATATGACCTCGTGACCTACTTTTTGACCAGACATGACCCATTTTAGAACTCATTTGAGGTATCATAAAGACAAACATTCTGACCCACTTTCAAGAGTATTGGACTGAAAATGTGGCCTTTAGAGTGTACACAAGGTTTTTCTAAAGTTTGACCTAGTGACCTAGTTTTTGGCCCAGCATGATCCATTTTCAAAGTCATCCGAGATATCATCAAGACAAACATTCTGACCAAGTTTCATGAGTATCTGACTGAAAATGTGGCCTCTAGAGCGTACACAAGGTTTATCTAAGATTTGACCTTGTGACCTAGCTTTTCACCAGACATGACCCATTTTTGAGCTCATCTGAAATATCATCAAAACAAACATTCTGACCAAGTTTCATGAGTATCTGACTGAAAATGTGGCCTCTGGAGCGTACACAAGGTTTTTCTATGATTTGACCTACTGACCTAGTTTTTGACTTGACATGACCCATTTTCAAAGTCAATTGAGATATCATCAAGACAAACATTCTGACCAACTTTCAAGAGTTTTGGGCTGAAAATGTGGCCTCTAGAGCGTACACAAGGTTTTTCTAAGATATGACCTAGTAACCTAGTTTTTTGCCCGACATGACTCTTTCGAACTCGTCTGAGATATCATCAAGACAAACATTCTGACCAAATTTCAAGAGTTTTGGACTGAAAATGTGGCCTCTAGAGCGTACACAAGGTTTTTCTAAGATTTGACCTAGTGACCTAGTTTTTGACCTGACATGACCCATTTTCGAACTCGTCTGTGCTATCATCAAGACAAACATTCTGACCAAGTTTCATGAGTATCTGACTGAAAATGTGGCCTCTGGAGCGTACACAAGGTTTTTCTATGATTTAACCTACTGACCTAGTTTTTGACTTGACATGACCCATTTTCAAACTCGACTGAGATATCATCAAGACAAACATTCTGACCAACTTTCAAGAGTTTTGGGCTGAAAATGTGGCCTCTAGAGCGTACACAAGGTTTCTTCTAAGATATGACCTAGTAACCTAGTTTTTTGCCTGACATGACTCTTTTTCGAACTCGTCTGAGATATCATCAAGACAAACATTCTGACCAAATTTCAAGAGTTTTGGACTGAAAATGTGGCCTCTAGAGCGTACACAAGGTTTTTCTAAGATTTGACCTAGTGACCTAGTTTTTGACCTGACATGACCCATTTTCGAACTCGACCGTGATATCATCAAGACAAACATTCTGACCAAGTTTCATGAGTATCTGACTGATAATGTGTCCTCTAGAGCGTACACAAGGTTTTTCTAAGATTCGACCTTGTGACCTAGTTTTTGACCCAACATGACCCATTTTTTAACTCGTCTGAGACATCATCGAGACAAACATTCTGACCAAGTTTCATGAGTATTTGACTGATAATGTGGCCTCTAGAGCGTACACAAGGTTTTTCTAAGTTTTGACCTAGTGACCTAGTTTTTGACCCAACATGACCCATTTTCGAACTTGTCCGAGATATCATTGAGACAAACATTCTGACCAAGTTTCATGAGTATCGGACAGAAAATGTGGCCTCTAGAGCGTACACAAGGTAAAAGTTGACAACGGATGACGCACGACAGACAACGCACGACAGGGGACAGACACAGCACGATCACAAAAGTTCACCATGAGCAATTTGTGCTCAGGTGAGCTAAAAACTATGAAATAACAATACTTGTAGGGTTGATGAAGTTGAGTATACGCCATGTATGTTTCAACCTCTACCACTTCACATGATTATAAAATTTTTGACCCACCAAAGGTTGAAAAATTGTGGCAAAAGAAGAAAATGCTGATACCAGCATTTCTTCTTTTCCAACTATGTTTTCACCCTTTCACAGACAAACCCCATCATTTTAACCATGTTCATTTTGTGGTCAGAATGTTTCCAAAGCCTTAATACTCAGGGTCATTATAGCTTGGAAATTGTTGGTAAATGTTAATTTCTTGACTAAGAACCTTTTAAAACCAACATAGCTACTGGGATACCTCGGCTGTAAAAGCTTGACCTTGTTTTAGAAGAGTAGCTCAGTTGCTAGTTTAATCTCCAGCTCAGCCAATTTCTTTCTGAGGATTGATGATAGTCATTGTGACAAGATTCATTTCTCTCTCACAGCTGACCATTGTTTCAACAATGCCTAAGTGGGAAAGCAGCCAGTGGCTTGGAAAGAATATTGTGCAAAGTACTGGTATAAGAAACTCCACGAAAGCATGGATGGGCGCACTGGCTGCCGCAATGTAACTGAAATAATGTTGAAAACGGCATTAAACACCATACAATCAATACAATAATCTTTTAGAAAAGAGCTGCGCTAAAACCTGAAAGGTAATGATTACATGATAAATAACTTACCCAATTCTTCCTCAGACACATTGGTCTCTGCAAGCTGGTTCTGGGACATGGTTAAACAAAATACAGGCAGTTTGTAACTGTTGAATTTGTCATTCATTATAATTATTTTCAAAAAGGACTGTTGAAAAATTTTACTGAATGTTAAAAAATATACAATATTCCTGATCCATAACATTTTAGTGATAAATTATTCCAAGCAAAACTTAACGGATTATTCAATTCGGCTCTTAAATTGGAACCTGACTATTAAAGAGTAGGAGAAATAGAGAATATGCTGGCTATCAGCTTTTTCTACTTTTCCTACAATGTTAAGCCTTCATCTTTAGGGTTGTTGAAAGACAGAATTACAAGGTAAAGGTTGATCTACAGTTACTGCAAAAGGTCCTCTGATCATGATCTAACTTCTTTGTAAAAACCTACGAACAAAACTTTATAGAATAACAGGTTTGACCTTAGATCTAAATGTGAGCCATGCTCTGCCAAAAGGGGGTTTATTGTATGTCTATGGTGCATTATACCAAACAAGTCATTATCAGTTTTGGATCCTCAAAATCCATTTTATGTAACAACCAACTGAATCATAAGGTACATCGGTCCTTTGACATGCAGAAGACTAACCCATGGCAAAGAATTTCGACCCAGGTCAGCCTGTGCAAACTGCGCAGGCTGACCTGGGGTGATATTACTTGCAGATGCATTAAACTCCCTTTTTCACAGATTTTGGGAGATGTCATCTTAAATGAGACAGAATTTAACCCTATACCAAACAATACCAAGTTTTATGACCCTGATAGAGAAGGCTTTTGGAAACATAGTTGAAAATATAGTGGAAACATTGAGAAAAAAGAAATGCTGGTAGAATTTTGTTTTTTTTTTTTGAGAAGTTTTCAACCCCTTCACAGACAAATCACATCATTTCACAGAATTTGTAGTCTGCAATGCTTAAAATTTGGACAAATCTAAAATTCTGTCACCTGGTAAAGGACTAAATTACCACTGCATGGAAATCTTTAGTAAAAGGCGAAAGATATATGTGTGGCTGTAGTGACCTTTGTGTTCACAGACAGAAACTGTTTCATTTAGGACTAAAGAGGTTGATACAGAGGTCAAATTGATAGTAACTATTATACCTATTCATTTTATATCAATTGTGAAACAATTTCTTAACCCTTAAAGCCCTGGAACCGACTTAAGCTGTTTTTGCAGACAGTGCAGATCAAGATCAGACTGCACAGAATTGCAGTCTGATTTTGATCTGCACTGTCTGCTACTATGTTACATACTCTAATGGAAACAGTCTTTAAATAGCAATATTTTGGGCTGCTTTTCCTAATTAAATAGGTCCAAATCAGTAATTCAGCACTTTAGATATTGAAAAAAAAAATCTCTCTTGATAATTGCCTCTTGGAACCTTAACTTTTCACCAAACACATTTTAATGCTTCAAAATTAATTATTTCTATCCATGATCGGTAGAAAACATTGTGGGAAAAGGAGCAAATGCTGGTTACCAGCATTTCTCCTTTTTCCACAATGTTTTCAAAAGCCTTTTCTTCAAGGGTTATTTAGTCAGGATTGTCTGGTAAAAGGTTAACCAGTATTCACGCCATGATCTGAGTACTGTGGGTAGTCCGTAAGGTTGACCCCAATCTTCACAAAACTCAAACCTATAACCTATGGCATGAGAGGCCAACGCTCTAACTGTAGACATCTGTTGCACACAGGTAACATTGATAAATTTTTGGACATGTACAGATTGATTGCTACACACCTCCTTCAGGAACTCTGAATTGGTAACCAGCATTTTCTCCTTTTCCGTAACATTAACCTTTCATAGAAAAATCCTATCATATACATGTATTAGAGACATTTATTTGTTGTCTGCACATGTCTGGTTGTACTTAGGTCTTGTCTAAAATCATTTTGTTTGATAAAGAGTTGAAAAAAGTTCTAAAAAAAATCAGGGTATCAGTCTGTTAACCCTTTACCACATAATGCTGACTTTTAACGAACTTGAGAAAGAAGACTTTTGAAAACATTGTGGGAAATGCAGAAAACGATGGTAACTATCATTTTCTCCTTTTCCCACAATGTTTTCTACCCTATCACAGACAAATTTCTCATGTGGACCACCTTTAATTTGTCGTCTGCAAATAGTTTGGACTACCTTCAGTCTGAAGCTTTGCTTCAGTGTTATTTTTGCGATTGTTCCCTTCACAGCAGCCAATCTTTAAAAGCTTCTGGAAATTTCAAAAATCTTACAGGTCATCTTTCAGTCGGCTGAATATGTCTTTAATCTGCTTATCAGCTATGAAAATGGACATGCATTGATAGATAAATGATTGATTTCATGTTGACACAAAGTTCAGTACAAGAATATCATCGCTTATTTTGTAATTTGCCTTTTTTTTTGTCCTAAAAACATCTGATTAATGTGTGAACAAACACTCATTATAAACTGTGCATGCACATTCAATTTGATTTGAAAAAAATAGCATTGTGTGATTGGCAAATTAAAGGCGTTTCAGCGAGTTTTTTCTAGCGCAGAGAATTTCGTGAAATTTGACACAGAAACACTTCAAAGTATGTTCTTTCAATATGCAAAGAGATAATCAGACGTTGCCTGATGAACCAAAAAGTTCTGAGCCCACGAAGAACATAACCCTTTTTTCAAATTACACAAAACCCAATTATTACAGCATACGTCAGAATTTTGTGATTAAAATCTGTAATTTCAGTCAAATCATGTTCTCTGTGTTTTAAATTCATAGTGAAACAATGGATCCTCTGACTTTGATAAGAAATTAACAAATATTTCAAATTAATGATACGCTATGTTTCAGTAAAACCCTTAGCCCACAAAATTGCTTACTTCATCACAGAAAATCAGGACATTATTTAACCCTCAAAAAAATCTAGCGCAAAGATTTTTCTCAGAAATATACTTGATTATATCCTTTATCAAAAAATGTAAAAAAAAAAAGATAGGTTGCCAGGCTACTTTTCCCAATATTCGAACTCAATTACCTCCCTTGGAACAAAGAAAGTGACACAAAACACCCAAGATTTCAAATTACTTAGTAAGATGTATTATTTCTAGCACTAAATCATGTTTTTTTCACAATAAAGATTGTACTCTGTCAACCCTTTCCTTGATATAGTCTCGATTTAACATTGGTATGGGACGGCTTTGGAGAACATTTTGGTAAAAGGGGTAATTGTTCATTACAAGCAATTATTCCTTTCCCCACAACCTTTTCTGCACAAACGGTTCTTTTAATCTCATTTAAACCTTATTTAATTTGTCGTCTGCAGCTTCTTTCAATTTTGAAGTTCCAATTTAATTTATTTAGGAAAGGGTTAATACCAAGTACATGTGGTATATTTTAAAGGTGGGTATTTAGATTTTTCACATCTCACCAAATTAAAAAATATATATATCACCGAAATTTATATGAAAAAACAATACAAATCATGAATAATTAAGAATCATAAAATTACAAAAAAAATTTTTTTGGATGGTGTTCCCATAAAAGGCTACGTAGCCTCTTAAGGTATTTTTAGATTTCGCGCCAGAAATCAAAAAAAGCATTGTGGGAATGTCAAGTGACTGGCACGTGACTAATGACGCTTAAATTCCATAACATATCAAACTTGTAATTATTTTCCATAATGTCTTCTTCGGACTCTATGTTTGAAGCTTCGTCTGTGTATTTCCGGTATGTAAATGAGCAAGTTGCTCATGTAAAAATAGACCGTGTTTCCCATCGGTGTCGACCTGGGCCATAGTAAATCTCTAATTTCTCTTGTTGTCGGATGGTTTTCGATTACTGGGGTTTTATGAATGAAAATTAAAAGGCTTTGGGAGTATAGGGATGATTTTTTTTGTATTTTTGAAAAATTTTCGTCCCAAAATCTGAAGGGCCACCTTTAACAGATGGGAGAATGGAAGAACAATACAAGTAGAACTGTCCAGAATTACTCAAAGGCATAGATTACTTACGAACCTTATAGCAAAATGAATCAAACGATCCTGATTTCTATCAATACCCAGGAAAGAGGGTTAGAAACGTTGAAAAGGAGAAAATACTTGTAATTTTCTCTTTTTACCACACTAAACTTACTATCCGGATAAGTAATGTCCGACAAACGTACATGTTCTGTTTTCGCTGTTTAGGAATGATTTACACCTTCATAAACTGATCTTTTAAAAAAAATGTATCTACCAAAAATGTATCTACCACTACTTTCTCCACGTCTTGCAGCAAAAATCAGTAGTCCAATAATAGTAGTACTACAATCAGACAAAGTTACGCTAGAAAACAGAGAAGCAAAGAGACATGCGCAAAAATGTTGCGCACTGACAACCCGATAAAACGGCGTTAAGTGATACGCATGTTTCCCGGTAAATGATGTAAACACTTCCTTTGTATCTACATTCTCCTTAACCATACATTGATTGCAAAATATATCAATTTTGAACTCACTCTTGTTTTCATGTACACGGGTGTGTAGAACAATGACTTTCTACCCAAACATAGCATCAAAAGTATAAAAGATGAACCAAATCAAATTCAGGAAGGAAATAATTTGTTTTCAGCTTATCCTTATGCAGCAATTTCAGCCGCCATTTTCCTGTTACTCATGTGACGTCATCGATCACTGTAGCTAGACACATGTTCACAATTGGGTAAAATGTACACTGCACAAGAAAGATAAAGCATTGGACATTTCCAGGATATGTTAAATTCCTAACATGATTTGGTATTTTTGCTCATCCAAATCATTTTCAGATAGACCATGAGAAAATTAAGCCAGAAAATCCAGCTTTGCAAGTATAATTGCATCTGATAAAAATGTCTATCATCAATTAAAATCCCACATTTCTTATAATTACTTTACTTAAAACCAGCATAAAAGACTGAAGGTCAAATTTAAAAACTAACATTCATATTTACAATTTAAAATTTTTCTGGTAAGGCTACAGCAAGTTTTCATGTGAAACTCTTCCATGACAAAAAAATCATGAATCGTAAGAAACATAACTTTTTCCCAACAGTATACATTCTTGAGTTATCATGTGACTCAAGTATAGTCATGTGACAAGTACCTACCGAAAAGTTTGCAGGGCATCTGTCAAAAGTTTAAGGTTAAGAAAAAGCAGAATTTATGGATAAATAGGCTCAGAAAATTGTGTCTGATGACAGAACTTGAATTTGTTTTCAGCAAAAAAAAATGTTTTTTCATATACTTTCATTCAAGTTATGTTTTTTTTTTTTTTCATTTTTTACATTATTTTGATCATGGACTTGCTGACTTTATCCAATGATGAAAATATGTCGATGTGCTGTATCAAGCGCTTTTATGATGTAGACAGCGAAGTAGAAAGGGAGAGGAATATAGGAAACAGGGATACATTGTCACAACTCGGCCAATTCGATACCTACATCTAACCTCATCTATATAACAGTCTTTTCCATTTGAACTGCCAATCATGTGATCTTATACAAGGCGGTGCCACTGTAAGTCGTTTGGCAACGACATAAACAACCTTAATTAAGTTATTCTCATCTATCTGTATATTGGTGAAAACTTCGATCGGAATCGATAAACCACGTTAAAAAATGAATGTACAAACTGTTTGTCAACTGAAATATAGCTAGAAAGATTTTGATAAAAAAATTGAGATTCAAGTTTTCTTTTTTAAGAGGAGCCTTACAAATTTTCAGAACGGTAGACTGGTGTATTTCCGGCGAAAAAATGTACCATATAGGTGCATATCAAGCTACCAGATACAACCAAAGGACTTGATCACCGGATCAAGAGAGGTATGCCAAATGGGATACATTCAGTACATTTTAGTTTCCCATTCCATGCCCAAGTTTATGTAACAGAAGCTGACAAGTTGTGAAAAAAGAACAAGAACCTAACTGATAGCTGAAAAAGAAACGATTGGTGCTTTCAGCAATTTGAAACTATGTTGGACTTTTATTTTCAATTCCTGAGTGGACGAAAGAATGGTTGCTGCGGGGGAAAGTAACATCGGAGCTAGTCACCGAATCGGAGGCGAGTTTGGACCAGTATAAAATCTTGTTGTTTGGTAACAAGTTAATCATCAGTATGAAGACATATTATACTACTGCTAAAAGGATACGACTAGCTTTGGTAGAGCCTCCTGCAGGTTTTCCCGACATTGAGTTTCGTTCCATGTTACGACAGATTCAAGGAACGAAGTTTGCGACATATTCTAAACGATTTTTACAGGTACCGCGTATCAATACAATCAAGGAAATTTGAGGAAATTCTTACGTTGTTGGTTCACCATTCAAACACTCATCAAACAAAGCATTTAATTAAGAAAGATCAATCGGCCAATTCTTTGTTTTTGCACATTTGTTTTCGTGCAGCCGATTACTTGGATTTAGTTATACCACAGCTAGAAAGAGTAAGTAGGTGTGGTCAAGCGATTCCAGTCAAGCAGTGAAACGAGATCCTGTAACTCCGCCTTTTATTGACGTATTAGAACGCTGGGATTTCGGAAGATTCGGACCCAAGAAGATTCGGCCTATGGTCGACTAGCGATTTTCGAGAAAATTCGACCCCAAAGTTGAGAAGATTCGGCCTCGGGGTTCAGAAGATTAGGCCCACGTTGTTTCAGAGTAATTTTAGCGAATTATCTAAAGGAATGGAATTATTTTTTTTGACAAGTCATGGTAACCGTGATTTTTCATGGAAAGTTTTGCGGAACATAATGGTCATTAAATTACCGTGTTCTGTTATCGCCGTTTATATCGGCTGAAGTTGGGTTACCTTGAACCCACTTTTGATAAGATTCTGAGGTTTAGATAAGGACAAAAAGTGTGTGTGTGTGTGTGTGTGTGTGTGTGTGTGTATGTATGTGTGTGTGTGTGTGTGTGTGTGTGTGTGTGTGTGTGTGTGTGTGTGTGCAACAAGTGGCATAAGTTTTTTTTTTCCTTATCATTTATTTCAAATGTTCGTTTTTTTCCAAACTGTCTAAGTAATAGTTTAGTTTAAACAGGGATCTTATATACATGTGTATATACGATCCCTGGTTTAAACATATTTATTTTACATCGATTGAGAAACAAGTTCTATAACTTATACAAATCTCTCTCGATTCTGTAGTATTGACATCGTAAAGCTTGTAATTATTTGTGTTAAACAGAGACAGGTGTTGGCTACTAAAGCTAGGTAATGGTGTGAAATTTAACATCATTCTGGCGTATCTCTATTCATCTCCTTTTATACTAAACCTTGAATCAATGTACCCTGCACGCCCTTTTAACACTTCATCAGACGAGCAAATTTTTCGACTATCAACATTTAAAGTATTTGCAGACGACAAATTCAGTGTAGCTCCAATGATGTGATTTGTCTACAAGCGTGTTTAAAACACTTTGGGAAAAGGAGAGAATGCTGGTTGTCAGTATTTTCTCCTTTTCTCTCAATATTTACCAAAGCTCATTTCATCAAGGTCGTTAAAACTTGGGATTGTATGGTAACCACTGTCAACCCTTAAAATGAACTTTAGCTGCAGTCCTGATGAATTATTTATTTGAATATTTCATTGTGCATTTAATTTATTGACGTTTTGTAAAGAGTTAAACTGAACTGTTTGTCAGCATATCCTAAGCTACAACCGCTCACATCAGATGTTATGATATGCTGATGCTCGGCTGTGACACAACCTATATCCTCAAACAATAGACATTGTCAAAGATCAAACATGAACTAAAACAGGGATCTTATATACATACATGTGTATATACGATCCCTGACTAAAACAAACATGTGAACACATAAAATAAACAATACCTATTTTTTATATTTCAACAGAAGTCGTTTCATAAATAGTCAGTCAAGTCAATCCCATGAAAGTACATGTATCTTTAAATGGATACTCACTTAAGGTGAATCTGCAATTATTACGTAAAAAGAAGTGAAAACAACAACATCAACACAATCGGAACATTTTCTGAACTTTCGCACACGTGTTAGTCGACCATGTTATTGAACAACAAGCTGACCATCGTGAACCTGAAGCTGCTAGACCAGCTTCTCGCAATCTCCTGCGAAACTGCAATAGAGTTCGTCAGAATCAAAGACCTGTTGATCTTCTGACTAAGACGTTTCAGGTAACAACCATCACCTACTTTTGCCATTGTATAATTTATATATTTTCATGAAGTGCCCTTTCAGAATTGTGTCAAATGACGACTATGGACGCTGTGTGAGATCACATATATAGATATATATATTTTTTGTTTTCAGCTCAACATAGGGGTGCGCATGCGCAGGTTATGGACTTTTTTTTCATGTGGGACTAAATCAGTAGTTAAATCCATGGCATCTGGCTGGAGATGATAGACTTCAGACTCGAAAAAGTGGTTCAAAAGAATTTATGAATGTGCTAGAATTCATCTTTGCGTAAATTTATCCGACTTTTCGAATCTTTTTGTGATTTTCTGTGTGGATACATGTATTTTCGCAGACCTACCCACCTACCCACGGTTTACTGTGCACAGCAGTCATGCAGCGGCCAAGTTGAATTTTTGGATTTCGATGTTTGGATGTTATGAAAATATCAGCTAACGCTAAGTGTTACTTACTTCAGTAGTCTTTTCTATGAAATATTATTTCACTTGGTCTCGTTCACTATGAATTTTCTATCGTATTGACAGTCATTGACAAGTTACTTAGAGATTTATAAATGGCGCTAACGTGTCATTGTCTTGGAAAATAAGCCTTTCAAATATATGAAGGACAAGAAATGAGCTTAAACAGGTGCCTAAAAGCTGTAAGTCAGCTGGATGTCAGAATTGAGGAATTGAAAAAAAAAAGGTATTTACTGCGACAGCAAGGGTCGATACATCAAGGAATATCGAAATTGTCTTGAGTAAGAGAAGTAAAAATTGATTGGAACAGCAAAAGTAGTTCATCTACTGAAAGTGGCAAGGAGGGGAAGGAAAAAGAAGAAAAAAAAAACCATCTATATACTAGTTGTCAAATACTTGTTTAAACAGCAGTCAAACTACCATGGCTGAAGGAGGCAGTATAGACCTTAGGAAAATATTAACTCTCAAAACACATACAAGTACGCCTAAACCGAAATCATCTGAAAATGCCAAAAAGCGATCTCGACCTGGCTTGGACTGTGATTTATGTCGGCAGTGTGAAATCCTAATTACAGTGGAAACAGAATATCTGGTTTGTGTCCATTGTGGTCTCAGTTTCTGCAGAAAACGTACTAATATAACCACAGAGCAGCTTAAGTTAATTATCACCCCAGGACTAAATCTTTCATGGACCTGCCCAACATGCAAATACACTTTACCGGCATTACTAAGATTAGACAGCTCAGTTGCAAAAATTAGGAGAATGAATGACGGAAGATTAACGAAACTGGAACTAAACATGGCAGAAATTGACCTCAGAATGGATGAAAAAATTGAACAACAAACAGACAAGAGCATCAACGACCTAAAAGCCGAAGTCACTGCTACATTAACTTCAGAACTCAACCCAAAAATGAATCAAGAATAAAAGAAATAGATGCCAGAAAACTGCGGAGCAAAAACTTAATGATCTACAATCCTTCAGAATCAAAACAGGATGATCCAGAACTGACAAAAGAATTTGACAAAAATCTTACTAAAGAACTTGGTACGAGCCTGGGCGTACAGTTGAAAGAGTTTAAAGGTTATAGGATTGGAACCAGATCTGAAGTGAAAACAAGACCCGTCAAAATTATTATTGATAGAAAAAAGGACAGAAGAAAATCTTACTCAAGCAAAAAGCATAAGGTTTAAGGCACATGGAAAATTGAAAAAGGTCGTAATCACTGCAGATATGACTCCATACCATTGAGAAGAGAGAAAGGGTCTTCTACAGGAACTTGGCAAAGCTAGAATTACCCATAAATATGCAAAAACAAGAGATGGCAAATTATTTTTCCGGTTGGAAATACTACTCAAAATACGGACAAGAAAGACAACAACTGTCACAGGTGAAATTCAAACTTAGTCGATAAAAATTCAAATTCAGTAGAGAAAACTAATAGTCAAGAAACTATGTCTCAATTGGATGTAACTCTAACAAATTTCATGGACAATTCGATGTTAGATCCTGAAACTACAGTTGCTGATGGTTTGCAAGTATTCATAGAACCGTCATCTCCTGAAGTCAACCATACATAGGAAACAAATTTATTTTTAATCATGTACATACAACTAATACGGACAGTCACATGAAAAAACTAAAAATATTTTATACAAATGCTGATGTTTTAACCAATAAAATGGAGGACTAAAACTTCTAGTGACAAACCGTAACATTGATGTTATAACTATTTCTGAAACAAACCTAACAAAATCTCGAATAACCAGTAGATGAAACAACCTCCGCCATAAATGAATATAGTTTTTATAGAAACACAAAACAAGATGGAAGAGGATTTGTCTTATACATTAGATCAGATTTAAATAGCTTTGAAGTGGACATAGAATCAAATCAAGTGACACAGAATTAATTTGGGCTAAGATAAAACTTAATAGCAAAGACAACTTTCTTTTTGGTTGTATATACAGAAGCCCAAATTTGGATATAAATTCAGTGTATTGGTTGTATAAACAGAAGCCCAAGTTTGGATATAAATTCAGTGTATGAGTTTAAAAAACTTTAAAAAAAGTGGCTACTCCCATTGCGCAGTTTGGCGACTTCAATTTCGAAGAAATAGACTGGCTGACTAACATGGCAAATGTCAAACCATCCAACAAGTGTGTTTTTAGAATTAATAATGGATAATTATTTTAACCCAACATGTTACAAAGCCAACAAGATACCGGGAAGGTACTACCCCATCAGTGCTTGATCTTACTCACGAATGAAGAGAATATGATCGATAACCTAGTGCATCAACCAGGACTTGGAAAAAGCGATCACGTGATATTGGACTTTGATTACATCTGTTACACAGAAAGGGTGGAAAACAAAAATAAAGAAAGACGTAACTACTTAAACGATTGATTGTATGGTGTTTAACGCCGTTTTCAACATTATTTCAGTTATATCGCGGCGGCCAGTGTACCTATCCATGCTTTCCTGGAGTCTCTTTTACCAGTACTCTGCACAATTTTCTTTTCAAGCCACAGGCTGCTTTCCCACATAAACATCGTTGAAGCAATGATCAGCGGTGAGACAGGAATGAATCCTGACGCAATGACTATCGTCAATTCTCGGAAAGAAATTGGCCGAGCCAGGGATCGAACCCATGACCCCCTGTTCTCAAGTCCTGCACGCTATCGACTGAGCTACCGGGGCTCGGCGGAACTACTTTAAAGGTGATTGTGAGAATATCAAAGATGATCTAAGGCACGTCAATCGGGATTCTTTATACATTTGAACTGTTGATGAATCGTGGGGTTTTTTGCAGATATACTCAAATGATTAATTATGGAATACGTACCAGTGTGCAAGAAAAACCTTAAATTCAACAAGTAACCATATATAAATACAGAACTAAACAAGCGTTCTGATAGTATTGCATAGCCATACTCAGTCCCCTACCGGCCGTATATATTGCTGGCACGTACAGTTTGTGAAACTCTGTGGAGGAGAAAGAACGTATTTGACCCCTGTTCAGAATTATAAGCATTGTGTCTATCTTTGTATGCAATGCTTTAATGAAAGCCAGATATATAAACATTTTTTCCTTGATAATGTAAGTTCATTGAAGAAGTTTTACTAAGACAAGATGTATTTGTGAAACACAAATGCCCCCGTAAAAGCAGATTTTCAAGGCCCGTAATTTCGTCAAAAATCAGTGGACTGGAACGAAACTCGAACTTGATTATATATGTGAGTGCATGCCATGGTGGTAAATTCACATACCAAAACACAGCTCAATATCTGCCAGCGTTTAGAAAAAAAAGTGGGGGTAACTGTTTTTTCAGTGAAATTTTCTAAGTCCAAGGCCCGTAATTTCGTAAAAAATCAGTGGACCGGAACGAAACTCGAACTTGATCTGTAACTCATGGTAGCTGACTTACACACCGAAAATCAGCTCAATATCTGCCAGCGTTTAGGAAAAAAGTCTGGAAAACTGTTTTTTCGGTAAAATTTTCTAAGTCCAAGGCCCGTAACCTCGCCAAACAACAGCGGACCGAAACGAAGCTCAAACTTGATCTATAACTCATGGTGGTTGGCTTGCACACCAAATTGAAAAATCAGCTCAGTATCTGCCAGTGTTTAGAAAAAAAGTCCGGCAAACTGTTTTTCGGTGAAATTTTCTAAGTCCAAGGCCCAAAATTTCGTCAAAAATCAGCGGAACGGAACGAAATTCAAACTTGATCTGTAACTTATGGTGGTTGACTTGCATACAAAAATCAGCTCAATATCTGTCAGCGTTTAAAAAAAAAAAAGTCCGGAAAACTGTTTTATCAGTGAAAATTTCTTAGTCCAAGGCCCTTAATTTCGTCAAAAATCAGCGGACCGGAACGAAACTCAAACTTGATCTGTAACTCATGGTGGTTGACTTACACACCAAAAATCAGCCCAATATCTGCCAGCGTTTAGAAAAAAAGTCCGGAAAAGTGATTTGCCGGATGACTGACGGACAGACAGACGGACGGACGGAGTGCAAATCTAAAGTCTCCTTCGGCTTCGCCGGTAGGGGACTAAAAAGCAATCCAAAGTAAAAAACGAACCTGGACTAAGTACCTGCACTGCAAAACTGCCGCAAACTTTGATTATTATAAAAAACATTCTGGAACATCGCAACGTCGGCCATTAAAAACTCTAAGTACGAGTATGAAAAAGAACTACATCTAGTACGCAACATCAAAGAACACAGTAAGATCTTTTGGAAGTATGTTCGATCTAAGAGCAAAATAAATAACAATCTTAGTACACTTCATGATGATAATCGGAACCCCATATATGATGATTTCAAGAGGGCAAACATTCTCAACAAGTATTTTGGTAGTGTATTTAAACCAGATAAAGACCATGAACTACCAGATTTTCTTGAAAGAACAGCGGTCCAATTAAACCAATTTAAAATGACATAGGAGATATTTTAAAAGCTATAAAAACTATGAACCCAAACAAGGCAGCTGGACCAGATGACATACACCCCACATTGATTATTGAATGCAAGGAAATTTTAGCAAAACCTATGGTAGATCTATTTAATAAATCTCTTACTAACTTATAAGTACCCCAGTTAGTCACCGAATAAATCTGGCAACAAACATCTCCCTGAGAATTACAGACCAATCAGCCTAAGTCCAATTACTCCAACATTGTGCAAAGGATAATAAGAGATTGTCAACCATATTTCATCTAACAATTTATTTTCAAACAACCAATTTAGATTCACAAAGGGACGGTCATGTCAGTTACAGCTACTTGAATCATTAGGAGATTGGACAAATGCCATAGAAAATGGAGCTGACACAGATGTTATCTTTTACTATTTCAAAAAAGCGTTTGATTCCCTAGCTCATAGCAAATTAATGCATAAATTAAGATCCCATGGTATTGGGGGCAATATTTTGTCTTAGATTAAAGACCTCTTGACAGACAGAACACAAGAAGTAGTCGTCAATAACTCACGTTCAAATACGGTAAATGTCCAAAGTGGTGTACCTCAAGGACGTGTTCTAGGTCCAACATTGTTCCTCATCTTCATCAACGACTTACCAGAAGCTGCTGACACAGTTGAAAAACTATTTGCAGACGATACTAAAACATATACAGAAATTAACTCCGCCGAGGATTTCGGTAAACAACAGCGTACAACAGATCATTTTTGTGATTGGTCAAATACATGGGACATGGATTTTAATGCTAAAAAAATGCAAAAGACTGCATATAGGGAAACATGTATACAACGAAAATTATTTGATGAAAAACTTCAACAGTGAAAGACTACTAATCCAAAATGTTACAGAAGAACAAGACCTGGGTGTAATTATTGACAGTAAACTTACTTTCGAATCCACATAACACCAAAAATAAACAAAGCAAACAGAAATTTAGGAATAATCAACAGATCATTTACGTAAGTACACAAGTCCAGTATGGTCCCCTTTTCCCAAGAAACACCAAATAGCAATAGAAAATGTACAACGAAGAGCTACTAAACTAATAAATAATATCTGTCATCTCCCATACAAGGACAGACTTCCACAACTTGGTCTCCCATCACTCAAATACTGCCGAACAAGAGCTGATATGTTGCAAGTCTTCAAGGTAGTTCAAAATTATGACATCACATCTAACAAGGACCCATTTAAATTTTCGACCTGCAACCGGACCAGAGGACATAATCTAAAACTACAAAAACAAACCACCAAAACTGAGCTAAGAAAAAATAGCTTCAACAACAGGGTCGATGACACCTGGAACAGCCTTCCAAATGATGTTGTAAATTCTGACAGTGAAATTCCTTCAAAAGTAAACTGAACAATTACTGGAAAACTCACCGATACAAGTACGATCCGCTATGCTACACCCAAAAAACAAACAACAATAGTACTAAAGAAAACAGGTGGACTTCAAGAAGTCGAAGGCTTACCATTGGTCCGGTCAACGTAAGTTAACGTAAGTTAAGTTAACACGGAATTTTCTAAATCAGAACATTCCGGAGTCTTTCAATAGGGATGGGGTGGAGTATCGCGGCAGGAGACATCTTCTGTTTGCTACAGCGAAGCAGCTAGAACTTCTCACCACAGCAAAGACGTGGAACATTGACGGCACTTTCAAGATCGTCAGTAAACCATTCTATCAGCTACTGTTCATACACGCTTTCGTAAAATCAGGGGAAGACATGAAACAGCTCGTACCACTCTTCGTTCTTATGTATGGAAAGAGCAAGAAAGACTACAAAAAGGTATTTGTTACTTATATGTAAATTTGTATATAATGCGTATAGATGTGTAGATCTAGCTATTTAGTCAGCGATAAAGGTGCTGAGCAGACTGCACAGTTGAACAGGTCAATCTGCGGCTTTTTTGTTCAAAGTATAGCGCAGATGACATGCAAAACCTTTTTATAACATTTCAATGAATGTCATTGCTTTTTAACATGATATTGAAGAATCCGTTTATTTTGTAGGTATTTCAAGCTACTCCCGAACCAACCGGCGGTAGAAAGGTTCGTGGCCGACTTTGAGGCGGGTTTGTGGCAGGTTCTTAAAGCTGTGTTTAACGAACCAGACAAAAAAGGTTGCGCATTCCACTGGGGACAAGCCGTTTGGCGTCAGGTCCAACAGCTGGGCCTTCAGGGACGTTTATGTTCAGAGCAGTTGTCATTTGGTAAAGAGCAGCTGTGGTATGTCGTACTATAAGAACTTAAGTTCTTCTTAATGTAACTCATAAAATTAACGATAGATGAGAAAACTATTACTTACGGATATTAAAAACTTTACGGCTTTTTGTAATACCTTAAAACTTGGTCAAGTTTGTAATAGCTGTATTTTGTGTTTTTACAGATTGCCTACAGCAGACGCGATGACGTGTACAAGTTCATTAGAAAAGTGTTGGCCTTGCCCTTTTTGCCTCCCGAACATATCCGCCTGGCGTTTGATGGCCTTCGAGATAAGGTCCGAACCGATCAAATGACACCGCTATTGAACTACGTTGAAGATACATGGCTGGCAAGTAACGTATGGGACGTGTCATCTTGGAGCGTATACGGGCAAACCGTTAGAACAAACAATGCCTTTGAGGGCTGGCATCATCGCATCAACCGCCGAGCGAAGAAGGGGAACCTAAACTTGCTTTCGTATAAAAAAAAAAAGTTAGTGTTCTACCCACACAGGTCAAAATGGTGTCTGAAGGAAAACTTCGTCGTTTTCAGCGGGGGGAAAAAAAAGAGCCATCCAGGGACAGCTATCTACGCTCGTAGTCTGTGGGACAGATATGAAAAAAAGGGGAACTTTCTGTGAACCAGTTACTTAAAAATGTCTACGTAGAAGCGTAAGGAAAGAAATGTTAACCTCAAGTGAATGTGTAAATATATACTCAGTGCTTGTGTAATTTTTAATAGAATTGTTACTTTTTTTTTTTAAATAAAAATCTCAAAAGTTGTACACATATCTCATTTACCTATAGTAGATAGTTGATTGATTACTTGATTGATAGCATGATGTTAAACGCTGTTTTCAACAATATTTCACTTATATCGCGACGGCCAGTAAACCTATCCATGCTTTCCTTGAGTTTCTTTTAACAGTACTCTGCAACATTTGTGAAATCTATAATTTTAAATTAGTTAAAAAGAAAATATAATCGTGTATTTTTCAATAAAATTGTTATGATTTTTTTTTTATGAGTCGAACACCTTCCTCATTTACCTATAGTAGATTGATTGATTGATTAATTGTAAACCTCTCCATGCTTGCCTGGAATTTCTTTTAACATTACTCTGCAACATTTTTGCATTTGACCGATTGAAAATGGTTAAAATAAAAATATAATAGTGTATTTAAAAAAAAAAAAAAAAAAAAATTCTAAGATTATTTTTTTAAATTAAAATCACAACAGTTGTACACATGTCAAATTTACCTATTGTAGATAGTTGATTGTTTTATTGATTGATTGATTGATTGCATGGTGTTGAACGCTGTTTTCAATATTATTTCAGTTATATCGCGCCGGCAAGTAAACCTATCCAGGTTTTCCTTAATGTTTCTTTTACCACTACTCCGCAACATTTGTGCATTTTATCAAATGATACTCGTGAAGATGAAAATATATTTGTGTGTTTTAAATAATTTTTTTTTCTTAATACATTCACAAGTTTAAAAGAAATAAAAATCAAAACACTTGTGTAAAGTGCTTTCATGTTGCCATATATTTTATACAGAAATAAATCTATCTATCTGGCCGTTGTACACTTATCTCATTTACAGGTCCATAGTAGTTAATTGTATGGCATTTAACGTTATTTCGGTTATATCGCGCCGGCCAGTGCACATATCCATGCTTTCCTAGATTTTATTTAACCAGTACTCCGCACAGTATTCTTTCCAAGCTACTGGCTGCTTTCCCACATAAAAATCATTGAAACAGTGGTCAGCGGTGAGAGGTGAATGATTCCTGTGACAGTGACTATCATCAATCCTCGGAAACAAATGAACCGAGGATCGAACCAGTAACTCCCTGTTCTCAAGTCCTGTACGTTACTTGCTGACCTACCGGTGCACGGCACAGTAGATAGCAGCGTGAAGCGAAGGAAGAAACTCGGCAAAAACTATTCAACTGAAGTGAACGGGTGAATTGAAATCGATTCATGTGGATTTATTTCTTGGAAGTACTGTAATTGTTAGATTCCACTGCTTTCTTCGACTTTAAAAGGTAGATCTATAGGGGGGGGGGGGAGGGGAAGGCCGGCCACTTTGAATCTTCTGATACCTCACATGTTCGCTAAAAACGCCTTCCAATTCTTGACATTGGTATACCAAATTAGCCAACAGTGCCCGTGATATGATCATCAGTGTTATCCTTTACCATACGGCAACATTTTTTACTATTCCGAATTGAAAGCCTTTGCAGACGACAAATTGAATGTGGCTCAAATGATGCTTTTTTCTTTCCAAAGGGTAGCAAACATTGTGGGAAAAGAAGAAAATGCTGCAGCAGCTGGTTACCAGCATTTTCTCCCTTTCCCACAATGTTTTCAAAAGGGTTTTTTCCACGGGGTCTTTAAAACTAGGGATTATATGGTAAAGGGTTAAATTTGGGGGCAGTTTGGTCTTGATGGCAGGTTTTTCAAAGATCAGACTGCACTGAATGGGCAATCTGACCTTGGGGGATGTATTGTTGCCTAATCCATAGGGGTCCGTAGTTTGATTCCTGGCACCCATAGACTATATATTATAAACAAGGGATTTAACTGCATGCAGTCCGTCACTCGCCCCCGGTTACAAAAAACAACGTAACTTTTCTACCCCATCAGTTATTCTCCTATTTTTTTCTACAGCTGAGAGCTAAAACATTTTTCTACCAGAAAAACACAACTGTTTGTCAGTGGCTAATGCAGTCTGGCTGATACGTTCGCTCGAAATTGTAACTCGCTCAAAAATCTGCGCCATTGACACGGGTTCGTACATCCGTTTTCAAGATATAAAATGCACTTTAGATCCAATGAAACGCAGCATTAGCGGCACCCACCCTTTAAACATGTTTAAAAACACTACTGACCTATAGTCTTTATCTTCAATAACGACGAAACGCCTCAGAATTCGTTGAATTTGTGATCCACGTTCTTATTTCGAATAGCTGCAGCCATCTTCTGTCATGTGACATTGTTTGGAACGAGAAATTTCATCGGTTGATATGTACTAACAGTCGTGCATTCAACCAATGAAATTTCGTACAGCTGCTCACACCTTTTTGTCACGTGACAGTTCGGTGACACTGTTTGGAACGAGGAATTTCATTGGTTTATATGCGCGAACGTCAGTATCGAATGTACGAACCCGTGTCAATGGCGAAGATTTTTGAGCGAGTTTACAAGTTCGACCGAATGTATCAGCCAGACTGCATTAGCCACTGACAAACAGTTGTGTTTTTCTGGTAGAAAAATGTTTTAGCTCTCAGCTGTAGAAAAAATTAGGGGAATAACTGATGGGGTAAAAAAGATACGTTGTTTTTTTGTAACCGGGGGCGAGTAACGGGCTGCATACAGTTAAATCCCTTGTTTTAGTCTATGGGTGACAGGAGTCAAACTACGGACCCCTATGGCCTAATCACCCTGATGCTTGTGTTCATTTGTTAACCTCTGGCTGCGAGGTATCATACGATGAACACTGTACATAGATCCGAGATTAGACAGAATTTAAAATACAGTCTAATTTTTTATACATATTTTGCTATACTTTTTAATATCCCTGTAGAAGTTTCCTTGCTCATTTGTGTACCCATAGTAACTTTTAACCTGCAAGGCATCATTGGCTTGCGTGATCCAACATCAGAATGCATTTGAAAAATTACTTTGATCTTAGACCTATTTCTGTTCAAGCATTGTTTTTTGTGTGTAACTTTGTCAAATTAATAAGCTCTCAGGCACATTGATTGGTTGATTGTATTGGGAGTTTAACGCCGTTTTAAGGCCTTAGGTCATATCACGGCGGTCAGTGCACTACGCATGTGTTTCCTGGCTTTCTCACACCAGTGCTTACACAACTTTCTTTCAAAGTCACAGACCACTTTTCTCACATGCATCAGAGGTGAGAGGCGAAAAATCGCCGGAAAGAAAGTTAGCCTCTAAAGGGTATCGGACTCACAACCACCAGGTCACAAGTCGGATACGCTAACCTCTGAGATATCAGGCCGGGGCTTTCAGGCACAGTTTAGACTTGATGAACAGTGTAAATCAAAGATTCAAACTCCAGTAATAATTTGCAGTCTTGTCTTTGATCAACATTGTGAGGTCAAAAAAGCATTACTGTTGACACAAGCTTCCACATAGTTGGTGATTTTGTTAGTCTTATGTTCTCTTGAAAGGTTTGCTTGCAAAAATTGATGTTGCAAACAGGGCTTCAAGGCTTTTGACGAGCTAAGACCTCCGATCATTGTGTCAGGAAACAAATTAAAGCTAATCTTTACAGCCCTGTAACCGACTGAAGTTGTTTCTGTGGACAGTGCAGATCAAGATCAGACTTCAGAGAGTATACAGTCTGAACTCAGATCTACAATGTTTCCTACTATGCTACATATTCTAACAGAAACAACCTTGAACTAGTAATCTTTCACGTGTTTTTCCTTACCAGAAAGGTCCAAATCATTAATTCAGTGCTTTGACCCTTTACCATGCAATCCCGAGTTTTAACACCCCTGAAGAAGAAGGCGTTTGAAACCATTGTTGGAAAAGGAGAAAATGCTGGTAACCAGCATTTTCTCCTTTTCCCACAACGTTTTCTTGAGACAGAAATCATCATTTATTTCGTACATGTAGTCATCTGCAAGTGCTTTCAATTTGGAGAAATCTAAGATTTTGCCCTTTGGTAAAACGTATAGGAATAAAGAAGATAAATTTGAAAAGATCCATGGTATATGTAATCCAGATGAAAGTTATTAAGTAGGTTTGAGATTTTGTGGCAAACGGAGACATTTAAAGGAGGCAATAAGTGTTAGCAAGGCTTAACATTTAACCCTTGACCACATGATCCTGACTTTTAACGACCCGAGGTAACAGACCTTTGAAAAAACATTGTGGGAAAGGGAGAAAATGCTAGTAACCAGCATTTTCTTCTTTTTTCATAATGTTTTCTTCTCTTTCTGATACACGTCTCATCATTTTGCCATATTTAATTTGTTAGATGCAAATGGTTTCAATTTGAAATGGTCTAAAATTTTGCTTTATGATAGAGTAAAACTCTCTACCTGAAGACAAAATTTTATAGTTGATCAAATTAAAAATTATGTCTTATCAAATTGTTGGGCTGATTTTGAGAGGGCAGAAACCATTGCGAAAAAAATAAGAAAATGCTTGATACTTGTATTTCCTCCTTTTCTCGCAATGTGTTCAAAGGCTTTCTTTCTCGAGGTCGTTAAAATTTGTGATAATGTAGTAAAAGGTTAGCGAACATACTTTAACGCCTCTGAGGAAGAGACCTCTTGAAAACAAGTCTGTGGTAAGATGCACTATCCGTGTAACTTGTCTAGCCATTGTAGAAAAAGCCAGTGAAGTCAAGTAATGGGTAACGTGTGCATAAAACAAAGTACTTTGCCCATCTATTGTACTGCAGTCTTAATGCAAGAAGCTAATAAAGTCAAGGAATTAGTGTCTTGCAATAAGCAAGCTTATCATCTGTTACACACTGTGTATTACAGTTTTAATGCAAATAAGCCAATGAAGTCGAGTACCGGTTGCCTATTTTCGCGAAAATAGCTTTCCCTCTACAAAAAAAAAAAAAATAGTTTCCATTTATATACATACAAAAATGTATGTTTGAATATATTGCGTTCATTTGTAGTTTTTATTGACTCTTTGTAATTACCCGGTATATAACGACAATGTGTTGAAAAAAAGTGAATCGTAATTAACCCTTATCCTGCTATATAACTTAAATGAAACTTTCAAGCTGATATAAAAACCCAAATTTTGCTATTTCAAAGGTATTTTTTGGGGGGTCTTACGAACAAAGTCCGTAACAAAGAAACAAATGAACAAATGCATAGCAGAAATAAAGGGACCGGGCAGGCTTTGAACCTAGAACTCCCGGACGAAAGGCCAATACCATAACCACTGAGCTAAAGAGATATCTTGATAACGCAGTTGTTAGGTATTGTATTTAAATCGGGACGAAGCCGTGCATGAAGGAGTGGTCTCTCGTAACACACCCCCTCTTAAAGTCATCATTTATTGATGACTGAAAGCCTTATTAGGCAGTAAGTCTATTATTTAGACAACAAATGTCCGTTTTTGAACAACAAATGGGATTAATGGCTCAATGGCCAATCCCGGACGAGCCCCGATCTTACGAACAAAGTCCGTAACAAAGAAACAAAAGTAGATGAAAAGGGAGAGAGCTGGGACAGAACCCGGAAGTAAATTATACCCCCCTTCAATTCGAGCATCCACCCCCCTCCCCCTACTCCGGTCCTCTCCACCTGCCTAACTCAGGTTAAGTCAAGCACAAAACTCTCCCCCCTCTCATCGCTAGAGTGGCCCCCTCCACCTGCCTAACTCAGGTCAAGTCGAGCATAAACTCTCTGGCCCCCTCCACCCGCCTAACTCTGGTCAAGTCAAGCACAAAACTCTCTCCCCATTAGGGTGGCCCCCCTCCACCCGCCTAACCCCGGTTAAGTCAAGCATAAAAAATAGAGTGGCCCCCTCCACCTGCCTAACTCTGGACAAGTCGAGCATAAACTCTCTGGCCCCCTTCACCAGCCTAACTCCGGTCAAGTCGAGCACAAAACCCCCCTCCGCTAGAGTGGTTCCCCTCCACCGACATAACTCTGGTCTAAGCCAAGCGTAGAACTCTCTCCGCGCCTTAAGGTAAAAAAATGCATTAATGTCGTGAGAGGAACACAAATATAAATGGTCGGAGTTGAGCGTAAAACTCTCTCCCGCTAGAGTGGTCCCCCTCCGCCGGCCTATCTTTGGTCCCGAGTCAAGCGCAAAACTCAAGGTCAAATGGGGGTAAAGGTCAAACGGTGCATCGAGCGATCGAGCGAACGGGCCTGACGACTCACTCGCCGAGCTCGTGCACCTCCCTGCCGGTCGGCGGGGAAGGCGACCGGGGCCCGTCGTCCGAGGATCCGAGGGTCCGCGCTCACTTTTGCTTTATCTTAGTATGCCCCCATGCTAACGTATCGATATTATTTTCGAGGATATGGCGTTTATCATCATCCCCGCTTAATGCGATTTTTTAACTACTTCAGTATACAACCCATGCTTATGACTCCTAATAACTACCATATTCCTTAATTGCGTCTTCTTTTCGAACAAACACTCTTTGTAATGTTCGTGCTTGATAAACGCCTTTACTACCTGCTTTGAAATTCCCTTGCATTTCTTATTCTCTTCACCCTCGCACATTTTATAGGAGTATAGTTTAGACCTGAGACCCACGAACTCCTCGATAGTCCCACCGCTCACCTCATCCTTAAACATACCCACAACTTTCTTATTTAATCCGGTGGGAATGCCTGAAGGATGATCGGGTGGATATTCACTCGTATCAAACCAATCTTTAACATCATCGCTAATATCCTTATAGAAATCTTCCGTTTCTATTTCATACATTAAACTGTCTGTATCGGTGAAAAGAAGTTTAACTTTTTCACCATATTTATCCTTAATGTAATTATAATGGAAGTTATACATCAATGTCTTACTTAAATCTAGAATAGACATCCCTACATAGATAGGTTTATTAAAGTATAAACGAAGCTTTTTCATTTGAAATATACATAAGTTTTCATCGAGGATAGTTATATGGTAGAAATTTGGTTTGGCGACTAATTTTTCCGCTTTCTCCTCGGTACTAACTAATTTCACATCGACTCTGTTCCTTATATTTTCCATGGTCTTACCGAACACGGAATTGTTCATGAGTTTGAAGAAGTCCTTTTCAAACGCCGTTTTAGCTTTCGTTCTCAGGTTAGTATTTTTATCGATATAAGGTTTTAACCATTCGCTCTCATCAAAAGTTAACCCTCTGTGAATCTTTTTAAGCTTTATACCTAAACTTAAATACAACTTTAAGTTTTCTCGATGTAATATATATTTCTTTTTATGGTACAAATTAGGTATAAGTTTTTCGACTGCCGCCCGCCCAGTTGCGTTAGGGGCCTTTAATCTTTCGGGAGCTAGAGGTAAATCATTGTGTAAATCGTGTAATTCTTCGGGATAATCTAAGTCGACCTCTACTATACAGGGTTGGTCCCGCCAATTTTCCGGATTATCCATCCATTTGAAATTACCGGTAGGAAGTTTTTGAGACATTGCCCAGCCATAAAGATTGTTCGCGTCCAAGTAAGTAATAAATCTCGAGGGTTTGTTCGGGTCGTATTTCTCACCCATATAACTATTATTCGCTGTCGCGTATCGTTTTAAAATGGTAGAGATACCTCCTCTTATTCCGTTTTCGATAAATAAAACCATATCTGGGTCGGATAATAGTTCTAATTCTACCTCAGTAGTTTTTAACATCGCATCCCAAGCTAATCCCGGAGCCGTATAAAACCAAGATGGGTCCAGTCCGTAATTCTCGAAGCAAACGTTCCTGAAGTTCTCGAAAACATCAGCTAGCAGTAAAACGTCAACCTTGTTATATAGGTCATGATACTCCTTAAAAGTTTCCATCTTGAATGTCTTCCATACATTTAACACGTGTTGATAATCTTCCTTATCAATTCCACTACATTTAAGCTTCGAGTAAAACTTCCTTCGTTCGGGTAGCTTCGTTTTTTCGAGTCTGCTAAGGCTATCGAACCATTCGTACGGGAATATGCCTTTTTGAGAGACCATTTCAAGCTCTTTTCCCTCGAAGTATTTTGAGAGATTAACCTTCTCCTCCAGGGATAGGGACCTGGCGAGTTCGTCTAAACTTCTAGCTAGGAACTTAAAACTATCGAGGAATCTAATCTCATGCGTTTTAGTCTTCTCTATATATTTGTTCGATTTTTTATCAAATACATACGTAGTAATCTATCGGTATCCTTTTAGACAGGCTTATATACGTTTCCATGTTTGTTGGTATACAACTCGTGTCACCCTCTGTAGTCATTAAATCTTTTATAAATAAATGAGCATCATACCTACTAAGATTATGAAGGAATACGGGTGTAAAAGTAGGTCTTCTACATTTCAAATTGCACGTATTGTGCGCGGCTCCCCTAAACTTTCCGGTGAAATGACAATGGTCTCTTACTTTTGTATCTTCTTCATCTTCTTCATCTTCTTCCGTAAATGGTTTATTACATATCCAGCAATTTTCTGCTCTATCAAACTTCCTTTTATCCTTAGCTCTAAAAATTATTTCCCTCTTTGGTATCTTACTTATTGCTTTTATAACCTCTTCTAATTCATCTACGAATTTCTCAGCCGCATTTTCGCCGGAATATTGGAAAAGATCAGATGGGTAGACATCTTCGTAAAGCGATTTAACGTAGAAACAGTACCCCGAGATTTTATGAGCGTGAATAACCTTCGTACTATTCCCCTTCTTTTCACATTGCCTTTCTAACGTAGCCTCCATATCCGCGTAAATTGTGAAAGGATGTCTCTGCTGTCTATGAAAATTCTCAAAAGATATAGTGGTACCCTCTTCAGGTAAGTCTATTCTACAAGCATCTTTTTCCCCGCAATACACTAAATGTTTCTTTAAAGTTCTTTCTTCTTTGAAATGATTTAAACATCTTTGGCAAATATAAGTTTGACCGTTATGATCGGATATTTGTTTAGATAACAATCTACTCAGGTCTTTAATTAAGCAGTAGTGTTTGGTGCCGTCCTTCTCGAGAAGTAAAAGATTAATATGATTGTCTCTTTTATAAGTTTCCTTACTTATACTAAGTGGGTAAACACCGGTGTGATTATATCCGAAAATTGATACCGATATCGAAGGATTTTGTCTCTCAAATTTAATTCTATCGGTAAGGGAAACGGGGTAGTTAATTCCTTCCATATTTATAGTGCTTAACAAAGGTTTTAGTCTAGCAATTCTTTCAGGGTGTTCACTAGTTGGGTTTAAAGCTATAAGAATACAATACGCGAAGCACATATCGTCCTCCGTATTTATCGGGTTAATAACGCTTTTTGTTTTCGCTATGTTAGGAGGAGTTGGAAACCAGGAATTAGCTCTTAATGGATTAAACGCTGCTGTGTATAATCTTAAATCGATTACGTAAACGACTCTCCAATAATCTGTTTCCATTTCTTTGGCAGCTACAGCTTCTAATACAGCTTCCGCCATTACATCATATATTTCATTCTCGTCTTCCCCTTCTAAGTTAGTGATTGGATAACCGGAATGGAAATTCATCTCTTTTAACTCTTGGGTAATAGAGTGTTTCATCATGCAATTCATAATGAGTTTAACTTTTGTCTGTCGGTTATTTCTAATAATACTGGTTACTTTACCTTTCGCTAGATCAAGGAAATCAGCTGGAGAATATTCTCCTTTACCTTCTATAAGATATTCTTTCGCAAATCCCTTTAGTGCGGATGATCTTTCTATAATCTCTATTTCATCTTTATCCTTATATAACTGGTCTATTTTTATTTGTAAAGCTTTTATCCTAGGCGATATATTTATCGGAATTTCTTTAATGCTATCTAAATACTTTATCAACTCGTCAACTGAGGTTTTGACGCCCGAGGGACCTCGCGTCGAGGGTTTGGGACCTCGCGTCGAGCCGCTCGGCGAGACAGGCGTGTAAGGTGTTGGTTGTAATACCTTGGCTCGAAAATTGCCGATATTATAGTCTAATAATGACGCTCTCCGATTAAGTAAGAGATCGATTAATTCGCTTCTTTTGAGCCTAGAGTATCCTCTGATTCCACTAGACTTAGCTTCCTTTTTTAAGTCTTCTACTGTGGATCCTCGGAATTGATCGGCTAGACTAATAGGCGGGGGTTTACCTAGACGCGCGATTAATTCGGCTCTTTTAAGCCTAGAGAATCCTCTGATTCCTCTAGACCTTGCTAAATTTTTTAAACCTCTTACGGTATATATATTATAATTGGACATTTTTTTATATGTACCTTAATTACTTAACTTAACTTCTTTCTTTTTTTATCATTTTTTATGTATATAAAAAATGATACATAACTTAATACTTCCCTGTCTGACTCGCCCAGCTCGTCTGGGGTCGCCTGGTGGCTCGACACCAGGTCGGGCGAGTGACGCAATAAAGTTAATCGATGGTAACCTTATATTTATCGTTCCAGATTCTCCCGTCCCAATTTCCGATCGTTTGCGGGCATCGATCTATAAATTTACTCGCGCTATAAATCGAAGGAAAGGTTTTTATTTCGCCGGTTTTAACATCCTCTAAAGTGACTTTCCTAGGATTACGCGAAATAGTCTTTAATTTATCATACTTCGGGTCTTTGCTCCTTTCTTTTTTTGGTGGCTCCTCCGGTAACAGTCCACACGTTTTCGCTAGTTCGAGTAACCGCTTTTTATCCCAGTACCCGTAAAAAGGTACATCATTTCGTCTAAGAATTTTCTTTAAATCGCTAGCCGTTAACATTTTTATATGTAACCGACTTACTTAACTTGACTTAACTGTTTTTATCATTTTTTATATATAAGAAATAACCTTTTAACTTAATACACTACGCTCATCTTATTTCCGTCAGACTGGAAGTTAATTAACCTATCGCTAATGATAACGGCATATGCCTCTGTGTTTGCGGGCACATTTTCGGTAAAACTCGCTTTGATTTGGATATCAGTGACGGAGTATTTTAATCTCTCACTCTGTTTGGAAACGTCAAACAAAAACAGGGGATAAAGGGCTTTATAATCTGAGGGAGTAATGTTGGGGTTTGACACCATTTCGTTCATGTTATAAAACTTGGATCTAAATAGAGAAGCGTCACCATACACTCTACTAAATTGGTTCGCAACGAATGAAAGATTATAATCAACGGCGGGATATCTAGTAGAATTTAAGGTAACATAAATATTTTTAACGTTACTATGGTCAAATATAGCGGGATTTTGCTCTTGATCGCCGTTTTTACCAGTCTGAAAGGCAACAACGATAAAACGCGGCACTTCGGGAGATGATTTGACGGAAAGTCTCCAGGTGAATGATGTTGACTGAGGAACTGCGATAGAGTCGCACTGCCTCATTCTATATCCGACCGGTATTTTTTCTTTTTTCTCGATGATTTTATAGAGTTGCATCTTCTCTTCATCCGCGGGTAGCACGTGTGGCATATACCAAGATATTCTAAGTAAATTAATTCTACCATCAGCGGGAGCGGCATTATCTCGAAAGACCGCATCATTATCATCATTTCTCGTTAATGTGAGAGTTTGCTTCATTCCGTACAATATCTTATCGTAATCGTCGCAAAAACCGAATATATGTTTTAATGGAACTCTGAAGCTAAAGGTACCTCTTGGAAGAGGATTATTAATAATATAATTTCTTCTTACGACGAAACCCGTGTTTCCAGCACCCGCGTTAACCGTTGTATCTTTATACCAGCATTGATTTAACCCTTGTGATTTAGAGAAATCATCAGGATATTTTAACAAACCGAGCATTGTAGTAGCATGGCCAGGATTCAATACGGACTCAATCTCCATGCCCGAAAGTTGATACTTAATATTTTTAAAAAGATACATGAGACCATTGTTTGTTAAAGAAATACCGGTGTTAGCATCGTAAACTGCTCCAGTATCGCTTCTTACTAACTCACCTACAATAAGTAAATAACTCTCACTAGGATGAGTAAAAATATCTTGGGTCTCGATGTTAATCCTAATATCTCCCCCAGAGTTGTTGAGGTGTGTACCTGTGATTGGTTCATACTCATGGTGTTCATACTCATCGATACTATCGTCTTTCGAGATTGGTTCGGTGATTCTTAAAATGTCCATTTTATAATAGCACTTATAATTTTTAAATAAAATTATAAGTGTCTTAACCGTCTCACTCGACGAGCTCGTGAGGCGAGGCGGGATTTTCATACTGTTTTAATGCCCCTCCCACTGTTTAATCTTTTAACTAAGTCTTGAATAGCAATGGCGCTCTCTGTCTTTGCCAGAGAAGATCCATCTATTAACGTATTAATGTCTTGCGTTTTCACCCCTGACGAGGCAGGGCGACCTGTCACCTGGGGCTTAGGAGTCGTAGCACCATATTTTTGTAAAATTTCCCTCGATTTCGGTGTCAACGCTTTCGTAACTAATTTTTTCCCCACATTTACAGCGGCGCTTTTTCCAACCTCTAAAGCTTTCTTTGCACCTTCCTTAGCTACACTCTTTCCTACATCGAGGGCGGAAGACGCGATTTGTTTCGCCGCGCTACTAGTAAAAAGCCTCGCTAAAAAGTTAGCAACGCTATCAAAGATTCCAGCACCACCATATGAATACCTCTTTTTAAATCCGTGTTGTTTAACGATGATCATTTTATAATATAGACATTAGATTCTTATAAGCGCTCGAATTTAAAACGCCTTGTCTTTTTAATTCGTCACAAATGCCCACTAACTCTTTTCTTACGCCCGTGTTACCCGCTTCTTTACTTGCCATCAACAGGTCTAGTCTTTCTATTAACGCGTTAGGGTCAGATGGGATAACAACGATGCCCTTTCCTTCATGATATCTTTTATTATCCCAAATAGGTCTAAGTATAGTGTTCCATTTTTTACTTTTAGAAGATTTAGGATATTTACTTTCTCGCTTGTTGTCACGAAAAATGGAGTTGGTTTTTACCATCAACTTCGCGTAATTATTATAATCCTCCTCTCCAAAAATATTACTATCCGGATCTTTAGATACGATTAACTCCCATAGACCGGGGGTACCTTCATATTCTTCACCATCCACAATAATATTGTTCTCTTGAATAACAATTGGTTTGTTACCGATATAAACTTACCCTTTTTGTCATATATTCCGTGGGTTTTGTCAACTTCAGACTTAGTAGCAAACTTTCTTAAATACTTTTCCGCTATTTCTCCGATAAATATCGAATCCGTTTCTTCCGACGGTTTATCATAAGCTGTGATAGAAGGAAAGGCTGGAAATTTAATGTCTTGTGGTAAGCTTTCTATACCCTCTTTAATAGGTTTAAGTTCTTCCGTAATCTCCCTCGCTGTAGCTTTTTGCGTTTCCGTTATAGGTTTAAAAAACTTCGAAAGATCGGTTTGAAGTTGTTGTTCGCCCGTTTTCTCCGCTATTAGATTATCCCGAATATTCTTTCTCGTTTCGAGATACTCTTTTACGATTAAGTCCCTCTTTGCGGGATCCGTGATTTTTAAAAAAGACATTTTTTTAAATTACTAAAATAGTTTTTCAACTCAGTTTTCCACCCAGTTTTCAACGTAATATATCTGCGGATTACATGTCTGAGGTGTCACCCATTTCACAAATACATCTACAACGGATTTCTGGCAATCTAATATTCGAGCAGGTTGCCGTGATGTTTTTCAACAAGCCTCCGAAAGGACTCCCTTTGCTCACGCCTCCCCCTTTCTATTAGACTTTCTTCGTTTTCTGAGGAAATCTTCTTCTTGATCTTGGTACGTATCTCTTCCTTCATGCTTTTATATTTATCTAATTCTTCCATGATTAGTCTGAATTCATCATCAGAGATATAATTGTCGATTAAAGCTTTGGATATATGCGTTGAAACGGTATCTAACTTGGCGTCAGCTAACATTCTAATCTTTTGGTGCTTTTCTCCTTTGCTTCTACTATTTCTAACAACATACTTACCTACCAATGAAAGAAGGCCGGTTCCCAAAGCCGTTGCTTCTAATGCTACTACAGCTGGAATAGCTACAACGGTAGAAAGCAAACCTATACCCCCCGCACCAGCAACCATTGTTACGGTTACCAGGACGATATCAACGTTGTCTACTATTCTAGAGGCACGAAAGTACTTTTTGGCTAGAGCTTCTCTTTCTCGAATCTCCTTCTCAAGAAACTGTTGTACTTCAGATATTTTTTGTAAACGGTAGGAATGACCTTTGTCATCCGCATGCATCTCAATAGGCCCCCGACCTGGAGTCGACTCCCCAGGCGAGGGAGGCGGGGCGCTTGCTGTACTTTGTTCTTTGGGTAACTGAGGGTATATTTTATTAGGGTGTTTTTGATCCGTATCGGTCATTTTATTAAACTACTATTTTTGTTTATGCCAAATATTTCAGATAGCAGATTAACT